>OY288276.1:9310112-10620670 GCA_958450335.1 Hibiscus tridactylites | reverse complement strand
AAATGAAGCGAATCCAATAATTTCGCAAATGCTTCAATTTCCGGAATGAATTCAACATGTTCTCCCTGATTTCTCCTGGTCATAAACAATAAAAAACAAACAGTAAAAGTTGTCGAAGTCCCCGACAACGGCGCCAATTTTGACACGCGTCGTAACGTGTCAAGAATAATTTCCTTTTTCTAAATAAATAAATAAATAAATAAATTAAATTAAATTAAATTAAGTATAGATAGGGAAGTAGGAGTCGAACCCACAAGAACTTGGACTTTCCTTGTTGTGCCTTTGACATTTCTCAACCAATATGTGATGGAATTGAATTTGTGTGATTTAGGGGGGGTTGCAATGAAATAATTTAAGAGAGCAAGAAGATTGGTTTAAAGACTTAAAACTAACAATAGAGATGTTCAGCCTTGGCTAAACTTTGACTTGTTCTACTCGGTTCATTGGTAGAGATTTTAATTTCGAAAAACTTGTTGGCAAAATTACTTCAAGGTCAATCCTTGAGTTTTTGTTTGTAAACTGAATCTCCAAAATCAATTTTTGGTTTCAGTTTTGATAATTTGTCTAAACCAACTCAATGTTTGAGAAAACAAATTCTTTAAGCTCGTAACCAACTCGAAAAGTCATTTTTATAGAAACGATTCGATCTCAATTTTCCTTAGTAATCTATTTACTAAGTGTGTTCCCTAGAAGTCAGATTTGTTTCAATAACCGATCCTCCCTCCCACTTGATAGATCAAAACAATTATTTTTCTCCAAAGGCAATCTTTGGGTTTTAAAAAATCATTTTGATTTAGAAAATAAGTATGAAGAAACCGAGAAGAAGTTTCTGAAATGTTTGAAGCATAGTTTCAAACCTCGCCTTGAGAACGCGTCATCGCATAAGCCTTCGGCTTAAAAAGATCTAACCGAGCATGGTTATCAAATTAATCATGCTCGACATTTAAGAAATAATAAAAAGAAAGAAATATAAGAAAAGAACTTAAGTAAAACTAAGAAGAGAAGAATTCCTAAGAGAAGATGAAATGATATTCAATTGATAATTGATTGATCACAAGTCTTATCCCAAAAGGGGTATTTATAGTGTTTCAAATAACCTAGGTAAACCTAAAATGATAATTAAAAATTAAACAAAATAGTTATCCAAAGTTTAAAATTTAAAATTCAAAAATTCGGAGATAGGCTATCTGATAAGCGGCTTGATAAGCTATCACTGCTGTTGACGTCAGCTTCTAGAAGACGCTGATGTGGCACCCAATCATCATTCATGCCCATGAATCTGCCCATGACTCCCTTATTTTCTGCAGCATTCCAGCTTATTTACAGCATTACGTCCCATGTATGAAAACATCATAAAACAACCCAGTTAAGTCACTCGAACTTATATTTATTCGAAATAAGGACCAAAAACACAACCAAAATAAATAGTCATCAACCATGTTTGCATTCTCTTCAAGGAATGAAGAGAATCTAATAATTGCATTGAATAAATATCATGCTTGCATTCACTTTAGGGAATGCCTCATCTGATAATCGCATGAAATAAACATCATGCTTGCATTCACTTCAAGGAATGCCTCCCACAATATTCTTGTCAAGATGAATTTTTGTAATCTAACATTGGGAGAAGTCTACAGTTGAGTTTTTCGATGTAGAAGAAATATTATTTTCGAGGAAAATCACCATGATTTATCGCACTTTAAAATAATAATATAAAGAATAAAAATAACACCAAAATTTATCGATATTGATTTTTCTCTCGAGGACAATGGAGACATAGAAAATGACCGAGATAGCTTCTCATAATCCATTTATATCACGTCTCTTTCCAAACCATTTAAACACATGTAAAACTCAAATCACGATTAAAAATATCAAATCTCATAATTATAATAATCGTGAATAAATATCAATGTTCAAATATAAGCTAAGAAATAAAGAATTTTTCTTTTGAAAATAAAAAATGAAAAATGTGACCTTTGATTGAGTGGACGATGAATCGAGATTTAAGGGGTGCATTCAAGCCAAAATCTTTGCAATCAAACATTGGTTCGCATTCTTTTCATCGTAGATCAAAAAAATTGTAGTCACCAATATGAAATTGAAATTCTTTCGGGGAATCACCAATAAGAATCACGAATCGAGTGAGATCGTGTTTCAAAATCCATGGCTCGTTCAGACCTTCAAAAAATGCCACCATCTTCGGTTCAACGTAGGATCAAAACTTTTTCGGTAACTTCTTTGGGATTTGAACAAAGAGCGTCAAAATCTTTCGAGCAACCATTGATTTTTCAAAAATTAAAATCAAATTAAAGATCAAGAGAGAAGAACAATCGATAATTAAAATATAATCGAGGAGAAGAACTTATCTCTAATTCATGCTAGAATCAACTTCTTTTCGGTAACTCTTTTAGGATTTAAACGACATACACCTCAGTTGGTTAGAGTCTCGTGTTGATAACGTGTTGTGAATAAAATAAAGAAGAACAAGAATAAGAACGAAGAATAAGAAGAACAAAGAGATGAGAGAAAGAGGGAGATTCATATTATTCTAAAAAACCTAGAATTGTGTACAATGTCTTCATCTATTTATAGGCATAAGTAGTACATAATACATTAAACTCTAATTAATAGAGATAATATTTCTAATAATAAATAAATCAAACTCCTTAGATAAAATTCTAATCGTGGTAGACATCCACATAGATAAATATTCATAACAATTACAAGTTTATTAAGTTTAGTTTGGGTTTTTTGTATTTAATCCCAAATTTGATACTTGTTTTTAAAACTTATGATTTAGTTTAATATTTTTTTTAATATTTTTTATGTAATAAATTATACCCATCATGTTATTGATGAGAAAATGAATAAAATATGGAATACGAGTGGGAAGAATGGTCTCTTAAGAAGAATGATCTAATGCCTAACCAATCGACTAAGTTTGAAAGTTGTTATATTATTGATACAAATAATATTTAGATTAAACAAAAGCTGAAATTAATTTTATTTATATTTATAAAAAAATATTAAATATAATCTACATTACAAAACATTATAACAATATACAAATATATTTAAAAAATTATTAATATATTATTATATTATAAAATTAATATTCTTATAATATTTAAATTTATAATTTAAATTTAAGAATACATTAATATAATTTATATTTACATTTTAATAAATGTTTTATAATTTTTGGTATAATTAATATATTTTCATAAATATAAATGTAATTAATTCCAACCTTTGTTTAACTTAAATATTATTATTTTCAACAATGTAATGACTTTCAATCTTGGTTGAATGGCTAGACTTCGATTTTTTTTATAAGAGACACAAGTTTGATTCATCTCACTAGCATTTCATTCTCTTTTTTTCTTTTATTTTAATATATTAATTTATTAAATAAAAATACATAAATAATATTATAATATTTAAAATATTAGACTAAATTATAATATTTAAAAATAAATATGGGTCACTTTAAGATTAAATAAAAATTCACAGATTAAATTAAACACAAAAAATTAAGAGACTTAGCATGTTATTTACTCTTTTTATTAAAGTTAGACATAGTCATAGTGTCATGTTTCTATTGGCTCGTGATTTTTTAACAGAATTAACGATTTTGTGGTGGTTTGAATAACGATTGATAGATAAATATTAGAGGCAATTTGTGTATTAATTTATTTAAACAATAAAAAAGTAAAAGGAACACACAAAACCTCAAACGAATAACAATACATTAGGTACTCAGACTTATGCGTGAGGCTAACACATTTTATGCTTGTTCAAATCCGACCAAGCTTGAAATATGAACCTCAAATTTTGTTCAAGATTACTCGTATTTATAAATGACTAGTGACACACCATAAAGAGGAGAGGGATATTAATCTCACATCGAAAAGAAAATGAAGGTCTTATAATATAAAAGCGAAGAAATACATATTTTTTTGTAAGAGAATAATGACACTAGTTTGAGCTTGACTCACACATATTAATTTCCTTAAAATATATTTATTCAATTTTTTTATTTAATATAGATTTTATTTTATTAAAATTTAAATTAAAACCAACGTAAAACATATATATATATATATATATATATATTGAAACTAAAATTTAATATATTTGTATTATAATGCTATATGTTATTATAAATTTAATTTTTACATAGTATCAATCATATAATATATTAAAATAAAATAATAAATATATTATAGACATAAAAATAAATAGGGGCCCTGTTTGGTAAATAGCGGTTTGGGCAAAAATTAGAGGTTTGAGGTATAATTAGAGGTTTGACTAGTCAAATCCGCTAATATTGATGTTTGGTAAATAGCGGATTGAAAGAGCGGATTGGGGTGAAAAAGCTAATTTTGAAAAAGCTCCTAATATGAGCTTTTTGAGATTAGAGGTTTGATATTAGAGTTGTAATGACTCTTTTACCCTTAACAATTACCAAAAATCTCCAAATAACTTAAATTAAATAATAACATTTTTAATATAAATAATAACATATTAAATATTCGAATTATTTGTTGTTACTACTACTAATTTATATGATGATATTTGTAGGTTAATTTTATTTTTTATTATCACATATTTATATGTGCATATAATTTTTTAATAATTATATAAATAATAAATTAATATATAAATATTTCAAATATGTTTAGGAAATTTATATTAAAAATAATTTTTACAAATCTAATTAATATTTATTAGATACAAAATATTCATAACTGATAAATTATTCAAACAAGTATTGAATATAATCATGTCCTTATATGTCATTTTGCTTGTTTAAATAATCAAACAGCTATCAGCTATCAGTTAATTTTACCAAACACTTTTATACAATCAGCTAATACAATCCGCTAGTCAAATCAGCTAATGCAATCAGCTATCAGCTATCAGCTAATGTAATCCGCTATCAGCTATCAGCTATCCGCTAATTGCCAAACAGGGCCAGGGTCACACTAGGCACTAGCTCGAATTTTGAATGTTGAAATTCTAAGTTAATTCATATTTTAAATTAACTTTATCTTTTAAATAAATCGAGTTTTAGGGTTAATAAAAATATTTCAATTCCTATCAAAATTGAAACAGAGCCTCGAAGTAGGCAGGTAACCCATCCCTTCAGGCTTCAACCGTTGTAATCTCCGTATATAAAGATCAACACTCTTTCTACTCCTCACTCGCGCACTCTGTCATTTCACTCCCCGGATTTAACTCTCTCTCTCTCCCCCTGCAGGCTGCAGCCCACAGAGTAAAACCGAAAGCCTCACTCTCTCCAAACAGCTCTTCAAGTATTATTCTCTTGCTTATTGCATTTGCCCCCATCAATGCTTATCAGCAACACAGCGTGAATAGAGGCCATTGCCAAGCTATCTCTTTGCTTTTTTCACCGACTTTCAAGGCGCCACCAAAAACAACAAATATACTCCAAACATCTTCGAAAATGGAGCTGAGTAAAGTAACTTTGGAGATCTTCACAAAACTCGAGCAGAAATGGCTATCGCACTGTGAAGCCACCAACAAGGTTCGGATCCTCAGCATTGACGGTGGTGGAACCACCGGCATTGTCGCTGGTGCCGCTCTTATACACCTCGAAGACCAGATCCGCCTCAAAACTGGTGATCCTCGTGCTCAAATTGCCGATTTCTTTGACATGATAGCCTGCTCTGGCGTCGGTGCTATTATTGCCGCCATGCTCTCTGCCGACGATGGAACTGGCCATCCCATTTTTACTGCTAGAGAAGCTGTCGAGTTTATCACACAGAATAACTCCAAGCTCTTCAAAGTCAATAAGCTCGCCGGAGTTCTTCACCGTCAGAAGAGATTCTCCGGTAAGAGCATGGATAAGGTGCTGAAGGAAATGTTCAAGAGAGAAGACGGAACGGTTTTGACACTGAAGGACACGTGTAAGCCTCTCCTGGTTCCTTGCTTTGACCTCAAGAGTTCCGCTCCCTTTGTTTTCTCCCGTGCCGACGCTTCCGAATCACCGAGCTTCAACTTCGAGCTTTGGAAAGTATGTCGCGCCACGTCAGCCATTCCAAGCCTCTTCAAACCTTTCCCATTGACATCCGTCGACGGAAAGACCTCGTGCTCCGCCGTGGACGGCGGTTTGGTCATGAACAATCCCACCGCCGCTGCAATCACGCACGTGCTCCATAACAAGAGAGATTTCCCGTCGGTCAATGGCGTGGAGGATCTGCTGATATTGTCGTTAGGAAACGGTCCATCGTGCGGAAGGTCAAAGGTTCTTAACAATGTAGAATGCACAACTTCTTCAGTCGTTGACATTGTGCTCGACGGAGTCTCGGAGACCGTAGACCAGATGTTGGGGAACGCTTTCTGTTGGAACCGTGCAGACTACGTTAGAATTCAGGTATCACTGTTTTTTAATCCATGTTTGACTGCATTAAAGTGTTTGTTTATTAAAATTTTCCTTCGTGTTTCTCACAAGCCAAACACATTTATTTACTTATTTAAACACATTCGACGGTTTGCACCGTGCAGGCAAACGGGCTGGGGAGAGAAAGGATGGCGGGGCCGAGAATGGAGGAGGTACTGAATGAAAGAGGAGTGGAGTCGTTACCGTTTGGCGGGAAGCAGTTACTGACGGAAACTAACGGACAGAGAATTGAGGGGTTTGTGCAGCGCCTTGTTGCCTCCGGGAAAACCAGCCTTCCTCCAAGTCCCCACAAGGAATCAGCCGTTAGTCTGCTTCCTAACAGCCGTTAAACAAATTTCTTTTTTACTCCCTTTTGTTTGTTTTTTTTTCCACTTTTAACCCCTTGTAAGTTGTAACCAACCGAACGGACCGACTCCTCGAGTTTTATTTTTAACTGTCCCCACTTTGGAGTTAAAAGAAAAGGGTGCTAATTAGTCGAATAATAATGTCTCCGCGGTTGTAGATTAATTAGTACTAAGTTAATCCTGGTATGATTAACAAAATTAACTTTTGTCTGGTGGACGCTATGCCAAAATCTATGAATCTCTTTTCCGGTTGTTCCATTTCAAAGAAAAGAATGTCATGCGCTACTATTTGATTGTCAAGTATTATGTATTATTGTTTGATAATATAATCTCTAAAATTCGAACATAAATTTATCGCTCAAAATATAATGTACCGGATGAACAGAGCTCAACTAGTATGATAAGTTTTGATAGAAGCAGGCAGTGGCAAACAAGGCCACGGGATCCAAGTAGGTGAGCGGAGTGGGGGCAGACTGCAGAGTACTAGTCGAGCATTAAATAGAATTTCCGTTTTAACCAATTCCCTTCCCATCACTTTTGTAAACGTTGTAGCTGTGGATGCAAATGGACATGGAAAGGGAATCAAATCCTTGGATGCATAGCCACACTGTCAAAGCCAGATAATATCTTTAAATAAAAAGAAGAAGAAGAATACAGTAACCCTTCTGAGATTAACCTTAAAGAGTTGGGAGAAAGTGAAACCGACTTTTTCCCCAATTGTTTTCTATTTTATTTTTATTTGTTTTTATTTATAGCATGTTACGATGGATTTTCTTTGCTCCTCTTTTGGTAGGTAAGTTTGGTGGAAGATTGCAGTATGTACTTCTCTCTTTCTCTTTCGCACATCATTTGTAATTATATGGTTGTATTTATTTATATTTTTTTAAAATTCTTTTAACATCGTACACACATAATTTACACATATATATCTTTCAAGATAATTTTTTTTTTTCATTAGAAATATTCGTTGGGTTCAAAATATTTCTAGTTAATTGTAAATAAAATTGATTGAGTAATGTAATTAAAGAATGAATTCTACATCTCTATACAATATGAGTTTAAGTGGTCCATCCAAAAGAAATGGATTAAATACCTAAACTTAACCCATGTTTGAATGATTGGTCTAATTAATTAAAGATATATACATGTGATTGTCAAATTCGTAAATTAGTTATTGATTAAAAAATCATGTTATTAATATAGTATTAAATGTGGGTATCATTATTAATACCAATATCCATTTGATCTAGTAAGATGAGACACTACATCTCTTAAGTAATGTCAAAAGTTTGAATCATGACATTATAAATAAAGCAAATTGAGTTGAAAGCGTCCCCACAATAATTATTTACAGTATTCAATTCGAATTAATAAGCCAATAAATTAAATACTAGTGATTAAAAAAAAAGTAGGTATCGATTATATGATACCTAGGGAAGCTCCAAAGTTGGCGTGTAGTATTTTAACTTTAACCTTGCTCGGAATTACCAATGTGGTTGAAAAAAAAGCTACAAGTAGCTATTGTTATTGTTAGTAGACTTTTTTATCCACATTCACTTAAATTATTTTAAGTGGGGATTTGTTTTCGTCTTTTGGAAAAGCAGATTCCATCACCCTTTTGTTTCCCCCTAAATAATATAATATTAAGAAATTAATTTCCAGCGGGGCCCCAATTTGATTAAGTTCTCCAACATCATGAACCAGAAACAAAAAGGATGAGGGAATCAAGGGTTTAATTGCGGATTATCTAACAAGCTAAGCCACCAAATTATTAGCAGTGAGAGAAACTAGAAGAAAGTATGTGTAAGGTTCAAGTGATACAAATTTTTGATAGGACGCAATCAAGTATACTCCATATTTAGCCAAATTTCCAAGTTATTCCTTGTTCAAAAATAACAAATGATTCATATCATCATCTTTCATAGTTTATCCCCATCCCCAGCATATTTAAAATACAAATTCTAACGTCAAAATTCCAATGCTAGGTCCCTTAAGCAAGATCAGAGGTTCAAACGCTGGCGTTGTGAATGAAAAAAATTTGAATTGAGAGATCACCTTTATATTGAGCCTCTGCAAAACTCGATTTAGATTGATCGACCAATAAATCAGTTATCGACTGTTAACAAAATAAAATTACATAATTAGTGCCACTAAGATCCAAGTAGAAGAAGGCGTGGATAGCAATGCTTGGGGGATACTTCATTGGCTTAATTACGTTATACGTTTAATTAAGGAATTGGACAACTAATGTGGGTTCAATTATAATTGTAACGAACAAGGTTTTAAATGTGTGTACCATACACGATGGGTTCACTTACAAGTCAGGACCACGTTAAGCTCTTTGGTGCCATCGACAACGTTTCTAGAGGTTGGTGTTACAAGTTTAATTAGTCTCGGCTACTTTTATATTGGCTCTGGTAATTGGTAAACAGTTTTTCGAGTTAAAATTAAAATTTTGATTATTTTTAGAGGTTTAATCAGTTAAATCCGTTAATTAGAAAGTTTGGATAAAAGACTTGTAAATATTATTTTATCCTTTATAATTATAAAAATGTCTCTAAATAAAATAAATTTAAATAACTAATAAAATTAAAAAATAATTTCATAAATAAAAAATTAATATATAAATTATTAAATAAATATAAATTTAATAATTAAAAAAATTATATTCAAAATATAATTACATAAATAAGAAATTAATATATACATCTAAATTTAATATTAATAAAACTATATTCAAAATATAATTTCATAAAATAAAAAATTAATACATACATCTAAATTTAATAAGTATTAAAAATATAATTTTACGATTAAAAAATTAATATGTACGTCCTTTCGTATATGCTCAGTAATTATATTAAAAAATTAATTTTCATAATTTAATTAATATTAATAAATATAAAATGTTAATAACTAATAAATTATTCAAACAAGTTGCAAATATAATCATGTCTTTATTTGTCATTTACTCATTTTGCTTGTTCAAATAATCAAATAGTCATCATCTATTAGTTAATTTTACCAAATACTTTTATATAATTAACTAATGTAATCTGGTAGTCAAATTAACTAATAATGACTTGTTTGCTATCAATTAGTATAATCCGCTGTCTATTATAAATTGTCAAATCGGTACATTATTGAGGTATTGTTGATATTGATTGTGTCATGCCCGATGTCAATGTCATGCATTTGTTTCGTTACTTTTGTTGTTAATGGCCACGGCAATGGCGGCTCTTAATTTGTCTGTCAATAATATCCACCACTCAAAACATAATGTTATAGTCTAAACCACTTGAATCTCGGTTAAATCATTAAATTGAAAAATATTAAGTAAAAAGATATAAATATTTGAACTCTAGGCTAAAACTTTTGGTTCCAATTTTTTTTAACAATTTGTTCGTCTCTATTTAAACGAGACACTTCACGAAGTAAAAAGAAAATGTTAGCGAACTAAACTATCAGGCAGATTGTTCTGCTACATTACATAGTTCTGATTACATCGGCAAACAACCACCAAAAGGGATCAAATTTTTTATGATCACCGAAAAATCTAAATAGAAAAACAAGTACCACGAGAATCTCTAAACGAGTACCAAGCGATCGCTACGGTATGTGAAACCGTGCCTAACAATAGAAAAATGTACCACAAAAACAAAAAAAAACGTGACAAAGGCAAAAAAAAATATGTCACAATAGCAAAGATCCTTATTAAAAACTAAAAAAAAAACTCAAAAAATAGTAAATTATGAGAAAACAAGTAATATAATGAACATCGATGGTTAACAACTAGCCCTAAAATACAAATATTCTCAACAAATAAATAAATTATTCAAGTTTATGCAATGTCTATTTGGTTCTAGAGAATGAAGTTCGTTTTCATTTTCATTTTCTTGAAAAATAGAAAACGGTGAAGAAAACGTGTTTGGTTGTAAACTTATAAAATGATTTTCAGAAAATGAAAACAAAATTTAGTAGAAATTTAAAAACATAAAAAAAATATGTTTTCATTGTTTTTATTGAAAATATTTTGGGAAAGTGAAAAATATGAAAATAACATTTTTTTTATTTTAACTTCATTTTAATCTAGGTTCGAACCCTTCTAATGTTATTTTTTAAATTTTGGTTTATTTACTCATATTTTCATATTTACTCATAATTAAAAATGTGTTTGGTATCTATTTTTTTTATCTAACTATATTTTTAATTACTTAATAATTATTTTTTCATTTCTATTTTGAAAAACTAGATACCAAACACATTTTTTCACTATTTTCATTTTTGAAAACAAGTTTCCATCCTTATCAACCAAGCATGTTTTCTAATATTTAGAAAACTAAAACTATTTTTAAAATAAAAATAAAATAAAAAAATATTTTTTAAAACCATACGGACTCATATTTGAATCCCGGATAATTTACATAAATATTGTTGTGAGATTATTTTTTCCCAAAATATTGTATGTTCATTTTTATTTCCCAAAATATTGTAGATTTTACAGTACAATTAAAGATCACCCCAGCTGAATCCGACTTTAAACAATGATTTTATTAAATCGAATAAAAAATTAAACACTCTCCCATGTGTATCCGACTTCAAACAGTGATCTTCCTAAAGACAACCTCATTTGTATCCGACTTTGAATAGTGTTCCATGTACCATGAATGCATTCCAGTGTTTGTGTCTTTCACTATTCAAAGTCGGACTCACCTGAGTGAGTCTTTAAATTTTTTACTGTTCAAAGTCGGACTCACCTGTGTGAGTCTTTAATTTTTTTACTCGAAAATTGTAAATCACTATTCAAAATCGGACTCAGATGAGTCCTTCTTTGTTTTTACCGTAGAAAGTACAATATATTAGGAAATAAAAACCAATGTGCAACATATTGGAGAAAAAAAAATTCTTCTACAATATTTAGCTAAAAATTCCTTTGAATCCCAGCTCCAATGGTATTTTTTGACCAATAATTCAGTCACAACTATTTTTTATAATTAGATAACTAATTGCGTAGTTTATCCAAATTAAAAATTACCTTCATACATCGGTACACGCAGAAAACTTTCTTTACCTAGTGGGTAACATACCTACCTGAATTTATTTAATAGTTTTATAGAAAACATACATGTTAGTTATACGTGAGTTAATGTTCATTTTTTGTCAATTCAAACATTTTCAATTATTTTTTATTTATATGATATAAATTTTAAGAAATACTCATAATCTTATTTTTTACGTTTATTTATTTTTAATGATGAAAAATATTTTATTTTCATAGATGATTAAAAAAATTTATTTTTAAATTTAAACAAAAATTATTGTCTAGAAAAAATAAATCAAATACTCTTAAATTTATATAGTAAATGAATTTGTCTACCCTCACTTTCTATCATATTCATTGTCCCGTTCACGGATTATTGTCACACAATTTTAATTAATTAGGTTTTCTTTTTTACATTATGCCCTATTTACATATAAGAAAATTTATTTTTTATTGTACAATAATTATGAAATCTATATGAGTCAATTTGAAATTTAAAAAGTACATGAATCGAACCCAACGAGTGATCTCATTCTCCAATTTGATAAATTTAAGTCATATGGTTTAGTTATAATGTCTTGTTATTATGAGTGAACTGAAATTAAAAAAAAAATTAAAAAGTATATGAATCGAACCCAACAAGTGGTCTTAGTGGAAAAAGAGATTATATTATGCTTATCTTAAGGGACCTGGGTTCGAGCAGCTTTGTCTTTTGTATGCCTATCAAAATGTTAAAAAAAAGTATGAACATATATATACACCAATTTTATTTTTTAGAAAATGCATGAATTGAAACTACCAAAATTAGAATACATGAACTATTGGCTATTTTTTTGTTCTAAAAGAACAAAAACCAACTATTTCATCTTAATTTCAAAATATTATATTTCTTCGAGGGCTATTGTTGAAGCAAGGTCACACTCGTTGATCCGAAAACTAGCGGAACATGATATTACGACGGGTCAAAATATTTTTTTAGTTAGCTTAGTTTCTCTTCTTATTATATTAAAAAAATATTCTATTAAAAATAAAATATTAATTATATTATATTTATAGTTATGAAAATTGTTTATGGTAAAAAGATATATTAATTGTATTGTAGTTATAATCTTGAAAAGTATTTATTGTTGAAACTTAAAACTTAAAAGAGGTATTAATTGTAGGGTTATATTTTGATACACAAGTTGTGTAAAAAAATTACACAACCCTCATATAAAATTTAAAACTTAAATCTCAAACCCTAGCACCCTAAAACCTAAACTTCAATCCCTAAAACCTAAATCCTAAACTTTAATCATAAACCTTAAATTCTACACCCTACATACTTAACCCCTAAACCCTAACATAAAACCATGAGCCATAAAATTGAAGGGCTTGTGTAAACTAAATTGTATTACATTTATTGCTTATTAAAAGATATATTGTATTATATTTATTAGTTAGCAAATCATATGTCACCTTAGCTGTGAACATATGTGGCATTACCCGTCGGTACACCATGTCACAGATTAATTAGTTCGGGACAATCTTTATCAACTTACTTGAATCAATCTGGATGTATGGATGTTAACTAAACTAATTTATGGGACTTAAATGTTGTTTGTTGACCAAAATAAAGCCTAGTAAGTCGAGTAGAATTCACAATAGTAAATATATTTTTACACGCATGCATCATGTAGCCGTGGATTGGGGCGAGAGAGCGGGACCAGCCAGCCAGCTAGCCATCTTAAATTCTGCCTAGCTAGACCAAATGCTGCATCCTGCATATATACATTGTACAAAGTGCACGAACGTACGGATGCCCTTATAAATGAAATCTGGTAGCCGGTAGCCGGTAGGTATAAATAAGTTAAGATATGGTATGGTGTGTGGGGTGTCTACCTCACCTACCTCTCTGCTTGTTTTCATCCTTTTGAGACTCCTTCTCCGGACGGACCATGCCCATACAAGTACGTACCGTTACCATATAAAAATAAAATTCTTTATCTCCTTTTTTTATGTCCTTTTTCTATGCTTTTACGTTAAAAATGTAGGTTTAGAGTTTAGTGTTAGTGTTTAATATTGAGATTTATGGAATTTGGGGTAAGATATATTTTTTAGGGTTTAGGATTTAAAGTTTAGGGTTATGACTTATAATTTAATATTTTAGTGTTGGAACATAGAAATGAGTAGAAGATTTTTGTCCCGATACAAATGCTCTTTCCCCTCTCCAATAAATAAAATTGGATAAAGTTCACAAATACTCATTAAACTATCATAACATATACGAGTAAAAATCTCATGCCCCCTAACCATGCCTCCTTATATGCCTCATACTAAAAAAACACCTAAAAATTAAATTCTAAGCTATAACCCTAATTTTCATATCCTAAACCTTAAACCCTAAAAAATAGACCATACCCCTAATTCCATACACCCTTACCCTAAGCCCCAACCTTAAACCTCAAACCCTAAACTTTAAACCCGATATTTTAAAGTGGAGACACCAATAAACGCATAATTAAGGGTAGACAATTTTCATCCAAAATATATTCGTTTTGGTCATTAAAGTTTTTTATAAAACAAATATGAATTTTTAATTTTTATTAGAAAATAAGCATTAAGAAGGACCGTTGACATGCCAACGACACGTTGATTGGACTATCCACATAATTAAACTAATTTCCACATTTTCTTCTTTTCCATGTAATATTTAAAAAGTTATTTTAAATGATTATTAAACTATTTAATTATTATAAAATAATCATTGAATAAATTTTCACTCTTTCCGAAATATTTCCCAACCTTATCCTTCTTCCAAAACATTTCTTAGTCGCATATTTCTTCCAGAGCCTTTACCATGCCGATAATGACACCAACACACCTATTTTTAGATTGCACAAGAAAGATATTAATTTAATATTTCATACGGTAACATCATTGCTTCTCTGTTTTGTAATAATTAAATAGTTAAATGACTTTTTGTAATATTTACAAAGTTCGATGACAACTGAAAGCTATTTTGGAATATTACGTGGACAGGAAAAAACACGTGAAAATTAGTTTAATTAGGTGGATAATCCAGTCAGTTCTCTGTTAGCCTATTAACCATTTTAATGCTTTAATATTCATTTTGTAACAAAAATTAAAATTTAATGTTTATTTTATAACTTTTAAAAGTTTAACAATAAAAATGAACATTTTAAAATAATTTAGTGAATATTTGTGAACTTTATTTAATAACATCTAATTTATTAGGCGAGTGTTAATTTTCTACTTCGTACGTATGCATGATAATAAGATGGCATGAAGTATGAACTTAAAACTTATGTTTATGTGCATGTTATAGACCATGATAAGATATTGTCTCCTGGGTTAATTCTCTCCTCATTAATTTGCCTCCATTCTTCTTACAACAACAACAAAAGTAAACGAACTCAACATATGTACCAGTGAAAAAGTAGATATGTTTATCTTAGGAGACATATGTTTAAATGGCTTCGTCTACGAGGTGTATACGTATTCAAAGGGTTAAAAATATGTATGAACAAGTAATACTTTGTAATCACCTTTAGACCATTAAAAAACAAAATTAAACAAAATGACATGTGCGTTCCTCTTAACCGTCGGATCCATTCGAACCCTAACCTACAAAAACATTTTTGATGAATCAATCAAGTAAAGCATATAATTGTTTTTGTGAATATGTTCCCATACCCCACTTTGTATTAATAGAATTTCTTTATAATAACACATTTCGTATTGTATTTTAATAAAATATGATATTTGTATTTTTAAAATGTTTAACGTGATCCTTATAAAATATTCAATATGATATTTCTATTTTTAAAATGTTTAATATAGTATTTAAACTATTATTTTATGCATTATCACGGTATTTGAATTGTCATATATAAACTATCATTTCATGTATTATTATGGCACACGAGTTAACATTATTAATCAATTTCAAATCAGTTAATGAAAATTCACATGTACTATAATGATTCAAGTATTAAAATTGTATAATTTGTTAAAGTGTCAATATTAAATTATACGTTTTATCAAAGTATATGTATCATATTAAATATTTTAAAAATATATTACATTATATCTTTTTATAAAAATATGTGTAGCATATTACATTATATATTTTAAAAATATATAGTGGTTGAAGTGAAGAAAATCAAAGCCTAAAAAGTGGAGAAAGTGACATATCACCTGACGGAAAATATAAAAGCATAGATGGGGAAACATGTCATTTAGATGCTGGTAATCTTTTTTGGTGTGGGAAAATAGATTGTTAGGATTCTTTGTTTGTTTCTAATTTTGTGACGATAGAAATAGATGGTAATTAGAAAGTGAAAACTTAAACAACAGGGTCGGTACAAGTGATACAGTTTGGTATTACTTAAGCATGTTTTGAGTTCGAGGCGTTATATTAGTAGAAAATTCTCGCTAAAAGACTCACCTACTAAATTCAGGTGTGCGACGCGAGTCGGTCCGAATTAATAAGGATTAAGTCCTGAAAATTAGAAGGGCAACAAAAGAAAAAAGAAAGTGAAAACTTTTTTTTGAATGTAAAGAAAGTTGAATTTTTTTTAATAGTCTAAAGATGATTACAAGGTAGTATATGTTCATACATATTCTTAACCCTTTAACAAAGCACACACTTTATAGACAAAGTGACTGAACCCGAGTCTCCTAAAATGAACATCATATGTTTTTTTTTTCACTGGGGCCACTTATTGAATTAAAGAAAGTGAAAACTTAAAACCCCATCCTCTCTGTGAAAGATATATGTTAAGATTGGAATTTTGCATAAATATGATTTTAGTGTTACTCGTGAGATTTTTTAAGCTAAAAAGCAAGACAAATATTATCATTAGATTATATTAAGATCAATGTTAAAAAATTGAGATTTTGCACTACTTATTGTCGGAATTGGATACTATAATAACTTTTAGGGTAAAATACCTATTTAGTCACAAGACTATAATGTCAATTCTTTTCTTACTATTAAATAAAATTTTTTGTCAATTGAATAAATAATGTTTCATTTTAGTGTCAATCAAGCCAGCATCAACCGTTAATTAGTTAACGGGATAGTCTTTTTTTTTTGAAAAGAAAAGTTTGTCCTCATTAAAACCCCTTCTAAACTTAGGTAGGGGAAAAATAATGCCCTTATTTATATAATGTGTCAGTTTTTAAATTTGTATGATAATGATTTTAGTCCTTCAAAACTTATACATTTTCAATTTCATTTTATTTCAAAATAATTCAATTAATTTAACCTCAATAATTAAAAATTCTATCAATTTCTCCTTATTTTAATTCAAAAAAATTAAATGAATTTAATCCTCCAATAAAATGACAACACATACCATCATATTGTTGGTGAAAATTAAAAAAACATAAAATAAGTTTTGGGGGGAATTGAACCAAAGACCCGGGCATAGGTCAACACTCAAGTATCACACCAAACTAAGTGATTGAAATATAGTTGACAAAAATACACTTGAAGAAAAACCAAAACACGATAATTAGATATTACCTTTAAAACATTATAGTATTAAGTGTTGACATATGCATAGGTTTTGTGTTTGATTCTCCTTAAATTTATTAAATTATCTTGAACTAAAATAGTATTAAATTAATATATATTTTTTAAATATTGAGGTTATATTTATTAAATTATTTTAAATTATAACTAAATTAATAAAATGTATAAATTTCGAAACTGAAACTGTTAGTATCATACAAATTAAAAAACAACCACAACAACAATTTTGTTAAGTAGTTAACTGTTAGCGGTTTGACATCAAAATGAAAATTAGTGGTCAAATTGATATTTTTTATTCAATAATAAAATTAAAATCAACTTTATAATTTAGTGACTAAATAAATTAGGGGTGCTTATCGAGTAAGTCGATTGCGAGTTGAGTAGTGCTTGACTCGTTCTCTTTAAAAAATTTTGTTGCTCGACTTGACTCGTTGCTTGTTAAGCTCGATAAAATTTTACTTGACTCGCGCTCGTTAAAAAAATCCCGTTGCTCGACTCAACTTATTGCTCGTTAAGCTCGCCAAATTTTTACCTTTTTTAAATACATGTAAAAATCTGGTGATACATTCAGAGCTTAATATAAACGTGCAAATTAAAAAAAACGTGAGGACTGTGGGGATAAATAAACAAAACTGTCATGATCAAGTTAGAGATGAAGTCAATATATAAGTGTGAGACTCTTTTTTGTTTCTCAAAAATCTTCAATGAACACCAAATGAGATAAGGCCTTATGAATTTTTTGATTTTAACTTTCAATCATATTTTTATATGAGAACCGAAGACTTTTTTCCTGCTTTTATACGTAAAGTAATTATAAAAGAAAAGGTAAATGTTTTAATAAAAAATGAAAGACTATTATTATAATTTAATTTTTTTTGACTTCTCAAGAAATATAGAATGTTTGTAATTAACATTTAAATTTCTTGCAACATAATTTTTAAGGTAGTCAATTTATAAAAAAAATAATAAATTACTCACAAACTTATCGAGTCAAGTTGGATATTACTCAACTCGACTCACTAAAATCTCGAATTGAGTCAACTTAAATTGAACGTTAATCGAATTTTGATCGAGTCGAGCTCAAATTATTTGTGAGCTGCTCAACTCAATTAGCAATTAAAATAGATGATTCAACTTAGATTTTAGAAAATAGAACGGGATGTAAAACAAGAAACCATTAAATGACTGAAACCACGTTTTTTTCATTGAGGTTTGACTATATCATATTCCCTTTTAGTGTTTCATTCAATCATTTTTAATTTCTCATCGAAAGCTGCAAAATTTGCATGTGGAAACCACATGGGTGAAAACGGATCATCGCCGCTGAATAACATGCATCGGATCCTTAGTTTTATGCCCTCCACGGAAGCACTTGGCAGCCATGCAGGGGCGGCGGGATCGAGTCCCCATAGACCTCGTGCGCCCTCTTCACACGCTACTGTCGTGTCGGTCTTTCCATGGCATTATTCAGACACCACGTTACCAATTACTTCATTCCCGCACCATAAACATTAAAACTTAATCAACCGGTTGGTTCAAATCATAAATGATTTGGTATTACTTAAATAAAATTTGAGTTTAAAATTTTATGTATATAAAAGTATTTATCGAAAAAATTATTTACCAAAATGAAATGTGCGCTAGAAATCTTTACAAATTAGTCTAAACAAAGTCCTTGAAACTGGAAGTAAAAAAGAAAAACATTAAAACTCAATGGATTAGTAGACCCTTTGTTAAGACTCAAAAAAGTATTAAGGTGGACAATCAAAATAGATTGATTTAGTTATATCTATTTGACGTAGTTGATATTGTAATATGAATTTGAATGTATTTAGGTATATATTATTTCACACAAGCTTGTATTTTTATACTATAAATTTTAAATTTTTAACCTTAAACCTTAAAAATTAAAGTCTAAACTCTAAATCATATACCCTATACTCTAAACACCAACATTAACTTCTAAACCCTAAAATTTAAATCCATAAAATTAAAACCTTAAACTAAACCTCTAACCCCTACCAAGAGCTATGTACAGATTGGCGGACCACTTAGCAAGAGAAGAAGGTATCGATTTGAGTTGTTCAAAGCTAGGTGGGAACTGGGTTCGAATAAGTAAAGGTGTTGAGAACCAAAATTCATAGGCGTCACTGCCTGGGTGGGAAGAAGCATTCGATCATTATAGTAAAGTGTTATGTTTTGCTATTTTTTGTTGTTCTACTCATACCTAGTTGTGTTGTACTCTTTTCCTTCATTTAGGATTAGGAAGGTTTTTAACGAGGCTCACAACTTAGGTAAAAAGGTTTTAGGACCTTTTAATTTTAATAAAATCATATTTGCCAAGAAAAAAAAATTATGTAAAATAAAGTTTACATTGCCCATGTATCAGAGTTTTTTCTATTATTTTATTATTTAAGAGTTTCACGTTTGGATAGTTTATAAGCATTGTATAAAAAAATAACATGAAGTACCAACAATTAGTTTGGGATGAAATGTTAAGTTTCTTTAAGCAATGTTTAAGGTTCAGACCATAACATTGGTTGAAAGAGTCGTTTTTATAATAAATTTATGTAATATTCGATTCAAATCAGTCAAAAGATAAATCAAATAACAATGATGATAAAAAATACGTTAAGTTGGACTAGTTTAACCGGCAATGTCATTAGGCTTTTGGGTCTCAACCAAAAGAAATTCTTGGTCCAAGTTAACCAACAACTAGCACAAGATTCCCCGAAATTAAGCTGGTATGATTGGATTTTTGAAGACACAAACATTTAAAACAATATTAGTTTATATTATGGTACTGTACTTAACAACAAATTACTACCGCTAATTAATCACAAGGGCCTTTTTCCTCTTTATGGTGGGGTACTTCTGGTAAAACAATACTAGCTCGAGCAATCAGCACTGGGGCAGCCGGGCAGGTAACAATGGATGGTACGGATCACGTGCTCAAGCAGAAGAGAGGTAGATGGTATATTTTGTAAAACAGATGTGGAGCCCTGACGGTTGCAGAGAGGTAGATCATTTTCATGCCGGTTTAGCATTACTTTATGTTGGTGGAAGTACATATAAAATTTTCAGGGGAGATGTCTGGCCCTTCCAGTCCACCTCGGTCTATTAATGGTTATAAAGTTAATTTTTGGTTGATTAAGATAACATAGTGTGATAACAGAGTCGCCACCGGTCCTTCTATTATATTAGGCAGACTAGAAATTTAGAAGTAAACCAGAGATTATAAAATTTTAAGGGTTCGGAGGTACGATTACGTTAGTGCCCTCATCACGCCCGCAGAATAGCGCTTAGTTGATCATTAATATTTTCTATGGTAACCTAGATGAATGCGTGCAAAGAATAATGTAAAAATTCACAAAAAATTTAAAAGTGACCTAAATTCACTCACGTATGAGGAAACTCATGTCAAATTTAAACGCAACAGATTAAAGCATTAATCTTTAAAATACGAAAATATAGTCTCACATAAGAGTTTTGATCATTCCCCAACTGCTAGGGGAAAGCCATATTAACCACACTTGATAAAAAATTTTGTTTTTCATAATGCAATAAAAATTCTTTTTGAATGACATTTTATATTTTTTATTCATAGGTTATTTAATTTTCAAAGTTAATTATTATTATTTTTTGAAAGCATGTATTTAAAGAAACTAATCCTAAAAAGTTTTATTAATTATTTACATTTAAGAGAAAAATATTTACTTTTCTAAAAGATTACTAAATGTCTTATTTAATTGTTCTCAATTAAGGAAAATGTTTAGTTAAAAAAATTACCCTAAGAGGATTTTATTTAATTACTTGCAGCTAAATGGAGTATTTATTGATTTTTCTAAAAATTTACCAAGTTATTAAGGTACAATTTATTTCAGGAACCTAAACCTAAGGTATTTATTGTTAGATTAAATTAAAAGGAAACTAATCTATAGGACATAAGTTTTAATTAAAATTTTTAAAGTTTATTAATTATTGATTTATTAGAGAAACTAACCTAAGAATTCATATTTTAAAACTAATTTGCCTAATAAATTTTATTTCTCTATTATTTTAATTACCAATTAGATTTTTTAAGAAGGATATGAATTAATTAACGCAAAAGATTAAATTGCAACAAATAAAAAATGAAGGGCTGAAATTAAAATAAAGAAAAAATAAAGTGAAGGAATGCAAACAGTGGGGGTTACAGCGTAATTTTGCCAAAGATGGGGTACGGGTCGAGTCGCGAATTGCGCTGCACCACTGCGTCTGCAGCCGTGCATGGACGCCATGTTGAAAGTCAAGCAATTCGGTGCTTTAATGCACCTGACATTGCTTTGAAATTTACCATGGAAAATTACCATGGTAGTTGCAGCCAATGTTGAAAAGAATGACATAAGAAAATTACAATTTTAGTCCTTAAACTTTAAGTTATTTATAAGTTAGTCCCTAAAGCTCAACTATAAATAGCCTAGCCATTTGCCATTCTTACACATCCCAAATCATTCTAACATCCTCCCAATACTAGAGAAATTAGAGAGTTTTCATAGAGTTGTTTTCTCCTTTTTTATCAAGAGAGAATTGTCATTGTTTTCTCCTTTTTTATCAAGAGAGAATTGTCATTGTTTTCTCCTTGTTAGATTGAGAGAAGTTGTAATTCCTATTTTCTCATAGTGAAATTCTTCTACCTTTGTCCGTGGTTTTTACCCTATATTATTTAGGGGTTTTTCACGTAAAATCTGTGTCTCCTTTATCTTCATTGTTATTTTCTCAAATTATCAGTTGCGTTTTTGCTCTATCCGACGACCGTATTCCGCAACAATTGGTATCAGAGCCTAATTTGGGTCTGTTGGTTGCCACTGAAAAGTGGATCCTCCATCATAAGAAAGTAAGTTAGATATTACTCATTCACTGAAGGTGGTGGGCACTATTCACGTCAAAAAGGTGAAATAGTGGGAGCTATCTGAAATAGAAGTTATGGCAACGAAATTTGATATTGAAAAGTTCAATGGGAGAAATTTCTCACTGTGGAAATTGAAGATAAAGGCTATCCTAAGAAAAAACGGATGTCTAGCGGCTATCAGCGAAAGGCCGACAGATTTTACAGATAACAAAAAATGGAATGAGATGGACGAGAATGCTATTGCAGACCTTCATTTAGCATTAGCAGATGAAGTACTATCAAGCATCGAGGAAAAGAAGACAACCAAGGAGATTTGGGATCACCTCACCAAATTATACGAGGCCAAATCGCTGCACAATAAAATTTTCCTTAAGAGGAAATTGTACACTCTTCGGATGTCAGAATCTACTTCAGTGACAGAGCACTTAAACACGTTGAATACTCTATTTTCTCAGCTTACATCCCTAAGCTATAAAATAGAGTCACAAGAACATGCTGAACTTCTGCTTCAAAGTCTACCTGATTCGTATGATCAACTCATCATCAACTTGACAAGCAACAACCTTACCAATGATCTAGTCTTTGATGACGTTGCAGCTGCTGTTCTGGAAGAAGAAAATCGGCGCAAGAACAAGGAAGATAGACAAGGAAATCTGCAACAAGCAGAGGCCTTAACGGTGATGAGAGGAAGATCAACAGAACGTGGCCAAAGTAGCAGTCACAATCATGGTAGATCAAAGTCAAGGAGTAAGAAGAATTTAAAGTGCTACAACTGCGGAAAGAAGGGTCACATGAAGAAGGATTGTTGGAGTTTACCTAAAAACTCCAATCCTCAAGGAAATATGGCAAACACTTTAGATGATGGAGAAGCTCTCTGTTGTGAAGCATCAACAGCCATGGAAGGTAGAAAAAGATTTGCAGACATATGGCTTATTGACTCGGGAGCCACATATCACATGACCTCAAGAAAAGAATGGTTCTATAATTATGAACCTATCTCAGGAGGATCTGTGTACAGCTGCAATGATCATGCCTTGGAGATTGTTGGCGTTGGAACCATCAAATTGAAGATGTATGACGGGACAATCAAAGTTGTTCGAGATGTGCGGCACGTGAAAGGCTTGAAGAAAAATTTATTATCCTACGGATTGTTGGATAATAATGCAAGCAAGATTGAAACACAGAAAGGAATCATGAAGGTGTTCCATGGAGCGCTTGTGGTGATGAAAGGTGAAAAGATAGCGGCAAATTTGTACATGCTGAAGGGAGAGACCTTGCTAGAAGCATAAGCCTCTGTTGCCTCATGTAGTTCAGATTCTACCATGTTATGGCATCAGAAACTTGGACACATGTCAGAACAGGGAATGAAAGTCCTTGTGGAGCAAAAGCTACTTCCGGGTTTAACAAAGGTATCACTTCCTTTGTGTGAACATTGTATTACAAGTAAGCAGCATCGATTAAAATTCAACACATCAAATTCTAGAGGCAAGTCTGTTCTAGAATTGGTTCATTCTGATGTATGGCAAGCACCGGTCACATCCCTAGGCGGAGCAAAGTATTTTGTCTCGTTCATTGATGACCACTCTAGGAGATGTTGGGTGTATCCTATCAAGAGGAAGGCAGATGTGTTTTCAACCTTCAAAGTTTTCAAAGTGCGGGTGGAACTTGATTCTGGAAATAAAATCAAGTGTTTCAGATCAGATAATGGAGGTGAATATACAAGTGATGAATTTGATGACTTCTGCAGAAAAGAGGGCATCAAAAGACAGTTCACAACAGTATACACTCCTCAACAAAATGGAGTGGCAGAGCGGATGAACAGAACTCTGTTAGAAAGAACACGAGCAATGTTGAGAGCTGCAGGACTAGAGAAAGCTTTCTGGGCAGAAGCAGTCAATACCGCATGTTATTTGGTAAATCGGGCTCCATCAACTGCAATTGAGTTGAAGACACCAATGGAGATGTGGACTGGTAAACCAGTTGATTATTCAAACCTCCATATATTTGGAAGTATTGTGTACGTGATGTACAATGCCCAAGAAATTTCAAAGTTGGATCCAAAATCCAGAAAATGTAAATTCTTGGGGTATGCTGATGGAGTAAAGGGGTATCGCTTGTGGGATCCCACTGCCCGCAAAGTGATTATCAGCAGAGATGTTATTTTTGTAGAAGATAAGCTGCAAAGAAAAGAAGAAGATGATAGCACTGATAAAGAAAAGCCAGAGACTACACAGATACATGTTGAAAATGAGTTTGAACAGAGAGATTGTTTTGAAGCAGAACCAGAGCTCGAGGAACCAGAACCAGAGAATTCTGAAGCTCCAACAACTCGTCAATCAGATCGTGTGAGAAGACGCCCCAATTGGCACTTAGATTATGTTATAGAAGGTAATGTTGCATACTGCCTTTTAACGGAGGACGATGAGCCATCATCATTCGAGGAGGCAATGAACAACTCGGATGCTTCATAGTGGATGGCGACAATGCAAGAAGAAATTGAAGCCCTTCATAAAAATAATACATGGGAACTTGTGTCACCACCACAAGGAAGGAAGCCAATTGGTAACAAATGGGTCTTCAAAATCAAGAGAAATGGTGACGATCAAGTGGAGAGGTATCGTGCAAGACTGGTGGTCAAAGGATATGCTCAGAAAGAAGGTATTGATTTCAATGAAATCTTTTCTCCCGTGGTTCGACTAACAACGGTTCGAGTTGTCCTGGCAATGTGTGCTACATTGAATTTACATCTAGAGCAGCTAGATGTTAAAACAGCTTTTCTTCATGGAGATCTTGAAGAAGAGATTTACATGCTCCAGCCTGAAGGTTTTGAAGAAAAAGAAAAGAAGAACTTGGTTTGTAGGTTGAACAAATCTCTGTACGGTTTAAAGCAGGCGCCGAGGTGTTGGTACAAGAGATTTGACTCCTTCATCATGAGCCTTGGATACAACAGACTTAATGCAGACCCTTGTGCTTACTTCAAGAGGTTTGGTGAAAACGATTTTGTTATATTGTTGTTGTATGTAGATGACATGTTGGTTGCAGGCCCCAACAAAGATCATATTGAAGAATTAAAGGCACGACTGGCTAGGGAATTTGAAATGAAGGACTTGGGACCAGCAAACAAGATTCTAGGGATGCAAATTCACCGAGATAGAAGTAGTAGGAAGATTTAGCTTTCACAAAAAGAATTATTTGAAAAAGATCTTGTCACGATTCAACATGCAAGATTGTAAGCCAATTTCTACCCCTCTTCCTATTAACTTCAAATTATCCTCCAGTATGAATCCTAGCAGTGAAGAAGAGAGGATGGAGATGTCTTGAGTACCGTATGCATCAGTAGTGGGAAGTTTAATGTTCGCTATGATTTGTACAAGACCAAACATTGCACAAGCAGTGGGAGTGGTTAGTCGGTACATGGCGAATCCAGGCAGAGAGCATTGGAATGCTGTGAAAAGGATCCTGAGATACATCAAAGGGGCCTTAAATGTTGCATTATGTTACGGGGGATCAGACTTTCTTATCAGCGGGTATGTCGATTCTGACTATGCAGGAGATTTGGATAAAAGCAAATCTACAACAGGGTATGTGTTTACAGTTGCTGGTGGAGCTGTAAGCTGGGTTTCAAAACTGCAATCAGTTGTGGCTACGTCAACAACGGAGGCAGAATATGTAGCAGCTACACAAGCCAGTAAAGAAGCAATATGGTTGAAAATGTTATTGGAGGAGCTCGGGCACAAACAAGAGAATGTCTCTTTGTTTTGTGACAGTCAGAGCGCCTTGCATCTTGCAAGGAATCCTGCTTTTCACTCAAGAACAAAACACATACGAGTCCAATACCACTTCATTCGTGAGAAAGTGGAAGAAGGGACGATAGATATGCAGAAGATCCATACCGATGACAACATATCAGATTTCATGACAAAAGCAATCAACACTGATAAGTTTACTTGGTGTCGATCCTCTTGTGGCTTGTTAGAGACGTAAGCAACATGGAAAGTACGAGGTAGAAAGAATGGTGTGAAGATATGATTGTTCCAATCAAATCTTCAAGTGGAAGATTGTTGAAAGTCAAGCAATTCGGTGCTTTAATGCACCTGACATTGCTTTGAAATTTACCATGGAAAATTACCATGGTAGTTGCAGCCAATGTTGAAAAGAATGGCATAGGAAAATTACAATTTTAGTCCTTAAACTTTAAGTTATTTATAAGTTAGTCCCTAAAGCTCAACTATAAATAGCCTAGCCATTTGCCATTCTTACACATCCCAAATCATTCTAACATCCTCCCAATACTAGAGAAATTAGAGAGTTTTCATATAGTTGTTTTCTCCTTTTTTATCAAGAGAGAATTGTCATTGTTTTCTCCTTGTTAGATTGAGAGAAGTTGTAATTCCTATTTTCTCATAGTGAAATTCTTCTACCTTTGTCCGTGGTTTTTACCTTATATTATTTAGGGGTTTTCCACGTAAAATCTGTGTCTCCTTTATCTTCATTGTTATTTTCTCAAATTATCAGTTGCGTTTTTGCTCTATCCGACGACCGTATTCCGCAACACGCCACTCGCCACAAAAAAAAATAGAGTTTTGGTATAAAAAATACCTCAAAATCGACTATAATGCTTGTATTGTTCTTGAACAATATGTGTACATGTGTTCTCTTGTGTGTTTGATGTTTGATGTGTGAATTACAATGGAATGAAGCCTATAAATAGGCTTCAAGAAACCCTAAAAAAATCTTAAAATAATTTACACAATAATGCTATTTTTTTTAGAAAAATAAATAATGTCTTTACTTGGACATCAAACCACTTTCTTTACCCACAAAATATCCTAAATTAATTGGAACAAAGAGAGAAAAACCTAAGTTTGATTTTCATTATAAATAATCAATAAATTAATGAATTAATACCAAAATAAGTGTTTAAACTATCCCATTTTTCGCTTTTAGGTGCTTAAACTATTTTTTTTGCCTTTTTAAGGTACTCAAACTATTTCGGTTTTTTTTAGGTGTCTAATTTTTTTTTTCCTTTTTAAGTGCCCAAATTATTATTTTTTGGTCAAAATAAGTGCCTCAATTTGACCTTAAAAGGAGCAAACAATAGTTTGAGCACCTAAAAGGTGCAAAAAAAGTTTAGACACCTAAAAGGAAAAAACATGATAGTTTGAGCACTTATTTTGACATTAAGCCTAAATTAATTGAAAATTCGTAATAAAGTCAAATCCTCGTGTTGAACCTGTATCCAGTTTTCTGCGCGCGTTGTCTTTAATAAACGGACATATCTTGAGCTTCCGGTGTCCGATTGAGGCGTTGCAAGATGCGTTTGAAAGGTAACTGAAAGACGGTCAATTCTTAAGAAGACATCCTGACTCAAATATGCTCGGAACTTAACGAAAATTCGTCATGTGTCAACAATCAGAATTCTTTGCGCATCACTTTACTTCCTATATTTGTTTGAAAAAATCTCTTACAATCTTTCATACCTGACATGATTAAGATCTTGTGTGATCCGTAAGAAATACATTAATAATAATATAATTAAAAATAAAAATAATATATATAAAAACAAAATGGGCTGAATGAGCCTTTATTTTTGTATGTTGACTCTTTTTTATTTTAATTTTTAGTAGGCTCTTTTTATATTTTTTTGTTTATTGGGTTTAATAATAGTAATATATATATATATATATATTAATATTTGATACACAACCAGTGTAAAAAAAAGTTTACACAAGCATGCCTATTTTCAAGCCTATATCTAAAATCTCATACCATTACAATATAAATATTGTTGATCATATACCCAAATAAATTAAGCGGGGTCAATTCTAATATTTTCATTAAAAATTTTATACTAACTCCTTTAAAATCTCTTATTACAATAAATCAAGTGAGACCAGTTGACCCCTAATCTCTATGTGGCTCCGCCACTGCCGTGTAAGAAGTTGGAACTTATCCATGAAAAGTCACCTTTTGTGGAATTTTTAGGTTTTAAATTAAAAGACCATTTGTTTGGCAGTGAGATGAGAAATGGCAGCTTGATTAATGTTCCTAACAACTTCAGGCATGGAAAGTCCAACTAGAAGAGCGGTAAGTGTGAAGTTGGGAGGTGTGCGTGCATGGCAGTGACAGTGGCTCCACCGGACCACCACCATGAAAGAGATATCCAAGTCATCATCAAGAAATAAATGCCACTGCTTTCAAACTATGTGATCTTTATTTTGGTTCCTTCACATATGCATGGTATATACAATTTGTATGGCCTGAAAGTTGGGTTCTCACTTTTCAAAGGGATCCTGAACCTAGGCATTCGGCAATGAATTGGTTGTGCAATGTGTGTTCCCGTGGTGAGGAGGATGTTAACCATGTTTTACGAGACTGTCGGCGCGCGAAACAGGTTTAGTCGCTAGTAGTACTGTGCGATCGCTTGCAAGCCTTTTTGAACACCCCATTTACGGACTGGATTGAAACAAATCTTAGGGGGCGATAATTATCAACACTGGAATATTTTCTTTGCTATCATATGTTGGGTCTTGTGGAAGCCTCGATGCACTTATGTATTTAATGGGGGTCGCGAGTTGGTTTGGGACGTCGTGGGGCATTGCCGGAGGTTCCGTGATGAATTGGTTGCATCTAATTTGGGATCAAATTTGCGGCAGAGAGAGGGGGCGATGGTTCAACAATGGAGTAGACCGAGTTGGGCTGGGTGAAGGTCAATGCGGATGGAGCCGTTGGAGGTCATGGGAACGTGGCGTCTATCGAGGGGGTTATTCGTGATAATAACGGGAAGTGGTTGCTTGGTTTTGCAAGAAGCATTGATTCTTGTTCGGTGTTCTTAGCAGAACTTTGGGCGGCTCATGATGCGTTGCTACATGCGTGGAGGTTAGGCTTGCACAAAGTCGAGCTTTGCCTTGACAATATAAAAGTTGTAGAGTTATTGCAGGGAGTTTCTACGACCTTGGCAACGAGTGGTCTTGCCTTGCGGGTACGTGACATTTTTGTCCGAGATTGGGAAGTGCGTGTGGGTCATGTTGGAAGGGAGGGCAATGCCGTGGCGGATAAGCTAGCGAAGTTAGTCCGGAATCAGCAGCTTGGGGAGGTTGTGTTCGATCACCCACCTTTGGAGGTGACTGCCATAGTCGAGGCAGATCTAGTTGGTACTTAGTTTTGTTGTTCATGTATGCTGGTACTGTTTTACAGGGTGGATATTGACGATGACTAACCCTATGGATTGGGCTCACAACTATTGTTTCTTCATCCTTTAATGTGTCTCCCACTACACAAATGAGTGGTCTGAGAATGACTTTGTTGTCGGGCTTCGACCGTTGCATATAGGCTGAAAGCTGAAACATGTGACAGTAATATGGGCTGTTTTACACGCCACATTATTTGCTTTAATTATAGTTATCTAGAGAGTAAACTACTCGACTATACCCGTAGATTCGACTATCATTCCTAAAAAACTCTTTGAACTTGGCAATGATCAAAGAGTTCATCTCAATAGAGGTAAAAATGTAACTTTTTAAAACCGATAACTAAACTCAAATAAGTTGAAAAAAGGGACCAATCGTGTCATTTGTCCTTTTTAATATTTTTATTTTTCACTAATGAAGGTAAAAATGGTCTTCCTTTTCTAAAATCAAAAAACCCAAAGAGCAGTCCTACAATTCACCGTTCATTAAGCTAAGAAACTATGCATTATTATATCAAAAACCTTTTTTTATTAAATATCTAGAAAAATGGCTCTCACATGTATTTTTTTTAAAAAATAATCCTAAATCTGTCACGTACGAAGAATTCGTGTTTTGGGAATAGCGAGACACGAACTCGCGCTACACAAAGAGCGAGTTCTTCATACGTGGTAACACTTTTCAGAATAATGAATTTAACAGAAATTCGTGTTCTGCGGAACGCAAGTTCCCCGAGAATTTAAAGAGGCGGCTGAATTTATCTGAAGGAACTCGCTTTCTGTAGAAAGGGAGTTCTTTAAAAATCAAGCTAGAAGACTAAGCTTCGATAGGCATGTTCGAGCAATATTCTGAGCTTATTAATCGTATATTTTTAGTAAATATTCAGTTTGAGTTCGTAGTACTGAAACATATCTTTTATTTGACACCAATATAGTCAAGTTCGATTTGTTCTAAACCGACTTAAATTCGCGTCGAAAATAGTATCATAACTTGTTTTGAGCGTATTTTTCCAAATAAATATCGGTGTGGCCATTTTACTAGATATTGAATAAAAAAGGTTTTTATATAAAAATGTCAAGAAACTGACTTGAATTTCCATACTTTTATCTGAAAGGAACTCGAACCAAAGAGCAGCTGTTTTGAGATTACACCGATGGCTTTACAGCTATCAGGGCGGTGGTTACTGCCGTGCCCGAATAACACTCACTTTACTCAATGCCGACTCTCTCCAGACCCGAACCCCAAATTTTCTCAAACGAAAGCTGTAGAACTAAGGTTTTGATATAATATTTGAAAAATGTTTTGGACTAAATTGAAAAGAATTTAAAATATGATTTTAGTCAAAAACAACTTGAAAAATATATTTAAGGTTTTAATGGCTTTGGAATGAGTTTAAAGTTCATTTAAAGCAGTCAAAACCATGCTTTTATAGTGACCGTATCGATACGGTATTGACCCGTACCGATACGCTTTAGGGTTTTCAAACTACCAGAATTCCAGTAGCTAAAACCCGTATCGATACGCTTAGCCGTATCGATACGGAGTGCTTTGAAATAGCCCAACGGCTAGTATCGTACCGATACGGTTGTGTCGCGTACCGATACGCCTAACTACCCCCAACGGTCATTTCCCAACGGTCTTTTAAATTTACAGGACCGTACCGATACGCAAGGTAAGCGTATCGATACGCATCAGCTGAAAAGCCCAACGTCTCTTTCCTTATTGAGACCGTATCGATACTGTTGGACGAGTATCGATACGCCAAGCTGCAGAACTGCATTTATGGTGGGAAATAAAGGCTCCAACGACTCTATTTCAACTCCAACGGTTCTAAACGGCTACAAACTCAATTGGGAGTATAAAATGGACCTCCAAGCATCAAGAACAAGTTAATGCTTCAATTGTTACAACATTATGATGTCAAAATTTGTCTAGAACTTTAATTGTTCATTTCTTTCTTAGACAACACTTGTGAGCTTACATTGTTAAATTTGCTCAAGTGTTTAGGTTTTGGGTGAGTGCTAAGAATTGCAAACAAACACCTTTAAGAGGGATTTCTAGTTTGCTAAGTCTTTCTTTGTAAAGAGAGTGTTCCTTCAAGCTTTGGGTAGAAAGCTTTGAGGGTTGTAACGATTTCCTCCTAACCCGAGAAAAGGGGACGAAATTCTTAGTGAATTTGTTGGAAATCCTTAGTGGGGAGCTAAGGTAGTGGATGTAGACCTTGGTTAGAAGGTTGAACCACTATAAATCCTTGTGTCAAATTGCCAAATTTTCACCTCCCACTAACACACCCAATTATCCAACTTCTCCACACTTGGCGAGCAAGAACGGTTGATCGAATCGAGCCCCTAAAATCTCAACAATTGGTATCAGAGCTTGGCTCAATTGAAGGGGATTCACATCCTATTGAGAAGATCCGGCAAGCTCGATCAACATTTCGCCAACCGGCTCAATGGCACAATTAATCGACAAACCGCCTTTCTTCGACGGAAATCACTATGCCCATTGGAAGACAAAGATGAAATTCTTCTTGAAGTCAAGAGATTACAAGCTATGAGACATAGTTGAGGATGGTCCGTTCGTGCCTCAAGAAAGCAAAGCGGAATGGAGTGCCGACGATCGTAAGAAGATGGAGCTTAATTGCAAAGCCTTGCACATGCTCTTTTGTGCATTTGACCCAACCATCTATGAGAAGATGTCTTCTTGTGAGAGTGCCAAGGAGGTATGGGACAAGCTTGAAGTCACATACGAGGGAACCGATGAAGTCAAGGAGACCAAGATTGGGCTCCTAACCTTAGAGTATGAGAACTTCAAGATGGATCCGGAAGAGAACATCGAGAAGATGTTTGATAGGTTCTCCACTATCACCAATGGTCTTAAAGGTTATGGAGAAGTCATCCCGGAAGAGAAGCTTGTCCGAAAGCTCATCTACTCCCTTCCCGAGTCATGGGACTCAAAGAGGACCGCCATCATCGAAGACAAGAATTTGAAGACCTTGAAGCTTGATTAACTTATGGGGTCACTTCTCACTCACCAAATAATGAAGAAAAACAAAGAAGAGGAGAAGAAGAAGGAAGAGATTAGAGCGATGGGGAAGAAGAAGATCATGGAGCTAGGCATCAATACTAGTGTCGTAGCTCTCAAATCCTCCACATGCCATCATGAAGATTCAAGTGAGGAGGAAAGTGAAGATGAAGAGATGTCCTATCTCTTCAACAAATTTGCCCGGTTCATGAAGAGCAAAATGGAAAAATCCAAGCATGAATCGATGAAGAAGATGAAGGACTCCCACAAATCCAAAAAGAGGGGATCATCTTCCAAACAAGCATGTGTGGCCACATGGAGTGATGAGGACTCCACCGATGATGAGTGTAACGCCCCGGTTTTGGGCTTAGAAGTCTTGGGCATTGACCGGTCGGTCAAAGTGCTGTTCGAATCGTAAGAGGTTAAATTAGGAAAGCCTAGTTCGGGTTGCATTAAAAATATGGAAAAATGTTCTAAAATCATCTTTTAATATAATTAAGTGAACTGTGAAATCAATTTTGGAAAATGAGTTTTGGAAGTGTGACATTTTGGCTAGTGACCAAAATGTAATTTTCGCAAGTTTGGTGGCTGTTTTATAAAGGGTTGAAACTTTGAATCTTTAAGGAGCTATTAATCCAAAAGTGGTTTCTCCAGATTTTTCTAAGATATTTTGAGTTATAATTCTGATTTTAAAGATATCAAAAAGGAGGGAAAAGCTTATTTGGCTAATTTTCATAACTAACTTCTCATTTTCTTTCTCTCATTTTCTCTCAACCCAAACACTACATTTCCAGAGATTTGTTTCTGATTTTCTCACCTAAATTCCTCCTTTCAACTCTTATTTGATTCCTAATCATTGTATCTTCAAAACCTCTTCAATTGTTGCAAGTTTCATCAAGGTTTTTCATTCCAAAAAGTGGAGAAACACAAGTTTGGAGGTAAAAACGTCCTTCTCCTCTAAACGATCAGTTCTTTACTAAAATTCCTAAGTTTTCAATCCTAAATTGATGTTTAATTAAAGGCTTTTAAGTTGATTTATGGATCTTGGCTTATTATGCAAGATCTTGATGATTTTTGGTGATTTTCGTTAGATCTGAGTAATCTGTGATTTAAGAGGTGTTTTTGATGTTAAATGATCTCTAAAATGATGTGGAATTGAGTTTTGATTGATGCAATCCCGGATAGGTTGAGTTTCCTAAGTTTAGCTTGTGTTTTAAGGTAGTTTTTGAGGTGATCTTGGTGATCTGTTGTTGCTGGAGGTATAAGGATGTTAGTAGATTGTTTTTAGATGTTATATGATGTTTATGGAAGTGAGGTTTTGCTGGTTTATGGCTGGGCTTTGTTTAGAAGTTGTTTGGATGCATTTTCGGTTGTGTTTGGTGGCCGAAAATGGAGGTTGGATGAGAGCAGCGAGTTTATGTGCTTTCATTGAAGCAATTAATGCATGATGATGCATTAATCCTCTGCTTTGATGTGTTGAAACAGGGGAGGCATCTTTGGATCCAAGATTGGTTGATCCGGAAGCTTGATTTGGTGCTTTGGCTTGAAGCAAAGTGGAAATCGGTGAGTGAAAATGGTTTTCGGCTTTGAAACCAAGGTTTTGGGGGCTTAGTCTAAGTCTAAACAACTTTGCTAAGCTCAAGTGTAAGTTTTCGGATTTTCTCTCTAGTGGTGGCCATGATTTTGATGTGATGCAAAATGATGATTTGCATGTTTTAATTACTGTTTTGAAAGCATGTTTTGGCATGGTATTTGCTGATGTTTTAAGCCATATGTTGAAGGTAACTCTAGGTAGGAGTTCCTTGATTTTATACATTGATATAATGTGGTTTGATGCTTTGAAATGCATGATGAAAATGGCTTGGTTTAATGCTTTAAAACAGTGGATTATATGATGAAAAAGATGTATATTGGCAAGTGATGTTTTAAAAATGCTAAGGTCACTAAGGTGGTTAAAAGTCCTTGAGTGAGCCTTGTTACTTAAGAACATCAAGGTGGTTAAAAGTCCTTGGATGGTTCTTGTTGCGGACACTAAGGTGGTTAAAAGTCCTTAGGTGCTCCTTTCCATGGTGGTTAAAAGTCCATGGGGCCAAGGTGTTTAAAAGTCCTTGGGGTCAAGGTGTTTAAAAGTCCTTGGGGTGATTCAAGCATTGGACACAAAGGTGGTTAAAAGTCCTTGTGTGGTCCTTATTCATGGTGTTTAAAAGTCCATGGCCAAGGTGTTTAAAAGTCCTTGGGGCCAAGGTGTTTAAAAGTCCTTGGGGAAAGTTGTTGAACTTGATTTAATAAATGAAATGTATCACTTGAGCCAATATGACATGTTAAGAATATTGTGAAGCATGAGATGCTTGTTTTAATGTTTATTTTGAAGCATGGAATTGCTTGTTTAAAAGTATGCTTTTGAGCATGTGCAAAGGTTGATTATAAGCATGTTTTGTAAATGTTTTAATTGCATTATTGAATGGTTTTTAAGAGCACACCTCACTAAGCTTTTGCTTACGCCCTCTCGTTTTCTTAACTCAATAATGCAGAGCACTAGAGTATCTTGAAGGGCAGCAAGAAGGGCAAGAGTTCAAGTACAAGTAGAGCTCAATGTATGGAAGGTTTTTGTTAAACATTTTAGCTTTTGGATGATTTGGCAATGGGGGACCAATGTGTATGTTTTGGGAGGTGTTTGGAACTCCCTAAGTATGTTGAATGTTGATTTGAATGCTGGTTTTTGGATTGGGTCCTTATACGCTTGTTTTTAAAGTTAATGCTTGAATAGCTAGCTTGTGTAGGAAGTATGCCTATAGAATTGGGGCTTTTTGCTTGTGATGTTGTTTTGATGAATTGATGATGCATATATGTCCTATATATGTTGAATTGCATGCTGGTAAAGTTTGGTAGCATTTGGAGCATGTTTGAATGATCCATTGCATGTTTTGGTATGCTAGATTGCTGAAATCTGTGCAGGCGTTTCGGAACAGTGTGCACCGTTTCGGAACGGGTGCCTGGAATGAACCCAGGGGTCCGAAACGGTATGCACCGTTTCGAAACGGTTTGGTCTCTGCCAGACCCCCGTTGCGGAACTGGTATCGGAACGGCCCGTGTTTTGGAACAGGGTCAACCTGTTTCGGAACGGTCGACCGTTGGGGGCTGACATGGGCAGTTATATGTTTTGAAATGTTTGCGTTTTGGTCCTGAATCTTTTTTGTGCAATTGTATGAGTTTGAGAAGTCCTTTTGAGCTGAAATTTCACAGAGAAGCATGAAACCTGACTAATTTCAAGTTGGTAACTTTAATTTGGGTTAAGTCCTTTAATTTATCAGAAATTACAATTTGGTCCCTAAAGTTGTAATTTGTTCAATTGGGTCCCTGTTTGATCTTTGATGTTGTGATCTTTGAGTATGTTGTTTGTGTGATCACAATTAGGGTTAATGTGCATCTAGATAAGATTAAAAAGAAAAAAAAAGGTCGTTAATCAAGGTTGACTTTCGGGTTGACTTTGGTTTTCCTCGTGTGACTTTCTTAATTCGGGCCAACCGTCTAGGCCGGGTTAAGGGGGTTACAATGAGGTAGCCCACCTATGCTTGATGGCCCTCAATGAGGGGGAGGTAACTTCTAACTCATCTATTTCAAATTCATATTCTTTTGATGAGTTACAAGAAGCCTATGATGAATTGCTTTTGGAATTCAAGGCATCATTTTCCAAGAACAAAAAGTTGATTTCAAAAATAAAAATTGAAAATGATTTGCTTTCCAAAACAAATCTTGAACTTGAAGCAAAGTTGAAAGATTTTGAACAAAAATGTTTTGATTTACAAAATTTGCTTCATAAAGTTTAAAAAGAAAAAGATTTGATTTCCATTGAACTTGAAAAGAAAAATAGTTTTGAAAAATCAAATTTTTATGTAAGATAATCTAGTGCCCCTAGATTTGTGAATGGAAAATGTTTTAGAAGTGTTTGGGTCCCAAAAGGACTAACCACTTCAACTAAAAAGGATGAAATTGAAAAATGGATTCCTAAGGGGACTAAATTTTGTGCTACTAATGTCTATGGACCCAAAGCAATTTGGATACCAAAAATTACTTGATTGTCTTTTGCTAGGTGTGATGGAGAGTGATCAACAAGTCAAACTTTGAGGTGGAGCTCCATGCACACATAGGAAGAACACTTGAAGAAGGAAGGCTTCACTTCCTCCCTTGAGTTCAAGTGTGGTAAAATCTAGTTGCTTTTGTTTTTATTTGATTTATTTTCATTTAAGTCAACTAGATAATCATATATGTTGAACTAACACTCTTATGATGCTTTGAGTAAGGGGGAGCCAATTTTTAAACCAAATTTTTAAGTGTGTCAAATTTTTTTTGCCTCCTATGTTATTTTGAGCTAAATGTCAATTTTAAATTCTTTTTGATATAACAAAAAGGGGGAGAAATGGTTTGAAAAATTGAATTTTCAAATGAATAAGGGGGAGCTTTATTTGATTTCATATCTTTAATCTCTTATTCACAATTTTAAAAGATAAAGGGGGAGAATCCAAACAATTTTTCAAGTTTGTTTTATTATATCAAAAAGGGGGAGATTGTAGAACTAAGGTTTTGATATAATATTTGAAAAATGTTTTGGACTAAATTGAAAAGAATTTAAAATATGATTTTAGTCAAAAACAACTTGAAAAATATATTTAAGGGTTTTAATGGCTTTGGAATGAGTTTAAAGTTCATTTAAAGCAGTCAAAACCATACTTTTATAGTGACCGTATCGATACGGTATTGACCCGTACCGATAGGCTTTAGGGTTTTCAAACTACCAGAATTCCAGTAGCTAAAACCCGTACCGATACGCTTAGCCGTATCGATACGGAGTGCTTTGAAATAGCCCAACGGCTAGTATCGTACCGATACGGTTGTGTCGCGTACCGATACGCCTAACTACCCCCAACGGTCATTTCCCAACGGTCTTTTAAATTTACAGGACCGTACCGATACGCAAGGTAAGCGTATCGATACACATCAGCTGAAAAGCCCAACGTCTCTTTCCTCATTGAGACCGTATCGATACTGTTGGACTAGTATCGATACGCCAAGCTGCAGAACTGCATTTATGGTGGGAAATAAAGGCTCCAACGACTCTATTTCAACTCCAACGGTTCTAAACGGCTACAAACTCAATTGGGAGTATAAAATGGACCTCCAAGCATCAAGAACAAGTTAATGCTTCAATTGTTACAACATTATGATGTCAAAATTTGTCTAGAACTTTAATTGTTCATTTCTTTCTTAGACAACACTTGTGAGCTTACATTGTTAAATTTGCTCAAGTGTTTAGGTTTTGGGTGAGTGCTAAGAATTGCAAACAAACACCTTTAAGAGGGATTTCTAGTTTGCTAAGTCTTTCTTTGTAAAGAGAGTGTTCCTTCAAGCTTTGGGTAGAAAGCTTTGAGGGTTGTAACGGTTTCCTCCTAACCCGAGAAAAGGGGACGAAATTCTTAGTGAATTTGTTGGAAATCCTTAGTGGGGAGCTAAGGTAGTGGATGTAGACCTTGGTTAGAAGGTTGAACCACTATAAATCCTTGTGTCAAATTGCCAAATTTTCACCTCCCACTAACACACCCAATTATCCAACTTCTCCACACTTGGCGAGCAAGAACGGTTGATCGAATCGAGCCCCTAAAATCTCAACGAAAGCTCTCTTAGCCACAGCTTCTCTCTCCTCGCCTCCACCCACCATCCAGGCAAGCTTATTCTTATCCCCTAAACACAACCCACGGTTTCATGTTTTTTGGGTCTACCTTAAATTATTCGTAGACTTCACTCCCCGACTAAACGTTGCATATTGTGGGTGGTAAAGCACCGACATGGCGGGAAAATGGGAGTGTCAATGACTCGGGCGAAGATGAACTTGATTGGGCAGAAATGGATTCTGATCTTTGCTACTGGATCAGGGCTCTTCGTCCAGTCCAGGTATAAAGCCGGTGCCTTTGGTGGCTGATTTGCCTTTATTGTTAAATTTCTGACGAGCCTTAAAAATGGTGCAGTGGTATCCTGGGCATATTGCGAAAACTGAAAAAGAATTGAAAGAGCAGCTCAAGTTAATGGATGTGGTCATAGAAGTACGGGATGTGTAACAATAAGGATTGTTTACATTTGATTGAAGAAGGTAAAAAACCAGATTACATATAATTGAAGAAAGAAAGGTTTATATACACGAGATCAGAAACACTAATCACCTAACTAACTTAACTAACCCTAATCCAACTAAGCTGGTGATATAACAAAATAACAAGAATACGTAACACTAACGTGTATACGTAATATCCCCCCTCAAGATGGAGCTTGGTAAATGTCGATGAGACCCATCTTGGCAACAAATGACTTGAATAAAGGACCATGAAGAGCTTTCGTTAAAATATCTGCAAGTTGGTTTGCAGAACTAACATGGAAAAGTTTCAAGAATCCATCTCGTATTTTGTCACGAATGAAGTGGCAATCCACTTCTATGTGCTTAGTACGCTCATGAAAGACCTGGTTGGAAGCTAGATGAATCGCAGACTGATTGTCACAGTAAAGGGAAGCATGTGTGACTGGAACTTGAAAGGAAGAAAGAAGGGATGCAAGCCAGACAAGCTCGCATGTTGCAGCAGCCATAGCGCGATATTCGGACTCACAAGAGGAACGACTTACTGTGGCTTGCTTCTTGGACTTCCAGGATACAATGTTGTTTCTGATGTACATGCAATAACCAGAAATTGATCGCCTTGTGTCGGGACAAGAACTGTAGTCTGAATCGACAAAGCCATGCAACTGGGAGGTAGACTCAGAAGGAAAGAACAACCTGAGAGCTGGTGACTTTTTGATGTAAGATAAAAGATGGTAAACTGCCATAAGATGAGGATGACGAGGTGAAGAAATGAATTGGCTAAGAAGATGTACAGCATACGTGATGTCTGGTCGTGAGTGAGTAAGATATAGCAATCGTCCAACCAATCGATGATATAGTTGAGGATCTGGTAACAGCTCACCATCTTGAGCATTGAGTTTGTGAGAAGCACTGATTGGAGTATCAGCAGGTTTAGAAGCTAAAGTGCCAGTGTCCTCTAACAAGTTCAATGCATACTTGCGTTGTGAAAGAGAAATTCCAGAGGAGTTGCGTGCAACCTCAAAACCCAAGAAATATTTTAATGTGCCCAAATCTTTAAGCTTGAAATTTTATTGAAGGAAAGATCGAACTACAGAAAGCTGCTCCATATTGTTGTCAGCCAGTATTATGTCATCGACATATACAAGCAAAACAACCATGTTATCACCTGAACCATGGACAAACAGGGAATGATCTGCATGAGATTGTTGAAAACCAAACGCAAGCACAACCTCAAAAAAGTAGTAAACCATTGACGCGAGGCTTGCTTGAGCCCATAAATTGATTTCTGTAACTTGCAGACCAAGTTAGAACTGGAAGACTCGGGAAGATAGCCTTGTGGAAGCTTCATGTAGACTTCTTCATCGAGGTAACCGTTCAAAAAAGCATTGTTAACATCAAGTTGTAACAAGTGCCAGTTCTTAGTAGCAGCAAGAGCAAGTAGTACTTTGAATGATGTCATCTTTGCCACTAGTGAAAAAGTATCTGTGTAATCGATTCCCTCCACTTGGGTGAAGCCCTTAGCAACTAAACGTGCCTTAAAACGATCGAGAGAACCATCTGCCTTGTATTTCACTCGATAAACCCATTTAGAATCAATTGCTTTCTTTCCTTCTGGAAGAGAAATAGTGATCCAAGTGTGGTTGTCTTCCATTGCCTTTAACTCTTCATTCATAGCATCTTGCCAAGCAGGTATCTTAGCAGCTTGATGATAAAAGGTAGGCTCATATATAGAGGATACATTTGCAACAAAATGCTCATAGGAGGAAGAAAGTTTGGAGGTGGATAAAAAATCTTCAATTGGATAGAGAACATTGGGTACAACAGCTGAGGATATACTGTTGCAATGATACTTTTGTAAGTAAGAAGGTTTATTAACCTGTCTAGTTGATCGTCGAACGACTTGTGGAAGTGCTTCAACAGCTGCATTCTGGTTGACAGGCAGAGATGTATTTGAGGTACCAGATATAGGCAAATTCACAGTTGCAACATCCTGTGTAGCAGATTGAATGGGAACAACAACCCTTGATGCAGGACTTTGAGGTGCAACACTCCTTGACTCATTCATATTAGCTGTATTTGAGTCACCTACATCCGTGTTAGCTATATTTGGGCGAGCTTCATTTATGTCATCTACATTCGAGCCAGCTACTGTTGGAGCATCACTATTCGAACCAGCTACATTAGTGTCAACTGTATCTGGTGCAACCATATTGGAATCAGCAACATTTGTTTCAGCTGGAAAATTAACATCATTAAAAGGAATCTGAGGCAATGAAAAATTAGGAAAAGGATTAACAATAGCATTTTCAGAAGAAATAGCATGAAATAGAAAAATGTTTTCATGAAAAACAACATCTCTTGACAAAACAATAGATTGAGTTTGTAAAACATAAACTTTATAACCTTTAACCCCAGGAGAATAACCAATGAAAATTCCTGGTAACGCTCTTTCTGAAAATTTGTTCCTATTAGAACGAAGGGTAGAAACAAAAACAAGACAACCAAAAGTTTTGAAAATCGAGTAGTCAGGACATTTTGAATGCAACAATTCAAAAGGAGATTTGTTATCTAAAAGAAGAGAATGAATCCTGTTAATGATGTAGGTGGCTGTTAACAAACAATCTCCCCAGAAACGAGCAGGCACCCTTGATTGGAAAAACAAAGCTCGAGCAACAGCCAAGAGATGTTGATGCTTTCGTTCAACGACTGCATTCTGTTCAGGTGCTTCAACACAAGAAAATTGGTGCACAATCCCTAACTCAGAAAACAACCCTGTAAACTTTAGCTCAGGTGCATTGTCAGATCGAAAAATCTTGACATCAAAACCAAACTATCGTTTAGCCATGGAAATAAACTGAGGAATTATTTGAGCAACATCAGATTTGTGCTGAATCAAGTAGGTCCACGTATACCTTGTATAATCATCAACGATGGTTAAGAAAAAACGCTGAGAATTATACGTTGGAACTTTGAACGGCCCCCATATATCACAATGAATTAAAGAAAAAGGAGAAGAAGCACGAGTATGAGACAAATTAAAAGGAATACATTTTTGTTTTGCACGAGGACAAATGGAGCAGGGAATATCTTTATTAACAGCAAAATTAGGCAAAAAATTCTTTAAAACATCTAGAACATTTGAACTTGGATGGCCAAGACGATTGTGCCAAGAATATGATACTTTATTAATCTGATTCAAGCATGACATGGATTTATCTACAATAGAACTTTGATTTACAACAGATGTGGGAATAACAGTCATGTTTTCAGAAAACAACAAATACAATCTACGATGCATCTCACCCTTCCCAATCAGCTGGTAAGGATCCTGTATCAAGCATTTGTCATGATGAAAAAGAACAGTTAAATCAGAATTTTGTTTAAGTAAACAACTAATAGACAAAAGGTTAAAATTAAACTCAGGGACATACAAAACATCATGTAAAATGAGCTTAGAAGAAACCTTAACTGTGCCAGAAAAATGCACAGGCACAACAAATTTATTTGGAAGAACGATCGTTCCATTCTCAATGGGATTCAAAGATTCAAAGAAAACCTTGGAGTAGCAAACATGCTTAGAAGCTCCAGAGTCAAGAATCCAGGAATTCTGAGAATGAAAAGAACTGAAAAAATTAATAAACGATAAAACCTTGCCTTGCATGGCCATGTTTACAGAAACAACATTTGAGGATTCAGTAGAAGCCGCATGAAGCTGATTTGTTAGCATGGCAATCAACTGCTTGCATTGTTGAGAAGATAAGGAATCTGAAGTAGAATCCGATAAACGTTCTGTAGAAAAATCATGCGAAGCAGCATTAATGTGATTAGCATGAGCACTAGTAGGCCTCCCTTTTGAATGATAGCCAGGAGGAAAACCATGCAACTTATAGCACTTTTCCTTGATGTGGCCCATTAAACCACAATGGCTACATTGAGGACGAGATTTCTTATGACCAACATTAGACTTTATAGCAAAAGAAGCATCAGTGACAGGATTGTCAAGCTTGATAAAGCGTTGACTTTCTTCTTGAGAAACCAACGAGAAAACTTTGGTAATATTGAGCAGAGGATCCATTAAAAGAATTTGCCCTCGTACATGTGAGAAAGAATCATTCAATCCCATCAGAAATTGCATTGTTTGCTCTTTCTACTGTTCTTTAAGCATCTTTCGAACACCATCACAAGTGCAGGCTGAACAAGAACAGAAAGGCTTTAGTGACACCAATTCATCCCAAATGATCTTGAGATTGGTGTAATATGTAGAAACAGAATTTGACCCTTGAACAAGATCACTAAGTTTCTTGCGTAGAGAAAAGATTCTTGGACCATTGTTTTGCTGAAACCGATCTTGCAAATCTTTCCAAACTGATGCTGCAGTGGAATGATACAACAAACTGACAGCAATTTCTTTGGAAACAGAATTAAGTAGCCAAGAATTCACCAAATCATTTGCCCTGGTCCAGGCATTAAAACGACCAGCAGGAACACGAGCTGGAGATGGAATGGAACTATCCACAAAACCCAGCTTGTTCTTGGCAGAAAGAGCCATCATCATCGCGCGACGCCAGCTATGATAGTTATCGCTGCAAGGAGGCTGAGTAACAAGAACCATACCAGGATTGTCAGATTGATGCAGATAATATGGATTCGCACCATTATTGAAGGCATCACTGAGATTAACTTCTCCCATGATCAAAGAAGAGAGAAAGAAAAGAGGAAAAACAGACGCGGAAGCAAAAGAATCAAAAGAATTTAACAACTGATACCATGTAACAATAAGGATTGTTTACATTTGATTGAAGAAGGTAAAAAACTAGATTACATATAATTGAAGAAAGAAAGGTTTATATACACGAGATCAGAAACACTAATCACCTAACTAACTTAACTAACCCTAATCCAGCTAAGCTGGTGATATAACAAACTAACAGGAATACGTAACACTAACGTGTATACGTAATAGGATGCTAGAATTCCTTTATCTACTACACATCCTCAGGTTAGCCTTTTCCACTATTTGGTTATTACATGCTTAGCTGAATCACTATGTGCTGACTGCTGAGTTTGCTATCTACACAGATAGATTTATGGCTTGGTAATCGAAAGACGATTTTGGTTTTGAACCGATAGGACATGATTTCCACTGCAGATAGGAATGCTTGGGCAATGTATTTCTCGAGGCAGGGAACCAAGGTTGTCTTCTCGAATGAGCAGCTTGGAATGGTATTTGAATTCAGATTTTTCTATTTCGACCCTTTACTTTTTGTGCTTTGAAGATTGTTTTGGTTAAGTTGCTTATCTGAATTTGGTAAATGCAGGGGACTATGAAGCTAGGTCGATTGGCAAAATCTTTAGCTGAAGGCGTAAATGTTAAACGTAGAGCCAAAGGTCTCCTTCCTCGATCAGTTGGTTTCACTACATTTTTTTCCAAGTGTTTCTCTGTTGTTTATTTATATTTGTAAACTTTATTTGTCGAATGATGATTTGGATTGTTTACAAGTTTTATCTTGTAAGACCATTGTGATGAAATTTGAACAATATGGCATTTATTAGTTACCAAATATTTACATAATCTCTTTAATGTACTAATATATCAATCAGTGTTGAACCCTTGTTCTAAAGCTTCATACTCAAATGTTAATATTTGTGTTGGTCCTTTTTATATATTTTTTCAGGTTCGAGCTGGAATAGTTGGGTATCCAAATGTCGGGAAATCATCTTTGATCAACCGTTTGCTAAAACGAAGAATGTGCGCAGCTGCTCCTAGACCTGGAGTTACAAGGGAACTGAAGTATGTAATCCGTGGGTTTTGGTTTATTAACTGTCATATACTTCATTCAAATAGTTTAAAAGGTCTAATGTTGCATTGTGGAATCTTAAGAAGTCCAGAGTTTTGTTGTCATTGGCCGTTATTGGGGTTCTTTTACAGATTTTGGTAGTTAAAATTTTGTTTATTGTATACTATAATGATTTCGCTTTCGGATAAATATACATTAAGAGTATCTTTTGTTTTGACAAAACAACAAATTGAAATTTGTTTAAAGCTTGTCATGGAAAAGCATCTTTTGAATTACTCATATTTTATCCCTTTTACATCTTTTGAAAGATGGGTTCGGTTTGGGAAAGATCTCGAGTTTCTGGATTCTCCTGGGATACTCCCAATGAGAATTAGTGATCAAGCGGCTGCAATAAAGCTTGCTATATGTGATGACATTGGAGAGAGGTCCTATGACGTTGCTGATGTTGCTGCCGTTCTTGTTCAGATGTTAGCGAAGCTTCCAACAGTTGGTATGTAGTTGTGTATTATGCATACCAGTACTCAACTCATTCAGTCCTATGATGTTGCTGCCATTCTTGTTCAGATGTTAGCGAAGCTTCCAACAGTTGGTATGTAGTTGTGTATTATGCATACCAGTACTCAACTCATTCAGTCATATGTAGTTGTGTATTATGCATAGCAGTACTCATTCAGTCATTCTTTTCCCTTTCTGTCAAGTTTCATAGCTTGGACTTTAATGTGAATTTAAATTTTGCTTCAAAATTTCAATTTGCATCACATCACATGTTGCAAAGCTATAAACTGAGAGGCCTGTTAACATTGACATCTTTTATTGTATTTAAGGACAGCTAATAGTAACTTCTGTGGTGTATTTATGCCAATACGGATGGTGAAAACAAAGAACTAATAATTTTGTAGAAAAAAAGGTTTTCCTTTCTTTTTTGTTTGATCAATATGGTCTAATGACCATTAATAGAAAGGGGAATTTTCGGTTGATTTGCAAGGCTGAATTGCAAATATAATAAAAATTAATAAATGTTAAATTATTTATGTAATATTAAAACCCACCCTCTCCACCTCCCTTCTTCCTCACCGGAAGTCTATCACTAAAAAACCATCATCATCATCCTCCATCCACCATCACGCTTCCCCCTCTTTCCCACCACCATCTCTCCCTCAAATTTAAGCCTCCTTCACCCTTTTATGTGCCATAAAATCTCTGCATTTTCAAAATTTCACCTTAAAATTATTCTCAAAGCAATTCTCATGGGTATTTACTTTGTAAATCCCACCGCTCCACTCTCTTAATTTTTCTTTTATCTATTTTGCTTGTTTCATCTCTTCTCTATTCAGTATTTTTATCTTTAAAACTTTGAATCTCATAATTGTGTGCGCTTTAGTACCCAGCAATGGCGGCCTTCAACCATCTTTTCTCCAACAGGGTTTAAATGTTTTAAATTCATTACAATCAAAGCAAAATTCAATCTTTTTTTTTTGGAGTTTCAACATTGAGTTATTCTATGGTATTCCCAAAGGTTATACTAGATTCATGTCGGAATGTGTGTGTATATAGTTCATTTTCAGGTTTCGGCTTGCTTTCCAGCAATGGTCCCACTAGCAGCCATCAAGAAGCAACTGAACCAATTGCCCAGCAACAATTTCCTTTGAAGCCCTGGTTCAAGCCACCAACAAATTAGCAGAAGATCATAAGATAGGTTGGCTTCATATTGTCATGGTGATCAATCTTTGGGTTTTCGATGGTGGAAGTTGTGGGAGGATGGATCAACTAGGTGGCAATTAGAAAAGGGTTTGGGGTTTAGGAATTTTTTGAGAAATACCGTTTTATTTAATGAATATTTTATTATTTTATTTTTAATATTATTTTTGAAATTAATTTAAAAAAAATGACATGGCATCATATGAGTGGCCAATAAAATTTTTGTTTAACAGCGTTAAGTTTTTGGGAACTTTGGGTAACGTCCTAAACGTTAAGGGCAGAAGAGCCTAAAAAATACTTTAGGTACCAAATTGGGATAAACGTTAAGAGGCAAAATGTGCAAGCAAAATATTCAATATGTGTAAACTTTATTTTACACGAGCTTTTTAGGTTTAGGGGTTAAATTTAGGAGTTAGAAATTTAGTTTAGAGTTTAACGATTAGGCGTTTAAATTTTAGAATTTAAAGTTAGTGTTTAAAATTTAGGGCCTAAAGTTTTGAGTTTAGTTTTTCAGGGTTAGGGTTAAAAATTAAGATTTAAATTTTACCATATAAATATATAGGCTTGTGTAAAATTACACAACATGTGTATCAAAATATTACCCTAATATAAATCAACTTGGTTAGACGATTGTTTAGCCCCCATCACAACTAAGAAGTTATGGTTAACTTCACTCAACTGCTATGTAGTCATTTTGAAGATACCCTTCTAATTCTAAGAAAAAATTCTCTAACACTTAAATCCTTGTTTTGAAACTAAAACACCAAGTCCCCAATGCAATTAGCATTACCAAACACATAAGGACCAAGTTTGTATAAAATGGTAACACCATGAACTTGTCAAGATCTTCTAATTCGATGTCAACCAAAACGCTAACAAAAACCAACTAAGATTCATCTAAATTGAAACCTATTTACCGGAACGAGCTTTCTTCTTCTTGGGACTCAATTTTGGCTCGGAACCTGCATCCATCGAAGGAAAGGCCTGAGTAGAAAAATTCACTGCAGTTTCAGTTGATCTTGTCAAATTTGTGACCAAGATCATCTCCTTCATTTTCTTAAATCCTTCAGAAATCGCACAGGCCCCATTATCGTACTGCAAGAAAACACAAGATGTTATAAGTTAAAAAGGCTCAATCTTTAGGAACCTCTGCCAGTAATAGCAAACCCCGGATATATGCCAAGGAAGCAACATAAAAACTAGACATGTGATCGAAGTTAATGCACCTAAAGTAAATACATCCATTTATGCTGTCATATTGCTCATATATGAAAAGATGACATTTTATAGCTCAACTGTTAAGGTCTACAAAATTTTCACATGAAAATAACTAAGAAAGGTCTAGCTTCATTGACCAGAACAGATAATGGGAATGGCAAATCATCACCCCCCAAGTATACCAATTCATCAAACAATCAAATAAATAGGCGTGAATGTGTCATATAATAAGATGGTAATAGGGTTCTTTGACAGCGTATTTGAGCTAAGATAGTTTTATAGAGACATACTGCTTCGAGTTTTCCGAGGGCTCGTTCCAACTTGAGAGCAAGCTGATGATTTTCATTCATCAAGGATTCAACCTGGCATTCAGGCAGGAAAAAAAGTAAAATACTTCATATGAACAGTTCAAATAATGACCATGACTTCAATCTCCATTTAGGGAGAAAAAACATATAGCAGTTGAAAAAGAAACCTTCTTTTGTGACTCAAAATACAATTTCCGATATCTGACATCTGCTCCCTGAGGGCTTCCAGTTGGGGAAGAATCCCTTGTAGCCTGTTTTAATCAAAGTCAACAAAATACTTCATTAAAATTCACAGGATTTCACCTTTAGGAAGTCCATATCATGATCTGCAAAAGGCAAAAGAAACTTGAATACCTTGAAGTTCAATTCTTCTATAGTCTTTCGTTGCTCTTCACTTTGTCGTAAAAGATAGTTGACTTTTTCTTCCAAGCTCTTCTGTGTCTGGATTGGCTCTGGTAGTTCCTTGCGCTCATCATCAAGTGGCACATCATCCTTTTCACCTTCGCTCAGAGTAATCTCTTCGATTATACGTTCGAATCCCTCGACTTGGGAAGGGGAAACTGCATTTTGAATACGTTGGGATCTCCTAACCATAGAAAGAGCAGCGTGTTTATTCGCCTTTGCCAGCGAAGACATAACGGCAGAATTCGTCTGCGTTTTTGCAATTTCAGATGAAGGGACAGAGCTTTCAGGTTGCTTTTCCACTCCGCCGGTAGGGTCTTTAGCCTCAAGCTTAGATTAGAATTTCACAATTAGAATGAGACAGAATCCTATTATTTAGTTCATTGCAAAAGAATTTCATCTTCAGAAGCTAAATTTCATTTCGATTTGCATAACATAGGAGCAAGTAAAGCACAGGGAAAGAAAATATAAATAACATAATATGCAGAATTGAACATAAATCACATACAACAGTGGTCCAAATTCAACATGCAACTGGCTTGACCAATGTCATGCGTTAGAAAACGAAAGACTATAAGAATTGATAATAAAATAAAATCAGAAAAGCGCCATAAAAATTGCAAGTCAAAGTTTATACCAGAAAAGGCGAGTCATTGTCATATTGAATATAATAAAATGAAGACAAAGGAACCTCCTTTTGCCACCACAATCTTTTTGTCATAAAAAACAACCCTAACCCTAAACAAGCTTTTCATCTTTTAAAATCAAATCGATATGAACAGAGACCAAACAAAAACTAGTCTTAGACCAAACAAAAAAACCATACATTTAACCCTAAGAAAAAGAAAAATAAGTGAACTTTGGTATTGAAATTTTAAAAAAGCAAAGTAAAAAGGAGTTTGATTTCACCATGGGATGCTTAGTTTGGCGCTTCAGAACAAGTGGTCTCCTGCCCATTCTTTCCCTTTGGCACCCAAATAAGCCCCAAGAACCAAAACCGCTGCTGCTTACAGAATATCACCCCAAATAGAAAAAAAGATTTAAACAAATATATATATATATATTAAGGGTAATCGTGTCTTTTAATTTTAGACCATTCAAAAATCAAGGCTTAGGGTTAATTTAGCATTATTTTTAAAAAAATTATTTTTAAAAATATCGTTGGAAAAAGATTTTGAAAAAAAAATTAAAAGGTTGGTTGTAAAATTTTAATCTTTAACATTACTATCAAAAAGTACTTTTATTGTAAGTTATATATATATATATATATATATATATATATATATATATAAATAAATGATATTCAAATTTTTAATGTTATAATATATGAAATATATCAGCTTAAATTATTATAAAAATATTTTATTAATAAATATATTTTTTGACATGTATACGTGTTTCATAAAAATATAATAAATCTAAAATATTTTATTTAAAAATTTTGACAAGAATAAATATATATGATTTTAAAATTTATATAATTATATCTTCGTACAAATTTATAAATTATAAATAAATACAATAACAAATGAAGGTTAAAATTATAATTTGGCTTTCAAAATCACTTTTATAACCGCAAAAGCTAAAAAATTTATCTTTTGCGTTTAACTTAAAAATCACTTTTCAAAAAGCAGTTTTTCTCCAAAAGCCTTAGGGTGTGTTTGGTTCACGGAATATAAGATTACCTTTCGGATTAAGATTCTCGGAATGTAACATTACTTGACATATCACTGGGAATGTTACATTACCTTGTTTGGTATTGTGTAGGAATGTAAGATTATTGTGTTTGGTTGGAGTTATATAAGGTTATCTGGAAGTAAAATTTACTAAATTGTCCGTAGGTTATATTTTCTTTTTAACATGTTAAACTTTCAATATTAACTTAAAAATACATGCACAAATATTAATAGAACTATTTTTGTTACAATATCTAAAATTTGCAAAAATTATATATTTATCATATTATTAATATAATTATTATATTAATTATTCTTTAAAAGAACCCAACAAGTGGCCTCAGTCGAAAAATGGATGAGGTTCATCCTAAAAGACATGAGTTCAATCACTTTGTCTATATTACCTTGTAATCACCTTTAGACTATTAAAAAACTATTTTATATTTACTTACTCTCGTTATCCTTTATTAAAATATTTTTATGAATTTTTAAATGCTAAACGTTTAATATGTTCAAATTTTTAATTTTCAATTACTTGTGACATGTCAAGCAAATTAAAGTAAATAATAAAATAAATCTAAAATTTGTATAATACTGATAAGAATTTGTATCATAAGTTTAACCTACTAAAATATTTTATAAGATCATAAACATAAGAATAAAATTAAAAACCTCAATCCTTAACTTATTAATTTTCAAGTAATATGTTATCCTAACATATAACATATAAACATCATAAATATAATAGTAATAAAAATAAATTAAATATTTAAATATTTGTAACACCATTTAAATATTAAATTAATGTTAAATAAAATATTTAATTAATTTACATCACGCATATTTAATCATCTAATTAAATCTAACAAAGGATCTATATGATCAAAATTCATTAACATAGGGGCAATATGGTCCAAAGAGGAAGGAATTGACAAATACCTAAGAAATTCAAGAGAATCACATTCCCACCATTTAATGAAACATCTGCTACTGTTGGGAATACAAAATTACCCTTTGGAAGGAATGCTCTCCAACCAAACGTGGGTATGTGATTCTGGAAAAGATCATTTCCCTAAATAATAATTTTTTCCACGAACCAAACGCCCCCTTAATGTCAAAATGGCCTCAAACTAGCTGGTTTAAAATGCAATGCTAAACAAAGCCTTAATGTCAAAATGACAGCCCACTTGCTTGAGATACGAGCATGTCTAACGCAAAGCATGGTGCGGTTCGATGCGGTATTGTGCGGTACCAACTGAAAATATTATAAGATGTAAAACACGGAACTAAAAATGTTACACTGTTTGATTTTATACCATTTAAAAAATAATTTTTGATATTATTCTCCTTTATGGCAGCCCGTTTTCTTGAAATACCTATCGATTTCCGTTTATCTATTGTCAAGACTTTTTCGTTTAGCAGACTCAATATTAGTTGATACGTTTGGCTCTGTTCCTCTGTCTTAGATGTTTTGTTGTATGGGTAGAGCTACATGGTCATTTCGGGTATCTGTTGACATTTATTTTTTTAATTAAAATTTTTATGTAATTTTTGTTTAAAAATTAAAAATATATAATTAACATCTTTTATAATTAATTAACCCTTTAAATAAATTTCTAGTTTTACCTCTTGTTGTCTTTTGGCTCCCACCTATTGGAAAGTGAATTAAAGAAGAAGATTATTTTAGAAACTTATTTCCATTCATATCATCATGTATGATGTACAATCATCCTTATATACAAGGATTACAAAGACTGCATTGAATCTAATGTACATGCAACGTATGCTAACCTTCATAGAACTAGGTTAACTGACTAACTAACAACCTTAACTAAATGCTAACAACTGGTTAACAGCATTCAGCAGCTAACAGACTTTAACATTCTCCCTGCTCTTTGCATCTACAGCTAACAGACTTCAACATTCTCCCTGCTCTTTGCCTTTGTTGAATCTTCTTGAATCACAGCAACATAACTTCTGGGCATCACTTGCAATCGTTTTCTAAACTCCTCAAAGTAAGATCGAGTTAAGGGCTTAGTTAGTCCATCAGCTACTTGACATGTAGCTGGAATGTAACCAATACAAATCTTACCTGCTGCAACTCTTTCTCGAACAAAATGTATATCAAGATGTACATGTTTAACACGTGAGTGATACACAGGATTTTCACTAATAGCTATGGCACTTGTATTATCATTTCAGATTTCAGGAACTCCAATCTTATCATACCCCATTTCTTCAAGTAGAGATGCAACCTAGCATACTTCAGCTGTAACATCAGCAATACTCCTGTATTCAGCCTCTGTTGTAGACCTTGCAACAGTCTTTTGCTTTCGTGAACTCCAAGAGACTAAATTGTCACCAAGATAAACACAACAACCTGACACAGACATTCGATCACAAGCATTTGCTCCCCAATATGCATCTGCAAAGGTTGCAACATGACAAGCATGAACAGAAGACTTCTTATACACTAGACCATAGTCCAAAGTGCCGCTGATATAACGTAGAACACGTTTAACAGCAACCAAATGATGCTCCCTGGGTTCATGCATGAACTGAGCTAGTTTGTTCACACTGAAGGCTATATCGGGCCTAGTGTGACAAGCATACAAAAGAGCTCCAACAATGCTCCTGTAGTTCTTTGCATCATCAATGGGACTGCCTGACACCTTATCTAACATGGCATTACTCACCATAGGCGTAGGCATTGCATTAGCTTTGTGCATATTAGCTCGAACAAGAAGATCACGCAAGTACTTCTGTTGATTCAAAACTAAGTAACCAGGCCCTCGAACAACTTCTAAGCCAAGAAAGAAATTCAAATGGCCTAGATCCTTCAATGCAAACCTCTCACCAAGTAAAGCAATGACTTTTTCTATTTCAATAGTTGAATGCCCTGCCAATATTATATCATCCACATATACCAACATATAGGTATATCCAGTTTCATGTTTGAGAACAAAAAGAGATGTATCTGCCTTTGATTCAACAAAGCCAATATCCAGCAAAAATTTTTTAAGTTTTTCATGCCAGTTACGAGGTGCTTGCCTTAGCCCATAGAGTGCTCGTTGCAGTTTGCAAACCAGCCTGGAGCTATCTGGTGCAATCTTCTCGAAGCCTGGTGGCTGATCCATGTACACATTCTCACCAAGATCACCGTTTAAGAAGGCATTGTTTATGTCAACTTGCCTTAGAGCCCAATCATTTGACACAGCAAGGGATAACACAACATTCACAGTAGTCATTCGTACAACTGGACTGAAAGTATTTTGAAAATCCTGACCAGGTATTTGAGAGAAACCTTTCACAACTAACCTTGCTTTGTGCTTGGATATCGTACCATCAGGGTTACGCTTGAGTCTGAATACCCATTTGCAACCAACTGTGGACTGACCCTCAGGTAACTTGACCAAAGACCATGTGCCATTGTTATTTAACGCATCCAACTCAGCATGAACAGCACCTGTCCATTCAGAAGATCGCAAAGCTTCCTGAATATTTAGAGGCTCCACCTCTTCTACATTAAACAGCTTCGATTTGAAGATCCCATTCTTGCTTCTAGTTATCATTGGATGACCAGTGGTGGTTTCAGTCACAATTGTGTCACTCTCAATTTCTATATCCTCATTTTGCGAGGCACCAAGATTTCCAAGAGAATTTTCTCCCTGTTCCAAATTAGTTGACACCTGCTGTTGAACTTCACGTGTTATTTCATGTGACACCTCATGAGACGACGTACCAAAATCACCTACAATACTGCCTCCTTGACCACTATCTTCTTGCCTTGAATTATCCAAGGGAAATTGTGGCTCATGAACCTCCTCAATATGATTATCAACCCCTGACCCTTGAGTATTATCAGGGTTCTGTAAGACGACTTCAGGCTCACGTTCAGGTTCAGGAACACTAGCTGTTGTAGCATGTTCAACTTGAACTTCAGTTCGAGCTTCGACACGAGTTCGATTCCCACTAGCACCACATGTAGAGGTGACAACAGGCAACGCACACGATCGAGTCTTTTGCACCACTGGAGCACATTTATCAGCTTTCTTAACTATAAAAGGAAAGAAAGATTCATCAAAAACCACATGCTGTGAGACATAAATTTTGCCATTTGGAGCCAAGCACAAATACCCCTTATGCTGACAACTGTACCCTAAGAAAGTACACTCTTGTGATCGAAATGCAAGCTTATGCTTCTGAAACATCCTTAAGTGAGGAAAGCACATGCAACCAAAAACTTTTAAGCTACCATAATCAGGTTTCTTCAGATACAAGCATTCATATGGTGACTTGTTTTGTAACACCTTGGTAGGCATCCTGTTGATAAGATGCACTGCTGTGCATACAACAAACGACCAATAATTCAAAGGTAATGAAGATTGTGCTAATAACACCAAGGCTAGTTCAATTACATGCATGTGCTTGCGCTCAACCGTCCCATTCTGCTCCGAGGTATGTGGACAAGATACCCGATGTCTAACACCTTCCTTAGCCAGCACACGAGACAAAGACCTATACTCACCACCCCAGTCAGATTGGAACTCTTTAATGTGTGATCCAAACTGATTCTGAACCAATTTAGAGAACAACTCAAAGGCTTGAACAGCTTGACTTTTGTCTCGCAGCATATACAGCCAAGTATGTCTTGTAAATCCATCAACAAAAGTGATGTAATACTTAAAGCCATTAGAAGAAATGTGTGCAGGTCCCCATAGATCAGAAAAAACCAATTGAAAGGGTTGATTATACACTGTTGTAGAAGAAGGAAAATGAAGCTTATGACTCTTCCCTACTCGACAAGCAACACATATAGGCAATTCTGTTTTATTGAAACTTGAAGCAAATTTTACATTCGTTTCATTACAAATTTGCATAAGGCTTTCATGAGCATGATGCCCAAGACGTCTGTGCCAAAGCTCATAGTTACTACCAATCTTATTACTAGGCCCATCTTCAATGCGAGCAACATTACAACCAGCATCAATGAATGGAGACACCAACTCAGTAGCAAACTGATATAATCCATCTTTCTCAGCACCTTGAAGAAGAACTTCTCCTGAGCTTTCATCACGAACTAAGCAAGTCGAGGCGTGGAACTCAAAGAACACACTATTGTCTCTAGCAAACTTAGAGACTGAGAGAAGGTTCTTAGTAACATAAGGTACATGCAACAAATTAGACAAAAATAACTTGCGAGATGAAGAAGAAGAAGAAGAAATAACTGAATGTCCCAGATGTTTAATATCTAACTTAATACCATTTCCAACAATGATCTTACCTGGACCATTGTAACTTGAAGACCTTAAAAGGTTGGCAGAATCAGGGGTTACATGGTGTGTTGCACCGGAGTCAACCACCCAGGTATTTCGAGAAGTTGTTGCAACATTGATCTGAGGTGAATCTTGACCCTCATTAGCTTCTCCTGAATCATCAAATGCTCCTAACTGAACATGCCCAGGAGCATGTCCTTCTTGATCACCATCAGCTTGAAATTCTTCATCAAACCTATACCAACATCGAGTAGCCAAATGACCAATCTTGCCACAAATTTGGCATTGAATCTTGGCACGACCACCACGGCCTCTACCATTCATTCGACCGCCACCATTAGAACCTCTGTAGCCATAACCACCTCGAGAGCTTGCACCACGAGCAGCAGTTGAACCATGAGAATTGAAAGCACCACCAGCAGCTTGAGCTACATTTGCACTGAAAGGCAAATCAAGATTGCTTTGAGCATTGAACCCTGCAATCTGAGCCTCTGCATCAATGAGTAACGACCTTACACGATCAACAGAAACCAAATCTTTGCTTGATGTAATAACAACAACAAAAGGCTGATAATCTTTTGGCAAGCCATTCAAAATACTTGCAATTTGTTCAACATCTGAGATGGCACTATTGCAAGAAACTAGAGCATCACATACTTCTTTAATTTGCGTGAGATAGACACGCATGGATTCATCACCCTTCTTGAAAGATCGAAGCTTGTAGTGAAGACCCATGACAGAAGTGGTCGAACGATTAGAAAAGAATTCTTGAACTGTTTTCCAGATTAATTTGCGTAACCCTGATGGTACGATATCCAAGCACAAAGCAAGGTTAGTTGCGAAAGGTTTCTCTCAAATACCTAGTCAGGATTTCCGAAACACTTTCAGTCCAGTTGTACGAATGACTACTGTGAATGTTGTGTTATCCCTTGTTGTGTCAAATGATTGGGCTCTAAGGCAAGTTGACATAAACAATGCCTTCTTAAACGGTGACCTTGATGAGAATGTGTACATAGATCAGCCACCAGGCTTCGAGAAGATTGCACCAGATGGCTCCAGGCTGGTTTGCAAACTGCAACGAGCACTCTATGGGCTAAGGCAAGCACCTCGTAACTGGCATGAGAAACTTAAAAATTTTTTGCTGGATATTGGCTTTGTTGAATCAAAGGCAGATGCATCTCTTTTTGTTCTCAAACATGAAACTGGATATACTTATATGTTGGTATATGTGGATGATATAATATTGACAGGGCATTCAACTATTAAAATAGAAAAAGTCATTGCTTTACTTGGTGAGAGGTTTGCATTGAAGGATCTAGGCCATTTGAATTTCTTTCTTGGCTTAGAAGTTGTTCGAGGGCCTGGTTACTTAGTTTTGAATCAACAGAAGTACTTGCGTGATCTTCTTGTTCGAGCTAATATGCACAAAGATAATGCAGTGCCTACGCCTATGGTGAGTAATGCCATGTTAGATAAGGTGTCAGGCAGTCCCATTGATGATGCAAAGAACTACAGGAGCATTGTTGGAGCTCTTTTGTATGCTTGTCACACTAGGCCCGATATAGCCTTCAGTGTGAACAAACTAGCTCAGTTCATGCATGAACCCAGGGAGCATCATTTGGAGAGGACGTTCCATCAGCAGCAGTGACTGTCTCAGGAGGGATCGTCATCTTCCCAGTTAACAGCTTCTCCAGCTTATGGCTTCGAACAGTCAGCAATACATGCTGCTTCCAAAGCAGGTAATTCATTTCATCTAAAACAACACTAATCTTTTTGTTGGTGAACATCGCAGCACCACGAACAAGAACAAGGAAACACAATCACAAAAGCGGAAGACCTCCAGGATAAAGAAAGCTTGAAAGACTCGTCACAAGCTCAAGCTTCTCCGGCGATTGATACCATATTGGAAAGTGAATTAAAGAAGAAGATTATTTTGGAAACTTATTTCCATTCATATCATCATGTATGATGTACAATCATCCTTATATAGAAGGATTACAAAGACTGCATTGAATCTAATGTACATGCAACGTATGCTAACCTTCATAGAACTAGGTTAACTGACTAACTAACAACCCTAACTAAATGCTAACAGCTTAACAGCATTTAGCAGCTAACAGACTTCAACACCACCAAACTAAAATTTCCGGTCACCATATTTGGTCATGTTCTGATTTTCCTGTCTAGCTCGTTTTGAACTTTTTGTTCCCGGCTTTTGATGTCCCTTGTTTGTATGATGTTTCTTTAATTTATTTTATTTAAAGAAAGCAAGTCAAAATGTAGTAAAATACCACCCTGATTAATTTATTTCCTAAATTGTTAAAGCATTGACCATAGTCAACAATCTACCCTAAAGGACCTCTAAATCGATTATTTGTCCATAATCATTCCCTCTATAAAGAAATTGTTTACATTCGGGCCATTAATTTTTCTTTTGTCATATTTACATACGCATTTTAAAATTCTAACTTATCTTTTTTTCATGTCAGACTAAATCCCTCGTTCCATGCCTCCTCAACTCCTCGTCTTTTGCGATCAACATGAGGATGAAGAAGAGGAAGTAAGAATAATTTAAGAAATTAAATATAAAAAAAAAAGAATCAAAATGTCTTCTACTTTCAATTACATCTGAAAATTTAATCCCCAATTTAATGTTACATCGTAAAATAGTTTTAGATCAATCGTGATGGTAAAGGCTACAAGTATAAAATATACACGTTTAATGTCTCTTTTAGCTAGTATTCAAATTGTGCAACGTTTAATAATCTTGTACTAATTTGAAGTGTGGGACAAAGTCCGTACTCAATCTAATTTTATTTTTTCAACAAGTAGGTCACACCACAAACTTTTGATTGGATCAATACAAACTACAAGTCATAAACTCTAACATATTGGTTCCCAATCCAATTCAACTCCAACAAGATATAGCATGCTTGAGTAATGAACTAAAATGTAAGGCACTTAAAGATTCAATACTAATGTTGTTAGAAGTTGTGACCCGCGTCTCGTTTTGATAAAGAAAGTTCGTGGTGCAGTTAATTTGGTGCAAAATAAAATTAGTTAAAAATGGGATTTATGGTGAAACAATTATAATTTGCTTTAATATAGGAAATTCAGTTTGATTAGAATTCTTTTATAATCAAGTATCTATTAATCATAAGTTATAATTTTCATGTATTTTTATTTTTTCACATTAATGAATTTCTCTTTTTCTGCACGTAAACGATTCTACGTAAATTTTGGTTTTTTTAATGCGTGATAATATATTTCTCATTATATTTGTACAAAATTCAATAAAACTTAATTACAAACCTTATTCATATTTATAAATAACTTAAGCTGAAATATTCTGACTTTTTTCTCTTTTCTTCATTGCCGCTTTTTTATTTATTTTTTCTTTCGCATTGTCGGCTACGAGAACAATCTTGTGGTGGTAATCATGTTGATATTTTTTTTCTTTTTCATTGTTCACTTATTTGTTTTATTTATTTTTGTTCTCAATAAGTATTTTCTTTATTTTAGGTTTAATATTTTTTGCATTACATGTTGTGTTTTATTTCATCTACTTTTGTGGTACAATTTTTCTTTAATTTGTGACATACTTTTCATTTGTTTATGGCATTGTTCTCCTTTACCTTTGTGGTGGTTAAGTATTTGTGTAACAATCATCACAATGCACAATTTTTATAAAAAAAATCAGTTGTCTCATATAATTGGATCCTCTTTTATTACAGTTTGACGATATTTTTAAACTAACCTGAACACCTTAAAATACAAATGCAACAAAGATAATCCAAATAATGATAAAAAATTTAATTTTCCGTAACCAAGCCATCATGTAGAGCTAAACAAATATAAGGATCGGGATAAATTTTAATTATCTAAAATTGATGTTAAAATTATTTAATCCAGATTCAATTTTTTTTACTGTCCAAATAAAAAAAAAGTTAAATTAAATCAAAACAAAAATTTTCAGTCCCTAAGCATGCTTCTTTCTATGTCCCACATTAAAAAACACTTAAAAATTAAATTTTAAACACTAACCTTAATTTTTACATCCTAAACCCTAAACCTTAAAAATAAACTCTACCCCTAATTCTCTAATTCTCTAACTTTAAACCCTAAACTATAAAGTCTAAACCCACTATTTTAAAGTGGAAGCATGGAAGAGGGCATGATAAGGTGCAAACGATTTTCGTCCATCAAATCGGGCTTTCAAACCAATGTTAAATACGGGTGGGCATTGTCGGGTACCCGATTTTCGGGTACCTGGTTCATCCGGGTACCTCATTAAATGGCCCGTGTCCCGACCCATTATATTCAGGTACCCGTAAAATTTGAGTATCGGGTACCCGGTTCTTTTTTATTTTTTTAATTCTAAAATTAAAAAAAAAAATCACATGTTAAACACAAAAATATTTATAAAAAAATTAAAATTAAAAGTTGAAAGAATATAATACAAACATAGAAAAAATTTAGAGATTTAAACTTAATTTTAGAGTAAAAATATTAAAAAATATAAAATAAAAATATATTTTTACATATAAAAAATATATATTAAATTTTACCCGGTCGGGTCGGGTACCCGGTAAGTGAAAACTTTCGGCCCGTGTCCCTAAAAATTTGCCGGGTCGGGTACCCAACCCGATCGGATAATTTTTTTCGAAAATTACCCGATATTTTTAGGTTCGGGTCATCAGGTTGAGTGAACCGGGTTGGATATTTTTACTCACCCCTAATGTTAAAGAATTGTATCCACCGAACTGTGATCCTAATAAAATAACGTCGAATTTAATAAGTGATTCAATCATTCAAATAATATAGCCTGATTTATTTCCTTCAATTATTCAGATTTGAACAGTAATATTTGTTCGAGATGAAAAGAGATTATGGGTAACGTATGACATTAAAAAAAGTGTGCACCAATATAAATAAAGCACCGAGTAAAGCATCTTATGCTGCTTTTACATTTTTAGATGGGATGAGAGGTATTAAGTAAAGAATAATTTCATTTTACAGATAAATTAATTGTAAATTAAGTTTTCAATTACAACTTGATTAAGGATTATTCCTTTTGTTTAATTTAATTCCATATGACAGAGTTTATCCTCTTAACTTTTGTGGGTTAATGTTTAATACTGCAAATTTGACGTCCATTGTTGAAATCTGAAACGATTATTACCATAAATGGCAACTCTCTCAACTTCAACTTTCGTTTTAAAGTTATTAAAAAAATAAATCATAGTACATAGTATCAAATAAAGCTACTAATTAAGACAAGTATTACCATTATAATAATCAGTTAACAAGCAAACTTTCCTACTATAATACTTTTATATTACATGTTGAGTTTTTTTAATATAGGTGGTTAGTCTTATTAAAAAGGAAAAGTATTTAAAATTACAATAAGAGTTTACAATTATTATCGTAAACTAAATATATAATTTCGACATTTTTCTACAACATTACAAGAAACTAGCCCTTTAGATCATATAAGCATTGTACATGGAAAATGTTAAAAAATCAACCAAAAGACTCGAACGAAAAATAGATACGAACAAATTTGACTGCATCAACAAACGAACCACACAAGGGAATCAAACTATTGAAAGACCACCGGAAATCGGAAATCATAGCTGAGCATCATGAGAAACTATCCACGAACGCAAATCACGTATCCAAATTCATTTTGTGGGTCCAGAGCAGAGAAGACCAACAAGATTACAAATAAGTGTCATCTTAATCAGTCTTGGCATCATCAAATCCAACCCTTAAAAACATAAAATAAAAAAACGACCAAACGATCAAGAAAAAAGACGAAAATTATACCAAAAGACAAAAATAAATGTGTCACAAATGTATAGTAAAACGTGTCACAAAGGCAAAGTTATTCTTATTAAAAATTAAAAAAAAAACAAAGAATAAGGTGTTACAATTCTCGAAGCTAAACTATGGGGCGTTTACAAGGGTCTATGCCTTGCATGGGAACATGGTATTAGTTGTTTGTTGATTTAATCGGACTGTGCCAATGCCATTACAGTCCTAAAAGACAAATCCCACTCTAACAATAATTTGTCCCTTGTTCAACATATTTGGGAACTCCTTGACTGGCAATGAGAGGTCGAGGTAGAGCTTATCTCACGTGAGAGCAATAAGGTGGTAGATAGTTTAGCAATGATGGCTTAAAAACTTCCTCTTGGGATGCATGAATTTGTTGATCCACCTATGTCAGTGTTGAGCCTTGTCCAGGTTGATTGTTCTAAGTAGGAGAGTTTTTCTTATTATGTTGAGTTTTCTCTCTAATGATCATGTAAATATTACCAGGATCACTATTTTTCCTCCATCTAAATTTAGGAAGGTTTTTTAACGAGCCTCGTGGTAATATTCTTTTTTTCAATTAAAAAATAAAGAATAAAAAAGAACCGATGATCGACCATCAACACTAAAACTAATTTCGTATTATTAATTAAAATTGAAAAATAAATGTTCTATAGAGAAAAAAACGGGTTAGGGCGCAAACCCTAAGAAACGACATGAATCGTCAAAAGAAAATTGGGTATACATATTGAGTTTTCTTTTTCTTTTTATCTAACATGTCGAGTTTTCTGTATTAAAACTTGTAGTACATCTAATATAATTAGTTTTAATATATATTTTTATTGGCACAAGGAATTTTTTTCCCTTTGATTTTATTGGTTTAATTATTTTAGTCTTTAAATTTATACTGTGGTTTTTTAACCCTTTTTTTTTGTCAAATTAAATCGATTGAGACAAACAATAACATCATTAGTATGCTAACATCTGTTATTTTATTATTTTCTCTCACGTCATAAAAATTAAAAAATAGTTAATTTATCATTACTAAAATGTTGATATTAATTATTTTTTATCGTTTCTAATATGTTTTATTTTTATGAGAGATAAAAAATATAAAATAATTCACGTCAACGATCAATAAAGACAAAATTCTAAACATCACATCCATGCCTCTTGCCCCTGTAAAGATTTTTTTGTTTTATTTTTTTAAAAAAAAAATGAATTTATAATAAATTTGTTCCCTCCCACCTTTTAAAACTTATGTTTTACTCTATTTTAAATCTTAGTTCCGTTTCTGTTTGCATTTATTCACGTTCTTAAAGCATGTGGTCAGCCCTTTTTGAATTTTGATATTTGGTAAAAAGATAAGTAATTAAGAAAGCTTAACCTAGTGAGACAGTGAGTGTGAGAGCATGTTGCCTTGGTTTCGGCTTTAATTTATTTCTTTTTGCTTACTTTTAAGGATTTCGACCAAATAAAACAATGGAAAATAAGAATAGTCAAAAGTTGCGTGCAAGAGGGCGGCTCCTTGGTCTAGGGTTGAGTTGGCATGTTTGCTGCATAATTATAAGCCATGAACTTTTAATTTTTTTAATCAACATTATTATTTAATTTATTTAAACTAAGACAAATAAACTATGGGGTTGATTCCAAATGTAACTAATAGCCAATGGGAGCATGACGCATTTCCTTTGATATTTTAGAAAAAGTTTTCTTTTCCTTTCCCGTTGATGGTTGGCTAACCTGAAAAGAAAAGAAAAAAGGAGGGAGATTTTGAAAGCAAATTCAATGGTTAGGGAAATGAGTGTGTACAATTGGTACATATTCTTTGTATCCCTCCTACACTTGAATATGTTTAAACTTGTTTAATGATCGAATTATTTGTTCAAATTTAAATGTGTATTCGACATATAAGAATTTTATATAACATTTTAAACAAAAAAAATAACATTTATCAACATAAAATCTAAGTTCTACTCAAATTTTATTTTTTTATCATCAAACGTACATGAAATCAATAGTACTACCTAAGCATATCTAACTCTACAACCCTGTCCTTTCCTTTTTCTACTCCTGTTGGATTTCGGTGGAAAACTTTTGGGACAAAATCTTAGTACGAATCAGAGATGAGTTCCAAATATTTATAGATCTGCTGTAGATGAATAGATTCGACCACCAAAACAAATGTTTCTTCTTCTTTTTTTTGGAGAAAAATGCGTGCATTTAGATGGGTTTTGGTTAATCGGGAAGTGTTGTGCATCAGTATGAATAGGTTTTTGTGTAAAAAGATAATGGTTGTCTGATTAGTTTTGGAAGTTTGTGAGGGCAAGCAATTTCCATGTCTGCCGGCCGCAAACCAAGTTTAGGAAAATTTATTAAAAAAAATCAGTTAAAAAGCGGTTGTACATAAATTTTTATAAAAATTGTAAAGAATTGTATATTGATTTTTGTGTACAAATATAAATTCTTACAATTTTATAAATAATTTGTGTATATACACAAATTTTTACAGTTTATAAACTTTTTTAAAATGGTGTGTATTTGTGTATATACACAAATATTTTATAAAATTATAAGAATTTATATTTGTACACAAAAGTCAATATACAAAATTTTTATATTTTTTGTAAAAATTTATGTACCGCTTCTTTTTAATTTTTTTAGTCGAACTATTCCTAAAATCTCCTTAAAAGTTTAAGAACAACAAAACAAAGCAAATTGACTGAGATGAAAATTTCATGATTACAACAATTCTCATTCATTCATTCGAAGTTCGAACTATCTCTGCTTTGCCTTTGCGTCATGTTGTTAATTTGGCCTGGAATTTGGAATGTTTAGGAGTCGGTGCTCGGACACAGGCAGACAGGCCTCTGATTTTGACTTGCTTTTTATTAATCATTAATTTGCAGGTGCAATAATAATAATAATTAGTTATTATAAATGCTCGGGCACATGGAAATCAATACTCACAATATTATAGGGTTATTTACAATTTATTTTATATATCATAAACTTTTAATTTAATCGAATTACATCATTTATTTTTATATTATTTGTTGAAAATTTTATACGAAAAATAATCAAAGCGAGGCCAACACAAAATAAGACACACATAAAAGACGAAATTTAATGTGGTTCGATCTTGCATACCTCCACGAATGAAAGAAACAAATAATTTACTATAAACTTAGAGATCACAAAGAGTACAAATGCATGATATCTCATGTATCTCAAAACTCATTTCTCAACACTTGTTCCCTCCATTTTAGCATTAAATAAGCTTATTTACCAATTGTTCTTCAACTACTAGAATTACGATAAAATCTAACTTATCACCAATTAAAATTTGAGTCAATATTTAACATTATTAGTAAATTAAATCACTTTTACAAACAATGTTAAATTATTTTTTTAACCACTAGAGAGATTATATTTTCAAGATAAATTAGAAGATTGAACTCACACAAAGTAGAACAACATCAATATCTTTAACCACTCAGTTAATTAGTAGATCTTAACAATAATAAATTAATTTAATGGAAAAGTTTATTCAACACTTATTTAATATGTTTTTGAACCTGTCATAAAAAATAATGTTTAATTGGTAAAATAGAAATTTTATTTTGTTCAAACTTTAAAAAATTTCAGGTAATTATATGTATCTGTTTATAATTGAAGGGAAATTTATTTTTTAATTAAAATATTTTCCAATTAATTAAACATGATTTTCTGATGACATGTAAAAATATGTCAAATCAAAGCGTTAAATAAGATTTCCATTAAAATAATTTAACGGTATTTATAAAAGTAATTTATGAAAGACGAAATATATTTTAAAGAAAATATTTTGGTTTTTCCTTACGTCTTGTGGGTTTACTTGTTTTTATTTTTTATTTGAATTTTCTTAGTTGACATAATATTAAAATTCTCTTTAGGGGTCGTTTGGTTCATGGAATATAAGATTACCTTTGGGAATGAGATTATTGGAATGTTACATTACTTAACACATTACCCGGAATGTTGTATTACCTTGTTTGATTTGTTTGGCAGGAATGTAAGATTTCATTGTTTGGTTGAAGGAATATAAGATAAGAAAAATGCATATTTTACCAAATTGTCCTTGAAATATATTTTCTTTTTTAACCAACTGAAGTTTTAAGATTAAAGTCAAAATATTTACATAAAAATTCATAGAAAATATAAAAAATATAATATGAAAACCTTTTTATAAAAATTGATCCTAAATAATAAATGTAATAAAATACATAGCAATAATAAAATTTGAATCAAACACATATATAAAAAAAATCGAAATAAAATAAAAATGTGATATATTTTTATTTTATATGCATCATATTATTTTATAATAAGTATTAAAACCCTAAACCACTAAAAAATAAAATAGATTTATACTTTTGTAATTATATAAAAAAGGAAAGATCATTTTAAAATAACTATATATTTTAGGGGTATTTTTGTCCAAAAGGGAGGGAATTGTCTAATACCTAAGAAAAGGGAGGGAATGACATTCCTGGGAAAAGACCAAAAATAACTACTGTTGGGAATATTTTATTACCCCTGGGAGGGAATGCTCTTGAACCAAACGTGGGTATGTGATTCCGGAAAAGATTATTCCCCCTGGTAATGATCTTTTCCGCGAACCAAACGCCCCCTTAGTAGTAGTAATCATCATACCACATGTTATTTTTAATGATTTTATTTGTCCAACCAGAAAAAAAAGGAAATAAAATGCATCTTATGCCACAAGTAAGATTCAAACCAAGGACTTCATAGAGTAAAGGTTGGGCACTCAACCATTGAGCCAAGTAACAACTTTTGATTAAAACCAAGCAAAGAAATATTTAACGTAACCAAAGTTACCGCCTCAAAATAAAACAAAATTGCTACTCTAAAGAATTGAACTTGGGACCCCTTGAAAAATGGATATTGTACAAAGTTATTAAACTAAGTTAATGCCACAATTATTTTCATCGGTACTTATTATATTATATTAGATAATATAAAATATAAAATAATAAATTATTTTTGCATTTTATTTGATAATTAAAAAACTACTAAAAAAACTATATATTTATTTTCATAATATTATATTAGATAATGTAAAAATTAAAATAATAAATTATTTTCTTTATTTTTGAAAATTGAAAAATAAAATAAATATTTGTAAAAACTAAAATAATATATTAGATAATATAAAAATTAAAACAATATTTTTTTACAGTAGCTTTGGTTAAGTTAAATATTTCTTTGCTTGGTTTTAATTAAAATTTATTGCTTGGCTTAATGGTTGAGCGCCTAGCCTTTACCCCATAAAGTCCTTGGTTCAAATCCCACCATGCAACATGTGAGTCTTTTTATTTCCTTTGGCTTTGTTCAACCAAACAGAAGATGACATGTGACACATTCTGGTTGGACAAATAAAAAATTATTAAAATAACATGTAGTATGTTGACTAAGAGAAGGAAAATGATATGAAAATTGAAAAAATAATAAAATGTAAATGATACGAAAGTACCATTTTAAAAACATAACGTTAGATACATTTTTGCTAAAAAATAAATGAGGTACCAAAATGATAATACGCCAATAGCTGGGGTATTATTTAAGTAGTTTTTCCTTTATTTTATTATATCTTTTCGTACCATTAATGAAATCCGACATGAATGCAACTGATATAATTGAGAGCACGACATGAATGATACGAGAGCAAAAGCTAAGACATATTGTTCAATGTCTTTGCCATGTTTCAATTAAAGTTTACTATCTCTTTTATTCTCCTTTATTTTATTTCCTTTAAAATGTGCGGCAGACTAAAAGGTGGATGAAAACTGTCTCCTCCTTAATTATGTCTCTTGTGGTATTTTTATCTTAAAAAAATAGTTTTAAAATTTAAAATTTAAAATTAAAGTTTAGAGAATTAAAAGTATGCATATTATTTAAGGCGTAGAGTTTAAGATTTAAAATGTTAAATTTATAATTAAAAATTAAAATTTAACTTTTAGTATTTTGTAATGTTAAAAAAAAAACCCAACTTGGGGCATATAATTTTTGTTCCTAAAAAGGTCGTAGTTTTAGTGGGTTTAAAAAGGCTATTCCCAGTTCTACTATAAATCATCCCCCACCCCTTTCATTCTTCTTTCATATTCACCGTTTGGTTCTCTCCCTTCTCCAGACCACACATCTTCATTTACAATTACACCCAAATATATGCATTTCTAAATAAAATATTTCTCTTTGTCTACATCCTCACCTCCCCTTGTGATTTCGGAAAACTCCAAAAAGAGGCGGGGAGAAAAGAAAAAAAAACATAATCTTTTCCCTTCGTTTAACCCCCCTGTTTCTCCTCTGTTTTTGATTTTGGATAAGAAAATGTCCTCAAGTGTCTGTCAAGGGTTGCAATCACGCCTGGAAATGGTTGAATCACGTTTCTTGAAGCTGAAACTGGCTCCACCCATAACAATTTTCACTGAGCCGTACAATGAAGAAACAGACATCAGTAACGATAAGAATGATTGCAAACCGGAGGCCAATCGAAATGCCGACATGGGTGGCTGGACTTTCCTCCGGTCCTTCTCTGACGCCAAAGCTCCAACCGAGAACGACAAAGTCTATGTCCACCCTCTCGTTAAGCGTTCGGCTTCTAGGTTAAGTGAAAAAAGCCTTGAAATGTGCACCGAGCGATTAGGTAGCGAAACCGGGAGTGAAGTTAGCGATTGCAGCGACGACATTTCCTTGCTTTCGTTGGAAACTCGAACAGTGGCTTGCGATAAAACTCCGTCGAAGCCGAGGGAAAGCTCGTCGACGAGAAAAATGAGTCGTGGCAAAAGCTTTCCGCCTCCTTTGACGTCCATTAGCGGTTCGAATGGTGTTCGGGTCAAGTCTCGTCGAGAAAACGGTCGCTTAGTTATTGAAGCCGTTAGTTTCCGTCCCTGTCATAGTTACTTCCATGCAGAACGTAGCGACGGGAGGCTTAGGCTTTCCCTTTTCAAGGACGCTGCCCTGGTTCTCGACGCCGACGGACAAAACGGCGGTGAAGAAGAAGAAGAAGAGTCTGATGGGGAAATTGAGAATAATATTGGGGGTGAAATTGGGACAGGGAAGTTGCCTAGGCCATGCAGCTGCAAAGAAAGCGGGCGTGGCCACAAAGGCGGCTTGCTTAATTGGAAACCATATTTGGTGGCTACTTAAAAAAACATGGCTAAATTTGGAACAATTTCCACCACCCCGAAGTGAGAATTATAATTACCAATATCCCTAATTTCCCATTTCTCCCTTTATTTTCTAATTCCCGATTATTACAAGTTTTAGATTATGTGACATGGATTTCCTAAAATATGCTATTGTTAGAAGTTATTATCGTTATAGGACCACCCCGTGTCATAGTTTCCACTTATATTTCTTTTTCTAGCCTGTTTAATGCTTTACCTATATAAATTCTTACAATTACTTGCAAATCATGACCGAGCAAAGATTTGCACAAACCAAGGACACCAATCAAGGATTGCCCCAGCTTTTCTTTTGAACCACCGAGTGTAGTGAATTGTCTGGTCCCAATCCAAGCACGATCGATTACTGGGGCTGCCTCTAATTTTTCTGTGCTCGTCGCTTTCATTGGGCACATTTTGTTGGACCATCACCATGAAAAGAGAAGAAATGAGAGGTGTTGAAAAGAAAAACATTACTAGACTTTCGAATACTCTGCACAAAAACATGTGCTTGCAATGCCAAATGTTACGATAAAATTACCTAGTTAATATTTTTGTTTGAAAGTACTGTTCATGTCTGTTTTATTGTTAATGTTTAGAGTTTGTGGCTAACAATTTTATCTTCGAGGTTCGGATAACATAAACATTAATTTATATCATATTAAAGTTACAAAGGTAAAAGGAAAACAATCTCATAAAAATAATTGAATGAAAAAATATCAAATAAATGCTAGGTAACAATCTGAAACTGATCACCTCATCACACATGATCATTCATGTGGTTTTCAACTTCCCTTGTTTTACTCGGACTCCATTCACTTTAAACTTGTTTCCGACGCCATTGATGATGATGATGGATCCCACAATTCTCAAGCTACATATCAGATAAAAGAAAGGGTAAATATCAATAGTTCACTAAACAATTCTCGTTTTCATGTTTTGGTCACCAAACAATTATTTTTGGCAAAATAGACACTAATGATGCGCTTTTTTCCTATTTTTGTCACATGCTGTTAAAAAATTCAGGAAAAAAATAGGAAAGCGAGAATAGTTTAGTGACCAAAATAGGAAAGAAGCAATAGATTTGTGACCAAAACATGAAAAAAATAACATTAGTGACCAAAATAAGAAAAAAAATGTAATATTAATGTCGATTTTGTATAAAATAATAGTTTAGTGACCAATAGATTTATCCTATAAGAAACGGCTGACCCGAAACCATCGGTTCAAAAGAGAAATGAATTTTATGTCCGATTGTAATGAAAACGGAAGAGCATGAAAAGAATGAATGATAGATGTTGAAAAAGAGGGTCGTGTCCTTGCAAGGGCTTTATATACGAAAGGCAACTTTTGGGATACGGGCAATCGGCAAAGGTTTAAAGGGTAGAAAATTGATTGGTTGGCTTTGGGTGAAGAGAAAGATGGGAGATAACATTCCTTAAAAAATAAGGGCAGTGTCCCACAGTGCAATTTGGGTTAAGGTACGTTTTTTTTTTTTTTTGCAAGACTAGGGGATGCTGAATTTGTCAAATGTTAGCAGTGTTGAAATGAATCATTGTGGCCTGACATCGATATTGTGCTTTGACCACGGTATGCAATTTATTGGTTATTAATCTGAATCGGGCATTATAAATGTCTATTATTGAGAAGATCTTTCCAACTCAATTTGTTCAATTTACAATGTTATGATTTGAGCTCTTATCCAGTGATTGTTGGTTCAAAGGTCATTTCCTTCAAGACTTAATAGTAAAAAAGGTGCTCGACCTATATCTTTTTTCCAGTTTAGCGCCTAACGTTTTCTTGGGCCACTTTGGTGCCTAATATTTCATCTGTAATTCAGATTGGGTTTTTCCGTCAACGGCCGTTAAAAATTTTTCTTTATCCAATAAAAACATGCCACATGGCCTATTTTATCTATCTATTTAATTTATGAATTTCTTTAAAAATATAAAATTCTTAAAAAAATCCCAAAGTTTTAATTTCTTTCAATCAAACCCTCAAATCACATCTCCCTCACCGTCCGGCATCCCCCACACGTTGACGGTTCACCGTTCACCACCCCAAGCGTCAAGTACTTCACCGTTCAACATCCCCACCCTCTAGCCGTCAATTAGAAGCCCAATCAGTCTATTTTTCTTCATTTTGGATGTTCGTCGACGAAACAATCGTCAGTTCATTCGCCGATTTTCGACGGCGGGATGATGGGGGCTTCAGTAGTGGGGGGCCAAAAAAGGCAAGGGTCGTCGGTGGTGGTTGAATTAGTGGTGGAAGGGGAGGAATTTAGGGACCTGGGGTTTGGGGGTTTTAGAGAAATTAAAGATTTTGACTTTTTTATAAAATTAAATATTTTATAATTTTTAGATAAATAAAAATGATAGAAAATATCAGAATATGCCACGTGTCATGTTCTTATTGGATAACGGAAAATTTTTAACAGCCCTTGACGAAAAAACTCAATCTGAATTACGGAATGAAACGTTAGGCACCAAAGTGGCCCGAAAAAAAATGTTAGGCACTAAACTGGAAAAAAGAGTATAGGTTGGACACCTTTTTTACTATATTAAGCCTTCCTTTAATAATAAGGTTTTGTCTAACATATTCCCTAGGGCATAGGTTAAGGTGTATTTAATAACATTAATTAAGTAAAAGATTCTATTGTTGTATTTAATATGAAACATTTAATAAGGATCTCATTTAAAAGAATTCTTTTATTATTTAACTCATTTAATAATATTAATTCTCACATTGAGTTGCTTAAGTGTTTAGAGTCTATGATTTTTATTTATGGTTTATAGTTTAGGGTTTTTTGTTAATGGTTTATGGTTATGATTTTGTTTAGGTGTTATGATTTTTGTTTAGGGTTTATGGTCTCTAGGGTTCATGGTTTAAGGTTTTTGTTTAGGCTTTAGGGTTTATGTTTATGGTTTAGGGTTTTGTCTAGGGTTTAGGATTTTTGTTTAGAATTTAGGTTTTAGGGTTTTTAGTGTATAAGGTTTACGATTTAAGGTTTATGGTTGTGTTTAAGGTTTGAGTTTTTTGTTTAGAGTTTAGGGTTTATGGTTTTTGTCTGGGGTTTAAGATTTTTGTTTAGGTTTAGGATTTAAGTTTTAAGGTTTGAGGTTTTTATTTAGGGTTTAAAGTTTTGGGTTTTTTGTTTAGAGTTTAGGGTCTATTGTTTTTGTCTAGGGTTTAAGATTTTTGTTTAGTTTTGTTTAAGTTTTAAGGTTTGGGGTTTTTATTTAGGGTTTAAGGTTTTTGTCCACAATTTAAGGTTTTTTAGGTTTTAGGTTTATTAGTTTGTTTAGGTTTTAGGGTTTTATATATTAAATGATTTTAGGGTTTATTGTTTTTGTTTAGAGTTTATGGTTTTTTGTTTTGGGTTTAGGGTTTAGAGTTTTATTTAAGGTTTAAGGTTTTTTGTCTTATGGTTAGGGTTTTATGATTTTAGGGTTCATACTTCATGGTTTTTGTGCTAGGGTTTAGTGTTTTTGTTTAGGGTTTATGGTTTAGGATTTTTTTGTTTTGGGTTTTGGGTCTAGGGTTTTTTGTTTAGGTTTACGTTTGGTCTTAGGGTTTTGTTTAATGTTTAGGGTGTAAGGTTTAGTGTTTATTGTTTATGGTTTTGTTTAGGGTTTAGCTTAGGGTTTTATCTAGGGTTTTTTGTTTAGGGTTTAGCTTAAGGTTTTATCTAGGGTTTTTATATTTAGGATTTAGGTTTAGGGTTTCTGGTTTAAAAGTTTTTATCTAGGGTTTAGGGTTTTGTTCAGGTTTAGGGTTTTAGTGATTAAATAATCTTAGTATTTAATGTTTTGTTTATGGTTTTATGGTTGGGTTTATGGTTTAGAGTTTATGGTTTGGTTAGTGTTTGAGGTTTTTTATTTAGGGTTTAGGGTTTCTTGTTTATGGATTAAGGTTTATTGTATTTTATTTACGGTTTAGGGTTCATTGTTTATGGATTAAGGTTTATTGTATTTTATTTATGGTTTAGGGTTCATTGTTTATAGATTAAGGTTTATTGTATTTTATTTATGGTTTAGGGTTCATTATTTTAGGGGTGTAGTTTAGGTTTCAGGGTTTAGGCTTAGATAATCAAATACACCTTAACTTATGCCATAAACCTTAAACAAAAAAATCTAACCCCAAATCCTAAACAAAAGTCATAAACCCTAAACAAAGACCATAAACCATGAATCTTAAACCAAAACAAAAACCCTAAACAAAAACAATAAAAGTCATAAAAAACCTTAAACCCTAAACACTTAAATAATCAGACAAAAACCTTGAACCCTAAACAAAACTATAAATTCATAAACCTTAAACTCTAAAGTATAAACAATAAACCATGAACCCTAAACAAAACTATAAAACCTTAAGCCCTAAAATCCTAAAGCATAAATAGTAAGCATCTAAACAAAAACCCTAAACCCTAAACAAAAAACTCTAAACACTAGACAAAAACTACAAGCCCTAAAAATCATTGCATCAAACAAAACCCTAGACAAAAACCCTAAACCTTAAACAAAACCCATAACCCCTAAATAAAACCATAAACCTTGAATAAAAATCCTAAACCTTAAACATAAAACCCTAAACTCCAACACAAACTTTGAACCCTAAAATCCTAAACAAAAACCCTAAACCCTAAATCTTAAACCAAGACAAAACTCTAGACAAAAATTTAAACCCTAAAATCCTCACATCAATATATATATAAACAATAAACAAAACTCTAAAGAAAAAAACCCTAAACTCTAAACAAAAACCTTAAACCCCAACACAAAACCAAAACCCTAAAACCATAAACACTAGACCATAAACCCTAAACACAAAGTCATAAACCCTAAACAAAACAATAGACCATAAACAAAAATCTTAAATCCTAAACCATAAACAGAAACCCTAAACCATAAACACTTAAACAACTCATTGTGAGAATTAATATTATTAAATGAATTAAATAATCAAAGAAACCTCTTAAATAAAATTCTTATTAAATGTTTTATATTAGATGCAACAGTAAAATCTTTTACTTAATTAATGTTATTAAACAAAACCTAATAATAATAATATATTCTCTCTCACCATATCACACACACAAGCAAGTGAAATCTTGAGGTAATCAGCATGTCTCCACATATTTCTTTTTACTGTTACATGGAAAAACAAAATAAAATCATATATGTTGGGCTAAAGAAAGATGCTTAATTGAATGGTAATAAAGATTTTCCTCCAGTTAGCTAGGAAAGAGTCGGAAAATTTTGACCATCATTTATCTCTCTTTTCATCGACCCAACATGAATGGGGTGCAGCTTGCGGAGATAACTCAACATGCAAAAAGGAACATGACCTAGTATCCGAATATTTTCAATTGCTTTTTCTATTTTTTTATCTGTCTTATAATCCATATTTGAAGTTTAGTATTGTCTTTTCCAACAATAACATCTCCAAAATTTAAATTTAAATCCTCTCTTACAGTGATAAATATGATTGATCGGAAATATGAATGTAAATTAGATTGTATTAGTGGTAGAAAAAGTTAGAGGCTTTACATGCTTGAATACATTATATGGTGTACGGAGATATCAGCATCACAAATTTGGTGGTCCTATTTTTCTTCTGTTAATTTTTATTTTTCCGTACTTTGGTTGGTTTGTTCAACCAAACCAAGCAGAAGCAGTTATTTTTTTTCCGAATGTGATATCGTTGTCAGATTCTCCTTCAAATTCCCAACTGCTCATCGATCTTCATACATAGAAAGTTAAAATTAAATCATTTTATTTTCCCGATTTATAGATTGTGCGTATGTTTTACCATGAATTTACGCTTTGAAATCAAATAAAAAATCAAACAAAATAGAATTACTCGTATTGAAATATGGACGAGAAGGGAAGGATTTAGCTTTAGCCTTGGGGGTTAGCCTTTTATTTTCCTTTAAACAAAGGCAATAGCCAATACGTATCCACGTCAACCCCACCACGAGGAGAAATTATTGCATGGTCCCGGACCACCACGTCATCCATGGTCCCTATCCACTAAAAACAAGCCACATAATTTTTTTCCATGTCATTATTTTATTTATAATCAACTTTTATGTAACCACCCACTCCCTATTTACATGGCTTAAAAAGATGAAGATTCATCCTTGAAAAAAATGACATGGAAAAAAACAAATTATGTGGCTGATTTTTAGTGGATAGGGACTATGGATGACGTGGTGGTCCGGGATCATGCAATAATTTTTCCACCACGAGGCGGTACTTAAAAGGGATATGCCTAAAAAAATTTAAAAATTAAAAGGAAAAAATAAGTGAAATAATAGTAAAATTGTATTTTAATCTCCTAAAAATATATAATTTATATCGTCGATTCTTTAAATTTAAATATTTTTAAATAATTTTTTAATAAATAACGTTGAATTCCACCACCGTCCACCTGGATCCACCACCCAACCATCTTTGCTTTGAAAAATGAACACCATATATCCCCTTTTGTTTTTTTTTTGGTTTGGAAATATAGCTAAGATCGAGTTGTCCCTATCCCTATAGGGATGGCAACTGACATGGCAAAATATATATACCTGAAAGTGCACCACATAAATTAACACTCGACAATGTGACGGAGGACCGCACCCGCATCCATTAACAACCTTGAATGAGTCTAGAGCAAGGAGGACGACGAAGAGTTAATAATATATCTCATCCCTTTTTAAATTTTATTTTATTTGAGGAATTTATGATTCCTTTGAGATAAATCTTTATTTAAGGTAGTAAGTTTAAGATCTTGTGTATATCGAAAATTCTTGTTGAAAGATTTTCTCATCAAAATTAGATGTACAATTGGTGGCGAATCTAGAAAAATATTATTGACTGGGCAATATAAATAGAATTAGACGCGAACAAAATTTGACTTGACAAAACTAATTTTTTTTTAAGTTGGAAATTTTAGTTTTTTTAATATCTCAAAAAATTGAGACTAGAATACCTAAAAAAAATTAGTAATTAATGGATCGATTTTTACATTCAAATGGAGTCTTCCGATTCTATATGATATATGTATAACGCATATGAAAAAATGTAACGATATATATAGTGTATATGGTTGTAGAAAGCCGTTTGAATTGAAACCAATTAGTACCGTAATACTGTAAATATTTAAAATTAAATTTGAACAGAAACTCAAACAAGCGGACTTGAAATAAAATTAAATAGATTTTAAGCCATAAAATATGAGTCGCCAACTTGAATAACTCAAATTTTTTTAATCGACTTGATTTAATCGAATGTCCACCCTAAATAGAACAAAAAATTTATCTAACATAACTCATATATATATATATATATATATATATATATATATATATATATATGAAATTATAAGATTCCATTCTTCGATAATTTTAATTTTTTTTATTATCCACACCTTTTATTTAAATAAAATTGAAGTATTTCCTTAAAACAAATCATAAATTATAAATTTATTTATTTATTTAAATATTAAGTTCCCCGCCAACTTCCACTAAAATAATTGAAAAATATATTTCATTTTTATCCTCTTTTAAGTTATTTTTAAAGATATTGGAGATGAACTAAATTCTTTTTACTAAAAAACATTTTTTAGTTTTAGTTTTAATTTTGTTTTCTTATTTCAATAGTCTAAAGGTGATTACAAGGTAGTATCTGTTCATATATACATATTCTTAACTCTTTGACAATAGACATACACCTTGTAAACTGAAACTCCAACTACATTCGAGAAATTTAATTTTTTAAATATATTTAATTAATTAGTATCAAAATGTATGCTTAAAATATTTTTATTAAACATAATTATATATTATTTGTAAAATGTATGAAAATATAAACAAACTATTTCCCCCCAAATTTTCACTTTTAATTTTACTCAAAATACAAAATTTAAAAATTAAATCAGACTTTTATATAAAATAATTTTTTATTTACCTAAAACTCAAAATATATTATAATTTTTTTTAGAAAAACACAACATATATGCTTTTACCTAAGTAAGGATCTAAGTAAGTCTAAGTAAGTCTAAGTCTGCATTTACCCATGTATATGATATAGGTCGGTTTAAATTAATTACAGAAAAAACTCAAACACTAAGAGCACTACAACAAAAAAAAATTCTATGCTGGACAGTCCTCAGATGGATGGAAATCCTCTGCCTTTTTTGGCGTTTCTATATATGCTTCCACACTCAAAATTATAGTTTAGGGTTTAAAGAATTTAAAGTAAGATGTATTTTTAGGGTATAAGATGTAGGATTAAATTTTAAATTTTTAATTTTTAATATTTTTTTACTTTGAAGTATATATAAAAATACCGAAAAAGAGAAGTGAATTTTTATCTGTGCACAAATGGGCTTCATCTTGCGAATGTGAGGAATTGGATGATGTCCATGTCCCCGGTCTTCCATTGGTGTAACCTACGTGTTCTACTTCATTGCTCTACACATGTATTTTATTGCAACAAGTTTTGTATATAGACAAAGTCGTTGCTTACATCCATATCACCGACGTAATCCAGTTTAAGTTGCTTTAAACTGTTCAAACTACTGCCCTTCAAAGCTTTCGAATCCTAAGTATTAATCCTACTGACGTTCCAAAGTTTTAAAAACAAGATACTGCAAAATTTCCATCTTCTTCGATGGTGTTAAAACGAAAGTTTTCTTGTTTTCTGTGGATTTTGTTTCGTCTAAGTCAATTAAAATATACAATTATGGGTATGTATAATATATGTTGTTATTATAAAGTATATTACGAAATTAAATGACCAATTACACATATTATAGGCAGGAGCGAATCTAAAAATTTTATATTAGTAGTTTAATTACCGATCAATATAATTGTTGAGATGTAGGGGGCTCGATTCCTTCAACCGTTCTTGCTCGCCAAGTGTGGAGAAGTTGGATAATTTGGGTGTAAATGTGGGAAGGAAGAATAAGACAATTTACACAAGAATTTATAGTGTCAATGACCTAATGAAAGATTAAAATATTTTTTGACTACGATGCAAAAAACCCATTAAAATTCAAGGACATAAATAAGATGATTACAACTAAAAATATAATTATTTATAATTAACATTTTTATTATTGAAAGTGACAACATGTTTTAGACATTATTTCAAAATGTATTTGTAATAAAATGTTTGTTACTAATAAAAATAACATTAGTGTGTAAATTTTAGTCACTATTGTTATTCTTTTGTGTCAAAATGTAGTCAGAAAAATTATTAGTAATTGTGACGAAATGCATGAAAGTTGTCACAAGTATAATAGTGACAGGGTTATTAGTGACGAGTGGTGACGACTTTAAAAAAAATTGTCACTATAAATTTCAGTGACCAAATTTAATACTTTTAGTGACCATTTTCATTGTCACTAAAAATGTATTTTCTTGTAGTGTTACCGATCAATATAATTGTTGAGATGAAGGGGGCTCGATTCCTTCAACCGTTCTTGCTCGCCAAGTGTGGAGAAGTTGGATAATTTGGGTGTAAATGTGGGAAGGAAGAATAAGACAATTTACATAATGATTTATAGTGGTTCAACCTTCTAACCAAAGTCTACATCCACTACCTTAGCTTCCCACTAAGGATTTCCAAACAAATTCACTAAGAATTTCGTCCCCTTTTCTCGGGTTAGGAGGAAACCGTTACAACGATCAAGCTTTCTACCCAAAGCTTGATCAAACACTCTCTTACAAGAGAAAGACTTAGCGAACTAGAAATCCCTCTAATAGGTATGTGTTTGCAATACTAAGCACTCACCCAAAACCTAAACACTTGAGCAAATTTAACAATGTTAAGCTCACAAGTGTTGTCTAAGCAAGAAATATACAATTTAAGCGCTAGACAAATTTTGACATCATAATGTTGTAACAATTGAAGCATTAACCATTACAAGATGCTTGGAGGTCCCTTTTATACTCCTTGATGAGTTTGTGGCCGTTACTAGCCGTTGGGATTGGATTTGAGCCGTTGGAGCCTTTATTTCCCACCATAAATGCAGTTCTGCATCTTGGCGTATCGATACCCTTCAAACCGTATCGATACGGTCTCGATAAGGAATTAGTCATTGAGCTTCTTCAGCTGATGCGTATCGATACGCTTACCTAGCGTATCGGTACGGTTCTGCAAATTAAAGACCGTTGGGGTAGTTAGGCGTATCGGTACGCGATACACCCGTATCGGTACACGACTAGTCGTTGGGCTATTTCAAAACACACTGTATCAATACGGCTAAGCGTATCGGTACGGGTTTTGACTACTGGAAAAATCAGGTAGTTGAAACCCTAAGGCGTATCGGTACGGGCACTTGAAAAGGCTGGTTTTGACTACTTTAAATGTACTTTAAATCATTCCAAAGCCTTGTAAAACCCTTAAACATATTTTCAAGTTGTTTTTGACTAAAAACATATTTTAAATTCTTTTCAATTTAGTCCAAATTTTTTTTCAAATATTATATCAAAACACTTAGTTCTACAATCTCCCCTTTTTGATATAATAAAACCAACTTAAAAATTTGTTTGGGATTCTCTCCCCCTTTGTATTTTAAAAATGGAATAAGAAACTTGAAATTTAAATTTGATTAAGGCTCCCCATTATTCTCTTGAAAAACTTGAAAAATCAAATTTTCAAATCATTTCTCCATTTTTGTTATATCAAAAAGAATTTAAAATGACATTGAGCTCAAAATAACTTAGGAGGTAAAAAGAAAATTTGACACACTTAAAAATTTTGGTTTAAAAATTGGCTCCCTCTTACTCAAAGCATCATAAGAATGTTAGTTCAACATATATGATTATCTAGTTGACAAAAATGAAAATAAATCAAATAAGAGCAAAAACAACTAGATTTTACCACACTTGAACCCAAGGGAGGATGTGAAGCCTTCATTCTTCAAGTGTTCTTCCTTTGTGTGCATGAAGCTCCCCCTCAATTTTTGACTTGTTGATCACTCTCCATCACACCTACAAAAGACAATCAAGTAATTTTTGGTATCCAAATTGCTTTGGATCCATAGACATTAGTAGCACAAAATTTAGTCCCCTTAGGAATCCATTTTTCAATTTCATCATTTTAGTTGAAGTTGTTAGTCCTTTTGGGACCCAAACACTTCTAAAACATTTACCATTTATAAATCTAGGGGCACTAGATTGTTTTACATAAAAATTTGATTTTCCAAAACTATTTTTCTTTTCAAGTTCATTGGAAATCAAATCATTTTCTTTTTGAACTATAAGAAGCAAATTTTGTAAATCAAAACATTTTTGTTCAAAATCTTTTAATTTTGCTTCAAGTTCAAGATTTGTTTTGGAAAGCAAATCATTTTCAATTTTTATTTTTGAAATCAACCTTTTGTTTTTGGAAAATGATTCCTTGAATTCCAAAAGCAAATCATCATATGCATCTTACAACTCATCAAATGTATATGAATTTGAAATAGATGAGTTAGAAGTTACCTCCCCCTCATTGAGGGCCATCAAGCATAGATGGGCTACTTCATCATCGGTGGAGTCTTCATCACTCCATGTTGCCACATATGCTTGTTTTGAAGATGATCCCCTCTTTTTTGATTTGTGGGAGTCCTTCATTTTCTTCCTCGATTCATGCTTGGATTTATCCATTTCGCTCTTCATGAACCGGGTGAATTTGTTGAAGAGATAGGCCATCTCTTCATCATCACTTTCCTCATCACTTGAATCTACATGATGGCATGTGAAGGATTTGAGAGCTACGACACTTGCATTGATGCCTAGCTCCATGATCTTCTTCTTCCCCATCGCTCTAATCTCTTCCTTCTTCTTCTCCTCTTCTTTGTTTTTCTTCATTATTTGGTGAGTGAAAAGTGACCTCATATCAAGCTTCAAGGTTTTGAGATTCTTGGCTTCGATGATGGCGATCCTCTTTGAGTCCCATGACTCGGGAAGTAAGTAGATGAGCTTTCGGACAAGTTTCTCTTTCGGAATGGCTTCTCCATAGCCCTTGAGACCATTGGTGATTGTAGAGAACCTATCAAACATCTTCTCGATGTTCTCTTCCGGATCCATCTTGAAGTTTTCATACTCCATGGTAAGGAGCCCAATCTTGGTCTCCTTGACTTCATCGGTTCTCTCGTATGTGACTTCAAGCTTGTCCCATACCTCCTTGGCACTCTCACAAGAAGACATCTTCTCATAGATGGTTGGGCCAAATGCACAAAAGAGAATGTGCAAGGCTTTGCAATTTAGCTCCATCTTCTTGCGGTCGTCGACGCTCCACTCCGCTTTGCTTCGTTGAGGCACGAACGAACCATCTTCAACTATGTCCCATAATTTGTAGTCTCTTTACTTTAGGAAAAATTTCATCTTGGTCTTCCAATGGGCATAGTAGGTTCCGTCGAAGAAAGACGGTTTGTCGATGGATTGCGCCATTTGAGCCGGTTGGTAAAATGATGATCGAGCTTGCCGGATCTTCTCAATAGGATGTGAATCCTCTTCGATTGAGCCAAGCTCTAATACCAATTGTTGAGATGTAGGGGGCTCGATTCTTTCAACCGTTCTTGCTCGCCAAGTGTGGATGTAACACCCGGGTTTAGGGGTCGGGAGAAATAAATAAATAAAATAATATCCCGGTTTTTGAATTGCAAAATAAAATTTAAAGTGTTGGACCAAATTTTTAATGTTTAAGCCCAATAGCCATTTTAATGACATTTTTGAAAATAGTTGGACTTCCAAAATTTAAAACACCCTTTTTAATTAAAACAAAAGCTTGTCATCTTCATCTCTCTCAACTTTCCCATTTCCATGACAATGGAGGGTTTTCTCCATCTCCCCATTTCATCCCATTTCTTCTTCAATCTTGGGGCTTTTTGAAAGGTAAATATATTTTTGACTTGGCCTTATCTTCCTCTTCATGTTGGTACCAATATCTCTCATTATTGTTCATGATTTTGAAATTGAAAGTTTTAGGGTTTTGTTTAAAAATGATAACTTTATGGGTTTTAACCTAAGCTATTGATTTATTATTGTTAGATAAGTTGTTTGCAACCCTTAAGGTCCAACATATGTGAATTTTAAAGTATTTTAACATGATTCCCGAAATTGGGTAAAAATGGGTTTTTTTGAAGGGTTTTGGGTGATTTTTGGGGGTTGTTTTAGGTGGGAATTGATAGCCCAATGGTAGTGCTATGGTTAGGGGTTGATTTGGGATCATTTGTGGGTGCAATGGGTGTTGGAAACATGGATTTTGGAACGGGTATGTGGGCTGTCCGAAATTGCAAAGTATGGGGTTTGGTCACGGCTTGCAACGTTGTAAATAGTGATTGAATTGTATTCCGGGTTGGTCTTATGATGTTGGGCTGATTTGGAATTGTTTGAATTGTGTTTGAGGTTGTTTGGAAGCGGGAATTTGTGTTGGAGAAGCCTCGGGAAGAAATCCGGAAATTTGAGAAAGGTTGCTTGCTTGGCTTGGAGCTTGGAAGCTTAGGTGAGTGGTTAAATATTTTTAAATGGTTTTCAAGTGTTGGTTCAAGCATGTGAACTAGGTTGGGATTGGTAGACCCACCTAGAGTTGGGATTAGGGTGGTGGCCTAATCCCAAACTTTAGTTAGAGACTTTGGTTGATTTTTAAAGTGTTGAATTATGCCTTATGTTTAGTCATGCTTATGGTGGTTATGCTTATGTTGTTATACATGTATATGGAGGCATGACTTAATGCATTGTCACATGCATGTTGATTATAAATGTGATAGAGATATACATATGTATGAAATATGATGTGATATTTGTGTTATTGAGATGCATGTAGAGTTGACATGTGTAATGATGTTATGAGATGATTGTATGATCCGAGGATCATGATGAGTACATGCTAGGCATGGAAATGTGGTTTGTGCATGACGGTAAGTCAAGGTGAGTACGTGCTAAGCACGGAAGTGTTATGAATTAATATTGTGAAAGAGTAATGAAATGTGTAGTATTGGCACTAGTATGCTTGGGTACAAATGATCGATCATTAGGATGTTTAGTGTGTACACATGAGTCAAAAGTCGCGCGTGGCCTTGGTGGCGTTGAGTCACCAAGGAGGAGTATGGGTTCGCCCGGAAATTGTATTTATATTAGTCGGTGATGAGTGGAATCCCATCGACGGGCGTGAGGATGAGTGAAATCCCCTCCGCGTGAAATGAGGCGTGAGGATGAGTGGAATCCCCTCCGCGTGAACGGTGATGAGTGTAATCCCACCGTCAGGTAATGGTTGTGTTGTTGGATGTGAGTTCCAACGGTTATCCGCGTATTCGAGTCATAGCTAGGTGCCAATACGGATTGTAGTTTATGTTGCCAATAGGTGGTTAATTGTGAGCCAATGTGATTTGGGATGTGTTGCTAACATGGTTTAATATATGTGATTTCATATGTTGTGGTTTTAAACATGTTGAGCATGACATGATATTGAATATATGATCATGCATCATCTATAATTGGCTCGTGTGGATCAGAGGTAAGGTCATGCATTTTATCTTGGTTGTAGCTCGTGCTTGGACCCTGCATTGTCGAAGGTTTGTTTTATGAGCTTACCCTCACTAAGCTTTTATGCTTACGCTCTCTTTTGTTCGACAATGCAGATAAATAGCTTGTGGGTGGCAAAGGCAAGGAAAGGACACCAAGTGTTTCTTACGGTTAGCTCAAGTATGATAGTTAAATTTAAAGATTGTAATAGTAAAGCAATGGGATAGGTGTCGTGTTATGATGCTTTTGGAATATATGGTTGTTGTTGTTGTTGTTTAGGAGCATGTTAGACTCCTCATATGTGTTTGTTAAATTGGCTTTTAGGAAGTATGCCTTGCTTGAAATCATGTTAGTATTTTGCTATCTAGAATTGCCTAAGTGTATGGATGTGTGGCTTGTGATGTTGTGCTTTGATGTTTAGTCTTGATATGATGTTGCTCAAGCATGCTTGAATGTTGGGTTGCCTTAAGTTTCATTGCTAGTGAGTTGTTATAGGTTGTGGAGGTGTTTTGGGGCACCCTTGTGCCTTAAAACAGCCCAAACGAGTCTGCAGACAGGGGGTGTTTCGAAACGGGCCACCCTGTTTCGATACGGCCCCTTTGCTTTTGGCCGGCCGTTTCGGAACGGATAGGGGCTGTTTCGGTACGTTTTTGCTACTGGAATTTTGAGAAATTGACGAGATATAGGCGTACCGAAACGGGTCCTTAGTGTTTCGAAACGGTCAAATCTCGTTGACCACGAGAAGTTGACCTCTAGGGTCGTTTCGATACGGGTCACCCCTGTTTCGAAACGGTCACCCTATGGTTGACCCTGGCCTGTTGACTAAGTTAAGGCGTTTCGGAACACCCTCAGGGCGTTTCAAAACGGCCTGCTGTAAAAGACTAAAATGAGCTGTTTAATGTTTTGGTTGGTCGGAGTATGCTGCATTGTTTGTATCTTCCGCTGTTGTGCTTCACATAGGAATTGAATATGCATCTAGATAAGACTAAAGTTAAAAGAAAATTTTCTGGGTCGTTAACCGAGGGGAAGCCTTAACGGGTTTCGCTTCGGTTTTCCCCGTGTGGCCCACTCGGACCGGTCATCCGACCAGACCGGGACGAGGGGGTTACATTTGTTGGTATCAGAGCCTAAGGTTTCCGAGACCTTGGGCAGGTAAGTGAGGTAAGTTTAAGGTTTAAATTGAGATGCACAGTGTTTGCTTGCTCTGTAAGTATGACTGCTTGTATGACAAGTATGTTGATTGCTTGTTTAAAAGAATGTTGTTTGTTATCCGTGAATACTGTGATGTATGATTGTTTGATGAGAGTATATGTCGTGTGATAGTACGCATATGTTTGCTTGTTTAGCAAGTAGGCCTTGTTATATGCTTGGTTGAGCATGTATGTGTGATGATTTGTTTGAAACATGTTTAGTAGAGTCCCATTGCTACTATTACATTGAAAAAAATGATTTTAAGTGAGGGAAATCATACTTGAGCCACTTGGACCTTTCCTTTGCTAACCCAATTTGTATGAAAATTTACTGTTGATGTTGTTGTTGAATTAATTGCTTTTCGGTAAGTAGAAGTTGTAGTTTTAAAAAAAGGTGGACGATATTGAGAGAGTCCATCATCTCAGTTAGGGAGGTATAGTTGTACCGGAATTGAGGTACAATTTGTTCGTTTGAAACAATATGTATGTGGGTTGATTCCTGTGGATGAGGGACGGTGTGATCAACACTGGCATCAGTTGGTAAGAAGAAGTGAAGGCATATGAGTAGGAGTTAGAGTGGTGTCGATGTTGTAACAGATAAGCCTTGGTACAGTATTAAGATGTTTCCTTCAGTTGATTCTAAATCCGTGCTTTGACATATCATTGGTAGGTATGCAAGTTTGGATATACCTAGTGAAATGTTAGAGGTAGGCGTGAGTACCTTGGTTCTTTTAGCAAGATCAAGGTAGGGGTCTCGTGCGAGTAATCTGAAATTCAGAAGTGTTAGTTGGTGACCGTTGGGGTTCAACCTATGATTTTGATACAAGACAGCCGATCAGTATCCGTGAATGGGAACCGATTTGTGTGTTTGGGGTCAGTGTGCGTCTGGGTGGTTTTCCAACATGGTTGTCTGTGTGTGCTCAGAACTGCGTTTTTGAAGTTTTGAAATGCCTTAAGAACAGTCTAGAAGAGTCAAATTTTGTTGAAGAGCCAGTCTGAAAACAAGAGGACCGAAGACTATCAGTTGCGTACATGTGAAGTTGCAATTTCCGCGGATACCTCCTTTTGTGTGAGCACGTAAGAAATTAGATATCTTTGTTGAGACCTTAGATGTAGAGACACATGTGACTAGCCTTTTGGGAGATAGTAGTGATCAGAAAGATGTACAGAAGATGTTTGTTGGTGGTTCAGAGTTACTAGTTTCTAGTAGATGTGAAGTGATGGTCTTCCTACGGTTTCGATGTACCTTTTTGACATGGTTTGGCTTGTAGAGCGCAAAACTAGGATATACGTTGAGACAAAGAGAGAGTTGCTTTGAAGACGCAGATTTTTGTGAGACTATAGTGGTAAGTGAGGATGTGAACTTCTTGTCGAATGTTGATCCAGCTTTGGACGTCGAAGATTGATTGAGTTTAGTTGGCAGGCTTGCTTAGCAAGCGTGACGAATTTGATTTTGAATGAAGATTAGACCACAGAATACTAAATTAGTTTGTGTTTGCCTAGAAGTGTTTGGAAGATTCACCCAGTTTGTCTCTTGATAGAGAATAAGAGTTTGTTATTGAGACCGTCTCCGAGGTTGCTTCAGTTTTGTTGTTCTATACCTTATGTATTCCGGAAGAATTGAGAATGTTGAAGAATTAACTTCGAGACTTGTTAGATCTTAGATTCATTAGGCCTAGTGCATCATCTCAGAATTCTACAGTGTAATTTGTGAAGAAGAAGAAGACAATACGAGAATGTGTTTAGATTCAGACAGTTGAAACAAGTGGCAGTGATTAATTAGTAACCGTCTTCGAGTGTCAGTGATTTGTTGGTCAGTTAGTGTGTGCTTCAGTCTATTTGAAGATTAATTCGAGATCCGATTACTACTAGTCGGAAGTGAGAGAAGTTGAAGTATTGAAGACAACTTTTGAGGCAAGATGTGGCCGTTTTGAGTTCCGAGTTATGCTGTTTGTTTGACTAGTGTGATAGTTACTTTTATAGAGACGGTGAGCAGAATATCTTCCTAAGTTTCTTGATCAGTTTGTAGTAGTTCTCGTAGATGATACATGGATAGATTCAAGTACCGAAGAAGACCATGACAAGTTTTGAAGTTAGTGTGGTAGATCCTATTAGAGAGTTAATTGTGTACCAAGTTGTGCAACGTGAACTCTGAGTTAATGAAGATGTTCTCCTAGGACATGTAGTTAAGCTGAGTGTGTTGGAGAAAATCCCAAGTATGCAAAAGAAGATGTGAGTTGGAAGAAATTGAAGACTGTGACAGGTATCTATAGTTCCTAGGTCTAGCATTGTTACTTTCAGAGAATTGTAAATAGTCTTTTGAAGATAGTTGCTCCATTGATAGATTGCTACAGAAGAATGTTCAGTTGTGTGGTTAGATGCGAAACAATGAGCCCTTGAGAAACCGAAAGAAACTTTGATGAAAGCTTCGACCTTGATCTAGTCATGTCAGAGAAAGAGTTTGTGAACCATGGTGATGTGTTACATGTAGAGTTAGGTTGTGTGCTTATGCAAGACAGAAGATTGTGGCTTGTTCATCAAGATAGTTGAAAGACCGTGAGGAGAGTTATCCGATATGAGTCATAGAGTTAATTACAGTTGTGTTTGCTTCGAAGACTTAGAGACAAAGCTTGTATAGTAAGAAATGCACAATGTGTACGTACATATTATCAGAACTTGAATTGTTAGACAACTTAGGAAGGGTTCAAACTTGAACAACATAAGTGTTAGAAATGCTTGAAGACTGTAATATCAAGAGTGAGTACCGTCCGAAGATGGTCAGTGTAGTAACCGATGTTTTGAGTTGAAATTGTTGTTAGATTAGTAGTTGAGTTGCAAGTTGTATTTTTCGAATTCAGTTGCCGAATGACAGTGTTCTTGTGGTCGTGTTTTATGTTGAACCTACAGTGAGTCAGAATGCTTGAAGAGAAACAGTTGCAAGACAGATTCTTGGCACCTCACGTGCGAGGCATAGTAACGGGAAGACCTTCAGAATACAGTTTCAGAGATGATAGAGTTTTGCATTTTAGAGACAGAATAGTTACACCGACTGACCTAGTGTTTTGAGATGTATTGTTTAGACCGAAGAGCACGGTGGTTCATTTGTATTGCATCCGAGTAGTATGAAGACGTATTGTGGATTGAAGATGAATGCTTCTGAATCGAGTGGATGAATGATGTGGTTCTGTATGAGAGTAAGTGCGTGAATTGCCAGTATATTGAGACCGAGCGCCAGTTTTCTTCTAGTTTGTTACATCCGTGGAAGGTTCTTAATGGAAGTGGGTAATAGAGGTCCGGGACTTAAATTAGATTGTTTTTGAAGACGTCTACATAGTGTTAGGTTAATTGATGAAGTCAGATGATCAGTCAGAGAAAGTTAAGAGTCAAGCGTTCAAACAGTGTGGTATGAGTTGGGAGTCGGGCTAGATCTGTTGTTTATCTGTTGCGGTTACCACCAGAGTTAGAAAGAGGGTTGTGATGTGATTTATGAATCTATGATTCGGGGATGTGAGTCAGATCTGTTCCGTGCTATGTTTGTTGAAGAGATTGAGCTGAGTTTGAAATTGTGTGCAACGAAGAATCAGTTGAGATCTTAGCATCAGATATCTATTGTTGTGTGGTAAGTCCACCAAGATTGGTTAGTGTGTTATGGTGTGAAAGAAAGTGGGTTCCTGTCCGATAAATTTCGAGGACGAAATTTCCTTAAGTGGGGAAGAGTTGTAACACCCGGGTTTAGGGGTCGGGAGAAATAAATAAATAAAATAATATCCCGGTTTTTGAATTGCAAAATAAAATTTAAAGTGTTGGACCAAATTTTTAATGTTTAAGCCCAATAGCCATTTTAATGACATTTTTGAAAATAGTTGGACTTCCAAAATTTAAAACACCCTTTTTAATTAAAACAAAAGCTTGTCATCTTCATCTCTCTCAACTTTCCCATTTCCATGACAATGGAGGGTTTTCTCCATCTCCCTATTTCATCCCATTTCTTCTTCAATCTTGGGGCTTTTTGAAAGGTAAATATATTTTTGACTTGGCCTTATCTTCCTCTTCATGTTGGTACCAATATCTCTCATTATTGTTCATGATTTTGAAATTGAAAGTTTTAGGGTTTTGTTTAAAAATGATAACTTTATGGGTTTTAACCTAAGCTATTGATTTATTATTGTTAGATAAGTTGTTTGCAACCCTTAAGGTCCAACATATGTGAATTTTAAAGTATTTTAACATGATTCCCGAAATTGGGTAAAAATGGGTTTTTTGAAGGGTTTTGGGTGATTTTTGGGGGTTGTTTTAGGTGGGAATTGATAGCCCAATGGTAGTGCTATGGTTAGGGGTTGATTTGGGATCATTTGTGGGTGCAATGGGTGTTGGAAACATGGATTTTGGAAGGGGTATGTGGGCTGTCCGAAATTGCAAAGTATGGGGTTTGGTCACGGCTTGCAACGTTGTAAATAGTGATTGAATTGTATTCCGGGTTGGTCTTATGATGTTGGGCTGATTTAGAATTGTTTGAATTGTGTTTGAGGTTGTTTGGAAGCGGGAATTTGTGTTGGAGAAGCCTCGGGAAGAAATCCGGAAATTTGAGAGAGGTTGCTTGCTTGGCTTGGAGCTTGGAAGCTTAGGTGAGTGGTTAAATATTTTTAAATGGTTTTCAAGTGTTGGTTCAAGCATGTGAACTAGGTTGGGATTGGTAGACCCACCTAGAGTTGGGATTAGGGTGGTGGCCTAATACCAAACTTTAGTTAGAGACTTTGGTTGATTTTTAAAGTGTTGAATTATGTCTTATGTTTAGTCATGCTTATGGTGGTTATGCTTATGTTGTTATACATGTATATGGAGGCATGGCTTAATGCATTGTCACATGCATGTTGATTATAAATGTGATAGAGATATACATATGTATGAAATATGATGTGATATTTGTGTTATTGAGATGCATGTAGAGTTGACATGTGTAATGATGTTATGAGATGATTGTATGATCCGAGGATCATGATGAGTACATGCTAGGCATGGAAATGTGGTTTGTGCATGACGGTAAGTCAAGGTGAGTACGTGCTAAGCACGGAAGTGTTATGAATTAATATTGTGAAAGAGTAATGAAATGTGTAGTATTGGCACTAGTATGCTTGGGTACAAATGATCGATCATTAGGATGTTTAGTGTGTACACATGAGTCAAAAGTCGCGCGTGGCCTTGGTGGCGTTGAGTCACCAAGGAGGAGTACGGGTTCGCCCGGAAACTGTATTTATATTAGTCGGTGATGAGTGGAATCCCATCGACGGGCGTGAGGATGAGTGGAATCCCCTCCGCGTGAAATGAGGCGTGAGGATGAGTGGAATCCCCTCCGCGTGAACGGTGATGAGTGTAATCCCACCGTCAGGTAATGGTTGTGTTGTTGGATGTGAGTTCCAACGGTTATCCGCGTATTCGAGTCATAGTTAGGTGCCAATACGGATTGTAGTTTATGTTGCCAATAGGTGGTTAATTGTGAGCCAATGTGATTTGGGATGTGTTGCTAACATGGTTTAATATATGTGATTTCATATGTTGTGGTTTTAAACATGTTGAGCATGACATGATATTGAATATATGATCATGCATCATCTATAATTGGCTCGTGTGGATCAGAGGTAAGGTCATGCATTTTATCTTGGTTGTAGCTCGTGCTTGGACCCTGCATTGTCGAAGGTTTGTTTTATGAGCTTACCCTCACTAAGCTTTTATGCTTACGCTCTCTTTTGTTCGACAATGCAGATAAATAGCTTGTGGGTGGCAAAGGCAAGGAAAGGACACCAAGTGTTGCTTACGGTTAGCTCAAGTATGATAGTTAAATTTAAAGATTGTAATAGTAAAGCAATGGGATAGGTGTCGTGTTATGATGCTTTTGGAATATATGGTTGTTGTTGTTGTTGTTTAGGAGCATGTTAGACTCCTCATATGTGTTTGTTAATTTGGCTTTTAGGAAGTATGCCTTGCTTGAAATCATGTTAGTATTTTGCTATCTAGAATTGCCTAAGTGTATGGATGTGTGGCTTGTGATGTTGTGCTTTGATGTTTAGTCTTGATATGATGTTGCTCAAGCATGCTTGAATGTTGGGTTGCCTTAAGTTTCATTGCTAGTGAGTTGTTATAGGTTGTGGAGGTGTTTTGGGGCACCCTTGTGCCTTAAAACAGCCCAAACGAGTCTGCAGACATGGGGTGTTTCGAAACGGGCCACCCTGTTTCGATACGGCCCCTTTGCTTTTGGCCAGCTGTTTCGGAACGAATAGGGGCTGTTTCGGTACGTTTTTGCTACTGGAATTTTGAGAAATTGACGAGATATAGGCGTACCGAAACGGGTCCTTAGTGTTTCGAAACGGTCAAATCTCGTTGACCACGAGAAGTTGACCACTAGGGTCGTTTCGATACGGGTCACCCCTGTTTCGAAACGGTCACCCTATGGTTGACCCTGGCCTGTTGACTAAGTCAAGGCGTTTCGGAACACCCTCAGGGCGTTTCGAAACGGCCTGCTGTAAAAGACTAAAATGAGCTGCTTAATGTTTTGGTTGGTCGGAGTATGCTGCATTGTTTGTATCTTCCGCTGTTGTGCTTCACATAGGAATTGAATATGCATCTAGATAAGACTAAAGTTAAAAGAAAATTTTCTGGGTCGTTAATCGAGGGGAAGCCTTAACGGGTTTCGCTTCGGTTTTCCCCGTGTGGCCCACTCGGACCGGTCATCCGACCAGACCGGGACGAGGGGGTTACAGTGGAGAAGTTGGATAATTTGGGTGTAAATGTGGGAAGGAAGAATAAGACAATTTACACAAGGATTTATAGTGGTTCAACCTTCTAACCAAGGTCTACATCCACTACCTTAGCTTCCCACTAAGGATTTCCAAACAAATTCACTAAGAATTTCGTCCCCTTTTCTCGGATTAGGAGGAAACCGTTACAACGATCAAGCTTTCTACCCAAAGCTTGATCAAACACTCTCTTACAAGAGAAAGACTTAGCAAACTAGAAATCCCTCTAATAGGTATGTGTTTGCAATACTAAACACTCACCCAAAACCTAAACACTTGAGCAAATTTAACAATGTTAAGCTCACAAGTGTTGTCTAAGCAAGAAATATACAATTTAAGCTCTAGACAAATTTTGACATCATAATGTTGTAACAATTGAAGTATTAACCATTACAAGATGCTTGGAGGTCCCTTTTATACCCCTTGATGAGTTTGTGGCCGTTACTACCCGTTGAGATTGGATTGGAGGCGTTGGAGCCTTTATTTTCCACCATAAATGCAGTTATGCTTCTTGGCATATCGATACCCTTCAAACTGTATCGATACGGTCTCGATAAGGAATTATCCGTTGAGCTTCTTCAGCTGATGCGTATCGATACGCTTATCTAGCGTATCAATACGGTCCTGCAAATTAAAGACCGTTGGGAAAATGACAGTTGGGGTAGTTAGGCGTATCGGTACGCGATACACCCGTATTAGTACACGACTAGCCGTTGGGCTATTTCAAAACACACCGTATCGATACGGCTAAACGTATCGGTACGGGTTTTGGCTACTGGAAAAATCAGGTAGTTGAAACCTTAAGGCGTATCGGTACGGTCCGAGACCGTATCATACGGGCACTTGAAAAGGTTGGTTTTGACTACTTCAAATGTACTTTAAATCATTCCAAAGCCTTGTAAAACCTTTAAACATATTTTCAAGTTGTTTTTGACTAAAAACATATTTTAAATTCTTTTCAATTTAGTCCAAAACATTTTTCAAATATTATATCAAAACACTTAGTTCTACAATAATAATTTAAAATTAATTTAGGGTAATTATTTGATACACTGGTAGTGGAAACTAAAAGTTTCCACAAGTGCTTTAGTTTTAGAGTTTAGGAACTTAATTTAGGGTGTATGGTTTAGGGGTTTAGGTATATGGGTTTTAAATTTAGGGATAGTGGTTGAAATTTACACTTTATAGTTATAATTTAAGGTTTATAGATCAAAACCTAAACTCTCACTATATTATCCTAAAATTTAAACCCTAAATTCTAATAATTATCCCTAAATTCTAAATCCCTACACCTAAACCCCTACACCCTAAACTAAGCTCATAAACCCTAGAACTAAGGCGCTTGTGAAAACATTTAGTTTCCACCACCGGTGTATAGAATAATAATCCATTGATTTATACCATTATAATAATGTATTCACAAAGGATAATTGTTGTGCATGTAACAATCTCAATTTCCACAAAGCAAACAAACATGGTTTATAGTCAGAGACATATTGTAATTATTTTAAAATTTTTAAGTCAAAATTTTAGCTAAATTATTTGACATAAGTCAATGTATTTAATCAAGATTTTTTTAAGGGACTAACAAATATATTTAAAATAGTTATAGATTGGTAGTTTAGATACTTGTTTTAACCAAAAAACAATTTATGAGCTCAAAGAAAAAAATTAAAATAATTTAAGGGTTAATTTTTCATTTAAACAAAATACTTAATATTTTTAGGGTAAACTATACTGGTGGTCACTGAACTTTTAGGACGTTTTCACTTTGGTCAATGAAATCGAAAATCTTTCGTTAAACTTTTAATTCGTTTTCATTACGTCCACTACTGTTAGAAAATGCTGACTTGGCACGTTAAAGTCTTTTTCCACAAAAAATTCTAATTATTCAAATTTACAACCGTCATCAAAGCCAAAATTTCGATGAACGAAGACATCACCGATCAATCCCAGGTTCCAACGGTCGGATTCGCTTGGCCGAAAGGTTATTGTAGTTTGATTTCAAGTTCATTTGACGGTTAACAATGAAAGATCGAAATGTTAATTTTTAATTTCAATTGAGATTTTTAGTGCTGATTCACCAATGTTAATCGTCAGATTAATTTGGAACTAAACTATGTTAAACTTTTGGCAAATGAATTTTTCCCATCGTTGGGATTGATTGACTATCGTTTCGTTAATCGAAATTTTGGTCTTGACAATAATTGTAAAGTTGGAAATTATGATTCTTTTTGGGAAGAAGACTTTAACGTGACACACATCTATATTTTTTTAACGGGGTTAACAACATTGATCATAATGAAAGTAAATTAAAAATTTAGTGAGTATAATGAAAAAATTTCGATTTCAATGAGCAAAGTGAATACACCCTAAAAATTTAGGTAATTACCAATGTAGTTTATCCTATTTTTTTAATGGTAGGTCAAGTGACCAACCATGCACAAAGATGCATCCGCCCATGGTTATAGATATTAAATTGTCATTGAATTGAAAATGTAAAAAAAATTATATTTATAATTCCATAAGGTGCAGAGTTATAAATATTTATAATATGTTTCAATATTCAGTTTATATAAAGGGATAGTGGTCCCCTAGATATAAGTTAACTTGCATATCTTTTTTTTGTCAAGAGTTGTGTGACAATAGATAATTTATCTTCTTGGAAGATTCAGGTACTCTACCGCAAATTTAATCTTTTGTTCTTAATGATTTGACATATTCTACACCAATAAATCTCCATGTTAATTTTTTTCGTGTTCACCAATTGCACGTTGAAACATGGGAGACCAAGGAAAAAGTGCCAAAGGATCCCCCAAACTGCGGTTAATTTTAATGTCACTCCTCACTCAGGTGTATCTGATTTCTTGGTAGGTCTTTTGAGGTTGTTCTTTCTCAGGACCCTTTCGTTGAAATATCTTATTTGCTTTGGGAGACAACAAAATGAACTACTTCTGGTCCGACTGGTGGCTTCAACATTCCACATTGAAAGTTTCTTTCTCTCAAATTTCCGCATTGGTTGTGAATAAAGTTGGGAAGGTTTGTGAATTCGGTTATATAGTTAATGGCACATGGAAATCGAATATCCAATTGTGTAGGAGTCAATTTGAACGGAAACGAGCAATTTGGGACAATTTCAATAATGTTTGATGAAGTAGTCAAGTTAGTTTGTGATCTCAAGATGGCCTTCGATTGTGTGGTAATTCACTAATTTTAATGGTTGCCGACTTGCCGGTTGGTATATGGCCAAGATGTTGTGCGACCTGGTGGCTTCTCATGGGCAAGGGCTAGCACCGCCAAAAGTCAATATTTTCGTGTGGATACTCGTTTTAAAAAGAATTCCCACTAAGTTCGAACTGACAAAGAAAGGAGTAATTCTGTACATCACATCTTATTAAGCCCCTTAGACATTGTTGTTTAGCCTATGCCCAAATTCTCTTGCACCCAAAGTCCGTTGGAGCCCCCCCTCCAATCAGTTCGTCAAAATTTTACGAGGATGGTGAAATTCGTTGCAGTTTCGATAAAATTGAGAAGGATGAGTCTACCACGTGCGACGAACATTGATGAACACTACTACCGATGAACACCGATGAACATCGATGAACACTATTAATTTTTTTAAAAAATTTTAAAAATCTAAAGGACTAAAATTATAATTAAAACTATCTCTTAAAAAAATAAAAATCAAATTTAATAGTTACTTTATAATATTTTTGAATAGGTTAGAATCAAATATACCCAATTCTCATAAACCCTAACAAAATCAATCTCTTCAAAAGTAGAAATCAGTTTATAATTTTTAATAAATTAGAATCAATAATATGTTACTGATTATAAACTGATTAGAATCAATCTCTTAATAGTAACATATTAAATAGAAATCAGTTAGTTCTTTGAATCTCTTATGGGTAAAAATCTCCTGCCCCCTAACCATGTCTCCTTCTATGCCCCTTGCCTAAAAATACTTAAAAATTAAATCTTGTCCCATAACCCTAATTTTCATATCCTAAACCCTAAACCCCAAACCCTAAAAAAATACACCATACCCCTAATTCCCTACACCCTAACCCTAAGCTCCAACCTTAAACCCCAAACTCTAAGCCCTAAACCCATTATTTTAAAGTGGGGGCACAAATAGGGGCATATTTTGGGACAGATGATTTCCATCCATCTCTTATAATTTTTCTAAAAACACGAAACTCCAAGATTCAACATGTAACTATTAAATATCCAGATTAATAGTTAAACACCCATATCATATATTCAGCATACTAGCAATTTAGATGCCAAACAATAGACAATTCTGACTTAAAATCCATTGATTTTATAGAATTTCTTCATTAGTTTAGGTTTATCGGTGTCCTTTAGAACCAATAATATGTTATGCCATTCTTTGTCTGAAAATATTATAAATTTTTATTAAAAAATAAAAACCAGTTTATAATATGTCATTGATTCTAATCTATTAAAAAATTATAAATTGATTTTTACTTTTTTAAGAGATTGATTTTGTTAGGGTTTAGGAGAATTGGGAATATTTGATTCTAACCTATTAAAAATATTATAAAGTAACTATTAAATTTAATTTTTATTTTTTAAGAGATAATTTTAATTATAATTTTAGTCTTTTAAATTTTTAAAATTAAAAAAAAAATATTAATATTGTTCATCGATGTTCATCGTTAGTGGTGTTCATCAATGTTCGTTACCCGTTGTAGAATTTTCCAATTGGGAATCAGTGAAACTTAAAACCTCGATACCAACAGCAAAACGCTAGGAATACGTAGCATATACAACTTCAGGTAACCATTAATTCATATCAATATTAAAAGAATTGCCAGCTCAACTTGATCATTGTAAATAATGCACTTCGAACATCTAGAGATACCTTATTTTGCTAAACTGTCAGCCTCAATGTTGCATACCCTCAACTTAAATTTGTTGAATTATTTATTATTAAAACTAACTGGATAGACATTATAAGTGTTGTGATTAAATGCATAATTATATCGATTAAAAAATTAACTTTTGTTATCAATTTAACTATTAATGACTAAACTAAAACATAAATGTAGCGTCAGTGATTAATTTACAAGATATTTATTTTGATGATTAGAACATAACACATTCAGTAGTTTGATGAGGATGGTTTACGTCTCGAGAGACACCTTTTTCGAATGAACAAAATAAGGAAGATGGTCTTCACTTTCGAAAGAGATAGTTTCATTTACGGCAGATGCCTATTTAGTTTAGGGTAGGACGTGTCCACCTTGAATTTTCTAAACTTTATATATTCTACTTCATTTTTTAAATTTTTGTGTACTAACCCTTTCATATTTTAATTTTTATGAATTGTGACTCAACTAAACTTTTAATATTTTAGGTGTGTCTCTGTAGAAAAACATTTTTGAATCCGTAGTTAATTTTATTTCATCATTATCGTCTTCTCTTTGGCAATTTTTAAACAATAATCCTTTTTAAATAATTATTTAGTTTAGGGTAGGACGTGTCCACCGTGAATTTTCTAAACTTTATATATTTTACTTCATTTTTTTAAATTTTTTTGTGTATTAACCCTTTCATATTTTAATTTTTATGAATTGCGACTTCACTAAACTTTTTTTTTGAAAAGGTCTAGTTTTATTGATAAAGAAAGGTAAGAGAAGAAAAACTATAAAACGTATTACAAGCAGTAAAGTCTTCTCTTGAACAAAGAAAAGAAGTCTAGTAAAACATTAAAACCAGGCCATAGATCTGAATAAACTCGGAGTGCATCGAAAGAAATGCAGATAACAGGTTAATCCGAGGAATGACTGGAAAAACAACAGTCTCCAATTGGTGTTTCAGGCGTCAAATGAGCAAGAAAGAAACAACATAATCCTGTGAAAAGGTGATCACTGAGAGTTGTGGATTTGTTGTCTGTCTCTTTCCACAACGAGACTAACTTCATCTGGAGCTTCTTCTACCCAGAATGTCGGTGTGTCATAACTTCTTCCATATTGTGCAAGAATATGAGCGGCCATATTCCTCTCACGTCGAACATGACAGAAACCAACTTCGCGGACGTTGCAAATGGCTTGTTTGATATCATTGATCAGTACCCTCAGCGGCGAAAAGTCTTCGGATATGGAGTTTAATTTTTTTATGATAGACAGTGAGTCTCCCTCAAAAATGACCCTATCAAACCCCATGTCGATGACGAAATTCACAGCATCCTTATCAAACCCCAACTTTGATGCTCCCATTATTAAGCCATCACTGTCTCTACAAAGCACACCTGAAATAGAAAGTTTTGTTTGAACACAATAGGCAGCATCAAAGTTTGCTTTAACCAGGTTCCCTTGTGGAGGAGTCCACTGTTGTGGTTGAGTACAAGGCCGTGGGTGAACAGCAACATGAAGAGTCTCCTGTTCCCTAATATAGGCTTGAATGAAAGCAACCGCTTCCTGAACTGTGGTAGAATGGCTATCATGAACAGCTTTGTTTCGAGCATACCAAATGGCCCAACAGGATACTACAAAACTCTTCTTAGCAGTCTCACTCAAGTTGTTGTAAGTGTTGACTATCCAATCCTTCCAAGGTAAGTTTGAAATGGACATAGGTAGGGAAATTCCCTGAGCATCAAAAATGGCTTGTGAGTACCAGCATTCTCGTGTTAAGTGTTCAATACTCTCATTGGCAGATTGACAAAACCGACAACCATTTTGGACTTGCAGTCTTCGAGTCTGAAGGTTTTCAAATGTTGGAAGATAATTGTTCACAGTTCTCCACATTGTGATCTTTAATTTTTTTGGTAAGTTTAAACTCCACATGTGATTGTAAAAGTGCTTCATATGCAATTGAGGTGTACCTGTGGTTGCTGTAGGGTTGCTGCGAAGCAATTTGTATCCGCTTTTAACAGTGTAGACGCCTGCATTATCATGCTTCCAAACCAGGGTATCATGTTGGTGAGTATTTGCCAATGGAATTTCAAGAATTTTTGACACCAAAGAGGATGGAAATAAACTATATAACACATCCAGCTTCCAACACTTTGCAGGCACATCAATAAGGTCTGCAACCTTAGTATAGTGGATGTTAATAACATCAGTTCGTGGTCTACCATCTTCTTCATTTGGGATCCATGGATCATTCCAAATGTTGATTGAGTCACCATTGCCAATGCTCCATGCGATGCCTTTTTCAATAAGCCCTCTTGCACTCCAGAGACTTCGCCAAGCATATGATGGGTTCGAGCACAAATTTGCATGGAGGAAATCAGTTGAGGGATAATACCTGGCCTTTAAAACTTTTGCCAGTAAAGAGTCAGGGTGTTTAAGTAGCCGCCAGCATTGTTTGGCTAGTAAAGCCACGTTAAACTGGCCTAGGTTTCTGAAGCCCATGCCTCCCTCTTGCTTTGAATGTGCTAAGTGGTTCCAAGATGTCCAGTGAATGCCTTTACATGTGCCTGCATTTTTCCACCAGAATTTTACCATGGATTGCTCCAAAGTATGACATAGAGATGAAGGCAAAAGAAAACAGTGCATGGCATATACTGGAACTGATTGCAAAACACTGCGAATTAATGTTGCTTTACCACCCATAGACAAGAATTTGGTGTTGTATGCATTGGATTTACTATTTACCCTATCCACATAGTAACTGGAAGCTTCCCTTTTATTTCTACCAACCATTGTAGGCAATCCCAAATATCGTTCTGGGTTGGTTGCAATACGGACATTCAAGATAGAGCCAATTGCGGTTTTGATCATGGTGGGAACATTGGTGCTGAAGAACAGTAGGGATTTGTCGTAGTTTACACGTTGCCCTGAGATGTTGCCAAATTGTGTGAGAATGTTTTTAAGAGTCACAACAGCTTCCTCTGATGCTTGGGCAAAACATATGCTGTCATCAGCAAAAAATAGATGACCAATTTCCAGCCTTTCTCGGCCGATGGTGACACCTCGAAGGGTTCTTGATTGCATGGCTTGATTCAACATCTGCGAGAGACCCTCTGCACACACCAAAAACAGATACGGACTAAGTGGACAACCTTGCCGTAGTCCACGAGATGGAGTGAACTTCTCTCCCATAACTCCATTAAACCCCACTGAGTAAGATACAGTTGATATGCAGTCCATGAGTAGATTCACCCATCGCTCATTGTAGCCCAGTTTCAGAAGCATTTTTTGCAAAAATGGCCACTCGACACGATTATAAGCTTTGCTAAGATCGGCTTTGAGGGCAAATGAACCTTGCTTGCCAGCTCTTTTAATCTTCATTGAATGCAAGATTTCGTAAGCTATCAATACATTGTCTGTAATTTGTCGAGATGGAATGAAAGCCCCCTTACATTCATCAATACATGTGTCCAAGGTTGAAGAGAACCGATTGGCCAAGGCCTTTGCTATGATTTTATAGAGGACATTACAAAGACTAATTGGCCTGAAATGTGACATGGTTTCAGGCTTCTTAATCTTAGGAATTAAGACTATAAGTGTGTCATTTATTTCTCTAACACTCGAATTGCCATTCAGTATTGATAAACAGTAGGTTGAAATGTCTGGGCCTATAATGTGCCACTATTTCTGGAAGAATAAAGCCGGGTAACCATCAATTCCACAGGCTTTCAAAGGGGCCATGCTTTTGATAGCATTCCATACCTCGTCCACTGTGAACGGCTGAAGCAGATATGCATTTGTAGAACTTATGATCTTCGGTTGAACATTGTCAAGAAGGAAGGAAGCATCAGCATGTGAGGATGTCTTGAAAAGTTCAGCAAAGTAAGAAGTGGCCAAGCTGATCATTCCATTTTCTGAGGTAATCCATTCTCCTGCAGCATCAAATAGCCCCTGGACATGATTAGTTTTCTTGCGATAAGAGGCAAACTTGTGGAAGAATGAAGTATTGCTATCTCCGTGAGAAAGCCAATTCGAACGAGCTCTTTGTTCCCAAAAGAGTTCTTCTTTATCAGCTTCAATATTCAAGCCAAGTTTAACTTCAATCAGCTCCTGTAAGATGTCATCATCAGGAACTGAGGAGATTAAGTCCTGCAATCTGGATAATAAACCTTTCTTTGCTGCCCTCTTTGTTGATTTAGTTTCTTTGCTCCATAGTGAAAGGGTGGATCCCAAGTTGGTGAGTTTATGCAGTACAGTACCTGGCTCCTCCCATACACTTTTAACCATATCTTCTGTTTCTTCTTCAAGGACCCAATGTGCATCAAATCTAAAAAGAGTTGCTGATGATCTACTATGATTAGATGTGTGTCCTAGTGTGTCAATGAGCACCGGACAATGATCAGAGATTGAGTGGAGTAGATGTTTGACACAGTAGGATGGATGAATGTCCCACCATCTTGGATTTGCTAATGCTCGATCAAGACGTTCACGAACGTTTGTTTGTGGGAAGTTACCACGTTCCCAGGTGAACCACACACCGTTGAAACCAAGATCTCCCAGTTCGCAATTATCCAAAGTGTCACGGAATTGTAGCATGTTACGTTCTGTCCGTATCCTCCTACCCATCTTTTCAAATGAATACATGATTTCATTAAAATCTCCTGCAATTAACCATGGCAAGTCATGTTGAGATTTTAGTCGACGCAGAAGATTCCAGGAACTTGATCGTTCGCTTTCAATGGGGTTGCCATAGAACCCTGTAAATCTCCATGGCTCAGCATCATCCTCTCTAATAATCACATCGATGTGATGTTGAGAGTAACCGGATAAAGTTACATTACATTCCGGCTTCCAACCAGGGGACAAACCTCCCTTTGATCCATTCGCAACAACATCTATGCCAAATCGAAAGCCACATCGTTGACGAACCCTCTTCATTCTACGAACACTTAATTTTGTTTCAATGAGAAACAAAATGTGGGGACTATTGCCTCGTAAAGTATTTTTGAGGCGAGTGACGGCCCGTGGTTTCCCCAACCCACGGACGTTCTAAGAAATGACCTTCATTGCTGCCGGCTGCCCTGCACCACAAGGCCAGCCGATACCTCATGTTCATCAATTGGTGACGTAGAATCCAAATCTCCAGAAACCGTCGCCACCTCTCCTACAACTCGTTGCCACTTCTTCCCATCCTGTAAAGCCAATGGATTGTCTTCAGCGTCCGAACCTAATTCCATAGAGCCAGCAGTTGTAGTTAGATTTACATGTGCATGGGCATGATCTCCATGCAGGATGGTACTAGTTGTTAAGTTAGAAGTTGCAATTGCTCTTGCATCCATCAGAGATAAACCAAAAACACCATCTCGTAACCAACGGTTGGGTGCTGGAGGGGCTCTCCTGGACGGTGCTCTTAAAGACGAATCCCACCCGAAAGTTATTTCATCAGGTTTCATTGTTAGTCGTAGTGGACAGAAGTTTTCACCATGTTCAATCTTGTCACAGATAAAGCAGAAAATTGGGAGTCGTTCATATTGGAACCACACGTACGTGCTACGGGTTGCGTCTAGGGCAATTTTCTTTTTACGTTTCAAAGGGAGGTTGACATCGAAGAACACCTTCAATCGCATGTATTGTTTTCGCCCAGACAAGATGAGTTTAGAGTCATATTCGATAAAACGGCCAATGAAGTTACCAAATTGTTGTGCCATGATTTCAGACATGAGACCAGTTGGCAAATCATGTACTTGTACCCAAAACACAGCAAGATTCAGTGTAACCTGCAGGGGATCCTCCTCTTTTTCCAATCTACGAAGAAGGAGGAGATGGTTATTAAAAAACCATAGGCTTCCCAAGAGAACTCTTTGTAAGTCGATCTCGTTATAAAATCTGAAACAGAAGCGTTTATCCCCTAGATCAGTGATGGAAACGCCCCCCAATGGATGCCATATATCAGCCAGAGTGTTTCTCATGGAGAAGAAATGGATGATGCTTGTAGTATGGAAAGTCCCCACCAAGCAAAGAGCGTAATCTTCCTGGAACGGTCCTATTTCAGGAGGAAGGGCCAGGATTTCCTCTTCACTGTCATCGAGCCTAAGTCCTGCGAGTTCAGATTCCATTTTGATATGGACAAGAAGCTGCTGCCACCGTCGGAGAAGAACCAGAAACAAACCAGACACCGTGAATAAAGGACAAAAAACCGTACAAAACTGCAGACTAATATATTTTAGGTGTGTGTAGAAAAATATTTCTAAATCCGTCGTTAGTTTTATTGCATCATTATCGTCTTCCGGGGCCTTTGAAGTCAAAGGGGCAACTATTGGTCCACCACTCTTCTTTATTTATTTATACTTTTTTTGATATATTCTTTATTTATTTATACTGGGAAGCAAGATAAGTGAAAGGGAGAATCTACAACGAAAAGCAACAAATAGTTCACCCTTCCTTCTCCAACCTCTAAACCCCATTTAAATCCCTAAACATCAGAAACCAAACCCATGAAGATCCAAATCGAAGATGTTACAGTCTACTTCCCATATGACTACATCTACCCCGAACAGTACGCTTACATGATCGAACTCAAACGAGCCTTAGACGCCAAAGGCCATTGCCTTCTCGAAATGCCCACCGGCACCGGCAAAACCATCGCCTTACTCTCTCTCATCACCAGCTATTCCCTCTCCAAACCCCACAGCCCCATCAAGCTCATCTACTGTACCCGCACCGTTCATGAGATGGAAAAGACCTTGGCCGAATTAAAGCTTCTGCACAATTACCAGGTTAAACATTTGGGTCCCCAAGCTAGGATTCTTGCCATTGGCCTTTCTTCCAGGAAGAATCTCTGCGTTAACCCCACGGTTTTAGCGGCGGAGAACCGGGACTCCGTGGATGCTGGCTGTAGGAAGTTGACGGCCAGTTGGGTTCGAGCTTTGGCGGCGGAGAACCCCAATGTGCCTACGTGTCAGTTTTTTGAGAATTATGAGAGGGCCGCTTCTTCCGCCGTCTTGCCACCCGGAGTTTATACCCTTCAGGTATCCGATTTTTTTGTTTTTTTCCTCTTCATAGATTGTTTATAAATAGTAAATGCATTAGTTGAATTTTATGTTTCAATTGCGAGCAATGAGTCTTGACTCTTGAAGATTGTTTAAGTGCCTTTAGGTTGTTTGCTTAGGGAAATTGAAAGCAAAATGTGCCACAATTAAAAAAAAACAAACGATTTATTTGAAGAATTGTAAGTGGAACTAAAAAATAATGTTTTAGACGACAAAAGGGATGATTTTGAAACTAAGAAATACAACAGTTTAGATGACAAAAGAAAGATTTTACATTTATGCAGTCTAATTGTGTTATAACTGATATTATACTTTTATGTTGGGCATCGTTTTTGTAGGACTTGAGGGTGTTTGGGAAGGAGAAAGGGTGGTGTCCGTATTTTTTGGCAAGACATATGGTACAGTTTGCTAATGTGGTTGTTTACAGCTATCAGTATTTGCTTGATCCGAAGGTGGCTGGGATTATATCGAAGGAAATGCAGAAGGAGTCTGTTGTGGTGTTCGATGAGGCGCATAATATTGACAATGTGTGTATAGAAGCACTTAGTGTTAGTGTTAGGAGACAGACACTTGATGGAGCTACAAGGAATCTTAATAGGATAAGTCAAGAGATTGATAGGTATGTTTATTTTTCCTTCTGATATTTTCGTATCACATCAGTGAAATTTACCATTTTGGTTGAAATTAGAGAGAGAAAAGGATAGGTAGGGGGTTATTAGGAGCAATTTTAGATTAGTTCTTGAGGAGTATACCATCCCCTTAATTTCTCAAAATGAAATTATGTATATGTTTATTTAAATTGCATATCATGGTAGGAAGGTTCAAGGCCACTGATGCAAGCAGACTTCGTGCTGAATACAACCGACTTGTAGAGGGTTTGGCATTGAGACAAAACCTACCTAGTATGTGAACTAGAATCCTTTTCCACAAGATGTTTTTAGCACTATTCCTTTGATTTGATGATGGCCCCAGATCATCAATTTTACTCTCTTCTCTTCTGCAGTCACTGACAACTGGCTTTCAAATCCTGCCTTGCCTGACGATATTCTGAAGGAAGCTGTGCCTGGAAATATCCGTCGAGCAGAGCACTTTTTGCATGTTCTTCGTAGATTAGTTCAGTATATAAGGGGCCGATTGGTCACTGAGAATGTTGAGAAAGAAGGCCCAGTTAGCTTTGTTGCCTCTCTCAATAGTCATGCTGGAATTGACCAGAAAACACTGAAGTTCTGTTATGACCGTCTGCATTCACTCATGTTGACTCTAGAAATTACCGACACAGATGAGTTCTTACATATCCAAACAATATGTGATTTTGCAACTCTGGTTGGCACTTATGGTCGTGGATTTTCAATTATTATTGAACCTTTTGATGAAAGAATGCCTCATATTCCAGATCCTATCTTGCAGGTTGGTCTCTGCTATTTTTTTTTTCTTTTCTTTTCTGAATTACTGTTGTTTCAGTATTTTGGCTAACTTCTGTAATATCCCAAATAACATACAGTTTGGTCCCTATATGCTATGTTCTTTTTTTTTTCTTCCAAAATCTCTATTTTTGTTCAGACCTTCACTGTATTGTTTCCTAGGGGTAAGAAAATCAAGATGGTAATTTTCGTTCCTTATATGCTATGGTTTTTCAAGTGCTTGCATACCTGTGAATCCTCTTTCTTTTCTCTTTTTTCCTCCCCGCTCCCAGTACATTAGTATATAATGTTATTTAGTCAGTTAAAATACTAATCTTTGTTGATTTGGTGTTCCAGCTTAGCTGTCATGATGCATCGCTTGCCATAAAGCCTGTGTTTGACCGATTCCAATCTGTTGTTATTACATCTGGCACGCTTAGCCCAATTGATCTGTACCCACGCCTTCTTAATTTTCATCCAGTTGTCAGTCGTAGCTTTACAATGTCCTTGGCAAGAGATTGCATATGTCCAATGGTTCTTACACGTGGAAGGTAGGCAGTTGTAATCTTTTCCCTTTGCTTATAAGTACTTACAAGTTTGTAACTTTTTAAGATATTAAGCCTTATCAATATAGTTCCTTTGTGTCAATTACCATTTGTTTGTTCTTGCAGTGATCAACTTCCTGTTAGTACCAAATTTGATATGAGAAGTGATCCTGGTGTCGTAAGGAATTATGGGAAGCTCTTGTTGGAGATGGTCTCTATTGTCCCTGATGGAATTGTCTGTTTCTTTGTCAGTTATTCATACATGGATGGAATTATTAACACTTGGAATGACAGTGGAATTCTGAAGGTCGGGATCTTTTGGCTTCTCTTGTTAAATTGTGCAAGGAACTTGGGCATCTTTCGCTTCCATATCTTTCCCCCCTTTATTTTTTTATGTCTCCTATATATTAGCTGGTTCATACACTTGAAAATGATACCTTTATACTGGAAGCTTATGCTTGTAATTTTCCTGATGAAATGTTATCAATCCATCTATTGTAGGAAATAATGCAACATAAACTTGTCTTCATTGAGACACAAGATGTTGTAGAAACAACGTTGGCTTTGGACAATTATCGCAGGGCTTGTGATTGTGGAAGAGGTGCAGTCTTTTTCTCTGTTGCCAGGTACTATTAATGATGACATATTGAAATGTATAATTTTTTAATCTTTGTTATTAGGGCATGCAATTGTATTGTAATTTTGGTGTTAATTAGACTGGTCATAGACTTACAATTGTTATATTATGGCCGATGTTGGTTGTTTTTGTCGTTCGTGCAAAAAAAAAATCGGCTGTCTTCATCACTTTGTCTTTTGCACTGGTACTGGTAGTTTATTTAGTATAATTTGAGGAAGTAACTTATCACATCCTAATGAACTCACCTGAATGCTTGTGTATTTTTCAGGGGAAAGGTTGCAGAAGGTATCGATTTTGATCGGCATTATGGTAGACTAGTAATAATGTTTGGTGTTCCTTTCCAGTATACATTGAGCAAGTGAGCTTCATCTGATAATTTATTTACCTTTCCGGTTTATGTTTTTCCTTTTGCACTTGTAGCCATAGGCAATATATAGGTATAATAGTTTTCATAGTAATGAATTTATCACAAGTTTTACATTTTCTTTGCCTGCATATCAATAATCTTGGATTCCTGTCAGAATATTGCTAGCAAGGTTGGAGTACTTACGGGACACATTCCAGATAAAGGAAGGGGATTTTCTTACTTTTGATGCCTTGGTATGATTCTGCATCCATCTTTTCCCTGAAAGAAACTTCAATTTTCTTACACCATGGTTATGAAATGTGAGAACTATTTTTTCACCATGTGACTTTATCAAGCAGAGACAAGCTGCTCAATGTGTGGGTCGTGTTATCCGTTCAAAAGCGGATTATGGAATGATGATATTTGCCGATAAGAGGTATATATATCTCCTTTCTTCTTTTCCAGTGTACTGAAAATGTTCTGTCCTTGACCTAGAACTTACCTTTTTCAGTTGGTTGCTTTTCTATTGTATTTATTAATTTATGGCTCTAGATTCCCGTTCCCTCCACCTAAAGTTTGTAACTGTAAAAGCATTGTTGAAATTGTTAACGGAATAAGCATCCAATGTTTGAAAAAATTTGAAACTATTTCTTCTGTTAATTACTTGCCAGGGATATGAAGGGGAGCCCGAGAATTCAGTATTTTTTATGGAACTATGTCTTTTTTACTAATAATCTGGCATCTTTCATATTGTTAGACGTTGACTTAGTAGGAGCCAATAACTAGGGTTCTGTAAGATAAACGTTAGACACTTTAGACTGCCCAGGGTGATTTTTATATCTTGTTTATTGGTTAATAAAAAACTCATGAAAGATCCCGGCTTCCGTACCTGTCTTCATTATGCAGGAGCATCCAAGATTATTTTAATTATTTTATTTTTAGGAGTAGTTTTTTTATTATCCGTTTCTACGTTATCATTTTAGTTTATCTTTTGCGTTCTTTTAAATAGTGATGTGATTAGCATACGACTCTTTGTTGATTTCTAATACAATTATTCTACTATTAGTGAAAGATATTATAAATACTATACTAGAAGGTTTAGGGGATTATTATTATCATTAAGAGTTTTAATAGAATTGGTTGCTGGAAAATCCCAGAACTCTTTTTCTTTAACGGTAATCCAATTAATTATCATCTTCTTTCAATTTTCTTTGCTGTTTAGACTTTCCCCTCTATAACTTCTGAGTGCAGGTATAGTCGACATGACAAGCGCTCCAAATTACCAAGTTGGATACTGTCTCACTTACGAGAAGTGAACCTGAATTTGAGCACTGACATGGCTCTACACATAGCAAAAGAGGTGTGTCTTCTAATTGTTTATTGTTCAATATTATGTTAGCACGTTGGAGAATGATAATTATCTTCTAGAAATACAGTTACGTAAATTATTTGAGATTTGCTCTGATGTAATTCGCATATGATTGAGCTAAACCAAGTATATTTAATAATGAAATGGATTTGTTCTAGACATTTTAAGTAATTTGATTTCCTTTTTGACTATTGCATAACAGAACCTTTCTGCTTGAATTGAAATCATATATAGATCCAGTCCTTGAGAAAGTTGAATTTTTGTTATGGTTTTCCTTAGTTTAAGGTGGTGTTTATATATTCTTAATATCAGAATTACAAGTAAGCTAAAATTGTGTATCTGAATATCAAATCCTTGGTTGTTTAACATATATATTTGGTATCATAACACTTGCTTTTTATTGTTCTCTTGGGGGTGCAGTTCCTAAGAAAAATGGCTCAACCGCATGATAAGATCGGCGGCAGTGGTAGGAAGACTCTACTATCACAGGAAGATTTGGAGAAGATGGGAGATGGAAGCATGCATGAAATGTTGTATTAAGTAACTCTCTGCTCATTCAAACTAGAAAACAAAGGGATATCCCTGCCATGAACAATTTTCGAGTCCACGGTGTATTATCCATCTTAATTATCAGGTTCTCGTACTAATCCAAGTTTTGTAAAACTCTGGAATTTTGTCACTGGTAGCATAGTATCGAATGCTATGGTTTATGGCAATTGCACGTACAAGTTTGGAAAACACACAACCATTGTTGTTATTCCTGTTGTAAGCCGTTTGTGTCATGTTCTTCACCTCGTGCATGGGATTTGAACATTGTACATGAACAGGTTTGTTTCCGTCAGCACTTGTTTTATTTTTATGTTCTGATATATCATTTATATTAAAATCAACAATTAGATTTGGATAAACATAATTGGACTTTAGAAAGAATGTATCATTTGATTTATGGCCCTCTTCACCTCCTTTATGCTTACTTTCTTTCCATTTACATTATCCTTCACCTGCCATTGCAATTACCATAGTATACAACTGTCAGTCTGGTTCCCAATCATTAACAGTTACCATTAATTAAGTTGTTAATTGAATTGGTGAGGTATTTACCTTGGCTCTCAACTCAGCTACAAATTCCCCGTTGTTCAAGAAAGATTGAACCGCCGTTACCTCAATCCGAAGCTCTTCCTTTAACATCTTCATTATGTCAAGCAACAACCCTTCGCTGTACCCGCACTGCAACTCCAACAATGCGTCACTTCCTATGATAGACACCTCCACCGTCGTTTCCTGCTGCGTCAAATCCACAGTCTTCGGCTTAGCTTCACCTCCACTCCCTTGAATCATCCTCGTCTTCCTTTTACCCCGCCCCAATGACCGTGCCCTTTCCGACATTGTTTCCCCATTTCTCAGTTCCTTTGAACTACTCATTCTGTTTAGCGAATCTGCTGATCTCGACCGTTTGCTACCGGCATTGATTTCCTTGCTTTGTGTTTCGAGTTCTTGAACCCTTTTACGTAACTGTTTCACGTACTCAATGGTGTCCCCCAATATGGAAGCTTTATCCATTTTGGTAACGAATGGAACCAAAGACCTTAATGTGGTGAACCGTTCGTTTAGCTTCTCGCGTCGCCTCCTCTCTGCTAGTACATGGTTGGTGTTGAGCCCCTCCTGTAGGATACCGGCGTCGGTGTCACGTATCTTGTGAGAGTTGTCGTTGCGGTACTTGCTATGGAGGTATGGAACGCTAAATAGAATGTACTTGAGGAGACACTGGGACATTCCTTGGACGGCCACTTGGAATTGGTGATCGTCTGAACGGATTGTCCACTTGTAAAACGCTGATTGGATTGAGCCGGTTGAGGATGACTCCGTGGAACGGATTGGCTGGCCTTGAAGGATGGTGTAGACGGTCTGAGAATAGTAGGTGTTTTCTTGTTCTAGTCCATCCAATGAAAGTGACCCTACAAAATACTCAAAAGAAGCAGTACTCCAAGTCAAATTCAACAAATCAGTTACTTGCAGATAATAGCAGACGGACCCCCCACTCAACTCAAGGCACCGAGAAGGAGATTGATTAAAGGCATGACATTGATTGTTTCTGCTGAAGAAACAGTCCTAATTAGGAAGGAAGTCTCCCCAACTTGCCCCACATGGTGAATGCCTGTATGGCCCCTGCCATTGAAAGCTAACCTAATTTTGTACTAGATTTCTGTTCAGTGGGGGCAGATATTTTAAAGATTATGGAGTCTAAACTCTTGTTCTTTTACCTGAAAAAGGACACTGATGGCCACCGTTCATTGGTTCTTGAAGCATTTCCCACGAGTCCGCTCGCCGCTGCTGGTTACCACTCTGACTAACGCCCAGCATGTGAAAATCAGTGTCCAAGTTAGTTGATGCATCGTCTGGTGACCCTAAGCGGATATCTTCTGACATTTCCAACTGCATCATCTCCGCTGCAGCTGCTACGGTTTGTATGTTACTATTTCGATGTTCTTCTCCATCCTCTTCTTCTTCATTATCGTCCTCTAGGTTAGGGTATAGAAGTGTGTGCATAGGAGGAAGAACAGGAGAGTGGAAACGGGTGTAGGCGGCCGAGGTGGAGTGTTCGGAGAGAGCGGGGTTTGGTGGGGGAGGATTCGGGTTATGATTATGATCCATGAACAAGGTTTTAACACGTTGGACTAACTCTAGATCCTCTTCAACCTGATATGCAATTGATTGCATCAACAAACTCCCTTCCTTATTATATATATATATATTGTTTTCTAATGAAACAAATGGAAAGAGGCAAGTTCGATGACCTTTTCCGCGGTGCCGAGTTCAAGAACACCATCAAGGAGAGGAATGCAAAGCGCAGTCTACATCAATCCAGAAGTAAATTAAGTAATTAACAAGAAAAGAGAGAAGATTTTAATTTGCATGGATTCAAAAGTGTTATATATATATATATATATATATATATATATATATAATACATACATACCTGTATACGAGCACTCTATTGCAACCGTACGGAACCATTGTTATTTATGTTGATAAACAGGAAGATATACAATAGTTAGTACACTGAATTATAATCTTGATCGTCATTAATGGTGATAAAAGAACCAATCAAAAAAGAACAAAAGAAAACCATAGTACCCTTCAAATTCAGATAATTTATAATTAGTCGAAGATTTTTGTCTTAATTAAGAAAAAAAACATGTCTTTATTTAAAACCATATTAGGAAAAGGCAATGTCACAACAATACCTTAGCAAGAATCGCTCTTGAAAATGTTTTACTGTCAACCTCATTTGCACCTGTAAGCCATACATGATGCCTCCTTGCATATGCCTTTCCTGGTAACCTACACAATATTTATCAAATCCCATGTAAACAATTCAAATATATATGTGTTTGTCATTAATTAATGAATACTAAGTACATGCTACAGTAGTTTCAACTTTCAAACATTGAAGTGTTTTGGTTGTTTTCTCCCAAGCAGCAGCATCCCCCATTGTAGACAAAAAAAAATGCCATGACAGTGAACCACCAGTATCCATTTAAAACCCACTCATTACTTACTTTGCCATTTCAAGTGTTTCCACAGCAGTTTCTGTGGAATATATTCCTCCTCAGACTCTTTAGTTTTCCAATCAAAGTTGTCAAAAAAAACAAGTTGAAACTGAAAAGGAGAGAAAAAGAATCTCGCTACCCAAAAACATGAACCAGACAACGACATTGATGAACTGCTTTAATTTCTTCACTTGACGAAACTTCATTTGTAAATTTATAGTAAAATTCTTGGTTAACTGGTAGAAAACACTATTGCAATAACGAAATCCCCAACTGTCTCATTTACTCTTTCTTACTTGCTGTTGTAATGTAATTGCCTAATCACTTACATGTAAGCTACAGACAGACCCCATTTTCTTACACTGAATGAGGATTTAAGAAGAAAAATATTGAACTCTGTGCTGAAGATGATAAATGTCATAATATCTTGGAATGGAAAGAAGAAAATAGCTAGGGAGCATGACAAAGAGTTTACAACAAAAAAGATCATCCCACTCATGAGTTTCTTTTCTTCTTTTTTTCTACTTTTGCTGGCAGATTTCAGCACTGAGGTTAATGGAGTGTAGAAAAAGATAGTACTGAGCACAAAAGTAAATTAGGCTAAGAGGCAGCTAAATCTAGTTTATAATATAGGGGAACAACTTAAACTCACCCTACTCCAGGAGGAAAAGAGAAGGAGACACACATCAAATAGAACCACTCGGGTTCGGTTAAGTCCTCCGGCGACAACGCTGCGCATGGTCGCCGGACTGGCTGGTTTGTCTCGCCGGCTGATAATGAGTCGTATAGTTCTCTAAGTTGTTGGCTCCTTTGCAAGGATGCTTCTTCTGAAGTAACCTCCATGGGTTGCACTGTCTTTCGTGTCTTGATTTCTCCATTGTAGTATCCGTCTGACCATACTAAGATCCTAATTAAAACAGACTGGAATCCATCATTATATCCAAAGATACTGAATTAAATGGAATTTCGGAAATAGTAAAGAAGGAAAAAAAAGTTAACCCTTGCTGTGGACAAAGTTGCCAGAAAATACTATACGTCCATTGAACTGATTGCACCGCCGCCTGCAATATATTCCGAAGCCTGTTACTAGGCTGCACAGCCATTCACTCCACTTTCAAACTTGAACTGAATAATATTAATGTCAGAAATGAGAAGAAACAATAAGAAGCAGAATCATCAAATCATTATATCATGATCTGTAGCTGAAAATCACGAAAACCCTTCTTCCCCAACTCAAAAACTATAAAAAAAGAAGAAGCAAAAAGCGAACAACCGAAAGGAAAAAGAAGGGTAGACAGGGACAAAGAAGTAGCAGAAGAAACGGATCAGAGGAAAGAAAAAAAGGAGATCAGACACGGACAAATTTAAAACATGGATGACTTTGAGGAGAGATTTGTTTTTGTTGCTCAAGAAATAAATAACCCAAACTCTCGTATCAAAATGGAAAAAAAAAACAAACAAAAAGGAAATATATTGAAAGCGTCTTTTTGCTATCAGCTATCATGGTGAGTAATTTTGATATTTTAAATGAATTAAATTAGATTCAAAATGTGATTTTATAATAATTTTTTACGATATTTAATTATATTAGTCAATTAACATATCAAATAATAATGATAAAAACCGTATAACTTAGATATGGGTGTATGTGAACTTATACCGGTATAAATTTTTAGGAAGAGTGAAAATGAATAAAAGGAAATGAACATGGGAGTAGTTAGGGTTTGTAAGTGTAATATTATTGGTGTAGAAGAAGAGAGAGTGATTAACAAAGTTTGACTGGTGGGTCTACCAACCAGTTTAATGAAAGATGACCAGATAGGTAATTATGAATAGAAATCTTTTATTTTTTTGTCTTTATTTATGCACACGTTGACAGTTAAGTTTAGAGTTTAATATTAGGGTTTAGAAAATTAAAAAAATGGTGTATTTTTTAAGGAAAAAAAATTTTCCGCTCTCTAAGCATGTTCCTTTTATGCCCACGCTAAAAAACTCTTAAAAATTAAATTTTAAACCCTAATCTTAATTTCAAAATCCTAAAGCCTACACCCTAAAAAATACACCTACTCCTAATTCTCTAAACTCTAAACTCTAACTTTTAACCCTAAACCTTAAACCCATTATTTTAAAGCGGGGCATAGAAAAGGGCATGCTAAGGAGGCGGAAGATTTCCATCTATTTTTTAAAATGTAGAGTGTAGAATTTAAAATTTAAAATTTAGAGTTAAAGTTTATGATTTAATTTTATATTGTTTAAACATAGAAATGAGCACCGAAAAAGGGACAAAAGATTTTGGGTAAAGTACATAGATGGTAACTAAACTTTGTATAAAATACAAAACGGTAATCAAACTTTCAAAAATTACAAAATAACAATTAAACTTTCGATTTTGTTACAAAATGATAACTACACCGTTAAAACCCGTTAACCCCTTAACGAGAGACTGACTGTGCTTGCCACGTCCCACGTCCATTTTCACCTCATTAAAATCATTTCCACGTAAAAAATAATAAAATAAAAATTTCTTATCTTCTTCACTGCTCACTTTAACTCTCTTTCTCCCTTCACTCCATTCATCTTCCATTTTAGTTCTAAATCTAAAAAAATATGTCCACATTTTCGTTGGAAAATCTCACTTTGTTTTTGAATAAGCTTTTACTCAAGTGTTGATAGATCTAAAAAACTGTTTAATTTTCGAGTTGGAGCGGATTCGTGAGTTGAAGAATCGAATCAATCCAAATATTTTTCCACGTTAGATCTAGCATCAAACCCTTACCTCAAAAAGACATTTCTAGTAATAAACGATATCTGCTCTAATTTCAGCAAAGAATTGAAGAGATTAAACACTCAAGAAAATGAAAATTCACTCGTTTCTGATTTGGTGAAAATTATTCTAAAATGTTGAATAAATTAATGAAATATAAGTGGGTATATTTTCAATTCTTCGGTGATTGTCTTTATGACTATTACGAATAATAAAGAGCACAAATGGATCTGGGGATTATAAAATCAAGAACGACGAAGAACCAGTCACTGAGTTTTTGGATAACTTTAATGGTGAATTCGAGTTTAGAAAGGTGATGGATCGTTTGGTGTTTAGTTCTCTAGATTTTGATACTGACGAGTGGCGACGGACGACAAAACATCATCAGTATCTAAAAAATCGAATGAACTCATGAAAAACACCGATGAACATGAAAAACAGTTCATAGAAATTTCAAAAAAGGAATTTTGATCTATTTTCGCAAGTTAAAGAATAAATAGTTGTTTTTTATTTTTATTATTTTATTAATATTACGTGGAAATGGACGTGGGATGTGGCAGGCACAGTCAGTCTGCCGTTAAGGGGTTAACGGGTGTTAATGGTAGAATTACCGTTTTGTAATAAAATCAAAAGTTTAATTATTATTTTATAATTTTTAAAAATTTGATTACCGTATTATATTTTTATACAAAGTTTAGTTACCATCTATCTATTTTACCCAAAAAAATTTGTCCAAAAAATTATGGGCCGGGGTGCTTGTAATAAATTTGTTAGGTAATCTATGTTCTTGATTGTTTACATCATTGATGGGTCCAAAGTAAGATCCGCGGTTTGATTATGTAGCAAAGACGGGGAGTTGGAAAACTACTCTCCTTTAATATAATTTATATATTCGAATAAGTTTGTGATACAAAAGCTTAATATGAGATTAAAACGACATAATCAAAATGTTACAAAAACATATATTTTCTTTGTCTTATTAAAACTGTCGTATGTTGATATTATTAGTCAATTTCTTTTACTTTGATTATATATTTTTAAAATACTTTAATTAATTAAAATTTATAAAATATATATTAAAAAATTACTTGATTAAAGGTTTTAATTTTTTTTTCTTAATTTTATTGATAATAAATTTTAAATAATAAGTTAAAATTAAAAAGATTGACAAAAAATGTCGATTGTGACATTTTAGTGGGACAAATTGAGTAATATTTTTAGTTGGTACGTGTAACCCCCTCGTCCCGGTCTGGCCGAATGACCGGTCCGAGTGGGTCACACGGGGAAAACCGAGTGAGAACTCCCTAAGGAATTCCCCCTCGGTTAGCAACCCTATTTTTTTTTTCATTTTAAATCTTGTCTAGATGAGTATTTAATCCTACGTGATCATACAGCGGAACAACACATTCAAAACAATCGAACGAACATCAAACAATCATAAAACAACCCAATTTTAAGACTTAGCTGCAGGTGTATCGATACACTTAAGGGGTGTATCGATACCCCTTGACCAAGTCAACTGGTCAAAGTCAACATGTGGATACCGTATCGATACAGCTGGGAGTGTATCGATACCCTCTCCAATTGTTGACTTCCCACGGTCAACGCTAAGGGGACCGTATCGATACACGTGAAGGGTCGTACCGATACGGAACAGGACAGTAGCTCCAGTAGCAAAAATAGTATCGGTACACCTCTCAAGTGTATCGATACACGAGGCTTGATCAAGAAGGTGGTATCGATACCATACCAACCGTATCGATACCCCTGCACAGAAAAGCCTCCCAACTCAGCAAAAACGATAAGGACTCGAATCTAAATGCATCTTAGAACTCTCCTAGACCCCAACAAGCATTCATACGACACTAACATGCCACAATAAAGCCATACAAGTACCCAACATATACATACATTGAAGGAACATGCAATGGACCCAAGGATGACACTTAACATGCATAAACTCATACTTCAACATTCAACATAAGGCAAACTCAAAGGTACTTAACCAACATTCAAGATAAGCAATTTAGGCATGGATTACAACTCAAACATGGCATCACAAGCCATACAAAAGCAACATAACATGGAGTCTAAACATGCTCCTAACCAACCATAATCATCCATCAAAAGACACATGTCCCATTGCTTAAACTATTACATGTTCAACATTTAAAAGCCATACTTGATGTACTCAAGCCAAAAACCACACTTGGAGGCCCTCCTCTTGCCGAGCAACCACGAACTAAGGATCTGCAATGTTGAACAAGGAGAGCGTAAGCAATGATGCTTAGTGAGGGTAAGCTCTAAAAACAAACCTCAACATCGCAGGGTCCGAGCACGATCTAGCTAAGGCAACATACACAATTCAAGAGTCCACAAGATATAGATGCATGAGCAATTATATCACATATATGCCATAATCATGAGCTCAACACTACCGTACATGCAATCACATACAACATCCAAGCAGCTCATAATCTCAACACATTGATACACATATCAAACACATTGGCACCTAGTTATCGCTCAAATACACGGATAGACTCGTTGGAAACTCATATCCAACAACCACATTACCTCGGTGGGATTCCACTCATCACCGGCCTCGCGGAGGGGATTCCACTCATCCTCACGCCCCGTCGATGGGATTCCACTCATCATCGACTATATTTAGATACCATTTCCGGGCGTACCCGTACTCCTCCTTGGTGACTCAACGCCACCAAGGCCACGCGCGACTTTAGACTCATGTGTACACACTAACATCCTAATGATCGATCATTTGTATTTAAGTATACTAGTGCCAATATTTTACTCATTCCACAACACACATTTCAACCATTTCCGTGCTTAGCACGCACTCACCATGGACACTACCATGAACCATCACCATGCATGCTTTAAGCCATACAACCCATGCCTCAATTCACATGTATAGAACAATATACATAAGCACTCATATCACATGGCATACAAGGCATATACAATCATCCAATTGAGTTCATCCAAAGGCTTAGACCAAGTTTAGGATTAGGCTACCACCCTAATCCTAACTCTAGGTGGGTCTACCAAGCCCGACCTAGTCCACATACTCGAACCAACTAATTTAAAACTTTTAAAAGCAACCAACCACTCACCTAAGCTTCCAAGCACAAGACCAAGCAAGCGTCCGTTCTTCAAATTCCCGGATTCGATCCCGAAGCTTCTTCCACGTTTCCCCTTGCTTCTAGCCAAACAAACACATTCATCACTTCCCAAATCAATGCTAATTCAATCATCAATCCACATTGCAAAACACAACTCAATTTCCACAATTTCCAAATCACATAGCATCCCAAAAACCCAATTTTTCGGACTCCCACAACCAAGGGCTGAAATACTCAATTCCAAGCACCCAAATGGCTTCCAAAACATCCCAAAACACTCCCCTAACATAGGTAGACCATCAGCCCTTCATTCCCAACACAAATCCTCTTAAAATCCCAATTTTTTTCATACCCCAAAATTGGCCTTAAAGACCCACCACGAAAATTCACCCAAATTCTATCAAATTAAGATATGTTGTGAGTTTCATCATGCCCAAGCATAACCCCAAAACAATTTTTCAAAGTAGATTGAAAAGCCCCATCAAAACCCCAATTTTCCATAAGAACCCTTATTCCCAAAACTCATTATTTTTGAAATCTAAAACAATAGGTGAGTAGATAATGTAGAGGAGGTTAAGAATTTATGTTTACCTCTTGATTTGATGATGAAATTGATTAGCCAACCCAATGGAATAGTGATTAGGGCTTTAGGAGAGTTTGAAAGTGGGGTGAGGTTTTGAAATTGGTAAAAAGGAAAAGATAGAGGAAGATGACAATTTTTTTATGGAAAAGTTGTCTTCCTTTATTTTTAAATGGGGTAAATCACAACTTTGGTCCCTCCCTCTTTATTTAAATTCAATTAGGTCATTATCTAAGTTTGTTTTATTTTAATTAGACTTCATTTGACTCGAACAACAACCCGGCTAACTCCTAGGCCCGAGACACGGGTGTTACAGTACGGGTTACAACTAGGCATGGCAATGGACCGGATTTGGATCGGATTGTATAAAATTCAAGTCTGAATCCGTTACAATCAGACTCAGATTTTTTTCGGATTTGGATTGAGATTTTTTTCAAACGAATTTGGATCGAATTTTTTCGGATCAGATTCAGATTTGTTTCAACCGCATTTAGATTAGAGTTTTTGGATTCAGATTAAATTGTCATCCTAGTCTTGACAAAAGTCTGAAGGGTAGATTCACGAATTTTAGCGTCTTTAGGGTATATTGTGTTTTGGCCCTCTAATAATTTTATTTTAGTGCAAATCAGTCCATAATTTTGTATATTTAATTTCTTGCGTATTTAATTTATTCTATTTAATTCTACACTTGTTCATTTTTATCACTTATTTGTTGACTGATTATGTTTATTGTTTATGCTTTTAATTTGCTTTCTATTTTAATTCATAATTTTAGCATAATATATCATAACTTTATTTATTGATTGTACATTACTTACTATTTCATTCACTAACTTCCTTAATTTTTAGTAATTCATTGATATTTATATTTATTTGTTTCTCCATTGTATTTATTTTATTGTTTGTTTATCTATGACTTAATCTTGCATTTATTTTTTTCATATTTATTTATACATGCATATGGTATAAATAGATATATTACCTATATTAAGGTTAATTAATATATATAAATCATAATATATATATATATATAAAGTTAATTTTATTTTTACCATTTTTTCCAAATTACCTAATATATACATTTATGTTCTCGTTTAAAAATATATGTAGTTATGTTTCTTTTAATGTATTTAGTTTAACTTTTTACTTTATTTATGTTGTCTTCTTGTTTTAGTGTAAATATTATACATGATATTTTGTTTTAAGGAATTAAAAGTCCTAAATGTTTTGATTCAGACTCGGATATGGATCGGATGCGTCGGATTCGGATCGGACATAGATTTAAATCGAACTCGGATTCGGATCAGATCTTGGCATGATCCATATCCAACACGTCTCCTATTAGGACTCAGACATTTTCCTCGGATTCAGATTTTTTTCCAATCGAATATGGATCAAATAAATTCCTTCGGATCGAATCGAATTCGGGTCAGATTCGGATCAAATTGCCATCCCTAGTTACAACTTATGTTGCAACCGAAATAATAAAAAATACGTAACTTAAAACGTTGCTACTTACCACACAATCAAAATGTTATATTTTTAATAGTATTTTTAGTTGTAATTTAAATACTATCCCTCGGCTTAACCAAAAATATTAAGTATACATTTTGATAATATTTTAGTTGTGCATTTTTTTTCGTCATTTTTAACTATGTCATTCCTTAGACTTTCGCCATATATTCTCATTAATGCTTACAGATAAACGATGACGGTGATTTCAATAATAATAATAATAATAATAATAACAATAATAATATTTATTACTGATATCAAATGTTATTGTGAAAACAAAAAAATGTTCACAAATGTTTTAGTGCTTATTGATTTAAGTGTAGGGTTTTAAAATTTAAGGTTTGGAGTTATAATTTAAGGCTTAGAGGTTAGGATTTTAGTTTTAAGGTAATATGATTATGGATTTAGGTTTTAACCTATAAACTCTAAATTTTAACCTTAAATTCTAAATTCTAACCACGTCCCCTAAATTCAAAATTCTTAAACTTAAACCCCTAAATGGACACTCTAAACCCTAAAATTGAAACACTTGTAGAAACTTTGTTTCCACAACGCTTGTGCATGGAATAATTACACATGTTATATGGTCTATATTAGTTAAAAATGTTATATTGTATTTATATTAGTAATGTTTAAGAATATTGAAATATTATTGATATTATATTTATATTTTAAAACATATTACTAAAAATTAGCTAAAATTATTTACGCATTATTATAATATTTAATCTCCTTAATTTTCTAAAATTTAAAATTTCATTCTCTGAAAATATTAGCATGTGAACATATTCACCCAAAATAGTAGCATGCAATTTTCTTTAATAAAAGAACTCAGATATCACATTCAGATTTAAAAGTCATGCTGATAAGTTGAAGTGCAGTGTGACACACATCTTTCAATGCGGGAAACACTGAACTTGAATGCCGTTGTACGAACATTCATAGAGAACGTGCTTTTGTTTTTCTAAGCCATAGAACACCATGTAGAAACGTTTGTTTTAAGGATTAAACGTTAGATATGTGTTCAAATTATACAATTTTTTTCAGTTAAGTGTCTAACGTTTGTTTCGGGTCACTTATGTGCCTAACGTTTCATTTCGTAACCCATTTAAGGTTTTAGTCGTGACGGACGTTAAAATTTTTCGTTATCCAATCATAAAGTGACACGTGGCACATTTTTTATTTTTCTGATATTAACCAAAATAAAAAAATAAATAAAATAAAATAATTAAAAATAAAACTAACCCTGGGTTAAATTCCCTTAAACCCATCTTCTTCCCCTAAACCCACAAGGCCCTCTTCCTTAACTTCTCATATATCCATCTAGCCCTCTCTTTTCCCAGAAATTTCTCATCTTTCCGTTAATCAGCACACACAAAAATTTGGGTTTCACACTCTACTCTACCTTGCAAGAATTAAGTGTAGAAGAAAAAAAATAAAGAAAACCCAGAAACCAAATGTGAAAAAGAAGCTTTTTGTGCTGAATTCAGGAACTTTATCCAAACTCAAAATCAGTGAAAAAAAGTTCAAGCCCGTAGCTGACCATGTTAACTCAGTTCATCATCTTCAAGATCCGTTACTTTCCCTTTCAAGTGGTCATGGCGCGATGTATCTATTAAGGTTCAAAACATGAGGCACCGGTGTTGAGTGGATCGAAAGATCGATATGAACCAAGAGGGGGTGAATTGGAAATTTAAAGTTTATGTGGTGGAAATTGCAAATTAAAAAGATTGACAAGAGATTTTAGAGTGGTTCAAGTTCCAAATGAACTCTACATCCACTACCTTAGCTTCACTAAGGATTTGCAACAATTCCACTAATTGCTCTTCCTCTTTTCTAGGCTAAGGAGGCAACCCTTACAATTTCAGTTAAATTTTCTACCCAAAATTTAACCCAATCCTCACAACAAGGTAACAAAGAATTTGATGGCTAATAGAGTATCTCTCAATACAAATTGTAGCCCAATTACAAGCACTCAACCCAATTGAACAAGATAAGAATGAAAATTACAATTGGGGTTTCTAGACAATATGAGATTTTTGCACAATTGCTTAGATTTGATGAATAGATGTTTTCTTGAGGATCAATAGTTGTTGCTGGAGCTTTTGGAGGTCTCTTTTATACATTCTCATTGATTTCTAGCCGTTTGGGTGGTTGGGAACATAAATGGAGCCGTTGGAACCCTCTCTTACCACCATAAATGCACTTCTGCAGCTATCCGTATCGGTACACGGGGAGCCGTATCGATACCTGTCTCAGAAAAGAAAGAGCCGTTGTGTGCAATAAATAAGGGGTATCGATACGCACGTAAGCGTATCGGTACGGGGTATCGAAACGGTAAAGGCCGTATCGATACCTTTTTCTCAAATAAACTCATTGTCGATTTCCGTATCGGTACGAGGGTTTTGCGTATCGATACGGGTCAACGACTATTTAAAACTTGGTTACCAACCAACTGACACCAACGGTCAAAATATTTAAACCGACTTGATTTAAAAATTTATTAAAACCGTATCGATACGAGGGTTTGCCGTATCGGTACGCCATTCAAACTCTTTAGACTTTTACAAAGGGGCGTATCGATACAGGTGAAGAGCGTATCGATACGAGTTCCGACAGTGGCCAACTTTGGTAAAAAGGTATCGATACGGATGGAGGCGTATCGATACACCTGGAAGTTTTTCAATAGTTTGGCCTTGGAACACTTAGAAAATATTTATAGTTTGAGTTTTTCAAATCAGTTTTAAAGTGTTGGTGATTTAAAACTTATTAAGGGACTTATAAAAACAATTTTAAGTTTTTCAAATTGATCCTTAAATATTTAATTATATCAAAATCAAACATAGGTTTTACAATCTCCCCCTTTTTGATATAACAAAACTAAAACTTAAAATTTTTGACACTTTGAAAAACTTTGTAAAGTTAACTCCCCCTTAATATAAGCTTGGTAACTTTTGAGTTGAAATCAAAATTTTTGAAAGTGTTGTGAGCTAGTTTCTCTCCCCTTTTTGTTAGATCAAAAATATTGAGACAAAAGATAAGTGCATAATCATAGGCAAAAGTATAAATAAACAACATTAATACTATTGATCATAGCATCAAACTTAAAATCCAAACAAAAGCAGAAAAATCAAAGCATAGGTTTAAACATAAAGCAAACTTAGTCCTAAGAACATAAATCAAAGATGCATAAAATAGAAAGTCCTAAAAGATATGCATGAGATGCAAGAAGAAACGTCTAGGCATCGTCTTCGTCGTCTTCATCATCTTCATCATCAACTCCCATTGGATCATTGTCCCTCATGCTATTGCGCCACTCATCATGGAAATCGGAGATGGAAATATTCAAAGAAATGTGACCGCTTTCAAGAGATGTGAGGCGATTCTCCATGCTCGTCATCCTTGTATCAAAAGTAGTTTCAAGGGCGCTAAGACGATTTCCCATGTCCGTGCGCAACCCGGTAAATTGCTCATTGAGGTAAGTCATGAGAGCATCCATGGAGGGTTGAAGAGCTTGAGGAGCTTGAGGTTCTTCAAATACGGCAGCGGCCTCGGGTGGTCGCTCGGCAAGACGTACCCATTCACCATTAAAATATTGAAACTTTGCCCGTGCAAGAGATCGCTCATCAATGGGATCGGTGAGGGGAGTTGGGTAGTCAAAAGAGCAATCAATATCCTTTTTAACAAAGAAATAACTTAAGGCCGTACCATATGTAAAGGATGTGACGAGAGTTGTGTGACGATTTTGCACAAGATAGACGATTTCTACGAACATGATTCGAGCAAGATTTGGGCGCTTTCGCTCACGGAAGCAACGGATCCAAAAATCATCCACTTGACGGATGGTAGAATATTTTCCTCCGGAGGGACGAAACCACCAAGACACCATCAAATGGAGGATCCGATCTTGAGCATTTAGGGCGGTGACGGAGCCACTAAGAACATGCCCTAAAGCATTATCATCTTCAAGGCCTCCATCCTCTAATTTAAAATTTTCACAAATAGATTTAACATCAAGAATGATTTTCTTTCCCATGAGATAAGAACTAATGGCAACAACTTCCCCATTGCGAGTAATACATTTGGCATTAGTGTAAAAAATCAAAACCAAAAGGCGATAATAAAAACTGGAGTAGATATGAAATCCATGAAATTCCAACATCGAAACAAAGGAAGATATTCAAACTTAAAACGCTCCGAGTCGAGAAAAGGAATGGATATTACCCTTTCCGCACGAATCTTATAATTCTCAAATTGACGAAAATAAGCTAGACCCGTGAGACCTTCAAAGGATTGTTCATAGATGGAAGTGTAGTTCGGTAGTGCAATCGCTCCAAGAGTGGATGATTCACCGGTTTGAGAAACCCTTGAACACTTCCTCGATTCCTTTGGTGCCATGATCTAAAAAAGAAATCGTGCATAAAGATTTCTTCAATTTTGGTTAAAAACCAAGGTAAAAAAATTGAAAAGAAAATAAAGATTTGAAGAATTTTTTTTTTGAAGAACAAAAAATTGATTAAAAAGAAAGAATCAAAAACAAAACAAAAAAAATTAAAAGAAAAGAAAGAAATTTTACCTTGATAGAAACTTGGGAGATTGAAGAAAAATTCTAGCACAATTGTGACGAGAGAGAGCTTAAAGCCTTGCTTGATTCAAAAACTCTTTTAGATTTTGAGTTGTGGTGTGAAAATATGAGGGAGGAAGAGCCCTTTTATAGGCAAAAACGGCTAGGGTTTTTAGGTTTTGAAGAGTTTTAATTTTGGTAAAAGCTGAACACATTAAAAGCCAAATTTAAAGCTGTCTGTGCAATCGAGTATCGATACGCCTGAAGGTGTATCGATACGGGGGTAGAATCGTCATTTCCGCAAAAATGCCCGTTGGAGAGTCGTATCGAAACGGACGAGATCCGTATTGATACGGGTTCAATCGTATCGATACCCGTTTAAGCAAAATAAATTCTGGGAATCTGAATGAAGAACACGTATCGATACGCGTAGATCCGTATCGATACCTTATGCCCAGAAATGCATATTTAGTTCTAAGAACAACCATAGGCTCGAATTTAACATCTCCTAAAGGTATGCAAATGATGAATGAACAGTTCTAAGCATATTTTAATAGAAGCATACTCCCCCTAACTATAGGCATGGATGGAATTAGGAGTCTAAACACATAAACATGGCATTTCACAAGATCAAGCAAATTTAAGCACAAAAGAGGTCCTAAAAGGTCAAGATAGGCTAGCTAGACCTAACTCTCTCCTAAGAGACCAAAAACGCTCTTTTTCTAAAGGTTTTGTAAATATGTCCGCTAATTGATTTAAGGTGTCTACATACTCTATAACCACATCTTTTTAAGAACATGATCTCTAATGAAATGATGCCTTATTTATATGTGTTTGGTTCTAGAGTGTTGGATGAGATTTTTTGTTAGACATATTGAACTAGTGTTGTCACATTTTAGGGGTATGGTTTCAACTTTAATTCCATAATCTAAGAGTTGTTGCTTCATCCAAAAGACTTGAGCACACCAACTCCCTAAGGATATGTACTCGGCTTCGGTGGTAGATAAGGCTACACCATTTTGTTTCTTAGAGAACCAAGATATGAGCATACTACCTAGGAATTGACAAGTTCCCGAAGTACTTTTCCTATCGATTTTGCAACCCCCATAATCCGCATCCGAGTAAGCATGAAGGTTGAAGGTAGAGTCTCCAGGGTACCAAAGACCTAAACAAGGAGTATCTCTAAGGTACCTAAAGATTCTTTTAACTACTATAAGGTGAGACTCTCTAGGACTAGCTTGAAACCTAGCACACAAGCAAACACTAAACAATATATCCGGTCTACTTGCGGTAAGGTAAAGCAATGATCCAATCATAGAACGGTAAAGCTTAGAGTCAACACACTTACCTCCTTCATCTTTGTCAAGCTTTGTAGATGAGCTCATAGGTGTGGCTTGAGGCTTTGCATTCTCCAAGCCAAACTTCTTGAGCATATCCTTTATGTACTTTGCTTGATTGATGAAGGTGCCATCCTTCTTTTGCTTGATTTGGAGTCCCAAAAAGAATGAGAGCTCCCCCATCATGCTCATCTCAAATTCACCTTGCATTAACTTAGCAAACTCTTGACAATGACATTCATTAGTAGAACAAAAAATAATATCATCAACATAAATTTGAACTACTAAGATGTCATTTTTATACATTTTTATAAAAAGTGTAGTGTCCACCTTACCTTTTTCAAATCCCTTTTCAATTAAAAAGTTTGAAAGTCTTTCGTACCAAGCTCTAGGAGCTTGTTTTAAACCATAAAGAGCTTTGGCGAGTTTGAAAACATGATTTGGAAATTTTGAGTCTTCAAAACTCGGTGGTTGTTCCACATACACTTCTTCATTTATAAAACCATTTAAAAATGCGCTTTTAACATCCATTTTAAAAAGCTTGAAATTATGATAACATGCATATGCAAGCAACATTCTAATGGCTTCCATTCTAGCTACGGGTGCATAGGTTTCATCAAAATCTATTCCCTCTTCTTGAGTGTAACCTTGTGCTACTAGTCTAGCTTTATTTCTTACAATGTTACCACTCTCATCTAGCTTGTTCCTAAAGACCCATTTAGTTCCTATGGTAGATTGATTACTAGGCCTATCAACTAATGTCCAAACATTACTTCTCTCAAATTGATTTAACTCTTCTTGCATAGCCATAATCCAAAAGTCATCTTCCAATCCTTCTTTAATATTCTTAGGCTCTATGCATGAGATAAATGCAACATGATTCATTAATCTAAGAGAAGATCGAGTGGTTACCCCTTGGATGGATCACCCAAGATTTCACCATCTTTGACATAGTTCAACTCCCTTGGGTAGCTCACTTCCTTTTCCTCAAGAGCCAAGTCCTTCAAGGCTTCAAGAGGCGGATCTTGTGTGTCCTCTTCTTTTGTTGGAATTTCATCCTCCTTTGAAGTTTGTCCTCCATCAAAGGCATTCATGATTCCTACATCATCATCATCACAAGAATCCTTCTTAGGAAGGAGGTTATCATCGAATACAACATGAATAGATTCTTCTACTACTAAAGTTCTTTTGTTAAATACTCGATAGGCTTTAGAGGTTAAAGAGTAACCTATAAAAATAGCTTCATCACTTTTTGCATCAAATTTACCTAAGTTGTCTTTTCCATTATTTAAAACAAAACACTTGCAACCAAAAGGGTGAAAATAGCTAATGTTAGGCTTTTTAGATTTTAAAATCTCATAAGGTGTTTTCTTTAAAATTGGCCTAATCATTACTCGATTTACAATATAGCAAGCGGTGTTTGTGGCTTCCGCCCAAAAATATTTAGGTAAATTGTTTTCACAAAGCATAGTTCTAGCCATTTCTTGCAAAGTTCTATTTTTCCTCTCAACTACCCCATTTTGTTGAGGAGTTCGAGGAGCCGAAAAATTATGGCTAATACCATTTTCATTTAAAAAATCTTCAAACCCTAAATTTTGAAACTCGGTTCCATGATCACTTCTAATATGTGAAATTTTAAGTTCAAGATCATTTTGGGTTAGTTTTGAAAATGTGATGAATTTTTCCAAAGCCTCATCTTTAGTACTTAAAAATAGAACCCAAGTAAATCTAGAAAAATCATCAACAAGTACAAAAGTATAAGACTTACCACCCAAGCTCATAGTCCTAATTGGCCCAAATAAATTTATATGGATAAGTTGTAAACATCTACTAGTAGAAACATCATTAATGGATTTAAAAGAAGACCTATGTTGTTTACCCTTTGAGCATGCATCACAAATTTTATCATTTGAAAATTTTATCTTGGGTAAACCTCTAACTAGATTAAGGGAGACTAGTTTTTCTAAAACACTTATGCTAGCATGTCCTAGTTTCCTATGCCACAACCATGCATCATTTTCATTTTGTGCAACTAAGCATGCATGAGATGTATGAATATCATCTAGATGCACCATGTATATGTTCCCTGTGCGATGACCTATGAGCATAATATTATTAGATTTAATGTCTACAATTTTGCATCCATTTTTATCAAATAAAACATTAAATCCTTTATCACACAATTGACTTATGCTCAATAAATTGTGTTTAAGACCATCGACATACAAGACATTTTCAATGAGAATAGTAGAGAGATTACCTATGGAGCCAATACCTTTAATGTGTCATTTGGAGTTGTCACCAAATGTCACTACTCCTCCACTTTTTGGCTTTAGATCCATGAATCTACTCTTGTCTCCGGTCATATGCCTTGAGCATCCACTATCAAGGTACCATGAGTTTTGACTTTGTGCTTTGGCCTTGTAGCAATGCTCCCCCTACAAACAAAGATATTAAACTTTTGTTTTTGGTACTCAAATCATTTTGGGTCCATGAGTGTTAGCTCCCAAAACCTTGGTTCCCTTAGGAATCCAAGATGACAGCAATAATATTATTAAATTTTACAAATTTCTTAGGAACCCATACACTTCTAATTCTTTTAGCTCTACTATGTCTAGGATAGCTACCTTGTTTGTAGTAGTTAGTCCTTTTCTTAGGTTGGTTTGTTCTAGAGATTCACCTATTTCATGCTTGACACTACCAACATTTTTAAAGGACTTTTTGAGCTCATTTAGCTCATTTAACACCTTTTGGTGTTCACTATTACATTGAGACAAAAGATTATTAAGGTCAATATTTTCATCCTGAAAGAATTTTAATTCATCTTTTAACCCTAATATCTTTTTCTCAAATTTTGAATTAGCTTGAGTGAGTGAGTCATTTTTCTCATTTAGTTCCAAAATAATTTTCTTGTTTCTAATGACCGACTCTTTATACTTCTCAACTAATTCATCATAGACCTCTTGTAACTCATCATATGCATCATTCAATTCATCATATGTAATATCTAAAGTAGATGAGTTAGAGGTTACCATGGAGGAATCTTCCTCAAGTGCCATGAGACAAAGGTTATCCACTTATTGTTCGTCATCCTCCGATGACTCCTCATCACTCCAAGTAGCAAGCTTGGCTTTGAGCTTCTTCTTCTTCTCAAAGCCCTTCTTCTTGAGTTGAGGGCACTCCGAACGTATGTGGCCGGGTTGTTTGCACTCAAAACAAATAATTGGATCCCTTGCTTCTTCTTTGTTCTTGCTTTTGAAGTCCATCTTTCTTTGGATTTTTCTTCCCCGGTTGGACCTCATAAAACGTGAGAATCGTTTGGCTATCATAGCCAATTCTTCTAGTTCATCCTCCTCACAAGAAGAGCTCTCTTCATGCAGTGAAGCTTTGAGAGCTATTCCCATCTTCTTCTTCTTCTCAACCTCAAGCTTTTCTACTCTTTTCTCTTCTTTCTTCTTCTCTTCTTCCCTTCCTTGCTTCATGATCTCATGAGTAAGGAGAGAACCCACAAGCTCATCAAGCTTTAAAGTTTTTAAATTCTTAGCTTCAATGATGGTGGTTCTCTTCCCATCTCAAGATTCGGGAAGTGAATAGAGTAGCTTTCGGACAAGCTTGTCTTCCGGTACGATTTCTCCAAAACCCTTGAGCCCATTGACAATAGTGGAGAAACGATAAAACATCTTGGATACCGTCTCATCGGGCTCCATCTTAAAATTCTCATAACTAAGATTGAGAATTCCAATCTTAGTTTCTTTAACATCGTTGGTGCCCTCGTAGGTAGTCTCAAGAGTGTCCCACACTTCTTTGGCACTCTCGATGGATGAGATCTTAGAATAGATGTCCGGACCAAAAGAACAAAAGAGCATGTGGAGAGCTTTGTCATTGACTTAAATCTTTTTCCTTTCTTCTTCACTCATCTCCATCTTTTTCTTCAAGACCATCTTGCCTTCACCATCTTGCTTCAATGGAATATAAGGGCCATCTTCAATGACATCCCACACTAGGTAGTCATTTGACTTGATGAAGAGACGCATTCTATTCTTCCAAAAAGAATAATTATCACCATTAAAGAAGGGAGGCTTTGTAGTGGATTGAGACTCATACATGCCCGGACCGGAGGTTGAAGCCATCTTTTGATATATGATGATCACACTCTTCCAAGGAACTCCTCTTGTGGTTGTTAATCCTCAAAGAGGTAGGCTCTGATACCAATTGTTGAGTGGATCGAAAGATCGATATGAACCAAGAGGGGGTGAATTGGAAATTTAAAGTTTGTGTGCTGGAAATTGCAAATTAAAAAGATTGACAAGAGATTTTAGAGTGGTTCAAGTTCCAAATGAACTCTACATCCACTACCTTAGCTTCACTAAGGATTTGCAACAATTCCACTAATTGCTCTTTCCCTTTTCTAGGCTAAGGAGGCAACCCTTACAATTTCGGTTAAATTTTCTACCCAAAATTTAACTCAATCCTCACAACAAGGTAACAAAGAATTTGATGGCTAATAGAGTATCTCTCAATACAAATTGTAGCCCAATTACAAGCACTCAACCCAATTGAACAAGATAAGAATGAAAATTACAATTGGGGTTTCTAGATAATATGGGATTTTTGCACAATTGCTTGGATTTGATGAATAGATATTTTCTTGAGGATCAATAGTTGTTGCTGGAGCTTTTGGAGGTCTCTTTTATATCTTCTCATTGATTTCTAGCCGTTTGGGTGGTTGGGAACATAAATGGAGCCGTTGGAACCCTCTCTTACCACCATAAATACACTTCTGCAGCTATCCGTATCGGTACACGGGGAGCCGTATCGATACCTGTCTCAGAAAAGAAAGAGCCGTTGTGTGCAATAAATAAGGGGTATCGATACGCACGTAAGCGTATCGGTACGGGGTATCGAAACGGTAAAGGCCGTATCGATACCTTTTTCTCAACTAAACTCATTGTCGATTTCCGTATCGGTACGAGGGTTTTGCGTATCGATACGGGTCAACGACTATTTAAAATTTGGTTACCAACCAACTGACACCAACGGTCAAAATATTTAAACCGACTTGATTTAAAAATTTATTAAAACCGTATCGATACGAGGGTTTGCCGTATCGGTACGCCATTCAAAATCTTTAGACTTTTACGAAGGGGCGTATCGATACAGGTGAAGAGCGTATCGATACGAGTTCCGACAGTGGCCAACTTTGGTAAAAAAGTATCGATACAGATGGAGGCGTATCGATACACCTGGACGTTTTTCAATAGTTTGGCCTTGGAACACTTAGAAAATATTTAGAGTTTGAGTTTTTCAAATCAGTTTTAAAGTGTTGGTGATTTAAAACTTATTAAGGGACTTATAAAAACAATTTTAAGTTTTTCAAATTGATCCTTAAATATTTAATTATATCAAAATCAAACATAGGTTTTACAACCGGTATTTGAGGGTGAAGCAGAAGATTAGGATTTTCAAGGATGAGTTCAATTGGAAAGATGGTGAGAAATACTGAAATTTTTTTTGAAGTACAAAGAGATTTTTGTTGATGTGGAACTTGAAGTTAAAGAGAAGAAAGGCAATGAAAGCAATGGTAATGGCAGTGATTTGTTTGAGGATTGTTGTGACTTGGGGTTTGAAATTGATAGTGAGGATTTTGAGGAGGAAGAGGAAGATGATGGTTTCGATGGTGACGGGGACGCGGGTGATGGTGGTGAGGAGAAGGTCGGCCCTGAGGGTGAGTTTGGAGGGGAGAGGGTCGATTGTTGGAATTACAGATTGAAGGGGGGACGGTTTGATGGGGAAGAAGATGGGTTAATTTAACCCAGGGTTATTTTTATTTTTAATTAATTAATTTTTTTTATTTTGGTTAATATCAGAAAATTTAAAATGTGCCACGTGTCGCTTTATGATTGGATAACGAAAAATTTTAACGTCCGTCACGGCTAAAACCTTAAATGGATTACGGAATGAAACGTTAGACACCTAGGTGGCCCGAAACAAACGTTAGGTACTTAGCTGGAAAAAAGGATATAGTTTGGGCACTTATCTGACGTTTAGGCCTTGTTTTAACTAGCTTTTGCTTAAAAATCTTAGGTTTGAAACTAGCGTTTTCAACCAAAATGAAAAGTAAAAAATTGTAGCCTTTTCTGTTTGCAAAAAAACATTTATTTTTAAAAAGTGATTTTAAAAATTCTTTTAGAAAATAATTTGAGAAGTGATTTTAAAAATTTAAATTTAAAATTCTAGTGTTTGACATTGCTGTCAAAAAGTATACTTAAAAGATAATTTTTTTATTTTAGACATTATTTTATAGATAAAAAATAAACTAATTTAAGTGATATTTAAATTTATTAATAATATGATATATGAAATAAATAAATAAATTTAAATTATAATGAAAATATTAAAAAAAATATGACAACACATTAATAATATTTTGACCTATAAAATATTAAAAAATTGATTCATCCATAAAAATAAATTAAAATATACAACAACAACAATAATAATAAAAGGTAAAGGAACAAAACAGGAAAAAAATATAAAAAAGGACATCATTTTATCTTTAGCTGAAGGGTAAAAAGGTGAAATTTACCTTAACAACTTTTTTATACCAAATATAGACTTCATTCATTCAAACCAAAAGAAAAAAATAACAAATAAATGCACCATAGGCAAGATGAGCAAGCTCACAACGAGCCAAGTAAGAAAAATTAAATCATGGCCTAACATGGTGGCCGAAACTTTTAGAAAGAAAGCTGAAACATGCCTCTGAGACATCCTAAGCAGATAAGTGGAGTTGTGTGTCGTGACCCATTGAGGGTCTGCTCTACGAGAGATCTTTGGCGTTCGAAGGAGCCGACATGTATTTCAAGGGTTCGGGCCGACGTTGGCGGCAAGAAATAGGCACCAAAAGCCTTTAACACCCAAACTAATCTCTTCAGAAGAACTATTGAAAAGAGTAGAGCCTGTCAAAAGAGAGGGAATGAAGTCATGGAAACTCGTCGAACCTGCACAACAACAAAAATTGAAGCTAAAAACGATAGCAACTAAGAAGAAGAATTTTCGTCGAAACCACCACCTCGCTGCAACAAAGGTTTCCATCTTTCGCCCGTACACTAGCCCTTTGGGGAGGGCACAGCTGATGCTGGGGGTCATAAGCCTTCATTGAACAGTCGAAAGATTCCACAAAAATGTCAGATCAAAATTGAAGTAAAGACAAAAAAAATTCTAAAGGAGAAGGAGGAAGACAAAGAAGGGGCAAAGGGGGTGACTGCCACTTAACAAGCCCCAACGGCGCCGCCCAAGCATAAAGAAAAAAAAAGAAAACTTTTTAGGGTCGAGAGCATTTTGACTTTTTTAGGGACCGACTTTTATTTAACAACTTTTGTTTGTAAAAGTTTCTTGCAAGTAAAATTACGTTGCCAAATGTCACTTTGATTTCTTTTAAAAAATAATGTTATCGTATAATTTATTGTTATATATATTTTTGGCTTAAAAGTCAAATTAGTCCTCAATGAAGAACAAAAAAAATTAAGCCGTTATAAAAAAATTCACCCAAATTAGTCCTCAAAATTTAAATTACACCTAATTTAACCCATCCGTTACGTTAATTGTGTTAACCGTCGGTGACCTTTAACGGTTGGAAGGACACGTGGCACACTCTAGAAGTTTCATGCCATTAAACATATTTTTTTTTATAAAAATCTACAGAAATGTAAAAAAATTCTAATTTTTTTTTAATTTTTTAATAAAATCGTAAGAATTGTTAGAATTTAAAAAATTGATTTAATTTAATTTTTTTCTTCTTGTTTTCCTTTATTTTTTATAAAAAATAAAATAAAATATTTTTTTTCTAAAACCCCAAAGTTTCATTTCTTTCCATAAAACACCTAAATCAAGTATTAGCACCAATTCAACCATCGACCACTTCCCGTCGTAGAAAATCCCCTCACATTTTTGTCCTACTACCGTCACCAGAGTCCAATGTCGCCTTTGCACCCATTCAACCATTCTCACCATTCGACACCCCTTGCATAGCCCAACTCATTCTCCCTCAATATTTCTTCTCACCAGAACTATCATCTGCTCCAACACTATCGTCTGCCATAGTACTAACAACTTCTACCGTCGATTAAACTGATTTGAGGATTTGGGAATGAACGGTTAGAATTTTGGGTTAGAGATTTGAAATTTTTGGGCATTTTGGAAAATTTTGAAATTTTGGGGTCTATAATTAAAAATATACTTTTAAAAAAATTATATAATTTTCAAATATTATTTGATTATAAATATTTATATATATATATTAATAATTATTACAATTATTTTTATGTTTTTCGATTTTTAGTAAAAAAATATTTTTTATAATTTTAATTTTTTTTACAAATCTAAATATTTTTTTTTATTTTTCTTGAGTTTCGAAATAATTTTTATATTTTTTAATTTTAAATATTTTTTCATAATGTTTTTATATATTTTTTAATTTTAAATATATAAATATTTTATAATTTTAAATATATTTTTTAAAATTTTAAATAATTTTTACGGTTTTTATGACGTGGTACTTTTAGAGTGTGTCACGTGTCATTATTATAATAACAAGTTTTGAGTTAACGATCAACGTTACGGAAGGACTAAATTGATTGCAATTTAAATTTTGAGGGCATGATTGATCATAATTTGAGTTATGATAGTTCAATTGAGTGAAATTTTTCATAAAAACTTAATTAGGTTTTTTAATTTTTCGTTGTTGGCCAATTCGACCTTTAACCTATATGTTTTATATTATTAATGTGTCAAATATATTTTTTTATAAAAATCTATAAAACAATATAGTTTAAAAGGTAATGAATAAATAATTTTATTTCAGGCTTAGTAATAGTTTTTCTTTATATTTTTGATACATTATAAAATTGGATTAATATCCTATACACTGGCGGTGGAAACTGAAAGTTTCCACAAGCGCCTTAGTTTTAGGGTATAATGAGTTAGTTTAGGGTATAGAGTTTAGGGGTTTAGGTATATGGGATTAGAATTTAGGGGTACTTGTTCGATTTAAGGTTTAGGGTTTGTAGGTTAGAGTTTAGTTTTTAGAGTAATATGGTGAGGATTTAGGTTTTAACTTATAACCCCTAAACCTTAAATTGAAACAACTACCCCTAAATTCTAACCTCATATACCTAAACCTCTAAACTAACTCTCTATACCCTGACACTAACCGCTTTAGAATATTTATTCTATAAAATTATGTGACAACATTCTATACTTGTTTGTGAAGTTTTCTTTTTCTTTCACGGGTGGGGATGGAACTACCCCGTTTGGGAACCCTTAAAGTGCTTTTGCACCGAAGAAAGTAACCAAACACAAAGCTTCTAAATTATAAAAATGCTTTGTAAAAGCACTTGTGAACCAGATCTAGAAACCAAAAATCCCAGCTTTTCAGTTTGGAAAATGTGTTTTGGGGTAAAATAATTAGTTTACCCCTAATTTCCTTTATACTTCTATTTGCGTTATTTATATATTTATTATTTATAATTATAATTATTAATTAGCATTTCATTTTCAAGCTTTTACCATAATAATTTTGGAATAGTTTTACCATAATAAATTGTATTAATTACTCAAAATTATTTTAAAATAATATTCTTATATATTATAATATTATTAATAAATTATAAAAATATTATTATTATATTTTAAAGTAATATATTTCATACATTATAATGTTTTAAAAAAATTAATTATCATTAAATTAATTTTTTATATTTTAGAACATCATGTGTAAAACATACATTTTACCTACTTAAAATCACTTTTAAACAGCAATACTAAACACTCAAATTTTAAACCAAACAACTTAAAAGTACTTTTTAAAAACAATGTGAACTAAAAAGGAAACTCAATTTGTCTATTTTTAAATTTATTAGTCTTAAAAAACAATTAAATAAAAGAATTAGGCTACCAACGAGTGTTGGGTTAAATGGCAACACACATTGCTCTTCAAGGAGAGAACCTGGATTTCAACTTTAACGATAACATTATTAGGAGGGAAAGTCACGAATCCTGAACATGAAACCATAAAATGAACATATACTTTACCAGAAAAATAAAAGAATCAGACCATGAACTAATTTTATTGATTTTAAAACTACAAAAACTTGAAATATAATTGAGCCAAAAAAGTTGAAAGGGAGGGTCCTCCCATCATCAACATAGTTCAGTCCTTGTTCACTAATCACACATAAAACAATTCCCTTGTATTTATTAAACAATTTAAAAAAAATTAATTCAAATAAGATATCAATTCAGGATACCTTAAATTAAAAGAATACATTAAACAAACACCAAATTCCTTACCGAATTATGTAAGGATTAGATGTAATACATTGGACAACACAATATCAAACAAGCCTCACTTAGTTAATACCTAATCGCATCAAAGTTCAAACCAAGACAACTAAAATTCTCTACTAATTTAATTTTTTGTCCTTTTAGACTAATGATATGTATTGTGTGTCGTGATAATGCATATTACATTTTCAAAACGATAATTTAAGTCCAAAGCTTAAAGGAAATATCATTAAAAGAAACAAACCACTAACACTGAATATAAACTATAAAATGAACATATATATATATATATATATGTATTTAAAAAATAATGTTGTGAATGAAAAATATATTGCAAGAAAATGTCCCTGGAAACCCTTGTCTTGAACCAAAAAGAAAAGAAGAGTGTGTGGAGGACGTAATGAATCCCAGCCCCACATGAGTAAATCAAATCATCACGCTACAATAAGATTGGTACTTGTGTTGGTCCATGCATCATGCAAGCTTGTTTGCTATTTTCGTCCCTCCGACACATGTACATATACATATACATATACATATACATACATATGAAGATGGTGTTCAGGTATTTGTATTCTTTACGTGAAAGCAAAATCGTGAGGTAGGCATTGTCCAAATGATTGGTTAACAAAGAATATCGAAGCTAAAACGGAAAGGTGTGAGAATCTGAAAAAGACAAATGAATGGTGGAGAACATAACCTACATATTTCAGTTTCAGCCACAAAAGACATGGATGTCTCAACTCCCAAACCCCAGGCATTAAATAAAATACACAGTTCATCAATCACTAAGACCACATCTGACTTTGTATTTTGAATGGATATTTTATCCCACTCCCATACCACCTACATAATAAAAAATTAGGGTTTATGATTTACGGAGATTTCGTCAACCACCTTTAGACTATTTTAAAAAATAAATTTAGAATTTATGGTTAAAGTTTAGGATTAAAGTTTAAAAAATTGAGAGTATGATGTATTTTTCAGGGTTTGAAGTTTAATATTTAAAATTTAAGGCCATGACTTAGAATTTAATTTTTTATATATAAACTTTAGTTTTCATGTCATTTTTGTCAAAATACATTATTACCAAAAATAATTCCCGCTCATTTATATATAAAATGGTTTTGTTTTTACAAAAATAAGTGTCTAAATTATTTTTCTCCTCTCGTCGCAATACCCAATTCGTCGTTTATTTATCTATTTTGTTCAACATCCGTGACACTCATTTCACGTTCATTATTTAACTTTTAATTGATACATCGTTCGTCGATTTGGCGCAGTGGAAGACTAATGGAGTAATTGGTAAAGGAGTCTAATGACATAGGGGTGAGAGATGGTGGTTGATTCGACAACAACAAATAAGAGATTTAAATATTTAGGAGGGATTTGAGAGGTTTAGGAAGAAAATAAAAATTTTAGGGAATTTTCGAGAAAATTAAAGATTAATGGTCATTTTAATAAAAACAAATGAAATTAAATAATAAGTTATGTGTATACATCAATGATATAATGTTTTTTACTGTATTTAACAAATCAACCTTAAAATATAAAGAAATAAAACACTAAATGATAAGTACTTTGACTAAAAAGATAGTTATATCCTAGATAATGAAATGATTATGTATTTGCTCTTTACTTTTATCTTGTTCATGTATCAATTTTGGATTATATTTAGCTTTTGGTTTAAATCGTTATATTAATAAAAGGATAAATATTCTATACACAGGCGGTGGAAACTTTTGGTTTCCACAAGCGCCTTAGTTTTAGGGTATAGGGACTTAGTTTAGGGTGTAGGGTTTAGGGGTTTAGGTGTAGGGGGTTAGAATTTAGAGATAGTTGTTTTAATTTAAGGTTTAAGGTTATAATTTAGGGTTTATAGCTTAAAACCTAAATCCTCACCATATTAACCTAAAAACTAAACCCTAACCTATAAACCCTAAATTATAACCATAAACCTTAAATTGAAACAACTATCCCTAAATTCTAAAGCCCTACACCTAAACCCCTAAACTCTATATCCTAAACTAACACACTATATCCTAAAACTAAGGCGCTTGTGGAAACTTTCAGTTCCACCGCCAGTGTATAGGATGTTAATCCTTAATAAAATACTATTTGCTGTGAAAAAAATGATGTTGATGTAGGAAAGGTATGATTTGTGTCAAACTTTTTCGGCAGATAATTAGGTTTAGATTTAATCATTAACATGGGTTGGTTTCAATGACAATAGATGGTTGTAGGTAGTTTAATGATGGTGGAAGTTCATCCAAATTTGAGTTGGTATGTTAATTTTCTAAGATAAGTATAAATGTTGTAGAAGATGAATAGTAGAGAAAGTGAAAAGTGTGTGTGGGTTGTAAAAGTTTAATTCCAGCATTAATTATAATATTTTTATTTAATTAAAAATGTTATGAGTTGCTTTTTTATTGGTTCATAGATTTTTAATGGATATGAATTCAACTAGTGGTCTTAGTAGAGCAGAGGATGATGTTTAATTTAAGAGACTTGAATTTGAGTAGTTTTACTTGCAAGGTGTGTGCGTTATCAAAAGGTTAAAAAATATAAACAAATATTTCCTTATATAAAAAAAATAATGTATATAACGTTTTTGGTTGATTTGGATAACGGATTAATGGTCTTGTCTCTTGGGACAAAAAACATACAGATACTAAAGATCCACTAATTGACCTAATTATTAAAGATGTTTATATTATTTTATTTTGTATGAGTTTAAATTCTGATATATGATATAATATTCGGACGTATAGGTACTAAATTGTGACAAAGGGTACATAATTTAGGGGACAATTCTTGAATTGAGTCTTTTATTTAATCATGCTCATCATGGCCCACTCAACAAAGGCCTCATAGACAATTTATAAAACTCGTCACTTCCGATGGATGTCAGATTACCACATCAACGAGATTGAGCCCAAAAACTGTGAAAGAGCAGGCCGCTTAATGACATTGGACCGCCGCATTAAAGCCTGGTGAGATTTTGTGATTGCAATCCCATACATTAACCTCAAATGATAAGGCTTGTAATTAATTAAAATAAACCATGTACAGAACTTTGCAATAGAGGCGTGTGTTGGGACTTCGGATTCAATGATGAGGAATGTTCAGTCACAAACCCATAATCATAAAGTGATAAGGGAGGAAGCTCAATGGTAATATCTTCGATGCACTCAAGTGCGTCAATTTTTTCTGGGCTTAGACAGGTATTAGAGAGAAGGTTAAGGTGATAAGGGAGGGAACTCTTTGGAGAGTCGGGAACGGCAGGTGTATTTCGACATGAAACAATAACTAGGTCCCACAGCTCTCAAAGTTCCGGATTTCTTCTCAACCACCACCAGACTTTCCTTCTCCCTCTGTTAGTTGTCTCTTGAACCTAGATCAAAGATAGTGGAACAAATCCAAGATTGAAGATCTGCTTTCTCTTGATGAAGCCAAAGCAATTTTGTCTATTCTAATCGGGGGGCCTCATGTGAAAGACTCTTTTATTTGGGCGGGAACTAAGAATGGGAAATATTCATCCAAGTCAGGCTATAGATTCATTGAGGAGAATTCTGAGGTACGGTCCAACCCCTCATCCAGCGAAGCCCTGAGCGCGAGGAAGGAGCTATAGAAATTTATTTGAGAATTAGAAGTCCCATCCAAGATCCGGTCCTTTCTGTGGAAGCTGAGCCATAACAATGTACCTACCAAGGGCACATTGGCGACTCGTTTTCATGGTAAGTTCCAGGATACCGTATGCTGCCCCCGCTGTGGAGGTAAAGATGAGTCTATTGAACATCTTATCTTTTTCTGTCCATTTGCACATGAGGCCTGGAAAGCATTTGGGTTCAATTATTCTCCTTCCTCTTTTGATTTTCCTGATTTTCTAAAATGGTGGATCAAGGTAAATAAATTTTGTAAACTAGGCAATTTTGAAGACGGATGTGCTCTTATTGCCTTTCTCCTGTGGACGATATGGTAGTCGAGGAACGCCTTGGTTTTTGAAGGAAGGTAGGATTTCCCTTGAGATGTGTGGTTGCGGGCGGAACGAGCCTTTACGAAATTCCATCAAACTACCAAGACGGGTCCTCCGAAAAAGACTCATATTATTCATGAGCCGAGGCAATGGACCCACCTCCTCCTGATACGATCAAGATCAATTGTGATGCTGTGTTTGATCACCACTCAGGAAGAGTCTCAGCTGCGGCCATTGCACGTGATTGCTCGGGTTCAGTTATCCAAGGAGTCTCCGCACCTTTTGTTGCTCCGTCTGCTGCAGTGGCGGAAGCATTGGCTATCAGGCTTGGTTTATCGCTGGCTCTCCAAAATGGTTTCGTAAAAATTATTATCGAGGCGGACTGTCAAGCTGTTATTGACAGGCTAAGTGCAGGGTCCCTTTCTGATTGAGTCTTATCGGCTGTGGAAGAGGATATTAAGTCCATCGCAAGATCTTTTGCCTCGTGTATTTTCTCCTTTGTTCCTCGATCATGTAATCAGGCTGCCGACTGGCTAGCCAAATATGCTAAAGTTATTCAGGATCAAATTTTTTGGGGACCCGAATCCTCCCCTTCTCCTTTCTTGTATATGTAATTTCCCACGAAATAAATTTATCCTTTGATAAAAAAAAACTCATAATCATAAGTTAAAAATATATTTGACTATCTTCAAAAGTTTTGATTCGATCTGATCCGATTCGACTCTAAATATAAATTATGTAACTATTAAACATTATAAATTTGCAGGCAATTAAATTATCAAAATGAAAAAAAAATAGAAAGGAAAGTTGTCGTGGACTGCGGCACCTGCATTGCACACGCTCTTATGTCACAAAGCTCCAATGCTTAATATTTGGTTCTTAGTGGAATCTCCACTTATTATTTGTCTCTCTACTCAGAATTTTTTTCTTGTCACTTTTTTATTTTGTGAGTTGTGTTAGGTGTGCTCAAATTTCTGTCCTAATAACTTTTCTTTTTTCCCCCTGTAAATTAGACAGCCTCACAACCTTTTTTTTTTTTTTTTTACTTTTGTTTCTTTAGCCGATGATCGGCTATTCGTCTTAATATTAGTTTTCGATCATTAAATTTAATATTTTTTATTTTTTGTGTATTTTATATTTTTAATAAGAATTTTTGCCTTTTGTTTTTGTGGTCGCTAGTTTTTGTGGCACATTTTTTTGTGGTTTCGTTTCTTCTGTCGTTTTGGCATGAGTTCAGCATGCCTTAGCGATCATTTGGTGCTCCGTAGATATTTTAACGGCGCTAGTTTCTGATTATGATTCTGTCGGTGGTAATAAAAAGTTAGATCCCCACTCGAATGATGATTGTTTGTCGATATAATCAGTCCTAAGTAGCAAAACATTATGTATGATAGTTTGGGTCACTTACCACTCATTCTTCTCCTCGTCATGCGTCTCGATTGGATAGAGACAAGAAGATTCAGAAAGACTTCTAAATTTTGATGGTATACTATTCTCTACGAAAGTATTTACTTTTCTTTGAACTTTTATATTTATAAGAGACTTTGGTAGATTAACTTCCATTATTCTCTCTTATGCGTTTATTTATGATAGTTTTATAGTTTTTTAATGAAAATTAAATGTTCATTATAAAAAAAATCTGTCAAGATTGAAATTTATGGTTGAATTGAAATATTTCAATTGATTGATTGATCATCAATTAAACTCCAATTAGTAATTGAAAGTGAAATTTTAAAAAATTAATTTTCTGTCAATTCAGGTTAAGATTAATCATCCAAATTAACTGTTTAACTGAAACTATCAATATTAAATTCATTTAATTCTAATTCAAATGGTTTAATTTAGATGTTTTAGGCTTTAATGGTTTTTGTTTCAATTTCAATATGTTTAGATTTGATATTTTCGTTTTTATATTTTGGTCTGTTATGATATTTTAAGATAATAGATAAAATTATGTATTGAAAAAGGATTGAAAATTAGTAAACTTTGGTTTAAATGAATTTAAACCAAAAAGTATTACATTCTCAAGATAAATGTTAGAATTCGAGTTTATACAAAATGGGAAAATAAGAGCATCATTGACCCATACAAAAGAGAAACTTTAAGTAATCTAAATTTTTTTATTAAATAGAGATGTATTACATTCTAATTCCGACAAATATCGGGATTCGAACCCATACAAAATGAGACAACATGAACAACTTTAGCCATAGGGGTGGCAATGGGGTGGGGCGGGGATGGTTTTGCAATCCCCACTTCGTCCCCAACACTTGCGGGTACGGTTTCGAGGAATCTCCGTTAAATGTTCGGGGATTTTCTCGTCCCCATACACATCCTTTACAGGATCCTCACAGTTTTCGGTTAATCCCTGCACTCACAAAAATAAACAAAATTTAACACATAAAATAAATACTCAACATTAAATCTTCAAAATTATAAGCATAAATGATAAATTTAGTTTTACCAACAACAAACAAATCATTTATAAACTATAAAACATGACTAAAGTATTGACTATTGAAACATGACAATATGCACTACCTTTAAAAGAAAATATATAACTAATAATCTATAATTTCAAATCATGATCCGTTTGTTCTAAAAGGAACTAGGTTCGATCATCTTTTCAACCATATAAATTCCCTCTTCTAATTTTACTCGTACGATTAACGACAAATTTCTGAAGTCGCTGTCATTGTTGTTTTTGGAAATAGTCTTTTCTTCTAACATTTGCTCATTCAAAAAGTAAAAACTCTTACTATATAACTCGAAATCATGAACAATTTGTTTTAACTGAATCTAGACTTTCGTATGATTATAGAAATATAAGGCTCACTTCCTAATTTATCTTGTAAACTTTTTAGTGATTTTTCAAAGTCATTGCTAAAACTATTTTCTAAGAATTCTGCTGCCAAATTTTTATGATCTTTCAACATTCAAATATTCACATTTTTAAAATACATATCAAAATCAATCATCGTGCATTTTAAACAAAATTAGTCTGAATCACGTTTACAATAATGTAAAGACCACTTTCTAATTATTTTTATGAAATTTATGGAGAATTTCTATACTTACTCCAGCCAACCATACTTAGAATAGGAGATTAGATTTTTGTTGAAAAATAGGTAATTTACCATTATGTCCATCCAATTTTGTAAAGTATTAAGGGTTCCTTGCATATATTTTTTGAGATCCCCACGGTGATTTATACGGGTACGGTTCGGTTATAGCAATTCTCGTCCCCATCCCCATTTGATATTTGGTGATAAAACTTCCCCGTCCCCGTCCTCGTGGGTGAAGATTTCGGTTATTCTCCATACTCGTCGGTTCGGATCCTTACGATTTTTGGTTAATCCCCACACGATTGTCACCCCTACTTAGCCACTCTTCCAATTAATAGATCTTAGTAATTGAAATTAATTCGGTTAAATTATTTTTTTTCAAATATTCAATTAGATTTTTTTGACCATAGAAAATCAATTAGATTATTAAATAAAGATTTTAGAATTTTGATTAATGAAATTTGAGTTGGATTAAGGAATAGACCTGACAAATTTGACCCGAGATCCGAATCGAGACTCGATTTTGACCCGAACGATGATGACCCGAAGTTGACACGAAACCTGAAATAAATCAAACTGAAACTGACCCGAATTTTTTGTTGAACTGATTTCACCCGAACCGAATATCGACCCAATTTTAACCCGAAAATTAAGGTAAAATAAATGAATAATTTATTTTTAATATTATTTGTTTTTAACAATATAATAAATAGTATGATGGTGTATGTTTTTATTATCTTTTTGTATTAGACTATAGGAGAGATCGTTGTTTTTCTCAAAATTGTAGTATAATAAAATTTTATGTCATTCTAAGTTTAAATATTAATTAAATAAGGCTTTTGTCCCTACTAATTTTTAAATTTCGAAGTTTAATAGACTATTTTCCTCCCAATATTTGATCTTAACTTCATTCTAAACTACACCATAAACCTTAAACCATTAAAACTAAGCCTTAAAATCCTAAACCATAAATCTTAAGATATAGTAATTAATCTCATAAACCAATAACCATAAACTACAACATAATCCCTAAACCATTGGCACTAAGGCTAAACCCAAAACCATAAATCGAAATTAGGGTTAATTTTCACAATTTGCCATAAAATATAGCCTAAACTCAAAATTAGGGACCAAAAAAATTCAAAGAGGAGAAATTTGAGAGCCCAATGATCAATTTCACCATAAAAATAAATAGAGGTCAAATTCGGCTAAAAATTAAATCTTAAGAACTTAAATGAACAAAATAACCAATATATTAAAATTATTAGACTAAATTATAAATAAATAGAAATAAATAGATGTCAATTTCAACTAAAAGTAAATTTTTAGGGACTAAATATTACTGTGAGGAGGGGATTGCTATATTTGAAGTCCAAATCATGGGGATACTTCATATTTGTGACTAAATTGAATTAAAATAAAACTTAAAAGTGAATATTATGACTAAAATATAACATTTTAAACGTAGCAGGACTTAAAGATGAATTAACCCCTAACCAAAAAAATGGGCGGTTTCCCGCCAACATTATCCCTTTTTTAATTAAAATAACATGTTATCTTTTAGTTTTAGGTTAAGGGCAATCAATTGTTTAACCCTCCATATTTTACATTTTTTTATTTAAGTCTTGAATTTCATTTTTAGATTCTAGTTTAATTCAATTGAGTCTCAATTAAGATTAATTTAATTGAAATTCCACATTTAATTTCAGAATTCTTTTAATTATGTTCGTGATTTAAATATTTAAGTAAATTCAAATGCATAAATTAGAAAGTTAAATCATAATTAATCTCATAAACCAATAACCCTAAACTAAACTATAAACCATTAATAATAAACCCAAAACCATAAACCTTAAGGAATCATAATTAATCTCATAAACTAATAACCTCAAATTAAACCATAAACCTTAAGGAATCGAAACTAATGTCATAAACCAATCTATAAACTAAACCATAAACCTTAAGGAATCAGATTTAATCTCATAAATCAATAACACTAAACTAAACCATAAACTATTAATATTAAAACATAAATTATAAACCTTAAAAATCATAATTAATCTCATAAACCAACTCAAATATAAACATTATATAATACAAATACTCAACTCAAATCGAATTAACACAATCTTATCTATCCTTCACTGACATACAATCTTTTACATCAACTGAAACACCCATGAAATATGGTTATATAAAAAAGTATGAAAAATAAAAGAAGAAAAAATTTAGGTATTGGGGGATTTGAACCCATGACATCTTGGTTGTGAGTTTGCTAACCCAACCAATTGAGCTAGACAGCTCTTGGTATCTAAACCACCAAAAACCCCTTTTAAGTTATGTTGGGTTTGTTTAATCCGAATAAAATAATAACCAGTCTCTTCATTTACCCAGTTGGACCATTTGTTTCGAATTGAGAATGAGGGATCTAGAGAGCCGCAAGTCTCCTCCTAGTCACATGCGCTTGATCAGCCCAACCGTCAGTCGGTGGCATGCACCGCCACCATCGCCGTACTCAGTGTCGCACTACAAACTCGATCACGTGAGCCACTCGTAGAGTCTCATCCTCGTTCGCCGTGAAAAAGCACTAAAAGGTTCAGTGAGAAACCCAAGCGTCGCCCCCTGTTTCTTCTGATCTCGGCCATCGCCGCTGCCACCACCTTGTTCGTCGTTCCATCTTAACCTCGGCCACCATCGTCACTCGCAGTGTCGCGCCGAGGTTCACAGTGGGAACCGCATGAAAGCTTCGACGAGAACCCAAAAGAAAGTTACCCTTGGTTTCCTTTTGTTTCCGACCGCCTCTATCGTTGATGTGAGTCACCGCCAGCACCACAGTCCTCTCTGTCTTAGGCCGAGCAAAACCCTACCCGTGAGTCGTTGTTATGTCACCGAATAAGGCCTCGTCGAAGCGGCACTAATTTCGTCCATTCAAACTATTTGGGGTAAGTTTCAGGCATATTCGGCTTATATCATTGAATGTTCGGCTTGGTTGAGTTTATAAACTCCTGATCTTTGTTTTTTCGGTAGAATTGTGACCATTGGTGTCACCGACGAAGAATCCGGTGTACCACCGACGAGCTTGAAATTTTGGGTAAGTGAAACGGGTTCAAATCGTTCGAACCGGCCTGAGCTGGTCTGAACCGACTAGACCGGTTGAATCGGTCAGCCTAGTCGACCCGCCTGCCCGACTCGTTGACTCAGTCTGAGCCAACTCGTCTGAGTCAACCCATCCAAGTCAACTCAATCGAGTCAACCCAGTTGACATGTGACGTCAGTGTTGACTTTGACCGCTAACGTCAGTATGATGTCAGCGTTGACTTTGACCGTTGACAAAAAAGTCAACTTTTTCGAAAACTCCCGTTTTATGTTTTTCAACGTCATGAGTCCATTTTTGAAGCTCGTTTCGCGAAATTCTAACTCGAAAGCCTCCGAATCTGACTTTGAACCCGAACTTGTTTATCTATTTATTTATTCTGTTAAGGGCATTATGAATAAGGACTGAAATGGGATTTTGTATGATTAAAGGTATTCTCGGTTTCTTGAATACGAATTGTTGAGAGACCTCAAATTCGGGTTCAAGGGTGTTCGAATGTCGTTTCAAGGGGTCGACCGATATAGCAAGGATTCAAGGTAATACATTACTACCTTCTGCATGCTTTTGTAACATGTTGGTATTCGATTAATGTTTGCACGACCATGCTTGAGTATGTGATTATTCCACCTATGTCGATCAATTGTGAGATAAAAATAATAATGGCTAAGACAAATATTTGAATAAGAGGTTTGATAAATCTAGAGGACTTACGAGTTCAGTGCACGATTAATGAGTCGGTTAATCTTTAAGTATAATTATCCTTTTCATTAAAAAGAAATGTCAAAATCCGATTAACGAGTGAAGAAAATACCCCTATCTATAAAAACAACTCATGAAGCTATATTGAATCCGATAAGACATCTGATACACTTGAAAACCTCAGATTACTAAAATGTCACGATAACAAGACTTAAACCCTCGAGATTGTAAAGTTCTTGAGTTGCTAAAATTCTGAATAATTCGACGAGGATGAATTATCGGAAAATTATTCGTATGTATGAATTGAGCAATGAGGCAAAAAGATTGAATTGATTGAAATGACTAAAAAGGATTGAATATACTGATAAGACTGAAATGGGTCACAATGACCTTAAAGACTGATATTTTCTTCGGGCATTAATTGCCAATTGACCGACATATGGGATATATCCTCGAGGTCTGAAACAAATGAATAGATGGAAGAACCGAGAAACTCTGAATAATTGAAACATTTTCGAGCATCGTAATGTCTGAAATACCCTTGAATACTAGAATGCCGGAGAATACTTATAAGACATGGAATTAGAAATCCCAATAAAGACAAACAAATGTAATGGCTTCAAAAGTGGTAAAATACGACTCGTGTCAGTTGGTCGATTCAGATACTATGATGATAGTGGGAGAATACCGTGTGAATGCACGTGCAATTTATTTGGAGAAAGTACGTAGTTAATAGTGAGAGAGATATGTTCTCCTAAGGCACATTCGATGTTTTAGAATGAGTTCAGGTACAATGCACATGTTTGAATGCTTGGAAAATATTGCTCGAATATATGTTTGATTTCTAGTAATAAGTTCAGTGGACAATTAGTGAAGGTGAACTATTGTTGTTATGCTCTGTAGTCAGTTCTGAGAAATGAATGGTTGAGGTGTACCTATCCGGTGAGATATTAAACATTGTGTTAATGGGTTTCAATTAGTTCAAAGGGACTCGGAAACTTGTTGAGCAACTAGAATTCCTAAATTCTGTACATCACCGTTTGTACCTTGTTGTTTCAAATTACCAGATTACCCCCGAAGGTCAAAATGACTGTAGTACCCTTGTAGGCTGTAACATTTAATTTTTTCTCATGATATATCAAAAATCTCAATGATTCTGATGCTTCAACTTCTGATGTTGATTTGATCCGCCTTATTGAACTCTCTTATTTGTAGGGACCTCATTCTGTAATCAGTCCAAAATTGTCAAATGTCATCCTTCTGATATCTATCAAGCACCTCTGAGAAATGAATTGGGCCATAAAGCGCGTACTATGCATCTATAAATACCTTATGTTCTAAACCAAGACCATATGCTTAAAAATTTAAAAGTATGACACTATAATACGAAAGGAAAGCAATTCCCTGGTTTCTAACCTCTGATCTGAAAAATATATCTGATATATGACATTGAATACGAAATAATAATAATAATAATAATAATAATAATAATAAAACAAATTTAACATCTGTCTTTTGGTATAAAAGTCTGATATCTACTTTATGTAATATTGTCTTCTGAATATAAACTGAAATCATGTGGGGTATATTATCTGGATATGAATGAAGATATGTAGGCTCAGCGTTGGTAAGTCATTTTGGACCTAAGCTTCTACTCCCAATGAGCCTAGGGTAAGCCTTTCTATTAAGCTCATACGCCCATGGGCCTAGGGTAAGTCTTTCTGGACCTAAGGCATTCCCTTATGTAGGCTCATACGCCTCAGGCCTAAGGTAAGACCTTTTGTATGCAGTTCAGGGGGAATTGCATTTTGGAGTTCAGTTAGAGGGTAGTTAAATAAATTAATAAAACTTTCTGACCTCGTCTGAAACCTACCCTATTAAATTAATGTAACAAAGTTGAACTCTCCGTAAACTTACAATTCGCGCTTAATAAACCACTCTGAACTCTTTGATTCAACTTCTAAAATATGAATCTCTTTAAATCTTCAACTTTAGACTCATCTCTTAAGGTTCGGGTGATCAAATAAAGAACAACTCTGTTACCTTTTGGTACAATGCTTCTTTGAAATCTCGAATCGTAATTTGAGCTTACCGTTGCCCAATTCTTCATGACAATGTAAAGCTTGCCATATACCTACGTGTGCTTTTAGCATCTCCTGGTAGTTTGTATTACTAAGATTTCCGAAGCTCACGTTGTTTTTACCATCATAGGTTAAAATATCGACCATGTTGCAGCTATCAACGTCGGTATGTGAGTTTCTTCGGCTTTGCTTGCAGAGTACGGCACCTGTGTAATTCGGGGGCATGTATGTTACATTTTGATTTATATTCGAGTATGAAACTTGTATTAACAACTTTTATCACAATTTTGTTCCATTGTCTGAATGTTTTCTGAAATTGTATTTTAATTCAAAATTTGATTTATGATTTTTAAATAGTTTAGCAATTTGTTTATTTGAAATTTTAACGTGGGTCGCTCCAGTGACCCTAATGTGACATCATAGGATCCGTATTAACGCATAGGCGGGTCTAGGGGGTTACATCAACGAAGTCTCTGTGAATCATAAACTAACTCAAACTGAATCGACCCGAAAATTCAAAGTTTGACCCAACCCGAAACCAAACTAAACGACCCGATTTCGACCCAATCCGATATTGGCCCGAACCGAAAACAACCGATCCAATTTTGACCCGATTTGTTACCCAACCGGACTCGACTTATCATAGACTCAAACTAAACCAGAACTAGACCCGAATCGAATCTAAATCGATTCTAAACAAACCTGAAGTGACCCAAACTAAAATCGAATTGAATGACCCGATTGCCACTCTATAAGGAAGCGACAAAATTGATGACATCATTTTTGTTAGGTAGAATTTAAAATGTTTAATTAATTATCAAGTAAAAGCTTTGACTTCGAGTCCTCTATCGTGTGTGTACGGAAACTGTGATTTGAGTGCTAGTTTCTTCTAGTAGAGTTCCAAGTTGCTATCTTTTCTATATGTTTTCCCTAAGCGAAACATTTTATTACAATATATTTGCAAAAGTTTTTTTTAAATGAAAAATTATATAATTTACTATTTGCGTAAATTTTAGTTTATAAACTTTTATCTATTTAAAGATTTAGAGTCTTATTTGAAATTTAAGGTTTTAGGATATATAATTTAGTGATTAAGTTTAAAATTTAGAATTTAAGATTTTTAAAATTTAAGATTTAATTAAACTTACACGGGCTTATAAAAAAATTGGAATTTAAATAAAATTTAGATTTAGAGTTTTTGTTTCCATTTTAATATCTTTACAGTGAACTCGCAAAACATGCATAACGAATTTTTTTTAATTTTTAAATAGAACTCACCAGACATGCATGGTAGGTTTTATTTTTGATAATTTTTAATGAAACTTGTCAGACATGCATAACGAATTCTATTAAAATTTGTTTCCTTCAACACTGAAAGACTCATTGGCTTTGTTTGGTAAAGAGAGGTTTGAGCAAAAATTAGAGGTTTGAGGCATAATTAGAGGTTTGACCAGTCAAATCTGTTAATATTGTTGTTTGGTGAATAGCGGATTGAAAGAGCGAATTGGAGTGAAACCGCTAATTTTGAAAAAGCTCATAATATGAGCTTTTTTAGATTAGAGGTTTGATATTAGAGTTGTAAAAACTCTTTTACCCTTACCAATTACCAAAAATCTCAAAATAACCTAAATTAAATTTTCGCCCTATTTATAAGTTAATTCTATTTATTTTTTCTTTTTATTATCACATATTTATATGTGTATTTAAATTTATTAATTAATTAAATTATATTAAAATAATTATATAAATAACAAATTAATATATAAATCATGTTCTTATATGTGTATTTGAATATGTTTAGAAAAGTTAAATTAAAAATAATTTTATAGATCTAATTAATATTGATTAGATACAAAATATTAATAACTAATAAACTATTCAAACAAGTATTGAATATAATCGTGTCCTTATATGTTATTTTGCTTGTTTAAATAATCTAACAGCTATGAGCTATCAGTTAATTTTATCAAACACTTTTATATAATCAGCTAATACAATCCGCTAGTCAAATCAGCTAATGCAATCAACTATCAGCTAATGTAATCCGCTATCCGCTAATTGCCAAACATAGCCAATTACTTACATTAAAAAGTTACCAAAAATAAAACTTGTCATACATGGTGAATTCACTGTAAAGGTACTATGTTGGAAAATATTTTCTTCGAGTGCTATTTTAAGAAATAAAGTTTTAAATGGTATTATTTTGGCGAATGTCCCTTATTCCTATTCCATGTAAAATAAATAAAATAGTAAAATAAAACCATAAAGTGGACGATAGTGCCTAGGGATGTAAAAACAAGTCAGAACCTGGAAACCCGACTAAAACCTGCTCGAGTCAGAACCTGATTTGACCCGAGGTTTTGATGACCCGAACCCGATATGTAACCGACTGTTGTTGATCCGAACCCGAATTTGACATGTTACTGTAGTAACCGAACCCGATCTGCGTCCGACTGAAAACGACCCGAACCCGAATTGGACCTGTTAATTTGGACCTGAAACCCGACCTGCATCCGACTGAAACGAACCCGAAGCCGACTTGGCAAATAACCGAATTTACCCGAATGAATTGACCCGATATCCGATTTTACCCGACCTGAAATGGACCCGACCTGAAACAGACCCGACCTGAAAATGGACCCGACCTGAAATGGACCCGACCTATTTTGAACCCGACCTGCTTTAAACCCGACCTGTTAAGTGACCCGACCTGTTGTTGACCTGAACTGAAATTAACCCGAAATCTATGACATGATGAATTAAAAAAATTTAGAAGTTGATATACCATATACCTATATAATGTATATACATATACACCTACATATATTGATGTACATGATGTATATGCGCGTATACATATACATATACATATATATATATATATATATATATATATATTAAGTACTAAAGTTGAAAAAAGAATAAGTAATTGATAATTTATGAACTACAAAAATTAAATGAAGAGTTGTTTTTAATTTTTAAGTTTTCTCATTAACTTGAATAAAATTGTAGACTTACAAATTATAAAAAAAAATAACAGTTGTATAAGTCTTTACCGTTAATTTATGAACAACAAAAATTTACTAAAGTTGTATATGGAATTGTAGTTCATAAAATTTACTAAAGTTATAAAAAAAATTGTAAGTCTACAATTTTATTTTTTATACTTAACAGATTCAAGTTATAAAATTTAGTAAAGTTATAAAAAAATTGTAAGTCTACAAATTTTATGAACTACAAATGTTATACATAAGTTATAACAGATTCAAGTTTAAAATTGTAGACTTAAGTAAATTAACGTTATAAAAAAAGAGTAAATTTTTGGAGTTCAAAAATTTTCGTATAAGTCTTACTACAATTTTTGTAGTTCAAAAATGATTAAGTTATAAACTAGATGATTTTACTTAAGTTAGAACAGATTAATTAATTATTGTCTTAAGTTACAAATTCATTTGAAACTTGTCTTAAGTTAGAACAGATTAATTAGAAAGAATAAATTAACGTTATAACAAATTCATTTGAAAACTTAAGTTAAGATATAAAATAGAATGGATACACTTAAGTTAAAAAATTAACTGTTATAACATAAAAATAACTAGAATTCAAGAATATGAATACTTGATAACTTAAAAAAAATGTTAGTACAGAATGTAAAAAAAAATACAAGTTAGAATAGTTTACACTTAAAATTTTACAAACTGAAACTCATAAAATACAAGAAGTTTGTTTGTAATAAATTTAGCTCTCAGATCTTATAGTAAAGACAAAAGCTAAAAGCACTTTGCTACCAGATAATTCTTCATCGAGCTATCTCATCTAAATGCTACCAACAAAGTTAATTATGGGTAACTTATATTGGTAAGAAACCAACATAATTTAAACTAGGGCAACACTTAGATAAGAGAGAAACAACAAGCTACCAGTAACCAGCAGCAACACCAAGCCATTAACAACAACATCATTCAGCATCACCAACTCACAAATAGCAGCAGCATTCAGCAAAATCAAGACAAACATTAAACATACTTATTTTTAACTAATATTTACGTTACTTAAAAAAATATAATTTATGAAATTAAAAAATATTAAATTAGTTTAAGGTTATTGGTTTATGAGATTTATTTCGATTCCTTAAAGTTTATGGTTATGTGTTTAGTATTCATTATTTATGGTTTAGTTTAGGGTTATTGATTTGCGAGATTAATTCCAATTCAACTAGCCAAATTATGCATTTGAATTGATTAATGATGCTCATATTTTTCCTATCTTGTATGGATTTGAATCCCAATATGAAAATGTAATACCTCTTATTTAATCAATAAATATTTAAATCAAAGCTTCATGTGTATAATTGAACTAAATTAAAGTTTCAACTTTCATGTGTACAATTACATGTTTACATTCAAATAAAAAATTTGTGTATAATTATTTTAAACCAAAACTAATAATAATAATAATATCCAAATTGAATTACCTTATTAAACTTGAGATCTAATTGAGCTAAACTAAAACCTATAAACATAAATTACTTTAAATTTGGACTTAGTTAAATTAAATTAAAATTTAAAAGTATAAATTTAGGACTTAATGAAAACATATAAAATCAGAAGAGCTAAGGAAATAATTTCCCATAACCTGATAAATAACCGGCTCTCTCTCTCGCCCTTCCATTTCAATTAAGAAAAAAGGGGGAAAACATGATAATTGGTTAGGAAAAAAAAGGGGAAGCCACCACATTTCAATTAGAAAAAAGAGAAAAAAAACATAATTAAAAAAAAGAGAGGGAAACAGATAGGGAAAAAAACCTCCTATTTTTTTAGAAGAGTTTAATTACCTTTTAAGTTTTATTGTGTTAAAATATTCTATTTTAGTCTTAATATTTATTTTTAATTTTTTGTTTAATTCAATTTAGTCACAAATATCCTTACGATATGGACTTCGGATATAGCAATCCCCTCCATAAGGTGATATTTAATCATTAAAAATTTAGTCAAAATTGACTCATTTATTTCTATGGTAAAATTTTAAATATTTAGGATGAAATTAATTTGAAATATTTAGGGTTTAATTTTAAATATTTAACAGGGAAATAATTTGAAATTTTTAGGGTTTAAGGTTTGGGTTTGGGTTTAGGGTTTAATTTGAAATATTTAGCGTGAAAGTAATTTGAAAGTTTTAGGGTTTGGGGTTTAATTTGAAATATTTAGCGTGAAATTAATTTGAAATATTTAGGGTTAGAGTTTAGGGTTTGAGAATTATATATATGTGAAATTAGTGTTTAAGGTTTGAGCTTTTGGCTTATAAATGTGGAAACTAATAAGAGCTATATATTATATCTGGAGAATTATAGCATAAAGTTGTGCTTGGTGCAGTGGCAAAGCCTTTGCCACTGGCTTTACAACCTGGAGACCCAGGTTCGACTCTTTGTAAACGCAAAGAAGAGAAATTTATTTTTCTCCTCTAAATTGGTGGTGACACGTGTTATCACCTGATTGGAGGGGGAAAATAAATTAATAAAATCAAATATAAATAATTAAAGTCCTCCAATAAGGTGCTGACACGTGTCACCACTTAATTAAATAATTTATTATTTTATTAATTTAAAATTAGGACTAAATTGAAAGAATGTGTAAATAATAGGGACCAAATGTATAATTTTTAAATTTTTCCGTCAATTGCCACGTGGCAGTTTCGTCGCTCTACCGTTAGGTTTTTAACGGCGGTGGTTAAAATAGGTTGATTTTATAAGTTCGGTGGTCTGATTGACGTTTTTTATAGTTCGGTGGTCCAAATAGATATCCCCAATTTGTTTGGTGGTCACTGGTGTAGTTTTCCCATTAATTTATTATCATAGTCTATGTTAATGTATGAACTCTAAACCCTAAACCATAATGTATGTAAGTATGTATAAATATACCTATCAATGTATAAACCCTAAACCCTTAATGAATTTTCTCTTAACCCTAAACCCTAAAACCATAAACATAAACCCTAATGTATGTAAATATGTATGAATGTATTTATGAATATATGAACCCTAAACCCTACACCCTAAACCCTAAACCCTAAATCATAATGTATGCAAGTATGTATGTATCTATCAATATATGAACCCTAAACCATTAATGAATTTCCCATAAACCCTAAACCCTTTAAATCATAAATCATAAACCCTAAATCGTCCAATATTTTATAATTTTAATTTGATATTTCTGTTCATTATAGCCCTTAAATCTTCATTTATATTCTAAATTGACCCCTACTAATTGTTTTTTTAATTAGTCCAATAATATATAATTTTACTTTGACATTTTGTTCATTCTAGTTCCTAAACTTTATTTGTATTCTAAATTGACCACTTTTTATTTTTTTAAGTAGTTCGATGTTTTATAATTTTAATTTGATATTTTGTTCATTCTAGTCCCCTAAACTTTAGTTTAATTCCAAATTGACCCGTATTTATTGTTTTTTTTAATTCGTCTGATGTTTTATAATTTTAATTTGGTACTTTGTTCATTCTAGTCCCTTAACTTTATTTCAATTCCAAATTTACCCCTATTCATTTTTTAATCCGTCCAATGTTTTATAATTTTAATTTGATATTTTCATCATTCTAGACCCTAAAACTTTATTTTTATTCCAAATTGACCCACATTTATTTTTTAAATTTGTCCAATGTTTTATTATTTTAATTTAATATTTTCTTCATTCTAGTCCCTTAACTTTATTTTAATTCCATATTAACCCTTATATATATTTTAATTCATCGTGTTTTATAATTTTAATTTGAAATTTTGTTCATTCTAGACCTTAAAACTTTATTTTTATTCTAAATTGACCTCCACTTATTGTTTTTTTAATTACTCTAATTTTTATACTTTTAATTTGATATTTTTGTTCATTATAGTCCCCAAAACTTTATTTTTATTCCAAAATGACCCATTTTCCTTGTTTTCTTTTAAATTTGTCTAATGTTTTATAATTTTAATTTGATATTTTTGTTCATTATAATCCATGAAACTTTATTTTTAATCCAAATTGACCCATTTTCAGTCCAAATTGACTCATTTTCATTATTTTTTTAATTACTCCAGTGTTTTATAATTTTAATTTGATATGACTTTAAATAATTAACTCAAAAGCAATGACGATTGACGAAGGTCAACCTAAAGTCTATCGACTACTTATACAGTTGTACCGAACTCAAACTCAATATGAATTCCAATCTCGAAAATACCCTGACCTGAATTACCCGACCTGAAACTACCCGACCTGAAATGCACCCGACCTGAAATGCAACCGACCTGAAATGAACCCGACCTGAAATGAACCCGACCTGAAACGGACCCGACCTGAAATGGACCCGACCTGAAATGGACCCGACCTGAAGTGTATCCGAACCCGAATTAACCTGTCAATTATCTACTTCGGACCCGACCTGTTTTGACCCGACCTGAAATGGACCCGACCTGAGATGGACCCGACCTGAAATGGACCCGCACTCGACCCGAGTCGAGTCAAAACAGAAAAATGACCTGAAATAACCTGTATCCGATTTTACCCGACCTAACAATACCCGACCTGAAACCCGTCTGATTACCTGTTTTTACATCCTTAATCGTGCTGATTCCTATCCTTTTCTGAAAATAATTATGTTGCCCTTAAAAGTGGTCAACAGTCAAAATGTACGGTACGAACTTTTGTCCATATTTTATTGGTTGATTGATATTAGGGCTGGACAAAAATACCCGACCCGATTGACACGACTCAAAAACCCGATGACCCGAACTTAAAATGTCGGGTAATTCTCGGAAAAAAAATCACTCGACCGGGCCGGGTACCCATCCCGGTAAGTTTCCCGGGACACGGGCCGAAAGTTTCCCCTTACCGGGTACCCGACCCGATAAAAATTAATATATATATATATATATTGCTCAAAAGTATGATTTTTATTAAATGAAAAAATCATACAACATATCCGCACCGGGCCTCATTAAAAACCTCCCTAAGCCTAACTGGAGGAAAAGAGTACCCGAAACAGATATCCGACACACCTCCAAAAACCAATACAAAGGACTTGTCCCCCCAGGTATTAGATCCCAACCAGGCCAATATAACCGCTGCCCAACAGCACCATGGCGTCCCCCAACCCCCGCACAACCATCAGCACCCCGCAGCACCCAGCAACCGTGAGGCATCACCCAGCACAACAGCACGCACGACCAGCTCCCCTCCCGCACACAGCACACAGCACACACACGTCCAGTACCTACCCTCCTCAAACCCCTATCCGCAACCAAGCCTTCTGATCAACCCCACCCTTTGCTAATATGTCGGCCACACCATTCACCTCACGTACCACATGATTAAACACAAAAGTCATCCCCAAACAAGCATCATCGACATGTCGAAACAGGTCATAAAGTCTCCATGGCCGTGTCTCCCCACGACCCACCCACGATGTCGCGACCAACGAATCGGACTCAATAATACAAGGCAACGCACACCATTTCGACATCCGAAATGACTCTAACGCAAACAAAATGGCATACAACTCAACCTCATTGGAATCCAAGACGCCCAACGAACCCGAAAACAAAGCCAGCACCCTCCCCATCTCATCACGTAACACTCCACCACATCCCGCCGGGCCCAGTTTCCCTCTTGCCGAGCCATCTACATTAAACTTCACACAACCAGCCCTCGGAGGGGACCAAACATATCCCAGTCGTGGCCTCCTTGTCCTAGTCGGCTCCACCCCCCACCTCAGACAATTCCACCATTCGGATTCAAGAATTAAGTCATGCGGCTCAAACGCTCTCACCCAATAAAATGCTCAGAGTTTAATTAAAAATATTAATTCTCGCACTGATACACGCTTATCCTAGAAAATTAACGCATTCCGCGCTAACCATAGTGACCACAACGTGGCAGCACATCCCGACAACCATTTATCCCGCAGCAGACCTCGAAAAGTACCTTCCAGCGCCACAGTCAAAAACTCTATTACTGTTGCTGGTCGCACCAATTCAACCTGCCACCACGCTAAAAAGCACGACCAAACCTCCCATGCCACCGAACAAAGATATAAAATGTGATCCACTGTATCCTCCCCCACTCCACACCATCGGCAACTATAATCATTAACATCTAACCTTATCCCCCTATCCCTCAAATAACATAAAGTAGGCAACCGGTCCAACAAGATAAACCACACAAAACAATGTATTTTAGGTGGCATTCGCACCGACCAAATCGCTGAAACCGTCCGATCGCCATCCAACCCGAAAGATGTCATCAATCTATACAAACCCGCGACGGAAAACTGTCCCGTCGTCGAATGTCTCCAAACCAGCAAGTCCTTCTTCGTAGTATTCAAATTTACCGATCCCACTAGACCCCATAGCTCCTTCAACATATTCGCCTCAAATAATCGAACGAGACGCACGAAAAAATCCTCCCACCTCCCATGTACCAGCAAGGTTCCCGATGCATACTCATGAACCAATGCCCAAGTGTTCTTCGCAAGGCGGAACAACCGTGGAAACACCATACATAACGGCACCTCCGCGCACCATGCATCCCGCCAAAACAATATTTTACGTCCATTCCCATCCAACCATATAAAGTTAGAATGCGCCATGTAACGATGCACCTCATCTCGCTCATGCAATGTTACTATCTGCTTCCATACTGTTGACATCGCCTTTTGTCGAACCAATGTCATCCTCCTATCAAAAACATCCGCCCCATACTTAGCCAGCAACACTGATCGCCACAGTGATTCCCCCTCTACCGCAAATCGCCAACGCCATTTTGCCAAAAGAGCCAGATTGCGCTGGTGTAAGTCCACAACCCCCAATCCCCCAAATTTCCGCGGGCGACATACAATCTTCCAATTCACCCGGCTCATGCGTCGCCTTTCCTCCGATCCCCCCATAAGAATGACCTCCTAATCCTATCAATTCTTCTAGCAATCCCCTTCGGAACCAAAAACATGCCCATATAATAAATCAGCAAAGCAGACAACACTGAGTTTAATAGAGTTAGACGAGCCGCAAAAGACAATGAGTCTCTTTTCCATCCTGCCAAACTCTTCCGAAATCGTTGTAATAGCGGTTCCCACATACTCAAACTACGCGGATCTACACCAAGTGGTAGCCCAAGATAAACTATCGGCAGCTCACTCCTCTTACAACCCATAATAGCCGCCATTTCATTCACCACCCCCTCGTCCACCCCTTGTAAAAAAATAATCGTGTCATCCGCAAATTGGAGGTGGGATATCCGGCAGTCATTCACGACACGCACACCCCGTATTAAACTTGACTTCTCCGCCTCACTTAACAATTGATGCAATAACTCGGCCACAATGACAAATAGAAGGGGCGATAACGGATCCCCTTACCGTAATCCCCGTTGTATAGGGAATTCCGGAGTCGGACTCCTATTGAGTAATACTGACAATCTTGCCGTACTCAAACATATTCTCATCCACTCTCGCCATTTCGAACTGAAACCCATGCTACACTGAATTGCCTCTACACACTCCCATTTAACACAGTCATATGCCTTGGCAAAATCAAGTTTCAGCAGCACCCCTCCCTCACCACATGACCTCTTTTGCATCGAATGTAACACTTCATTCACTAACATAATTCCATCAATAATTTGACGCCCCTTCACAAAAGCCGACTGAACATCACTGATTATCCCCGGTAATACCTTTTGCAGCCTCTTTGCCAAACATTTAGCAAGTATTTTATAGGTCGAATTCAATAGGCAAATAGGCCTATAGTCTCCCAACTTTCGCGGTTGTTCCACCTTTGGAATTAGCACTACAAATGCCGAATTACACCCCTTCGGCAGCAAACTTGTCTCATGGAAACGAGTCAACATCTCCATCACACCCCCTTCAAAAATTCCCAACCTTTCTTATAAAACTTGAAGGTATACCCATCGGAACCCGGTGCCTTCGAACCTTCACATCCCCATATAACAGCCCGCACTTCCTCCTCACCGAATGGTCTCTCCAGCTCGACATCCATACCCTCGGATAAACACTTGAAATTCACTCCCATCGCCATCGCCCCCATGGTCTTAGGTAGTGCAAAATGTGCTTTGAACTCCGAAAGCACCGCATGCCGTAATCTGTCGGGATTGGTCTCCCATACCCCCTCAATCATCAATCTTGAAAAATCATTACGCATGGCTCTCAACTTCGTTGCTCTATGAAAAAAAGCCGTATTACCATCCCCTTCCCTCAACCATTTGATGCGTGATTTCTGCTTCCATACGGATTCCCTCAACCGCGATAATGTCCATAATTTGCATTGTGTCGCCCTTTTATGTGCCAATTGTGCTTCTAAGACATTCCCCGCACTCACCGCCCATCAATTACATCCAATTCTTTTGTCGCCCCTTCGATTTGCTGCTCAAGATTCCCAAAAATTTCCTTATTCCAGCCACGCAAGAAGCATTTCATGAGTCTTAATTTGCTGCATATGTCAACTTGCTCCTGCATACATGAAATGCGCATCCACTCCTCTTGTATATCCCTGACAAATTTTCGTTCACCTACCCATGCATTTATAAAACGGAACGGTCGTGGACCCCAATCCAGTACATCACTTACCAACAACAATGGTGTATGGTCCGACACCCCACGCGGCAAAGCTGATAAGCACAAGTTCTCATATCGATCAATCCAACTCGGCGACACCAAACAACGATCTATCCAGCTACATCTATTATCGGCCCCAAACCACGTAAATGAATGTCCCCTCAACTCCAAATCTACCAATCCACTGTTTTGAACAAACTCGACAAACGCATCTATTCCCCTATTCGTCGTCACACACCCCTGTCGCTCCTCCAAGCATGTAACCATATTAAAATCTCCTATCAAACACCACGACACCTCACTATTTCCCATCACTGCTAGCAATTGTTCCCATAGAATCATCTGTTGTTCAATATCACATGGTGCATATATCCCCATTAATCCGCATACCCAATTGTCGCTAAGCCAACATCCCTCGATGCACACAAAACGTTCCTCAACCAAAGTCCTAGACACCTTAAATCTATCCTCATCCCAGCAAATGATAATACCCCTTGACCTCCCTATCGAAGGTGAATATGCAAACTCACATTTATCCGACACCCATATCTTCTTCACTAAAAATTCCGAAACCAGTTCCAATTTCGACTCCAACAAAATGACACACTCACCGTTATGCTGTCGTATAAGGTTGCGGACTGCTCTCTTCTTCGCAGCCACGCCCAATCTGCGCACGTTCCACGACAGCAGCCTCATCGCCACCTATATCCGCGGCACCTCCCTCGCCTCAATAATCCTTGCGATATCCCTTATGACATTCTCTTCGTTACCAATCGTCTCAGCCCCCAGTAATTTACCTAATTCCAATGTCTCATGCGCCTCTTTCAAAATACATCTCTTGCGCTGCAAAAAATCTGAGTCGGATAGTGATCCGTTTGCAATCAAGAGATTATCGGCTGGTGGGGGAATTTTCCGCGGTCTGCCTCTTCCCCTCTTCAGCAGTGTTTGCCCAGTTTCCTCAGCCGTCATATTCCCCCCAGTCGTTCGAATGAGTTCTGATAAGTGTCTAACTCTCCTCTGCCTGCCTTTGTAATCTACAATTGCTGCTATCCCAGCCCTATTAGTTTCGGATTGGGGCCCAAAGTTCTGCTCGTGCACCTGCTCTACGTCACCCCCCACATCCCTTTCACATTCACTTACATCCAACGTTTGTTGCTCCACAATCATCCGGTCTACCATCCCTATTTCTTCCTCCGCCATACCCGACGATGTATTTTCCAGCACCCTCGTCGCACCCCTTGTGGACCCTGACCCCAGCACCCGATCGTCATTCCTCTTATTGTCATCCCATAGTTTGTTTATTTTCCAAATGGTCGGGGAACCATCGCTAATGGAATTTGGTACGATCATGTCAATCGTCGCCTCCTTACACTCGTCTAAGTGTAGAGGTGTAGTGGCCCTTATTTCCTCATGCAACACCTCATCCGTCCGACTCACACCGTCCAAATCCTCATCATCCTCCACCCCATCCTCCCCGTCCCCTTCCCTCCTCATAGCTTTGTCAAATACGTCGCGAACCTCCGTCACCCGAAACCTATATTGCTTGTTTGTAATCACCACATCCAGATTCTCCTCAATTGGAAGAAACCAATCCGTCTCAATCAACATTCTAGCTCTTTCGAAAGATCCCGACATCAGCCTGTTGTCTTCAATTCGAACTAACTCGCCCCATAATTGCGCAATGTTACGAAATGTCCCCTCCGACCAGGCATGAATGGGTATGCCGCACGCTTCTATCCAAACACGTCGGTTCGGAACAACAATTTCCGTCGACCATTCCATAATGTTTTCAAGCCATTTATCAAAGCACTTTGATTGCATATATTTCCTCATTGTTTCCTTATTTGGGAACATGAGAAGCATTAAAGAACCCACCACCCTCATAACCGAAACATCCTTAATTTGGGCGTTCTTTAATTCCATTGCCAATTCAATCACCGACATAGGCTTGTGGCAGAATCCCACGGCACAATTTTGCAATATTTCTAATTTATCCTCATCAATTACCCCATCTATTTTCCTATATTCTGGAATTTTGTCCATCATTCCCACTCTCAGATCACTCTTGTTGTCCAATTTCAATTTTTCCGATTGAGGCATATTACCACTCGGCTTCGACGGTGCCTTGGATGCCTTGAAATCCCCATTCCTTCTTCGCCAATATGCCTTCCTATTATCTCTTTGTGCCAATCGAACCATGATCTTGTACCCATACAATCGGAAACCATTGAAACGTTCAATCACCCGCTCGGCATCCTCTCTCGTTTTCATTCTCACAAACCCAAACCTGGATCCATCCCATGCTCGCTTCGTTGGTACAAACACGTCTACAACTACCCCGTGCCGATCAAAGACCTGCCAGATCCATTTCCAATGTAATTGTTGAGGTAGATTTCCGATGAATAGAGTCCACCATCCACGCCCCTCTCCTCCGGTTCTACCGTCGCCTGCCGTCGCCCATGTTCTGCCGTCGCCCATGTCTTTATATATATATTTAAAATTATATTTTTATTTTATGTTTCTTAATATTTTCACTCTAAAACTAAGTTTAAATCTCTACATTTTTTCTATGTTTGTATTATGTTCTTTTAAGTTTTAAGTTTATTTTTTTAAAATATTTTTGTGTTTAACATGTGATTTTTTTTTAAATTTTAAAATTAAAAAAAAAGAACTGGGGGTACCCGGTACCCGATTACCCGAGTAACCGAATCCCGTATACCCAGATATAATGGGCCAGGACACGGGCCACTTAATGAGGTACTCGGATGAACCGGGTACCCGACAATGTCCACCTCTAATTAATATTGGTAAACTATATTAACTGAATTTAAAAACAATATTTTAATATTTTCAAAAAAATAAACAATATGTTAATCACTTATATTATTGATTTATAATGTTTTGATTATTAATACGGTAAATGTCGTTTGTTTGATGAAGTGTCATTTTTAATAAAAGAAATTAATTTAACTCATGAACTTTAGATAAAATGTTAATTGGACTCATAAACTTTTAAACCATATGTACCTAATTCATTATAGAATACCTATTTAGCTTCAATTAATGTTTTTGAAAATAAATTTTCTCTTTTTGTAATTTATCCTCTCAACTTTGTATGATTTTCTAAACTATTGTAGAATACTTATTTAGCTTCAATTTATATTTTTGAAAACAAATTTTTTATTTTATCAATTTTACCCCTCAACTGTGTATGATTTTCTCATTTCTTCAACTCCTACTTTGTTTTAAGTCCATTTTGATCAATTTTAAAGCACATTCTCCACTAGGGTTGTAAAAACAGATAATCGAATGAGTTTCAGGTCGGGTCAAATCAGATACAGGTCAATTCAGGTGAAAAAAAATTGACTCGACTCGGGTCGGGTGCGGGTCAGTAGCAGGTCGGGTCCATTGCAGGTCGGGTCCATTTCAGTTCGGGTCCATTTCAAGTCGGGTCCATTTCAGATCGGGTTTATTTCAGGTCAGGTTCAAACAGATCAGGTTTGGGTTCAAACATTTCAAGTCCGAACCAGGTAATTGGCAGGTTAATTCGGGCTCGGGTAGACTTCAGGTCGGGTTCATTTCAATCCAGGTTCATTTCAGGTCGGGTTCACCCAGGCTGAGTGTTGAACCTGGCTCTGATACCACTAAATGTAACCCCCTAAACTCGACCTGGAAGGACTGAGTCAAATATAAGGAGTCAAACTCAAAGTTTGTTCCTTACGCAAGTAACCCGATTCAAACTTTAATTCCAAATAGACAGTAATAATATCGCATAATTCATATTGATAAAATATTCCTGATAATATTAAATATCTGAAATGTACATGCATGATAAAACGTAAAAACCCCAAATAAAACATCTGAAAACTTAAATTATATACAATCTGATAAAAACATATAATATAAATAGGTCCAAGTATCATACTGATAATAAATAAATAAATAAATAAATAAAGCTGGAAAACGAGGTCCTCCAAGTACCGTAGCCTAGACATGAGTATCTGACAATAGAACTAAAGGGGAGTCAGCGAAAATGCTCAGTGTGTCTCTACAGTACAAACAGAACTAACAGAGTCATCCAAACATTATCAGAATACAGTTTTTCCATCATGAATCAATTCAAACACATAAGCAAGTATGAATGGATATGCAACACAATATGATATGCACCCAACTACATCACCATCCGAAGAGTAAGGTTCCTTAGAACCACTCTCAACCTCGTCACCATCCGAAGTGGAATCCAGCCCGTAGGGTGAAACCACTGATCTGAAGTAGACATCACCCCGAATGATGAAGCTACTGAACTTCCCCGAACAGAATCCCAACCATAATGAGATGTCATAAAATCCGAGTTCTGAATCTGAATGCATTGTTTATCAACAGAAATGCATAACCATATAATCTGATATATAATAATCCGAATCTGAATGTATATACAAATACTGCATAACGTAACAGAATGCTGAACAAGTCAAACATCACAGATCAGCAAAATATTATCATCATACATCATCAAACCACATCATGTATACATTTCAACAAATCAACAACACATTTACAAACAGAACACTGTAAACAGACAGCACATAAGAGAACACACCTCAAGTAGCTAATACTCAACATCGACGGTGACGTCTCCCACGCTCAGCTCTATCTCTAGGTCGGTCAGAGTCAGCTCCTATAATAATTAAATACACCATCAAGATATTACTACTATGCTAGGATACTGATAATATAAATATCAAATATATTAATAATTAAACTCACGAGCGGATCCTGATGTCTGAGCAACATGAGGTCGTTCTTCGGGGACCTCATTGACACATGAGGGATGGGACGAGTTTTTCTCGCGTTCGTTGCGTTCATTTGAGGTAAACATGTTGTGAGAGTTGCGTTGTATAGTGGGATCGGTGGTGCTGATAGCCGAGAAGGCGGATAGGCTAGTGTGGAAGCATACAGCGACGAGACAATTCTCAGTGGCAATGTTGTCTAGGTTGATGGCGTCTTTTGGGTTGTAGTGTGATCGGAACATATCGGCAATTTGGTCGTTGAGAACCCCAACGAAAATACAGTGCTTTGTTTGGTTCGTTTTGTTGGGACGATTGCCTACATTATGCTTTTTGAGGGATAGGGGATGCGGCTTGAGGGAAATAATTTTGGCTGTCGTTGGTGTGGGGAGGGGGAGGAGGAAGTGGACCATATTTTATATCATTGTTCGTTTGCATGGGGAATTTGGTCGTTGTTTTTTGTGTGGTGGGGGTTGAGATTGTGCGACCATCAACAGTAATTGAGTTCATGAGAATAATGTTGGAAGGCACTTTTTGGGGACCATTGCGAGATAGGTGGTTGATGGGTTATGCTGCAGCATTATGGTCATTATGGTTAGCACGAAACGATTTAATATTTCAGGATAAGAGGATATCTGTGGGGGATTTATTTTTTCTCATTAAGCTACGTGTTTTTTATTGGGTAAGAGCGTTTGAGACGCAAGCGATGCTCATTGAGTCACAATGGTGGGACTGTCCGAGATGGGGGCGGAGGAGCATAGGGCAAGGGTGCCACGAGTGGGCTATGTATGGTCACCTCCGGTTTCCGGGTGTGTGAAGTTTAATGTCGATGGCTCGGCGCGAGGGAAACCGGGCCCGGCGGGATGTGGTGGGGTGTTGCGCGACGAGATGGGGAGAGTGTTGGCGTTGTTCTCGGGTCCGTTGGGAGTGTTGGACTCCAACGAGGCGGAGTTGCATGCGATTATGTTTGCTTTGGAATCCTTTTAGACATCGCACTGGTGCGCGAAACCTTGTATTATTGAGTACGATTCGTTAGTAGCGATTTCTTGGGTTAGTCATGGGGAAGGACGACCGTGGAGGCTTTTCCCTTTGTTCAGACACATCGATGATGCATGCATGGAGATGAATTACGTTTTTCACCATGTCGTGCGTGAGGTGAATGGTGTAGCCGACGCATTGGCTAAGGGTGGGGTGGATCGGAAGGCTTGGTTTCGGGTTGGGATTTAACGGTGGAGGGTGCAATGCGTGATGTGCGAAGAAGGGTGCAAGGCTGGACATTGAATGGGGGCATGCTGCTGGGTCATGCGCGCTGGATAGGGGCTCGGGCACAGGGTCACAGGCAGCGTGGACTGCTGCTGGACAATGTGCGTGCTGGGGTGGGGATCGAGCATCGCGGTTTAGGCATGTCGATGGGGGATTTCAGTGACATTTTCCCTGCGTTTTGCATGAGGAGTTGTATTTTTTCGAGTGTCCTCTTCGGGTACTCTTTTCTTCCATTTAAGTGTAGGGAGATTTTTAATGAGGCCCGGAGGGATACGTTGTATGATTTTTCAATTTCAATAAAAATCATACGTATTGAGCAAAAAAAACAGGAGGTCGTCCAGGTGGAGGAGGATGAAGGATCTCAGTATTCGAGTCAATGTCGTCTGCAAATACGAAAAATTCCAATTAATTTTCCGATATTCCAACTTTAAATACAAGTATAATCGAATAAAAGTGGTCAAAACGGTCTTTCAAGTTTGAATTTGGAAAAACGGGCAGCGGAATCGGAATTAGGACGTCGAAAAACATAAAATAGCTATTTTCTGAAAAAGTCAACAGTCAACGGGTGACGTCATCGCTGACGTCAGCCAACTCGGTTCCGGTGGAAATTCGGTTCGGTCACTCCAGTTCAGTTTAGCCCACCCACTTGGACTCAACCCGAATCTTGGGCTCTCACCAACCCAACTCGCTTCAGCCCACTTTCACACCCATTTGTCTAGCCCAAACCCAACACACACCTCAAGCCCAAACCCCACACATCTCAAGCCCAAACCCCACACTCATCAACACTTAGCAGAACTGAAAACCCTAGGGACACCATGATGGCGCCGATCGCCGGCGACGCTCCGATGACCTCTTATAGTCATTTTTCCGACCAAAACACGCACGCAAAAAACGATAACACCAAACAAGGCCTCATCGGCTTACCCACACACCAAACTCGAACAAAAACAGAGCAAAATGACGGTGAGGCAGAACGTCGAAGGGTTTTACATCGATTTACGGTAAACGGCAACGACGTTAGAGCCGCGGAGGGGCGGGTTTTGATCGGAAACGCGAGGGTAGTTAAACGATGGTTACGAATCAAAGAAAAGCCGGCGGTAACTCCCTCGTCGGAGCTTGATCGGAAAAAGGAAATGAAAAAGGTTGCTGGTTTTCTTTCTTACTGTGCTGAAACACGAAAGAAAATGGGAGAAAAAGGGTAACCGAATCGACACAAACAATTGAAAGGGATTCAGATTTTTCCTTTAATTTATTTTTGGGTAAATTATACATTAAGGGCTTCAAGACCAGCCCGCCTTACAAAAAGGTCACAGAAGTTTCAAAATTCTCAATTTAGCCACTAAATTAATTAAGATTTCAAAATAAAATTCCCAATTATTAGGGTTTTTAATTTAGGGCAAAAATTGGGATGTTACAGGTTCATTTCAGGTCGAGTAATTTCAGGTCGTTTCATTTCAGGTCGGGTTAATTCGGGTTTTGAATTCGTATCATTTTTCCTTTAAGTAGTCGATATTTATTTCGAGTTAATTATTTAACATCTTTCATGAAATCACATTAAAAATAAAATTTTGGCACTAGAAATGAATAAACATATCATAAATGATTCATATTTAAAATAATAAAGTAAATTAAAAACTTGAAATAGGGTCAATTTTGAGTAAAAACAAAGTTTTAGGGACTATAATGAACAACAAATAATATATAAGAGTCAATTTGGACTAAAAATAAAGTTTTAAGGACTTAATTGAATTGAACTAAAAGTTAAATGACTTAAATGAAAAACATTTAAAATTTAAAGGGCTACAAAATATTTAGCCCATCTAAAATGAATGGGTGGTAGGATATGAGCCCAAAGGCCAAAGCCCCAAACTATTAATAATTATTATTAATTATTAATTATTATATATACATTATATAACTTATAAGTTTTAATATATATATATATTTATATGTTATATTATAAGTTTTAATATATATATATATATATATATGTGTGTGTGTGTATTATATGTTATATTAATTATATTTATATGTTATATTATAAGTTTATATTAGAGTGTTTAGGGTTTAGGGTGTTGCATTATGATTTATGAGTTATCATTATTGTTTAGGGTTTAGTGTTTAAGCTTTATGGTTTAGGGTTTGAGTGTTAGGGTTTATATTTGAGGGTTTATGGTGTTGTATTAGGGTTTACGAGTTATTATTATTATTTATGGTTTAGAGCTTAAGGGTTTAAGGTTTAGGGTTTAGGGTGATGGTTTATGATTTAAGAGTTATGGTTTATACCCGAGGGTTTAGGGTTCATATTAGAGTGTTTAGGGTTTAGGGTGTTGCATTAGGGCTTTTGAGTTATCTTCATTGTTTATGGTTTAGGGTGTTGCATCAAGGTTTATGAGTTATCATCATTGTTTAGGGTTTAGGGTTTAGTGTCTGAGAGTTAGTGTTGTTATTTGATGGTTTAGGGTTTAGGGTGTTGTGTTAGGGTTACAAGTTATCATTATCGTTTATGATTTAAGGTTTAGAGTTTGTATATGAGGGGTTATGGTTCATATTATAGTGTTTAGGGTTTATGGTGTTGCATTATGGTTTATGAGTTATCATTATTGTTTATGGTTTATGGTTTAGGGTTTAGGGTGTTACGTTAGTGTTTACGAGTTATCATTATTATGTATGGTTTAGAGTTTAAGGATTTATAGTTTAGGGTTTTGGGTGTATGGTTTGTATTCAATGGGTTATGGTTTATATTATAGCGTTTGGGGTTTATGGTGTTGCATTATGGTTTATGAATTATCATTATTGTTTATGGTTTAGGGTTTAAGGTTTATAGTTTAAGGTTTAGGGTTTAGGGTGTTGCATTAAGGTTTATGAGTTATCATTATTGTTTATAGATTAGAGTTTAGGGTTTAGGGTTTAGGGTTCATATTCAATTGTTTAAGGTTTAGGGTGTTGCATTAGGGTTTATGAGTTATCATTATTATTCATGGTTTATAGTTAAAGGTTTAAGGGTTAGGGTTTAGGGTTTAGGGTTTATAGTTTTAGAGGTATGTTTTATATTTAAGGGTTTATTATATATATATATATATATTCGAGGGTTTAAAGGTTTAGGGTTCGAGAGTTAGGGTTTCTTTTTGAGGGTTTAGGGTGTTCCATTAGGGTTTATGAGTTATCTTTATTGTTTATGGTTTATAGTTTAGAGGTTTAATGTTTAGGGTGTAGGGTTTATGATTTTAGAGTTAGTGTTTATATTCAAGGGTTGAAGGATTTATGGTTTGAGAGTTATGGTTTACATTTAAGGGTTTAGGGTGTTGCATTAGAGTTTACGTATTATCATTATTGTCTAGGGTTTATAGTTTAAGGGTTTAGGGTGTATGGTTTATGATTTAAGAGTTAGAGTATATATTCGAGGGTTTATGGTTCATATTAGAGTGTTTAGGGTTTATGATTTTATAGTCAATGTTTATATTCGAGGGTTTATGATTTATATTCGAGGGTTTAAGGATTTAGGGTTTATATTCAAGGTTTTAAGGTGTTGCATTAGGGTTTACGAGTTATCATTATTGTTTATGGTTTATACTTTAAGGGTTTATGGCTTAGGATTTAAGAATTAGGGTTCATGGTTTATAGTTCATATTAGAGTGTTTAAGGTTTAGGGTGTTGCATTAGGGTTTATGAGTTATCATCATTGTTTATGCCTTATGGTTTAGAGTTTAGGGTTTATGGTTTAAGTGTTATGTTTTAAGGTTTAGGGTTTATAGTTTAGGATATAATGTTTAGGGTTTACTAAAAATATGTTTAGGGTTTAGGTAACATACATATACGCTTACATATATTAGGGCTTAGGGTTTATGGTTTAAGATTTAAGGTGTAGGGTTTAAGGGTTTAAGATTTAAGGTGTAAGGTGTAAGGTTCAAGGGTTTAAGGTTTAGGGTTAAGGAAAAATTCATTAAGGTTTATGGGTTTATGGTTCATTCATAATGCTTACATATATTAGGGTTTATGGTTTAATGTTTAGGGCTTAGGGTTTAGTGTTAATTCATTAAGGGTTTAGGGTTTAGAATTTATAGATTAAGGTTCATATATTGATGTATAAAATCAAAAGTCAAAATCATGAACCTTAAATAAAAAAGGCTTCCTAAACCCTAAATCAATAACCCTAACCCTAAACATTTAACATAAAACCATAAACCCTAAACATTTACAACAAAACCATAATTCAAAACCCTAAACCATAAATATTAAAACATTAAACCCCAAAATTCAAACACTAATTGAAACAGTAGCACTAAACCTTAAACCTAACCCTTAAATTATAACCCTAACCCCTAAATTAAAACCCCAAATCTTAAATTAAAACCCAACCATAAACCTTAAAACTAAAATAAGGACCAAATCGAATATAAAATAAACTTTTAAGCTGGATTTCACAAAAATCAGAACCAAATTGAAATAATTGAAAGTATGCGTGCTTGCGGAGCAAGACCCGTATAACGCGGGCAACCCTTTAAAAAACACGCGGATCTTTTTTACCTGGCTCACCCCTATAAATAAACTCCCACCCCCAGCCACTTTACACGATTTTTACCCTATTGTTACTCTGCTGAAATTTCTTCTTGATTTCTCTCTCTCAAAAACATAATTTTCCAAGATTTCCTATCTATTCTCAATCAAAACCTTGGTTTTTCACCAAGTTCTTCATTGTTCTTCCCCAAAATCGTTCCAGATCTTATACAAAAATTCTACATTAGTCTAAACTTGTTTCCTCTCGATCAAAATAAATATTTTCTCAAGAACATTATCATGTTCTTCCACTTTCCCCTTTTCAATCCTTCAAAACCCTAATCTCTAAATCAAATATGTTTTATCTTAAACCCCAAATCAATCGATACCCTAACCCATATACCCTTAAACCTAAACGATAATCCCTCAATCCTAATCCATCGACCTTAAACACTTATCCCCAAAATCGATTCGTATTTAAAAATCTTTTCATCTTCTTCTGAAAACTCTAATATCCTTTCTTCATCTTCTTCTGAAAATTCTAATTTTTTTTAATCTTTCTGACTTCTGAAAACCCTAATATTCTTTCTTCATCTTTTGACTTCTAAAAACCCTAATTTCCTTAATTCATTTCATCTTCTTTCTGAAAACTCTAATCTCCTTTCATCATCTTTTTATCTTTTCATCTCTTGATTTTGGTAAGTTATTGTCTCATATCTTTTTTTATTTATACTGTGATTTATGCTAACATTGTTTCTGTTTAATATGCATATTTTTTTTATTTCTGGAGTTGATCTTCTATGCCTTTTCAATTTCGATAAGATCTCTTTTATTCTCCTCTCTCAATTGTTATTTTATATTTTTTGTTCGTTTAATGTTTAGTTTTTATTTTTTTTATTTTTACTAATTGTTTACTTTTTTACTCAGGAAGGTTTCTGGCTTCTGTCAGACTGTTCATCTTACGCGTGTATATTTCTAGTTGTTGGTATATTTTTGTTTGCCTTTTCATTTGGTTGCATGTATATTTTATTTGCCTTTTCATTTGGTTGCATGTTTTAATGTTTTAATGTATTGTTGTTTTAATGTTTCTGTTTATGTGTTGTTGGTTTAATATGCATGCTAGGGTTTCCTTGGTTTAATCCGAGTGTTTAGGCTGGACTACCAGACCTGCGGGGCTACTGGTGCCAAAGAGAGTTTTTAAAAGACCCTGTGATTTGGTGTAAACAACGCCATGTACAAGGATTAAACCGAAACTACTTTGTTTGTCTGGTTTAGTGTTTTACTTTGTTCTGAATTTTGTCATGTATATGTCTTAATGTTTCTGCTTATGTTATGTATATATTTCTGTTTATATGTTTGTCTTAATGTTTCTGAATTTTGTTATGTATATGTTTTAATGTTTCTGTTTATGTGTTGTTGGTCTAGTATGTGTGCTAGGATTTTCTTGGTTTAATCCGAGTGTTTAGGCTGGACTACCAGACCTGCGGGGCTACTGGTGCCAAAGGGGTTTTTTAAAGGACCCCGTGGTTTGGTGTAAACAACGCCGTGTACAAGGATTAAACTAAAGTTAACAAATTTATAAGTATATAATTTTATTATAAATAATATATATTATTATACTTAACAAATTTCTAAGTATATAATTTTACTATACATAATGAAGTTAACAAATTAAGAGAAATTTTAAAGTATAATGTAAGATAAAATTTTTCTAAGTATAATGAAATTAACATAATCTATTAAAAAATTACTAAGTTTATAATGAACAGTTAACACTTTAAATTATTTAACATTTTTAGCCAGGTCTACATTAGTTCAGGTCAACAACAGTTCAGGTTCAAAATAGGTCGGGTCCATTAACAGGTCGGGTTCATAACATGTCGGGTAAAATCGGATCTCGGGTCGATTCAGTTGGATAATATCAGGTAATTTGCCAGGTCGGTCTCGGGTTCGTTTCAGTCGGATGCAGGCCAGGTTTCAGGTCAAAATTAACAGGTCAGATTCGGGTACGGGTCGTTTTCAGTCGGACGCAAATCAGGTTCGGTTGCTACAGTAACATGTTCAACTCGGGTTCAGGTCAGGAACAGTCAGTTACAGTTCGAGTTCGGGTCATCGAATATTCAGGTCAAATCAAGTTCTGACTCGAGCAGTTTTCAGGTAGGTTTTCAAGTTCTGACTTGTTTTTACAATCCTATTCTCCACTACATGTAATAATATTTACCGGTGACATATAACGGAATCAACAAAACAAAACCAAAGCTAAAGTCCCCGTACATAACCATCAAACCATCAGGTCCATCACTCCACAACAGCAAGCATCACGCATCTCTAGCTTTGGAACCAATAATTTCTCTCAATACAACTTTCATCAATAGAGGATCTAAAAATATATTTAAAGGTGAACACACATAAAATCTCAAAACTTTATGGTGGGCACAAATCATAAATATTACAAAAAATCGAGGACTAATACATAAATATTACAAAAAATCGAGGACTAATACAAAAAATCATAAATATTAAAAGTAAATGTGTGAACTTTAAAAAGTTTAAGGTGAGCACAGGCCCATCCACATTACATTTGGATCTGCCATTGCACTTTGTCAATACATCCGCTAAGCTGTTTATCTTAAAGTAAACATTGTGAAAACATACACACACACATAAGTCTTACCACAGCGATATTAATTTTATTAAGAACCAATTATTATTTATTATTTTATTTATTTATCTGAATAATAATAATAATAATAATAATAATAATAATAATAATAATAATAATCTCAGAAAATAAGAAAATTATTATTATTAAATCAAAAAGTATAGTCTCTCCAATCTCCATTCTTCATCAACTTGTGGAGCTTACTTACCCACTTGTTTAGTGCTTTGAAATTGCCAAGAACGTACAGTTTTCGTACACGTCATTAAAATAAACCAAACTTTCTCATTAAATCATAATAATTAATTAAAAAAAAGATGAGATTAAGTAAAGCCAAAACAATCACGCAACATGCAGACAATATAGAGTGGGCAATATACAACATTCTCCATTATGGTTTGCTTCCAACTTTCTCATTTTCAATCATATCAACCAATCACCTTTTTTTTCAATCTCATTATCTTCATTATATATGTCAGTAATTTCATTTTGAGCATTGATATAAAACTAAAAAAAATGAGAAAATATATAAAAATTTATATATTAAAATGTCTTAAACTAAAACATTACTTTTAAATGGACTAAAAAGGATATTATACCATTAACCAAATGGAGCTAAAATCTTTCCTACCCTCCTTTGGATTTAATCATATACACAGGGACAAAGTCAATGATGAAAATCGTCAACCCCTTAATTATGCTCTCATTGGTGCCTCCACTTTAAAACAACATGTTTAGGGTTTGGGGTTTAAGGTTGAGACTTAAGGTTAGGGTGTATAGAATTAGGGTTATGGTGTATTTTTTAGGGTTTAGAGTTTAAGATATGAAAATTAGGGTTAAGGCTTAAAATTTAATTTTTAAGTATTTTTTAGTAGGGGTATATAATATAAGGAGGCATGGTTAGGGGCAGAAGGTTTTTACTCCAAAGTCAATACTAATTCAGTGAACAAAGTGTAATTAACAACAGAAAAGGAGGACAAAATTAAAATAAATTAAAAGTAGGTAGATACAAGGAAGAATACAGCTCAACTAATTAATTTGTATTTTTACCCCTAAGTTCGTATTAAATATTTAATTTAGCGCCTCCGCGAAAAAAACGCAACGAATTAGGTCCTCGAATTCGCGAATTACATCAATTAACATTTGATTAGCGTTGACCGTTAATGTATTGACGTGGTAGCTAACAGTGATGACGTGGTAGCCCACATGTAAACGTTGTTGTGGCAGAGGGGTAACGTTTGTTTTTTTATGGAGTTCGAGGGTAAAATTGATTTTTTAGGGAGTTTGAGGACTTAATTGATTTTTAAGTCATATTTTTTTAAAAAAAATAAAATACTATTATTTATTAAAAATATAAGTGAAATTTTAAATTTTTTTTAAAAAATAAAAAACATATAAAATGATAAATATAAAAAAATTGAAAAAATTAAAATTTAAAAATATTTATCAACAGATAAAATGGTAAAAAAATTAAAATTGACATTAAAAAAATTAATTATTAAAAATATATATTTATATTTTAAAAAAATATATATTTTTACCCCTAAGTTCGTATTAAAATTTTTAAAATTAATAAGTGTCCAAATTATACCTCTTTTAAACTTTAAGTGCCTAAATTATTTTTTTGTAAAAATAGGTGAAGAAAATTTCAAACATTACAATTTTAAGTGTCCGATCATCAATGGTCGTTTAAAAAATCGTTGTTCAATCAGAACGAGACACGTGGCAAGAATATTAAGCTTCTTAAAAAAATTTAAATTTTTATTTAAAAAATCTTAAAATTCTAAAAAAATATTCAAGTCAATCCCAAAATCTCTATAAATAACAAAATCCCAAATCCCCAAATCATCGCCACTATCACCGCCGATCACCGTTGTTGATCGCACCCTTTCAATCGTCGGAACCAACCGGTCATTTCCACTAATGTGCCGTCGCTAGAAAACGATGAATGGTGTACCAATTGAACGACTATTTAACATTCGTTGTTCAATGTTCGACTGACACACCGTTTGCCGATTTCCGGTGACAAAACATTGGGGAAAACGGCCGACTGGATCTAACGACCGAAAGGGTGTGGTCAGTTGTCCCCTTAAGCAAATCCGGCATAGGTAACAACTTTTGTCCCACTTCGGCCCAACAAACTGGAGTTCTACACTTCCTACCATACAAGGCCTCATACGGAGCCATCTAAATGCTCGACTGAAAACTGTTATTGTAAGCAAACTCGACTAGAGGCAAGTGCTTCTCCCAAGTACCCTAAAAATCAATAATGCAACAACGCAACATATCCTCTAAGATCTGTAAAACTCTCTCTCGCTGACCATCTGACTGAGGATGATAAGACGTGCTGAAATTCAACCGGGTACCCAAAGTTGTATGCAGACACTCCCAAAATCGAGCTGTAAACCTCAGATCTTTATCGGACACAATGGACTTCGGCACACCATGCAGTCTAACAATCTCACCAATGTACAGATCGGCCAATCTATCTAATGTATAGGTCGTATTGACTGCCAAGAAGTGAGCACACTTCGTAAAACGATCTACTATAACCCAAATTGAGTTCTTCTTCGTAGGAGTCAAAGGCAAGCCCGAAACAAAATCCATGGTAATGTTCTCCCATTTTCATTCCGGAATCCTCAACGGTTGCAACAAACCTGAGGGAACCTGATGTTCCGCCTTCACTCTCTGACACACCATACACTTGCTCACGAAGTCGGCCACATCTCTCTTCAAACCAACCCAAAAGTACTCATTCTTCAAATCACGGTACATCTTCGTACTTCCAGGATGCATAGCAAACAGACTACTGTGTGCTTCAGTCAAGATCATACGTCTCAAGTCACTGTCTTCTAGCATAACTATCCTATTTTTGAAACACAAGACCCCATCGGTACTGAAACTGTAGTCTAAAGGTCTACCCTCGGCCACATCTTGCACGTGAGGTGCCAAAGATCTATCTAAGAGATGCTTCTCCCTGATCAACTGACCTAGTGTAGGTCTAACCTGAAGCTCGGCTACCAAGCCACCATCTCCGGACAAGCTCAATCTAGCAAACATGGCTCTCAAATCTATAGCTACCTTTCTACTCAAAGCATCGGCCACTACATTGGCCTTACCCGGATGGTACTCAATCGTAAGATCATAGTCTTTTAGCAACTCTAACCACCTACGCTGTCTGAGATTCAAATCTCGCTGAGTCATGATGTACTTCAAACCCTTGTGATCTGTGTACACTGTGCATCTCTCACCGTACAAATAATGTCTCCAAATCTTAAGAGCAAACACAATTGCAGCTAACTCTATGTCATGGGTCGGATAGTTGCGCTCGTGAGTCTTCAACTGTCTTGAGGCATAAGCCACTACTCTTTTGTCTTGCATGAGAACACAACCTAGGCCTACATAGGAAGCATCACTGTAAACTACATAGTCTTTCCCGGACTCTAGCTGAATCAAGATCGATGCTTGAGTCAAAGCTTCTTTCAATTTCTCAAAGGCTTTCTGTCTTGCATCTGTCCACTCAAACGGAACACTCTTCTGAAGCAACTGTGTCAAAGGAGCGTCTAACTTCGAGAAACCTTCTACGAATCTTCTATAGTATCCAACTAAGCCTAGAAAACTACGTACCTCTGTTACTAACTTCGGTTGCTTCCATTCAACAATGGCCTCTATTTTCTTCGGATCAACTCTAATCCCATCGGTAGACACTACATGTCCTAGGAAGACTACCTCTCGGATCCAGAATTCACACTTGCTCAACTTCGCATACAACTGGTTATCTAACAAAGTCTTCAAAACTAGTCTCAAGTGTTGGTCGTGGTCTTCTTCGGTACGTGAATACACCAAGATGTCATCTATGAAAACAACTACAAACTGATCTAAGTACTGATGAAAAATCCTATTCATCATATCCATGAAAGCAGCCGGTGCGTTAGTCAACCCAAAAGGCATGACTAAAAACTCATAGTGACCATACCTAGTTCTAAAAGCCGTCTTCGGTACATCAACTTCTCTTACCTTTAGCTAGTAGTAACATGATCTCAAGTCAATCTTCGAAAAGACTAATGTCCCTCTCAACTGGTCAAACAAATCATCAATTCTAGGCAATGGACATTTGTTCTTCACCTTTAACTGATTCAACTGTCTGTAGTCTATACACATTCTCATGCTTCCATCTTTCTTCTTTACAAACAATACTGGTGCACCCCAAGGCGAAGAACTAGGTCGAATGAAGCCTCTATCTGTCAACTCTTGCAACTGAGTCTTCAACTCTTTCAGTTCTTTCGGTGCCATGCGATACGGAGCAATCGAAACAGGAGCTGAATCAGAATAAGTCTTTATAGTAAACTCTACCTCTCTATCAGGTGGTAAACCCGGCAACACTTCCAGAAACACACTAGGAAAGTCACACACGGTCCGGATATCTTGAGGTCTAACTTCACTCATATTTGGATTTATCACATAGGCCAAATATGCTTCGCAACCCATCTCAACTAATCTCTTAGCCTCTAGAACTGAAACTACATTGGATAAGAACTTCACGTTCTCACCCACCACTACGATCTCATAGTCATCTGTGAGTCTCAAAGAAATCCTCTTGGTTTCAAAGTCTATCCTAACTCTATGCTCATTGAGCCAGTCCATACCCATAATCACATCAAAGCCATAAAATGGTAGCTCCATCATATCCACTGGAAATACATGTTCTCTGAACCATCAACGGACACCTTTTGTACATCTTTCTAACTACTACCGTGTCCCCAAAGGAACTAGTAACACTAACTCCTACCTCTAACATTTCACAAGGCAAATTCAACGACTGTGCATGCTCACTCAGGATATAAGAATGTGTAGACCCGGAGTCAATCAAAGAAAGCAAACCCAAATACTGTATCGAGAAGTTACCTGCAATCAAATTTGTCATGCTGATCCCCACGCTAAGCGTAAACTCTGGCCTGACCTCCGCTCTCTGGCTGGACTGCAACTACATGTGCTATGTTCCTCTGACCATCATTTCTCGGCTGGAAGTTACCTCTACCGCGTCCGCGGCCTCTCTGAAAGTCATTGGCTCTAGCAGGAGCCTGAGCTGGTGCCTGTCCCACCTGATGTGGACAGTCACGCCTAATATGATCTCTAGCTCCACAACTCCAACACGAGTGAAAATTCCCCCAACACCCACCGGTGTGGTTCCTCCCGCAAGTAGCACACGTGGGCAACTTCCCACCAGCCCTCTTGCCCTGTTAGCCCCTACCGTGGTTACCTCCTCCACGCCTATGTTCATAGTGATGCCGGTTGTCCCGATGCCTCTTGGAATCACCTCTATCAAAGTCACTAGATCTTTGCTAGAATTAGAACCACCAGATCGTTTGGTCAAGCCCAAACTGTGCTCTAAGTCCTTGGCCCTCGCGACCAAGACATCAAAATCAGTGTAGTCCGAAGCTAGAGTGTACCTCTTGATTTCTTCATTCAGCCCATAACGGAAACGGTTACAACGTTCCACTTTAGTAGGAACAAGCTCAGATGCATACTGACTCAGCCTAACAAATCGAATCTCCTAGTCGGTCACAGACATACTCCCCTGAAGCAAAGTCATAAATTCCATCTTCTTCTCATCGAGATATCGAGGACCCAAGTACTTCTTACGGAATGCTGACTCAAAGAACTCCCAAGTGATCTCGGCCTCCTCTATACCCGTATTGATGGTGACCCACCAAGTGTAGGCATCACCCTGAAGCAAGGACTCAACACACCCTAAAATTTTCTTCAATTATATCTTCTCTAAAGGCAAGTTTAAATCCTATGTGATCATGACAGCGGAAAACAACACGGGATAAAAGCAACCAAGCCCAAACAACATGTTGAACAACCCATTTTTAAGTTATAAAACAGGTTGTTTCGAAACACCCTTGAGGTGTATCGAAACACCTTGACTTGGTCAACAGCCCCAAGTCCACACGAGATGGCCGTATCGGAACGGAGGTCAACCGTTCCGAAACACCCCCAACGGTCAACTTCTCATGGTCAACGACATATTGACCGTTCAGAAACACCTGGACTCGTTTCGAAACCCAAAAATATCGGCAATTTCTCAGATTTCCAGTAGCAAATCTGTACCGAAACGGACCCTAGGCGTATCGAAACGCCTGACCTGGAACAAGAGGTCGTATCGAAACAAGACCAACCGTTTCGATACACGGGCTGCGAAAAGACAGATTTTGCTGGTTTAAGACACTAGGCAGCCCCAAAACTCTACCAAAACACTCAAGACTCAACATACAATCCATCTAGGTGAAAAGCACCCTAAAAACACATGCTTAGCCCACAATAAACATGTAAAGACAAACATCAACGAATCATTAAGCACAACAAGGATTCTTGCATCACATTCCAAATATCATTCAAGGCATACTTAAACATTTAAAAGCCCATAAGGCACATGTCTCCACACATAGAGTTTACATGCAACAATTTCACATGTACTCATCCAAAAGCATAGCATCTCAATACAAACATTCAACCAACACTTAACATGGTTACATATCCAAGTAAAGCATAAACATCAACAACATCCATGAGTCATACAACGCTCATACAAAACGCATATCAGCCTCATTGCTAAACTACCACTTTAATTACTAAATCATACTTAAGCAACTACAAACTTGGAAAGCCCTTTCGCCTTGCTCCTTGCTAACACCACGCTAATGATATGCATTATTGAAAATGAGAGTGTAAGCTAGAAGCTTAGTGAGGATGCTCTAAAATCAAAAACAACAACAATGCAGGGTCCAAGCATGCAAATCCTTAACATCATACACAACATACATAGGCATCTCATAGCAACCTAGCTAGTGTTTCAAGAGTCAATAATATGGCATCTCACATCATATTAAGCTCAACAATATAAACCAATATCACAACATCATAATCATAAGAGCAAGTTCATTGGCCACTATTAGTTTACTCGGATGTGCGGATTTACTCTCAACAACAATATTACCTCGGTGGGATTACACTCATCATCGAACCTTGCATGGGTGGGATTCCACTCATCACCACATGCCCTATGGATGGGATTTCACTCATCATCACGTAAATATAAATAAATTTCCGGTGGAATATTACATCACCATACTCCTCCTTGATGACTCAACGCCATCAAGGCCACGCGCATTTTAACTCAATCGTGTGCACACTAATCCTAATGATCGATCATTTACACCCGGTAAGTTAATTAGTGCCAATTTCTTTAAACCACATCACACATCCATCAATTATAGCACATAATCATCATCACACATATCAAGGTATACACATACGAACCAATTCATATCTCACAAGATCAAGATAGGCAATGGCATATAAAGCATCATTAACAATCAAGGAGTTAAACTACCAATTTAATTTCTGCCTCGGAATGGCCTACCAAGCTCATTCCAACTCTTCCGCTACACACACTTGAACCAACTTTAAAACAATTTAAAGTTTTACTCATCACCCTTCCTTAGCAAACCAAGCAAGCAAGTCAAGCCTCCTCAATTCTCGGATTCGATCCCGATGCTTCTCCGATGTTTCCTCTTGCTTCTAATCAATCAAAACACAATCATTGCTCACCAATTCAATGCTAAATTCAGTCACAAATTCCAACCCACAAACACAAGCCAAACTTCACCATTTTCAAACTCAACTAATCACAAAACCTCCATTTTCGAGCTCCCCAAATACCCAGCTGAAAACTATGATTCCCAACACCCAAATGGCATCTAAAAGGTACCAAAACACTTTCCTAATAACCCTATACCATCAGCCCTTCAACCCAACCCTAAAACACACCAAAACCCAATTTTAGACACTTCAAAAATTGCCCCAAAGACCCACTTTGAGATTTCTCCTAAATCCAACCATTTCAAGATATAAAGTGTATTTAGGTGTGATTTATTCAAAATTCAACTCAACAATTCAAAAACAATTGAAAAACCCATTAAAAATCCAAACTTTCCTTAAACTTGAAAAATACAAAAATGGATAGTTTTGAAATCTAAGACTATGTAAATGATGGGGATGATGAGGAGAGTTAAGAAATGTGATTACCTTTGAAAATGCCCTTAATTTGGTGGAGAGATTGAATGGAATAGTGTTTTAGAGGTTTAGGGAGGGTTTGGTTTGATTTCACGTTAAAAGGAGAAAGGGGGAAGATGATGGATTTTTTTTGTTCCTTTTTGATTCAAAAAGGTTGTCATCTACTTTTCACTTTATTTACGAAATTGCAACCCCTTTTATTTTAAATCTCAATTAAATCAAAACTAAGGTTAATTTAAATAAAATCGATTTTACCGACTTGAACCAACTCACGCGTCTAACTCATAACCGCAAAACACGGGTGTTACAGGGCTGCTACCTCGCTACGATCTGCCACAGTGTTAGATCCTAGATTAATAAAGGATTATGGTTACTACAAGATATAAGTGATAACTCTAATAACTTACATGGTTTATAAGTTCATACTAGTAACTATCGGAACGCGCGAAGGAGCAGATTGGGAGGAACTAGGTTAAGCAGACGAACTGTTGGGGAGTCTCGATTACCTTTAAACAAATAAAAGCTTATATTATCCCTTTATTCGATCTACATTTAACTTAATGAAACAATTAAATACATATGCATGATTGGGTTTAGGGACAGATTCAGAGGTTTTTGAATTAGAATTTCGCGAAACGGGCTTCAAAAACGAACTCAGGACGTCGAAAAACATAAAATAGGGTTTTTTTTTCAAATTTTTTGACTTTTTGGTCAAAGTCAACGCTGACGTCAGCAGGTCAACGGGAGGAGATCAACTGAGTTGACTCGGGTTGATCGTGTTTGGGCTCGGGTCGGTTAAGACCGGTTCACCTACCCTTTTATGCTTGACTTCGCCAGTCGGTCACCGGAAATAGTCGCAGGAAACGCTTTTGGTCGCGATTCTACCAGAAAAAGATAAATAATCAATCTAACGTTTCAACCCACATGCCACTAATATGAAATAAGCCGAAATTTCGACATATCTTACCATGGAAATTCAAAACCCACCGGAAACGTATGGTACTCCGATGAAAGCTCTCCCGGCGGCAAGACGTCAAGTGCTCAGAGGGGTTTTCCTCGCCTCCACAGGGGAGCGCGTCTGGACGGTCGACGCGCTTTGTTGACGACGAAAATGGTCGGAAACGAAACTTCAACCTTTTCCCCACGGCGGACGGCTCGGGCAGGCGCGTGGCTGACGGCGCTGGGCTCGGAGCTGGTTGACGCACACACCGGTGGTGGCGGTGTCTCACACGGCGGAGCGGTGAGGGGAGGGCGACAGTGGTCAGATAAGGGTTGGTAGGAGTGTTCGGTGAGGTCTCTAGAAGGGAAATCGAGCATTTAATTTTCTTGGTAGGTGGAAGGGCACATCAGATTTAATTATCCAAGGCAAGAAACAAAGGATGGTTCAAAATGAAACTAGGGGAACTCAAACACTAAGAGCCATTAGCTAAGATAGCTGGATTACAGCCATGGTGTAACACCCGGGTTTAGGGGTTAGGTGGAAATAATATTTTAATATTATTTTGGGCACGGTTTTATAAGTTATTTAATGGCTCGGGTTTGTTTTCAAATTAATTAATTTAAAGAGTAACTATGTTTTAAGACTTAACCCCTTTTAGTCATGGATTTTATGTCATTGTGAATAATTCATTTCATTAAGGGCAAGACAGTCTTTGTGCCTTTAAATTTAAAACAAAACAAAAACCCCAACCCATTTACTATTTATTCTCTTCTTCATCAACGGGAAAACAAAAGCTCCCAACCCATCTACTATTCCATTCAAGAGCTCTCTCATTTCAACTCCGTTTTGAAAGGTAATGGTGCTTTCGACTTCCCCTCATCTTCCCCTTCATAAAAGTACCATTCTTTTTCATTTTCATGAAGTTTTTGGAAAATAGAGGTTTTGAATATTTTGATTAAAAATGGTGCCTTTGTGTAGGTAAACCTAATATTTTGATTTATTATGGTTAGCTATGGAATATAGGAGCTAAATGATGTTACACATGTGAATTTCAAATGATTTTAATCAATTTTCGGAATTTGGCTTTAAGAGGGTTTTTGGGAGGTTTTAAAGTGGGTTTTGGGGCTGTTTAAGGTTGGATTTTGGGGGCTGTAGGTAGTATGATATATGAGGATCATTTCGGGTGTAATTGATGCTTGTTTGGGTGTTCGAAATGGGAGAATTCAGTGGGTGTTAAGGGCTGCTCGAAAATTCTGTTTTTGGGGTTGATTTTGAGTGTTGGATTCTTGGTAATGTTAATCCGGGTTGGCTTCGATGATAAGATATTGATTGTGGATGTTTTGTTTGTGTTTGGGATTGATTAGAATCAAGTTTGGGCATCGGTGAAGCATCGGAAGTGAATCCGGGAAGTTGAAGGTTGTTGCTTGCTTGGTCTTGAGCTTGGAAGCTTAGGTGAGTGGTTAATTGCTTTAAATGATTTTAAAATAGTTGGTTCGAGTGTTTGGACTAGGTTGGGCTTGGTAGACCCACCTAGAGTTGGGGTTAGGGTGGTAGCCTAATCCTAAGCTTGATCAAGAGCCTATGGTTGAACTTAGTTACATGGTTGTGTATGTCTCGTATGAAATGTGATGTGAATGTTTATGTGTATTGCATTATACATGTGAAATGAGATTGGACTTATGATGCTTGAGACATGCATGGTGATAATTGTTGGTGAATACGTGCTAAGCACAAGGTTATCGAAATGAGTAATGTGAAGTGGGTAAATATTGGCACTAGTAAACTTGAATACAAATGATCGATCATTAGGATGTTAGTGTGTACATATGAGTCTAAAGTCGCGCGTGGCCTTGGTGGCCTTGAGTCACCAAGGAGGAGTACGGGTTCGCCCGGAATTGTATTTAAATATAGTCGGTGATGAGTGGAATCCCATCGACGGGGCGTGAGGATGAGTGGAATCCCCTCCGCGAGACCGGTGATGAGTGAAATCCCACCGTGAGGTAATGTGGTTGTTGGATATGAGTTTCCAACATGTCTATCCGCGTATTCGGGTCTTAGCTAGGTGCCAATGTTGTTTGATGCATATATCAATGTGTTGAGGTTCATGGTTCTTATTGGGATACTTGTTTGTGATTACATGTATCGTGGAAATTGAGCTCATGATCATGGCATTAATATTGTCTATTGCTCATGCATTTTATCTTGTGGACCTTGGTATGATTGTGTTACCTTGGCTAGATCGTGCTCGGACCCTGCGATGTTGAGGTTTGTTTTTAGAGCTCACCCTCACTAAGCATCATTGCTTACGCTCTCTTTGTTCAACATTGCAGATCCTTAGTTCGTGGGTTGCTCGGGCAAGTGGAGGGCCTCCAAGTGTGATTTTGGCTTGAGTTCATCAAGTATGAATTTTAATGTTAAACATGTAATGGTTTGAGCAATGGGACATGTATGGATTTGGTTGAGTAGTTGTTGGTTGTTAAGAGCATGTATAGACTCCCTTATATCTTGCTTTTGCATGGTTGTGTTGTCATGATGAATGTTAACTCATGCCTAAGTTGCTCTTTTGAATGTTAGCCATATGCCTTAAGAGTTGATATATGTGTTTGAATGGTGTTTGTATGAATGCATGTTTGTGAGGTGTTGCCTAGTGTTAGATTTGTCTAAATCGTTGTTGAAGCATGCTAGTATGGTTGATAAGCCTTAAGTTGAATTAATGTGGTGTTGTGATGTGTTTTGGTGGTGTTTTGGGGCACCTTTGTGCCTTAAAACAGCAAATTCGAGTCTGCAGACAGGGGGTGTTTCGGAACGGGTCCCCCTGTTCCGGAACGGGCCCTTTGCAAATGGTCTGCCGTTTCGAAACGGATGAGGGTCGTTTCAGAACATTTTTGCTACTGGAATTTTGAGAAATTGGCGAGATGAAGCCGTTCCGAAACGGGCCTTTGATGTTTCGAAACGGTCAAATCTCGTTGACCACGAGATATTGACCGTCAAGGTCGTTCCGATACGGGTCTCCCCTGTTTCGGAACGGTCACCTTATGGTTGACCCAGGCCCGTTGACTAGGTCAAGGCGTTTCGGAACACCCTAAGGGCGTTTCGAAACGGCCTGCTGTACATCAATAAAATGAACTGTTTAATTGTTGGGTTGGTCGATGTTTGTTGAAATGTTTGTATTTTCCACTGCTGTGCTTCACATAGGTTTAATTTTGCATATAGACAAGATAAAATAAAAAGAAACTTTTAGGGTCGTTAACCGAGGAGAAATCTTAACGGGTTTCGCTTCGGTTTTCCCCGTGTGGCCCACTCGGACCGGTCATCCGACCAGACCGGGACGAGGGGGTTACACTTGTTGGTATCAGAGCCTAAGGTTACCGAGACCTTGGGCAGGTAAGTGAGGTAAGTTCAAGTTTTTAAATTGAATTGCACGGTGTTTGCTTGTTTTGCAAGAATGGTTGCTTGTGTGATAAGTATGCTGATTGTTTTATTTTAAAGCATGTGTGTGTGTGGGTCCCATTGCTGCTATTACATTGGAAAAATGATTTTTAAGTGAGGGAACATACTTGGACACTTGGAAGCCTTGCCTTGCTAACCCAACTTGTATGTTTTGTTGTTGTGGTTGTAGTTGACATCTGTGAGAGCGATGTCTAGACCGAGAGGTAGGCCGAGGTTGGTTCGTCAGGAACCACGAGTTGCGGCTCCTGTTGAGCCGGCAGTTGGTGCGGGGGCTCACCTTGAAGGGCCGGTGGCCGCGGGAGTAGGCGCTCCTCCACCACCTCCACCACCACCACCTCCTCCACCTGGAGTTGGGGGCGAGGATGGAGCCGGAGGAAATGGACCACAAGGTGGCCAAGGTCCAGCTGGAATTGACATGACTCCGCTAGTGCAAGCAATAGCGAGAGCGTTTCAGGCCGCAGTTGCGGGAGCTCAGGCTGCAGCTCAGCCTAGGTGTGATGATGCTAGTTTACCTTTGGAGAGGCTCCGTAGCTTAGGGGCCGAGGAGTTTAGAGGATCTACTCCGGAGAGGTCGGAGTTATGGTTGGAGAAGACAGTTCGTATCTTGGCTCAGATGGATTGCGCGGGCGCACGTAGATTGGGTTGTGTGATCTCACTGCTTCAGGGTGATGCCTACACCTGGTGGGTCACCATTACTACCGGGGTTCTAGAGGCAGAGATTGATTGGGAATTCTTTGAGTCTGCTTTCCGGAAGAGGTACTTGGGACCGAGGTACTTAGACGAGAAGAAGAGAGAGTTCATGGCTCTCACTCAGGGAGATACTTCTGTGACTGATTATGAGATTCGTTTCGTTCGTCTGAGTCAGTATGCTCCGGAGTTAGTACCTACTGAGAGGGCTCGATGTGATCGTTTCAGATACGGACTTCATGAGGAAGTTAAGAGGTATACCTTAGCTTCTGATTATTCGGACTTTGATGTCTTGGTTGCTAGAGCCAAGGACATTGAGCACAGCTTGGGGCTGGCCAAGCGTTCTGGGGGATCTAGTTTTGGTAAGAGGCACAACAACTTTGATGGTAGAGATGCCAAGAGGCACCGAGGTGGCGGACATCAGTTTGACCATAGGCGTGGCGGTGGCCACCATGGTAGGGGCCATCAGGGCCATAGAGGAGGAGGGCGTTTGCCCGAGTGTACCCGTTGTGGGAGGCAGCATGCTGGTGAGTGTTGGGGTAATTTCCATGCCTGCTGGAACTGTGGTTCGAGGGACCACTTTAGGAGGGATTGCCCGCATCAGGCGGCTCAGGCACCAAACATTGCTCAGGCTCCTGCGAGAGCTAATGATTTTCAGAGAGGTCGTGGGCGCGGTCGTGGCTACTTCCAGCCTAGGGCTGATGCACCTAGGGTAGATGCTCAGAGGAACCTTGCTCATGTTGTGGCTGTGCAACCAGAGGCGGGAGGACCAGCGAGGGTCTATGCTCAGAGAGAGGCCGGGAACGACACCGATGTGATAGCAGGTAATTTCGAGTTACAGTCTATGTCTTTGCTTTCTTTGGTTGATTCGGGTTCTACACATTCCTACATCTTGAGTGAGCATGCACAGAAGTTAGATATTCCTGTTGAGATCTTAGATGTAGGTATGCATGTTACTAGTTCTTTTGGTGAGACAGTTGTGGTTAGACGTATGTATAGGAGGTGTCCACTGAAGATTCATGGTCATGTGTTTTCAGTTGATATGATGGAACTTCCTTTCTACGGTTTTGATATTATATTAGGTATGGATTGGTTGGTTGAGCATCGGGCTAGTGTGGATTTTGAGACAAAGAGAATTTCCTTGAAGCTTTCTGATGACTACGAGGTAGTGGTAGTAGGCGAGAACATTAAGTTCTTGTCTAATGTGGTGTCAGCTTTAGAGGCTCATAGGTTGATGGACTCTGGATGTGGGGCCTATTTAGCTTATGTTATGAATCCGGACATGAGCGAAGCTAGACCGAAAGATATCAGAACAGTGTGTGACTTTCCAGATGTGTTTCCTGAAGAGTTACCGGGTTTGCCTCCTGACAGAGATGTTGAGTTTGTGATTGAGACAGTTTCGGGATCTAATCCAGTTTCGATAGCTCCGTATCGTATGGCTCCGAAAGAGTTGAAAGAATTGAAGAGTCAGTTGCAAGAATTATTAGACCGTGGTTTCATTAGGCCTAGTAGTTCTCCGTGGGGTGCTCCAGTGTTGTTTGTGAAAAAGAAAGATGGTAGCATGCGCATGTGTATCGACTACAGGCAGTTGAATCAATTGACTGTGAAGAACAAGTATCCGTTGCCTCGTATAGATGATTTGTTTGATCAGTTGAGAGGTGCTTCAGTATTCTCGAAGATAGACTTGAGATCCGGGTACTATCAGTTGAAGGTGAAAGAGTGTGATGTTCCGAAGACAGCTTTTAGGACTAGATATTGTCACTATGAGTTTCTTGTGATGCCATTTGGGCTCACGAATGCACCAGCAGCATTCATGGACATGATGAACAGAATTTTCAGGGACTATCTAGACCGTTTTGTGGTTGTCTTCATTGATGATATACTTGTGTACTCGAAGACAGAAGAAAAGCATGATGAGCACTTGAGATTTGTTTTACAGAGATTGTTGAGCAATCAGTTGTATGCGAAGCTCAGTAAGTGTGAGTTCTGGATTCGAGAGGTTGTATTTCTTGGCCATGTTGTTTCGGCCGAAGGTATCTGAGTTGATCCATCGAAGATAGAGGCTATTGTGGAGTGGAAACAACCTAAGTCCGTGACCGAGATTAGGAGTTTCCTAGGATTAGCCGGTTACTATAGGAGGTTTGTGGATGGCTTCTCTAGAGTAGCTGCTCCCTTGACTAGGTTGTTGCAAAAGGGAGTCAAGTTTGAATGGTCAGATGCAAGATAGAAGGCCTTTGAAAAATTGAAAGAAGCTTTGACGAATGCTCCAGTGTTAGTGCAACCTGTTTCAGGTAAGGAGTTTGTGATTTACAGTGATGCTTCCTACGTAGGCTTAGGATGTGTTTTGATGCAAGATAGGAGAGTTGTTGCTTATGCTTCTAGACAGTTGAAGATTCATGAGAAGAACTATCCTACTCATGATATAGAGTTGGCCGCAGTTGTTTTTGCATTGAAGATTTGGCGTCACTACTTGTATGGTGAGAAGTGTATTGTCTACACCGATCACAAGAGCTTGAAGTACTTGATGACGCAGAAAGAGTTGAACTTGAGACAGAGGAGATGGCTAGAGTTGCTAAAAGATTATGATTTGACCATTGAGTACCATCCGGGTAAAGCAAACGTAGTAGCCGATGCTTTGAGTAGAAAAGTGGCCGTTGAGTTGAGAGCTATGTTTGCTCGACTGAGTGTGTCCGATGATGGTGGTTTGATCACCGAGTTGCAAGTGAAGCCTTCTTTGATTCAGTTGATTAGAGAGAAGCAGTTGCAAGATGTGAGCCTAGTTCCTCATGTTCAGGACATAGCCGAAGGAAGACCGACTGAGTATAGTTTCAGTGGTGAGAGTTTGTTGTGCTTTAGGGATAGAATTGTTGTGCCAGAAGATGTTGAGTTGAGACGTCAGATTCTGAGTGAGGCACATTCGAGTCCCTTTTCTATGCATCCAGGTAGCACCAAGATGTACCGAGATTTGAAGAATGATTACTTTTGGGTTGGTTTGAAGAGAGATGTAGCAGGGTATGTGAGTCGTTGCATGGTTTGTCAGAGAGTGAAGGCAGAACATCAGGTTCCTTCAGGTTTGCTACAGCCTTTGAAGATTCTGGAATGGAAGTGGGAGAGGATCACCATGGATTTTGTATCGGGGTTGCCTTTGTCTCCTTCGAAGAAGAATTCAGTTTGGGTGATTGTTGATAGGTTCACCAAGTGTGCTCACTTCTTAGCAGTGAACACTACGGATTCCTTAGACAAGTTGGCAAACTTGTACATTCGTGAGATTGTGAGACTTCATGGGGTTCCGAAGTCTATTGTTTCAGATAGGGATCCTAGATTTACTTCGAGGTTCTGGGGTTGCTTGCATAGTGCCTTGGGTAGCCGTTTGCACTTCAGCACATCTTACCATCCGCAGTCCGATGGGCAGTCAGAGCGAGTGATACAGATTCTTGAGGATATGCTTCGTTGTTGTGTGATTGATTTTCAGGGTTCTTGGGAGAAGCACTTACCGTTGGTTGAGTTTGCTTACAACAACAGTTATCAGTCTAGCATTCAGATGGCACCTTATGAGGCTTTGTATGGTAGACGGTGTAGGACTCCAATTTGTTGGGCTGAGACAGGTCAGAGGTTGTTACCTATGCTAGACTTGCTTAAGGGAACCACAGAAAAAGTGAAGTTGATTTGTGACCGTTTGAAAGCAGCTTCCGATCGTCAGAAGTCTTATGCAGATTTGAAGAGGAAGGAGATTGAGTACTCAGTGGGTGAGAAAGTGTTTCTGAAAGTGTCTCCGTGGAAGAAGGTAATGAGATTTGGCCGGAAGGGCAAATTGAGTCCGAGGTTCATTGGTCCGTATGAGATAGTTGAGCGGATTGGGACTGTAGCTTATTGTTTGAGGTTACCTACGGAGTTAGAAAAGATTCATGATGTCTTCCATGTATCTATGCTTAGGAGATATAGATCAGATCCTTCTCATGTGATGCCTGTTGAGGAGATAGAGTTAAATCCGGATTTGTCTTATAATGAAGAGCCCGTTGAGATACTTGCTTCTGATAGCAAGGTGTTGCGTGGCAGGACCATAGAGTTGGTCAAGGTGTTGTGGAGACATAGAGGTGTGGAAGAGGCCACGTGGGAGAGGAAAGCGGATATGGTTGAGCAGTTTCCGTATCTGTTTCCACCAGGTAATTTCGGGGACGAAATTCCTTAAGTGGGGGAGAGTTGTAACACCCGGGTTTAGGGGTTAGGTGGAAATAATATTTTAATATTATTTTGGGCACGGTTTTATAAGTTATTTAATGGCTCGGGTTTGTTTTCAAATTAATTAATTTAAAGAGTAACTATGTTTTAAGACTTAACCCCTTTTAGTCATGGATTTTATGTCATTGTGAATAATTCATTTCATTAAGGGCAAGACAGTCTTTGTGCCTTTAAATTTAAAACAAAACAAAAACCCCAACCCATTTACTATTCATTCTCTTCTTCATCAACGGGAAAACAAAAGCTCCCAACCCATCTACTATTCTATTCAAGAGCTCTCTCATTTCAACTCCGTTTTGAAAGGTAATGGTGTTTTCGACTTCCCCTCATCTTCCCCTTCATAAAAGTATCATTCTTTTTCATTTTCATGAAGTTTTTGGAAAATAGAGGTTTTGAATATTTTGATTAAAAATGGTGCCTTTGTGTAGCTAAACCTAATATTTTGATTTATTATGGTTAGCTATGGAATATAGGAGCTAAATGATGTTACATATGTGAATTTCAAATGATTTTAATCAATTTTCGGAATTTGGCTTTAAGAGGGTTTTTGGGAGGTTTTAAAGTGGGTTTTGGGGCTGTTTAAGGTTGGATTTTGGGGGATGTAGGTAGTATGATATATGAGGATCATTTCGGGTGTAATTGATGCTTGTTTGGGTGTTCGAAATGGGAGAATTCAGTGGGTGTTAAGGGCTGCTCGAAAATTCTGTTTTGGGGTTGATTTTGAGTGTTGGATTCTTGGTAATGTTAATCCGGGTTGGCTTCGATGATAAGATATTGATTGTGGATGTTTTGTTTGTGTTTGGGATTGATTAGAATCAAGTTTGGGCATCGGTGAAGCATCGGAAGTGAATCCGGGAAGTTGAAGGTTGTTGCTTGCTTGGTCTTGAGCTTGGAAGCTTAGGTGAGTGGTTAATTGCTTTAAATGATTTTAAAATAGTTGGTTCGAGTGTTTGGACTAGGTTGGGCTTGGTAGACCCACCTAGAGTTGGGGTTAGGGTGGTAGCCTAATCCTAAGCTTGATCTAGAGCCTATGGTTGAACTTAGTTACATGGTTGTGTATGTCTCGTATGAAATGTGATGTGAATGTTTATGTGTATTGCATTATACATGTGAAATGAGATTGGACTTATGATGCTTGAGACATGCATGGTGATGATTGTTGGTGAATACGTGCTAAGCACAAGGTTATCGAAATGAGTAATGTGAAGTGGGTAAATATTGGCACTAGTAAACTTGAATACAAATGATCGATCATTAGGATGTTAGTGTGTACACATGAGTCTAAAGTCGCGCGTGGCCTTGGTGGCGTTGAGTCACCAAGGAGGAGTACGGGTTCGCCCGGAATTGTATTTAAATGTAGTCGGTGATGAGTGGAATCCCATCGACGGGGCGTGAGGATGAGTGGAATCCCCTCCGCGAGACCGGTGATTAGTGAAATCCCACCGTGAGGTAATGTGGTTATTGGATATGAGTTTCCAACATGTCTATCCGCGTATTCGGGTCTTAGCTAGGTGCCAATGTTGTTTGATGCATATATCAATGTGTTGAGGTTCATGGTTCTTATTGGGATACTTGTTTGTGATTACATGTATCATGGAAATTGAGCTCATGATCATGGCATTAATATTGTCTATTGCTCATGCATTTTATCTTGTGGACCTTGGTATGATTGTGTTACCTTGGCTAGATCGTGCTCGGACCCTGCGATGTTGAGGTTTGTTTTTAGAGCTCACCCTCACTAAGCATCATTGCTTACGCTCTCTTTGTTCAACATTGCAGATCCTTAGTTCGTGGGTTGCTCGGGCAAGTGGAGGGCCTCCAAGTGTGATTTTGGCTTGAGTTCATCAAGTATGAATTTTAATGTTAAACATGTAATGGTTTGAGCAATGGGGCATGTATGGATTTGGTTGAGTAGTTGTTGGTTGTTAGGAGCATGTATAGACTCCTTTATATCTTGCTTTTGCATGGTTGTGTTGCCATGATGAATGTTAACTCATGTCTAAGTTGCTCTTTTGAATGTTAGCCCTATGCCTTAAGAGTTGATATATGTGTTTGAATGGTGTTTGTATGAATGCATGTTTGTGAGGTGTTGCCTAGTGTTAGATTTGTCTAAATCGTTGTTGAAGCATGCTAGTATGGTTGATAAGCCTTAAGTTGAATTAATGTGGTGTTGTGATGTGTTTTGGTGGTGTTTTGGGGCACCTTTGTGCCTTAAAACAGCAAATTCGAGTCTGCAGACAGGGGGTGTTTCGGAACGGGTCCCCCTGTTCCGGAACGGGCCCTTTGCAAATGGCCTGCCGTTTCGAAACGGATGAGTGTCGTTTCGGAACATTTTTGCTACTGGAATTTTGAGAAATTGGCGAGATGAAGCCGTTCCGAAACGGGCCTTTGATGTTTCGAAACGGTCAAATCTCGTTGACCACGAGATATTGACCGTCAAGGTCGTTCCGATACGGGTCTCCCCTGTTTCGGAACGGTCACCTTATGGTTGACCCAGGCCCGTTGACTAGGTCAAGGCGTTTCGGAACACCCTAAGGGCGTTTCGAAACGGCCTGCTGTACATCAATAAAATGAACTGTTTAATTGTTGGGTTGGTCGATGTTTGTTGAAATGTTTGTATTTTCCGCTGCTGTGCTTCACATAGGTTTAATTTTGCATATAGACAAGATAAAATAAAAAGAAACTTTTAGGGTCGTTAACCGAGGAGAAATCTTAACGGGTTTCGCTTCGATTTTCCCCGTGTGGCCCACTCGGACCGGTCATCCGACCAGACCGGGACGAGGGGGTTACACATGGTTACCTTAGGTCATGGGTTTGATTCCCACGACCAGTTACATTCATCCTCTATTTTTTTTTGTTACAATAAAAAATTACAACAAAAATAAGACCAAATAACTATAAGCACACAACAGATAAATCAATTAGGTATGCTCGGCAAATACTTTTCTTAGATAGTCTGTCAGTTTCAATGTTACCCTGCAAAATTTACAACACAACAATATAAATATTTTTTATTTTTTAATATTTTTAATAATTTTTCAATATAATTTTAAATAGTTTTAATAATTATCGCTTCATAGCTTATGGTATTTTTAATTTTATAGTTTTTTTTGAAATTTTTAATAGTATTTTGGTTTTAATATTTTTACTATCCTCTATTTTTGTGTGTGTTACAATAAAAAAATTACAACAAAAATAAGACCAAATGACTATAAGCACACAACAGATAAATCAGTTGTGTATGTTCGGCAAATACTTTCCTTAGATAGTCTGTCAGTTTCAATGTTATTCTGCAAAATTTAGAACGCAACAATATAAATATATTTTTTTTATTTTTTAATATTTTTAATAAATTTCCAATATAATTTTAGATAGTTTTAATAATTATCGCTTTATAGTTTATGGTATTTTTAATTTTATAGTTTTTTTGAAATTTTTAATAGTATTTTGTTTTAAATATTTTTAGTATTGTAATAATTCATTTTATATTTTTAATATTGTAATAATTCATTTTATATTTTTAATATTTAATATTTTAATTTCTTAGTTTTTTATTTAAATATTACATAAAAATAATTCAACCTCGAACTCACTAATATCAATTTTAACCTCAAACTCACTAAAAAATAAATTTAGCCCTCGAACTCCTTAAAAAACAAATGTTCCTCCTTTGTTATGGCACCATTTAGATTCTGTTTGTCACGTCAACACCGTTAACTACCACATCAGCGCATTAACGGTCAACGTTAGTCGAAGGACAAAGTTGATGCAATTCGTGAGTTCGATGACCTAATTGGGTGCGTTTTTCGCGGAGGGGCTAAATTGATTATTTGGTACGAACTCGGGGGCAAAAATGTCCTTAAGCCTAAAAATATAAGGACTAATTCATAAAAATTTCAAAAATCAAAGTCAAATGTGTGAACTTTAAAAAATTCAGGGTGGGCACAAACCCACCCAACCATTAACCCATGCATATACATCCGCCACTAGGGACGGACGCAGAATTTTATGTTAAAGGGGTAAACCTATAAAAGTTTAAGCGGGACGAGCTTATAAAATTTTAGGATCGGTGAAAATAAATTTTTAAAAAATATATATATAAAAAAATTATAAACCATATAAAATTTCAAATTTTTAGGGACGACAACCCCTCCAACCTCCCTCCATAGGTCCATCCATGTCCGCCACTAAATCTACTAATATCAAAATTTAAATGTGTACCGATAAATACAGTGTATTGGAAAAAACATATTGTATATTTGAAGGTGATATTATTAAAAAACAATCACGTATCTTAGAATATAGACAATAAAACGTAGAAGATATATAAAAATTACAATATGACACGACAATGCAACTTGATTGTGCTTGTAAACCATTATGATACCTGTAAGGCTTTCTGCTAGAATTTAATGGACATGTTGATGATAAACGGCAACTTGATTGTATCGTCTAACTCCTAAAAACATCAAATGCTGCTCGTCTGCTACATCAGCAATTAGACGTTGTCTATCACGTAAGAGCATTAACGGAAAACGTTAGTTTAAGGATTAAATTGATGCAATTTGCGAGTTCAAAAACTTAAGTGAGTGTCTTTTTTACGGAATAACTAAACTAATTATTTGGTACAAACTCAGGGGCAAAAATACCCTTTAAGCCCAAAAAAATATAAGGACTAATGTATAAAAATTAAAAAAATTTAAATTAAATGTGTGAACTTTAAAAAGTTTAAGGTGAGCACAAACTCACCCAACCATACACATACATCTACCACTGAGTATGCCTGATATCAAAACTTAAGCGTGTTCCGACAAGTACAAAGTGTAATGGTAAAGCATATTACATATTTGAAGGTTATATTATTAAAAAACAATTACAAATTTTAAAATATAGACGGTGATTTGGTGAAACTGATTTGGTGAAACGTATAAGATAAATAAAAAAAATACAATATGCCATGAAAATCAGCTTGAATGTGCTTGTAAACCATTATGATACCCGTAAGGCTTTGTGCTAGAATTTAATGGACATATTTATAAATGGCAACTTGCTTGTAGGGGTGAGCGTTCGAGCGAGTCGAGTCGAGTCGAGTCAAAAAAATTCGAGTTATTCGAGCTCAATCGTCATATTTTACAACTTGAACTTAAATTGAAATTTTTTCGATTCGAGTCGATTTTAGCGAGTTCGAGTCGAGTTCGAGTCGATTCGATTTTTCGAGTTTGGTTTTAATTTAAACATTTTTCTATTTATATCTACATATATATTTCTTCATATTATTTTTCACATGTGTAAAAAAAGATTTTGAATTATATCTACATACATATAAATTGACTTATGACTAAACAATACAATGATTCTAAAAGCACAAAAATAAGAACACATTTTTCATCAAACAAGGTAAACCTGTCCAAATTTCAATTGTAACAATCAAACCAACAAAAAGAAAACTCAACCTTCCATTATAAACTACGGGCCTCGTTAAAACAAAAACAAAAACATAAGAGTAGTTCAAAAAAGAGAATTGCAACAAACTTTTTTCGAGTTCCGAATTATATTGTCGAGTTTTCGAGTTTCTATACAAATTTAATTGTAATTATTTACCATGTTATAGTACAATTTGATTCTAATTTAAACGACTTTCTCTATTCATATAAGATATGCATATATATATATATATATATATATATATATATTCATATTATTTTTCACATGCATAAGTAAGATTTGTAATGTTATTTAATAAAAAAATATCATCTAAACTTCTAAAATATATTTATAATATTATTTTTAAATAAGAAACTTTTAAGGATAAAGTACTGATGGGGGTATAAATGAGTCAATGAATTGATGTAAAGAAAAAAATTACAAAAAATCGGTTGAATGATCAAATTGAATAAAATATAAAGTTAAAGGGCTAAATTAAAAAAAAGAATAAATTTGTTAAAAATATGAATTGAAGTTATATAGATATTATATAGTGTTAGTGAATCATGTGGTTTAATTTTGGTAAAAAAATAGACTTAGAACGAAAGAGAAATTAAAGAAATGGGAAACATTCAAAGTTGAGGGGCTAAATTACAAAAGTAGAAAATTTAATTTAAAAATATGAATTGAAGCTAAATAGGTATTCTAGTTTCTACATTGGTTTAGGAGCATGTGGTTCAATTTTGGTCAAAATTGACTTAAAACGAAGGAGATATTGAAGAAATGAGGAAATCATACAAAGTTAAGGGGCTGAATTGAAAAAAATATGAAATTTATTTTAAAAATATAAATTGAAGATAAATATGTATTCTACGCTGGTTTAGGAATATGTGGTTCAAATTTGGTCAAAAATGGACTTAAAATGAAGGAGGAATTTAAGAAAAATGAAATCAGTGACTAAATTGTAAAACTGTAAAACTCGGTTTTTCGATTTTTCAATTTTTCGAGTTGGGCAAATTCCAAACCGACTCGAAATCGAAATTTTTTCGAGTTATTCGAGTCGAATAACAATAAATATCGATTTTTTCGAGTCGAGTCGAGTTTTGCTCACCCCTACTTGCTTGTATCGTGGAATATTGTGCGGTAACCCCGTGCTGTTCTTATAGGGACCGTCGTCCTACACTCCTACCTATTTATTTATACTGCCACGTGCGGTCTCTAGACAAGGTACACTCTACTTTGTATCAATTTTAGCCCTTTTCTTAACGTCTCAATAACAATAAATACACATAAATGTCTTGGCCCTCTTGGATTATGGATTTATGATAAGTTCAAATCATAGATGCCAAACATGTACTTCATATAGTGTGCTCTTAATATTTGATGTCTTTAAAAAAATAGGATAAACTACACTATCCGTCATTAAATTATTATCATTTTTATTTATTTTAATCATAAGTTTTTTTTTTGACAAAATCATCACTGATGTTATATTTTTCTTCTATTTTGACTATCAACCCTTAAAAAATTAATAGAGATGATAACGTGGCCTGGTATAATAATTTTAGTCCTCAGAACTTATACATTTTGTCAGTTTAGTCATGATTCAAAATAATTCAATAAATCTTTAATATTTAAAAACCATATCAATTTCATCTTCAAATTATTGGATGGAAAATTAAAGAAAAGAAGGCTTAACCACTTAACTAACCCAATTATTGTTATATTGTTGGCAAACCTATTATTTTTTTGAAAAAGATGGTTTATATTAAAATGGGAAAGATACATCATTAAGAACACATGTCCCATATTAGCTAGTTTACAAATTGAATAGCAAAATAAACCATCAAAAAACATAAAGAAATTGGAGTGTATCCCAATACTGATAAATAATAACTCCAAGTATCCGGCTTCAATCCAAATCTCGTGCAGCAGCTAGTGATGTCCCATTAGGAGCTTCCTCGATCCAATATTGTGGGAGCGTGCAGCTCCTTCCTTCTTTTGCCAACGTGTGTGCAGCATTGTTGGCTTCACGATGCACAAACCGGAATCGAATACTTCCAAAGTCCTTGGCCAGCTTCTTGATATCATGTACAATCGGGCTGATGATTGATTGATCAACTTTAGCATCATTTACCTTGCAAATCACCGTTCGGGAATCCCCCTCAACTATAACCTTATTAAATCCTAATTCCCTGGCAAATGTGACTGCTTGTAAGCAGGCATAGGCCTCAGCTGCAAAGGCATCTACAACATTCCAGTGAGGAACAATGCATGAAGCCATAATTAAGCCATTCGAATCCCTGCAGAGAATACCTGAAACTGCTTTCCTTGCTTGCGAGTCATGAGTTGAATCAAAATTGCATTTAATGGTATCTGCATCTGGGGGAAGCCAAGCTATGTTGACAGATGGTGTTGTTAACGTTGACGTGTGTAAGATACTTCCATGTTCCATTACAAAGGCCTGAATATAGGATAGTGTCTCTTGAATAACAGCTTGTCCACCCTCGTGCACAATCTTGTTGCGTGAAAACCATACTTCCCAGTAGGTGACCATCAACACAATTTTGGCAGATAGGCTCAACGTGCTAAAGAATTCAGCAATCCAATGACTCCATTCTAGTGTCTCATTTCCCACTTGCAGTTGAATACCTTGCTGAGCAAGTAAATGCTGTACATAATAGCAGTCCCGCATTATATGCATTGTTGTTTCACTTGAATCATGGCAGAAAGGGCAGCAGTCAACCACATTCAATCTCCTGTTTGCTAGGTTTCGAAATGTTGGCAAGAAATTATTTAGTACCTTCCACATATGTATCTTAATCTTCGAAGGTAAATTAATCTCCCATAGCTTTGTATAAAATGAGCGTAAGGTGGGGGATTGTGTACCAAACCTGCTACCAGCATGCGTGTTGAGATCTCCCTTCAGAAGCCTATAGCCACTTTTCACTGAGTATTCCCCAGAACCATCAAACCTCCAAATGATCTGATCTTGTAAGCCATTCTTCGATAGGGGGATAGAGAGAATTCTCGCACATGATTCAGTGTCAAACACACGTTGTATTACATCTGATTTCCAAGACTTATTTGCATCAATTAAGTCAGCCACTCTCGTGTAGTTGATGTCTATAGAACAATTTTGGACTCGAGCATTTCCTTGACCAGGTAACCAAGGATCTCCCCAAACATTGATATTTGCTCCGTCTCCAATACGCCAACCATAGCCTTGTTCGATCACCGCTCTAGCACTATAAATACTTCTCCAGACAAAAGATGGATTCGAGCCCAAGTTGGCTTGTAGGAACTCGCAATTAGGGTAATATCTGGCTTTCAGGACTCGAGCAAGGAAGCATGTGGGCTGTGTAATGAGTCTCCAGCATTGCTTTGCAAGTAGAGCAATATTAAAGGCATTCATATCTCGAAACCCTAGTCCACCACAAACCTTAGGACATGTTAAGTGTGACCAGGTACACCAATGTATTCCCTTACCCGAACTCTGGTTTCTCCACCAAAATCTTGCCATAAGACGCTCCATAGATTGGCATAGGGAAGAAGGCAATAAGAATACCTGCATTGCATAAACAGGCAACGCTTGAAGTACACTCTTGATTAGCACTTCTTTACCTCCCAAAGAGAGGAACTTCAAACCCCATGCACCAGTTTTCTTGTTGAATCTGTCCAGGTAGAATTGAAAAGCTTCTCTTTTATTTCTACCAACCATGGTCGGTAATCCTAGATAAGATTCTGGATTGGAAGATATGCGAACACCCAGCAACCGTCCAATGTTTCCTTGAAGCGTGCTATCAACGTTTGAACTAAAGAAGATGAGAGACTTCTCATAGTTAACACGTTGACCCGAGACATTGTCATATAGGGTGAGTATGTCTACCATTTTAGATGCTGTGATCAATGAAGCTTCTCCAAACAAGATGCTGTCATCAGCAAATAATAAGTGCCCCACTCGTAGACGTTCCATACCAATTGTTGCAGCTTTGATGGTGTTCCTATTATTTGCATCATTTAGAAGAGTGGAAAGACCCTCTGCGCAAATTAGGAACAGGTAAGGGCTCATTGGATCACCCTGTCTAATTCCTCGAGAAGGCTTGAAGTTTCTTCCATATGAACCATTTAAACACACTGAGTAAGAGACTGTCCTGACACATCGCATAACAAGTTGCACCCATTCCTCTGCAAAACCCAGATGCTGCATCATGCCTTCTAAGAAGGGCCATTCAACCCTGTCGTATGCCTTACTTAGGTCAGCCTTAAGAGCAAAATATCCATGTTTACCCACACGACGTTTATGCATATTATTGAGGAGCTCATAGGCTATGATGATATTATCAGATATGTGCCTACCTGGTATAAATGCTCCTTGAGCCTTGTCGATGCATAGATCCAACATGTGTGACATTCGCATAGCAACCATCTTAGCAATGATTTTGTAAATCACATTGCACAAACTGATGGGGCGAAACTGTGCAACGGTCTCGGGATTTGATGTCTTTGGAATCAGTACCACCTGCGTATTGTTTATTGGATCCAATGGTAGCATCTCATTAATTACATCAATGCAATAATTGGCAAGGTCATCTCCAATTATGTTCCAATAGTGCTGGAAGAAAATCGCAGGGAAGCCGTCTCCACCAGATGCTTTCAGAGGGGCCATCTCCTTGATTGAATTATGGACATCCTCTTTAGTGAAAGGAGCAAGTAACACTGCATTCATTTCAGTGGTAATCTTTGGGCACATTAGATCATAAATATCTGAGGCTACTCTCGGATTGGAAGTTGTAAAAAAGTTCTCAAAGTATTCTGTTGCTACCTCTAACATCCCATCTCTTGAATCAATCCACTCATCTGAGGAGTTGTAAAGGCCTTTAATAGTATTTACCTTATTTCTGAACGTAGCATGAGAGTGGAAATAGGGTGTATTTTTGTCTCCATGCTTTAGCCAGTTGGCTCTCGATTTCTGCTCCCACGAGATCTCCTGTCTATCTGCTTCCATGTTCAAGCCGAGCTTCACCTCAATTAATTCTTGGAGCATTTCATCATCTGGATCAGCCAGTGATAATTCTCGCAATCTGTCCTCTAGAGCTCTCTGTGTTGCACATGATTTTCGCCTGTTTTCAGTACCCCATTTTGCTAAATGATTTCCCAGTTTGTTTAATTTAGTAGGTACATCATCAGTCGAATGTTGCCAGTGATCTTTAACTATGTTTTCAACTTCTTCATTCAAAATCCAGCTCGCATCAAACCTGAACTTTGTTTGGCTGCGTGCAGGTCCCTGAGTTGAGCATCCATCAGGGAGAATAATTAATGGACAATGATCTGATATCGTATGCTGTTGATGGGTAACCGAGTGACCAGGGAATAAATTCCACCATCCAGTTGAAGCAACAGCCCTATCCAGACGTTCCCTGATGTTATTTGTTGATAGCCTACCCCTCTCCCACGTGTACCATGGTCCATGAAAACCAAGGTCACTCAGATCACAGTCCTCCAATGCATCCCTAAATGCAGCCATGCTACGTTCCTCTCTTAATCTACCTCCTTGTTTTTCGAAGGAGTATGCTACTTCATTGAAGTCACCTGCTACTAACCATGGCAACGATTCACGCGAGGCCAACTGCCTTAAAAGGTTCCATGACTCCATTCGACGATGCTGAACTGGATTTCCATAGAATCCTGTGAAGCGCCACGATACACCATCATTTTGATTTATTTGGACATCAATGTGAGAAGAAGAATAACTCAATAGGGTGACATCCATATCAGGTCGCCATCCTAGGGATAGTCCACCTCTTGTTCCGTCTGCTGCAACATCAATTCCAAAAGCAAACCCACATCTACGTCGAACTCTCTCCATCCTTCTCGTATTAAGCTTTGTTTCCATGAGAAACATAAGCTGGGGATTACAGCCTCGCAACATATTCCTGAGGCGACGTGTTGCCCGTGGTGTCCCCAACCCACGGACATTCCAGGTAAGGATTTTCATGGTTGCCGGCTGCTCTGCACGGTAGAGCTAGCCGAAACATCAGGTATTTTCCCAGGAACATTTGTGTCAATGTTGTTTGTAGTTGAGTTTGTCTCCCCTAATATACGTTGTCTCTTGTTATTATCAGCCGCTGCAATTGGAGTGTCCTCAGCGTCCGATCCTATGTCCATGTGTCCACCTTCAGCGTGGCCCACTTCCGCATTTACCTGGCCCATAATCAAAGGTCTACGTGGAAATTGTTGGGAAAGGGAACTTCCAACTGCCAACCCACGTTCCTGCAACTGGCCATGCACGTTGGCCCGTGCATGAATTTCCAGTAATGGGGTGCCTGTAACTTCCTCACGAAGCCATCTGCTAGGCGTCGGCGGCCCGTTCCTTGCCGGAGCTTTGATCGATAAATCCCATCCAAAAACTATTTCATTTTCCGGTAACGTTAGGCGAAGTGGGCAAAAGCTTTCCCCGTGCCCAAGCTTCCCACAGATGAAGCAAAAGAGGGACAGTTTCTCATACTGAAAAAATACATAGGCAGTACGATCCTTCCCCAGAGAAATCTTCTTCTTGCGCTTCAGAGGACAGTTAGTGTGAACTTCAACCTTGATCCTCATATATTGCTTACGCCCAGTTATCACTAGTTTGGAATCATACTCAAGAAAATGGCCGATAAACTTACCAAATTGTTTTGCCATCCCCTCAGACATCAACCCCGGTGGTAGATTATGAACTTGTACCCAGAAGCTTGCAAATTCAATAGGTACCTGGAGGGGATCATCTCCTTTATCCAACTTTCGCAACACTAACAAGTGGCCGTTAAAAAACCATGGGCAACCTTCAAGAACTCGGTTCATGTCAATCTCTGTGTAAAATCGAAAGCAAATTCGCTTCTCCCCTATATCAGTAATTGATATTCCACCCAAGGGATGCCATAAATCTGCGAGTGTATTTCTCATGGCTAGAAAGTGAATTACACTTGATGTTAAAAATTTTCCTACCAGGCAGTGAGCATACTCCTCTTCAGTTTCCAACAGTTCAGATGGGACCTCAATGACCTCCTCATCCCCGTCTTCAATAGACAAAGAAGCCAAATTCTCCTCCATTTCACAAAAGAATCAGAAGTAGATACGAACAGCGTGCAATACTGCAGACGAAAAGCGTGCAAAGATGCAGACTTAAAGTGTGACACATTTTTTATCCATCTGATTTTTGAAATTCAGATTTTCATAACCTATTATTTAGTTTATATTGTGATTGATAAATATTTTTAAGAAAAAAATAAAGAACACCAAAAATAGGATTCATGGGGATCAAAACTGAGGCGTTGGGAACAAAGAGAAATCCATTGACCCAAGTTCGTAGGGACGAATCTTGGCAATACAATTTGAAGGGTTTATTTGAAATTTTCAAAAAATTTAAATGTTTAAATTAAATTTTTCAAAAACATAATACTTATCGAGAACTTTTAAAAATTTTAGGAAGAGATTTAATTAAAAAATTTCAAATTTTTTGAAATATAATAGAAATATTTGAAACTCTTAAAGGGTCAAATTAAAATTTTTAAAAGATTAAATTTTGGTTTTTCAAAATTTTGGGGGTCAAACCCCATTGCCCATTACCGTTCGCCCCTACAAGCTCGATTGTTATTATATTATTGAAAAATATATTATTTAGTTTATATTGATAAATATTTGTAGGGAGAAATTAAAGAAACCAGAAGTGAAATTCATGGAGACTGCTAGGGCGTTGGAACAAAAGAATACTTAATCATTAAGCCAAGGTAGATCATAATTAAATTGGCAATTAGGTGGGAATAATCGGTATCTAAATTTTGGCATAATCAAATCGTGCACGTATAAATTATTTTTGGGATTTTTGAAAAATATCTACAAGTTGGATGGCCATAAGAGTAATTTATATATTTTTCAATAAAAATTTATTTTCTCATAACCTGAGTACGGTCGGCTGGAGTAAGTTTAGAAATTTTCAGTAAATTTTATAAAATTAATTAGAAAGTGGTCAATACATCAGTTGTGAACGTGATTCGGTCTAGTTTTATTTAAAATACTCTGTAATCAATTTTGATATGATTTTAAAAATATGAATATTTGAATGTACATTGAATATCATAAAAATTTAGTAGCATATATCTTAAAAACAATTTAATTGTGACATGGATATTTTGACAACAGATATCTTAAAAAACAGTTTTGCATATCATAAATATGATTTTAAACCCGTATGAAAGATCAAAAATATGATTTAAAACCGTATGAAAGATCATAAATATTTTTTATTCTGTTAAATCCAATTCAATGATAATTTTTTTGCTCAAAAAATCATCTAGAATTCAAGAATTATGTCATAGTAGAGCTTATTATGAATATTTATCTATGTGGATGTTTATCATGATAAGAACTTTATCAATGAAATTTGACTTACTTTATCATGAGGAATATTATCTACATTAATTAGAGTTTAATGTATTATGTACTTCTTATGCCTATAAATAGATGATTTACTAAAGGCATTGTACACAAGTCTATATTTGACAATAATAAAAATCTATCTCTTTCTCTCATCTCTTTATTTTTTTTGTTCTTCGTTCTTATTCTTGTTCTTCTTTGTTTTGTTCACAACAGAGCTAGATTAATAATATGTATTTTTTTTATATAATTTATTGACATCATGTAATCATTTATTAAGTTCAATTATTAAATTCAAAATATATCACTATTAAGTTAAAGTGTTAATAAATATATTTCTCAATTTTGTAGCAATAATCTGAGTTCTAAAATTCATCAAGTGGTCTAATAGAAAAGAAAATGTTCCCAATGTCTCAGATTTGATTCTATGAGTCTCGCTTTTGATTTTCTTTATTTTTCTTCTAAATAATCTTTATCAATAACAATATAAAGTAAATAATGTGATTTTCAACAATACACCGGTTATAATCTTGTCTTAGTGGTTATGTGCTCATTTTCCCAATGATCTATGTTCGATTCCCATATCTCTCTCTTTTTTTTTAGTTTTCATCAAATGATCATCATCTTACTTTAGAGACTTAACTTTATTAAATTATTTCAAATTATGTTAGTGACGATTTTATTAAAAATAATTTCAGTGGTTAAAATAAAAAACGATAACAGTTTAGTGATTAATAATGAAGTTTGCCCGAAAAATTAGTTTAACATATATACTTTACGAGAGTAAAATTATATATATAGAAAAAAATTGCACGTTGTTCACTTGTACTTCATGTTATTGTTTTAATATTTTTTATTTTTATAAATTATCTGTTGATGTGGTATGTGAGACGAATTAGTTCTATGTTAACATGAAATACACATGGATACGAGTTGTCCAGTCAAAATTGTTAAAAAATTAAGAACTGAAATTATCATTAGACGTTTGATTTAAAACATAATAATATGGACAAAAATAAACTACATGTTTAATCCCCAACCCAAAAAAAAATGTCTTGTTGCAAGATTATAATATCCAGCCACTACAATAAATATATATTTTAACAAAACTACCAACAAATAATCTAAGTAAACAAACGAAAAAAAATATGAACATCACCACAAACAACGGAACAACGGTTGTTCTGAAATTGAATTTTTAAAATTACAGTATTCGGATGCTAAATTTCGATCGATATACGTAGATAAATAAACCCATAAATGTATGTTAACATAGCAACCATGTACTTTTCAGACTTAATTTTCTCCATTGATTTGTAAGTCATTACAAAAGAAAATGAAATATATTCCATAGTCAATTATTTAACTTTTTAATGAGAATATCTATGGCGATTAAAAAATTGTTGAATGTAAAGTTAAAAATTTTAACTTTTACATTTTAGGTTGAAAAGTGTTTAAAAAAACAGCATTTAACGTTATTAGTTGGTGCCTACTTTTGTTTTTGGAGCTTAGACGTCATGGTCCCACTTTATTGTCTCTTTGACGTGGCCATGCTATTGCTCTATATAGTCCCTTCTCCCCTCAACCTCAAGTAGCAAAGTGAAAGGTTCAACATACATCAAAACTACTCTACAGGGTGGTGGTGGTGGTGGTAGGCAGGGCAGGGCAGGGCAGCATTTGTTTGGGGGCAATGGCCTCGACTGTTATTGATATTCAAGGAGAAGAGGTTGTCCCCTGCTGCAAACAAAAAACCAACAAATTTTATGACATTTTCTGTCCACCCATTGTTTTGTTTCTTACAGAAATCAAAAGTAATCGGCAAGGCATGAGAAAAGTGATTCATAGTATCAAGGCCGGTATTGCTCTCGTTTTGGTCTCTCTTCTCTATCTGCTCGATCCTCTGTATACGCAAGTCGGACAAAATGGGATGTGGGCCATTATGACCGTCGTCCTCATCTTCGAGTTCTATGCAGGTTTGTGCATATATACATACACACATACATGCATGCTTAAGTTAATAGCCGGTTCATTTCAGGTTTGATTTACAGAGTTTTGCTGTCTTTTAGGTGCTACACTGAGCAAGGGAATAAACCGTGGAATTGGGACTCTACTAGGAGGTGGACTGGGGTGTTTAGCGGCGGCTTTGGCCCAAGCGGTTGGTGGGGCTGGCAAGGCTGTAATTGTCGCCATTACTGTCTTCATTTTTGGTATGACTTTCCGAGTTAAATTAAACCTTAAAGTTATTCAGTTACAAAAGACAAGGGATAAAGAAAACCCCACCAAAGGATGAATAGTTTAAACTTTTGACTGAAATTAAGGCAGGAATGTTGAGATTCTGTTTTTGTCCCGGTTCAGGTGCTGCCGCCACATACAGTCGGCAAGTGCCAAACATTAAAAGGAAATTTGACTACGGAGCAATGGTATTCATTCTCACATTCAACTTGGTGGTAGTATCGGGTTTACGTGCTAAACAAGTGCTGGAAATAGCCCGTGACCGTCTCTCCACCATTGCTATGGGCTTCGCCGTCTGCCTTTTTGTAAGCTTGCTCGTGTTCCCCATCTGGGCTAGCGATGAACTCCACGACTCCTTAGTCTCTCGGTTCGAACACCTTGCCACCTCTCTCCAAGGTATTAATAATTATATTACTTTTACTCCATTCCTGTCCATTTCGAGCTGAGCCCAAGGCTAAACCTGGTCCTGTAATAGCTTAGGAGTTAGGACAGGTTTATCTCCACGAGTATTTTTGACCAGGTGTTTCAAATTTAAGTGTGCACTTAGCTTTAGGGTTTAAATATTCTATGAAACGTGGCCACAAATTTGAAACATATCGTGTTTCATTTACTGCAGGATTCTGTGAAGAATACTTTGGAAATGTCGACGAAGATGAGAAGAAGAAGATTAGTGTTGATTTCAGCAGTAAATGCAAATCAGTCCTGCACACCAAGATGAAGGACGAAACATTGGTAAATTTTGCGAGATGGGAACCTTGGCATGGGAAATTCGGGTTTTTCTACCCTTGGGGGAAATACCTAAAAATAGGAGAAGATCTACGAGATTTGGCCACGATCATACTTTCACTTAAAGCCTGCCTTATGCATGTACAAAATCTTCATAACTTACAATTAATGTTTTAGCTTTGTTTCTCTTTGGTTTTGCTTTAATAACTCTAAATATTTTGTTATCATCAGTCATCGGAAAGTAGTGCTCATCGACAATCGGCGAAAGAGCCGTGTGAAGCAATCGTAGCACCGCTGGCCCGGATGTTAAGAGAGTTAGGAGAAAGCGTGAAAAGGATGAAGAAATGTGAACCTGAAGACAAGATTGTGTCAAAATTGAAAACGGTGAGACAAGAAGTAAGGCTCATTGCGAATCTTTCCACAGTTGGAATGAATCATTTGGAGAAAATTGATGAGTTGGGATTAGCAAGCTTCGTATGTTCGATGATGGAGATGGTAGAGAAGATGGAAGAATTGGCGAAACAAGTGGAGCAACTTGGACAGCTTGTTGGTTTCAGTTCAAATGATTGAACTATTTCAAGTTATGTACTACTTATTCTACATTTGTATATACTCATTCACGGGTTATCAGGGGCGGATCTTTAACACTCCATTTTGAGGTTAATTAGATTTTTTTCTTGAAAGGGTCTTTTATATATACTATATAATACAAAATTTTGATAATAAATTTTGTCATGGTGTTTTTCATTATATAAATACCTAGTAATAAGAAATTTAAAATTCTAATGAATTATATAAAAGTTTTCAATAAGTAAAGGGACTTAATGATATTTTCCACAAATTTAAAGGAATAAATGATATTTTTTTTGAAAATATTTTAAAAAGAATTAAAGGATTAAAATAATTTAAAATTTTATGGAGCCGCGGCCTCCATAGGCCCTCACATAGTTCGTTTTTGCCGGGTATAAACATATTATTATTATTATTATTATTATTATTATTATTGGATAGAATATTTTTGTTTCATTTCATCCAAAGTGTAACAAAGCTACGAAAAATCAGTAAAAGTCTCTATACAAATATGCCCCATCATGTACAAATTAAAGAATTTATCCTACTTGTACGATCTATGTGTTTTCCTTGAAGTTTAATACGAATTGTGTCTTTAATACTATTGATCAAGTCAGTAACGGTGCGCGTAATGCACCTAAAGCATCGACAATTTCTTTCTTCTCAAATGGTGTAAATATAAGCACACCAAGTAATTTAAATAAGATAAGCTAAGAGGGGGTGATCATGGAGTTTTACAATTGCCCAAGCAAGTTCATCTTCTCAATGTATTCATTAAGCAAAAAACTAAGAAAAACACTATATTTAAAGAGGCTAAAAGCTTCAAACCAAAAATATTTAAGATAAAAGGTTTACACCAAACCACAAGCTAATTTAAAGACTTTATTATTATTATTAACAATCTTTATATAAATATATTTTAAGGCTTAATGTATGAATTCCTATTCAAACTATATCTTTTTTTCGTTTAAATAATTTTTTTTTTTATCAGAAGTGTTGCTTGTTACGTTTTAATAGACGCCACGTGTTAACTATTTTTTAATGGCATTTATAGCGATAGAGAATAATATAAGAAAAATAAGAATAGTTCAAAGCTTTATAGAGATTGTGTAATTTATTAAATTAAACATTTAATTTATAATGTAGAGGGATTTGATGAGTCTTTTATTTGAGAGTAAAAAAAAGTGAGAAATTTAGGTAGAATAACATTTTATTTTCCTAGTATACTTTTGTACTGGTTCGGTATCAATCTTTTTTTTTTACAAGCAATACTTAATTCATTTTTGTAATTTTTTTAGAGATCTTGTACAATCATCCATATTTACCGACAAAAAAAATAACATTAGGTCAACTAAAAAATAAAACATTATAATAAAACAATATACTTAAATCTAATTTATATTGCACTCTTAATTTCTCAGGACTTTGGTCTAATTAATTCGGGTCAATTTGCGTTGTACATCTAGTTTGACTTAATTAGTCAAGACCGACCCACTAGGTCTTCCAACGAAAATTTTGTGTGTATATAATGCCTCGAACTCGAGATCTATTTAAGCGATACTAAGACTGCATCCGAGGTATAAATGATGCCGGATATGTATCGGTAGAGTTAAAGAAATGCTTGAATATCAACGATGAAAGTTTCCTCGGGAAAAAAATAACAATAATAAGACAAATGCAAAAGGACAAAACACTAAGCAATCTCCATTATTTATGTTGAATTGGAGAAGAAGCCAATGAGAGTAAAAGGGAAAAAAAAGAGTAAAACACAGAATGACCCTAAATTTAGTAAGTTCGATCAAATTAGCCTATAAACTTTTTAAATCAAATTGGTCCCTGAATATTACAATTTTTTTAAACTGGCCCTTGAACAAAAGCAACTTATCAAGTTTAGTGTCAATTGAACAAAAAAGTTTGAGGGCTAATTTGATCTAACAGGCCAAACTCAGGGACCAGTTTCTGTTTTAAGCCAAAAGAAAATGAAAAGGCCTATTAAAGTCCAAGGACGCCTGTTGTGTGATCATAAACAAGAAGAGATATTAAGATTGAGATGGTTTATCTTCCAAAACTGGCCGCACTAGCCATGATCGGCTTTCTTTTGCTCTGCAGTAATGTAAGAAGTGTTCCGGATACAAGCGTCATAAGTGTCCTCTGCAACTCGGGTAGCTATTCCGAGGGCGACCCCTTCGCCACTAGTTTGGTCTATGTCCTCCAAGACTTGGAGGGTGTCACGCCTGAGCGCAGAGGCTACGATTACTTCAACATCTCCCCGTATCCGAATGCCTTTGCCTACGGCCACGCGGTTTGTAACCAGAGCCTCACCACCTCGGATTGTGCTGCTTGTTTGGGTGCTGCTAAAACTGCCATGTTCGGAACTTGTCAAAATAGCATAGGGTCTCGCTCGGTGCTCCATGATTGTACCATTAGGTACGAGCAATACGCATTTGATGATTAGGTTAAACAACATTCTACCTAGACTCCACTGCAATTAATGGACTTTATCTCTAATCATGTCTGTTTTGTACCTTAAAAAAGTGTTTGAAACACTGAAACTTGTCTATTTCGATGTAATCATTGATGTTTCAACTGGATTTGTAGTTCATTATGATTTTCCAACTGATGAAATCGACCATGTAGAGGAAACTAGATGCGAGGGACAAAGAATTTGCTATAATTTCATTGATCAAATGAACAAGACTTCGAAGTTTAAACTCTCTACACTGTCGAGAATACGATTATAAACCATTTTTTCGTATAAGCTTGTTGAGATGTATGAGGGATTATTTTGTAATTATGCTAAAGTCTGGTTAGTTATGTTAGTTAGGGCTATATATAGGTTAAGTTTCCTCTTTTGTATTACTATTCATTCAATATAATAAAACCTACTTTTCAACTTTCTTTCTTTTCTGTTTCTCAACAACTTTTCCATTACCGTTTCTTATCGTTACCTTCTTTCTTCACCGGCGATCCACGGCGTCTCAACATGGTATCAGAGCCACCGGCGACACTAACTCCGACGATGGTTGTCATCGTGTTTCACGTTGTGTAGCTTTTTACAGTTCAGCTAAGTTTCTTTTCTTTTCCAGGACTTCTTGAATTTCTTGTTTGCTTTACTATGGAAACCACCATAGATTCCAATCATATATTGTTTTTACACGCTTCGGATACACCGGGAACACTTCTTGTTTCCCATCAGTTGACTGGTATTGAAAATTACAATCTTTGGAGTCGATCTATGAAGATTGCTCTTTTGGCCAAGAACAAGGTTGGTCTAGTTGATGGTACGTGTAAAAGAGAGTCTGTAGCAGAGGCTTTAAGGCCACAGTGGGATAGATGTAATGCCTTAGTTCTGTCATGGATTCTTAATATTGTTAGCCAAGATTTGTCTGCTGGTATAGTCTTTGCATCAAACGCTGCAATAGTTTGGGCAGATCTTAAAGAAAGGTTTAATAAGGTAGATGGGTCAAGAATTTACTATTTGCACAGAGAGATTGTTACACATGTTCAAAGCCTTGCATCCATTTCTGTTTATTTCTCTCGATTGAAGTTGTTATGGGATGAGTATGATGCACTAGTACCTTTTAATTCTTGTGATTGTGAAGTGGCTCGTGAGAATAGCACTATTCTTGCACAACAGAGGCTATTTCAGATGTTGATGGGGTTAAATGAGTCCTATTCCATGGTTAGGAGTCAAATTCTATTAATGAAACCCTTACCAACCATTAATCAAGCTTACAATATGTTAGTGCAAGAAGAGGGACAAAGACAATATTCTGTCAATACAGTGCAAGTTCAAAATGAACCTACAGCTTTATATTCATCTTCATATTCGCAAGGAAACAGTCAGTTTAAGAAGAGATTCAATGGAACTTGTGATTTTTGTCATATTAAAGGACATAAGAGGGAAAATTGCTACAGACTGATAGGCTATCCACCAGATTTTAAATTCACTAGGAAGAATGCAGTGAATACAAAGCAGGTGGCTAATTCAGCCACAGCTGAAGGTAGTGCAGATGTTGTAGATCAGTCTTCTGCTGTACAAACTCCTACATTTACTGCTGAACAGTATCAACAGATTCTAAGTCTTCTAGGAAAAGATCCTGTTGTTAAAAGTGCAGCACATATGGCAGGTATGATTACTGACACTTTGACTCGAGAGTGGATTCTTGACACAGGGGCTACAAGTCATATGACTTTTGATTTTAATTGCCTTGAGTCTCCTGTAGCTTGTGATCCCTCCTCTGTTGTACAATTGCCAAATGGTTTTTCAGCAATTGTTACACATACTGGAACCTATAGAATCTCTTCTACTAAAACTCTTAAAAATGTTCTTTGCGTTCCAAGTTTTAAATTCAATCTTATATCTGTTTCACAATTAGCTAAGGATTGGAATAGCATTATTGTTTTTTCTTCTAATAGTTGTTTATGTCAGGATCCCTACAATGGAGAGATGAAGAAGATTGGTAGTCTTCGAGATGGGTTATATGTTCTTCAACCATTTTTGAAATTGAATTCTTGTTTACATGTTTCTACCTCTAGAGAATCCTGTTTACATGTTAGCATGAACACTGTATGGCATGCAAGATTGGGACATACTTCTGTTAAAACTTTGTCTCATATACCTGGAGTGAATTGTAACACGAAAAGTGAAGCTGAAATAAAAAGTTGTAATGTGTGTCCTCTTGCTAAGCAAACGAGATTACCTTTCAATTTGAGTGTTTCTGTTTCTTGTAAGCCTTTTGATCTTATACATATAGACTTGTGGGGACCTTATAGGGTTAGTACTGTGCATGGTCAACGTTACTTCTTGACTATTGTTGATGATTACTCTCGTATGACTTGGATTCGGTTATTAAAGCTTAAAAGTGATGCTTTTATTGCTCTTAAGAATTTTTTCCAGTTTGTTGCTACTCAATTTTCTATTAAAATTAAGAGAGTTAGGAGTGACAATGGACATGAGTTTTTTACAAATGAAAGTAGAACGTTTTTTCAAGATTTAGGTGTGGAACATCAGAGTTCTTGTGTCTATACGCCACAGCAAAATGGTGTTGCTGAGCGCAAACACCGTCACCTTCTTGAAGTGGCAAGGGCATTGAAGTTTCATTCTAATATGCCTACTAAATTCTGGGGATATTGTGTGAATACAGCTTGTTATATCATCAATATTTTGCCTAGTAAGATTCTCGAGTGGAAGTCTCCTTTTGAATACTTGTATAACAAGTCACCTGATCATTCTTTGTTGCGTGTTTTCGGATGTCTTGCTTATGCTACTGCTGTTAATTGCTCAGATAAGTTTGCTCCTAAGGCTGTTGCTTCCATTTTCATGGGCTATTCTCTTGTACAAAAGGGATATATTTTGTTTAACTTGGAAACTAAGCAATTTTTTGTTAGTAGAGATGTAATTTTTCATGAAAATGTTTTTCCATTTCATTTTCCTACTAAATCATCATGTCTTTTTCCTTTGCCTTCTGATGATAATCTGGGGTTTCTTGATTTAGATTCTGAGTCAACAACTTTTCCTATGACTTCTAATACTGAACAAATTCCCTATTGTTGGGGCAACAAACAATGGTGAGGAGTTAGAGCCTAATACAGTACATGATCATGCTGACCAATTTAATAACCCTAATGAAGTACCACCTCTGGCTCAACCTGCACATGTTGATCAACCTACTCGAAGATCTTCACGAGTACAACGACAGCCTACATGGTTAAATGATTATGTTTGTGATAATCGTGGGCCACATAGTAAGCATTCCATAGCAAACTTTGTTTCTTATGACCATTTGCCTTTGAAGGCACGAGCCTTTGTTACCTCAATCTCGTCCACAAGTGAGCCACGCACGTACAAACAAGCTGTTCATGATGAGCATTGGGTTCAAGCAATGAAACAAGAGGTTGCTGCATTAGAATCGAATGGAACATGGGAGCTAGTAAAGTTGCCAGATGGACACAAACCCATTGGTTGCAAATGGGTATACAAAATCAAATACAATTCTGATGGTTCTATTGAACGCTATAAAGCCAGGCTGGTTGCGAAAGGGTATAACCAACAAGAGGGGATCGATTACCATGATACTTTTTCACCGGTCACTAAAATGGTTACAGTACGTACAATTATCTCTCTAGCAGCTATGAATAATTGGGCTTTACATCAAATGGATGTGTTTAATGTCTTTTTACAAGGAGATCTATATGAAGAGGTATATATGTCTCTTCCTGAAGGTTTTGAGGACCACAGAGGTGATAGTGTTTGTCGGTTGAAAAAGTCCCTGTATGGTCTTAAGCAGGCCTCTCGTCAATGGAATCTCAAACTTACTGAAGCCTTAGTTAAGCATGGTTATGTTCAGAGTCTCCATGATTACTCCATGTTTACTAAGCGGGATGGGAACCACTTAGTAATCTTATTGGTTTATGTTGATGATCTTTTGATCACTGGGAATGATGCTGCTATGATAGAGGATCTTAAAGGTGTTTTGCATCAAAGTTTCAAAATGAAAGATTTGGGTCAGCTACGATATTTTTTAGGAATTGAGGTTCTTCGATCTAAGGAAGGTATCCTTTTGAATCAAAGAAAATATGCGCTTGAATTGATTGCGGATTCAGGTCTTGGAAATGCTAAACCTGTTTCCACTCCATTGGATCAGAATTTTAAGCCAACTTTGCATGGAATCACTGAAGATACTAGTTTAGCTGATGTGGGATCTTATCAGCGTTTGGTTGGAAGGCTGTTATACGTCACCAACACAAGGCCTGATATTGCCTTTGCAATCCAATACTTGAGTCAGTTCATGCATAAACCTACACAAGCACATTATGATGCTGCTTTAAGGGTTGTTAGATATATTAAAAGGGATCCTGGATTAGGTATCCTGCTTGCAGCACAAGGTGAACCTCATTTGCAGGCGTTTTGTGATGCTGACTGGGCTGCATGTTCCTTGACAAGGAAATCGGTCACAGGATATTGTGTCAAACTAGGACAATCTTTGGTTTGCTGGAAGTCGAAGAAGCAGACTACGGTGTCTCGTTCTTCAGCAGAAGCTGAGTATCGAAGCATGGCTTCTGCAACTACAGAGATTATTTGGTTAAGAGGTTTGTTAAACGAGCTTGGTTTTCCACAACAACGTCCTACAGTGTTGCATAGTGACAGTCAGGCAGCGTTACAAATTGCTTCTAATCCCGTATTTCACGAACGAACAAAGCATATCGAAATCGATTGCCACTTCATACGTGAAAAAATTCAAACAAAAGTTATTCAACCACAATATATTCCTACTGCTGAACAACAGGCCGATATTCTAACCAAGGGTCTATCGGTTCATCAGCATGAATATCTCAAAGTCAAGTTGGGTGTGAAAGACGTTTTTCACCCTCCAACTTGAGGGGGGGTGTTGAGATGTATGAGGGATTATTTTGTAATTATGCTAAAGTCTGGTTAGTTATGTTAGTTAGGGCTATATATAGGTTAAGTTTCCTCTTTTGTATTACTATTCATTCAATATAATAAAACCTACTTTTCAACTTTCTTTCTTTTCTGTTTCTCAACAACTTTTCCATTACCGTTTCTTATCGTTACCTTCTTTCTTCACCGGCGATCCACGGCGTCTCAACAAAGCTCAACTATCAAGAAATTTTCTATACCCATCACAATGGAGTTTGAGAGCTTTGTGCCGCACTTGGTGGGCGTAACGATTCCCGCTGGAGGAAGAGAGCATAAAGAAGCTCATTCCATGAATCAGGCACACCAGGCAAACACCAGTGGCTACAATCTTGACGGTTCAGAGGACCTGCCCCGATTTCCGGGCCAAAATGGTACAACGTTGTATGCCCGTCTTGTCGTCGATATGTCATGGGAGTAATGTTCATCATCTGTATCGCTTGAAACCCTTGTGGGTGTTTTGACAATACGCCGGAGACCATGTCAACGAGTTTCTCAGTTTTATTAGGCAACGGACCAAAGTCGGGCAGCCTTAGATGATGACAGTGTCCTCCAGTTTTCCAGGTTCCACCTCTGTTCATGCAGCCACTGTGATTAATAATATACACATCTTTGCATGGTATATACATTTTGATATACAAGGAACACTGGAAACAGATACATATATGAAGTACCCAACAAGTAAACATGTCAAAACTGGAAATGCCAAACACTTACAGTAAAAACTTATATCAGACAGTGAATCATATATAACAATATTAAGTTCAATGCTGGTCTAATGAACATTCGACTTTCGTAACCATCTTAATCGCATACTAGAAAGCGCAAAGGGGGGGGGGATAAAAATGAAGTACCGATGATTGGAAGAAAAAGCAATGGGGGAAAACCTGAAATGTACAGGAGCATAGGTACGAAAGAGAACTTGTGTCTTGTTCGTATCTACTTGACTGGTAACAAAGTCGGCTAATGTTTGAATGGATTTCTCAAATGCAGTTCTAAGGTCCATCTCCATCTTCACCTCCGTCCCTTCTTGGAAATAACAACCACTGTCACATTACATAAATCCAACGATTAGACGATGTGATTATAACTAAGAAATAATAGCAGCGTCTTTAAACTAGCACCAAACTGTTAAGTATTATTGTCATTACTATATTAAGTATTAACCAAGGATGGATAACTATGTTCCTAGAATAGACCATACATGCACAAATAGTCAAAAACGTAAACGCATACACACAACCTAGATCATACAACATATACCAGATTGAGGAGATTTACTTACTGTTTTATTGTCTTCTCATAACTCCACCAATGGCCACTGTTAAAAACCAGCACATCTGCATCTTTCCACTGCATATGACTCCAGGTCATATGATCCAGTCGTAGAGTCATCCGAACTTCTTTCGGAGATCCCTTTGGAGAGCTGCCCTGCACCACTAGATAAGGAGATCTGTAGTATTCAACCGTGCAGTTATAGTCTTCAAACCTGAAAATCAAGAACCCTTTGTGTTTAGTGATCGGGCTCCCGTTCACCTCATAAATCGAATCCTTGTTGGGAATTGCAGTAGCAAGCATGCAGAGCATAGATTCCCATTGGTTCCTTCCAATGGAGTCACCGATAAACACAAGGCGCCGGTTCCGCAGCTTTTCCAGCATCATAGTTGCATTAAATCTGTCTTCAAGAAGATACTGTTAGATATATTATACCTTTTCAATCAAACAGCATTTCTGATGAACATAGTTAACATATAGCAAACTATCAACAAACTGACATGCAATTCGAATTTACTCGAAAAGACAATAACAAAGACACCAATCAAGAATAAAAGGCATGAACAACAATAATTCAATCATCTTCCATACACATGCAAAGATCAAAATTCCAACCTTTTCCAAACCATAACAGATAAACAACAGCAATGCCCCATTCCTTTTCTCAGGCAAACACAACAGATATAACACTAATTACCAAAATAAAGTCCCAAATAAGATGAAGTTGGACCTTGGCAAATCGCAACCATTAGGCTGCCAACGCCACTTGGTGTAGTAACTATCGGGCCGGCCATTTTCTTGACACCGGAAACCACTGTCCACAAAAGGGCAATCTCGGCTTTGATAAAGAGGGTAGTTATCATCCCAGACCCATTGACCATCATAAATGTCACATGAATCTCCACCTTGATCTAGGAATCCCAGCCGTCCATTCACATTCACTGTTGCTGCTGGTGCATTATCTATTGCTGCTCTTGCTTCTGAACCTTCTGACGGCGACGATGGAGCGCCGCCACTAAGTCCAAACAAAGGGAAGCCGAGGTTGAGAACAGCCCGGTAATCCAAGTAAAAGAAGCCCCCAATGAAGAGACAAGAGACTAAAATGAAGCCAAGAACACCGAGAAAAGGGTCGAGGAGGTTAAAGTTCTTGGATTTCTTGCAGAAATCTATGTGGGTCGTTTTGCTCAAGTCTTGTGAAGTTGTGTTCTTGGTCATCTTTTATCTTATAAAGTTAAAAGAAAAGAGCAGAAAAAGAAACGCTAAATCTACAGAAAAAAGGCGGCTTTAGAGGAAAATTTTCAGAGTTGAAGACGGAAAAGGTGGGGTCTTTCGTTTTTGTAAGGAAAATACTGCATTGATGGCTAGCTATGAAATTGTTTTCCTTTCAATTTGTCTTAATTAAGGAAGAAAACGAAATCATTCAAATAATAAAAACGTTGATGATTTTTGAAGTTCAAGTAATACAAATCATTCAAGCATATTCAATACAGTTTTGTTCCTTTAATTCAGCATTAAACTTGGAAGAAGACAACATTCTAAATATATATACATATCAATCCCAATATATCACAACTCCAAAGAAATACTTTTGGCGTGCTGCTGCTACTGTCTTTGACAATAAAGAAAAGAATAGAACTTTGGAAGTAAAAATGTAAACTTTGATTTGCAAGCTGCCAAAACTAAACAAAGAGCGAGAAAGAAGAAGAGGTGGGTAAAGTGGAGACTGGAGAGGGAGCGGTTGGGCTTGGAGTCATTGGGTCATTCGTGCGGTCGAGGACTCATGTGTGGACCGAAGGCTCGTGCTGGATATAGAACGTGGGAAAAGGAGAAAATTAAAGACCCTCCCCCGACAATAACATTGCCCTGCCATTGATGCCAGGGGAAGCTTCAAATGCAATTATTTCAACTGCATTCAATTTCTTTTTTCTGAGAAGAAAACTCTGGGGTCAGCTTATTTGTCGATAAGATCATTAACTAATGACATTAATTTTATGTTATTAACAAATTGTTATATTTAGTCATAATTCCTTCACACTACATATTTTTGTAGAAATATCTTTCGTGATTCCTGACCATACTCATAGAATGTACTAATCAAATAATTTCTTTAAATACGTCTCATTTTCAAGCTATTTCACTAATTATGAATTCAGCATCAATGGCGGAAACTCGTTTTTCATATCATTTTCTTTAATTTTCATCCCCCCCCCCCCCCCTCTCCCTCTTTGTGCAACCTTGTAAACATAAAACTACTTGTTTTTTTGGCATGGAAAATCGTAAAACTGTTAGAACTCAAATTTCATAAAATGAACATTATTATTATTTTCACTGAAATAACAAATAATTAACCTTTATATTATACAACTTTAATTTATCATTCATAATTAATATTTAGATAAATAATTAAAGATAGATAATGATGAATTAAATGCATATAAAAAATTAAATCATTAAATATAACAAATATTCATACTTAATTAAACCCGAGTATTAAAGTTTTGGTTTGCGTTGCAATAACAACAGGACAGCTAATGGATTTTTTTATGTGTATTGGAAGGCGTTCCCACTTCCCAGTTTAAATTCCGATGCACAGACGCCGATACCCAGACTTACCGACAGTATCAACGTATAAATTAATCGGAAAATGATGTAATTCTATTTATAAAAAAAAATTGAGTAATTGGTTTGGTGCATGACTATAAATATTGATCAAGAAAAATCTTAAATACTATTTTCTTGTCAAAAATTACATCATTAATTAAATTTATAATTAAGGGAAAATATTCTATTAATCATATTTTCATAATATCATCCTAATTAGAATCGTAAAACATTTGTTAATATTGATGGGCAGAAAGAAATAAACAAATGGACACATATAACGAGGAATGATGATCCCTTCATCTACAAGGAAATGAGAAGGGGAGAGATATTAATATATTAATAAAATATAAGGATCTGGTCTGATAGATTTGTTTCATGACGCGGCAACTTAGACACCGTATTTCACAAGTCATTCGGATAATTAATCATCATTCAAAGTAAATTAAGATGCATGCAGCATGCAAGATTCTTTAAGAGAAGTTGGTACAAGCAGGGTATTCTCTCGATTTCTTTTTATTTATCGAATACAATGATGTAATTATATGATAGTATGTATTTTTATATTTCTAATAATGTATACACATTTTACATACACATATACTCAAATCAAAGTCTTTTAGAATAAATATTATATTTTTTTTTATTGAAGTCATTCGTTAGGTTCACATATTCTCTCATTCTTCTTGCCCATCATTTAGGGAATGCCATGGGTCTGGTTGGATTGGGTTTTTGCCTGTTCTGCACTTGACTCGAAAATTTAAATCTCCATCCAAACTTGGCATTTTATGATGTCCCACCTGACCTAACCCTGAATTCTAGAGTAAAAATTTGAAATCGACCCGACCGGACCCGAAATAAAAAAATTATTAATTTTATTATTATTCGTAAAATATGGAGATAATTAAAAAAAATACAAACATAGATGAAGCATTATAATAATTATTTTATTTTTATTAGACAAAATATAAAGATAATTAAAAAAATATAAAAAAAGAATACTGTAGCAATTATACATAAATATTTAGAATAAACTTAAACTATTATTTTAGGATGAGTCGAGTATTTTTTTACTTTAAACTCAATCATGACCCAACTTGATCTCATACTCAAAAAATCAGAATCAGACTCAAAATTTTCTTAAAAAAAACTCGACCTTATAAAATCTGAAAAGATCAAAATCTGCCGGGTGTAGATCAAATGATCATCCCTACCAACATCGGAATATTTAACAAGGGTTGATCATTGCATGAGACAATGGTTTGGATAAAGTGCATGTCCAGACCGACAGTTGTGATGCGGTAAATCACTCAATCTCATTGAAGCTCCAAATGCTATCGATAGTTCATGCCACTCGGCACTCGCTCGTTCTATTGCTGCTTTGTGCTGTCGTCGATGGAAGCCAACATGGCTGCCCACAAGCAGGCCCGGCCCTGGGCAGGGGCAGTAGGGGCGCCCGTCCAGGGCCCATTGTTCGGGAATATTAAATATTAAATATTTTTGAATTAAATTTAAAATTTTAGTTTATTTTAATATTTGTTATTAGGGCCTATTTTTTAATATTTGTTAATAGGAGTTAAGTTTTTTTCAACATTTATTACTAAAGATTTACTCTTAATATTTATTTTTTCTAATATTTGTTATTAGGGGCCTATTTTTTATATTTGTTATTAGAGGCGAAGTATTTTTTAATATTTATTAGTAGGGATCTACTCTTAATATTCAATTTTTTTTCTAATACTTGTTATTAAGGGCCTATTTTTTAATACTTGTTATTAGGGGCTGAGTTTTTTCGATATTTATTATTAGGGATCTACTTTTAATATTCAATTTTTTTCTAGTACTTGTTACTAGGGCTCTAGTTTTTTCCAATATTTGTTATTATGGGCATATTTTTAAGGTAAAATTTTGATATACATGCTAATAAAACTAATTTTACACAAGTTTGCATATTTACATTATAAAACTCAAATCCTAAATTTTAACCCTAACCCTAAAAAACTAAATCATAAACCTTAAACCCCTAAATTCTCAACACTAATATTAAATTCTAAACCCTACAACATAAACCCCTACACTTTAAATCCTAACCCCTAAAACTAAAAGGCACGTGTAAACTAAAGTTTACACGGCATGTGTATCAAAGTGTTTTAATAGTTTTAAAATTTAATTTTTTTTTTCAATACTTGTTATTAGGGGCCAATTTTTTCAATACTTGTTACGATAGACCAACTCTTAAAATTTAATTTCTTTCATTACTTGCTATTAGGGACAAAGATTTGAATAGCGACATCCAACCACAACAACGATCATTATATGACGGTAGTGGCATCATCTAAAACCGCGATATATGAAATTATTATGTCCACAATAGCATATGTTACTAAAAAAATTCATAACTGCAATACTCGCAATCAACAAAATAACATCTATTATATCCACAATCGTGATAAATACAACACAATCGAAAATCCGACTGTAACTATAATTACAATTTAAATCCTCAATTTAAGTCCCATTTTTTAAGTTCGCCCCGGGCCTCCAAAAACTCAAGACCGGCCCTGCCCACAAGTTAACTAGCCCCTTTAGCATGGCTAAAAAAATATTTAAAAAAGTAATTTTTTATATTTATTAATAATGTCAAACAATTATAAATTAAATGGAGTGGCTGATCCAAAATATATTTTAGGATGAATACAAATTATAAAATTTTAAAATTTCAGAGTGGGCACAAATTATAAAATTTAAGGATTAATTCATAAATATTAAGAAAATTAAAGCCAAGTATATAAATTTCAAAAAGTTCAGGGTGGGCACAGACCCACCCAAACATATATGTGGCTCCGACAGTGATTAAATATGAAATTATGGTTAAAAAAGTGATATTCTACCAAATCTCAAAAGGTTAAAATATCTAACTTTTGAGTGAAAAATCACTTTTAAGGAAGAAGTTATTTTTTTACCCTTAATTATTTAACTCAAATGATTGTTAAACTAAGGTATATAATAATATGAGAGTAATATTAATTTAAAATTAAACTAATAATAGTATAAAAATAATACTAATATACTAAAATATTAGTATTAAATATAATAATTATTAATATATTAAATTATTAATGAATTGTCATTATTTTTATATTTTTGTTATAATTTAAGCTCATTTATTTTTAATTTACAATATCATGTTTAAAATGAATATTTTATTTTTTTAACAAAAATGTCAAATACTAAAATTTTACAAATAATTTTTTTTAAATTTCTTTAACAATAATTTTAAATGCACTTTTTAAAATAATGTCAAACTAACCCCAAAATACCAATAGATCATATAATAGTCTTATCGTTTTCCATGTTTCAACAGCATAGCTTTTCCCCGTGTTAGCCAGGGATTTCAATGGCCCGCTTTTTCATCGCTTGGCTACCGTCTTACATATATTATAAGTACAATTATATAGATAAGTTTAATGGTCAAATTATTAAAATATTAATCGAACAACAAATTATTAGAGTGTTTAAAACAACACTATTTTTACATCGATGTAAATGGGTTATATTTGGTGACGGAACTTGACGATAGAATTTGCAGATCAACTTAAAATTGTAAAATAATTAAAGGAGTAAATTAACATTTTCAAATGTTTTAATTTACAATGTTTTATTAAAAAATTGAGATCTAGCTAAAAATTTTAAAATTTTGAGAAATTTAACAAAAATTTTAAAATTTATGAGAGATATTTAATTATAATTATTTTAAAAAATAAAGTTTAATAGGAATGTTTAGAAAATCTTGTAGAGGTTAAATTAATTCTTTTAAATTTTAAGGAAATTTGACCCATATAGATCCAAGGTGTTTTCCACCCTGATTGTATCATTTTTATATAAAAAATAAGTACTTTATACTTAAAAGATTTATAGAAAAGATTTTAAAATTATAATGCATTTACAGTTACTATATAAAAATTATTAATTACTTTTATTTAGTTTTAGGTCCTATTTGGCAATTAGCGGATAGAGATAGCTGATAGCGAATAGCAGATTATATTAATTGATAGCGGATAACTAATTGTTTTAGTTGATTTGACTAACGAATTACATTAGCTGATTGTATAAAAATGTTGGTAAAATTAACTAATAGCTGGTAACTGTTTGATTATTTGAAAAAATAAAATAACATATAAGAACATGATTATATTTTATACATGTTTAAATAATTTATTAGATATTAACATTTTGTATCTATTAATATTAATTAGATTATAAAAATTAATTTTTAATATCATTACTGAGCATATATAAGGATGTACATATTAATTTTTTATTTGAAAAATTATCTTTTTAATATAATTTTAATAATTATATAAATTTAGATGTATATATTAATTTTTTATTATGAAATTATTTTTTGAATATAATTCTATTAATTATTAAATTTATATGCATTTATTAATTTGTATATTAATTTTTTATTTATGAAATTATTTTTAAAATTTTATTAATTAATTAAATTTATGTTATTTAGAGAAATTTTTTATAATTATCAAAGACAAAATAGTCTTTACAAGTCTTTTATCCAAACTTCTAACTTAAAAAGCTCATTTTTTTCACAATGAGAGGTTTCACATCAATCTACTATTACAATCGTCTATTTGCCAAATATTTAAATTAACGAATTTGACTAGTCAAATGTCAAAAAAATTACTTTAAATTTCTAATTTTAGCTCAAAAAATTGTTTACCAAAGAGTGTCTTGCTCTTTTTACACTACTTACAAAAATATTTTAAAAATTACCAAATTAAATTATAATAAACAATTCAAAAAATTCCGACCCTTTGGACTCCACGGGTAGACTTGTTTTTAAATAGTAATATTTTTTAGGGTAAATTACATGAAATGTCATCAAACTTTATTTTTTGTATCAAACATACCACTGAATTATAAAGTGATACACGAAATATCACTGAATTTTGTTTTTTTTTTCCAATTCAAGTATTTGAACGTTAAATTTAAAACGACGCTGTTTTAGCATAGTTGTTTTTATGCTAAAAATAGACCAAAACGACGTCGTTTTGTTAGGAAAAGAAATTAAGAAAATGTTGCATTTGGGGAGAAATGAAACAAGGACCTCTAAGATGAAAGATTTACACAAACCACCAAGTCAATTTAAATACTTGATATAATTCTAACAAAAACAATATGTAAATACTACTGTAGTTGAACTTAATTTCATTTATCTCATGATATAATTTTAAAATAATTTTAAAAAATCTTGAAATTCTAAAAAAATTAAAATTGTCCTCAAATCCTTAAATTCCAAATCCCTAAATTTTTACAGTTGTCGCCATCAGCTGTCGTCGTCAGCCCCACTTTTTTGGTCACCGAACCTAGCCAATCTTTTTCCCCCACTCGCCGTTGTTAGAAACCAGTGAACTGTGTGCTAACCGAACATTGAACGTCGAACGTGAAATAACCATTCGATTGGTACACTGTTCGTCGATTTTCGGCGACGACGAGTTAGAGAAATGACAAGTTGATTCTGACGACCAAACGAGTGGGGTTAAAGACGGCGGCCGATGACAGAAACGATGAAGATTTGAGAATTTATGATTTAGGGACTTTTCGAGATTTTGAGACTGATTTGAAATTTTTGTAAAATTTAGGATTTTTTTAAAAATATTATATATTATTTTTTTCAAAAAATAAATTAAATTCAACTTCAGTATTAACTATATACTACTTTTGATTTATTATAAACCTTTTATTTTAAAGGTTTTTGTTTAATTCTCCCAAAATACAATGTTTTTTTAATTTTTTTCTAATAAAACGACGTTATTTTAACTTAAACAACGTTATTTTCAATTTAACGGTCCGTTAAAATTTAATGGTCAATTGCTTAGATTAAACAAAATAAAATTCAGTGATATTTCGTGTATTATTTTATAGTTCAATAGTATGTTCGAGACAAAGGACAAAGTTTAATGGCAATTCGTGTAGTTTACACTTTTTTTTATTACTTAAACCAAAATTGAATCTTTACATTCACAATATGCAATACCAAAACGTCACAAAGGCAGCAATGCCGCTCAATATACAAAGTCTATCTAACCTGCTTTCGTTCCTCATCTTCTCCTCTTTCAACTCGCTCTGCACTTTCGAGTACAGATGACACGATTCCAGAACTTCGCTGTAGTTTTTGCTTCGACGGCAGCTTAGTGCTTCCTTGAGAATATGTAAGCTGTTCCTTCCGTTAACATGTGCACCTTCCATGTCTTCCAACTGCATGCTTAGCTCCGTCAATTTCAGAGTCGTCTCCACGCCGTCATCTTCGGTGTGTACGACTCTAAACTTCATTATAAGAATGCACTCTACCACTTGACACGGGAGGATGTCTTTGGCAGGAAGAACAGACCCGAACCTTATCACGAAATCCCTGTCCGTTGGCCAATGTCTCTGTCCCCCAAGAGGGCTCCAGCTCGCAAGATTAGCGGCTTGCTTAACCTTCCGGTTTACGACGATCCAACTAAGGCGGAGGCCGTCTCGGAGTTCTTTCCAAAGCTTTCCGTCTTTCCTTTCCTTTTCCATGGAGGTAATCAATGGCAGACCGTCGGAAACCGAAAGGGTAACCTCACCTTCACTATCATCGTCTCTAGCTGAATAATTAAGAAGATCGATCCGAAACGGGCAATTGTAAAACCAACTATTGGATCCATTCGCATTGGGAATACCCCACAGTACTTTTGAGCAGATTGTTTTATCTTTATACCTTATATCCACAATTGAAACAAAATCTAACGGCGAAATACTTTCCAGTCCGACGGTGTCGCCGTAATATTCTGCTTCGGTCCATTCTTCGGGGTACTCGAGATGGCCATTCCACTGGTACTCTGTCACTTCCTTATTAACAATAAGCGGAAAACAATCCGCATAGAATTTTCTAAACCCACCGATCGACGAAATCAAACTTTTAACATCTTCCCTGTTGGTTGAGGGCCACATAGAAGAACAAACATTTTCCCATAGTCTCTCCTCTCTAGAGATCGAACAAAACGCTGCGCACGAACATGCTGCGGAGGCCAAACTTGGGCCATCAAGGCGCCTCAGTATGTCATAGAAAACATCGGTGCTCAACGATGCCATGCTCTCAATGGCTGCTATTGACATAGCTCCAGACCTCTAAATCTACAGAGAACCACATAAAAAGAGATAATTCATAATTACTCACCCAGATGAGTCTAAGAACACCAGCCAATTCAGTTCATTTTATTCAGATAAAGCTAATAAAGTCCAAAAATGGGGACACAAAACCAGAGTATGTAATAATCATTGTTCTAATTCTTTTGATTTGAGTAGCAGATCTGATTGAAATCTGAGCCCATTGAAAGCAAGAATTCTGGTTAATGCAAGAAAACCCTAACACCAACCAAAATTACAGAAATTCCCTATGACAAATCAAATAAGAAAGCTTCATAGAAATAAAAATCTCCCCTAAATCAACTCCACATGCAATAACTATATATCATTCCAAAGATGCTTAAAGAAATGATTTTTACAAGTTAGGGTAAAAGCCCAGATTTCATAACAGATCAATTGAAAAAACACTTGCACAAATACCAACAATTCAACCATCAACACTAAAAATTTAACCTTTTTCTGGGGCAGTTTCGGAACCTCATTGTTTTCTCCCCAAAACCAAAAATGCAACCCCCCAAAAAGAAAAAGAACACCACCAGGGACTAGGGAGGAAGATATTACCTTAAATAGGGCATGCAAATGTGAGAAAACAAAGCTTAAAAGGGAAAGAAGAGGAACAAGAGGAGGCTGTTGTTTGATCAGCGTTGATTTTGAAGGAGTGGGAAATTATCCAAGTCAAAGGGAAAGAGAAGATCTAATAGAACCAAAAATGGAGGATTCGGCTATGGGTTTTTGAGGTCAATTTCTTGGGTACAGTCTTTCGTCTGTACCTTATCAGTTGGGTCGTGTCGTGTTTAAGATTTGTTTTGCCACTTCATATGTTATGTCCGGTTCTTCCTATGGTACTGTTGTTTCAGTCCTACTCATAACCTGCCACGTCATTACGTGCGGTTTGTTTTCACGGCCTAATGTCAAAAAAAATTTATTTTAACCCTTATTTTTTAAAAAATAATTTAGCACTTACCATTTTATTTTGAGTCAAAATAATTTTTGTACGGGTAAAAAATGCTAGTAAACTAATGGTAAATCGTTTGAAATGACGATGCGAAACCTACGTGACAGTGCACGGCGCGATAGTAGTGTCATTTAGGTAAATATGTTAACTTTATAGAATAACACATCAGTCAAAAAATAATTTTAAAAAATTATATGAAATAAAAAATATTTTTTTCTTCTGTTATTATGTCAAGTCATTTCAAATTATTTATCGTTAGTTGACTAATAATTTTTATTCACGTAGAAGTTATTTTAACCTAAAATAAAACATTGAGGGCTAAAAAAAAGAATAAAAATCAAAATAACTATCCAATCAAACATTAAAGACATTTTTTAACATTATACAATTTTTTAATAATATCTTAGAGGTTTAGGGCCTTTGGACCATCTTCACATGTCTTAAAGAAAGTTTAAACCAATGTCGGTATATAGATGTACTTTATGAATGAGAAGAAAAAATTAATAAAATAACAGAGATTTTTCTTTATATTTTAAGGGCATTGAATATTTTGGTTGTTCTGATATAAACTTGAAATCTTTCTCACCGGACCACCTAACTATTAATGTATGATTTAAACTTCAAAAATCATAAAATAAATGTGATTTTGTAAAGTCTCTTACACCATTTAAGGGGTTGGATTATTTTTCTCCTTAAAAAATTGATGTGAAATTAAAATTTATATCTAGTAGGTATAGAATACTTATATATTTTTGAATAGATATAGAATACTTATTTTTAAATCTAATAATATGTATGAAATAATATTCTTTTAAAAAATATATCCTTTATATATAAAAAAATTATTATTAAAAATAGACGTGAAAAGAATTAATTGTAAATTTATAGGTGGCAAACGGGTCATACGGATCAGGTTCAGTTCGGGTCAGATTCGGTTTTGACTGCATCAGTTTCAGTTCTGTTCGGGTCTGATCTGATCTGGTTCGATTTTAATTCGGGTCTATAGTGGTTTAGGTTAGGCATCAGTTCGGATCGAGTCACATCGGTTCGGTTTATTTTCGGGTTAGATATTTTCGAGTCGATTATTTTCGTTTCGGTTGATTTTGGGTCGGGTCAAGATCGGTTCAATAGGAGATCAATATGTTTTAGTCGGGTTTTCATGCCGGATCAGTTTTTTAAACTCATATATAGCTTTATAAAGCTCATATATTTGACTTTTTAGTGAGTTGTGCGACAATTCACATCAAATCTTTTATTATTTCTTTTAATATCTTTTCTTTATTTCAGGTTGTCTTCGGTTTGGATGAAATTGGTTCGAGTACATTCGGTACGATTGAAAATCGGTTTGAGTCTGTTGTTCGGTTGAAAAATTGGATTGGGTCTATATCGGTTCAACAAAAAATTGGGTCGGTTTCAATTCGATTCAGTTTGTTTCGGATCATCTTGTTCGGGTCGATATCGGATCTCAAATCGGGTAAAATCAGTTTGAGTCTCGGGTCAGTTTGCCACTCTAATTGTAATAAGGCTAAAGGGTCAAATTTACTCTTGTAGTAATCCGAAAACAGCAATGTATCCCCTACTTTTTATTTTTCGTAATTTTGCCCTCAAAACCAATCAATTGCAGCAATGTTGCCATTTGACCAACGTTGACCGTTAAAGTGCTGATGTGGCAGTTAACGATGAAGTCATTCATGCAATTTTGCCCTCGAAGTCATTCAATTGCAGCAATTTTGCCCTCGGTTTATTTCAGTTTTTGAATAAAATTAGATAAATAATTTAATTTTTGAGTTGAACTTTTACAAACATAATATGTGAAAAATCGATAAAGAATTTGGTGTAAATATCTTTTGGGTCCCTGGTAATTTTAAAAAATAAAAAAAGTGAGAACTCTTACAAAAAATCAAAATATTCTTATTTTTTAAAAATAAATCATAAACTTAATAAAAATAAATAAGATATTCAAAAAATTATTGAAAATAAAAATTAATATAAAAATAGAAATGTATTAAGAATTATAAAATGATAAAAATATAAATAAAAAAACTTAAAACTATTTATAAATTATTAAAAATAAACAATGTCATCCAATGATAAAACATAAATATAAATTTATAAATATAAAAAATTGAAATTTCAAAATATTTAACGAATCCATTGAAAAGGTCTCGTCTGATTCTGGTTATGTTAAGCCAACTAATATTCAGTGAGCATATTTTTAATGAAATTATTCTTCTATTAGCATAGTAATAAAACTTATCAAATATTAATGAGCACCAGTTTAATGTAAAAAAGCGAAAGAAAATTTAGTGAGTTGTTCAATTTTTTTAATACTTTATAAATACTTTTTAATTTTTATATTTATATATTATTATATTATAATTTCTAATATATTTTTATTTTTTATATTAGTTTTATTTTCAATATATTTTTTAAATATCTTATTTATATTTTATCCCTTTGCTTATTTTTAAAATTACTAGGGACCCAAAGGATATTTACACCAATTTGTTAATCGATTTTTTTATATATTTTGTTTGTAAAAGTTCAACTCGAAAAACTAAATTATTTATCCAATTTTATTCAAAAATTAAATAAACCAAGGACAAAACTACTGTAATTGAATGACTTTAAGGGCAAAATTGCATGAATGACTTTGCCGTTAATAGTCACGTCAGCACTTTAACAGTCAACATCGGTCAAAGGGCAACATTGCTGCAATTGACTGATTTTGAGGGCAAAATTACGAAAAATAAAAAATAAGGGCAACATTACTGATTTCGGATTACTATAGGGGCAAATTTGACCCTTTAACCTTGTAATAATATATACCATTTATTTTATCATTTTTAAATTTATGTAATTAAGATAATACTATTATATATAACATAAAAAATTAATAGTGTATTACACGATGCAATCTTCTTTGTTGCCCAAGGGCACTTGTCAGGAAATTGAACAATTAATCCGCAGCTTTATTTGGGGGCGTTCTTCAGGTGGCGGTGGAATTAGCTTGGTCAATTGACGATCGGTGTGCTCGCCTTTGTCCGAAGGCGGATTGGGATTCAAGTCTCTAGATGTTCAGAACGAGGCTTTCTTGATGAAAATTTGTTTTAATTTAGTCCCAATACTGATCAATTCTGGGTTCAAGTCTTGCGTTCAAAATACAAATGGTGTACACCGGTTCCTTCCAATATCTCCCGTCCGCGTTGTTCTCATTTGTGGAAAGGTGTGAGTCTTGTTTGAGAGGAGGTGCGTAATGGTCTCATTTGGTCCATTGGTGATGGTTGTAACGTGGATTTTTGGAGTGATGTGTGGTTGGGGGAGGTTGGCGCGTTACGTGATTGTGTCTTGGACACTTCGTTGCGTAATGGACTGCCTTCAATTAGCGTTGCAGACATGGTTGCGGACAATGGCGATTGGCGATGGAATGTGTTTCAGCACTTGTTACCGCGGGAGGTTCTTCTTCGGCTTGCGGCTGTTCTCCCGTCACAACAAATTGGGGTTGCGGATAGTGTTGGTTGGAGGTGGGAAGCTCGTAAGAATTTTTCAGTGTGTTTCGCGTATCGAGTCCGTTCCGGTACCGTGAGCAGTCCATAGGAACCAGCTTGGAAGGTTATCAATGGCTTCAGGGGTCTCCAACGTATCAAAGTTTTTCTTTGGCTACTTGGGTGCGGCAAACTACTTACAAATGATGAGCGGCTGCGTCGACATTTGACAGCCAACTCGTATTGTGGTATTTGCGAAAATGCCGGGGAGTCAACCGACCATCTCTTTCGCACATGCCCGTTGGTGTTCAACATTTGGGTTAGTCTTATAAATCCCTCGAAGCTTGCTGAATTTTTATCGATGAATATTCTGGATTGGTTACGACTCAACCTCTCAAAGCCGGACTATTTTGCGCGCGATTCTCGCGATTGGGATTTGCAATTTGGAGCAATACTATGGTCTATTTTGAAGTTTCGTAATTTTTGCATATTTGATCCGACTGTTGCGGAAAAGTTTAATATCTTTGAACATAGCCGATGGTGTGTGAGTGAGAGTGTGCGGGCTCTCTCAATTTTGGCTGCGGTATCGTCATCCTCTTCCATTATTTCGGGCGTTGCTGCAAAATGGGTAAAGCCACCGATAGGTTGGCTGAAACTCAATACGGATGGAGCGAGGGAGATGTCGAATCGTTTTGCTTCATGTGGAGGTGTGGGTCGCAACAACAACGGAGCTTGGCGTTTTGGTTTTGCGAAGTTTGTGGGGATTTGCTCTCCGTTGGAAGCGGAATTATGGAGTGTTTGTGTGGGACCCTGTCAAGCTTGACTTCATGGCTTTCGGAAGGTCATAGTGGAGGTGGATTGTCGAGAGGCTTTCCTCTTGCTGTTGGAGAATCGTTTGTCAATGGTAAAGATTGGTTTGGTGCATCAGATTTAGAGGTTGATGAAACGGAATTGGGTAGTGATCATTCAGCATATTCGCCGTGAGGCTAACAAGGTGGCGGATGAGTTAGCGAAGTTGGCTCGGAGAGGCTCACTGGACTGCCGCTGCTTTGATCTTCCACCAGCAGGGTTGCAGCATCTGCTGCTAACTGATTGCTCAGCACCGGCGTAGTGCTGGCCTGTTTTTTCTTCATATGTTATCAAAAAAAAATTAATAGTAGTTTAAGTTTCACTTCTGAAAAATACCTTATATAATATATACGTAAATAATTATTTTTTATACATTAGTATTTTTAAAATAATTATAGTTTTGAATAGAAATGTAGTTTTTGAAAAGTATTAGTTTTCAATGAAATTGATATTCAGGGGCTTATTAGGCTTAAAACGGAATTTAAGGGTTTAATTGAGAAGTTTTTGAATTTGATGATTAGATTGTGATAGGATCGATGCACTTCAACCGTATATCGCTAATGAAACGTATAAAGATCTTTGGGAAGTAAAAACCAACGAAAGAAATGTCAATTTTGACACGATCGATTTTAAAATAGTTCGATCTTCTAATTAAGTTCTATATCTACTATCTTAACATTCACACTGGGAATTTACTAATTCATTACCATAAATTCTTTCTTTTTATAGGACAAAGAGATAACCTTTACAAACTATCTTTTCACGAGCTAAGATAGAATTCTCTTTTAAATTTTTATAAGGATCAACTAAAACATATCCCTCAACAATGAGGTTTATATAATGTGTACGAGTTTTCGAACTTAAAAAACAAATACTATCATGCATTAAAATATTAAAAAGAAAGAAAAGATTATGAGAAAAGAGATAGTACAAATTATGAGATTAAACCAATCCTTACAATCCTAATAGATCGGGTTTGTTGTAACTTACAAATCGGCATTATTATATAAAAAACTTTTTTAAATAGTTATTTATGCGGATGACCCTCACCCAATATTATTTAAAAAATAATTTCTAAGTCGTCTACGTAGGGTGAACTTGCTTTTTATAGAAGGCGAGTTCAAACCTCGCTTTTTACAAAATGCGAGTATCGTATTGAGTAAATTGGTAAAAAAGGAGAAAAAATAATATTTCGTATTTTTTTAACATGAAACTCGCTTTATATAGAGCATAAATTCGGCTTACGTGAACAATTTGTGGGTCATTTTTCTAAATAATATTAACTAAAATCATTTACGTAAATAACTATTTATACGGATTCTTTTTATATAATAATGCCTTACAAATCACTTGCTGTTTTTGATGATTCATGTGCCAAATCGTTGGCAGTTTTCTATATGCTAGGCAGTAGGGATGGACGTTCGATCGAGTCGAGTTAAAAGTTTTGAGTTATTCAAGTCGAGTTTATAAAATTTGAGTCGAGTTTTCGAGTTCTTATACAAATTTAATTGTAATTATTTATCAATGTTATAGTATAGTTTGATTCCAATTTAAACGACTTTCTCTAATCATATAAGATATACATGTATATTTCATCATATGTGACATATATTTCTTCATATTATATACATAAAGAAAAATTGAGGACTCGACTCGAACTTAAAAATCAACCATCTAATTACTAAAAATTTCGAGTTATTCAAATTTTCATTTTACAACTTAAACTTTATTTAATTTTTTTAAGTCGAGTCGAGTTTATATAATTTTAAGTCGAATTAAAAAGAGTTTAATTTTTTTTTACCTTAAATCAAGTCGAAAATTTAAAATTTTAAATCAAGTCAAGTTTTACTCATCCCTAATCGGCAGAATAATGTTCACATGCTGAAAACAAATTTTCGGCTAGCATCGTCAATTTTTGGACTAACTCGGACCCAAATTGTAGAATCCTTATCAGAAAAAATTTCATATATAATTCATGTAATTTAAAGTTTACACGTGTTTATAAGAATGGAACGATTTGAGAGTGAGAAGGAGCAATTACCCCCACCTTCTAGTCTTTTAACTTTGTTCTTAGGAAAATGTTTTGATATACAAGTCTTTTATTTTAGGGTTTAAAAATTTATAGTTTAGGTTGTTAGGTGTAGGATTTAGGATTAAAATTTAGAGTTTAGAGTTTAGGATTTAAAATTTTGGGTGTTAGGGTTAAGAAGTTAGGTTTTAGATTTTATAGTTTAAATATAAAGGGTTATATAAATTTTTTACACGATTTGTGTGTTAAAATATAACTCTTGTTACTATATATAAACTTTTTTAAAAATTGGGTTATTTATGAATTTTCCCTTTCACTTTTAAACACTTATGATTTGCACCCCTCAACCTCAAATACTGACTTCGTCCTTGTGTGCTTATCAAATTTAGGAGTTAGAAATTTAGTTTAAAGTTTAGAGTTTAGGGCTTTAGGTTTCATACTTTAGAATTTAAGATTTAAAGTTAGAGCTCAGGGTTTAGAATTTAGGATGTTATGGTTAGGACTTTAAGTTTTAGATTTTAAAGAATGGTTGTGTAAAAAAAATTATACAGCTGTGTATTGAAATATAATCATCCTTTATACATGTTTTCAAAATCAATTAGAATAAGGCGCACACACCGTGCATAACTGGTGCTCGAACCCGAGTCACTAGAATGAATTACATCATCATTTACCATTGAGACAACAATGAGTGAGCTTTAAATGATATTAAATGAAATGCTTAACTACACTCATATATATATATATATATATATATATATATAATTTCCGAATCAACAGTTACGATTCAATTCAAAGATTTTAAGAGATTTGTGCGATTTAAAATGAGACTTTTAATTCTAAAAAGATTAAATTTTGTTGATTTGTATGAGTGATAAATTAACTTTTGAATAAAAAATAAGTTTAACAGAACTCAAAATTTATAAAATACAACATTATTTATTTGTTTTATATATTTTTTTTTTGGTAAAATCTATATACTCTTTACTACTAGTCGAATTAATCTTTATTTTTTCTTACAAAAAAATTAACTCGTTTGGGGTCTTCCTCTTTTCTAATCTGTTTCTTAAATTAAAACAACAACAATAATATAAATAAATTAAGATCCAGTCTAAAAAATTAACAAATTAAATAATTGTACCAATTCTAATTTTCTATACCAATCTCATAGTTTTAACGTTTTGCATCATAATAACATCAGTTATATACATATTACACTACAAAAGATTTTTACGTTTGGAATGATAAACTTCCCACGTTCACCTGAACCGATATTGCATCCTCAATTACTCATTAAAAAAAGAAAAAGAATACATGATGGGATGGGTATTGATTAATGTTCCTTTATAAGTTTGCTTATAGGAGAGAGTACCACTGTCATTGGCATTTTGGACCTAACTACTCCTAGTATAAATGATTCATTCAACACTGAGCACAAAGCTATCAAATCAAATTATCGAAATGAAAACGACTTTTCAGATTTTGAATGCTACTACATTTCATTTTGTACAAATTATTAGCACATATTGGATTGCTATAAAATAAGCATCCATATAATTACCTGATACACGAGCTATTGAAAAAAATGTTTTTTAAATTCAACAAGTGGTATCAGTGGAAAAACAGATGATGTTTAAAAATTCTTCAAATCATTTTATCTGTAAAATGTGTGTACATTATCGATATCATCATATAATCACCTTAAGATTATTAAAAAATACGATTGATTTTGGGTAAAGGAAAGTTTTAGGTGAACTAAAAGGATCACCAAAATAATGGTATGGCGAAGTGACAGATATCAACTTTTATAATTCCTTACCTATTTCACAAGTCACAACCCAAAACTTGTACTCCTATAATTAACTTTTTCGGTTACCAAAAAGCTCAATTTAGCCCCTATTTTTTTTAACCAATTTACCGCCTAATGTTTTATTTTGAATTAAAATAGTCCCTTTACAGACGAAAATTGTTAGTCAACTGACGATAAACAACTTGAAATGACGTGACAAACCTACATGGCAGTGCACATCGCAATAGTAGTGTCATATAAACAAATATACTGACTTTACATAATGACACATCAGTCAAAAAATATTTTTTCAGATGCGTCATTCTATTAAGTCATTTCAAGCTATTTATTGTCACTTAACTAATAATTTTCATTTGCAAAAGGACCATTTTAACTCAAAATGAAATATTAAGAGTTAAATTGATTTTTTAAAAAATAAAAACTAAAATGATTATTCAGTTAAACGTTAGGGGTATTTTTTTTAACTTTATGCCTTTTTAATATTGATGGTTTGAATATGGAGAGATTGCTATATTTTTATTGAATTACGAACGTTAGTCTAAAAGGAAACGGTACTGTGTTAGCACTTGGTTGGAACATATAATAATCCAAGGCTGCTCATGCCTCATCCGATGCTGAGAATCTCAGGATTCAAGACTAAACCATACAACCCAGGCAAATAAATAATCACATAACAATAAGAATACCAATACAATTCCTTTAAAATCCGTAACATCGCCCTCAAATTCTCACAACAACAAAGTTGTCTACATATCCAGCTGACACAAAAATTTGAAAACGGAGCAACATATTTAACGGCCTCGACCGCGTCCACGTCCACGTCCACGACCCCGACCACGTCCCAAAGGCTTGCCTGATTTTGGAAGTGCAATAAAAAGATGATTACTTCAAGAAAACAATTTTATACAGGGGACACTCAAACAAAGTAAAAAGCTAGAAAGAAATGGCAATACCAGCTGTTGGCTTCTTGGGCTTCACCCTTGGCGTCTCTTCAACCAGCAAAGTCTCAAGATTTAAGCTGTCAGGTAGGATATAATAGCGAATATTGTTACCCCTCACGCTAAGGTGATCCAAACTCACTGGATTTTTCCCCTTCAATGTAAGTTTCACTGTTTTCAAATGGGTGTTCATACTGACGTCCACACCTAAAACAAACATAGCAAATCCAATGAGTCAAGAAAAATTGCATGCCAAAATGTGTGTATGTCTAATCAGGAAATCACTACGGCTATTGGTCTTCGAACCCTAATACTCACGGTCAAAATAGATGCTGTCCAACTAGAAACATATAGAAAAAGCTTTTTATAATACAAGATACGAAAGAAGGAGACATGGCTGTAGTACATCTGTGAGCAAGAACTCCAGCAATGTAGGGGACTAGATCAATTATTGGGACGCCAACAGAAAATAAAAAGAAACAACTATTACTAGCTACAGTGAAATGTGTTGTATAAAAGGGATCTTGACTTCAAGCCAAAAGGCACATGTCTATGTGAGTTTGTATCATAGTTAATGGTCTTAGAAATTACTTTTTTCCTCCTGAGATGCCATCGCACTATTTCTCCATCTATAGAAATCATCATAGTTTAAAGTGTCCTAAGTATGATCAGTTATGTCAAAGAAAACCATTGCATCTAGAAGTAGTAGAATGGTTTCAAAGTTTGTGTCATAACATTGAACACCAACTAAAGTGTTCTGTAACTGTTGACATAAAAGCCAAAAATATATTCCTAATATAATATGTACCAATAGACATGGTTTAGATAGACAAGAAGAATCTAGCCAAAATGCATTTGTTTTGGGAAAGCATAAATTAGATACTGCAATGTGGCATCAATCGACATAGTTTAGATAGACAAGAAGAATTCGCTGATGTCACTTGACTCTTCAACTAATCAGGCAAGCCAGAGAGTAGAAATAAACAGATTCTTAAATGAAACTGCAGAAAGTCATCTAATAACAAGAAGGTGAAAGGGAAATTGTGCAGAGAGGAATCATCTAATTGCACAAAGAAAGTCTGCGATTGACCCAATTTCATTATGTGTAACCAATTCATGATAATACATCGCATCTGCAAAATGATCAATAAGCTGAGTAGTCGACAGCATACTGAGTGCAAACTGCAAAGCCAGTTCATCCTAAAAGGTATACTTAATGAATAACTAATATCACACGAGAAGTCGAGAACACCTAAATCTATTCACTTTTTAAAGCTAGTAAAACAACCAAAATGCCTAGCGGCAGAATACACAATCCAGGTGGGAACTACGACTATAATTGGCATTACAAAATCAAGAATCATAAAACAAACACTCAATAACTATGGCATATTGATAAAAAATTATTAAAAATAAATAAAACTTGAGTAAAGAGCATTAAACCCTAAGGTAATGAAAAACTGAGGAACCTGTGATGGTGCCGTGGACGACGGTGCCGTTCTTGAGCTCAATCGACACCGTTTCATTGTTCAACTTCATCAGAAACCTGCACATTGTTTTTCAAACCGAAATCATTATAAAGAGATCTAAGGAAGTTGTTTTTTTACACATAATTGCTAAACACAGAGAGAAGACAAGATTCTCCGATCAAGAGTTGAGATTGAAGAGGGGAAGAGAAACCGACCTGACGAGCTTCATGTTGAGAAAGCCAAATCCAAGGAAGCGGGAAAGAGAGAGAAACGGACACTGTTTGCTGCTTCCACCAGGCCTGGAAGTCGGAGGTGATTTAGGGCTCGGGGCATTGCTAAAATGTCGTTTGACTTTAAGAAACGACGCCGTAGCTGAACTTGTTTAAAATCTTGGGCCATTTATTTACTGGGGCGACGCTCCAACACTCTCACCATCTACACATTCATTAGCAGAAAGTCCGGTGCTATATTTTTAAGATTAATATTTAATGTATATATATATAATTCTGGAATTTTTAATAAATTATATAATTATATATTATTGATAATGACTTAAAATAAATTTAATTTTAAAATTTTATATTTAGTTAAATTGAATTATGAGTGAAAGAGAACCCAATAAGTTATTTTAATGAAAGAAATGATGATATTCATTTTAAGAGACCTGAATTTAAATTACTTTATATTATAAAACATGAAAATGACTAGTTATCATAAATTTTCGTAAAATTTAAATAATAAAATAAGACTTGATAGTTAGATTAACTCGAAATTTTTGAAGTCAGCTCAATTTAATACTCATCCATACTCTCAACAAATAAAAGAATAAACAACATTTTTTTAAAAGGTAATTCTTAGTATTTTCAAGAAAAAACAAGAACGCTCTACCAGCTAAGACGCAGTAAACAAAGATAAAATAATTGACTAAAATTCACTTTAGCCTTTTTAAAAATTACCTCATTTCGAAAAAAACCAAATCAACCGAGCAAAACTGAAAAGGCTCAAGCACAAAATTTAAGTTGATTGATTGCGGATCGAAATACAGTTCCATTGTACGTAGTAGGAGATCTCGAAAAGTTACAAGATACTTGACAGTGGCATACTTAGGGGTATGCATCCGGTTAATTCGGTTAACCGTTTGAATCGAATTATCTGAAATCAATTAACCGATTCTTTTTCTTTTAACCGTTAATCGAATTGAAAAAATTCGGTTAATTTAGCCGGTTTTCAAATTAACCGAAATTTGTTATAAAATTTTGGATAAATTACATAATTGATCACTAAATTATGCTAAGATGATCTTTTTAGTCACTAAATTTTCATTTTATGCTAATTTTATAAAAATTTAATGACCATTTTATAATATATCAAAAAATTTGATGATCATTTTATAATTTTTAAAATTTTAATGACAAAAAATAAGTATATGTAATATATATATATATATATATAATATTTAATATATAATAATTTCGGTTAGTTAACCGGTTTTGAACCGAATTAACCGATAACTGAAGTTTAAAAAAAATTATTCGTTAACAGATTTTACCTAAATTTATTTAACCTATAACCGAAAAAAAATCGGCTCGGTCAGTTAATTCGGTTAAAACCGAATAATGCACACCTGTAAGCATAGTAGATGATTTACAGACTAGTCAGTATTGAAACAAAGAGGAGACATTAGAGAGTTTTGTTGACCACAACCTCTGTTATACAACGCAATCATTGTGGGCAAATGTCATGAATGCAATGAAGAATTTGTAGATTTAAGAAGGGAATAGAGATATTAGAGGAGAAGAAGAAGATAGGATTGAGAGAATAGAAAGATTTTCATTAGAATTTGCATAACCGTTTTAGCTACAGCTCATGGCTCATATAGCCTGTCAGTACACATGTATTATTTGTTTACACGTGCCCTATAAATTGTACGAATAACAACTCGAATAACAGCTATTATAACGTCCCTTAATTCTCTCGGTTGCATCCTGGATCGACTCCCTCCTTTTGCTGGGCCATTGCCTGTTCATCGGGCCTCTCCTTGGTCATTGAGTATTTATTGGACTCTCCTTTCATTTCTAATTTCTGACCCAACCCATCCTTTTCATTAATTGAAACGGCACCGTCTGGAGCTCGTCCAGACTTAGGCATCGCTTGAGACTCCCGTTGGCTCGACTCATCCCCAATTTTCATCTTCCTCTTCGAATTCACCTCAAACCCTAAATTACTTTCCCCCAAAGCCATGACAATACCCTCTCCTTCACTCAAGTCTTGTCCCCAAGGGTCAAATTCCGGAGATTGGGACTTCAGGCTAGTAAAACGTTCCCACGTAGCGTCTTCTGGTCTGAGATTAGTCCACTGTATCAGTAATTGAGTCACCGCCTGGTTGTTTCGTTTCATCATCCTTTTATCCAGAACCACTATCGGGAAAACCTTCAACTGTCCGTCGTCAGTCAGTTCGGGCGGATCCATCGAGGTAATTACATCATCCCCACCTTTTTTTTTTCAAAAGACTCACATGAAACACATGGTGTATTTTTGATGTTGGAGGCAAAAGTAATTTGTAAGCAACTGATCCGATTTTGGCCATGATTCTGTAGGGTCCGTAAAAACGTGATGCCAATTTCAGATTCCTTCGAAGAGCTACTGAAGTTTGCCTGTATGGTTGGAGCTTGAGGTAAACCCAGTCCCCTATCTGAAATTATCTATTTGTTTTGTTTCGATCAACATAAGACTTCATGCGTTCTTGTGCTTTGAGTAGCTGTTCTTGTAGTATTTTGCTTGTATGCTCTCTACCTTTCAACAATTCTTGAACACTGTGGACCACTGAACTCCCTTCCCATGACATTTCTTGCGGTGGATACCCATACATGACCTCGAAAAGGGTCATACCAATGGCAGAATGGAAGCTGGTGTTGTACCACCATTCTGCTTGAGGTAGTAGTTCAGCCCAACCTTTCGGTTTTAAGAAACATAGGCTTTTTAGGTACTGTTTAAGGCATTGGTTGAGCCTCTCAGTCTGTCCATCCGTTTCAGGATGGTAGGCAGCACTGAAATAGGTTGAGGTACCTAGTTGCTTAATGAATTCTTTCCAAAATATACTAGTAAAAGTCTTATCCTTGTCTGATATAGCTACCTTAGGTTGACCGTGTAGCTTATAAATCTGGTCCAAGTAGAGTTTTACAACCTCAATTGTTGTGTAAGGATGAGCCAATGCTAGGAAATGGCCATACTTAGTGTACTTGTCGATGATGACTAAGATACAATTATATTTTGATGAAGTTGGTAACCCTTCAATAAAATCCATACAAATAACTTTCCATGCTCTTTGTGGAATAGGTATAGGCTGTAATAGACCAGGTTTAGCAGCGTGTTCCACTTTAGTTCTTTGACAAACATCACACTTTCTAACATGATCCTTCACCTCTATTTCATCTTAGACCAGTAAAAGTATAATTGCAACCTGTAGTAAGTGGCTTGTATTTCAGAGTGTTCTCATTGTGGTAAATCATGTAGGATCTGTAGTAGCTGGCTTCTCAACTGTCCATTACTTCTAATACCTTGCCCTTAAATCTGAGTACTCCTTTATTGAGTGTCCAGTCCACTATGCTATTCTGTGCAACTGCTAGTGCCACTATCTTTTCTTCTTCAAATTTGTCTATTTCATAGCTCTTTTCCACCTCCACAACCCAAGTAGGAGTAATTAAAGTGGCTGAAATAACATTCAATTCTGTATTGAACTCTATTTTTCTAGATAAGGCATCAACTACCAAATTACTCTTTCTTTTTCTGTATTGGATAACATAGTCAAACTCTAGCAGCTTAGTTAACCCTTTCTTCTGTATTGTGGTTGTTAATTTCTGTTCCAAGAGGTGTTTCAATGGTTCATAATCTGTCTTGATTATGAAAGGAGCCCCTTCAAAGTAGTGCCTCAATTTAGTAACATCCATCAGTATGGCCAAATACTTCCTCTCATATACTGACATATCACTGTGCTTAGAGCTTAGAGCCTTGCTTAGATAAGCCACTGGTCTCCCTTCTTGAGTTAGGACTGCCCTTAGAACTAGCATCAATTTCTAAGTGAAAGGTCTTTTGAAAATCTGGTAAAGCTAAAATAGGAGCCTTACACATAGCTTCTTTCAAGCATTCAAAAGCTTCTTTTGCTTCTTCAGTCCAATAGAACTTCTCTTTCTTTAGCATATTGGTCAAAGGTCTACTGATAGCTCCATAGCCTTTCACAATCTTTTTATAGTATCCACTGAGTCCCAAAAATTCCCTAAGTGACTTGAAATTTTTTGGTAGTGGCCAATCTTTTATAGCTTCTACTTTGGTAGGATCAGTTGACACTCCCTTTGCTGAAATGATATGGCCCAGATACTCCACTTGCTCTTGTCCAAAGAAGCATTTGCTTTTCTTGACAAACAGTTTGTGTTTTTGTAGCAATTTCAACACCACCCTCAACTGTTGTAGATGTTCATTCCACTCTTTGCTGTAAATTAATATGTCATCAAAGAATATTAGGACAAATTTCCTCAAGTAAAGGGTAAATAGTTGGTTCATGAGTGACTGAAATGTAGCAGGAGCATTAGTTAGGCTAAAAGACATAACTTTGAATTTAAAATGCCATGATGGGTTCTAAAAGTTGTCTTCTCCACATCCTCAGCTTTAATTCTCATTTGCCAATAGTCAGATCTCAAATCAACCTTTGAAAAAAAATTTAGCACCTGCCAACTCATCCAATAGGTCTTCCACTATGGGCATAGGAAACTTGTTTTTGATTGTCATAGCATTTAGCTATCTGTAGTCCACACACAACCTCCATGAGCCATCTTTCTTCTTAACCAGCAAGCAATGTGATGCAAATGGGCTTTTGCTTGTTTGGATGGTAGATGATGCTAGCATTTTTGAGATCTGCCTCTCTACTTCTGTTTTCTGATGGTAGAGGAATCTATAGGGCCTTAAATTTACTGGTTGAGCATCAGCCTTTAATGTAATAACATGATCTTGTGTTCTAACTTGTGGCATACCTTTAGGTTCAGCAAATACCTCTGCATATTGATCTAACAACTTCTGTACCTCTGATGGAACTGTTGCTTCTCCTTCCTCACAAGTCAGCAAATACATTTTTCCCATAAATTTTGAGTCTTTTTCAGTCAATCTCTGTAACTTATCCCCTGATATCAGCTTGACTCTAGGGCCCTTTCTTCCTCCTTGCAAGACCACTTCTTTTTTATCTTTCTGAAAATTGAGGGTCATGGCATTAAAGTCCATTGAGGTTGGACTGTATTTCCTCATCCAATCAACTCCCAATACCATGTCACTTCATCCCATGGACAAAACTCTGAAATCATGCTCAAAATGATGCCCTTGCATTTTCCAGTTGAGGCTCTTTCTCATAGCATTGCTGTACATTTTTTCACCATTTGCCACAGTTATGGATAGAGGATTAGTGTCAATCACCTCTAGTTCCTCTTTGGCCCATCCATGTGTCACAAAACTATGGGTACTCCCACTGTCAACTAATATATTCAAAAGTTTACCTTTAATGGTACTTTAAATTCTTAGAGTGTTGTGCCCTACATTCCCTGTCAAAGCATTGATGGATATTTCCAGTTCCCCTTCTACTGTATTTTCGGCACTGACCTCATTTTTCATTTCTTGTTCCTCCCTTTCTTTATTAGAATCCTCCTCCTCCTCCATTAGATTCAATTATTTTAGCTTGCACTGATTGCCTGGTGTAAATTTCTCTCCACACTTGAAACATAAATTGTTGGTCCTCCTGTAGCCTAGCAAAACTTGCTTCTGGTTGTTGATGCCTTGGAAAGGTTTCTGGGATGTGTTGAAAGTCCCTGTAAGTTTCTGTAGTATGTGGAAGTTGATGATGTCTGTTTTGAAGAATGTTTGAATTTCCTGTTTTTCAATTCCAGCACCAGTTCTTGTCTTCTAGCTTTCTTGTAAGTTTCTGCCAGTGTAGTAGGATCATGCACCATGATTCCACTCCTAATGTCTTCTTTGAGTCCACTGATAAAACTTGAAACAAAGTATTTCTCTCCTAGGGTAGCATTGTACATCAGAATGTATGGCTTCAGTTCTTCAAATCTATCTTGATATTCTTTCACAGTAGATTTTTGAACAAGTTTGTTGAATACTTGTATTACATCTGCATAATCTTTAGCACAAAATCTGTGGCACAGGTCAGCTTCAAACTCATGCCATGTCACCTTATGTTTCTGCATGATATACCCATCAAACTATATTTCTGCTCTACCAGTTATATACATAGCAACAATTTTTAATTTTTGATTCTCAGGCACATCAAAAATTACAAAATACTTGTGACATTTCTTAAGCCAGTTTTTAGGTTCTCACCATCAAAAACCTGCAGCTCCACCTTAGGTATAGGGCTGAAAATACTCTAGTTATTAAAATTATTGCCAGAATAGTTTCTATCTCCCACTTGTGTTTTTTTCAACATTGATGTTCCCTTGTCTCAATAACATTATCACTAAATTTCAAATTTTCACCAAACTTTTAATTTTTAGCATTTTGTGTTTTGTTATCTGTCTGTGGTTTAGACTTATCAGACAACAGACCAGGTTCGTCTAGCTTATATGTGTATTTTTCATTTTCATCAATGACGGTTACCTCGATTAGTTTCTTTTTCATCTTCTGTAACAGCACCATAGCTGACTATGACTCTGTTTTTTCAGGTGCATTAGATTCTGATTCCCCCTGCTTCACTCTTGAGTAAGCTGACTATCTGCTTCATGTACCCTTGAGTTTCAGCATTGTTGGCCTCCATCAACAACATTCTGTTTTCCCAAGCAACTCTCTGAGTTTCCCACCATCTCGGGATCTTGGTGTCATCCTTCAACTCATCCAGCTGTTTTTGAATTTCAACTAAGTCGTTCTTCTCTGTCATTTGCCGTGCTTTTCGAGTTTTCCCCAGCTTTAAATGTTGGATCTTTCAAAGCTTTGATGCCAATTTGTCACGAATGCAATGAAGAATTTGTAGATTTAAAAAGAAAATAGAGATATTAGAGGAGAAGAAGAAGATAGGATTGAAAGAATAAAAAAATTTTCATTAGAATTTGTATAACCGTTTTAGCTACAGCTCATGGCTCACATAGCCTGTCAGTACACCCGTATTATTTGTTTACACGTGTCCTGTAAATTGTACGAATAACAACTCGAATAACAGCTATTATAACGTCCCTTAATTCTCTCGGTTGCAGCCTGGATCGACTCCCTCCTTTTGCTGGGCCATTGCCTGTTCATCGGGCCTCTCCTTGGTCATTGAAACGATACCGTTTGCAGCTCGTCCAGACTTAGGCATCGCTCGAGACTCCCGTTGGCCCGACTCATCCCCAATTCCATCTTCCTCTTCGAATTCACCTCAAATGTCGACCTTGAATCGCATTTCAGATAAAGGCGCAACTGTATTATACGCAACAAAAAGAATCTATACATACACAGGTGTGATACAAATTCCTGATATACGTAACCAAGAACTTTTAAATTTATCGTACTGGTTATTTTGAAATGAAAGCATAAAATTAGTTTTGACACTGATACAATGAATTCGAGACTTGTATCCATTACATTGTACAACAACAGCTTCCCATCATGTTTCTTAACCTATGCCCTAAACCAGCATCAAACTCAGCCACCCTAGCTTTCTCAAAGCTATAGGTCAATGAACTACATCTACAGGAGATGACTAACCGAAGCGAATTACTCCATCGACACTTCCTTTTATTTACAAACTTGAATCGGAACACATGCCTACCAAATGCCCTCCTTCGACATTTTCAGGAAATCGGACAGAGTGATATTTGGGACCTCAACCTCGCCCATCTTCTTCTTCTTTTTTATTCTTGTTGCCTTCAGTGACTCTGCATCCTTTGACTGCGTAACTGTTACCGAGACCAAGTTGTAGAACTGTTCCAAGAAGATGAAGGAATAAATTAATACTTTTTCACCGTTTAAGATATCCGTACGCACGAATCAAACAGCAGATATCTTTTGAGAAAAAAGGAAAAAGATTGGGCAGATTACCTCACAGACACCATGCAGCAGTAATCTATGGAAAGGATCTTGGACCTGTAATGTGAGGACATCTCCGTCTCCACTTTCCTTGATGAAGGTTCGTATGCAATCCTGAAAATGAATTTAAGCTTCGGTTATCCAGGTACATGATAATATACCAAGTTGGACAATGAGCTACCTCAGCCTTTAACAGTTTCACGCCCGGGTGAAAGTCAAGAAAGCATTTTACACTTAGGTGGTGGTCGTAAGTCGAACTATGTTTCATTCTCATACATTAGTTGTTTACTTGTTTTAATAGTCAGACACACAATTTTCAACCAATCTACTCTCAGTTCTCAAACCTTTCAAGCATATACATTCCAACTCTCACGAGATACGGTGACATAAGAACTTGGGATCCAATGCATAAATATCAAGCTGGGATCTAGAGCATACTGACGGTAACCTAGTGGAGTCCTAACCTCAGCCCACTCGCACATGAAAAAATCAAATGAAATAGATGCCAATAATATTCATCATTCTCATTTCTCAAAGAAGCAAAAGAAAACCATGTACCTCATAGCCCGCGATAAGTTCCGAAAGAAAGCTACGGCGTAGTGCTTCCCTTGTCCGACAATCAATTCTTCTCCATGCATTCAAGACAGCCATCTTATCACCATCGGCATGAAATTTGTTCTTTGCAGATGAACTATTTAATGCACCAATAATATTAGCCTAAAACAGCAAGAGACGAAAACTTCAGCGTGTTGCCACATTACATGCCAGTTCAACACTAAATTTAGATTGTAATAAATCTAAATTAAAATCAAAATGACGATAAAAGAGGCATAAACGTTCATGCAGATAAAGCAAAAGCATGCAAGTAATGCAATTCCTCTCTTTAAACACTTACCAATCATGTCTGAATTCTGGAAATTGTTCAAGGTTATCTTCTTCAATTAAAGAAACTTTTTAAAAGATTCAAAAGAAGTTTTCATGAACAAGGGAAGCAAAAAAAACCTCTTTATCCATGTCTATATTCCTAAATTTGTCCCATTCTCCCACATTAGTCATGCAAAACGCCGATGGTGGCACATCGTCACCTGTGAACGAGTTACAAACAAAAATCAGTACAATAATACTCTTAAAACAATTAGCTAAAGAAACACGAGGTTGGTTGCTTTTGACTTCAAATGAGATAAACCAATCAAAGTATAACTAGACAATAAAGCCATTAAGTATGCTTAGACAAGTAGACAACAACAATGTTCTCATCCCTTCAGTTATCATCGTATTAAGTTACCACTGTACCCATATAATGATACTTCCCGACCACATTCTTAATACCTGAAGGTACATATCGGATACGAATGAATGCAAAGAGGACTCGTATATAAGCTATCATATTCATGAATGCAAAGAGTTAAGTACAGAGTGAATTTAGTGAAATAAGAGATCCTCAGCAGGAGATGTACTCATTACCCCATGGAGGTGGAGCAAACAAGCCTCTGATTTCTTCTGCATTCAAGCGAGGAACAAGTTCCATCAACAATCGATCATTTAACCATCTCCGAGAACGTCGGTTTGTAACCTGCAACAAAGAAACAATCATTATGGCGAAATCAATAGCTTATTCCAGAAATAGATACCCCAAACAAATACAGAAATCAAACGATCAACTCAAGAAGATTCATAAATAAGCTGGTTCAAAATTAGTTTTGAAGTGGCTAATATTTTAGTAAGGGTCACATAGCAAATGCGCTACAAATCTGAAAAAAAACAGATTAAATCAATCCAACACCTACTACCACCCAAGTAACTAAAGCTCAAGCAATGCAATTTCTGATTTTGATACCACAAAATTGGTCTAGTAATCGATATGTTAAATGGGAATTTGTTCTAAAAAAATGGATGCAATGAAAAAAGAATGTTACTTTTCCGGCCAAGCTCTCGAGAAGCTCAATCCTCTTCTCAATCGAGAGCCCACAAGATTTGTCATTTTCTCCTGCCGAAGATTTAAAACAAACATCATTAAATTTTCCCAGAAGGGAAAGCTTTGAACTTTCTTAAAAAGGGGTACAATTTCATCCACATAATACATCAATTAAATAGACCAGATAAATAAACAACAATATCTGGGTTTCGATTCCATTGTCAACACCAAAAACACAACACAGCTAAAAATCTTACCTTTACGAAGCTCAACCAGGGGAGATGATAAGAGGTCGGTTTCTCTTTGCAGAACCTTTGGAGCCGCCATGATTGCGATTGATTATTCTTCAGTGAATCGATCGATGCGGTGATGATTGGATCTACGATTGATGGTATTTTCCAGACGCTTTCTTGGAGGAAACAAATTCAACCCTTTTTCTGACTTCCTCTCTGACGCTAAATTGCTATATGAATAAATCAAATGATCTCAGATCAGCTTACCCTTTACCGGAGTTAAAACTTGATGATAGAAGGATTGTTCCAACGTGCAAACTCGGTGTAGCTGATGATAAGCAAAAAAATGGTTGCTTGACACATGTCATTTTAAGGAGGAAACCACCGAGGAATATGTTTTCGTATGATTCTCTTTGGATACCCCATTTGTTTGTGGGCTAACCCGAAATCAACAAATTCGAACCAAAGTAACGGGCTTTGCAAAGCCTGCCCGGTTATCTCGAGCCTATCGGACTCGGATTGAGCAGTGTTGTGTAGTGGTAAAATAGTAATTTCAGGAAGCCCTTCACCATCACCTGCTGCAGCTGAAATGTTCTGTTAATGTACGCAGTACGTACGCTAATACCCCAAACAAAGGTGACAGCCAAAGAACTCGCCCCTGCCCACTGCCCCATTTTCTCTTCCCCAAAACCCTATTTCTAAAAGCCTCACCTTTGATCACCAATGTAAGTTCTCAACTTTCATGAATGTATGTTTTAAAAATGTTTTACTCTTTAGCTCTAGTGATTTGCCTTGACTATTCATGGCCATTGTTGTTTTACCTGTTCTCCTTTGATTTTTACATGGGTGCCTTCTTTTTAACGCTTTAATAGCAGATAAGTTGTTGCCTTTGTTTTCTTACCTTGTTTTTCTTAACTTGCACTACTAATTTCTTCTTTGTATATATGGTTGCATATGAGCTGTTTGTTGGGTTTTTGTTTCTTTGGCCAGTTGATTTTTAGGCAATCCTGCTTAAATTTTGTTTTATTTTGTTGGGTTGTCAACAAAAGGTGGGGAAGGTGATAGCAAGCCTTGGCAATAGGTTAAAATATGCTTTGAGGTTTCTCTTTTCATTAGGACTAATTGTCCTTTTTCATTTTTCTTGCTGCAAGATGCTGGTGATGTGCTTGTTATAAGTATTTTATCTTAGTAGTAGTTGATTTATTCTTTATTCTTGTCTAGTTAAGGTCCAATTGATTTTACTTTTGGGGATATGGATGGACAACCTGGTCATGAGAACCCTTATATGTCCCTGAGTTCTGGTGGGAATGTCGATGGTTTTTCGTATGACTATGTGGATGATACAAACCCGGTCTTGCTCACGGCACCGGGAAGAAACATGAGCCAGCCTTGTCTCCAATCATTATCTCAGTGGATTGATTGTCCCAAAATGGCTCACAGTTATGTCGAATTTCTAACTGAGAATCTTGAAAAGGTTCCTACTGCTGATGTCTTAAAGAGTATTGGTTCTCCTGTTGGTGGCATGCATGCTGTTGGTGGGATCAATGAAATTCAAAGAGAATTGGAGCATAACAATGAAAGAAAGGTTTTCAGCTCTGGACCAGATGCATATTCCCTCGAGCCAGAGCATGGGAATCTAAAGCTATCTTCTGCTTACTCTACTGAAATCAACAACCATGAAGCTTCAGCTAGCGTATACGCAGAACTGCCTCATAGAAAATGATTATTCTTTTCTTCTTTTCTGTTCTGATAAAACTCCTTCGATATTAACTCTAAAAGACTGATTTTATTTGTGTCTGGCAGGAAAGATTTTTGAGGCAACATGATAGACCATCTTCTCTGAACAATTTTTCGAGCTCGGAATATGAATTCCATGCACAGGTTAACTTCTTTCTCCATCTTCTAATTATGTTACATCCATCTGAGACTTTTGCAGCAAGAACTTGTTCAAACCTGGAATTCAACATTGTGTCTTTCAGCAAAATAATGCTTTCTGGATGCAAGAACCAAAAGAAGAGGATTATAATGTTTCTCACTTTCAATCAAAAGGAACCTTCAGTGCACCTAGTTTCGGGTCCCAACCACAGTACCGCGTTCCAAAACGAAGAGCTCCTGAAAATGATCGTGTAAGTATATCATCTTTCCTAGCCTTTAGACATACTAGTTCTGCTATGAATCTAAAATGCACACAATGATGGTTATAACCCTTGCAATTATTTGAGTTTGGATTTTCAAACTTTTTACTTGGATAATTTCTTTTCTACGAGTACAGAAACGCAAGATACGGATTTCTGAAGGTATCAAAGCATTGCAGGAACTGCTTCCTAATTCTTCTGAGGTAATTTATTTCTTTATGGACAAGCAAAGAGCCTGGTGCCCACATACTTTCTCCATTAGCAACCTAAATTGGTATATAACCTCATATTTGTCAACAAAACTTTGTATTCATCTTCCATTTCACTTTACTCATATCCGTCTTACATATTAGCTGCTTAACATTTAAAGAAAATGAACAAAACTCTATAGAAAACCATGGAAGAGGTTAAGCAGAAACATTATTCCACCTAATTTATTTATTTTCTAGGAATGCCTTCATCTCTTGATTTATCACATTTTTCTTTTGCAGCGTGGTCAAGCAAATGCACTGGATGATGTCATTGACTATGTCAAGTTTCTGCAGATACAAATCAAGGTAGCTTTTATGTCTGATTTCAATATATACTGCTGCATGTGCGTTTATATGCATATCCTGCTGTTCTATCTTTTTTCCAAACTGCATGCATGAATAGAATTGTTTATACTTTACACCATTCGATTAGAATCATTGTATGAAGCTTGGATACAGTTTGCTCCGACGACTAATCATTGTATTTTGTATTTTTCTTTAGCTGGTTAGCTTTAGAGTAAGAAAACGTCGGGTCAATTAATCCCCTTCGATTGTAATACATGACATTTTAATATATGTTTAGCATCACTGTTTTCAAGTGGAAGTTCTATGGTGCAGGAATTAAGTCAAAGCAGATTGGGAGGTGAACTAACTTCTAATCCTTTCGTTTTTCTTGAGGTACTCGTCTCATGCCTTTACTATATAAGTTACTTATAAAAGCAATCTTGGAAATGTTCTTTGAATCAAGTAAAATTGTATGTGAAAATCTACAGGGACATGGTCACTATGTTCTCCATGAACAGATGATAAACGAACCTCTTGAAGAGATTATGGGAAAGTTACTAGAGATAAACCCATCAGCAGCAACTCAGCTGTTAGAGAGCAGAGGCCTTTACATGATCCCATGGGCACTGGTTGACGGCTTGAACAGAGCCACATAGATCGTTCGTACTTCACGCCCCCTGCTATATCCGCTTCACTGGTAGTTGACTATATGATCCGAGTTTCCATTTCTTATGTGGACAACAGAACCTAAATAGTATTTCTAGTTTCAAAACACAGTTTACAGAACAATGGCTAGTGTTCTTAAGCTTTAAGGTGAATGCACTTTGAAAACTCTCTGGCTGCGAGCTTGTAAACTGCTGAACGACTATTTGCTAGCTATTTCTTTAAGTTGTAAAGCTACTTTTGGGTGCCCCTGGATCCCAAAAAATCCAATCATCCATCACGAAATGAGCTTACTCCTCTTGATGGCCTTTGCTTTTTTCCTTTTTTCAAGAAAAAAATTGATTGATGAAGTAAAAGAAGTTAAGAACCTACATAGAAGACTATCATCTCAGGTTTTTCTCCTTGACGAGTCTATCGTGATTAAGAGAGGCTTCTCGACATCCATGGGAGAATGAGACTCTGGCACCATTGCAAGCATTGATGGGGCAAAGACTCTCTCCATTTTAGCATTGGTGGCAGCCAGTGCTTTCACCAAAGTAGCCTTGGCGACTTTAGTCATCCAAATTAGCAGAACCGCTGTGAAAGAAGGAATCAAAACAGCACAGAATTATGTCAGGAAAACACAATCCGTGCTCAAATATGTCCCTTCTCGAAGCTTTTAAATAAGAACTAGTTCGCATAATCTGACTGAAAATCATGCTATATCGACCCCTGCTCGTGTCTTAACCTTAAAAACTAGCAAGGCCAACTAGATTGGACCTTAAACCAGAAGTTGGACTAGATTACTACACAGGTTGACTCCATTTCACTAGAACTTAAGATTTCTCTTTGAAGTTAGGTTCAGATATATGCTTATCATCCAACAATCTGTCTCAGTTAACCTAAAGAATAAAGAACGATGGGGTGCTTACCAGATGCGCAAAAGCCGATTGCCATGAAAACCTGTATTCACAGGCAAAAGATCAATTCACAGTATAAGGACCAGATATCCTTTAGAAGTTAACATAAACCGGGAATAATACTTACCTGACGAACTGTAGAGATCTGATTCCATCCATCTGTTACATCTGAAAGGTCCTTTATTGTAGTTCCGACATATGCCAGGGTAAATATGGAAGGCTGTAATAAGAAACAAGCATGAAGCTTAACAAGTTTATAAATGTTAGGCCAAAATAGAACAAAAGGAAGAAAACTCAAAGCAAGGACAAGATTATGGTAACATGTTGACCGAACAAATGCTAAATGTAATAAAAAGAACACTGTATTCACAGATACTTGGAGGAGTAAATACCATCATTCCTAACCAAGATGCCAACACGTACACCCCGAGGTGAATAGGAGTCACGGAAAGGAAGTAATTCAACAAGCTGGACGGCACTAAAGGAACAAGCCGGAGCAGAAAAACAATCTGTCGGGGCCGAAAAAGCAGAGGACGTTAACAATTTCGAAGCAGAGAGTTCAGTATAGACTGTGCAGTATGTGCAAGTCCGAACTTCTTGGGAACTATTTAGTCTCATAATGCATACAGATAGAGTTGTCAATCCAAAGAAATGACAACAAGAAGCGGATGCAATATATTCACCAAGGCATAAAAGTTACATACATGAGCAAATAAACTAAGGAAAAACACAAAAATCTTGCCTTAAAACCAGATGTCTCAATTGCACTAGCAACAGCCTGAAACTTTTGGTAATCCCTCAGTTTGGAAACCAAATATGATCTTCCAATCTGCCAGAAATGCAAATAAAATCCATTAAACTCTTGCCTTATATTCAGGTAGTCATAATCACACCCCGGCTCAAAAGACTCACTGTTCGCCGGAGGATGAATGCAGCGGTAGCCCCTACAGCAGCACCGGTTGAATCAGCAATAAATCCCACTGGCAGTCCAAACAGATAACCTCCCCCGAGCTGAAAAACGCGAAAAAGAAGAACGACTTTGTCTCTTTCATAGAAAACCATATATGTGCTGGTAGTGCTAGAATATGGAAACAACTGAATGCGGTTTCAAAATCGATATTACTATAATTATAAGCAACAAGAACCCACGGTAAGAATCGAAGCAGGAACAGCAAAGATTGTGAAAGGAATGTATGCTAAGGCCCTGCAATGCCAAGAAAGATATGTTTGATGTACACAGGTTGAAATGGACACTTCAGCTTATGCTATATCAGGATTACATGAAAACTTCTATATAGAGATATATTATAACATATGCTATTTTGTAGCTTAAACTATAAGATAACTTACAGCACAAATGGACCCCATTGGCCAAGATCTTCCTTAACCCAGAACAGAAAACCCTTCACCATCTGCATTGCAGAGATTCAATTCTTTTCAATTCATATGTACCATTGAAACAAAACAAGTATATCAGTGTAAGAAAAAGGAAATGCCTTTTCGATGGGAATGGAAAGGAGAAGGGAAGCAATAACGGCCAGGGCAAGGAGAGAAAACCCGATTCTAAAAGCTGAAACCCAGGTAAAGAAAACATCCGCCATGTCTGAAAAACGATGACAGCCCTTTGCCTGTAGGGGCTCAAGCGGCTGTCGGTTTGAGGGCGGTTGTTTTTGGCGCCCCACGCAATGCTATAACTTCAACCACGATCGTGCCCTCATTTTAACTAACCCATATTTAACTAACCCGTTTTTTCTTACAAAAAAAGGAACCCATATTTATCTAAATTTAGATGATTGTTGCTATAATTAAGTAAAGCACTGGCATATATATATGTACATACTACATAGTATAGACATTTAGTCTGATTCTGTTTTTGTGATCTGAGTATTGAGTTCGAACTCCAAAGTCTGGCCACAAGAAGAAGCTGTTTGTGGTTGTTCATGTTCATGCATGGTTGTTAGCTTAGCTGATATCTTTTCGGACACGCACAAACGTTGGGATTTCGTGGTAAGGAACAAATATTAATTTTAACAATATTAGTAATAAAGAATGAGTTGATAGTTTAATTATTTGATTGCTTTTTTACCATAAGATGCTTCACACTGAAAGATGATGGGATCATCAATCAAGAAGGGCAGGCGAGCTGAAATCCATATGAGTTGTTCTACTTTGCTTCATGCATGGATCTTGCCATTTCCACAACACAGGTTAGGTTCCATAAAAATCTTATAAAACAAGCGACCGAGTCGAATCGAATCGTGACAAGTACATAATCGGTATCCATCATGAGCAACTATAACTATTGAGTGAGATTGGCTTTACATGGAAAAATCTCCCCATTTAAAAGATTGAGTATATCTAGTTATAATTATAGGTCGGCATTGGATAGAACCAAAGAAGAAGACGTAGGTGAATTATTTAAAGTTGCTTTTCAAGTTTTTCAACTCATCATGTCTATTCGATAATGATAGGCAACGGGGTACACATGCATAGCCAGCAACTGATATAATAAGTTGACAAGATATATAGCACTTGCATGATACGCATGTTGAATTTGTGGCTTGAAAAGTCAAGCCTTGTGGGCATCGAATTGACAATTTGAAATTGTCAGAGGTTTAGGTGCAGCAAATGAAGACAATTGGAGCTGTAAATTAATGCTTCAACGGTAAATGTTGAAATTACCAAGGGGGAAATTAATTTTTGGTCCCTAAAAGTTAGGCTATTTACAAGTTTAGTCCTTAAAGCTCAACTATAAATAGGCCTAGCATTTGTCATTTGAAACCATCCCAACATTCATACCATCTCTCCCATTTGTTTCTCTTCTCCCATTTGTAATATTTGGGAATTCTTAGGAATTCCATTTGTTTGTACCATTTTGGTATTAGTGAAGTTATCATCCGGTGGTGGTGCCCGAGGAGTAGACGACATTTTCGTCGAACCTCGTAAATTTGGTGTGTTCTCTCCATTATTTATTTCGCTTGCTTATTATTGGGGTTTTCCATTGGGTTTCAATATTCAATAATTGACGGGTTTGTCCGCTGTGCAAATTTCGGTAGTTTCGATCTCGACATTTCAGCTCAGATTTGAAGCTACGTTCGTGTGGGAAATAACCCGGTTTCCCCAACAATTGGTATCAGAGCTTCGGTGAAGGCTATCCCGGTCGCTCGGTTGCTGCAAAGAAGTGTGGTGTTGTGACAGTGCATGTCTAGGAAAGTTCTGGCTAGGAAAGACTTGGTATTTAAGCGATCCGTGTGATCCACCTCTCTTTCCTGGGAACTTACCTGGTGCAGTGTTTCAATATCCAGTTCGTGCTATTGAATATTATTCGTTGCCATGGCAAAAGACGGATCAGATGGGGCATCAAGCTCTTCCTCTATACCGGTGAGGAGGATAATGTCAAATGCAAACTTCTCGGTGGAGTTGTTCGATGGATCCGGTCACTTCGGCATGTGGCAAGGCGAGGTGCTAGACTCTTTATTTCAACAAGGTCTAGACATTGCCATTGAGGAAGAAAAACCTGTAGATATGGTGGAGAAAGATTGGAGAACAATCAACCGTATGGCGTGCAGTACGATTCGATCTTGTCTTTCCAGGGAGCAGAAGTATGCCTACAAGAATGAGACTTCTGCAAGCAAACTGTGGAAAGCGTTGGAGGAAAAATTCCTAAAGAAAAGCTCTCAGAATCGTCTTCACATGAAGAAAAGATTGTTCAGATTTGATTATCAACCAGGCACCAATATGAATGAACACATCACTGCCTTCAATGAGTTAGTGGCAGATCTGTTGGGCATGGATGAAACTTTCAAAGATGAAGATTTGGCTCTAATGTTGTTGTCATCCCTTCCAGATGAATTTGAGCACCTTGAAACAACGTTACTTCATGGAAAGGATGAGGTGACCCTTAAAGAAGTAACTGCTGCTCTGTATAGTTACGAGCTCAGAAAGAAAACCAAGATGGAGAGCAAGTACAATGCAGCGGAGGCCATGGTGGTAAGAGGTCGCTCTAAAAGCCAAAAGCCAAAAATGAGAGGGAGATCAAAGTCAAAGTCCAGACTTGGGAAAGATGAATGTGCCTTTTGTCACGAGAAAGGTCATTGGAAGAAAGATTGCTCGAAGCTGAAGAAGAAAGGAATAGCCGCTCCAGATGCATGTGTTGCAGAGCATGATACTAGTGACTCTGAAATATCACTGGTTGCTTCATCATCATCATTTCGTTCAGATGAGTGGATATTGGATTCGGGTTGTACCTATCATATGTCCCCTAATCGGGAGTGGTTCTTCGATTTAGTAGAACTAAATGGAGGAGTTGTTTATATGGGCAATGACAACGCCTGTAAAACGATTGGGATAGGTTCAATCCGATTGAAGAATCAAGATGGATCAACCAGAGTTTTGACTGATGTCCGATACGTGCCTAGTTTGAAGAAAAATCTCATCTCGTTGGGAGCTTTGGAATATAAAGGCTCGATTGTCACTATGAGAGATGGAATTTTGAAAGTCACATCAGGCGCACTCGTGATAATGAAGGGCATCAGGAAAAATAACTTGTATTACTACCAAGGTAGTACAGTTATTGGACCAGTAGCAGCAGCTTCCGGTGGAGACAAATTGGATTCTACTCAGTTGTGGCACATGCGGTTGGGACACGCTGGTGAGAAATCCTTGCAAATTTTGGCAAAACAAGGATTGTTGAAAGGTGCAAAGGCTTGCAAGTTAAATTTTTGTGAGCATTGTGTTCTGGGAAAGCAGAAGAGAGTGAAATTCGGCACCGCTATCCATAATACGAAAGGTATTTTGGATTATGTTCACTCAGATGTGTGGGGTCCTTCCAAAACAACGTCGTTGGGAGGAAAACACTATTTTGTAACTTTTGTTGATGACTTTTCCAGAAGAGTTTGGGTGTATACAATGAAGTCTAAAGATGAAGTGCTCAAAGTTTTCCTGAAGTGGAAAAATATGATCGAGAACCAGACTGGCAAGAAGATCAAACGGCTTAGGACGGACAATGGAGGGGAATATAGAAGTGATCCGCTCTTTGACGTTTGCCAGGAGCATGGTATTGTTCGACACTTCACTGTTAGACATACACCACAACAGAATGGGGTGACAGAGCGTATGAATCGAACACTACTTGAGAAAGTTCGATGTATGTTGTCCAATGCTGGGTTGGGCAAACCATTTTGGGCTGAGGCTGTGACATATGCTGGCCATCTCATCAATCGTCTACCGTCATCGGCGATTGGAGGAAAAACACCGTTGGAGGTATGGTCTGGAGTACCTGCTACAGATTATGATTCCTTACATGTATTTGGATCCACTGCGTATTATCATGTGAAGGAGTCAAAACTTGATCCTAGAGCAAAGAAGGCTATCTTTATGGGAATCACTCATGGAGTGAAGGGATTTCGACTTTGGTGCTTAGACACAAAGAAGATAATTTGTAGTAGAGATGTTACCTTTGATGAATCTGTCATGTTGAAGAAGGTAACAAATGGAGCTGTTCAGACAAGTAGTACTCCACAACAGGTGGAGTATACTCCAAACCAGGTGGAGTTTCAAGAGACGGTGATTAGTCCAGCAATTGATGTTACTGATTCTCCAACTCCAATGGAGGAATCAGAAGATGAAGAGGTTCAAACCCAAGAACCATTGGAGACACCAGAACCACTTGCAGTTACAAGGCCAAGGAGAGAAATTCGTAGACCTGCTCGATTTACAGATACGGTGGCCTATGCCCTTCCAGTTGTTGATGATGATATCCCTGCCACTTATCAAGAAGCAATGCAAAGCTTAGAAAGTGACAAGTGGAAAAGTGCCATGGATGAAGAAATGCAATCTCTCCAGAAGAACAACACCTGGGATTTGGCATATTTACCAGAAGGTAAAAGGGCAATTGGATGCAAGTGGGTGTTTGCAAAGAAAGACGGATCTCCCAGCAAGAAAGATGTTCGCTACAAGGCAAGGTTGGTAGCTAAAGGCTACGCTCAGAAGGAGGGAATCGACTACAACGAAGTATTTTCCCCTGTTGTGAAGCATTCCTCCATTAGAATATTGTTGGCCTTGGTAGCACAGTTGAATTTGGAGCTAGCTCAACTCGATGTAAAGACGGCTTTCTTGCACGGTGATTTGGAAGAGGAGATCTATATGACTCAGCCAGAAGGATATGTAGATGCTGGTGGTAAGAAATGGGTTTGTAAGCTGAACAAATCGCTATATGGATTGAAGCAATCTCCGAGGCAGTGGTACAAGCGATTTGATAGCTTTATGAGGAGGCAGGAGTACACAAGAAGCAAATACGACCATTGCGTGTATTTGCGAAAGCTACAAGATGGATCTTTCATTTATCTCCTCTTGTATGTTGATGATATGTTGATCGCTTCAAAGAGTCAACAAGAGATAGACAAATTGAAGGCTCAGTTGAATCAAGAGTTTGAGATGAAAGATCTAGGTGAGGCCAAGAAGATTCTCGGCATGGAGATAAGTAGAGACAGACGGAGAGGCAAGCTTTGTTTGACTCAGAAGCAATATCTGAAAAAGGTATTACAATGTTTTAGCATGAATGAAAGCACAAAACATGTAAGTACCCCACTTGCTTCTCATTTGAAACTCAGTTCTCAATTATCTCCTAAAACTGATGAAGAGCGAGAATATATGGCAAAAGTTCCATATGCTAATGCAGTAGGGAGCTTGATGTATGCGATGGTGTGTACGCGGCCTGACATTTCACAAGCAGTTGGAGTTGTGAGCAGGTACATGCATGATCCTGGAAAAGGACATTGGCAAGCTGTGAAATGGATTCTACGGTATCTCCAACAAACCGTAGATGTTGGTTTAGTGTTTGAGCAAGATGAAACACTTGGTCAGTTTGTGGTTGGATATGTTGATTCCGACTATGCTGGTGATTTGGATAAGCGTCGGTCTACTACTGGGTATTTGTTTACTCTAGCAAAAGCCCCAGTTAGTTGGAAGTCTACTTTACAATCAACGGTGGCTTTGTCAACTACAGAGGCAGAGTACATGGCAGTTGCAGAGGCTGTTAAGGAGGCGATTTGGCTTAACGGATTGTTGGAAGACTTGGGAGTTGTTCAAAGTCACATTAGTCTCTATTGTGACAGTCAGAGTGCTATTCATTTAGCGAAAAATCAAGTCTACCATTCAAGAACCAAGCACATCGACGTGAGGTATCACTTTGTACGGGAGATCTTTGAAGAAGGAAAGGTTCTACTTCAGAAGATTGCTACGGCAGAAAATCCTGCAGATATGTTGACCAAGGTGGTAACATCAATCAAGTTCAATCATTGTTTGAACTTGATTAACATCTTGCAAGTTTGAGCACCTTCGGGTGTATGGCGCTCGTGAGCGCATTTGGAGGCACTGCAGAAGATAACGTTTGGGGAGAAGAAGATTTTGAGAAGCTTGATGAATTCAAGCCAAGGTGGAGATTTGTTGAATTTGTGGCTTGAAAAGTCAAGCCTTGTGGGCACCGAATTGACAATTTGAAATTGTCAGAGGTTTAGGTGCAGCAAATGAAGACAATTGGAGCTGTAAATTAATGCTTCAACGGTAAATGTTGAAATTACCAAGGGGGAAATTAATTTTTGGTCCCTAAAAGTTAGGTTATTTACAAGTTTAGTCCTTAAAGCTCAACTATAAATAGGCCTAGCATTTGTCATTTGAAACCATCCCAACATTCATACCATCTCTCCCATTTGTTTCTCTTCTCCCATTTGTAATATTTGGGAATTCTTAGGAATTCCATTTGTTTGTACCATTTTGGTATTAGTGAAGTTATCATCCGGTGGTGGTGCCCGAGGAGTAGACGACATTTTCGTCGAACCTCGTAAATTTGGTGTGTTCTCTCCATTATTTATTTCGCTTGCTTATTATTGGGTTTTTCCATTGGGTTTCAATATTCAATAGTTGACGGGTTTGTCCGCTGTGCAAATTTCGGTAGTTTCGATCTCGACATTTCAGCTCAGATTTGAAGCTACGTTCGTGTGGAAAATAACCCGGTTTCCCCAACAACGCACACTAGTTACTTTTTATATGTATATTTATGTGTTCAATTTTTTTTGGATAATTGTTTATATCATTACCCAAGAAGCATAATAACCTACTACAAAAAACCATTAGTACACTGTACAACTATTACACTCTGTCACCTATACCAATATACACTAACTATTACAAAACTGTACATTTACAGAGTCAGTCTTATTTAATAGTTTACCCCAACTTAACTTGTATAATATTTTTTATAGACAACAAAATTGTTTTTGGCAACTCTTATAGTTCTTAAAAATCTTACAATTTCTATCCCTCTAATCATGGTAGATGTAGGCACTCCAAACAAACTTAAAAATGGCTACGATAAGTGACTTCCCCTTAAGATGTCGAACCGTCCAATCGAACTCCCAATTCCAATCACCAACATCCCTCACAATGCCACAGAGTGACAGAACCTCCTTCCAGATGCCCTTAGTCATTAAACAAGAAAAGAATAAATGGTTTCTGGACTCATCATCTATCCCACACATGACACAACCCTTCTCATCCACCACTCCCTACCTGGATAACATATCCCTTGTAGGAAGCCTCCCCCAAATAGCCATCCAGGCAATAAGAGGATGCCTATGAACATGAAAAGCAGTCTAAATAAATTTCTGTCAGTAAAATTTTTCTTTGCTTTTCCTGATTTCGAACCAAACACGCGCAATTGACAAAGGATAGTCAAGTGAAACAAGAGCACCAAGTTACATTGCATACTAATCGCAGAACTTCAAGAGCATCTTTCAGAACTAGCTCATGTAAGCTTTCATCTATAGCTGCGAAAAATTAGACCCTCTTAGAACATAAGCATGTGCCCAAAAATTTTAAAGAGAACCCTGACAAACAAAGATACTACGAATTAGCTGTAACATACAAGCATCATTCCAACTAATCACATCTCTGAAGCTAATCCCTCATTCAGACTTAAAAGCACAAATGTCATTTCATCTAATACGAGCACCAGAGGCTACTGAATCATTCCCTTTCCATAAGAATCTAGAGTATAATTGCATGAGCCTCTTAAAATATTTTTAGGCAAAATAAGCTGCCTGCACCAGAAATTTTAGATCCCATATAATATTGACTTAATTAGCTTAAACCTCCTAGCAAAACTCAGTTGCAATAAGGACTACTGTTGAATCTTATTCTTCACTTTATCCAACATAGACTGACAGTCCTTAACAACAGTATTTTGGGCACCAAGGAAACTTCTAAATATCGAACAGGAAAACATCCAAGCTTAAACCCAGTGCAAGCCAATATATCATGCAGCTCAGCCTCATCTTTCTAGAAATAAATAGTTCACTTTTCATGGCATCGAGTTGGAGCCCAGACATCCTATAAAACTCATCCAAAATACAACAAACACCAAGAACAGAATCTAGGTCACCATTTATGAAATCATCAACAAAACAAAGGTGAGTCAGCTTCACCCTGTGGCACTTGGGATGAAATAGAAAGATACCTTTTTTCGCTCCTAGATCCAACAATTTTGATAAGACATTCATGACTGGGACAAAGAGGTAAGGGGAGAGGGGATCTCATTGCCTCACTCCCCTAACACCAGAAAAAAAAATATTAAGGCCACCATTAATTATCAAAAAGAATCTAGGGCCAATTATACATGCAACAATTCACTGTATAAACTGTGAATGAAGGCCTAAAGCCTCAAGGATAGCTAACATAAACTCTCAGCTAACTGATTCAAATGCTTTCTGCAAATCCACCTTGATAGTACACCTACGAGAGATTGAAGCCCTACCATATCCCTTAACAATATCTTAAGCCAGAATATTATTGCCGACAATACTTCTTCCCTTCCTTAAAAGCACTTTGATTAGGAGACACAACTTCTGCAAGAATAAGGCTGAGCCTACTAACTAGGATCTTGGTAATGCACTTATATATTACAGAACAACAAGATATAGACATGCAATCCTTTACCTAGTTAGGGCTCATAGTTTTAAGCACCGGTACAATCGTAGTGGCATTAAACCCTGTAGGCAGCTCATATTTGAGAAAGAAAAACTTCACTACTTGCAACACATCAGGCCCCACAATGTCCCAGGCAACTTTGAAAAATCTCGCAGAATATTCATCAGGACCAGGAGACATCTCACTCCCCTGTTCAAAAATGGCAGCTTTAATCTCATCATCTGAAATCTCTCTTATCAGATAATGTTGAGTTGATCAAATGATGGCTAATGATCAAGAGGGGTGAATTAGTGGAATAAAAAGTTGAAGGGTGCAAATGGATAATTTAGAGATGAAGACAAGGCAATTTTAGAGTGGTTCAAGCTTCGAATAAACTCTACATCCACTACCTCAACACCTTACTGAGGATTTCAACAATTCACTAACTTGAATCCGTCCCCTTTTCTTGGCTTAGGAGGAAACCTTACAAATCGATCAATCTTTCTACCCAAAGATTGATCCAATATCACTCTTTTACAAAGGAAGGTTGGAAAACTTTGATTGTACCTCTCAAAGGCTAATTTTTTACCCAATTACACATAAACACTCCCCAAACTCTAAAAAGATTTACAATGAAAATTTTCAAATGAGTTGGGTGCAAGAATTTGACACTAAAGGCACAAGGGTTTGGATTGAATGCTTTGATGTTGCTTGAAGGTTCAATAGCTATTGTTGTAGCTTTTGAGACTTTTTTTATATCGTTGCATTGATTTCTAACCGTTTGGGTGGTAAAGGTCATTAATCTGGCCGTTGGGTTGTAGTTTCCTACAATAAATGTTCCTCAACTGCTAACTATATCGATACTCTTTGAGGGCGTATCGATACCTGTCTCAAAGAAGAAAGAGCCGCTGTGAATGAAAAACAAAGCGTATTGATACGCTAGAAGGGTGTATCGGTACGATCTAAAGGGGCATATCGATACGATAAGCTATATCGATACGGTTTTTGCTCATTGGAATTCTGAATTGTGTTTTGATAAAAAAATGTATCGGCATGCTCTCTTAACGTATCGATACTGTTTAATGGTCATTTAAAATTTTGGATTCCCAGAACTGACAAGCCAACATTCGAATATTAAATGTAAAGATTTTGCAAAGGTCAACATATAGTATCGATACATTCCCGATGCATATCGATACGCTATAGCTTGTCTTACCCAGATGAATATCGTATCGATACGAGGTTAAACCGTATCGATACGCTATGGTCAATTAAAATTCCAGTGTTGAATATCTGTATCAATACGGTAGAGGGTAACGATACGCTTGGGCATTTTGTTGAAGTTTGGCTTGAAAAGATTTAGAAAAATTGAACCCTTTTAATATGTTTTGACTTGAAAGAGTACTAGATTCAAAAGGCTTGTCAATTGATGAGTTTTTAAAATACTTTAAAATTTATTATTTTTGCAATTAAGTCCCTAAAGTTATTTGTTATATCAAAATTAATTTTGGTTTTACAGATAATCAACAACTTCAGAAAACATGGAATAGAAAAGCAGCTCATTCAGCAAGAAAATGTCAACCTTCCTAACTTCATGGTCTTGAGTACCGATCAAATTAGTGAAGAACTGCACAATTTCATTAGATATCTCTTGCTGAGTATTAAGCTTTATTCTTGAAGCATAAACTAAATAGCTAATAGTATGCCTACGATTCCTCACTTTCACCATAGAGTAAAAGAAATTAGAACTCTGATCCATATCATTTACCTATTGCACCTTGGCCCTTTGTTGTAGAAAATTTCTTTCAGCTTCCTCCAGAAGAGCCAACTCCTGCTTAAGAACATTCACTGCCTCCACTGTAGCAACACTAGTGGCACCAGAAAGATTGTCAAGTTGAGCCCCCTCAAGCTCTCCTCTCTTCCTTCTCACTCTGTCAGAAAGCTCACCAAAGTGGCCCTTATTAAACTACCTTAAGACATGTTTAAGCCTCTTTATCTTAGTAAACAGACTCTTCAGAGGATCCCCATCTACAACGTCACCCCAAGATGCAGCCACAGTTTCCAAAAATTGACAATGCTTGCTCCAGAAGTTAAAAAACTTAAATGGTTTGGGGGGAGAAATCATTGGCCTGACAGTCCATATCAAACTAGGCGAATGATCTGAAACACCAGAGGCAACAAATTCAACCTGAGTGTAAAACTAATGAGTTAATTTTGATATAACAAAGGATTTAAGGAATAAATTGAAAAAGAAAATGAAATTTTAAGTCCTAAAAACTTCTCTAAGTGTTTAAGAAAAATATTCATGTCAAGACCTAAGTTTACTCAAATTTCTCTAAATAATTACCAAGTAAAAACATTGATTTTCGAGTTATTGTTTCGGAACGGCCTTTAGACGTTTTAGAATGTTTTGAAATTGTTAACCACTGTTTCGGAACTAGCTTTCCCGTTTCGATACGGGTGTATCGAAACAGGTCTTTGTGTTTTGAAACGAATGAAGAACAACGAAACGGTTTGAAACCTTTCGATACGGCAGTATCGAAACGATCTCAAACGTTTCGAAATGTATTTCAAACTTGGTTTCAAAATATGACCGTTGAACTTTTTAACTAATTTTTAAGATATGTTAAATCGTATCGAAACGCTTCGAAGCCGTTTCGATACAAGTTTTGACATTGGCAAATTGTTTCGAAACGAGCTTCAGAACGTTTCGGAACATGCTTTTAGCGTATTGAAACGATCGTGTTCGTTTTGGTACGACCTATTTATTACACCCAACGACTATTTTTGTTTTGGTCTGTTTCGAAACAGGGTCGAGCGTTTCGGAGCGGGTAGTTGTAGACTGTAATTATGGAGGGAAGATAACATCCCAACGGGTATAATAATAAAGGCAACAACCCCGACGGCTAGAATTCAATGAGAATGTATAAAAGGGACTTCTAAAAGCACCAGCAAACACTATTGATCCTAGAAGAAATATCCAAACATCAAATTCAAGCTATTGTGCTAAAATCCCATATTTTCTTGTAAACCCCAATTTAGAACATTGTATTTTCAATCTTATTTGTTCAATTGGGTTGAGTGCTTGTAAAAAGGGCTACATTTGTATTGAGAGATACTAGCTATTAGCCTTAAACTTTTTTGTAATCTTTGAGTGAAGATTGAGTCAATTTTTGGGTAGAAAAATTGATCATCTTGTAAAGGTTTCTTCCTAAGCCTAGAAAAGGGGTAGATCAACTAGTGGAGTTGTTGGAAAATCCTTAGTGAAGCTAAGGTAGTGGATGTAGAGTTCAATTGGAACTTGAACCACTCTAAATCTCTTGTCTAGCAAATTTTTATTTTCCACTCCACCACCAAAATTTCTAAAAATCCAATTCACCCCCTATTGGCTTAAATCGATTCTACGATCCACTCAACACTGAGCCTAAAGGAAAGCATCATACCATTCAAGGTTGGACAGAACCCTATCCAACTTTCTTGCCAAAGGCCTATCCTCCTTGGTGATTAGACCAGGTAAACAGAGGACCTGAGCATGGATAATCCTGCACCCTAATCTTAGTAACACATTGCTAAAATTCATTAATATCATCATAGCTAACAAATCCTTATAGAAAGTCAGAACTTTCACTAGGGTGAAGAAGGACATTAAAGTCACATGCTAAAATTCAGGAAAAACCATCTATCCCAACCTTAGCAGTCTCCAAAAAGTCCCATAAGATTATTCTTTGTATCTCACCATTACGACCATATATAACAGAAAGAAAGAAATCTGACCCCCACAATGAACATGACCAGTGATACATTGATCCATCTAACCTAAAAGATCAACCTCAATTCCATCACTCCACAACAACCAAATCCTACCATTACTCGCAAAGCTATAATTAGCTAGCCAGTTCCAACCACGAAACTATTTGCTAACAATAGCTTTCGTGTTATCAACCTTGACTCTAGCCTTAAGCAAGCACAAAACATCAACATTAAAACTATTAACATGCTTAAAAATACCTTCTTACTTAAGAGGATTATTAAATCCCCTAACATTCCAACAACATACAATCATGAGCAAGATGTAGAGGAATTATCTAAAACTCCAGCAACTGCTACTTCCTTCTTCTTGACAGCTTTATCACCTTAGCCTTTTTCTTGGTTTTAATATCATTAACCAATTGAGCCACTCCTAAAGAGGCAACCCTAAATTTTCTAGGAGAATCAGCTGCAACATCAACAACACCTCCCCCCAACCACATGATCTGATTGAATAGATATAGGTTGAACTAAGCTACTACTCGCAAAAAAGTTCATAGTATCAGAAACCAAACTAGAATACTGGTTTGTAGAGCCTCTCAAACCCCCTTAGTCGTAACAGGCAATGAAGTCACATCAACCTTCTGAGAAAAAGAGAGAGAACCTTGCCCTACATTTTGAACTACAACGACCTTTGAAACTATATATTTAACACCAGACTTTACTGCAAGTACCTTCTGCTTCACAGGAGAATCCTGCTTCACAACTACTGCATCAGCAGTCTTAAGCACGGCTTTCCCAACAGTACATATCTTCCCAGTCTGTCCAAAAGTGGAACAATGCTCACACTTGGGAGGATACCAAAGAACTTCAACGCCCACAAAAACAATGGAACGATCCTGCAACACCACATTAATAGAACGAGGCAGGATCGAATCAACTGAGATCTCTAGACACACCTTGGCATATACTAATCTTTGCCTAGAAGCAATGATGTTGTCCATATACAAAAGAACACCCACCGCACTAGCAATATAACTAAGCCTCTTACGCAAGAAAAGTTTAAGGGGAACCCCATACAAATTGATCCAGATCGAGATCTTATCCATATCAAAACTCAGACTCTTCAAATTGGGAGCCTATTTCCTCAAGAACAGAGGTTTATTCTGAATGTGCCAAAGGCCATTCTCAAGAACCCTATCCCTAGCTCCCGAATTAGCAAAGCGAAAGAGAAATAAGTTATCACCAACAAAACTAACCTCTACTTTTCCATGCTTCCCCCAAAGAAGATTAGCAGTTTTCTAAAGCAAACTGAAGTTAGGTGCCTTACCAATGAATTGTTCAACCAAAGCAAACTCCCAAGCCTGCAATCCTTCAGCAAAAGCATCAGAAGAAGGATCAACAGTGGCCACGCCTTCCTGGATCTCCGTCGGAAAGAAATCCAATGATTGATCAATAGAGCCCATGAATAATTTCCTTTAATTAGCTGCCGCAGAAGATGATTCACCCATAAACGACAAATCAAGCCTCCAAAGAAAGGAAAACGAAGAAGAATCAAAGAGACGAAAGAAAAATCTCAAGCAAAGAAAGTCCAACTAACATGCGCCGAGAGCGTTTCCTAAATGTGCGCCTCAAAATCTCAACTTTTGAATTATTCAAAATTAATATAAACATATCTATATATCTCAATAGTTTAACTTATATATAATAGAAGTATAATTCAAAATTAATATAAATTATAATTCAATATTTATCAAACTTCATTTATCGTCACTTACAGACGATAGTAGTTGTTGATGGTGATGCCATGGAAGATATAGATCATATTCTTTGACATTATCCCAGTTTGTATAGATTTTATTCGGCATGAGATGGTTGCAGATTTCTTTGCCTCGAATACTATAGAATGGATGTATGCCAATTTGACGAATGCAAACATGTTTGCTAATGAAAGTCTGAATTGGGATACTATATTTGCTGCTCTATTGTGGAATGTTCGGATTCTACACTATAAATTAATTTTTGATCCTTCTCTTTTTAGCATAAAGTCTATTATTGTTAAAACTATTGGAAGAAAAAGGAAATGAAGATGGAGGGAAGCAGATAACAGAATCTGTGGAAAATTGTTGTATATTCAATATCAACACTAGGTTTACACTATTGCTTATATACACGTTAAATAACTAACTCTTAACATCCTAACAGATTATTTACACGTCAGCTAACAACTAACAACCCTACTAACAGCTAACTATTTCTACACTCCCCCTCAAGTTGGAGAATGGTATATGTCTTTCATTTCCAACTTGTTTACAAGGTGATCGTGCTGAGCTAACCTTAATCCTTTATTGAAGATGTCTGCTTGTTGATCCTTTGTTGAAACATGAAACGTTTGTACAACTCCCTTTTGTATTTTCTCACGTACGAAATGACAATCAATTCCAATGTGTTTTGTCCTTTCGTGAAATACGGGGTTAGCTGCTATTTGCAGCGCTGCTTGACTATCACAAAACAAAAGTGCAGGCTCCTTATGCTCAATTCCAAGTTCTTCAATTAGACCCTTTAACCAAACCAGTTCAGCAACTGTGGAAGCCATACATCTATACTCCGCTTCTGTTGAGGATCGTGACACGGTACTTTGTTTCTTTGATTTCCAGCAGATCAACGAGTCACCTAGCTTGATGCAATAGCCAGTGATCGACTTTCAAGTCATAAGACAGCTTGCCCAGTCTGAATCACAATGTGCATTCAAAACTGGCTTAGAATTTGATGATAAGAAAATTCCTTTTCCAGGTTGTTGTCTTATGTATCAAATTATCCTCAAGGTTGCTTCATAATGAACCTTCTTTGGTGCTTGCATGAATTGACTGAGGTGCTGGACTGCAAAGGTTATATCCGGACGCGTATGTGTTAAGTATAATAGTCTGCCAGTCAATCTATGATAAATTGTAACATCGTCCATCATTTCTTCCACAACACTTCCATGAACATCCCTGTCATGTTGAGCTGTAGTAAGTTTCAAATTTTGTTCAAGTGGTGTTGAAGCACAACGTGCACCTCACAGTCCTGAATCAGCTATCAACTCGGGTGCGTATTTCCTCTGATTCAACACAATACCCTCTTTAGAACGAACAACTTTGATGCCAAGAAAATATTTCAAATGCCCAAGATCCTTCATCTTGAAATTAAGATGTAAAATGTTCTTAAGTTCCTCGATCATACCTCCATCATTTCCAGTAAGTAAAAGATCATCCACATATATAAGTAACAACACAATCTTATCCCCTTTAACCTTGGTGAACAATGAATAGTTGTATAGGCTTTGTGTGTAACCATTTGCCATGAGAACTTCAGTCAACTTCAAATTCCACTGACGAGAAGCTTGTTTCAAGTCGTATAATGACTTGAGCAGCCTACAAACACGAGATGTAGACTCCCCCTGGCTGCGAAAACCCTAAAGTAAAGACATATAAACCTCTTCATTCAAATCACCTTGAAGAAAGGCGTTATAAACGTCCATCTGGAACAACGACCAATCAAACATGGCAGCCAAAGAAATTACAGTACACACGGTAACCTGCTTGGCCATTAAAGAAAAGGTGCCATGAAAGTCAATCCCTGCACGCTGATTATATCCTTTGGCAACCAATCGTGCCTTAAATCTCTCGATGGAGCCATCGGAATTATACTTGACCTTATACACCCATTTACATCCAACAAGAGTTTTGCCAGGGGTAAATCGACCACCTCCCACGTGCCATTATCCTCAAGAGCATGAATTTCCTGTTGCATAGCCTCAACCCATCTCTTATCACCACTTGCCATTTGATAAGTAGAAGGTTCAACAATGGAAGATAAAGAAACAACAAAAGAATGAGAATGAGGGGGTAAATGATCGTAAGAAATACAAGAAGAAATAGAATACATACCTGTAAGCAATGAAGTAGATGTAGAGGGATTGGTAGGACAAACAAAATCAGAGAGCCAAGATGGTGGTTTAGACATACGAGTGGATTTGCGTAAAGGTGGTAAAGGTGGAACAAGAGATGTAGGCTGAGATGACACATGAGAAGTGGAAGGTGGCACATAAGAAGTAGAAGGTGGAACAAGAGATGTAGGCTGAGACGACACTGGAGAAGAAGAAGGTGGCACATGAGAAGTAGAAGGTGATATATGAGAAGTGGACACTGGAGGATCAGGCTGAATTGAAATAGAAGAATCAGATGGTGGAGAGGAATCTGCAGGAGAAACAGATTCAGAAATAGTAGGAATATGTAGGAAATCATAATCAAACATACTTGAAGAGGAAGAAATGGGAAACAAAGGTGAATGTGAATCAGGAGACTAAAAGGGGAACAAGGTTTCATGAAAAACATCTCGACTAACAAAGAACCCTTTAGAATTAATATCAAACAACAAATAACCCTTTTGGACTGTGGAATATCCTATAAAGACTGATGGAACTGTTTTAGAAGCAAACTTGTCATGGGAATTAAGCACTGTTGCAAAGCAAAGGCACCGAAAACTCTAAGATGAGACAAAACTGGAACACGTTTATGAAGTAATTCAAAGGGTGATTTCCAATGCAAGGTTGCAGTGGGTAACAAGTTAATCAAATAGTAGGCATCCAACACACACTCACCCCAAAACTTGATGGGAACATGAGATTGAAATTTAAGGGTTCGTGCAACATTAAGAAGGTGACGATGCTTACGCTCAGCCACCCCGTTTTGTTGTGGGGTATGCACGTATAAGCTTTGGTGAACGATGCCAAGTGAAGAAAAGAAATCATGTCCTTCATTGTTAAAAAATTCAGAACCATTGTCACTGCCAATGGTCTTAATATGAGCAGAAAATTGTTTGTGGACATAGGCAACAAATTGTTTTAAAACTATCATAGCATCACTCTTGAGGCGCAAAAGATAAACCCAGGTCATACGAGTGGAATCATCGACAATGGTCAGAAAATATCGATGGCCTGTAACCCCCTTAGCCCGGCCCAGACGGTTGACCCGAACTACGAAGATTACACAGGGAAAACCAAAGTCAACCCGAAAGTCAACCTTGATTAACGACCCTCTTTTTTTCTTTTTAATCTTGTCTAAATGCTCATTAACCCTAAGCGTACTCTTGAGAAAAGCATACTCAAAATTCACAGCAATCGGAAAGCAGCAAGGGACTCGATTGCACAACATACAACTTTAGGGACCAAATTTGTAAATTCTGGAAAGTTGAGGGACTTAACAAATTTCAAGGTTACCAATATCAAATTAAACATATTACAAGCTTCCCTGTCAAATTTCACCTTAAACGGACATTCCAAACTCAATCAATTGCATATACAAAATTCAAGACTAAAACGTAAAGCTTGCAAAACATAAACCATACAAATCAGTGCCCAACGATCAAGTGTTTCGGAACGGGGGTTGACCGTTCCGAAACGCGGGTTCATTTCGAAACCCGTTCTGAAACAGGGCTTGGCAGTAGAAAAAGTGTTTCGAAACGTCCTCTACCCGTTTCGATACACAAGGGCCATTACAGGCCCCTGTTTCGAAACGGTAGTGCCCGTTCCGATACAGGCTGCCCAGAAAGTGCAGAATTTTCTGGTTTAACATACATTCGACCAATCAAACACATCCCTATGACCTCCTAATCATGCCAACAAGTCATCATACATTAAAGGAACATATTTGCATCAACAAAATATATTCATGGCATCAATTAGGGAAAACCTCAATCTATAGGCATGCATCCTATTACTCAAAACCAACCAAACATCAAACCAATGAAGCAAACACCAAAATGGCCAATTACATATCCAAAACATCATAGGCATCATGCCAAACTTAGGGAGTCCAAAACGTCTCCCAAAAACACAACCTAGGTTCCCATTGCCAAATACCAAAAGCTAATAATATTGTAAAAATAGTCACCATACATGAGCTTAGCCTTCCCTTGGATTCTTAGCCTCCTTGCTGCCCTTAAAGCACTTCAATTCTCTGCATTATTGGTTCAAGAAAGAGAGCGTAAGCACAAATGCTTAGTGAGGCATGCTCTAAAGAAACAACACAATAATGCATTTCATAAAACACCTTTCAAAGGCCTTTAATTTCATAAACATCATTCCTCATGTAACAATGCATACACAACAAGCATCTTATGCTTGATTAACATCAACATGTTATATTGGCTTTCAAGTGATAATCCATAACCATTTTTCAACACAAAACACAACCGGATACGCGGATTACAAGCGTTGTCCCATACGCTTCATACACACTACCAAACACTCAAGGTGGAGTTTACAGGTACAATCACAACCCCTCAACACCCGTGATGGAGTTTAACGGTACAATCACAACCCCTCCACATCACTCATTGGTAGTTGTATAACATCACTAACGAGAACATGGGACGCACAACACAAGATCCTCACATGGCATTTTAACCACCATTATGATCTTAGACATCTCGTTAGTGTACTTGGATGGAGTTTACGGTACCATTACAACCCCTCAACATCCAAGGTGACTTTATTCACGGTGCATCCAATCCTATAACTGGCTAACTATATCCGATTCAAGTACTTTTAAACCAACACATCACTTGCCAATATACATTATTTACCATCATCAATCCACTATTTTAAAGCATTAAACAAAGCCATTAAACCATCATGCATCACTATGCATCAAAACCACATTTATCAATGTCAAACCAAGGATCTCTTACCTTGAGCATCCTTCAACACATGGCTTTCAAAACCAGCATTAAATATGCTAAAATATGCTTTCAAAACAGAATTTAAACATGCAAATTAATCACATTGCATCCAACCATTTCATGGTTCATCAAAGAGAGAGTTTCTCCGAAAACTTACTCTTGAGCTTAGTTAAGTTGCTTAGAATTAAACTAAGCTCTCAAAACCTTCAAACATTGGTTTCAAAGCTGAAAACCAAACTTCACTCACCAATTCCGTTTCGCAAGTTTGTCGAAATGCCGTTCAAGCCTCCGGATCAACACCGCAAGGATCCGAAGATGTCTCCCCTGTTTTAAACACATCAAAGCAGAGGATTAATGCATCATCATGCATTTAAATCTTCAGCCATTACACCTAAACTCGCTGCTCTCACCAAAACTCACATTTCGGCTACCAAACACAACCGAAATCACATCCAAACACTTCCACAATATTACCCAGCCAAAATCCATCACTTCTAAACATTCTTAGACATCCATTAACATCCAAAAAGAACCTAATCACGTCCTTATACCTCCAGCTATAGCAGAACACCAAGATCACCCAAAAAACCACCATTTTCACCAATAAAAACTTAGGAAAATCAACCTATTCGGGATTGAATTGATTAAACCTCAATTACACATCATTAAACATCCAAAATACATTAAAAAGACATCTCAAAACAGAGCCCAAACATTCATCACGAATTTCTTCAAGATTTAATCAAAATCTCAAGTTTTAAGCCAAAATCAAGATCACAACATCAAAGCCTTTTATAAAACTCAATTTAAGGATTAAGAACTTGGGAATTTCAGTAAAGAACTGAGTATTTAGAGGAGAAGAACGTTCATACCTCTAAATGTAGATTTCTCCTTGTTTAGAGCCAAAATCCTTGAAAATTCAATAAGCAAATGAAGAGGATTTGATGTAGAAATGATTAGGAATCATTTGAGGATTTAAATCTCATCATTTGGTGTGAAAATCAAAAGAAAAGCTGCTGTGGAAATGTGTTTGGCTGAGGGAATTTTGAGAGAAAATGAAATGGGAAAATTTTAGCAAAAGTTAGTTATGAAACTAAAATATGGGTTTTCCCCCTTTTCTTTTTATTAATTAAACATTAAATGAGTCATTAAAATTAAGAAAAATCTGGAGAAATCCTTCCTTGGGTAAATTAGCTCCTTAAAGATTCAAAGTTTCAATCCTTACAAAACAGTCACGAACTTTTCAAAAATTACATTTTAGTCACTAATTCGAAATATCATACTTCCAAGCCTTATTTTGCAAAATTGATTTCACCACTCTCTTATATATATTAAAAGAGGATTTTTTTTAGATATTTTTCCATATTTTTAATGCATCCTGAACTAGGCTTTCCCTAAAACCACATTTTATATTCGAACCGAAAATTAGACCGGTCCGGTTCAGACCCTAAACTTCCAAGCCCAAAATTGGGGTGTTACATGGCCACTATGGGTTGAAACTCGATAAGGACCCCATAGGTCGATGTGTATAAGAGAAAAGGGTTGCATTTCACGAGTATGACTAAGAAAAGGTAAACGCGATTGCTTTGCAAGTGGGCAAACACCACATTGCTTAACATCATCACAAGTAAAAGAATTACAATGCAACTGAGAAAGTTTACTCATAGTATTGAAAGAAGAGTGACCAAGTCGAGCATGCCACAAAATACTAGAAACATGATTATTTGGCAAAGTCCTAGAGGACAAACAAGAACTAGAATTGACAAAGGTAGACTGAACTGGCAATGAAGAATGGAACGTATACAGATTCCCTTTGACGCTACCAATCCCCTTCATCTTTCCATTGCAAAGGTCCGGAAGAAGGTAAAAATGTGGATAAAAAAGAACACAACAATTTAGTTCTTTGGTTAACTGAGAAACGGATAAAAGGTTAAAATGAAAATCTGGAACATGCAAAACATTAGACAAAGATAATGTGGGAGTAAGGAAACAAGAACCAGTATGAGAAATAGGGACTGTTTTACCATTTGGCAATTGGACAAAAGAGGAAGAATCACATGCAACAGGAGAATGTAAGCACTCAAGATCAAAAGTCATGTGGTTGGTGGCTCCTGTGTCAAGGATCCAATCATTCGATGAAGTACCAAAGCTAGTACCTGCCATATGTGCTGCAACCTGGACACCAGATCCTTTGCCTAGCAACTCAAGGATCTGATGATACTGTTCAAATGTAAACACATGAACTTGAGAAGGACCAGAGGACACTGAAGCAACAGAATCTGCATTGGAATCAGTGTGGACCACACTGTTAGCAGAAGTACCCCTACGCTTAGTGAACTTGTAGTCAGCAGGGTACCCAATTAACTTGTAACACGATTCCTTTTTATGCCCCTTAATATGGAAATGATCACATACACCATTAAAACACCTCCTGAATTGTACTGATGGAGCATCCACACCAGAATACAAGGCAGTGGGATCAGAAACCAAGATCGATCTGCCTAGATTGGAATGTTGACCTTCCTCTTGGATGAGCATGGAGTATGCTTGATTGACCGAAGGTAGTGGACTCATGAGCAAAATTTGACTACGAACAATCGAGTAAGATTCATTTAAGCCCATGAGGAATTGAAACAACCTCTATTGCTTCATGGTGGCAGCATTTTTCGCGGCAGATTCACAATCACAAAGAGCAAAAGGAAAAATTGCATCATATTCATCCCATAATAATCGAACTCGCGTGTGATAAACCAAAATAGAAGATGTACCTTGAGCATGACTTGTAATCTCGCGATGAAGAAAATAAAACCGAGATCCATCGACCTTTGCAAAACGTTCCTTCAGGTCAGACCAAACAAGTGCCGCACTCGAGGCAAACACAATCCCAGCAGAAAGCTCAGGGCTCACTGAATTCAAGATACATGAGAACACCAGAGCATTACATCGCTCCCATTGCGGTTTCAAGTTCTCCTCAGTACTCTCCAGCGAACAAGATCCATCGATAAATCCAACTTTGTTCTTTGCAAGTAAGGCAATGCGCATCGATCGACTCCAAATGCTATAGTTTTCAACACTAGGGAGCTGATGAGAAACCAACAAGGTTCCCGGCGTATCAGAAGGATGAAGATACAACCGATGAGATGAGTCAAGCTGGACATCACTCGGATTCACCATTGAAAGAAGATGAACAAAGAAAAGGAAGAAAAAGAAATACGAAGAAGAAAAAGCTCACAGAAGAAGAGAAAACAGATGATCGGAAAAGGAAAGACCGCCGGAGCTGGCCTCTGATACCATGTTAAAACTATTGGAAGAAGAAGGAAATGAAGATGGAGGGAAGCAGATAACAGAATCTGTGGAAAATTGTTGTATATTCAATATCAACACTAGGTTTACACTATTGCTTATATACACGTTAAATAACTAACTCTTAACATCCTAACAGATTATTTACACGTCAGCTAACAGCTAACAACCCTACTAACAGCTAACTATTTCTACAATTATAGTCCAGAGTAAAAGGTTGCAAACCGTAATATGCTCCAAGGAGGTTGCTTGTGTCTCGCGACAGCCTGTTTCAGCTTTTGTAGATTGGGATTCAATTTCCTGGTGCTTGCCTCCTCACGGTTGGTGTAAATTAAATGTAAATGGAGCTCGTAATATGGATTCTAGTGTTGTTTCTTGGGGAGGTGTGGTCCGTGATGATGGTGGTCAATGGTTGATTTGATTCTCCAAGCAAATAAGTATGTGCCCGATGCTCGATTTTGTACTATAGCGAATATATGAAAGTCTATTATGTGCATGGTCTATTTGTACCCGTCGTCTCATCTTGGAGTCAGATTGCTTGGATGATGTTCGTTTGCTTAAAAACATTAGGCATGATCAATATGTTTCAACGCTTGTTTATAATATTCAATCTCTTCTGCATCGCCCTTAGGAAATTCAAATAACACATGTATTTCGAGAAGGCAATAAGCTAGTCGAAGGATCGTCCAAGAATAGGAGAGGATATTTTTTATGTCATCGGTTCCTTTCACCACCAGACAAGTTTCTTTCTTTGCTGCTTGAGGGGAGACTTAAAATAATATAAAATAATAAAATATTGTTTATATAGTATAAATTTGAAAAGTTTAAATTGAAAAGAAAATGCACCTATAATTAGTGTAATTAAAGATTTAATATAAAATGCAATTCAATATTTAAACTAATAATAATAATAATAATGACACTTTTTATATTTAAGTCATAAATAATTTAAGGGTGTCATTTTTTAAAGATGTGTTAATTTTATTTTATATTAAATTTATAGAGTAAAATATTTTCTAAGAATTTTTGGGTGTCATAATGACCAAGGTGGCTCTGTTCATGGTTTAAAGCTTATAAGTTTAAATTTAGTGTATAACATAATTACCTTTAATATTAATATAATATTACAAAATAAAATATTTGTTATCATTCTTGTCTCACCACCCGTAAAATCTGTATCTATCCCAATTCAATTAGTTGTGAAGTGGGACGAGCTCCCGCAACACACGTTCCATGAACATCTCTAATTGTTACCTTGAAATAGAAGTATCTATCCATATTGAATTAGATAGGAGGAAATCAAATAATAAAATGAAATTGCTTATCCATAGCACTTTTCCCCCTGTTGGGTGTGGACCATTCACAAAATGGAACTGATGAAATCAAATCTTAAAATTAGGTTAGAGCCATCCATCACTTGATTTTGCCTAACAAGAATGCGGGGGGAAGACTTTCTTGCACATTCTGAATGATTGATATCTGGAAAAAAAGGCAAACCAAAACACCAAAATTTGAACAGTCCCATTCTCTCACATCCATGCCAATTCTAAATGCGTTGGATATCAATCTTTCAGAACCTGCTTTCTTCTGTTGTTTCTAACATAAAGAGTTGGAAAACTAATGGAAATATGACTCAAAGATGAACACATAATTTTTCTATTAAGGGTTAATTTCACTGTCCGTTTTACGGTTCATGTTCAAGGTGCGAGACTGTCCCTCCCAACAATATCGTCTCCAAAGTTTGAACTCTTATCATCCACTTAGAAGTGCAATGTGCCCAACCAATACACCCAATACTTGTTGGTCTCTTTAATTAATTTTCATGGGCAAACCATTGTAATAAAAAATGTCACCCTTCATTGACTTATTAAGGCAACAATGCTGTTGTTGTTGGGGAGTCCGATCATGGAGATTCTTCACGATAACCATACACTTTCCATATTTGAATCCCAACCCTCCATCCTCAAAAAACTTTGATGCCTTTCTGTTGGCGCCAAAATAAACAAGTTGTAAAGTGTAATAATTATGAGATGATTAGTTTGCGTAAATTGTCATCAGATTGACGTTCCTCGAACTCATCATTAATGGCTTCTTCTTATAATAACGATTGGATATCGACAGCCGGTGAGGGGCCGGAGGGGTTTTTTCGCATCAGCCGTGCAGAAAAGTCACCTCAGTTGGATATGAGGGAATCATGTGTTATCCAAGGGAAAGCTCCATTTCCAATAGAGTACAGCTACAGTCCACCAGCTTTAACATTCCCTTGTCGCTGTAAGAATCCATTAAACTTCTTTTGTCTTTTTGCGGCAAATCATAGTCAACTTTAAGGTTGTAACTTATAACTACACATCCTCATTTGACTCCTCTAACTGCACTGTAAATGGTGTTTTGTTTACAAGGACGATAAGGATTAAGCATAGATTTTAATTGTTGGTGAGATTTTTCTAGTCTTATCTTCTGTAATCTGCAGCAGCAGGCGTGCAAATGCAGGACAAGAAAACCTACTTTAAATCATATGGAGTATTATTTTTTTTTCTGCAATTTGCTAGTACTAAATAACCATCTATAGAAATAGCATATCACCAAATTAAAAAAAGACCCCATATCGCCATTGTCTCGTTATAAATAGTACAGTGCCTTTCCATGCCATTGGAGGGTCCAATTCAATTCTATTATAATATGTGTAGATTTTAGCAGGAATATCATAAAACTACTTTTTCTTTGACTATGAGTGGTGGGACTGCAAGTTGACCCCTTTTGCATTTCCCCATTCCCTATATAAATCGCTTCGCTCCACCTTGTTGCCACTCGTGCACTTGTGTCGTATTCTCGGGCTTCCTGCATACACAATAAGGTAAGGTTTAGCGATTCGCTTGTTCAATGTTCATTAGTTTTCGATTTTGTTTTACTTTAATTAATTGTTGTTGCTTCACCACAGGTTCCGATCATGATATTTTCGGTGTCTATGTGCAAGCGAATGATGTCTGTACTAGAGATGCCTTCCGGGGTGATCAGACCGAACTTATTTAGGCCAAGGTGGGAGAAAGAGAAGGTTGTGATCATACTAGGAGCCACCGGAACCGGCAAATCCCGGCTTTCGATTGACCTCGCGACTCGATTTCCAGCGGAAGTTATAAATTCTGATAAGATACAAGTACATGCGGGGCTTGACATAGCAACCAACAAAATCCCTGAAGAAGAACGGTGTGGGATTCCGCACCATTTGTTAGGCGTGATACATCCCAACGCGGATTTTACAGCCACGGATTTCGTCGACATGGCTTCGGATGCCATGGCATCGATTTTGTCACGCAGTCAGGTTCCAATCATAGCCGGAGGCTCGAATTCGTACATCGAGGCCTTAAACGAAGATTTTCTGTTCCGGTCGAAATATGAATGTTGCTTCCTGTTCTTGGACGTAGCAATGCCGGTGCTCGATCGGTACGTATCGGACCGAGTAGATAAGATGGTTGAAATGGGAATGGTTGATGAAGTGAGGAATTTCTTCGATGCCAATGCGAACTACACGGTGGGGATTAGGAAAGCCATCGGCGTCCCGGAATTCGACCGTTACTTCAGAGCCGAACCGTTTTTGAACAAGCGAGAACGCGACCAACTGCTGCAAGAAGCAATACAAGAGATAAAAAGGAACACATGCAAATTAGCTCGTCGACAATTGGAAAAGATCCAGCGGCTGAGGAACAAGAAGAATTGGAAGATACACAGGGTGGACGCCACGGAGGTGTTCCTCCGGCGCGGCAAAAAAGCCGAGGAGGCGTGGGAAAAGCTCATAGCCGGTCCTAGTACAGAGATAGTGGCGGAATTTCTATATAATTTCAGCTCGGAAACACTGGTCAACAACCCCACCATTAGAGTGCCATCACTCCCTTGTGGCATCATGCTGTAAAATCACATCTGACCCAGGAATAACTACTAAATTGATACATTTTCAATGTTCTTTTTCTAAATAATGGAGCTATGCTACTTAATGGAACTCACTTTCCGGGAAGATGCTCAAATTTCATGGCCCATTCCATTCCATTTAATGATATTTTTTATTTTATTTTCTCCTTTTTGGCATACCATTATTTTTCTGATATACTTAATTTACAAGATAGTGACGGAATCCATTACAAATCAAGGGATTCAACTGTTTAAACTGCCGTCTGGGACTGTAAATCGTTAATCAAAGTTGATTGTTCTTTCCTTTTTCTTAATCAAAAACAAATCATTGAAACCAACTTTTCAGAAAAACTGTAATACCCTGTACTTTGATTAGTGACCGTACAGTTGGAAAGCAACATTCAAGCCGGTGCTTCCAGGTTTGGCTGTTTGCAAGCCCATGGCAAGTCGAATCTCACATTTTTTTTTAATTTAAAGTTGAGATTACAAGATAGTATATGTTCACACATATTCTTAACCATTTGAAAATACATATTTTGTAGATAAAGTAATTGAACTCGGATTTTTTAGGATAAACATTATTCACTTTTCTATTACATCAATTATTGGGTTCAAGTCGAATCTCACACTTTATAATCGTATTCGTTTATAATTGACATAATACAATCGACTATTATCCTATACACTGACAGTAAAAAATAAAGTTTCCACAAGTGAGATTATTTAGGAGTTTGGGACTTTAGTTTAAGATTTAAGTTGTAGGAATTTAGAGTTTGTGATTAGAATTTAGAGTTTAGGTTTTGTGGTTAGAGTTTTGAGGTTTTAGGTTAGAAATTTAGATTTTAAATTTTGGTTTAAAAATAAGTATACTTGTGTAATTTAACTTTACACCGACAATGTATTAAATATTCACCCTAATACAAAATATTTTACTTGATAGTTACTTTGATTTCTTTTTTTTGGAAGTATTTTAATTATGTTTCATTTTGGGTCAAAATGATCATGTAGATGAAAACTATTGATCAATTAACGATAAACAACTTGAAATGAATTAACAAATGATACATTAGAAGAAAAATAATTGTATATTTTATATAAATTTATCGTTAGATGGCTAATCGTTTTCATCTACAGATGAGTCATTTTTTACCTAAAATGAAACGTTGAGAGTTAAATGTTTCAGAAAAAGAATATGAACCAAAATAATTATTCATTCAAACATTAATACTATTTTTTTTATATTATGCACTTATAATTTAAAAAAATATAAATTAAAATGACTATTTAGAAAAAGAGTATGAACTAAAATAAATGTTCAGTCAAACATTAATACTATTTTTTAACATTATGCATTTATAATTTTGAAAAAAGTTTAAACTAAAGTTTATTGTTTTAGGGATTAAAATATAATTCAATTATAACATTAAATAAAATTATAAATCTTATATTTAAGATGCCAAAGCTCCTGTCGATATTATATAAATTGTGTTTGTTATTAAATGGGTGGATACTGATATTCGCCACTAACAATGAATGCTTGGTCGAGTTTATAATATAAATATACCTCAGATAATATGTATAATTATTTCTTAAATGCTAAATGGTCCGTCTTCAAAAGCATTTTCAATCATTCTTCAAAAAGTTGCAGGTAACCTTTTTTATCTTTGTTTATTTTACTCAAAAGCAATTTTTTATTCTTCAAAGAATAATTTGAATGTTGTTTTAGGCATGACTTGGAATTTTTTAATTCTTAGACCATGCCATTCAATTTGAAAAATCTTGTACAAATAAATTCCAATACATATTGGACTCTTTTATTTCAAATCTATTTGTCTGTTTGTGATTTATTGAAAGTTGTTTAAAAGATTTATATTTTGAAAGGTTAAGTATATTTTTTTGATATTTAAATTTAGTTTTAATATTAAGTAGAGAGGTATATTTCTAGGGTAAATGTCAGGATTCAAACTCATATAAGATGAGACAATATAAGTATGTTTAGTTATTCGGTCAATTAGTGGATCTCAATTTAGTTTTAATATTAGTTTAGTATTTAAACTTTTATTTTGATCCAATAAGATATTTGGATTCGATCTTAATATTTAATTTAATACATTATTTTTTGGGGACAATCAAGTACTTGAACTTGATTATTTTTTATTAAAATTGATTCAAATAAGTCATTTATTATAAGTGTCAATTTGAAAGAAAAAAAAAAAGTGAAGTTCAGTTATCAATTTGAACCAAGAAACTAAGTTCATGTACAATAAAACCTCTATAAATTAATACTCTTTAAATTAATAAACTCTATTAAAGAATAAATTTTTCTGGTCCCGACTTGGGCCAATATAAAAAATCATCAAATTTGATAAAATAATAATATAATAATTTTTTTGGAGATCCCGTTTATAAATATAAAGATCCCATCAAAACTATAAATTAATAATTCATAAATATTACAATTACTATTTTGGTAACTTGCTAAAATATGAATCTATTGTAATCTGTTTCTTTTTAAAATTCAAATCTAATTCAATTTCATCTCTAACTTTTCTAATTAGTTAATTAGTTACATCAAATCAGTACATAGTTTTTAACTTATTATTTGATTAATTACAATGAACTTAATAGATACATGAAAATATTCAATTAGTTTCAATGAATTCGTAAATTCATGAATACAATATTAAATTGAAACAATGAATTATTAAGTACATGCATTAGTCTAGTTAGATATAAATAATTTGATACATGAATTAATATATTTAATAACATATACATGAATCTACTTTTTTAATTAATTGGAATATTATGTAAAATTTATAATTTATTTGCACACAATATCTTTATCAAAGTTATATTTACTGAATTGAGAAATTTTCTTTTAGTTAATAAATTATTAATTTATCGATATATTAATATCTATCTAAATTAATAAAATTTCATGGTCCCAAAGGTATTAATTTATAGAGGTTTTACTATACTTGAACTAAAAATTTATAAAAGAAGAGACAATTATGAGATTAAAAAATTTGAAGGGTCATAATAAGATTTTAAAAAATTGAAAGAATTATAGAACTGATTTTATTTTTTTAATAAAACTATTCTATTATCATTGGAAATAAAGTTGGCAGGGCCTACAGCCCTACACCCCATAAACCTCTCCTATGTTCTGCCCGTGACTTTACATGTATTAATCTTGAGTTACATGCATTCTATTGAGTATAACAAAAAATATTTGCGATCGATTATCGAGAGACGATAAATGGGATGTGTTAATTTTCTTATAAGTGCTAATTATTATTAAAACAACGTTTGATCGAATTTTATTTTTAATAGTTTATATATATTTTAAAAAATATAATAAAAATATATGTTTTGTAGACATCCTATTCAAAAAGGTGCTCATGTGATTATCGAATTTATATTGTATTCTTTCGGATTTTAGGGGTTATGTGCTAACAAACAAACAACAAGTTGGTCCATACAAATACTTAGATTCCAGCAATACACGTACAGTTTGACATCACGAAAGCATAAACAAGCTAGAATTTATTAAAAAAATATGCTTATGGAGAGCTAAAAACAAACAAAGAAATAGACACTTCCGAAGAAAAGGAAACCACTTTTACTGGGGTATCAACTCCTTTCTTCTTTCTTCAATATTCCTACTTTCAATATAATATTAAGAAGGGCGTTAAGCTACCAATGGGATTGAAGCAGCTAAATACAACTTGGAATTTCTTAAGCAGGTCTCGAATTCGAAGTTTTGAGCATGTAGAAAATCTCTAACTTAATATTGTTTAAGCAGGTCTGGTATTATGTTATTGTCTGTCTGTGATCGGTTTAATCCTGAGATTGTTTCAATCTCTTGTCCTAAAACATATGTTAAACTAACCCTTGGTATTTTAAACGGCAAAATCTTGCAATTGTTGACCCCTGTGGGAAAGAAACTTGACCATCGCATTAAAATACAAAAATTCATATATAATATCGCGTTGGCAGATTCTTTAGAGGCAAAAGGAAAAAGAGAGAACCGGAGGTTTTCTCCTACATGCAAAGTTGGCAAGTGGACCAAACAATTTGGTTTATTAAAAAGCAGACCAAAAACAAGCAAAGGGTTGGGACGTGGAATGAATTCTGGAGCAACATGAAACCGACTACCTATTCCTATTGCCTCAACGCGTATAAACCAAACTGTAACCCACTTTTTCTGCTTTCCTGGAAATTGGAATCCCAAGCTAATTATAAGCCAGGAATATAACTTTTTGCTTCAATCCATCACCACTCTCCCTACATCTCATTCGGAGATTATCGTCGTTGTCGTCGTCTCGATAAGATTCTAGATATGATGGTAGCCTTTGGGGGTATCGGATCCTAATTATAACCTCTAGTGAAAGCTTTCCCAGCATGCATGTTGCCTCTTTGAATGATGTCCGAACCACTAAATAATCATGTAGTTCCATGGAAGTTTATAATTATATAAATGTTTAATCGAGTCGAAACTGAAAATTACCTTTTTTTTTTCATTAGTCTTAGGCGATTACAATATAGAACATAAAACTGCTTGAATCTGAGTCTCTTGTGATAAACATCATCCTTTTGAAAATTACATTGTTGGAACGACATAATTATATTCATGTATCTAATCTTTTTGTTATTTTAAGCCTATGCTTTTTCGACGTTGCAGTCATGACTAAAAATATTTATTATCTGCTAAACAGATTTTTCAATCACATAGAAGCAAAAAAAGAAAAACCAGATGGATGGTGCAATTATGGTACTAGTCGCCCCCCACATGAAAACCTGATGGTGCAGGTATCACCAATGGCAAGAGTGTAGTGATGATTAGGCCTGGAAAGGAAGGGAGGCAAGCGAGCCAGCACGTCACACACACACTCGTTGTCCACCTGCCTCAGCCATTGACAACAATAGTCTTGTCTATCCGACCCGCGTTGTCGGTGCCTACGCCTATGCCTGTGAGTGTGACTGCTACTACGACGACGACTGTGGCCGTGGCTATTGCGACTGCCGTGACTGTCCCGGCGAGGAGGCGGTGGTGAGAACGGCGATAACGGCAGCCCTCCGCAAGCGAAGTTCACTATGTTAATTTGAGAAGCGCAAAGTGGGCTAGGTGGTGCACTTACCCGTGGCATTGGCAGGTTACTAGGCATGGCTAGGATAAACAATGAGAAGAGAAAAAATATTGCCATGATCACCATGCTTGCCATTTTTTTGTATCTCAATCTTTCTTATTCTTAATTTGCTTTTATTTTAGGATTTTAGTATGTCAGCATAGTTTGTTTATAGGTCAATTTATACTATGTTTCATTCATAAACTTGTTGCTTTCTTTCTTATATTATTAAGATTTGTTCTAAGGCAAAAAGAATATGGAAATAAGCATGGCAAAGAGAATGAGAAGCCGGTTTCTTGATGTTACGGATGGAGTTTAGGTTTCTATGGGTTTATTTATCCATTTTCTTTCATTTCAATCTAGTCATATAGACTTTGTTACATGCCAAATTGTATCATGCTAATTATTTCTTTCGAGTTTGTCAATTTTAAATATAATCAGGACTCAATTAATTATCAGACATTGGAATTTTAAAAAATATATAAATATGATATAACTCCTCTAAGAAAATTACGACAGCGTGGAATTTGGTTTGTAGAGGCCTTTCACGATATTGGGACAAACCTTTTGTTTCTTTATGTTTCAATCAACGCCTAATGCAAGACTTTATGTCTGGGAGAATTTATAAAATTATTAGGAAGTGAAGTTGTAAAATTTTAGGAGAGAGTAGAAATAATTTTTTAACAAAAATTACATTAATTTTTTTTTAAATTATATACAAATTTTTAATTTTGAGAGGACAACCGCCTCCGATCCCCTCTCAGTCTATACTTAATTTCAATGGATTGACAACATTGTTTAAACTAAAAAGTTATATGAATAAGCAATATAACGACTCGAATTTTCGAGTGAACGTTGGGCGTTAACTCGGGTCGTGGGCCTTCGTGTTGGCTTGAGTAATTGGACCCATTAAATTAAGTTTGAACTTAATTGAATGAGTATTGAGCTTCATGGGCTTGGTTAGTGACCAAAGTGTAACAAGGGTGAGAACGGAGGGTTTTATGTTACAAATTTACCCTTGGGAGAAAAAAATGGGCTGATCTCCACTTTATTTCTTTGCCGCTCACATTGAAAAAAGAAGATGAAGGAAGATCACCTTTTTTCTTTTGGGTAAACTAAACAATATACCACTCAACTATGGTTCTTGAGTTGAAAATGCCACTAAACTTTAAAATCGTTCAATACTATCACTGAACTTTAATATGTGAATTGAAAATGTAACTCCGCCGTTAATCTTTAACTCTCCCATTAAGTCACGTCATTTTGGTGTGACCATTTTGAAGCCTAATTTAGCTTAAAACGACGTCGTTTTGCTGCAGAAAAAAAATATTAGAACCATACACTTGAGAGATTTTAAACCTAAGACCTTTCAAAGAAAGAGTTAAGCCTTAACCACTAAATCAACATAATATTATGTAATATTTTACCACAAATATTATATATCTCAAACTACTTCAGATTAATTCAAATTATTTTATGAAATAAATTATATTAACATATAAATATATATTATTTGCATATATATAAAAATAAAATATATTATTTTTATAAAAAAACCCTAAATATTTATGAAAATAATATATTTATATTATTAATAATATATAAACCCCTAAATCATAAATTATTAACCCACAAACCCCAACCCTCAAACTTAAATTTTAAACATTAGAGTTTAGTATTTAAGAGTTTAGAGTTTTTTATATTTGAATTTTATATTTTTTTAAATAATATATTTATAATATAAATAATATAAAAAATATTTTTATTTAAATTATATAAATTTATCTATTTGGTTCAACCAAATTATTTTATGAAAAATAATTCTATAAATAATATAAAATATATTATTTTTACATATATCAATAAAAATATATTATTTTTTAAAAAAAATATTCATAAAACAATATATTTATATTATAAATAATATATAAAAAACTATAAACCTCAAACCTCAAATCATAAAATTTAGGGTTTGAGGTTTGGGCTTTATAATTTAAGGTTTAACGTTTAGAGTTTTTATATAATATTTATAATATAAATATATTAGTTTTATAAATATTTTAGAGTTTTTTAAATAATATATTTATATTATAAATATTATAGGCAAAATAAAAACAATACAATACTTTTATTTATATATATATATATATATTATATATACAAAAATATATTTTAATATTATTTATTTCATAAAATAGTTTGAATTAATCTGAAGTAGTTTGAGATATATAATATTTGTGGTAAAATATTACATAATTTTATGTTGGTTCAGTGGTTAAGGCTTAACTTTTTTTGTTAAAGGTTTTGTGTTCAAAATCCCTCAAGCGTATGATTTTGATATTTTTTTCCTCTAGAAAAATGATGTCGTTTTGGCTAAATTAGGCTTTAAAACAGCCGCACCAAAATGACATCATTTTGACTTAACGGTGAATTGACATTTTCAACGCACATATTAAAGTTCATTGATAATTTTGAAAGATTTTAAAATTCGGTGACATTTTCGACTCAGAGGTCATCGTTGAGTGGTATGTAGTGTAGTTTACTCTTTCCTTTTTATCTTTTTTTCCCTCCCCACACCTTAATTTTTAACCTTTGTTTCTAAAAGCTAAAAATCAAAACTTTACCAATTAATTCTTTCATCCAAGGTCCAAGATTTAACTATGTTAATCTTTTCCTCAAAAGTTTCAAAAAAAGCATAATACTTAGGTAAGAAGATAAAGTTTTCAAAATTGGGTTTCTAAGAAGTTTAAGCTTTGGGGTTTTCTATAGAGCTTTCACATGATTTTAAGGTTGTAATTTTGTAGCTAAGCTTACCATAATGGTTAGTTCAAGCTTTAATTCGATTTTCATATTTGTATAGCATGCGGGAGAGTTTAAAGGCTATTTTCAAGTTTAAGGCAAGGAGAAAGCTTAAGGAAAGTTGTGAGTAAGCTTAAATCCGGGATCTTTAACTAAGGTTAGTACATCTCTGACTCCTACTCTTCTTGAAGATCATAAATTAATTACACTGCTTGATTATATGGTTAGGATTGCTAGATTTGGTGTTTATAGTTATTTGGGTACTTTTTGGGTGGATGAGACTTTAAAATGGTAAAACTCGGATTTGATGTTAATCATGTGTAAAAATGATAGTAAACCACCTAAATAACTTCCATAAGATATAAGATCGAGTTAAGGAGTTGTTGGTTTAGATTTGAGGGCTTTGAGGGTGATTTCCCGAGTCTATGAAGCTATTTCTAGGCTCTGGTACCAGTACACAGGGAGCTCGTACCGGTACCCTGTGTTCTAGGTTAAAGAACACACATGAACTGTAAGAGGCGTGTCAGTACGAGCTTCAAGTTGTACCCAGTGCCGGCTCTGGGCAGGGGCAGCAAGGGCGCCCGCCCAGGACCCATTGCTCAGGAAAATTAAATATTGTATATTTTCGAATTATATTTAAAGATTTAATTTGTTTTAATATTTGTTATTATGGACTATTTTTTTAATATTTGTTAATAGGGGTTAAGATTTTTCCAACATTTATTATTAAAGATCTACTCTTAATATTTATTTTTTTCTAATACTTGTTACTATGGGCCTATTTTTTATATTTGTTATTAGAGGTTGAGTATTTTTCAATATTTATTAGTAGAGGTCTACTCTTAATATTCAATTTTTTTTCTAATACTTGTTATTAAGGGCCCATTTTTTAATACTTGTTATTAGGAGCTGAGTTTTTTCTGATATTTATTATTAGGGATCTACTCTTAATATTCAATTTTTTTCTAGTACTAATTGTCACTAGGGCTCTAGTTTTTTTCAATATTTGTTATTATGGACATAATTTTAAGGTAAAATTTTGATATACATGCTGGTAAAACTAATTTTACACAAGCCTGCATATTTACATTATAAAATTCATATCCTAAATTCTAACCCTAACCCTAAAAACTAAACCATAAACCTTAAACCATATACCCTAAATTCTCAACACTAATCTTAAATTCTAAACCCTACAACATAAACCCCTACACTTTAAACCCTAAACTAAAACCCTAACCCCTAAAACTAAAAGGCACATGTAAACTAAAGTTTACATGGCCTGTGTATCAAATTTTTTAATAGTTTTAAAATTTAATTTTTTCAATACTTGTTATTAGGGGACCAATTTTTTCAATACTTGTTACGATGGACCAATTCTTAAAATTTAATTTCTTTCATTACTTGCTATTAGGGACAAAGATTTAAATAGCAGCATGCAATCACAACAACGATCGTTATATGACGGTAGTGACATCATCTAAAACCGCGATATATGAAACCATTATGACCACAATAGCATATGTTACTAAAAAATTTTATAACCGCGATACTCGTAATAAACAAAATAACATCTATTATATCCACAATCATGATAAACACAACACAACTGTAACCCCCTCGTCCCGGTCTGGTCGGATGACCGATCCGAGTGGGCCACACGGGGAAAACCGAAGCGAAACCCGTTAAGGCTTCCCCTCGGTTAACGACCCAGAAAATTTCTTTTGTTTTATCTTGTCTATATGCATAAATTAATCCTATGTAAAGCACAGCAGCGGAAATACAAACATTGTAACAAACACCGACCAACCAAACATTAAACAGCTCATTTTAATCTTTTACAGCAGGCCGTTTCGAAACGCCCCTAGGGTGTTCCGAAACGCCTTGACTTAGTCAACAGGCCGGGGTCAACCATAGGGTGACCGTTTCGAAACAGGGGTGACCCGTATCGAAACGCCCTTGACGGTCAATATCTCGTGGTCAACGAGATTTGACCGTTTCGAAACATCAAAGGCCCGTTTCGGAACGCCTTTATCTCGTCAATTTCTCAAAATTCCAGTAGCAAAAATGTTCCGAAACGACCCTCATCCGTTTCGAAACGACAGGCCATTTGCAAAGGAACCGTATCGGAACAGGGGGACCCGTTCCGAAACGCCCCCTGTCTACAAACTCGTTTGGGCTGTTTTAAGGCACAAGGGTGCCCCAAAACACCACCAAGACACCTTACAACACCATATTAATTAAACTTAAGGCATACCAACCATACTAGCATATTTCAACAAGATTAAGACAAGTCTAAAAACTAAGATAAGGCTTCACAAAACATGCATTCATTCAATCATCATTCAAACATGTAGATAGCCTCTAAGGCATAGGACTAACATCCAAGTTAAGCAATTTAGGCATGAGTTAACATTTATCGAGGCAACACAAACCATACAAAAGCAAGGTATCAAGGAGTCTAAACATGCTCCTAGCAACCAGCAACTATCCAACAGAATAATACATGTCCCATTGCTCAAACCATTATATGTTCAACTTAAAACTCATACTTGGAATACTCAAAGCTAACAACCACACTTGGAGGCCCTCCACTTGCTCGAGCAACCCGCGAACTAAGGATCTGCAATGTTGAACAAGGAGAGCGTAAGCAATGATGCTTAGTGAGGGTAAGCTCTAAAAACAAACCTCAACATTGCAGGGTCCGAGCACGATCTAGCCAAGGTAAAACACAATCATACCAAGGGTCCACAAGAGCCATGAAGTAAAGATTCATGAGCAATATACAATATAAATGCCATGAACATAAGCTTAACTTCATAATACATATAAGCACATACAAGCATCCATCAAGGATCATAAACCTCAACACTTTGATGTACATATCAAACAACATTGGCACCTAGCTATGACCCGAATACGCGGATAGACATGTTGGAACTCACATCCAACAACCACGTTACCTCACGGTGGGATTACACTCATCACCGGTCTCGTAGAGGGGATTCCACTCATCCTCACGCCCCGTCGATGGGATTCCACTCATCACCGACTACATTTAAATACAATTCCGGGCGAACCCGTACTCCTCCTTGGTGACTCAACGCCACCAATGCCACGCGCGACTTTTGACTCATGTGTACACACTAACATCCTAATGATCGATCATTTGTATTCAAGTATACTGGTGCCAATATTTACTCACTTCACATTACTCATTTCAATCAATCTCGTGCTTAGAACGTACTCACCAACAATCATCATCATGCATGTCTCAAGCATCACAAGTCATATCTCAACCCACATGTATAATACAATATACACAAGCACTCATACCACATTTCATACGAGACATACACAACCATATAATGAGTTCATCCAAGGGCTCTAGATCAAGCTTAGGATTAGGCTACCACCCTAATCCTAACTCTAGGTGGGTCTACCAAGCCCAACCTAGTCCATATACTCGAACCAACTATTTTAATATCATTTAAAGCAATAAACCACTCACCTAAACACCCAAGCTTAACGACCAAGCAAGCAACAACCTTCAACTTCCCGGATTCACTTCCGATGCTTCACCAATGCCCAAACTTGATTCTAATCAATCCCAAACACAAACAAAACATCCACAATCAATATCTTATCATCGAAACTAACCCGGAATACAATTCAACCACAAATTACTATGTTGTAAGCATGAGAAATATCCATTTTTCACCAATTCGGATGACCCCAACACCTTGTCCAAAAACCATGATTTCAACTTCCATTATACTCACAAATGATTCCAATTCAATCCCCAACCATTGTACTATCAAAAGCCTATCAAAACCTACCTAAAACAACCCCCAAAACTCACCCAAAACCCTCCAAAAACCCCAAGTTTACCCAAATCCGAAAATTGATCAAAATCATTTGGAATTCACATATGTAGTATCATTTGGCTCCTATATTCCATAACTAACCATAATAAATCAAAATATTAGGTTTAGCTACACAAAGGCACCATTTTTAATCAAATCCTTTGAAAACCCCATTTTCAAATATTCAATGAAAATGAAAATAAATGGTACTTTTAAAGAGAGGAAGGTAAGGGGAGGTCAAAAACGTTATTACCTTTCAAAATGGAGTCGAAATGGAGGGGCTTTTTGAATGGAATAGTAACAAGGGGGAGGAGAGTTCTTTCACGTTGGGAGGAAATGAAGAAGAAGGTGAATAGTGAAAAGATGATAGGGAAAAGGGGGTTTAAATTTGAAGATGGGTGAATTACCCAAAAGGCCATTAATGAATAGTTATCTTTGTTTTTAAAATAGCTCTTCAACTTTGAGTCTAAATCATTTTGGTCCCATTTTAGAATGTTTATTTTGAAACCCAAATTTTAAAAGGATCATTTCAAAAACCAACCCGAGCCCAAATAATATTAAAATATTATTTTCACCTAACCCCTAAACTCGGGTGTTACAACTCTCCCCCACTTAAGGAATTTCGTCCCCGAAATTACCTGGTGGAAACAAATACGGAAACTGCTCAACCATATCCGCCTTCCTCTCCCACGTGGCCTCTTCCACACCTCTATGTCTCCACAACACCTTGACCAACTCTATGGTCTTGCCACGCAACACCTTGCTATCAGAAGCAAGTATTTCAACAGGCTCTTCATTATAAGACAAATCCGGATTTAACTCTATCTCCTCAACGGGCATCACATGAGAGGGATCCGATCTATATCTCCTAAGCATAGATACATGAAAGACATCATGGATCTTTTCTAACTCAGAAGGTAACCTCAAACGATAAGCTACAGGCCCAATCCGCTCAACTATCTCATACGGACCAATGAACCTCGGACTCAACTTGCCCTTTCGGCCAAATCTCATTACATTCTTCCACGGAGATACTTTCAGAAACACTTTCTCACCCACTGAGTACTCAATCTCCTTCCTCTTCAAATCTGCATAAGACTTCTGACGATCGGAAGCTGCTTTCAAACGGTCACAAATCAACTTCACTTTTTCGGTAGTTCTCTTAAGCAAGTCTGACATAGGTAACAATCTCTGACCTGTCTCCGCCCAACAAATCGGAGTCCTACACCGTCTACCATACAAAGCCTCATAAGGTGCCATCTGAATGCTAGACTGATAACTGTTGTTGTAGGCAAACTCAACCAACGATAAGTGCTTCTCCCAAGAACCCTGAAAATCAATCACACAACAACGAAGCATATCCTCTAGAATCTGTATCACTCGCTCTGACTGCCCGTCGGACTGTGGATGATAAGATGTGCTGAAATGCAAACGGCTACCCAAAGCACTATGCAAGCAACTCCAGAACCTTGAAGTAAATCTAGGATCCCTATCTGAAACAATAGACTTCGGAACTCCATGAAGTCTCACAATCTCACGGTTGTACAAGTTTGCCAACTTGTCTAAGGAATCCGTAGTGTTCACTGCCAAGAAGTGAGCACACTTAGTGAACCTATCAACAATCACCCGAACTAAGTTCTTCTTCGAAGGAGACAAAGGCAACCCCGACACAAAATCCATGGTGATCCTCTCCCATTTCCATTCCGGAATCTTCAAAGGCTGTAGCAAACCTGAGGGAACCTGATGTTCTGCCTTCACTCTCTGACAAACCATGCAACGACTCACATACTCGGCTACATCTCTCTTCAAACCAACCCAGAAGTAGTCATTCTTCAAATCTCGGTACATTTTGGTACTACCCGGATGCATAGAAAAGGGACTCGAATGTGCCTCACTCAGAATCTGACGTCTCAACTCAACATCTTCTGGCACAACAATCCTATCTCTAAAGCACAACAAGCTCTCACCACTGAAACTATACTCAGTCGGTCTTCCTTCGGCTATGTCTTGAGCATGAGGAACTAGGCTTGCATCTTGCAACTGTTTCTCTCTAATCAACTGAATCAAAGAAGACTTCACTTGCAACTCAGTGATCAAACCACCATCATCAGACACACTCAATCTAGCAAACATAGCTCTCAGCTCAACGGCCACTTTTCTACTCAAAGCATCGGCTACTACGTTTGCTTTACCCGAATGGTACTCAATGGTCAAATCATAGTCTTTTAATAACTCTAGCCATCTCCTCTGTCTCAAGTTCAACTCTTTCTGTGTCATCAAGTACTTCAAGCTCTTGTGATCGGTGTAAACTATACACTTCTCACTATACAAGTAATGACGCCAAATCTTCAATGCAAACACAACTGCGGCTAGCTCAATGTCATGGGTAGGATAGTTCTTCTCATGAATCTTCAATTGTCTAGAAGCATAAGCAACAACTCTCCTCTATTGCATCAAAACACATCCTAAGCCTAGTAGGAAGCATCACTGTAAATCACAAACTCCTTACCTGAAACAGGTTGCACTAGCACTGGAGCATTTGTCAAAGCTTCTTTCAATTTCTCAAAGGCCTTCTGTCTTGCATCTGACCATTCAAACTTAACTCCTTTTTGCAACAATTTAGTCAAAGGAGCAGCTACTCTAGAGAAGCCATCAACAAATCTCCTATAGTAACAGGCTAATCCTAGGAAACTCCTAATCTCGGTCACGGACTTAGGTTGTTTCCACTCAACAATAGCCTCAATCTTCGATGGATCAACTCAGATGCCTTCGGCCGAAACAACATGGCCCAAAAATACAACCTCTCGAATCCAGAACTCACATTTACTAAGCTTCGCATACAACTGATTGCTCAACAACCTCTGTAAAACAAACATCAAGTGCTCATCATGCTCTTCTTCTGTCTTCGAGTACACAAGTATATCATCAATGAAGACAACTACAAAACGGTCTAGATAGTCTCTGAAAATTCTGTTCATCATGTCCATGAATGCTGCTGGTGCATTCGTGAGCCCAAATGGCATCACAAGGAACTCATAGTGGCCATATCTAGTCCTAAAAGTTGTCTTCGGAACATCACACTCTTTCACCTTCAACTGATAGTACCCGGATCTCAGATCGATCTTCGAGAACACTGAAGCACCTCTCAACTGATCAAACAAATCATCTATACGAGGCAACGGATACTTGTTCTTCACAGTCAACTGATTCAACTGCCTATAGTCAATACACATGCGCATGCTACCATCTTTCTTTTTCACAAACAACACTGGAGCACCCCACGGAGAACTACTAGGCCTAATGAAACCACGATCTAATAATTCTTGCAACTGACTCTTCAATTCTTTCAACTCTTTCGGAGCCATACGATACAGAGCTATCGAAACTGGATTAGACCCTGAAACTGTCTCAATCACAAACTCAACATCTCTGCAGGAGGCAAACCCGACAACTCTTCAGGAAACACATCTGGAAAGTCACACACTGTCCTGATATCTTTCGGTCTAGCTTCACTCATATCCGGATTCATAACATAAGCTAAATAAGCCCCACATCCAGAGTCCATCAACCTATGGGCCTCTAAAGTTGACACCACATTAGACAAGAACTTAATGTTCTCGCCTACTACCACTACCTCGTAGTCATCAGAAAGCTTCAAAGAAATTCTCTTTGTCTCAAAATCTACACTAGCCCGATGCTCAACCAACCATTCCATACCCAGAATAATATCGAAGCCGTAGAAAGGAAGTTTCATCATATCAACTGAGAACACATGACCCTGAATCTTCAGTGGACATCTTCTATACAAACGTCTAACCACAACTGTCTCACCAAAAGAACTAGTAACATGCATGCCTACATCTAAGATCTCAACAGGGATATCTAACTTCTGTGCATGCTCACTCAAAATGTAGGAATGCGTAGAACCCGAATCAACCAAAGAAAGCAAAGACATAGACTGTAACTCGAAATTACTTGCTATCACATCGGTGTCGTTCCCGACCTCTCTCTGAGCATAGACTCTTGATGGTCCTCCCGCCTCTGGCTGCACTACCACTACATGAGCAAGGTTCATCTGAGCATCTACCCTAGATGCATCAGCCCTAGGCTGGAAGTAGCCACGACCGCGCCCACGGTCTCTCTGAAAATCATTCGCTCTCGTAGGAGCCTGAGCAATGTTCGGTGCCTGAGCCGCCTGATGCGGACAATCCCTCCTAAAGTGGTCCCTCGAACCACAGTTCTAGCAGGCATGAAAATTACCTCAACACTCACCAGCATGCTGCCTCCCACAACGGGTACACTCGGGCAAATGCCCTCCTCCTCTATGGCCCTGATGGCCCCTACCATGGTGGCCACCGCCACACCTATGGTCAAACTGATGTCCGCCACCTCTGTGCCTCTTGGCATCCCTACCATCATAGTTGTTGTGCCTCTTACCAAAATCAGATCCCCCAGAACGCTTGGCCAGCCCCAAGCTGTGCTCAATGTCCTTGGCTCTAGCAACCAAGACATCAAAGTTAGAATAATCAGAAGCTAAGGTATACCTCTTAACTTCCTCATGAAGTCCGTATCTGAAACGATCACATCGAGCCCTCTCAGTAGGCACTAACTCTGGAGCATATTGACTCAGACGAACGAAACGAATCTCATAATCAGTCACAGAAGCATCTCCCTGGGTGAGAGCCATGAACTATCTCTTCTTCTCATCTAGGTACCTCGGTCCCAAGTACCTCTTCCGGAAAGCAGACTCAAAGAACTCCCAATCAATCTCTGTCTCTGGAACCCCGGTAGTAATGGTGACCCACCAGGTGTAGGCATCACCCTGAATCAACGAGATCACACAACCCAACCTACGTGCGCCCGCACAACCCATCTGAGCCAAGATACGAACTGTCTTCTCCAACCATAACTCCGATCTCTCCGGAGTGGATCCCCTAAACTCTTCGGCCCCCAAGCTACGGAGCCTCTCCAAAGGTAGACTAGCATCATCACACTTAGGCTGAGCTGCAGCCTGAGCTCCCGCAACTGCGGCCTGGAATGCTCTCGCTATTGCTTGCACAAGCGGAGTCATGTCAATTCCAGCTGGACCTTGGCTACCTTGGCCACCTTGTGGTCCATTTCCTCCGGCTCCATCCTCGCCCCCAACTCCAGGTGGAGGAGGTGGTGGTGGTGGGGGTGGTGGAGGAGCGCCAACTCCCGCGGCCACCGGCCCTTCAAGGTGAGCCTCCACACCAACTGCCGGCTCAACAGGAGCTGCAACTCGTGGTTCCTGACGAACCAACCTCGGCCTACCTCTCGGTCTAGACATCACTCTCAAAGATATCAACTACAACCACAACAACAAAACATACAATCTGGGTTAGCAAGGCAAGGCTTCCAAGTGTTCAAGTATGTCCCCTCACTTAAAAATCATCATTTTTTTCAATATAATAGTAGCAATGGGACTCACACACACATGCTTTAAAATGAAACAACCAACATACTTGTCACACAAGCAATCATTCTTGCAATTCAATTTAAAAACTTAAACTTACCTCACTTACCTGCCCAAGGTCTCGGTAACCTTAGGCTCTGATACCAACAAGTGTAACCCCCTCGTCCCGGTCTGGTCGGATGACCGATCCGAGTGGGCCACACGGGGAAAACCGAAGCGAAACCCGTTAAGGCTTCCCCTCGGTTAACGACCCAGAAAATTTCTTTTGTTTTATCTTGTCTATATGCATAAATTAATCCTATGTAAAGCACAGCAGCGGAAATACTAACATTGTAACATACACCGACCAACCAAACATTAAACAGCTCATTTTAATCTTTTACAGCAGGCCGTTTCGAAACGCCCCTAGGGTGTTCCGAAACGCCTTGACTTAGTCAACAGGCCGGGGTCAACCATAGGGTGACCGTTTTGAAACAGGGGTGACCCGTATCGAAACGCCCTTGACGGTCAATATCTCGTGGTCAACGAGATTTGACCATTTCGAAACATCAAAGGCCCGTTTCGGAACGCCTTTATCTCATCAATTTCTCAAAATTCCAGTAGCAAAAATGTTCCGAAACGACCCTCATCCGTTTCGGAACGGCAGGCCATTTGCAAAGGAACCGTATCGGAACAGGGGGACCCATTCCGAAACGCCCCCTATCTGCAGACTCGTTTGGGCTGTTTTAAGGCACAAGGGTGCCCCAAAACACCACCAAGACACCTTACAACACCATATTAATTAAACTTAAGGCATACCAACCATACTAGCATGTTTCAACAAGATTAAGACAAGTCTAAACACTAAGATAAGGCTTCACAAAACATGCATTCATTCAATCATCATTCAAACATGTAGATAGCCTCTAAGGCATAGGACTAACATCCAAGTTAAGCAATTTAGGCATGAGTTAACATTTATCAAGGCAACACAAACCATACAAAAGCAAGGTATCAAGGAGTCTAAACATGTTCCTAGCAACCAGCAACTATCCAACAGAATAATACATGTCCCATTGTTCAAACCATTACATGTTCAACTTAAAACTCATACTTGGAATACTCAAAGCTAACAACCACACTTGGAGGCCCTCCACTTGCTCGAGCAACCCGCGAACTAAGGATCTGCAATGTTGAACAAGGAGAGCGTAAGCAATGATGCTTAGTGAGGGTAAGCTCTAAAAACAAACCTCAACATTGCAGGGTCCGAGCACGATCTAGCCAAGGTAAAACACAATCATACCAAGGGTCCACAAGAGCCATGAAGTAAAGATGCATGAGCAATATACAATATAAATGCCATGAACATAAGCTTAACTTCATAATACATATAAGCACATACAAGCATCCATCAAGGATCATAAACCTCAACACTTTGATGTACATATCAAACAACATTGGCACCTAGCTATGACCCGAATACGAGGATAGACATGTTAGAACTCACATCCAACAACCACGTTACCTCACAGTGGGATTACACTCATCACCGGTCTCGCGGAGGGGATTCCACTCATCCTCACGCCCCGTCGATGGGATTCCACTCATCACCGACTACATTTAAATACAATTCCGGGCGAACCCGTACTCCTCCTTGGTGACTCAACGCCACCAAAGCAACGCGCGACTTTTGACTCATGTGTACACACTAACATCCTAATGATCGATCATTTGTATTCAAGTATACTAGTGCCAATATTTACTCACTTCACATTACTCATTTCAATCAATCTCGTGCTTAGCACGTACTCACCAACAATTATCATCATGCATGTCTCAAGCATCACAAGTCATATCTCAACCCACATGTATAATACAATATACACAAGCACTCATACCACATTTCATACGAGACATACACAACCATATAATGAGTTCATCCAAGGGCTCTAGATCAAGCTTAGGATTAGGCTACCACCCTAATCCTAACTCTAGGTGGGTCTACCAAGCCCAACCTAGTCCATATACTCGAACCAACTATTTTAAAATCATTTAAAGCAATTAATCACTCATCTAAACACCCAAGCTTAACGACCAAACAAGCAACAACCTTCAACTTCCCGGATTCACTTCCGATGCTTCACTGATGCCCAAACTTGATTCTAATCAATCCCAAACACAAACAAAACATCCACAATCAATATCTTATCATCGAAACTAACCCGGAATACAATTCAACCACAAATTACTATGTTGCAAGCATGAGAAATATCCATTTTTTACCAATTCGGATGGCCCCAACACCTTGTCCAAAAACCATGATTTCAACTTCCATTATACTCATAAATGATTCCAATTCAATCCCCAACCATAGTACTATCAAAAGCCTATCAAAACCTACCTAAAACAACCCCCAAAACTCACTCAAAACCCTCCAAAAACCCCAAGTTTACCCAAATCCGAAAATTGATCAAAATCATTTGGAATTCATATATGTAGTATCATTTGGCTCCTATATTCCATAACTAACCATAATAAATCAAAATATTAGGTTTAGCTACACAAAGGTACCATTTTTAATCAAATCCTTTGAAAACCCCATTTTCAAATATTCAATGAAAATGAAAATAAATGGTACTTTTAAAGAGAGGAAGGTAAGGGGAGGTCAAAAACGTTATTACCTTTCAAAATGGAGTCGAAATGGAGGGGCTTTTTGAATGGAATAGTAACAAGGGGGAGGAGAGTTCTTTCACGTTGGGAGGAAATGAAGAAGAAGGTGAATAGTGGAAAGATGATAGGAAAAAGGGGGTTTAAATTTGAAGATGGGTGAATTACTCAAAAGGCCATTAATGAATAGTTATCTTTGTTTTTAAAATAGCTCTTCAACTTTGAGTCTAAATCATTTTGGTCCCATTTTAGAATGTTTATTTTGAAACCCAAATTTTAAAAGGATCATTTCAAAAACCAACCCGAGCCCAAATAATATTAAAATATTATTTTCACCTAACCCTTAAACCCGGGTGTTACAACAACCAAAAATACGTCTGTAACTATAATTATAATTTAAATTCTCAATTTAAGGCCCATTTTTTAAGTTCGCCCCGGACCTCCAAAAACTCAGGACCGGCCATGGTTGTACTAGTACGTGATTGCAAGTCGTATCGGTATGGGTCGATTCTACCGGTACTCATAAGGGTGCTTATCGAGCGAGTCGATCGCGAGTTGGGCAATGCTCAACTCGTACTCGTTAAAAAAATTTGTTGCTTAACTCGACTCATTGCTCGTTAAGCTCATTAAAAAATTTACCTTATTTTTTAGCTAAAAGTAAAATTTAATAATACTATATGAGGCTTAATACTAACATAAATTAATAAATTTAACAAAAAAAATATCAAAAGAGTGTATAAAACACTTTCAAAGTCTAAATCCAAATTAACAATCCACAAATACACCAAACTAGCATTTTAAAACTAAAATAATATTACATAAATTCACAAAACTATCATATTAAAACTAAAGTAACAATCCACAAGCACATCAAACTAAAGTAATTACTAAAAAAATATTTTAAAAAATTAAAGAGCTGCTCGCGAACTTATCGAGTCGAGTTAGACTTTGCTCGACTCAACTCTTTAAGGTCTCGAGTCGAGTCAACATGAGTCAAGCATTTGCCGAATTTTGGCTGAGTCGAGTTTGAGCAGCTCACGAGCTGCTCAACTCGTTGAGCACCCCTAGGTACTCACTATTTTATTGAAATTCCGGTGAGCTAATTTCGTATCGGTACGATGTGAGTACCGATACTCAGGTGTACTGCACCGGTACACAAGGGCCATTGGTACCCACTGCGCAATCTGCCCAAAAATGTTCATTTTAAGTTCACGAGGTTCATAAATTGTGGGCTAGGGTCTAATGGACTCCTAGTGTGGTAAAATAATTTGTAAAATTGAGAAACCGAGAATTGACCCTTATTTGAGAACATAATACGTAAGAACTTGGTAATTGAAATGGGTGACTCGTAAATCATTAGCAATCATAGGGTCGTTTGATGTTATATTCATGTGTGTGCCATGTGGGCACTTATTGACTGAGTCACCTTAATTAACGAGATAACTTGAACTAATGGAGACAATTATGAGATTAATTATATACTTTTCCATAATATATTAACAACTCGGTAATGTAAAATAAATGATGTGATGATGTTTAGCAACGATAGGGAGATCTTTGTGATCACTCTGCTTGTATTCCAAGTAGTCATTTGTTTGGTTGAGGCAGTTGGTTGATGGGATCCGAATACCCAATGAGAGTGTTGCAACACCATGGTCAGAGATGTCGAATATACGTTCTAGACGCTATGTGGCCCGGGTCTTATTCGAAGATACTCGAGGGGAAATTCCAAGTATAGAGTGTACGTTCCCGACGATGTGTGGCCCGGGGTCTCACTCAGGTATTCTAGAGTTTAGAGCGTACGTTTCCGATGTTGTGTGGCCCCGGGTCTCACTCTAGGTTTGTAATTCTACTTTGTGTGCTTTTGCCTTGATGATCTGATGAGATCTCAGGTGTGGTTGAGCCTTGTGTGTCATGTATAATAGCTTATGGATGTATTTGACTTCGGGGGGATGAGTGACCTCGAGAATTGAGAAACAATGTAGATCATGTAAGGCTTCTTGTAGATTTAATGATGCCTTGAGATAAGTGATCTAAGAGCTCTAGCTTGTGTAGGCTAGATAATAACCCATAGATAGCGAAGCATTGTCTATGCTCTCTAAACTATATTTATCTCGCATGCTTATTTTATGATAATCACAAATTGTGCTAGAGTAAAAATGTGTCACTGAGCTTTGCAAGTTCAACATTTGGAATTGTTGTTTCCGTTCGCAAGTTAGTAGGTTGACCGTGGCCGAAGAGCACATCGAGAAGGGATTTCTCAGCACCGCATCGATTCGGAGTACAATGCTTGATGTTTAGTTTTGGGCTAGTGTATTCATAGGACCTTATAGTGGTTGAGTCTGTAAACTCTATTCGGAATATTATTTTAATATATAATATTTTAAATTACGTAGCTCTTGTTCTGTAAATTGTTTTATATTTTTATTTAATTAAATGCATCATAAATAGTCTCATATTTTGAAAGAATGCTAAATTTATAATTTTAAATTAAAAATTTGATTGGTCAAATTTTAAGTAACCCGAATGTAATACTTCGAATTGAAGGAGAGAGAGAGAGGCGTTACAAGCAAAGCTAGAATCTTGCCTTTAGTTTCAAGCTTTTTGCCTTTTTCCTGCAAAAGAATTAGCAATCAGGTAACTAAACGTGGACCAGTTGAATAAACCATAAAAAGTAATGTCGGGTAATTTTTATATTGTTTTCTTATTATTATATATTTTCAACCAGAATTATTCATGGTCCGGTTGAATTCGTGCTGAATTCAAATAGGATATAACATCATTTATTTATTTATTTATTTATTTATTATTATTATTATTATTATTAGATAAATGTTGATTTTATTCGTCCGAGTACTTCGTATGTACAAAAAAAAAGTAGTACAAATTGTGAACCAACTATAAATCAAATAAAATTGTATCCCTATCAACTATATCTCCTACCACAGACCCCAGTCAACAAGTATAACAGAAAAATATTAACAAGCTTCTTACAAGTTAAATTAGGGAAATAATACAAGTGAAAAAAAAGGAAATAAGGTATTTGTAAATTTATTTAGGGATATACGACATTCGTTATAGAGAAAATACTTTAATACACAATCTTTTGTAAACTTTATTTTATACAAGTCTTTCAATTTTAGGGTTTAGGGTTTATTGTTTTATGTTCAAGGTTTAGGGGTTTAGTGTGTATGGGGTAGAATTTAAGGTTTATGGTTAGACTTTAGACTTTAAGGTTTAGGGTTTAAGGTTTAAGTTTTAGGGGGCTTGAATTTGGGATTTAAGTTTTAAATTTTATAAAAAAATTGTGTAATTTTTTTATAGAGCTTGTATATCAAAATATAACACTTATTATAATACAAGATGAATTCATATGTACAAGAGAAATAAAGCATCTAATTAACTTCATGGTTTTATTTTTTTGTACAAGATGAATTCATCGTGAACAAGGGAAATAGAGCATCTGGTTAACTTCATGGTTTTACTTGTTTTTTTTAACTCCATAGTAGTATATGTTATTTACTCTGAATCATTTGAAAAGATACACATCATGTAGATAAATTGTTTAAATTGGATATCTTAAAAGTAATAACGCTTTCCTTCCTACTAAGACTAGACCTGGCAAACTTGACCCGAAATCCGAATTGATTTACTTGAGCCGAGATTCGAAACTGACTCTAACATGATAACCTGAAATTTGATCCGAAACCGAACCAAAATCGAACTGATTTTTAGTTGAACTGAAATGGACCCGAACCGAATGGACCCGAAATAAATAAAAGATATCAATAAAAATAAAGAAAGATGAGATATGAACAGCTACACAACTCACTAAAAACTCAAATATATTAGCTTTATAAAGTCATGTGTAGGGTGTAAAAAATTGACCAACCTAAAAACTTGATTAAAACCGACTGATCTCCTTTTGACCCGAACCAAAATAATCGATCCGAAAATAACTGAACCGAAGTGACCTGAAGCACCGTAGAACCGAACTAGAACAGAATCAAAACCGAACCGAAATTGAATTTGAGTTAAATGATATCAGACCTGAAATAACTGAAACCGAAATGATCCGAACTGAACTTAAACCGATTGACCCGTTTACAACCTCTCTAGGATCACTTAAAAAGATTATTTCGTTTCTAAAAGAATGAAACGATGCCTTTAAGCTTCCGCATTCTGTTTTCTTAAGAGAATGGGGAAACGAGTAAGGCCCTTGATCCAAGGTAAGTTTACTCCTCGCACGAGAAGGCCTAAATTGTAATAGATGAAAAATCCAATCCAATCGAGGGTTGGATTACTCATTAAAACTTTTTTTTTTCTTCAAAATTTGAGGACTTGGACAAAAATAAGTGCAAAAAAATGAATTTGAACAATAAAATTAAACTTGTTTAAAATATGGGTCAAACTCGAAGACAACATTCAATACCCAAACGCAGTCTACCTAATTCCTTTTTTGTGTTTATAATATATTTATTATTTTATCTTAATATATTATAAAATTTATATCAAGTAAAAATTAAATTTATTATAATATAATACTATAATGTAAGTATTACAATATATTAAGTTGTTCAAGTTAACCATTTACAAATTCAAACAGATTTAGACAAAGTTTGACGCTCATACTTTAGATTGATCAAATTTGAAAAGGTTTGAAGCAGTAACAAGCCAGGTATAATCGTAAACAGAATCACTTTGTTAAGAAAATAATTATCGAAAGAAAATCATGGTCTACCTTTACCTTTACATTGCTTTACTACTTGCATGAAATATGTTAATCCTAATAAAAACTCATCCAAGGAAAATACAACTAAAATGTTCAAGGGTGTCAAAGCTTTCATTTCACTTTTTAAAGCAGGGGAGGTGATGAGGTTCAAAATTTGAACAAAATGTGAATTGAAATTGAACACGGATAAATTATTTGTCACTAGAGGAATAGTTTGTGGACAAGATTGAGTAAAGCAGAGGGCTACATAAAAATGAATTTGTTCAATGGAAACATTTTTTTTGTTGCCTTCTCGGTTTCTAAAGGTTTTACTTCAGATGAATCTGGACCGATCCGCGTTGCACATCTAATTTTGGTAGATAAATTTTACAGCAGAAATTTTCTGCATAAACAAGAGCGATATCAAACTACTTACTAGTTGGACCAACCCGTTGATAGACAGTTTTATTTTTTGAGCATCGGAAGCTTAAGTGACAAATAATTAGTTGATAAATTCTCTATTCCATATTCCCAGCAGCATATCTTACTTGTCTTTAAGTGCTTATAATCTGTTTATGAGTGATTATATTTTAAATATCCTGAAAATTTTCCATGATATTTTAAATCACCAAAGGAGAGATGCAAGCTAATGGAAGTATAATTATAAACCTGCGAGATTCTGGTTTTTTCCATGGTTTGAGGAACAAAAGTGAAAGAAAAATGTTAATTTATCAGCATTTTCTTTTATAATTCATGTCAATCAACAAACCAGACAACCCCATCTTTCTTCTAGTAAAAGAAAATCCCCTCCTAATTCTAAGTATATTCCGAAACTATACAACACCCAGAGTTGTGAAGCATCTAGTCATGCCAACAAAGGAGTAACACAGTGCATCTCCATATGATATAAAGCCTTCCCCTTTGTTCTCTTATTTGCTTTGAACACCTTTGCCATGACCGACTCTTCATGCTCCTCATGGGAAACCAGCTTTCTGCTATTTCAGAACCAAACCACCTGAATCAAAAGCTTTCTTCTTCTGGTAATATCTGCAGGTAATGTGAGTTTGGGAGGCTGTGGAGGATCTTGAATCCCTCTTTATAACCAACAAAATCAGCTCAAGATATGAACATGTGGTGGCTCACAGGGCATTGTGTCCCACTGGTTTCGAGTGAGAAGATAAGGCAGAGTTGTTTTAAAAGCTTGTCCGCTACCCCAAAACTATGGTGAAAGTGAATTGTCATATGAGAGGCCCAACTGTGTCTCGCATGCATCATCAATCCTATTCATGCTTTTACCTTACCCTTCACCTTTATTCACCCGGTTATACGATAGATATATCAGACACGAACGAAAACAGAAAATCACAAACAAAATAAGAAAAAGAAAGAACATTATGTTTACATGAAAAACACTAATAAAGAAAATCACGAGCGAAGATGAGAACTTTCACTATATCGAAAAAAGAAATTATTACAAGTGTGGTGTAGTTATGTGATATTACACACTAAAATATATAAAATTCTAACACATCCATTGTTATCGATCACAGCACTGTGTACCAAATGCAATGTCTTGTTTACTTATTCCAACCGTCTTAAACTCAAGATCTTAAAATTTCGAATTTTTTTACATAGGATGATGTAGGGCCTAGAAATCGATCACTCAGCCAACTATAAGCTTGCTACTCTCGAGTGTCACGTGTGCCATGTCGTCGGTAAGGCCAACCGATAAACAGTCCTAGTCAATCCGACATGCGGGCCAACTGTGATTGCCGGCTGTAATAATGAACCAGTTTAAAGCCTCATGTTTCTCAAATTTGCTGCCCTACTTATCCTGGTGGTCATGGCCATTGTGGGAGCATGCATATAAAGTCACTGACTGCTCTTTGAGTAAACACTCTTTAGCCTCAGAAACAACTTGACATCGCCCTGGATGTGACCCGTAGAGTGAACATGTTGGGTCGGAGTAGGGCAGAGTTTTAGAAGCTGGTGGCGACAACCGTGCCACGTTTGTTCTTGGGAAGGGTGATGATCGATGATAAGCATATGCGGGTCCAGCTGCCCACGTGAGGCAACTGTCCCGTTGGTGTTTTGCATGAAAAAGGAGTTCTGCATTAAGCTTATCTCAAGGCAAAGAGAGAAAAAATCAAAAGAAGCTGACAAAAGTGGAAAGTGTCATCTGAAGTCCTGCAAGCTGTGGTGGTGGTGGTGATAAAGAATTGCACACATCAGAAAGCAAAAATAGACAAAGCTAATTAATTTTCTTTGTCATGAAACTAATTGGAAGAATGAGAATGTTGCTGCAAACTTCAATGAAAAATATCCAAGTTGTCGGGGTCATTTTGTTGCATTGTTTATTGTTGCGAGGGAGATTCGTAATAACCGTGAGAATAGAAATCATTTGTTCTATTTTAGTGTATTATTTATATCTCACACTAAAAAAATTTAAGATTTATGTTTAAAGTTTGAGTTTAGAAAATTATGAATATGGTGTATTTTTTAGGGTTTAAGCTTTATTATTTAGAATTTAGAATTTAAGGTTAAAGCTTAAAATTTAATTATTTGAGTAAAGTACACAAATGATCACTAAACTATCTCTAAAATATAAAATGGTCACCGAACTTTCAAAAGTTACATAATAGGCATTAAACTTTAGTTTTTATTATAAAATGGTCACTAAGCCGTTAATTGTCGTTAATTGAGAGATGTGACAGTTACGAAAATTTGTATAATAACATATTTAATCCTAAATATTTACACATTCAATCAATTTAGACATCAATAATAATGGTTAAATTAGAAATAAATTGATTGAATGTGTCAAAATGGAAGATTAAATGTTTTATTATTCAAATTTCTATAACTGTCACATTACCCAATTAATGACAGTTAACAGCTCAGTGAGCATTTTGTAACAAAAAGTAAAGTTTAATACCCATTATGTAATTTTTGAAAGTTTGATGACCATTTTACATTTTTGGAGATAATTTAGTGACCATTTATATATCTTACCCTTAATTTTTTTGGTGTTAGGGATAGAAAAGGACACCAAGAAGGGCAGAGGATTTTGTCTAGGTCAAGTAATCAAGGCAAATTGGGAAGAGACATTTAGTTAAAATTTAAAAGGGTAAACTACACCTAATGTCACCCAACTATTATTTTAGCAAAATTATGTTACGTTTTAATTCTATTTTGGTCACTGCCCATTTAAATTTTAACGAAGATAATGATGTGGACTAGTATAATAATAATTTTAGTCCCATAATTTATACATTTTACCAATTAGGTCTTAATTCGATCGAAATACTCCATCAAATATTTAGATCAAACCACAAATTTTCCATCCTATTTATTCGTCCTCTGCAACACTCCTCTTTCCCCCATTTGTTCTCTTCACTAATCATTAATCTCCTCTATCGAACCCATAAAATCCAAGTTGTTGCTAAAGTAGATCACTATAGAAAAGATTTTTCAATTGCATTCTACCAAAAATATAGTAATAAATAAATTTCTAACAACAATATCACAAATTATTTTTATGAGAAAACCAATCAATTAGATCAAGATATAATAAGATTAAGAAATTAAAAAAATTAGTAAAATTGAACAAAATATAAAACATACAAGCAACAATTGAGAAATATCAAATCAAACGATAGCTTAAGAATAACAAAAAAGAAAACACTTGTTGATTAGTGACAAAATTTGAGGTAAGTTTAAAAAATTAGATAATCGAAGGATAAAGCAAATCCACCGGAAAAACAAAAACAAAAAAAATAGTATATTATAAATGGGGAATTGAGTGAAAGAAAAATAATGCAAAAATAAAGGAGAGCGTGCACTTAGGTATATATAATATGAGTGGCTAAATTACTTTACCTATTGCTGCATTTCGATAGAAAATGGTGAGCCCTTAAAAGCTGCAAATTGAATTTTTGGTAAAATTTTACTTATATTTTTATTTTGCACAATATGTATTATGTGATGAGATGATTTGAGTATTTTATTAAAGAAGAAAATATATTATTATGGAGTGATTAAGTAGTTTATATTAGGGTGTTCGCGGTAGGTTAACTATATCGTTTAGCTTAAACGGTTGGTTAACCGTTAAAAACGGTTAAGTTTATTATTTCATTTTAGAATAATAAATCTATCTCTCCAATAAATATTGTATTAAAATTTTCATTTTTTTACTTAAATAGAGAAATTTTAAACATAAACTTCATACTTAGTTAAAATAAAGTACCTATAGCTTAACCATTAACCATCTTTTTTAGCGGTTCGGTTAACCGAAACTGTTTAACCTGAACGGTTAGGTTAATTAACCTATAAAATGAATGGTTATATCAGTTAACGGTTACGGATTATTTTGCACACCCCAAATATATATATATATATATATATATATATATATATATATATATATATATTTAAATCTGTTAACGTAATCGATTTGAAAAAAAATCTATACTTTAAAAGATTTGAAATTGTTTCTGGGCATGAGTTTGATATGGGAGATGAATAATCAACGAAGAGAACAAAAGAGAGAAAAAAGAGTGTTGCCGAGGAAGAAAAGAATAGGATGTAAAATTTGTGGTTTGATCTAAATATTTAATGGACTATTTTAAATTGGGGCCTAATTGACAAAGTAAATAAATTTTGGGAATTAAAATTATTATTATACTTGTCCACGCCATTATTTCCACTAAAATTTAGATCGTCAATAACCAAAAAACAATTAAAACGTAATATTAGTGATGATTTTACTAAAATAAATTATTGGTGACCAATACAAGAACACAGTCATAGTTGAGTGACCTTGGGGTTTAGTTTACCCAATTTGAAAAGGATTTCTATAAAAAAACAAATAGATTTGCACGGCCCTTTTATTTTTACTTATATTTCACGTTATAGGGATGTAAATTGTGTGGGGATGGTGCGGATATTCTCCTCCTATTTTTTTTTAACCAAAGATACTTCCATTAAATTAAAGCAGAAACAGGCCCTACAACCATGCAAGGGCCATGCACGTAAGAAGGAGACAAGGGCACCAGTAGGCACCAAGCAACCAACGAAAGACAACAACCGACACAAGAACACCGTCCAAACCAAAACAAAAGCCGTACAAAGATAAAGGTGAGCCAATCCTGGTGAACACAGCAAGCTGAAGACGTCCGCCGAGACCAACAAAACGTCCCACATACGGTGACGTAGCAAGCTTCTCCATCCTCGGGGGAGTGGTAGAAGAACCAACGCAGAGACCCCAAATACGTATCGGAGAGTGACCAAAACGAAATCTCGCCAACCTCAACCATTGGTACTTTGCCGTCATTGCGCCTGAGAGCTCATAACAGAGACGTGCTTCCGATAAAAAATCGATCCTTATCAAGGCGTCGGCTGCAAAATACTGATGACGAGGGGACTGTGAGAGATCAGGATCATCCTCCTGTAATGAGGGCTCAACCAACCAGCAAAACAAAAACAACAAAGGACAAAGCAAAAACAACAAACGAAACACCAGATCACCAAGGTCCCCACTGGAGACGATGATCCGATGGGAAGGCTGATTTTTCCGCACCATCCAGTCTTCCTTCCTATCCCTGGGTGCGGGGTTGCAAACTTCCATTAGGCAAACGGATAACTCTCAAGGGAGTTATCCGTAGAAGCATTATCCGACAGGCAAGGGGATTGCGAGGCGGGAACTTGTGGCGGTGCAGAGTCTTCATCACTTATGAGAATTTCTTCGTTCAAAACGAAGTTATCGTCAATGCACATCGTAGGAGTATGCGTGATCTTTTTCCCAAAAGGGTCAATTCCTAATTCAATAAGCCCCGCTTCATCCACAAGCATTCTAGTGTATCCCATGTTGAACTTCCGCCTTGCAGCATTTTTAATGAGCGTGAGTCGTTTGACTCCGAAGGTTCTTCCCTTTTTTGAGCGTTCGACCCTCTGTATAATCTTAGAGGAGTTGAAGATCGACTCCGAAAAGAGGGCCGCCATCATAAAGTCATCCTTGGCCGTTTCATTCCTTTCCGAGATGCACCAATTCTGTTTATCAACTTCCACTATTGTCTCCGAAACCTTTTCCCACAACTCTCTCCTTTTTGCAGGACCGAAAATTTCAAGATAATCCTCCTCCCTCTTTCTCTTTCGCAGGGCTGACACCTGCATATTGTCTAGGCCTGTGGCGAGGAAATTTCCCCAAGCCGTGCTACCCTGGATATCCAAAGCCTGGGGAGAAGATTTTTCGCAGAGGCTTGAAGCAGTCTTGGTTAAGGTGCCTATGTAGCCATCCTTAGATTTCTCCGAAATGGTTAAGGAGTCTACCATCCCTTTACTGCTGCTACTTTTCCCAGTTTCCTGGAAGGGAAAGACGGGGTTGACTTTAGGTGGGGATGACATGACATTCCATGCATCGTCAGCCTTTGAAATCTTATGGAAGATCTTATTCTCGTCAACCCCTTCTGCCGTCTGCCCGAAAATAGCCAGTTGTAGGGCTTTTCCTTTGTCGTGTTGCTTGAGTTGTCCTTCTTCGACAGACTGTGCATTGGTACTGGTTTTCCCCTGTGTAAGGTTCGATATGTTCTTCGATTTTCCCCGGAACGGAGCACGCAGCCACGGGCCAAATTTCCCGGCGAGCTTGAACATTGTCGTGTCGAAACTACAATCCCTCTCAGCATGTCCAAGTCTTCCACAGTGGAAACAGAACTTAGAGAGGCCTTCATATTTGAAAGCTACCTCTAAAGGTTTGTCTTTCTTTCGGTTCAACACGAAACCCGTTTTCAACGGATCCTCCACGCGGATAGCTACTTTGATACGCAGCGTGTCCGACCACAAGGCTTTTTTATCCTCATCCAGGTTCGATCCGTAGAAAAACGGAAATAGTTTACCAATTCTCTGAACATTTTCCGTGGTCCTTAGGCCGATAGGAAGATGGTGCACCTGCACCTAGAATTCCTCAGTGGAAAAATCAAGTTCCTCTAAGGCCTTCTCCGGTTGCCAGTCTTTTAGAATTAAGAGGGCATCCTGGACTGACCATGGTCTAGTTCCCATTATTCGAAGCCTATCATCGGGTGAGTCAAACAGAAATAAATAAAAGCTTCTGCCTAATTCATGACATTCAAGCTTATCACACTTCCATGCCTTTTTGAGAATGACAGTTAATGCAAGGATTCGAATGGGATGTAGGGAAAGGAGTTTACCTACGACTGCAAGATTCTTCAGAACAGCATTTACTTCGCTGTCTTCATTAAGTTCCAACTCGTCGATGTACTCCTGGTTGAAAGGGTTGGCATCAGCAGGAGTCTGTGGGGGGTAGTTATTAACCACACCTGTGCTAAGTGAAGCAATAATGCTTTCCATGTTGTTGATGAGGCAGAGGTAAGAGGGACGTGCGCCGTTATTTTAATGAGGGAAATGGAGGAATGACAGGAATAGCAAAACAACAGAAGAGAAGAGAGACGGCAAAGAAGCAGAGGCTCCTAACCCAGCTCGACTACCTGGCACTCACACCATCAAGTTTGGTTTCCCAGTTGCAGAAAAGGGGGCAAATGAGATGAACAGCAAACTAGAACCGAGCTTAAGGATAGTTGAGAGAGAGCTTGCTCTATCCACGTCACAGATATTCTCCTCCTATATTCATGCTCACTTGAGATTTTTATATTTATCACTTACTCACCATCCACAGTGAGTATTGTTTTTTAATTCCACACTTCCCCAAGTAGGTACATTCTCAAATCCACCTCCATAGCTATTATCTAATTGGGTGTCCACCATCCAACTTGTACTTATTGTTTTTTAATTCCACACTTCCCCAAGTAGGTACATTCTCAAATCCACCTCCATAGCTATTATCTAATTGGGTGTCCACCATCCAACTTGTACTTATTCATACTCACTTGGCAAGCAACCACTAATATCGAATTATGTAAAAATAAATCATAAATTTGTGTAAAGAAAAGTAAAACTTCACGTATTTTATTGATTGATCAAGTTCATGTATATAATACACTTACACATGTATAAATTTAACTACAACTAACTAATTAACTAAAACTAAATTAACCGAAGCACATTTATGTCGGTATAAATTTCACTTAACTACATCTAACTAACTAATGATGGTAGACAATTGTAACCCTAAGACATACCCTTTAAAATCTTAGGGTTTACAGAATAAGTTGTGAACTTATTCCTAAATTCATAATGATCCAAAATTTATATGATGTGTAGTTAGTGGGCATGACGGGCGGGTGAATGCGGGTGGATACGGTGCGGGTAAGGTCTCAAATCCATCACATACTCACTATCCACGGTGGGTACAACTTTTTACATTCACACCCGTCCACTATCCACCAAACTCATACCCATCCCCGCATCAATTGGGGTCGGTGTGGTGCGGAATCTACAAATGTATATGTCTATCATCCTTAGTGGTACGTATTATTTTATTTTAAAAAAATATTTTTGACCTAAAATAAAAGGCTTAAATTCCTATTTGCCCCCTGAAGTATACACAAAATATCGTACTACTCTTTGAAGTGTTTTTGGAACATTTTGTCCCCTGAACTAAAAATCATGACCTCATATGCCCCTCCCGTTAAAAAAATCTCACGGACCGATTAGTACGTATCACATGTCATTTTATTAACAAAAAAATAACATGACTTAAATAAAATGGGTGAATTGTACATTAAGTATGCTAAATTTTATTTTTTTTGTTCATTTTAGTCTTTTATTTAACAAAAATTATATATTCGAATAATTATCACGCGATAAAACTTAAACAAGAATAAAATCTGAATACTGCATAGGTTGGAATTCAGAATTGATATCTCTAATTTTCTGCTTGTCTGAAATAAAGGTGATATTATAATCACTTTTAATCCCAAGTTAATAGCTAGAATTAACAAAAACCAATATCAAGCAAATTCATTTTCATCCTCAACAACAATATAAGTAGTTGAATAAAGGTTGTCATTTGCATTTATACCAGCAACTGCCAAAAAAATTCCTCCAAAATAGGCTTTAAGGTGGCAACCGTCAATGTTTATAATAAGTTTACAACCTGATTTGTAACATTCCTTGCAAACTGCTAAACATATGTACTTCCTCATAAATACCCTATTATCAAGTATAAGGATGGTTGTACTCCCTGGATTAAAGGTTTTAAGTTTCCCAAAATAATTATATATCATTGAGTACTAACCTCTATGACTCCCAAGAATCATTTTTAGAGCTAAATTTCTAGCTTTCAAACACTTACTTTGTGAAACATTATAAACATGATCATGCAATACATCTTGTTTTAGATGTTTACTTGAATATGTACAATCAGTCTTATGTTTTTCTAGATAAGTCTTAGCCAACCACTTATAAATAGTTTTTTAATTTTAAACACCCATCATGCATTTATGTGAAACCGATATTTTAATTTTGATATAACTAAAGAATCTAAGGACTAAGTTGAAAATGTGAAAACGAATTTTTAAGTCCTCAAACATCTCTATATGTTTTAAACAATATGCCTAAGTTAAAAACTGAATTTATCAAATATTTTCTAAGTGTTCTTAAAGCCAAAACAGTGATTTTCGAGTCACCGTTTCGAAACGGCCTAAGGCGTTTTAAAATAGTTTTGAAACTGTGAGTTCATGTTTCGGAACAAGTATCGAAACGATTTCAACACTGCCAACCCATGTTTCGAAACAAGTTTTGAAACGGCTTAAGAACCTCGAGATACCGTTCGAAACGATACTCAATCAAATTTGAAAAATATGACCGTTGAATGTTTTTAACTGATTTTAAACAAGTCGTTAAGGCGTATCGAAGCGATCTCATCCCGTTTCGATACGGTCATTGACAATGGCAAAATTGTTTCGAAACGGGTTTCGAAATGGCTCTTAGCGTATCGAAACATTTCTAACCGTTTCGATACGAGCTCTTTAATGCACCCCAACGACTCTTTCTATTTTGGTCTGTTTCGAAATAGGGTCAGACGTTTCGAAACGGTTGGTTGCAGATTGCATTTATGGAGGGAAGATAACACCCCCAACGACTCTATTGATGAATGCAACAACCACAACGGCTAGAATTCAATGAGAAGGTATAAAAAGGACCTCTAAAAGCTTCAGCAACAACTATTGATCCTAAAGCAAACATCCAAACATCAAATCCAAGCATTTGTGCCTAAATCCCATTATTGTCTTGTAACCTCAATTGTATTTTTCATTCTTATCATTTCAATTGGGTTGAGTGCTTGTAAATGGGCTCTATTATGTATTGAGAGATACTTGTTTTAGCCAACAACTTCTTTGTTTCAATTGTGTGAGGATTGGGTCAAATTTTGGGTAGAAAATTTGACCGATAATTATAAGGGTTACCTCCTTAGCCTAGAAAAGGGGAAGAGCAATTAGTGGAATTGTTGCAAATCCTTAGTGAAGCTAAGGTAGTGGATGTAGAGTTCAATTGAAACTTGAACCACTCTAAAGTTCCTTGTCTACCATTTTATTTGCAAATTCCACCACCAAGAACTTTAAAAATCCAATTCACCCCCTCTTAGTTTATTTCGATCATTCGATCCACTCAACAATTTATGTAACATCCGGGTTTAGGGGTTAGGTGAAAATAATATTTTAATATAAATTGGGTTCGGTTTTATGATTTAAATAATGGTTCGGGTTTGGTTTTCAAATTAATTAATTTGATAGACTATGCTTTGAAAATTAAACCCCCCCAAATGGTCATGGATTTTATGTCCTTGTGATTAATTCATTTCATTAAGGGCAAGGTAGTCTTTTGAGCCCTAAAATAAGTCACATGTCAAATAAAACACCCATTTCTCTACTATTCATCTTCCTCTCCAAAACTTACCAACGGGAAACCAAAACTCTCTTCCACATTCACTATTCCATTTCCAAAGCTCCTCCATTTCAACTCCAAATTGAAAGATAAAGGTAATTTTGAACTCCCCTCACCTCCCTCTTCTCAAAAGTACATTTTATTTTCGTTTTCATGAAGTTTTTAGAAAATAGAGGTTTTGAATATTTTGATTAAAAATGGTGCCTTTGTGTAGCTAAACCTAATATTTTGATTTATTATGGTTAGTTATGGAATATAGGAGCCAAATGATGTTACATATGTGAATTTCAAATGATTTTAATCAATTTTGGGAAATTTCGGATTTGGGTACCAAGGGGGTTTTAGGAGGATTTTAAAGGAGTTTTTGGGGTTGGTTAATGTTGGATTTCGAGGGCTGGTGCTAGTATGATATTTGAGGGTTGCTTTGAGTGTGTTTGATGGTTGTTTGGAGGCTTGAAATGGAAGATTTCAGTGGGTTAAGTGGGCTACTCGAAAATTCTGTTTTTGGACTTGTTTGGAGTGTTGAATGCTTGTTAATGTTAATCCGGGTTGTTTCCGATGATGAGTTATTGATTCGAACGTTTTGTTTGTGTTTGAAATGATTAGAATCGAGTTTGGGCATCGGTGGAACATCGGAAGTGAATCCGGGAAGTTGAAGGTTGTGCTTGCTTGGTCTTTGGGCTTGGAAGCTTAGGTGAGTGGTTGTTTGCTTTTAAATGTTTTAAAGTAGTTGGTTCGAGTATATGGACTAGGTTGGGCTTGGTAGACCCACCTAGAGTTAGGATTAGGGTGGTAGCCTAATCCTAAACTTGATCTAGAGCCTTTGGTTGAACTCATTGTATGGTTGTGTATGTCTCGTATAAATTGTGGTATGAATGTCTATGTATATTGCTTTATACATGTGAAATGAGATTGGACTTGCGATGCTTGAGACATGCATGATGATGGTTGTTGGTGAGTATGTGCTAAGCACAAGGTTAATGAAATAAGTAAATGTTGGCACTAGTAAACTTGGATACAAATGATCGATCATTAGGATGTTAGTGTGTACACATGAGTCTAAAGTCGCGCGTGGCCTTGGTGGCGTTGAGTCATCAAGGAGGAGTACGGGTTCGCCCGGAATTGTAATTAAATATAGTCGGTGATGAGTGGAATCCCATCGACGGGGCGTGAGGATGAGTGGAATCCCCTCCGCGAGACCGGTGATGAGTGAAATCCCACCGTGAGGTAATGTGGTTGTTGGATATGAGTTTCCAACATGTCTATCCGCGTATTCGGGTCTTAACTAGGTGCCAATGTTGTTTGATGTGTATATCAATGTGTTGAGGTTCATGGTTCTTATTGGGATGCTTGTTTGTGATTACATGTAGCATGGAAATTGAGCTTATAATCATGGCATTATTATTGTCTTTTGCTCATGCATTCTATCTCGTGGACCTTTGGTATGATTGTGTTTTACCTTGGCTAGATCGTGCTCGGACCCTGCAATGTTGAGGTTTGTTTTTAGAGCTTACCCTCACTAAGCATCATTGCTTACGCTCTCTTTGTTCAACATTGCAGATCCTTAGTTCGTGGGTTGCTCGGGCAAGTGGAGGGCCTCCAAGTGTGGTTTTTTGGACTTGAGTTCTTCAAGTATGGATTTTTAATGTTAGACTTGTAATGGTTTAAGCAATGGGACATGTATGTTTTGTTGGTTGTTGTTGGATGCTAGGAGCATGTTTAGACTCCCTAGTATCTTGTTTTGTATGGTTGTGTTGCCATGGTGAATGTTAACTCATGCCTAATTGCTTACTTGAATGTTAGCCTTATGCCTTAAGAGTTCATGCATGTGCTTAAATGATGTTTTGAATGAATGCATGTTTGTGGGATGTTGCCTTAGTATTAGACATGTCTAAACCTTGTTAAAGCATGATAGTATTGTTGGTATACCTTGGGTTTAATTGTTTTGCTGTTGTATGGTGTTTTGGTGGTGTTTTGGGGCACCTTTGTGCCTCAAAACAGCCCAGACGAGTCTGCAGACAGGGGGTGTTTCGGAACGAGTCCCCCTGTTCCGGAACGGGCCCTTTGCAAATGGCCTGCCGTTTCAAAACGGATGAGGGTCGTTTCGGAACATTTTTGCTACTGGAATTTTGAGAAATTGGCGAGATGAAGCCGTTCCGAAACGGGCCTTTGATGTTTCGAAACGGTCAAATCTCGTTGACCACGAGATATTGACCGTCAAGGTCGTTCCGATACGGGTCTCCCCTGTTTCGGAACGGTCACCTTATGGTTGACCCAGGCCTGTTGACTAGGTCAAGGCGTTTCGGAACACCCTAAGGGCGTTTCGAAACGGCCTGCTGTAATGAAGTAAAATGGACTGTTTATGCTTTGTTTGGTCGGTGAATGTTTCGTTGTTTGTATCTTCCGCTGTTGTGCTCTACATAAAAATTAAATATGCATCTAGATAAGACTAAAGTTAAAAGAAATTTTCTGAGTCGTTAACCGAGGGGAAGCCTTAACGGGTTTCGCTTCGATTTTCCCCGTGTGGCCCACTCAGACCGGTCATCCGACCAGACCGGGACGAGGGGGTTACAATTTATGCTATCCAATATAAGATTTAATCTGTAAGTTGAGTTCATTCTATCTTTTGGATTAAGTCTTGTGGCCTAAATATATCAAGAACACCCTTCCTTGCAGATAACATGCATCCTTTTGTTATGAACTTTTTTGAATTTTAACTTCACTTTATTCTTAATACCATATTATCTAACAGTCTCTTTGTAAATATCCTTCCCATCAAATATTATTTACTTTTTAAACTGTAAATTTGTTATGTCCACTTCAGTGTAGAATTCTAAAATTTTATCTTTTTCTTTATTATATGGGCCAAATTCAAATGTATTGTGCAACGCTCCTCCTTTAGTCACATCATCATTCATTGACAGCCTTCCAAATTATTGTTTAAGTCCATTTCAAAACCTATAATTCGAGACACATCATGTGCATACCCTTCACGATTACTACTATCATTCTCACTATTTTCAAACTCACTACTAAAATTTTTAAATTCACTATTATCATCATCTGCTACATAATTTGAGTCCTCCTCAGATTCACTGCAATCAGGATTTTCAGCTTCTTTAGTACCTTCTTTAGTTGTTGAAATAATTTTTGTAACCTTTTCCTCTAAGTAAACATGTATGTGTCTATTTCTAGTCATATCTTATAATATAGCAATTATATCAGCATTTGCTCTTAAATTTTTAACACTAAATTTTTTCTCAGATTGTCTCCAGTACATAACATACCTACCAGAGTAACTTAACTCATCTACTATGTCATACATTTTAAGCATTAACATGATATCTACATGACACGTATTAAAGTAGTCTATATTTTTCTAGTGTACTAAAACCTTGGTAAATTCACCATGAACCTATCATGTTGCATAACAATAATAAAATATTTAGATGCTGTCCTTGTTGGAAAAAGAATAAATTTCAACAAGATACATACCAGTCAAACATAAACAATATGCAATGGTTCACTATCAACATAATACTATAAAAGAGTACATAAAATTAACTTTCAAATAATACTATAATCATGTATTCTCGTCCAACATACATTCTAAATAAAATAATATTATAATAATTAAAGTTGGTCCACCATTCATTCTAAATAAAGTTATATTATATAATATGAAGTGGTCTACCATTTATGCTAAATTCAAAATAGAATATGTGCATGAATATTAACATTACACAAGCCATTGAACATACTGAATTCATGTATACACAAATAAAAAATAAACATACCAATCAACATGCTAATTTTAGTTAAACAACAAAAAAATATACCAATTAATATGCTAATTTCATTGAATAATAATATTTTACTTTAAGTCTAATATTATAGTCAATTGCACAATATTCAATCAACATATAATATTTATTTTATAAATAATATTCAATCACATATAATAATTTCAGTCAATTGCATAAATAAAAAGGACCCCAAAATCGTATTTAATTTCAGTCAACAAAGAAGGGTATTTTTTTCAAAAAATCCACAAAGTAAAGCACTACTTTGTTTGAATGCTTACCATATTGCATGCTTGATTTTCTTTATTACGCAACACCTAGTGCCGAAGCTACAATTTTAATGGGAGGGGTTGTGCCCCCAGTAGGGGAAATTTTTTTTGCCCTTTAATTTTTTATATTTTTCTGAAAAAAAATAGGATAATTGTGAATTTGCCTCTACCTTTTAAAATTTATATTTTGCCCCCCAACTTAAAATTCTGGCTTGCTTCTTCATTGTTATTCAAACTGTAAAAAAAAGAAAGAAGTCAATTAGTCATTCTCATTAACCCTAAAAATTTAAAATAAAAACTCAAGCAATTTTAGATGCGAAGATGACAAACCTGAGTAATTTTAGAGACGACGAGAACAATCCACAATGATTTCAAAGAAATTTTTTTTCAGCAATTTTTTCAACAATGATGAGAGAACATTAAAAATTTTGGGTAATTTAGATTTGGAAATTTTGTATCAAGAGTTAGTGTTGATTTGTTGTTTTAATTAAACTACATCGTTTTAGGATATTACTTTTATACATATATTTTTTTAGTTTAGAATATAAATGAGGTGGAAAAGAAATTATAAAAAATAATTTACAATAGCGACGTAATTTGATTTAGTGATATTTTTTACTTACATATTAAAGTTTAATGTTAATTTTTAAATAATTTTAAAATTTTATAGCATTTTTGATTCAGGGGTCATAGTTGAATATTACGTGGTGTAGTTTATCTTTTTACATTTTAAAATTTTATAAATGAAGATTTGTAATCATTGGAAAAAATATCCGTAATCCAAATGTCAAAAATAGAGCGCGAAGAAACCAAAAACGTGAAAGCGTCAAAAGGGTAATCCTGTCAACAACAACAAAAATTCAAAGATTTGAGCTTTGGAGGAGTTGACGACACTAGAACCATGTAAAGTTCCGTGCTTTTTGCCGCCATTTCGTTTCCACTCTTACAAAACTCTTTGATTTCAAGAAGATGGAAAGAACACTGATTTTCCTAAAGCAATCCAATCTAGTTTTGATTCGTTTCTTCCTCTGGTTTCTCATCATTTCCCAAAATCTAAAGATGGTATAACTAAGATTTCAATGGCTTTGATTTTAAGGTTAAGGTAAATTTCACCATCCGGGAAGGAAAATGGCGAATCTTCGAGAAATCACCGTTTCAGCTGCTCTGAATCTTCTCTCTGTATTTGCATTCCTAGTGGCTTTTGCAATATTGAGGCTTCAACCAATTAACGACAGGGTCTACTTTCCGAAATGGTATTTAAAGGGGGCAAGAAGCAGCCCTAGTCGATCTGGACCAAGTGTAAACAAATTTGTCAACTTAGATTGGAGGACATATGTTAGATTCTTGAATTGGATGCCCGCAGCTTTGAGAATGCCTGAACCCGAGCTAATTGATCATGCCGGGCTCGATTCTGTTGTATATATTCGAATTTACCTTCTCGGGTAAGTTTCTTTTAGATGCCTGTTTGGCTGCTATTTCTGTAAACAAAGGAGCAAATAGTGTGATTAGACATAGTAACAAATGATATGATAATCTTTTATGAGAATTTGAAAGTGGAATATACCATTGATTTCTGTGGATGAAGCAGTCTAATATGATTATGATGCCCCTTTATGTGCAGCTTGAAAATAATTGTCCCCTTGGCTGTTCTTGCTTTCTTAGTTTTGGTCCCTGTCAATTGGACGGGGGATACATTAGAGGATATCAAGAATCTGACATTCAGCGACATTGACAAGCTGTCGATATCGAATGTTCCAGACGGGTCGAAAAGGTCAGGATTAACCCCCCTTTTTATCTTTTCTTATCGAATGCTATACTCTGCTTGTCATCCGGAATTCATCAGTTACAAAATGGGTAAAGATTGGAGTATTGGCTTAATTTTATACATACTAGGCCTTCCTTATTATAACACTAGTGATGTAATTTTTGTTCAAGCAGAATGTGAGACACGTACTGTTCTCAAAGCTCTCATGTAGTAACAAACACTATAGGGTTGAATGGTTCAAACATCTGGTGTGGTGCCATCAGTCAGTCTATTATTAGCACGAAGCAAAAGTAAAGCTTGTGCTTAGCACTTTCATAGTTTCATTTCTAAAGGGTTGTGTACGAGTGGGCATGTTAGAGATAAAAATGCAGTTTTAGGCCCTCATTCAAGTATTGTTATGCCTAAAAATTTTCATTTTGCCCAAAATATCTGTTTCATTTCTCTGTTATGAGAAGGTGTCAGCTTATCATTCTCAGGTTCTGGGCGCACATCGTTATGTCATATGTTTTTGCACTTTGGACCTTTTATGTGCTATATGTTGAATACAAAGCAGTAGCTGCTATGAGGTTAAAATATCTAGCATCGGAAATACGTTGTCCTGATCAATTCACAGTAAGTTTTTGCTTTGTTCACCGGCTAATGCCTATGTTGCTGTTGTGCTGTTATTTAGAACCGCTGATTATCTTAGACAGGTTGATTTGTTATTGCACTCGAATTTCTATTTAATAACATCAAAACACATGCACATTCTGGTACTGGCACCATATCTAGCTTGAACATTTGAAGTACTCGGATTGGATGTCTTGCAACAGCTTCAAAAGGCTATCTTTAAAATTTTTAGTCATCATCGAATAGTATTTCATATTTTATTCTCATTAAAGTTGCAGGTTAAGATGTTTTTCACTTTGATGAAGAATTTCAGAGATACTCAGTCTCTGACATGACAGATGATGCATTCAGGAGTAAAATCGAAATCAGATACAGACCTAAAGTTATGCTCCTTAGCACATCATACAATTAAATAGAGAAATTTTTGCTTAGTATTTTAGCACATTTCGAAGTTATACAACTAGTATAATATGAAGTGTCGTATACCTTCCTATTGATTAGGCTTTATGAAGTATATTTGTCAAAGGCACTGCATTATCATTGAATTTGGCACTCATCTTCAAGCCTCCCCCCCCCCCCCCCCCCCCTCTTTTATCATCCCCCACTTTTGGTCTTTCAGAATCATTTTTCTGTTATAACTACTTAGGTAGTATCATTGCTCCTTTATTCAACTGAAAATGTTTTTAGGTACAATGAGCCTTGGGCTACATGACAGGAGGTAGCCCTCTCACATTCCATAAACAAGGTCCTTCATCTTAGGACTAAAGATTCAACCTTGAATCAAATGGACACATGCTGTTGGTGTAAAATAGATGGCAGTTATGACAATTATTTGCAGCTGCCTATCATGTTTGAAACAATCAATATACATGTGCATGCCTGCTAAAGCATTTCTATCTCATCCCAGCTTTAGCACTTATATTTAATTTCCCTTTCTTTTGTTTAATTTAATATGTTTTGCAGGTTCTAGTGAGAAATATTCCGCCTGATTCTGATGAATCAGTTAGTGAGCACATTGAACATTTTTTCCGTGTAAATCACCCTGATTTTTATCTTACTCACCAGGTTTGTTTCTTTGATAAGTTGCATCACCTGTGATAATTTGACTGCTAAATAAGTTCTAAGCAGCACCAGTATAGAAGAGGAGGATAATAGGCCATTTAACACGGAAAATAATAAAAACCTTGCAATTTTTGGAACTGATGGTGTCTAGAAGTACTATCTTTCAATTTGCCAGTGATATATAAGTTCTATAACATACTGCTTTACTCTGTAACTTTGATAGGCTGTATATAACGCAAATAAGCTTGAAAAGTTGGTTGAAAAGAAGAAGAGTTTACAAAATTGGCATACTTACTACCTTAATAAGTATGAGAGGACTTCAAAGAGCCCGACCACAAGGGTAATATCTTTGCATGACAAACTTACTATTGACATTTATTTATCTCCATTTCATTTCTTGGTGGAACAATAGTTTGTTGATGTATACATGAAATGAAAATTTCTATATCATATTTATTTTCAGCTGCCTAGTTCATTATCAAATTTTTTGTTATTATAGACAGGTTTCTGTGGTCTATTTGGCAATAAAGTTGATGCAATCGATTATTACTCCTCTGAGATTCAGAAGCTGAGCGAAGCAGTAAGTTTCAGTGTACTGTAGTGACTATTAGGGTTTTTTTTTAATTCATGTATGTTTCTTGCAATACTATCCGTCCCAGTAATAGTGTCACATGTTGACATTTTTCTGGTCAAATTTTTTCAACTTTGACTATAATTTATTTAAATATTTTAATTAATTAAAAATTATAAAAAATATATTTAAAAACTAGTTGATTCAAGGTTTTTAAAATATATTTTTTTCATATTTTTATCATTAATAAATTTTAAATTATAAGAGGTCAAAGTTGAAAAAGTTTGACCCAAAAAAAGTCAACATGTGACAGTTTTAGATTTATTCTTACTTTTACAAATCATCACATCTTTTTCTATAAATAATCATTCTTGGCATAAGGGGAAATAATTCAAACAATTTGTTAGCATTGCATATTTTGATGCCGGAATTCTGTTATATGGTTAAAGTTTCCAATAAAGAGTCTATATCTTTTGGAAATTGATATATTGTTTCTCTTGGTTAAGAATCACTCCCTTCCTTACGTCCACATTCCACACACACACATACATTGACTTGTGAGAGAATTTTTTCTGTCAATTTCTTATTCAATTAAGGAAAGAATTCACAGGAGCAAGGCAATAATAATAAGATGATATATAGTTTACCTTTCAGGAAACATCATATTCTCTCCCTCCTTTTCTTCCCTTCTCTTTATAAGGAATGCCAGAAAACATGAAGCTGTATGCTGTCCAAGACAACAATAGAGTTTTTTGTTGTTTTTTCCCCTTATTTTAATGTGTAATTTAGTAACAAGGAAACTGTAATGTTGTCATTTTTATGTAGGAAGCTTCAGAAAGAGAAAAAGTCCTGAGTGACCCAAAGGCTATAGTTCCAGCAGCTTTTGTTTCATTCAAATCCCGATGGTCAGCAGCTGTCTGTGCTCAAACTCAGCTATCCCATGACCCAACAATTTGGTTGACAGAATGGGCCCCTGAGCCACGTGATGTTTATTGGAGTAATCTTACTATACCATATTTTGATCTTACTATTCGGAGGTTGCTCATGGCCGTTGCACTATTTTTTCTTATTTTCTTCTTCATGATCCCTATAGCTTTCGTTCAATCTCTAGCCAATATTGATGGGATTGAGAAGGTTTTTCCTTTCTTGAGGCGATTAATAGAAAAGTAAGTTGCTTGTCAGTGTTGTTTTGTTAAAGTAGCATCTCCTTGTCTGCCCTCAATATTTGCCTCTATATAATATAATCAGTCATTCTTGTGTTTGACATTCTAAATGTATCCTGAATTATATCTCCATCTTGTCTAACCATTTTCTCAAGCAGGGCATGGAAAGAGATGGCATCTTGCAATACATAATATAATACTGTTATTGAAGGAAAGATGTATTTAATTGTTTATTTCTTGAACCTTATGGAAACACTACAGTGCCAATTACTTCTGCTTCTCTTCAGGAATTTGCAGCTAGTAAAATAGTCAAATTTTCTAACTTGCCGTGCTGAAAAGTTAAACTTCATTTTGGTGTAGTTTCATAGCGAACTAGTGGAAAATTTTCACCTGCTAAATGTAGAACTTGCTCTCAATGGGAGGGGAAGAAAAAGTTAAGAAAATGAATGTTTTAGCAGCTGTGGTATTACTGATCTTTGACCCAGGCTGATATCTGAACATAATCATTAGGTTTACTATTCCCTTCAACTATTATCGATGTTCTGAGACTCGAAGTAGGAGAAATTTCAATTACTGGAAAACACTTTTTCAGGGAGTCTGTAAAGTCCGTCATCCAAGGGTTTCTTCCTGGGATCATACTGAAGATATTTCTTATTCTACTTCCAACAATTCTTATGATAATGTCCAAGATAGAAGGATTTCCATCAATCTCATCTTTGGAAAGACGATCGGCTGGGAAATATCACCTATTCCTTCTCGTCAATGTATTTCTTGGAAGTATTATCACTGGTGCTGCATTTCAGCAGCTTAACATTTTCCTTCACCAGCCTCCGACAGAGTATGTACCTAACTCTTTCCAGAAAAATGGATGGTTTAATACGTTTAATACTATAATATGCAAAAGCAGTTTGAATATTGAAACAAATTGATGGTCAAAACCAAGGTTTTGTATCAAAAAAATTGATTATGTAGCTATGATTCGATAATATTTTCTGAAAGACATATGTAGCTATTTGCACTGAACTACAACGTGCCAATTCATTAGGTATTAATATAAATCATTTCTATGTTTTGGTGACCCGAACTGAGACACAGTTGACAGTACCTTCATAGTTTTTAGTTACTTTTTAAACCACGTTGGACCTCTGATTTTGTTTCATTCTTTTTACCATTTAGTTCATTCCATTCTCTTTTCAGTTGCAGTGCATTCTTATCTCTGTAATGATCCTATTCATGTCTGCACCTCCAAGACCTGACCTCCCCTTTCATGCTATTTATTTATGTTGTTTTATCTGAACATACCAGACAATATGTAGGTCTGATTGACTTGAGATATTTTGTTACTTATGCAGGATTCCAAAAACCGTTGGTGTATCTATCCCAATGAAAGCCACTTTTTTCATTACTTACATAATGGTTGATGGATGGGCGGGGGTTGCTGCAGAAATCCTCAGATTAGTACCGTTAATCATTTTCCACGTGAAAAATACGTTCTTAGTGAAAACAGAACAAGATAGGGAGGAAGCAATGGATCCTGGTTGTTTGAACTTCGCAACATATGAACCAAGGATACAATTGTATTTCTTGCTCGGACTTGTTTACTCTGCTGTCACACCTGTACTTCTTCCTTTCATAATCATCTTCTTTGCTTTTGCCTATGTGGTATTTCGTCACCAGGTATATACACTATTTAATCTTAAGCTGTATGAAGCTTTGTACCTTCCGTATCTCGGTATAATCTCACCTGTTCTTGGTTTGCAATGTTGTTTCATGCTGCAAGGTCATCAACGTGTATGATCAAAAATATGAGAGTGGAGGCTCATTCTGGCCAGATGTGCATCAACGTCTGATTATCGGTATATTAATATCTCAACTTCTTCTAATGGGATTGTTGAGCGAAAAGAACATTGAGAAATCAACAATTGCACTCATTCCTCTTCCTATCATGACCATCTGGTTTCACGTATACTGCAAGGGCCGTTTCGAATCTGCATTCGTAAGGTTCCCGTTGCAGGTGAGGAACACTTTTAAAAGGAAAAGAGTTTGCAAAAGTTAAACTTAATGAAACATTACTATAAAGGAGTATATTCACTAGATACTGTAAATATGTTATAGCCCTTGATACTTTCGTTCATCTTTTCTAAACTGATGATAGTCTATTTGGTAGGAAAAAAATAACATGTTTCTTCCTTGATCTTTACCTGGATGACACTTCTTTTTTTATTGGAAAACAGGATGCAATGATCAAAGATACCCTCGAGCGGGCAACGGAACCGAACTTAAACTTGAAAGACTACCTTAAGGATGCTTATATACATCCAGTTTTCAAGGGAAGAGTCTACTTTGAGAGCCCACAGATGGTTTCGGATGAAGAGAGCAACACGCTTGTTATGACGACGAGGATCGGTAAACAGTGTGCAGAATCCAGTTCTACAAACAGTAGTTAGAGCATCATTGTTCAGTATTAGCATATTTGGTCATCATGTTGTTCTTGTAGATATAAGTATACAACAAGATTCTTGTATTGTTGTTGAAATGTAGCCACAAAGATGATTGAAACAAATTGCTTATAAATGTTCAAAAAGTTGGTTCAGAATGAATTTATGATGCTGGTATAAATTCTCTTGCATTAACATTAAAAAAAAAAACTTAATATATCAACTGGCCTTGTACTTAGCAATCCATCTCAACTTGAAACGTGATTTTTTTTTTCTACATAGTAGACTACTTTAATACCTGAGCTTAGAAATATTTCTTAAATTGGTATATGATATTGAACATTTAACACCGGTTGTTGTCACATGTTATCATATAATTTACTTGTTAAAATGTCATCTCAATACATAGAGAAATATTTTCCGGAGGGGTCTAAAAAATTAGTATTAAATTGAGAAAAATTCATTTTTTTCGAATCTAAGTTGAATATCCCCCTGCTTTTGTGGGCATTTAGGTTACTATGGCCGTTCGTACATTTATTTATAATCAATAAATTCAGTAGTACTACAAAAAGGAGAAATATTTGTTTTGTTGGTAACAAAACGCACCGTTAAAGTCACATCGCCGCTTTGAAAGATGATAAATAATTAATTATAAGAAAAAGGGATAGATCAGAAATGAATGCGTTGTGCGGTGGTGGCGAAAGCTATAAATTCCAGGCAACGACAAATCTGCAGTGATTACGCTTACTATTACTTCACCCACTTCTCGTCTTCTCGTCTAATTCTGGGCTATCTCTCTCAGCTCACTCGACTTTTCAGAATCCAAATGCTGTAAGTGTTGCTTTCATTTTACTCTTTGTCTGCTTCCCTTTTTCCACCTTTTTTTTTTAATTTCTTGATTTCATGCTTATCTGGGTTCGTAACTGCCTCTACATGCTTCTTTTAACAACTGGGTGTTAGCTAGATTTTCGTTATCAACATTTTATATTTTAAATTTCCAAATTTTCTTAGACTGCAATGTGTCTGGGTTTCCTTTACTTTTGGTTTTCATGTATGAAAATCTTTCATCTTTTCTGCATTCTCTACGGGGAGTGCTTGGTTTTCTACAATTGCATTCCTTAACATGTAGTATTTGATTGCTTTTGATACAAGGAAGCTGCAGGGCAACTGTTTCGGTTAGGAATCGTTGTTAATTGATTTGTTAATAACTGTAACCGGTTTGTATATAAACAATTAAGAATGCAAGAAATTGAGAAATATCAGAATTAAGAAGTGCTTTCTCAATATCAGCTTTCTGGGTCTGAATCTTTTAAGGTCTTGGTGTCTAAAACCAACCAAAATAGTTATTTTGTTTTAGTTTACTGATTGAGTATTTGAGTTAGCTAACCCTTTTTTAATTTCGAGCAGAAAGCCATCTCTAATTCAGCGAGGAAAATTGTCCTCCTTGTAAAGATTTTGTTCCGCTATCTGGTTCAGAATCATTCTCTACTACAAGCATATATGGCTACTTTTTGTTCTTTCCATACAATAGTGCCCCATGGCCTGAACCTTGGAGCCACTGAATTGTCTAAATTCTCGGTTGTCACCGGTTATCTTTGTAAAGGAAAAATGGTACAGAGCCTTCAGAGAATAGAAGCGGGAAGAAAGCTTTTACCCGGAGAGATTGTACAAAATGCCACACTGCCTCCTTGGAGTCTTGATTTGAGGTGCTTTGCTGCATCACGAGTTTCTGTTGAGCAAACTGAACAATCGTCAACTAAAACTAGCCAAGTTGATGAACTGAAAAAGCTATCGACTTTTCTTTTTAGTACAGAAATTGGTGGCCAGGTCAAAGTTTTTGTTGGAAAGACGAGTGCCAAATATGTAGTAGATATTGAAGTTTCATCGCTGCAGTTGTCCAGCGATGACAGACAGCTGGTGCTAAGTGGGGGTTTATTCAGATCCGATCGTGATATAAAAAACATGATCATTGAAACCCCATTTATAGCAAGGTCTTCCAGTGAGTTGGCACTTGAGTTGGAATTTGAAGCTAAAGAAGCCCCGTGCTACTTCGCTTTCCTGCTGAAAGCCCCATCCGGTGCAAATTCGAGTGGCATGGAAATCAGGAGTCAGAGGAAGTCTAGTTTTTGTGTACCAATTGGTTTTGATCAAGGGTATCCAGCTCCATTGGGTCTTTCCTTTTCAGCTGATGGTTCTATGAACTTTGCAGTCTATTCAAGAAATGCTGAAAGTTTGGTCATGTGCTTGTATGATGATAATGCATCAGGAAAACCTGCTTTAGAGCTTGATCTTGATCCTGTTGTTAATCGAACCGGTGATATTTGGCATGCTTCAATAGAAAGTGCATGGACTTTTGTGAGCTATGGTTATCGGTGCAAGGGAAACAAAGACACGTTCCATGCAGAGCGTGTTCTTTTGGATCCTTATGCTAAAATAATCGGGAGCTCCATTCCTAATCATCATGAGTCTGGTTTGCTCCTGAAACATCTTGGGCGGCTACTGAAGGAGCCTGCTTTTGACTGGAGTGGTGATGTTTTTCCGAACATAGCTTTGGAAAAATTAGTGGTATATCGGTTGAATGTTATGCAGTTTACTGAAGACAAGTCTAGTAACCTACCTGCTGATGTTGGAGGAACTTTCTCAGGTGTAACTGAGAAGGTACAGCACTTAAAAGATCTTGGCATCAATGCTGTCTTATTAGAGCCAATTTGTACATTTGATGAGCAAAAGGGACCATATTTCCCGTGCCATTTCTTTTCTCCAACAAACCTGTATGGGCCTTCTAATGGTTCTGTATCTGCTATCAACTCAATGAAGGGGATGGTTAAGAACTTGCATGCCAATGGTATAGAGGTCTTCCTGGAAGTGGTTTTTACCCATACTGCCGAGGGTGGAGCCCTGCAAGGACTTGATGATTTATCCTATTATCACAAGAATGGTATTGAAGATTCAGAAGCTAGAAATGCTTTGAATTGTAACCATCCTGTTGTTCAACAGTTGATTTTAGATAGTCTCCGGCATTGGGTGACTGAATTCCACATCGATGGTTTCTGTTTCATTAATGCTACATGTCTGTTGAGAGGGTTTCACGGTGAACACTTGTCTCGCCCTCCCTTGGTCGAAGCAATAGCTTTTGATCCGGTGCTGTCCATGGCCAAAATCATTGCAGATTGCTGGGATCCATATGACATGATACCGAAGGAAATGCATTTTCCTCATTGGAAGAAATGGGCAGAAATGAATACAAAATTTTGCACTGACATACGGAACTTTTTGAGAGGTGAGGGTGCTCTGAGTAGTCTTGCTACACGGCTTTGTGGGAGTGGGGACATATTCTCTGATGGCCGAGGCCCAGCGTATTCGTTCAATTTTATCGCCAAGAATTTTGGACTTCCTCTTGTGGACTTGGTCAGCTTTAGTAATGCCGAGTTAGCTTCAGAAATAAGTTGGAACTGTGGGGAAGAGGGACCTACAAGTAAAACTGCTGTGCTCGAAAGAAGACTCAAACAAATTCGTAATTTTGTCTTCATATTGTACATTTCGCAGGGCGTTCCTGTTCTTAACATGGGAGATGAATGTGGCCAATCTTCCGGTGGCTCCCTGTCGAATGGTAGCAGAAAACATTTAGATTGGAATGCTATGACAACAGGTTTTGGTATTCAAACAACAAAGTTCATCTCGTTTCTGAGCTCGCTTAGAAAGAGGCGAAGCGACCTTCTTCAAAAACGGAACTTTCTCAAAGAAGAAAACATTGAATGGCATGGAAACAATCAGTCACCACCAGGGTGGGAAGACCCCTCATGCAAATTCCTGGCAATGACATTGAAGGGTGATGAAGCAGAGGAGCAGCTGAACTCTGAGGCTTCTGAAGTGAAGGGCCACCTGTATATTGCCATTAACGGAGCTGATAAAGCAGAAACCATTGTTCTACCCCCACCTCCTGAAGGGATGTCATGGCGCCGATTAGTTGATACGGGTTTACCATACCCAGGCTTTTTCTCAGTTGATGGTAAGCAAATGATGGGGTTAGTTGCTTATGAAATGAAGTCCCGCAGCTGCACTTTGTTTGAAGCTTGTAATGATGGCAGTTAATGTAGTCCATTTTCTGCACTAAAAACCCTTTTAGACCAGTAAATGATATACGTACAACCTTCTTATGTATCATTACATTTGTAGAATAATTTTGCAATGCCAACAGATTGAAGTATGCAAAAACATGGATGGTTTTCAATAAATTATAGGGTAAACTATGTTGGTAGTCACTGAATTTTTAAGACGCTTGCAATATAGTCACCGAACTTTTAATACTTGCAACACAGTAGTCACTAAGTTTTTAATTTGATTTAATTACGGTGATTGTCACCAATTGACTTAACTAAAGAAAGAATAAACAATACTAGTAGTCCCAGACTTTTAGGACACTTAAAATATAATCACCGGACTTCTAATACTTGTAATATGATCACCTTTTTCTTTTTTTCTCAACATGTCCCTTTGATCTATGCTGACAAAAAAAAAATTAATTGTTTGCGCTCTCAATTCTGTATTAATATACCTAAATGTTAGCAAAAAAGAATAGTTTCAAAGTGATGATTGTGAAGGAGAAGCTTATTTTATTATGTTTCTGTTACTCCGAACATATCAAAGTTTATTTTATCATGTTTCCATCAGTCGGAACACATTTGATAAATTTTCCAGCATAATAAATAGGTCATTTTCTGTTGAAGATTTAAAATGGTTTATTGAAAAGTACTTTAAACATGGAAAAGGATGATCTTGTCTATTCTGAATTAGTGGATTTTATATCAGAGCCTTATGGCTGTTTGCCTAAAGTGAAAAACCCAAAAGAAGTTTATGTTTTCTGAAAAAAAAAACAAGTAGAAAAATTTCGAGCCTAATATACTAATTGAAGGTAATTTTGTTAAGTTGATTTCTTAATTTTGTTTCAAAATTATATATTTGTATCAACAAATGAAAGTCTAGGTTTTTAACTCTACAGTTATGTTGTTCATATGCTGCATTAGATGATAGTAAATCATCTTTGTACTAATAATAACCGTCTAAAAAACAAATGGATAATGTTCATCCTGGAGACACAAATTCAAATTGTTTTCTTTTGTAACATGAGATATACAACCAAACCAGTGATATCTATTTTTTCTAATAAAACAGCAAAAGCTACAATCACGATCACCGTTTGTAATAAAAACATATTAAAAGTTCAATAATTGTAATGTAAACGAATTAAAAACACAATAGCAGTAATAAAAACAAATAAAAAAATTTAATAACATATTTTTTTAAGTTGACGTGCCATATCGACGTAATTATAATAAAAGTAAATTAAAAATTCAATATTGTATAGTAAATTTTAAAAGTTCTATAACCTACCTAAATTATAAAGTAATTCTTTCTCTATTAACGGAATATATATAACTAATAACTTCAGCTGCATAAACGGGCTAACTGCTTTTGGATTTTCAGTTTCTCGATACGCATGAACAATAGTTAAAAAACATGTTTACAGGAATGATAAAAAAGATTGGTTTCTGTCAATTCCCCTACTAGAACTCATGCTATGACCTTTGGTCCGATTTTAATAATCAACTCAGCAGCTGCTGCAGTGGCTTCGACACCGCCGAGCCCCAACAATGCGATAGCGAGTTCTTCCTCATTCCACTGCCTCAGTCCATTGCTTAATCTTTTCAAAACATCAACATTAACGTCCAAAACCCACTTCTGTGCGCAACCTACCATCAAGCTCACAAACCCTGTTACGTATGCACGCCAAGTGGCATAATCACATCCGAGAGATATTTTACCATCTATCACGCTCGCGAGAAATTCCAAGTGTGCACTGAGGACCTTTGGTCGCCGTTTTGATGCCGGCGAGGCAGAGTCCACACCCCATGCGGAGGTACCACAAAGCACTACAAAGTATGCAAGTGCATAGCCGCCCAGCATGGCAACTAGACCTCCAGGTTCCCCGTCATCCTGATCTGGTGTATGGGCTGATAAAAACCAAGAAGGCAGTGTCTCTTTGATCAACAATTGGACCAAGGTTAATCCACCAGATAGCCAAACCAAGGAAGCCCCAAGCGATGCTGCAAGTCGGACTCGTGTCGTTGCTGCCCCAAGAGAAACTTGTCTATATTTTAATCCAAACTTTGCCTTCTTCAGTTTCTCCATGTTCTCCCTGGATAACCCACTTCTGCCAATATCCCTTACAGAAGACATTAAAAGAGAGAGAATTTCTTCTGTCAAAAACATGATGTTTCTGATCGACCGATGCACTCGTAAGTACAAAATGCCTGGGGCAACTGCAGACATTCCCCCAGAGAAATGAGATCCAAACCCATGGCCAAGGAGTGCACCCACTCCACCATTGCTGTAAATGGTAGAGGGGCTTAATCCAAGAGTAGACGTGAAGCAACTTCTGAGAAGCTGAACTACAGCATCACTATTGTGGTGGAAAACCGTACGAGAAGCAGAGAACACAAGGAAATCACTCCAACGCTTAACCTTCTGAGCCCATAACGAGGCTATGATGGGCATGCATGGCCAGGGACAACTTTCAGCTAGAGAACTCAATGCTGGGCCGATTAGTACAATGAAACGTTCCGAGGCTTTATCAAGTTTATAGGTTATGGTGAGGCTAACAAGGGCAGCCAATGGCAGAGGAAGCATAGCCGGAGAACTCCCCCCTGCAAGAAAATAAATAAAAGATAGACAAAATATTAGCCGACAGAATTGTCAAATCAAAAAATCCCTCCTGTAGTAAAATTCACATCAACATTTTTAAAATTACAAGGATGCTGCTAAATAACTGGCGACAGATCTGTCTAAAGTACATGTAGGTTGCTCCCAATTTAGATTTGCCTTCAATTCAGGTTGCCATTTAACATGGAAAAACGCAAACACACATGGGCATCCAATCTTCTCTCCATTTTTTTATTCGGAATTACATTTAAAGATGCAGAAAATGTTCAGTGACTAGGGTCTAGGGTAACTGAAGCAACTTATAGCTCAAACAGTCACTTCTGGAGATATGAGTCAATTAAAAATGATCATTAGTCCACAAACGAAAACCCAGAAGGGGAACAAACATAATGGTACTGAATGATACCTATTGCGAGGCTTGGGACATCAACACCAGTGGCAGCTATAATTTTTTTGATTTGCTGCTCAACCATGAACAAATTTGCTGAGGGACTCGGCCAATCCGTTCCGTTCATAAAAACTGGCTTCCATATACCTCGCGTTACTTCAGCAGATAAGTAGCTGACAATGGTCCCCAGGGTAGCCGGAAGGAAATCAGCAAGATCTTTGAGTCCTGAGGTATTGCAGGCAATGAAATTATGTTGCAAAGGAACAAAGATATCTGGAAGAACATGGAACAATGTCCGCTTAAAAGACTGTCAATATATGTTATGTGCCATCGACCATTGTTTAGATTATTTAGTTTCTAGATACAAACTCAAACTAGTAAAATGAAGTAATTATGCTTCTGCAAAATACAAACAATAAAAGCCTTCGACGGGCACAGGCTGAATTGTCACCCCCTGCACTGATACATTAGATTGAGCCCACTTTAACCTGACAAGATGCATGTCTCTTCCCTATAGTGTATCGTTTCCCGTTCATGGTAAACCAATATTTTCCAATTATTTGCTTGCTTTGAAGCAATAAAAAGATAAAGAACAAACCTGTTGCCAGGTCACGGGGCAAGAGCTTTCCATGGGCACAGGCTGTCAGAGCTGCATCGAGTACATAAGGAGCTCCTTCCAGGATATCCCATGCGGGAACTTTTAGTCTCTCAGACGCATCCTCAGCTCCAGATGCAGAAGTACTACTTCCCGAAGTTGTAGAAGTTAAAGGCTGACCACCCTTGCTTATCTTCCTGAACATCATATTGAGTAGTGCATCAACAATCTGATGAACAGTGGTCCCTTGTACAAGCTCTGATAGGGTGGAAGCAATACACTCTTGATGCTGCCGGTACCAGCGTTTTAACTTGGGAAAGGAATCCATAAATATAAGTTCCAAGGAGATATTTAAATTTTTTGACATTCTTTTAAGCTTCAAACGATCCTTTGCTGATTTCCCAAAAGCTGATACTTTAGAGTTTCGAATCAGCAACAGATATTCAGGAGTTAGTTGGGATCCCACTGGTGTTACATCTCCAATCACATTTTCAAGAGGTGGATGATTAAACCTCCATAATCTAAGTAGAAGAGTAAATGCATTGCTAAAGACAGCATGACTAGTCAGCTCTTCCCCTGTTGGAAGTGTCCACGAAATACTGGGAGAAGTTGATCCAAAGACCTCACAAAGGGGCATCAACATACCAGCAAGTAGTGGAACCTGACAAGGATATCAAATAACATCAGTGCACGGAGCACATACGATTTCTCCTCCCAACAGACATCCCTTTGTATCCTTTCTTTTCTTATGTGGATGCAGCCACATGGCATGCCTAATGATTCATGCAAGACATTATCTCTGTCAATGCAGCAAGGAACAGCTGACTAAATTTTTTATGGTCCAAAGTTGCAAAGATAAAAGGAATTCCCTTAAATGCTACAGAAACTGGGTGAAATCCATACATCAATTATGTGCAATATAGGATCTTTTCAGAGAACTTGCTGAAAAATTAGCCCATCGAACTTGCTTCAATTCATATGATACACAAGAATATTCACACATAAGCCATCAAAAACCATGGATTACAAAAAAGAGAATAAAACGCACCAAGCCATGTAAAGAGAAGATCTGGACGCAGTCTACAGGAGATATTCCAACAAGAAGAATGTTAAAAAATGGACCATAACTGATCAGATGGCTCTCACTCCCAGAATAATCTGCAGGAACTGGTGGAGACAGCAAACTTGTAATGAAGAGAATGATGTGTTCCTACAAAACAACACCAAAATAAACCCAAAAATAGACATACAAGAAAATTCAAGGAAATAAAGGATAAACAGAACTCTGAGGCAGTGAAGAGTAATAGTGACAGATTTGTGGTTGTAATGCACCCTGTAGCGACTTTCTGTCAAATTACCTGTATATTCCAACCACGAACTAGAGATGCCCCACAAAGAATGCTAGCAGCAGATATCTTCTCATCATCTGAACCTTTGGTTGCAATCTCATATATTTTCTCGATCTCTGCTAAGCTTCCATCAAATCCATGAGCTTAAATTCAGTTGCCTTAACACTGGGTAAACTTACAAAAAGAAGAAAGCAAGGCATCTCATACACCTGGCTTCAGGAAAATGAAGGTTGCAACTGAAGACCAGGTCATAGAAAGCAAATTACTTGGATACCACAGTTAATGAGTATGGACACTTCCAGTCCCCACCACAACACATACAGAAAATAATGAGATTAAAATCCAGTATCTGTATGGTGGAGAGATACAATTTTAATTTCTCTACGCATGTACAATATATATTATGGGAACTTAAATTTTGATAAAAGAAAATAACCAGAGAGAAATAGAAGAAAAAAAAAAGATGACCTTTTAATTTGAAGCACACTATGAAAAAAGATGATTCAAAATCTGTTTGGAAAATGCATCAAAAACAGGACTATAGGAATTAATATAAATCTGCAGATATTTAAATCTACGTTCAATATTACCAACTAGCTGTATATAATATCCATAAGATGATACTATTGACATTTTTCATCCATCCCATTGGTAAGTAGTCAAATCTAGATCTTTAAGTACAATAATAAGTAATAACATAAAGTAGCTGGATCACAGTTCATTCAAACTCATGTAAACAAGCAGAAGAATAACCATTTCTGAAAACCAAAAATACAAGCAATTAAAAAAGGGATTATTATTCCATGCACTGAGGGTGGAAAAAAAGTTCTCCACTAGCATGCCTAATTTCACTTTAAAAGCTAAAATTCAAACACCTAACCCTAAATCCTAAACCATATCCCCTAAACTCTAAAACCTAAAATTCTAACCCTAAATTCTAAACCTTGAACAATAAAACATGAAACCCCTAAACCCTAAATTGAATCCATTTGTGGAGAACTTTTTTCCACCACCGGTGGATGGAATATTTTCTCTTAAAAAATGTCCAGTCAAGCCAAAAGACATTCCAGTAAAATCAAAGTAATAATATTAACTTATACAACTTAAAGGTCCAGGCATAGCAAATATGAGCTCTCATAAAAACCGTCCATTCTTCTTTCAGATATCAAAATATAATAAAAGATAGATAATGGATCCATTCCATGAATTTTATGGTCATTGGTCACTGCCACTGAGAAAGAAGCAGATGACAAATCTTGCCCGGATAGTATTAGGGTTCAGAGGTTTGATGTTTGCTTCAACAACCCCATCATAGCAATTTGGAACAATAAAGAGAAAGGTTGCCAACTAAGCAACCAAGCCTAACTCTCACCCTTCAATAAAGGAACGGGAAAATAAAATTAAAAAACAAAAAAGAAACTAAAGAAAAAATATTTGCAGCATACCTAGAAGCTGGAGTAGCAATCAGAGCATTTGCCAATGATGGAGTTAGAGGGGATCCTTTCATCAGTGATGACCAACCAATCACTTGAACAGGAACGTTACGGGGTATATTTGCACGTGCGTTTACATAGCCAGGCCAAACATAGGCAGATGTGTCCAATAGATTTCTGGCAATACAAGCCTCAACAATTAGATGGCGCATGTTCCCAGCTGCAAGGAATACATTGAAAAAAATTGGAAACGTATTAGCTAGAAAAAGAATTTATGGAAAGAAACAGCTATGAACAGACATAAGAGAATTAGAAAATGGGGCAAATAAATCTGTCTGAAAAGAATGGAAGAAAAAAGATCAACAATTTTTCAGAAAAATAGTCTTATATCTAGAGAGAGAGAGATCCATAATAATCATGCTCAACGATAGTATCTCAGTCAACAAAATCAACCAGATCAAACTCAAATCCCCTGATTTTAATTGCATGACCGAATTTTGTAAGAGGCATGCTTGAGGGATTTTCCAGAACTCTTAAATAGTAAAGAAGTAGCTACCTTTTTTCCCACTCAAACTGGTCATTAGGAGTGGTCTGCACTAAAGTTAACTTATGCAAGCAACACATCTCAAAACAACCTTAATAGATCACGTAAACATCATATACTAGAAGGGTAGTAGTGCTTACAGCAATTCATGGGCATATCATTAATGCTCATGCACTCATAGTATCCGTTACCAGCTTTGAGATCAGAAACAAACATGGTTGCTTTGGCAGCAGCCTGATTGGCTACTGAGCGAACCGGTTGAGGTGGGGTCAATAAAGCCTCATAATCACCCAACATCTGTAAGCTGGTAATTAAATCCAGACGACATTTTCCTGGGGCTTGTTTCTCTCTTGTTTGATTGGTGGCGCTGCAATCACTTTCATCAATCAATTCACTTTCCTCTTCCTCAACAATATTGGCCACCACAAGTGGGGTAATTGACAGCAACATGCACAAGCAGGTGTCAAGGCGAGGTACAGGACCCTCACTAATGTTCCTTTCCTATGAAACAAATAAAATAGAAAGGCAGATCAGTTTCTACACAGAAAGTAGTGCAACTAAGTATAATGTGTTTGAGATTATAAATCCTAGTTTATCTGCTTCTTGAAACAGAAATCAGTTTTTGACAAATCAACTGCAGCATTAAGAAACTAATCATTTCTCAATATCATGTTCTTCTATTAAGACAGAATCATTCCAATATTTCCTCACAAATTGACATAAGACCAACACAGAGAACTACACTTAAAGGGGCTTTTAAACACAAAAGTCGGAAGCCACAAATGCAGAAGCTTGTCTGCCTGCAGCATGCAGCCACACACAATCCATCCATCTAGATAAATGAATACATAAATGCTATAACATACATCTACTCACAAACATATGCAAATTCAAAAATTTTCTTCTGAGAGAAAAAAGAGAATAATGATGGTTGAAGGTAAACAAGAACTTAATTAAGCTTGCACAAATTCTTACCCTTTGAACAAGCCTCAAAGCTGCAATCCACAGACCTAGAAATGTATCATGCCATGTAGTACCATTGACCGCCTGTAAAGCCTTGACTAAACCTGCAAGATTGATTTTGCCCAACATGATCAAGAAACCATAGTAATTTTACTTCAAATAAAGCAATGAATTGAGCATCTGAAAACTATTAAAAGGTACCAGTAAGACTTTCAACAGCACCAGTTGCAGCCACCTGTGACCCATCCATGGCATCCTCAAGAAACAGATCAATAGGAAGCCAATGTGCAGATGGACTAGTACCGTGACACCGGCTAGATGAAGTTGTTAGAGGCCCAGAGCCTATGTCAGCATTAAACTCTTGCTGTGATATTGTTTTACACTTCCTAGACACTACTTTATGCACATCAGAGGTCAGATTAAGAAGGGCCTCTGGAGTTATATGTTTTGAATTCCTCAAAACCTTAGACTTTGCTGCAAGAACTCTTAATTGCTGAATGAAATTTCCCCAATGTGATGGCCTAAGAAGAGTAACAGAATATAAGTGTTAGCCACATCTTACTCGATTAAATCAAAAGTATTAACAGGAACCCTTTCAAAGGTTGCTAGTTCACTAGTCTCCTTTTTTCCCCTTTTGGCTACCAAATGATGGCATCACATTGAGCGAAAGGCACCATATGAACTGCCTTTTTTCTCATTTCTCTCTTATTCATGAGACATAACTAGCACCATAATGCCTCAACAGAAAGAAAACTCAATAATAGATGTAAGTTCTTACATGTTTCTTCGTGCCAGGAAAAGAATCCTAGAAGTTACTTTATTTTGCATAAACTCCCCAATAATTTCGATAGCCATCATAGTGTTTCCTTTATACAGCACATCATGGTGCTCTTTTCTCTTCTCATTGAAGTTATCAGCGTTATCTATTTCCATGTCTTGAGTTGTAGGCCATATTGATCTCTTTTCTGGTGTAAGTTCCAGTAATCCTTCATCATCTAGTGATGCATCAAGCAGTTGCCATACAATTGAAAAAACAAATTCAACTAGAAGCAGACCAGGTTCAGACACTTGAACACCAAATATCTGGGAAAGATTAAGAACATCATCTATTGATTTCATAATCCTGCCATTTCACCAGAAATTTGCATTAATACTCATATTAATAGCTTAGCCGAGTATCCCTAAAATGATACGAAGTGAAACATTGGCAAAGTTAAGAGTATTTTATAAAAATAAGATCAAGCTAGTTTCATACAATATTAGCTGACATGAAATAAGGTTCCATTATTTTGTAACATGCTGTATGGTTTCCTTCAAATAATTTAGCGAATAATATAATTATGTCTTTGCAGATAAAATAAAATCTAAAATAGCTCTAATGAGACTTCGGTTTTGCTATAGCCACTGCAAGAGGTCAAATTCAGCGGCAATCCATAAATAAGCCATACTTCTACAACAAAAAGGGGGAGTGAAATTGAAGTTTACTTTTGATAATTTGGTCCATTGATTTGACATTTAAGTGGGAAGGCATGCCTCCTGAGTAGTTCCATGTAAAGCCGATATGCCGCAGGATGAAACTTACGATTTGGAATGACCCTGTCATAGATACCAAATGTGGTCAATTTCAGTAACAGAAATGCCAAATCATGATTCCACAAGCCATCCAATGTTAGACAACAAGTGCTGGTGGAGGACTTTAAGATGAACATTTTGCCCAAATGAAACTCAAATATAGCTATTTGATGATTGCAGTCAAACAGAAAATCCCCAACAAAACAGCAATCTTCTCTCCAAACCAGCAGTGAGGTTAAAAAAGACACATTAACAACAATTCAAAGAAATTAACCCCAATAGAACAACTGATTGTCAGATATCTTGAATTTTTGGTCACTCCCTAGCAAATGGCCGTTAAAGAACTTTTTGGAACTCCTAATATCATATCACATGATCTGTTAACAAGTACATCTATACCTATGTACATGCAGATACATACATACATACATGCTTATCATGTAAACTGGCAATGGAGTTTAAAACAAATCATAGTAGGCAACCAAGGGTAGGATGTCAGAAATTAAATGTATGGCTAATTCTTACATGACAAGAGATGAACAAAATATATTGCGTCTTTCGCATGAACCATATAGAATATTATTGTGTTAAAAAAAATTAAACTTCAGGCCAACCAAAATAGCGATACAATCAACTTCCAAACCCAGTCAGCTCAAAAAACCGAGAACCAGGCATTATAGCCACCGAAAAGAAAAACAAAACAAGGGAAATGGACCTGGTAGAGAGGAGAGCGAGGACGAGCATAGGAGGGACGAAATTGACAGTCATGGCCTTCTCTAGAAATTTCCACGTGATGGGCACGTGATTGTCCCAGCAGATGTGGGAGACAAGGAGGTGAGCCAGGTCGATTGAAGGCAAAGAAATCCCAGCGGAGTTAAGGCTAGAACTGAGCTGAACAGCCCAGAGAAGTGGGTCTCTGTTCTTGTCCTGGGCGGACTGGGTCTGTTCCAGCACCGATTCCCATACCGGACTCGCCGCCTGTACGGAAACCGCCATGCTGGCCGCCGTCGCAAGGTGGTGCTGCAATGGAGCTTTATAACGCTTAGTACTTGCAGTGGTTTCAGTTAAAGTAGAGCCTTGAGTCGAGCAACCCGTCGCTGTTTTTGTTTTTTTAACAAAAAAAAAACTAAACTTGAGAACAAAACAGAATATAAAATGGTGAAAATGGGCAAGGAACTTTTTGCTTTGGAAAATTTCTAATTTTCTTAGTTTTTTTCCCTTTTTGAGAATTGAGGAATATGTGAAATTTCTTTGGGCATACGTATATATGTGTGCTTGCTTTTCAAATAAAGGGGGCTCTTTTAATTTTTCACTTTCATCTCAAAATAGGGGCAATTAATTAGTATTAAATAATTTCGTCCTCTAGAATTGTCCTTTTATGATTTTTTTACAATAAATGTATGGAAATTTTTAAAACTTGGTACCAGTAATAGTTGATTTAACAAAAACAACGATCTACGGGTATTGATAAGTATCACTAACTACGAATATTGATAAATATTATTAATTTAATTTATAAAAATTTAATAATTTAATTTACAAAAATTAAAATTTTGTAATTTAAGGATAAATGAGTATTTTGATCTAAGTTTAAAAAAAATTAAAAATAAAATAATATATTTTATTTAATTTATCTTTAAATTTTTAAATAATTTATAATTATACTTTCAAATTTTAAATTTTTATAAATTAAATTAATAGTACTAGTCGTTAGTAGTGCTCATCGGTACTCGTCGAGTGCTAAATACTCATAGTAACATGAAAATATTCTACTTGCATACAAATTGGACAAAGACAATCAAACATTCTTTTTGTTTACCCTTGGGAACACAAAAGCCAAAACGTATGACCAACTCACAGTTTGATCTGACCTTGCCCAAACAACCCACCTACAGAAGACCAAACATAAATAAACTGGAAGAAGCAGAAATTACAGGTGTGAACAGAAAATAGTTCAGTCAACTGCCACGGTTGCAATCTTTGCTCAAATCCAGACACCAACACTTGTAATCAGATATAGATATCTCATATAATTCATCCGGGCTCTTCTTATCCAGTTCCGTTGATCGAAAAGAATCAAAGCCGCAGTTAGCTTTTCCATCACCAAGTCTGGGCCACGCATTCGCTTGTACAGTCTCATCACAGATATACAATCTTCGTATGGGTCGTGAATTCCTGACTGGATATCATACCTGTAAAACAATACACCATGATGCTAGTGAAGAAAGGGAGTAGAAAGAGAGAGAAAAGAATATACAGACAGAGGAGCAATAGCAAATTTATTTTATCTAAAATTATAATGTAGATCCTGAAATAGCAACTTGCCCTAGATAAGTTTTGGTAAGGCGCTTCAGTGAGTGGCTAACAAGATTCGTTTTCAACAACGGACGGTATTTTGCAGTGTCCCTGCACAATAGAAAAAAGGCAGTGTAATGGAAGGCATTTCTGCATATCTGCATCTTAAGAAGTGAACTGGGTTATGCCAACTGAAGAGCAAGGAAACACAAGATATACAGCACAAAGGGTTACATTAAAAATTAAAGGCAACATTTTCAACAGATTCATTTCTCAAAGGGAATATAGATGCACTCGCTTCATTGATAGCCTTTGAAATAGTTCAATCAACCTCTGAAGATGGCCGGGATATTTCATCCTCAAGCAGTCCAAATCATGCTGTATGCCATGACCCACGAGAAGCCTAGCCATCCCTCCATCTGGGGGTATCCTTCCAACAGACTCTCCATTATGTAGTATTTTCGTGATTTTATCTTGCACTTCATTAAGTGGCATGGCATCTCTCAGATGGTCTTCCGTTAGCCCGGTTACTTCATATCTGAACATATGAATAAAGACATGATAGGTAGTTTGTTCCTCTTTAAAATGACTTTTTAAAAATCAAAATGGAGCAAATGAATACCTGTAATCAGTGACAGGAGTTTGGGGTTGAACATAAGAATGCAAAATTATATTCTCATCTTCATCAACAAGACACACCCTAGCACAAAGGTCAATTGATCCATCACTTCCACCACCTACCATTTCACAATCCATAGCAACAGCCCTTTGAACTTTACCATTTTGCATTTCATCCATGATTGAACTGACATTAGATTCTATACAAGGTGTGATCTTTGTTCCCTGTAAGTTGTAAGAACAACATAATATTTAGATTAGATCAAGTTATGACTTAAAACATGTTATAATATAGTATGGATGCGTTGTGAAAGTCCCGATACATAAGTTAATCATCTAGTCTCAACTTCAGCGAAAATGTACCTTTTCCTTGTTTTCAGGATTCATTTGACACATAACTAAGAGTGAGGCATCCAAAATACAAAATCAACAAAAATATTATAGACAATCAAACAAGGGAAGTGGGCTAAAGCTCTATAAGTAATAAGGTTCTATATTAGCACTTCAATACTTTCACAAAGCTTACTTACAAGGGGAACAGGAGCTATTAGGCAGCACATTTGCTTATGTTCATCAAGGGCAGAGGGACTATCCAAAACTCTTAAACAATAATTGCAACCTTGTTCCGCAAAAATCTTTGAACAATTTGTTTTCGATAATGGATCTACACAGAATGAAAGAAATCAGAAAATGACACAATAAAAAGTTGACAGTTGAGAATGAACATGCAGATTATCTTACTATTAATATGTTCTCGCACTGATTCAAAAGATTTGCAGTGCTTTTGACACACCCAACATCTAGGTTGATGAACAGAATGGTACGAGATTTTCATGTGCTCTATAAGATGCAGCTTTCTATTAAATTGTTGATAGCATGCAGGGCATTTGTGCCTGTAAGAGAAAATAAGCAACAATGAAACGTTTACTTTAATGACACGTTTATTCAAATTAAGCAATATATTCCGTATCTTTATTCAAATTAAGCCATGTGAGTGGCTGAAAATTACCTAGTTAAGGTAGTTTATTGCCACCTCATGCACTAAAACATGAGGAAAAATTAACACTCCAACCAAATGTAGCATAAGTGCATTATAAGCACACCCAATGGATCATCATCAACATCAAACAAAGACAATATCATCTTAAAGATCCAAATAGAGAGAAAATCTTTCAGAGTGTTGCAAGAACAAAAGGCTATTCAAGCATCAAATTACAGTATCATACTTTAATCGGTTCAACTATACTTGCTGATTCTCTATGTATACTTAAACTCGGTGTCAATTAACAGAAGAAACAACAAAGCATGAGGTTAGGGGAAGAAATATTAAACTTTTTCAACACTGTAGCTGAAAAAGTAGCATTAAGCAATTAACTAAAAAACCCAGAAGTAAGAAAAACAAATGACTCCCAAAATTTACGAGAACAAAAAGGAACTAAGTAAATGTGTTACTTTCTTTAGTACCCAGAAGTAAAAATCAACTAAAAGCGAAGTAAGTGAACCAATGACACATTTTCCCCCATATTTTCTAAGCATCCAAACATAACTCATAAATATATGAGCAGCAATCAGGGAAGAAAAAGGAGCTTTAAGATGTCAAGAGAGAAACGGAACCTTTGGGTTTGGGGTTTCGGAGGATCGGTGTCGGAGGCCATCGGAATCAGTACCGGAGATTAAAAAAAAGACGAGAAATTTCCCGGTATATAAAACACGTTGTTTGAAGGTTTTGGACCTTTTGGTAGAAAGGAACTACGATGCCGCTTTGATTGGCGACTGCCATAAAAAAAAGCTAAACTACACCATTGTCCATTAATCACTTAACTATTGTATCTACTTTATTTTGACCATCGAAATAAATTTTTTACAAAATTATCACTTATTATTTTGATGACTTATTGTTAAAAAGTTAATAGTGATGCTGATGATGCAGATTTTTATTTTCTTATATATCATATATATAGATTATTTAGTGATTTAATATTATTTTTATAGAAAAGGTTACATAATTATTTAATTAGTTTATTTGTATCCATAAATGAAGTGAGAAAATAATTTTAATTTGGTCTTTAGCTTTAATAACAATTTAAGTTAAATATTATTAGTCCGATTAAAAATATATTAAATGTATTATTTAGTTTAGTGGTTAATATTCAACCCATTTTGAAGAAGTTTTAAGTTATAATTTGATCAATGAGTGATTGCCTTGAATATTGTAACTAATAAGTTCCCCATATTGGTATTCATCATCCTAAGTTCATACTCAACAATGGACATTTCACAGCATGCATTTTACACACGTCTCCGATAAGGCAAACAAATATGTTGCTACACAAACCAACATCAATTTGTTTATGTTACTGCAAAGCGGGATCAGTGTCACTATCTTTCCTCAATTCAGAAACTATTTGAAGCAAAAAAGTGTCTTAAACCAGATATTAAAAGTACATTGAATTTGTCAGTGAATGCATTTCAGCCTCCCCGAGCTTCTCTTCTTGTGGCATCATGAAGCAATTCAATGTCGACTCCATCCGGAGGTAGCTGGACATATCTCACAACCGAACCTCTGATAAAACAGTTCCTCACTGAAAGCTGTATACAGAAACAAACACACCGGTCAATGCAGAGACACAACACAATCAGACAAAAGAAATAGAAAAAGTAAACATATAATTTTAAAAAAAAATGTGTTAACCCACAACCTAGCGAAATCTAAATTATAAATGATCAACGGATTCTATTCGTGCTCGACACACTACGAGATCACTGCACTTGTAAACAGTGGCATTGAGTTTGACAGGTTTATCTGGATCCAACATAAAACCAATCTTTCCCGGCAGCAAACAAGTTAGATTACATTGCTAATCTTTTCCCAAGCATCATGGGGAAAGATCAATTACTATATGGGGACATTTGAATCAGTGAATATGATCGGTTCCCTTCAGAAATAGGATTACTTCCTACCTAGATTACTTAGAACATCACTGTTAATGTTTGATTTTCTTATTTGGTTGCAGTTGAGAGAATATAATAGGAGTGTCATTTGAGAAAATATATAAACAAACTGGAGAGTCTGGTTCGTTAGTATTTATCATAATTCCATTATGGTTTAACGAAAATTGATCAAAGTCATTAAGATGGGGTAAAATTGTAACCAATCTTACCAAAATTTGGCCTGATTGGTAACATCACATTACCGACTCGAGGGAAAGTTGTTGAACCAAATAAGATAATGTGATCAAGGAATCTTACATTTCTGCAGGTAATGTACGATAACCCAATCCCAACACCCCTACTGGTTCTTAAAGTAGAGCCAAATCCTATGGCAATATTGGGATGAAAATCTCAGGTAATACATAATAATGGGATGAAACTTTTTCAAGTAACAACACATGATATTGATAAGAGGTTTTGGACTTTGGGCAATTGAAAAAGAGGAAACTTTACCGGAATAGCACACCACGTATATAGAAGTAAAACAATGGCGAATAACTAGTTAATGGTGTAGCCGTATTTGTAAAGCACACAATGTCTATTCAGTATAAAATGAGCTAGAGAGAAGATAGCCTAAATGACGGGAAAAGTTAAAAAGGGAAAAATAACAACCACTAAATTCAACTTCCACCATTCTCGTGTTTGCCCAATTTCTGTTTTTCTAAAACAAAAGGAAGAGTAGAGACTAAAAAGAACCCTAATTTTGTATACACCTATCTTTAAAGTAATTCCTTGATAAAACCCCAATGATAATCAGAAAAAGGAGGCGGAAAGCATACCATGTGAGGATACTTGTCTTGATCAACAACCCTAGTGTTCTCGAGCTTGATATTGAGGTATTGATCAACGGAGTGAAGAGTTCCTCTAATTGCTAAATCATTCTTCAGCTCCACCGTCACTTCTCTTCCCACCAAGTCCTTGAAATACGAGAAGAACAACTGCAACCCCCCAACAATGCAAGGAGCGACGACAAAATTAGAGCGGAGCCCATCGGAATTAGGGGAAATAGTTATGAAAACTGAATTTTAAAAAAAAAAAAACTTGAAATAAAAAGAAGATTTAGGGCGCCAGATGCAGGGAAAAGAGGGAAAGAAGAAGAAAAGTTACCATGATTTCGATCCTTTCCTGAGTTTTGTATTGTTGCGACGAGAGAGAATTTGATAGAGCGCAGCCCTTCTACGAAAACTGAACTGAGTTGTACTCAAACGAAATCCAATGAGCTACTACTCCGTTACTTAATTACGGATATAGCCTCACATTTCATTCCGGAGAATGGGGTTTTCCGCCCTTTTCATTCCTATAATTTTATTATTAGTATTTTTTTTATAAAATTTATTATTAGTATAAATGAATTTACTTCTCATACGTAGGGATGTAAAAACAGGTCAACAGTTGGGTTTCAGGTCGGGCTCTGTCAGGTCGGGTCAAATCGGTTACAGGTCATTTCGGGTCATTTTTTTTGTTTTGACTCGATTCGGTTCGGGTTCGGGTTCATTTCGGGTCGGGTTCATTTCAGGTCGGGTTCAATTCAGGTCGGGTTCATTTCGGGTCGGGTTCATTTCAGGTCGGGTTCATTTCAGGTCGGTTCATTTCAGGTCGGGTCAAAACGGTTAATTGACAGGCTGATTTCAGGTCGGTTTCGTTTCAGGTCGGGTTCATTTCAGGTCGGTTTCGTTTCAGGTCGGGTTCATTTCAGGTCGGTTTCGTTTCAGGTCGGGTTCGTTTCAGGTCGGTTTCGTTTCAGGTCGGGTTCGTTTCAGGTCGGTTTCGTTTCAGGTCGGGTTCTTTTCAGGTCGGTTTTGTTTCAGGTCGGGTTCATTTCAGGTCGGTTTCGTTTCAGGTCGGGTTCATTTCAGGTCGGGTTCCTTCGGGTTTATGGTTTATTGTGTTATGTGTATTATATATATCGACGGATTATGATTTTTATTTTTACGGTTTAGGGTTTAGGGTTAGGGGATTACGTATATGTGATATATATATATATAGTTGGTACTATTGGATTTATTTTTAGGGTTTAGGGTTTGGGGTTTGGGGTTTAGGGTTTAGGGATCTTAAATTAATACAAACATACCTACATTAATTATATATATTGATGGATTATGGTTTTCAGGGTTTAAGGTTTAGGGTTTAGAGTTTAGGGTTTACTGATCTTAAATTAATACAAACATGCCTACATTAATTATATATATATATTGATGGATTATGGTTTTTAGGGTTTAGGGTTTAGGGTTTAGTGTTTAGGGTTTACTGATCTTAAATTAATACAAACATGCCTACATTAATTATATATATATTGATGGATTATGGTTTTTAGGGTTTAGGGTTTAGGGTTTAATGATCTTAAATTAATACAAACATGCCTACATTAATTATATATATATTGATGGATTATAGTTTTTAGGGTTTAGGGTTTAGGGTTTAGGGTTTACTGATCTTAAATTAATACAAACATGCCTACATTAATTATATATATATTGATGGATTATGGTTTTTAGGGTTTAGGGTTTAGAGTTTAGGGTTAAATGATCTTAAATTAATACAAACATGCCTACATTAATTATATATATATATTGATGGATTATGGTTTTTAGGGTTCAGGGTTTAAGGGTTTAAGGGTTTAGGGTTTAGTGATCTTAAATTAATACAAACATGCCTACATTAATTATATATATATTGATGGATTATGGTTTTTAGGGTTTAGGGTTTATGGTTTAGGCTTTATTGATCTTAAATTAATACAAACATACCTACATGTATTATATATATATATATATATATATATATATTGATGGATTATGGTTTTTAGGGTTTAGGGTTTAGGGTTGGGGTTTAGTGTTTAGGATTTACTAATCTTAAATTAATAGAAACATGCCTACATTAATTATATATATTGATGGATTATGGTTTTTAGGGTTTAGGGTTTAATGATCTTAAATTAATACAAACATGCCTACATTAATTATATATATTGATGGATTATGGTTTTTAGGGTTTAGGGTTTAAGGGTTTAGTGTTTAGGGTTTAGTGATCTTAAATTAATATAAACATGCCTACATTAATTATATATATATTGATGGATTATGGTTTTTAAGGTTTAGGGTTTAGGGTTTATTGATCTTAAATTAATACAAACATACCTACATGTATTATATATATATATATATTGATGGATTATGGTTTTTAGGGTTTAGGGTTTAGGGTTTAGGGTTTACTGTTCATAAAATGATACGTACATACGTATATGTAATATATATATATATATTGATGGATTAATGGTTTTTGTTTTTAGCGTTTAGGTTTTAGCGATTAGGTTTTAGGGTTTAGTGGTTAGGGTTTAGGGTTTATTATTATTATTATATACTTAAATACAATTATTATTATTATTATTATATATTTACTATGCTTATTATTATTATTAGTTTTTATTATTATTATTAGTTTTTATTATTATTATTATTATTATTATTATTACTATGATGGATTAATGGTTTTTGTTTTTAGCGTTTAGGTTTTAGCGATTAGGTTTTAGGGTTTAGTGGTTAGGGTTTAGGGTTTATTATTATTATTATTATTATATACTTAAATACAATTATTATTATTATTATTATTATTATTATTATTATTATTATTATTATATATTTACTATGCTTATTATTATTATTAGTTTTTATTATTATTATTATTATTATTATTATTACTATGATTAGTAATATTATTATTATTATTACTATTATTATTATTATTATTATTATTATTATTATTATATACTTAAATACAATTATTATTATTATTATTATATATTTACTATGCTTATTATTATTATTAGTTTTATGATTATTATTATTATTATTATTATTATTATTATTATTATTATTTGTAATTAAATGTATAGGGTTTAGGGTTTAGGATTAGGGACTATGGTTCATTGATTAAATAGTAGGGTTTAGGGTTTAAACCCCTAATGTCTACTTCTAAACCCTAAGCATTAAACCCTAAAGCATAAGTAATTAACCCTAACCACTAAACCCTCGATCTAGGATTACGGACTATGAGCTATAGATTAAATATTAGGGTTTTATGGTTTAGAGGGTAGTGGTTATTGTTTAGGGTTTAGGGTTAGGGACTATGGTTCATTGATTAAATATTAGGGTTTAATGTTTAAACCCCTAATGTCTAATTCTAAACCCTAAGCATTAAACCCTAAAGCATGAGTAATTAACCCTAACCACTAAACCCTCGATATAGGATTACAGACTATGAGCTATAGATTAAATATTAGGGTTTTATGGTTTAGAGGGTAGTGGTTATTGTTTAGGGTTTAGGGTTAGGGACTATGGTTCATTGATTAAATATTAGGGTTTAAGGTTTAAACCCCTAATGTCTAATTCTAAACCCTAAGCATTAAACCCTAAAGCATGAGTAATTAACCCTAACCACTAAACCCTAACTACTAGAGTCTAAATATTAAGAAATTTTACAAGTTTTGAACCTTCCAAATCCGCACAATCAAATTGTTTACATATATAGTAATAAATGGGTCCTACCCACCATACATATTCCGCCACGTGTCCTTCTCCAAACATTTTGGGACAATAGCAAATTACCCAATGTGTTGAAAGAGAAAAATTTGGGATTCCTGAGGAGGAGCATGGAAGAAGTAAAGACCACACGAGGCTGATAAAATAGCAAGACTGCCCTCATCACCCTACACGTGTACGGCGAGCATTGTGACAGAGCATGGTGGCGCGTGTGTTTGGAGGATGATTGGACATGATGAATAAAGTCGAGGGGGCTTCTGCAGAAATAAAAAAGGTTTTAACTTTAGTTGTTGCCTCCCCCTCTTTTGATCATGACCTCCTTCACTTTTCCCCCACGCTCACAATTCCCACGCGCCACCTTCGTCTCTGCTTAAGTGCTTATACACAGGGATGACGGAGGAAGTGTTGGGGGTAGTTTTATCCCGTAAAAATTTTATTTTTTATATATATTTTATATTAAATATTAGGGTTTAAGGTTTAAACCCCTAATGTCTAATTCCATCCAAAGTTAATGTTTTATTATATTTTAAACAAGTTAACTTAATTAAGTCATTTAAGTTAATCAGTTTTTTGCTAAGTCAATTAAGTATGTAATGTTAATTAAAAAATTTCGTTATCTTATATTAATTTAGTATACATATTTAGTTTAATAACTTCAAACTAATTTTAGTTAAGTATAAAAAAATTATTTCATAATGGTTATTCATTCAACTTATGTAATTAAGTACTTTATCAGAATGCAAGTTAAGTTAATTTAATAACTAACTTAACTTAAAATGAATGCAAGTTAATTAAATTTATTTTTAATCTCAAGTTAAGTTAATTTAATAACTAACTTAACTTCAATTAAAATGAATGCAAGTTAATTATTTAGCATTGATTTATTCTTATAATAAAAAATTTAAGTCATCTTATTTTAATTAAAAATATAGATTTAATTTAATAATTTTTACTCATTTAACTTAATTTGATTAAGTATAAAATTTTAATTTAATAATGGTTATTCATTCCACTTAAGTTAATTAAGTATAATAGTTTATCTTTGAAGTTATTTTAAAATAATAGTCAAGTTAATTAGAAATACAATTTATCAATACTTAGAATTATTATTAATTCAATTTATCTTTTAATTGAAGTTAAGTTAGTAATTTATCAATACTTGAAATTATTATTAATTTTATAATTTTTCAATACTTGACATTATTTTATATTCATTAAATATAACTTCTTTAAATGTCAGATAATTATCATTATTAGCAAATCAAATAATAGTATTAGTTCAGGTTAATATCAGTTCATGTCAATATCAGTTCAGGTCAATAACAGTTCAGGTCAATAACAGTTTAGGTCAATATCAGTTCAGGTCAAGAACAGTTCAGGTTAATAACAGTTCAGGTTCAAAACAGGTCGGGTTCAAAACAAGTCGGGTTCAAAACAGGCCGAGTTCAAAACAGGTCGGGTTCATTTCAGGTCGGGTCCAAACAGGTCGGGTTAAATCGGTTATTTGGCAGGTTAGTCTCGGGTTCGGGTTCGTTTCGGTCGGGTGCAGGTCGGGTTCGGTTACTACAGTAACAGGTCAATTTCGGGTTCGGGTTCACTTCGGTCGGGTGCAGTTCGGGTTCGGTTTCTACAGTTACAGGTCAAATTCGGGTTCATTTCGGTCGGGTGCAGGTCGGGTTCGGTCTTTAAATTCTCGGGTTAAACCAGATTCTAACTCGATCGGGTTTCAGGCAGGTTACCAGGTCGGGTCAGTTTTTCACACCCCTACTCATACGCCAAGGATACAGCCAGGTCCGTCCCGTGGGCAGGTCCAACAAGGGCGCCCGCCCAGGACCACGCTCACAGACATTATATATTTTTAATGTTATTCAAATTATATTTGTTTTTAATGGTTTTAATTTTTTAATATTATTCATTAGGGCTCAATTTTTTCAATATTTATTAATATAGATTTAATTTTTTTTCAATATTTATTATTAGGGGCCTATTCTTAAAATTCAACTTTTTCTAATACTTGTTATTAGGACCTCAATTTTTTTAATATTTATTATTTTTGGTATACTCTTAAAATTCATTTTTTTATTTTTGTTATTAGGGGCACAATTTTTCAATACTTGTTATTATGGACCTACTCTTAAAATTAATTTTTTTGTTGCTATTACAGACAGATTTAAATAACGGCATGCAGCTGCAACAACAACTGTTATATGATGATAGCGATAGTGGTGAAGCCAATATTTTCTTATAGTGGGGTCATGAGTGAAGTATGATCTATTGAGGATTTCTATACCACTAGAATAAGCATTGTTGACCTCATACCCCAACAAATTAAGTGAGGTCAAATATAATATTTTTTATGCAAAATTCTATATTACGTCCTTGAAAACCCCATGCCCCAACAAATTAAGTGGGTTCAATTACACCCTCAATTTATATGTTACATCCGCCCATGGGTAGCGGCACCATCTGAAACTGCGATACTCGCAACTGTTGTATCCATAATAACATATGTTATTAAGAGATTTCACAACCGCAATACTCGCAGTAACCAAAATAGCATCTATAATGTCTGCAACCATAATAAAATTTAACATGACTGTAAATACGATCGCAACCGTAAATTAAAATTTTATTCTATGGCCTATTTTTTATATTCGCTCTGGGACACCAAAAGCCCAGGACCGGCCCTGAATACAACAAATGTGAAAATTGATGAAGGATAATTGTTATAATATTAAAGTGTTTGGTTGATAAAATTTAGCATAAAGTTAAAAAGAAGTGTTATGTATGCATATATTTTTTACCTTTAAAATTTTAGCTTTATATTTTTTTTATTTTGACATTGATTCTCATATTATTTTTAAGTTTATGGTTTAGTGTTTATGACTTATTGTTTATTGTTGATGGGTTTAAGTTTAGGGTTCATTGTATATATTTAAAATTTATAATTTAGAGTTCAAGAATAGTGTTTAGAGTTTAAGGTTAGTATATTTACATTGATGTAAACGTGTAAAAAATATTGAAGGTTTAAGTTTTATGGTTTAGATTTCAAGGTTTAGAGTTCCCGAAAACGTTAGTGATTAAATTTTCTACAAAAAGTCTTCGTTTATTTTAGGATTAACTATAAAATAAGTGCATAAAATTTTATTTTTAGCTTGTTTTAAAATCAACTGAAGCACCTACTTTGACAAAAAGAAAACTTGAGACACTAATTTCAGCCCAAAAAAACTAAGCATCTATTACAAAAAAAGAGATAATTTGAGCACTTATTTTATAGCTAAGCCTTTATTTTGTAAGGCATACTAAAAATGTCAAAAAGGTAAGAAATGAAAGAGCTGCACTTCTGAAACACTTCTCATTCCCAATACAAAGCAAACATGGAGACACCAAATGAACAACTGCATTTACATCAAACGCTTATACAACTAGCAACCTTTCTTTTCCTAATACTAGAAAATTATACTTTCCTTTTTTATTATTTTTTTCATTTTTTAACTAGAAAAAGTCGCTACTACTATAACCGTTGCTTCACCCGCCTACCATTGGCGTCACTTCCGTCGAGGATGGCTTCATTCCCATGTCTGCATACGATCACTGGGTGTTCATTTACTCTACCCACATACTCCAATAGCTCACTCAAGACAGACGGGCAACTTTCTTTCAAGTACTCAAATCCATCAGTTTGCATTACAGCTGCAAAATAGGGGGGGGGGGGGGGGGGGGGCGAGGTTAAGTCCAACTTCAATCTAACTTTGTTTCAAGTACTCAAACCCATCAGGTTCGAAAAGGAGAAAAGACAAGCACATCAACTTTGATCCGACTAAGAGAACTTACAACCAGAATGCTGACTATGGGATAAAAACACACATGGATATTTATAAAACTCGTTCTTCAGATCTTTATCTGATTGCAACGACCTTTGAATAATGCAATATACGGTCATTACCCGCTGAAATCCCAAATGAGGAACTCAGGATAGCTGTATGGACAGTTGAAACACCCAAGCTCTCAACAGAAGACAGCATAATAAATAAAAGCTTGTGATAGACCCTAAGCATTTGTTATGTCTGTTTTCAAGAAGAATGGTCACGTAATTGCGCTACGTGGAACTTCAAGGTGAGACCAGCTTTGATTGCATTTAGCAGTGGCATTTATGACCTGTGTATTACAGTAAGGCCTATCTTAATAAATGTCGAACCTATTGAAGTTCCAACCACTCTGTGAGGCTGAAAAACAAGGGTCCAGACTAAAGGAGCTACAAGACTATTTGCTAGGCTTCTATCTAAAAACAATTCCACCAATTTGGTTCCAGTCCATGATTTCAATGATTACCGGTATAAGAAACAAAGAACCTTGGTCCAACTGATAATTAGCATAATCAATCACATCTTTATGACTAACTGATACTTTATATTTATACCAGATCCTGATGCAACGTCAATGCAAATATCAAAACAAAAAGAGACTCACCCCTTAGATTTTCAGGCATTGCAACAAACTTGAGGCACACAGCTTTAAGCAGGAAACAATGGTGTTGCTCAGCCAAGGCCAATGTAGTTGCTACAGTGTTAATGGCAATACCGTCACAAAGGTTAGCCTCACATATTAATCGCAGCCTATCTAGTCCATACCTATCTGCAGCTGCAAGCAGATGCTGAGACATCAAAGTAGAGGCCCACTTTGAGTTGAGACCAATGAGCTCTTCCATGTCAGGAAGAGAATCCCAGTATATAAAATGAAGCAGGGCCTGAAAAGTACAAAGAGGGCATACAGAAAATACTTCATCAGTAATCAACAATGATTGCATACTTATTAACAGCCATTTTGCTTTTGGTTGAAAAGAAAATTATAGACGACTTCAAGCATGGGATGAATATCACAGTTTTCAGAAACGTAAAGAAACACACAACCATGAATTGAGTACTATCACGTAAAATCACTGCCCAGCCACATGTGTATTATATGAAGCAATAACTAAAAGCTCAAGGCAATACAGGCTATGATTCTGATTTCTGACTACTAAAATCAACCACCCCAGCATATAGATTCTATTGCAAAGTTCCCATTAACAACTTATTCTCATAAGGCATGCTATCAACAGGAAGTTTCCATCAAGGATAAGGCCAGAGCAGGCTATAACAAGTAGGATGAGCTTTAGTCCTACATAAGAGGAGGTGTTGTACTGAACCTTAAAAACAGGAGCTTCCATATCTTCAACTGCTATTTGCTCTGTATTATGATCCTTCATTGGACCAAAAAGTTGAGCCCTAAACACAGGCGAACGAGCAGCAAGTACCAACTTGTGGGCCGGAAAGACTTCCCCATCAACTTCAAAGCTTACATTACATCAGTTCCCTTTCCATGTTCTAGTAGTTGTCCAAAATGATGACCAATGTTTGAAGGTGGAACAGCTATGGAATAGATCTTAGGACCCTCTGTATGTGACTTCACAACACCAACACTACAGTGAACAGAGAGGCAATCATCCTTGAGGTAGTCTGATTGTTCCAGTAGACTTCTTTTGAAGAATCGTTTATATCCCCTGCATCAAATCAAACTAATTACTTCACTACTCTCACAAAAAGTTTTAATATAAAAAGGGAAGGGAAACAAACAAAATAATCCATATAGACATACAATCAAACTGGAGGCATCTTGCAAAATATTAAAAGAAATTCAAAACTTAAACATTAGCCTACAAGCATTCAATTGTTAGTAACAATATTTGTAGAAATAAATAAGGTAGATTTACAGAGAAGAGAAAGAGAGTTTTTCTCTGTAATATTATATTCTCAATAATTTAATAGTTACAGAGGTGAAGCCCTTTTATAGACTTAATACAAGAGTTTCACTAACACTAGACTTTCTATAGGATTAGACTCTTATCCTTAGAGTAGTTAGAGTTACAAAACAATTAGAACACTAATTAAGATCATATTAGAGGCTAGTATTTACACGCTACTAACTTACACTCCCCCGCAAGCTGGTGTGTATACATTGTATATACCCAGCTTGGATATAAACTTATCAAAAATCTGTTTAGAAAGTGCTTTAGTAAGCACATCAGCAAGCTGTTCTTCTGTGGGAACATAAGTTAAGTTTGCTATTCCATCATTCACTTTCTCAGCAATAAAGTGTCTGTCGATTTCCACATGCTTAGTTCGATCATGATGAACTGGGTTTTTAGCAATCTGGATGGCAGATTGGTTGTCACTGAGAATCTGAAACTTCTCATCTTGCTTCATACCCAACTCTTTTAGCAGTCTAAGCAGCCACATTCCTTCACAGATCCCTAATGCTAAGGCTCTATATTCTGCCTCTGCACTACTCCTTGCAACAACTGGTTGTTTCTTGCTTCTCCATGTCACTAGGTTACCCCACACAAACGAACAATAACCGCTAGTTGACTTTCTCTCAGTAACTTCACTAGCCCAACTTGAGTCTGTATAGACTTTGACTGTTCTTTCTTCAGTTTTCTTGAAGATTAAACCATGGCCTGGTGTACCTTTCAAATATCTAAGAATTCTGTATGCAGCTTCTAAGTGCCCTTCTCTAGGATTAGTCATGTGTTGACTAATGACATTTACGGGAAAGGAGATATCCGACCTGGTTAGGGACAAATAGATGAGCTTCCCTACCAGCCTTCGAAACTGATTTTTATCAACTTCAGTCCCTAATTCTTCTCCTCTTAACTTCAGGTCAGTTACCATTGGAGTTTCAACTGGTTTACACCCCAACATACCAGTTTCAGAGAGTAAATCTAATACATACTTTCGCTGGTTTATCACTAGGCCTTTAATGGATTTGGCAACTTCCATACCAAGAAAATACCTTAGTTGTCCTAAGTCCTTAGTCTCGAATTCCCTGCTCAATAAGCTCTTCAAGTTTTTGATTTCATCTTCATCATCCCCTGTTATTACAATGTCATCAACATAAACAAGTAAGATGACTCTTTTATCATTAGAAGTTACCTTTACAAACAATGTGTGATCTGCTTGACACTGTTTGTACTTGTTCTGCACGAGAACTTTACTGAACCTGTCAAACCAGGCTCTTGGTGACTGCTTAAGGCCATAGAGGGATTTTTCAAGCCTACAAACTTTTTGGCAATTCAGCTTAGGCTCCATCCCAGGTGGCATCTTCATGTAGACTTCTTCTTCCAACTTACCATTTAGAAAGGCATTTTTTATGTCTAACTGATGAAGACCCCAATCTTTGTTCACAGCAACACTTAGTAGCACTCTGATCGTGTTTAGTTTTGCTACAGGGGCAAAAGTTTCCTTGTAGTCTATGCCATGAGTTTGTGAAAAACCCTGGGCCACAAGTCTGGCCTTAAATCTCTCTATGCTCCCGTCTGACTTGTATTTAATGGCAAAAACCCACTTGCTGCCAACAGCTTTCTTGCCTTTTGGTAAGTCTGCAATAGTCCAAGTGCCATTCTTTTCAAGAGCAATGATTTCCTCTTCAACAGCCTGCTTCCATCTCGGATCCTTTAGTGCATCATCAATATTTGAAGGGATTTCTTCTTTATCAAGGCAAGCTGTAAAAGCCTTAAAAGATGGCATCAAGTTACCATACGCAACATATTTTTGAATGGGATACTTAGTGCACTGCCGTACTCCCTTTCTTTTAGCAATAGGCAAATCTTCCAAATTAATTGAAGAGTTTTCATTACCTTCAACATCCTCAGCAGCAACTGGACTCATTTCCAACTCTCGGCAAGTTTCAGATTGAAAAACGGTCTCAGGAATTACTTTCTTCCTTCTAGTGTAAACACTGAGTTGTTTAGGGGTTTGAACAGTTTTAGAATGAGAGTTTTGGGAGGCTGCTGGTTGAAAAACAGATTCTGGAGTAGAGAGATCAGCGGGTAAAGTTTGTTTGGAAGATGTTATATCATCGGGAGGAGTAGAAATAAATTCTGAAGATATAGAAGGAATTACGGGTGAGTATACCTGTGGAATAGTAAGAGGCTACAATTCTTTCAAAGTCTCCCCCGGAATTGTAGGCTTCGAAAAATATGGGTCCTGTTCAAAGAAGGTTACATCCAAAGAGACAAAAAATTGTTTTGTAGAAGGATAGTAACATTTGTAGCCTTTTTTAAGTGAAGAGTAACCCACGAAAATACACTTCAAGGACCGAGGATCTAATTTTGACCGAGAAGGATCAATAGAATGCACAAAGACAGTACAACCAAATATTCGAAAAGGAAGTATAGAAGACATGGGTTTAAAATTTGGATAGCTCTCCAACAAAAGTGACTGTGGTGTTTGAAATTTAAGTACTTTACTAGGCATCCGATTTATAAGATAAGTGGCAGTCAATAAAGCCTCACCCCACAAGTAATTTGAAACGTTATTAGACAATAATAATGATCGAGTGACCTCTAGTAAATGCCTATTTTTGCGCTCAGCAGCCCCATTTTGTTGTGGTGAATCCACACAAGAGCTAATCTGGACTATTCCTTTCTCTGTAAAAAATTTCCCCAAAGAAGTGGTAAAATACTCTCTCCCATTATCGGACTGAAATATTTGAATTTTACTTTCAAATTGGGTTTCTATCATTGTATAAAACCTCCTAAAAATAGACTCAACCTCAGATTTTTCTCGCATTAAGTAAGTCCATGTTGTCCTGCTATGGTCATCTATGAAAGACACGAACCACCTATAACCATTAATACTCTTCACTCGAGAAGGACCCCAAATGTCACTGTGAATCAAAGAAAATGGTTTAGATGTTTTAGAAGAAGATGGTAAATAAGAAGCTTTAGATTGCTTAGCAAGAGGGCAAACATGGCATTTGAACAATTGCGGTTTTGTATGAGTAAACAAGTGAGGGAAAAGTTTGGCAAGATAAAAAAAATTGGGTGGCCTAACCGAAAATGCCATAACATGATTTCATCATGCTGTTTTGAGGGTGATATGGAACCAGAAAAAGCCTGAGATTGGAGGGGTTGCTTGCCAAAAAAGGTATAAAGCCCATTGTTCAATCTGGCATTGCCAAGTATCTTCTTCGAGTCCACTGCCTGTAAGATACAATTATCATCAGTAAACTCCAGAGAACATTGTAAACCCTTAGATAGCTTACTGACAGACAGTAGGTTGCACTTCAAATCTGGTACAAACAACACACCACTAAGCATTATATTTTCAGTGAGAAGAACTGAACCAGTCCCTTGTATTGGACATAAGGACCCATCTACAGTTTTAATAGACTGCCGAGAACAAAAGGGTTCAAATGTAGCAAACAAACCCCTATTACCAGTCATATGGTCGGAGGCTCCGGAGTCAATAATCCATGCAGGATTATTCTGTGTAGCTAAAAAACTAGGGAGAGCATTTGTCGAGGAAGTCTGACTTTCAAACCGATGGCAAGTGACTACTTCGCCAGAGAGTTCTGGAAAATCAGCAACAATTGGAAGGGAGTCTGTCGATGAATTAGCACCAGAGGATGCGGAAGGAAAAGCCATCGAGATAGATTTATGGATCAATACCTAGACTGATACCATGTAGAAATAAATAAGGTAGATTTACAGAGAAGAGAAAGAGAGTTTTTCTCTGTAATATTATATTCTCAATAATTTAATAGTTACAGAGGTGAAGCCCTTTTATAGACTTAATACAAGAGTTTCACTAACACTAGACTTTCTATAGGATTAGACTCTTATCCTTAGAGTAGTTAGAGTTACAAAACAATTAGAACACTAATTAAGATCATATTAGAGGCTAGTATTTACACGCTACTAACTTACAATATTTAATAAAAAGTAGTAACAAATACAGATGCAAAGCTCAAAATAGCAAACCAGACAGAACCAAATAATTGACTTCTTTACAATATCATTCAAATTAAGAATAATATCATAGAATCTTGATGAGGTGACGGGGACGACAGAAAAACCAAAATAATAGCACTGACAAAGACATAAAATCTAAAACTAGCAGTGAGGTTAAAGTCATCCAAGAACTTAGCTAGAGAACAAATAATGGACAAAGCATAATGCACTTGTATAATGTACCATAGCAAACTGGCTAATAACATCTAGACTAATAACAAATTTTAGCATAATTCTTTCAAAATTATTCAGCCAGCCACCCCGACTTGTTTTGATGTCCAAAAGTATGACACCAGAGAGAAGCTCATTCCTCAAATTCTCCACCTAGGTCCCTACGGCCACGAACCAACACTAAGCTCACAAAATGAAGCAGAAAAGTCCCAGGACACACCCTTTGTGAACCTGGGAACTACAAATTACAAAACAAAGGAACACAAACTAACCCAACGTGCAGTTCTTACTGGGCAGCAACTCCATGAAAGATTACAAAAGAACAACAAGAACCGTGACTAACACATAAAACCCTCAAAACCAACCAAAAGTTCAAGCAATCCAATTCACAATGTAAAACCCGAAATACCACCCACCCTAATTCAAGCAAAAAACCAAGTCAAAGACCAATCCAGTGCGAAAAGAAAAATTACCACATGCTGCCGCGATACTTAAGCGCATAGGGCCCACTTTCAAGTGTCCTCCCAAAATGGCTATGCACCTTATGCATCTCTTTGCCGCTTTGATCCAAAAGTGTGAGCTCAAAAAGCGCCCTGACGTCGGTCCCCTCGCTCGCCAAAGCAATGAACAACGAAATGTAGGCGGCATTATCTTCGGGGCTCTTCCCATCGGGATAGAAATAGACCGCCCACAAATATCCACCCACTATGAACGTGTCTGAAGCTATGTATTTGCCAACCCCTGATCCTTTCGACAGCGAATACCCCGTAATCTTGAACTGATGTGACCCGTTCACCGTCTCCGTCACCGACGTAGACACCGTGGAGTCACTTGCGGAGGATGACGAGGACGGCGTCGACGTTTCCCGTGGAACCCTCCCCATATTCCCCAAACGAAATTAGTAATCTCCTGAAGCCGAAATGGTAGCTTTTTTGAAACTTTCTTCTCTGTTAAAACCGATAAGGATTTCCCTCCGGAAATGAATTGTTTCTTTTGAGAAAATTTAGCGGTCCTTTAATTTTTCTGTTATTATGGGATGAATTTCTTCTAGGGTTTAGACGAGAGAGAATAAGGAGAAATGGTAATGATAATTGAAGATGGTGACTCTATTGGTAACATACGTGATTGTTATGAATTTCACATTACCAAGCAACTTATATACAGTTTCAATCTAGACAGTTTTTATTAAAAATATGTTCGATTTTAAAGAAAAATATCTAAAATATTCGAATATTTCGAGTTGACACGTTATATCTTAAGATAGAAACGAGCCTTCGATCGAGTCGAGTAAAAAAATTTCGAGTTATTCGAGTTGACGCGTCATTTTTACAACTCAAATTTTATTTGAATTTTTTTCAATTCGAGTCGAGTTTCGAGTTCCTATAAAAATTTAATTGTAATTATTTATCTTGTTAACATAATTTGGAATTTTGCTTTAAGGACCAAATTGAAAGAATGCGTAAATAACGAGGGCTAAATTTAATGAATTGTTTCAAATTAGGATTAAATTAATTGAATGTATAAATATGAAGGACTAAATGTGTCATTATACCAAATTTTATAACAGTCACTTAACAGTATTTAACGTCTAGTTACCATTTTGTTATAAAACATAAAGTTTAATTGTCGTTTTGTGATTTTTGAAAGTTTAGTTACCATTTTATTTTATTTTTACCAAAGTTCAATGATCGTATGTGTACTCTACCCAAATAATTACTAGTGTTATATTTTGATACCACACAACCCTTTGTATTTAAACTAAAAAATGTACAACATAAATCCTTAACACCCTAAATCATAGACTCTAATATATAAACTTTAAACTCTATTCGTAAACCTTATATTCTAAACCTTATAACTTAAATTCCAACATAAACCTAACCCTAGAATTAAAAGGATTGTGTATCAAAACATTTTTTCTTATGAGGTCCACTAATTGATCTGATGGTCATGAATGCTCATTCGTTCACTCTTTGTGTGAGTTTGAATCCCAAGATCCATCGAGTATATTATTATAATTTTACCTAATAAAAAAAAGTAATTTTCCTATAATTTATGTCTATAATTTTAGATGCTTTGACCAAAGACTCGGGTTGTTTGACATATTTATTTCTAAGTCAAAGAGTTCATTCAATTGGATCTTGAAAATCCTAGCAATCTCATTTCTTCTGGAACTAAAACCATTAAAAAAGGCTACAGAACATAACTTTGTTAGTTCGATATTGAATGTGCTTATAAATGATCGTGTCATCAATACACAGCTGCCGGTTCAGTGTTTTATGTGACATTTTTTAATTTATAAAACGAGTAAATATATATTTTGATATATAAAATCGATTTAAAGATTTAATTTAATATTTGAGTTATTGTTTAAATAGTACATAAGTTTGACATCATGTTTTAATTTGGTATCCAAAATTCTAATTATGTATCTAAATTTAGTTTTTGGTTCAAGTGTTCCGCCATCGAAACATTTGCTTATGAGTTTTGATAAGTTGCAATCATACCAGCTGGAAAATTAGGGGTATTTATTTTTTTTATCAGAGGTAAGATTTTAATATGTTGTATCAATTAAGGAAGACGGAGACAGTGGAAAGTTCTAGGGTGAAACCTATTAAAATAAAATGAGGTGTGTATATAAATTTTTATAAAAATTCATAAAAATTTATGTATATGTACCGAAATTTTTATAAAAATAGTAAATAATTGGGTATATTCATGAATGCTTACTACTTTTATGTACATACTGAAATTCTTACAAAAATTGTAAGCATTTGTGTATATACCTTAAGTTTCACCATTTTTGTAAGGATTTATGTATATGTACATAAATTCTTACAAAAGTGGTAAGCATTTATGTATATACCAAAATTTTTATTATTTTTGTAAGAATTTCGGTACATATACATAAATCTTTACATTTTTTTGTAAGGATTTATGTACACACCTCATTTTAGCCTCATTTTAATGTTTTTTTTTAATTTTCCCCGGAGACGGTAAATAAAAGAGGTTACGGCAATTTCAAGCGATTCATTTCGATTAATTTAGAACAAAAAGTCGTAAACAATATAATGATCGATAAATAAAAGAGAAAAATAAAATATTCGTGGACCTCTCATTGATGATGTGGAGTATTTAGAATGAGCACACAACCTTGATTGGTGGAGTTGTGAAGTCTAGCGTCATGATAGTTATTGACAGGCTGATAGAGTAAATTTGGTCGTAGACTTAATAGTTATCACGTCGAGACGCAACAATTGAGCATAGAGAGCAATTCAAAGAATAAGCGTCTTAAAAAAACTACAGCGGGAACTTACAAATTTTGTAGACGAGCCTTTAGAGAGACGAATATTAGGTACCGCTCTTCCGAAGACCTTAAATCCAGAGGTAGGTACAAGTACAACACAATAATATTACAATCCTTTTAACTAGAGACTTCCTTTCTGTAAAATAATTAGGTTGATGTCATTTTAATATTGTTTCAAAGGATAAATGGTTTCAATTTAACGACGGATACAGAGGGTTTGTATATTTTCCAACCCCACAATGTAAGTGTGTACATCGTTCGATTACGAGATTTGTATGAACTGTTCAGCTCCCTCGACTGTTTGTTGATCTTACTAGTTATTAGGGACATGCCTTGGTCGTGTTTTCCCACGCTAGGGGTTTGGTTTCAAGTCATCTGGAATTTTGTAATGGTTTAATATAAAAATAAATACTTAAATTATACTTCTTTTGAACTTTACGTACATGAACTGTTTTTTGATAAAAATAAGCGTTTAAAGTTTCAACCGTTACAATTTTAGATGCCTGATAGTTAACCACCGTTTAAAAAGCCATTAGCCAATCAGATCATGACGCGTGACATGTTTATTTTATTTTAGAAAAAGTTAAATTAAAACAATTTTTACCCAAAATGTTCAATAAAATCTAGAAATTTCCCGAGATTTATAAAATAGTCCCTAAAAATTCCCAAACTTAAACCTCAAACCGCAGCCGATCGCCGCCCTTGAGCCCACCTCTTTGATTGCCGGACTTAGCCGGTCATTTCTTCCAATACGGCGTCGCCAAAAATGTCGAACAGTGTGCTAGTCGAACGTTGATTTCACGTTCGTCGTTTGACTAGCACGTCATTCATCGTTTTCGGTGGTGTCGTGTCAGGTGAAATGACCGACTAAATTCAGCGACCAAATGGGTTGGCTCGGGGGCGATGATTAGTGGCGAAAACGATGTCGTTTTGGGGGTTTAGGTTTGAAAAATTTTAGAGATTTAAGTATTGTTTTGTAAATTTTGGGAAATTTCTAGGTTTTTTTAAATTGAAAAGTTTGGTTTTTTTTCTTCTGAAAAATAAAATTATTGTCATGTGTCAAACATTTATTGGCTAACAGATTTTTAAAACATCCCTTAACGACCAGACACCTAAAATTGTAACGATGTAAACATTAGGTACCTATTTTTATCAAAAAAATATTTTAGGCACCTAAAGTTCAAAAGAGGTACATTTTGGGCACTTATTTTTTATTTAAGCCTTTTGTAAATTGTTTTTCAGATGTCGAAAGTAATCTCGGGTTATTTAGTATTGTTTTTAAAAAGTGTTGTGAAAAAATATTTTTAAGCAATGCTTTCGAAAAATGTTTTGAAGAGTGTTTGTTATTGTTGTCAATAAATGCTCATTATTTTTAAAAATATAAAAGAACTGATGATATAAACGAGGATAAATGAATAATTGTATTCAAAAATACTTTTGTAAAAGCTAAAAAGTAGAAATTTTAACATTTGAAAAACATTTTTGACCTCAAAGGCCAAAGTTACATGTTGTTTTTGACCCCAAATATTTTTGACATTTTAAACATTGCTTTTAAAAATATAAAAGAATTGATGATACAAACGAGTATAAATAAATAATAATACTCAAAAGTGCTCTTTAAAAAAGTTAAAAGCAATCGATTTTAACTTCTGAAAAAAAAATATTTTTTAAACCAAATTGAAAAACGCTTTCGACCTAAAATGTTATATGTTCTACATTGTTTTTATTCCCAAAAAATTGACTTTAAAATCACTTTTAAAAAATAATAGAGTGGGACCTTAGACATTATTTCTTTTAGTGAAGTGGGCTTTGTTTGGTAAAGATGAAAGAATATTGGAAGGATAGAAAACTGGAGTGATGGAAAAATTGAAGGATAAAAAATACATTTTTGCTTTATATAGGTGTACGTGGTTGAGTGAAGTGATGGAAAACTACAGAAAAAATAAGTTTCTTTCCTCTCTATTGCTTGGTACAAAGGAAAAGTGGGAGGAAAGAAAATTAAGCTTTGAAAATTATAATTTACTTTTATTAAATTTAGTCCCTAAAATTTGTATTTAATCTAAAATTGACCCCTATTTGTTTTAATTTTTATAATTTAAACTAATATTTTTAATATAGTTTTATTTTTGTTCAATTTAATCCCTAATTTTTTTGTTAATTCAAAATTGGCCCATATGTATTCCTATTTTTTTATAATCGAGTCCAATATTTTTACTATGATTTTATTTTTGTCAAGTTTAGTACATAATTTTTATTTAATAATAAATTATCATCTATTTATTTCTAATTTTTTTAATTTAGTCTAATATTTTTATAATTTAATCCTTAGAGTTTGACAGTCAATGTAACACCTAATACCTGGTCTAGACGAATCCAACTCGAATATCGAATTCTACAAATGACCCATTTGTGGGCTAAAACAAATTAAAAAAACAAACATATTCAATTACCTGAAATTAAACAAACAACATAAAAATAAATCAGAAACAATTAACTAAAGTCACCCAAGAAAACAAACCTTTAAAACTTTAGAAAAAAAATAAATGATTAACAAAAAAGACATTTTAGTAATTTTACAAAATTTAAATTCAAAAAACATTCAAAAATTAAATAAAAGTTTAGTATAAGTAAAAACATCTTATACCACTATTTTGTTTTTTTTTAAAAAGAAGTTCAGATCGAAGTAAAATTAACTAAATTGAGGTTTAGGGACTAAAATGTAAATATTTTTAAGTTAAATTTTTAGTTAAAAACTCAGTTTCATATCTATTTTAGAATCATTAATTCCAATGAGACATAATAGTAAATTCATTTTGAAATCGGATTTCAAATAAAGTTAATTGAAAAAATAAATAGTTTATGAGCTATTTTGAAAATGTTCATAAAATGCAGGGACCAATTTTTAAAAAAGTTAAATTAAGCCTTCGTTTATGAAATTAATGTCATCATTGACATATATACCAAGTTTCAAGTTAATCTGAGCTAAAACAAATCCTTAATTGCAAAAGTGACTGAAACGTAAAGTCTACAATTATAAGATATTGGACTAGATTATAAAATAAATGTTTTAGATTAAATAAAAAATTTTAGGGACTAAAGTGAACAAAAATATTATTATATTCAAAATATTGAATTTAATAATAAAATTAGAAATAAATAAGGGTAAATTTTATATAAAAGTAAAAATTTTAGGGATTAAATTGAACAAAAATAAAATCATAATAAAAATATTGGATAAAATTATAAAAACATAATCATAAATATGGTGAAAATAAAATTAGAACTTTTAAAATATAACTTGATAATTTTATTATTAAAGTATAATAGCTTTCATTTTTCTTTCCTATTTTCCACTCAATTTTGGAGAGAAAATTATTTGTATAGGAGCAAGAAAAACTACCTCCCTTTTTATTTTCTTTCCTTCTAATTTTTCACTCTACCAGGCAACCCTCAAATTCAATTTCTTTCTTATTTTTTCTTCTCTCCTTCCTCCCTTCCACTTTTTCACCCAACCAAACCAAGTAGATGTAACAAGTCAAGGTTATATTTATAATTGTATTTTTTGTATTTTCTATCCCGACTTAAATTTGCACTCTTAAAATTTTGTAATTCTATACCCTTAAATTTCTAATATATTCTTCTTACCATTCGCAGTCCTAATATAAAATATTAGGTTTGTAACACCTCGGTTTTAGGCCCGGGAGTTATCGGTTTTGATGTAAGATTAGTTTCGAGTTAAATTTAAATTAAAAAGCTGATGTTTATAAAAGTTCTCATTATTTACGATAACGCCATTGATGAAAAATTTTAAGAGAGTTTTAAAAATCAAAACTACTCATCTTCTTCCAAAAATCATTTTCTCTTATTTTCATCTTCTTTCCTCCATTGAAGACCTTTGAAGGTAAATTCTCTTTTTATTTTCCTTGTTTTACTTAAATTTAAGTTAAATTAAAGTTGAATTTGCAAGGCCCATTAATTCTCAACCTTGAAATTTCAAGATTTATGAAAAGTGAGGGTTTTGGGTGAAATCCCGTATGAGTCTTTTAGGGCAGTGTTTTGGGGTGTTTTTAAAGTTTATTTTGAAGTCATAACATGTTAAAAAGGTTGCTTAATTATAGTATACCCGAAACTAGTCTTAGGGTGGATTTTAAAAGTGAAATAAGTGAGTTTTTGGCTTGATTTTGTGGTAAAAAGAGAGGTGGTGGTATGTGGACCTTGGATAGGTGTTTTTAGATGTTATTTGATGATTTTTGAGTGGTGATAGTGCTGGTTTGATTGGATTCCTGGTACCACTACTGTAGGTGATTTTTAGAAGTAGAAAATAAGAGTTTTTAAGGTGTTTATGTGGGGAAATGAAGGGCTGATGGTTGTACAGTCTTTAGGTGATGTTTTGGACATGTTTTGGAGTGTTTTAAGTGTTTAAATTGAAGGGTAATGGCTGGGTTTTGCTGGAGTACGAAAATGAGAATATTTGGGAGGAATTCAGCTTTGAATTGTTGAGAAAATATTATGGAATTGTGAGCTGATGTATAACAGCAAATTTGTGGTTGATTATACATTGTTTTTGATTGGTTAGAAACAACGGATTTGCCCTTGGGTGGTTTGGACGCGGTCCCGGGAAGTTCGGAAGCTTGAAACGGCTTTGTGGTTTGCATTGATGTGCGAATAATGAGTGGATACTGTTTTGGAATCTTATTTTTGTTTAATGAAGATTTGGGGTTTGGGTGGAGTATTGGAGACTAACCTAGACCCAAGATTAAGTTCATTTAATCTCGTTTGTTGGTTGATTTTTGGTTCTCGTGACATGTGTGATGTGATGATGTTTTTACTCACCGTTTAATGTTGTTGTGTAGTCGTTGTTGGTGTCGAGCCTCACGTGATGGTTATCGTTACTACGATGATGTGTAGTCCCACCGGTAGTGACTAGTAGAAGAGTACAGTGATGTGTAGTCCCATCGTTAAACTACTAGTTGAACGGTGATTTGTAGTCCCACCGGGTTTTGGGTTATGCATTTGCATACCTTGTATTGTGATGATTGTGTTTCGTTACGTCTTTCCTTAAATGGTTTTGCTTTAAAACTAAGATTTATGTTTTAAAAACTACATTGTTGTTGTGCTTTTAGAGCTCCACTCACTAAGCTTTATGCTTACGCTCTCTTTTTTCGACAATACAAATCATTAGCGTGGAGTTAGCAAAGAGCAAGGAAAGGGCGTCCAAGCGTGTGGTAGTTGCTCAAGTATTGTTTAGTAAATAATGTAGTAGTTTAGAAATGGGAAATTCTACGTGTTTTAAGAGCGTGTATCTAGACTTCTATGTGTTGGCTTTATGTTGTTAATACTTTGTGTTGATGGATTTGTAAACCATGTTTATGTTGATGCCTAAGTGTTTTGTATTTGAAGGCTTTTAACCATGTCTTATGAATGCTTAAGTGTTTTTCTTTAAAGGCATGTAAACCTTGTTATGCAATGTATTTGGTGGATGCTTGATTTCTTTAAATGAATGGCCTTGTCATGTATGCCTTATGGTTGATCATGTTTGTAGTAGAATGAATTGCCTATAGATTGTGTGTATGTTTGATGTTCTATGGTTCTTGTGGTTTTGGGGATGTTTGGGAACACTTGGAGATGCATAAAGCTGTCTTTAGGGTCACATAGATTGCAGGCATTTCGAAACGCGTGTAGTGGTTTCGGAACGGGTGTAGCTCCAGGGATACCCGTATCGGAACACGTTTTGATACAGTTTGACACTGTGAGCACCCGTCTCGGTACGCGTATCGAAACTATTGTCACTGTGAAGGCTCGTTTCAGAACCTATTTCGTAATGCTTTGCTTTTAGAGACCCAGTACCGGAAAAGAGTGGACCGTATCAGTACGGCATGGTCTGACTTTTGAACTGGAGCCTGCGTATCGAAACACATGTTTGTATTTGAGTTATTTAGCATCTTCAAGGGTTCTCGGATGTCGGGTTTTAGTCTCGTTGGTTGTATGATTTCTGATTATGTTTGTGCGCATCGTTTATGTATGATCTTGGTTTCGTAAGCATGCAAAAAGGACTAACTTGACACTTGGTAAATTTATATCACCTTACGTCTGCTTGAATGTTCCTTTATTGTTTCCGTTGTCGCTGACAAATAGGACTAAATGATACGTTTAGATAAGATAAATAAATGAAAATTTTTCTAGGGTTGCTAATTGAAGTGGAGCCTTAACGGGTTTCACTTCGATTTTCCCCGAGTAACCTACTCGGACCGATCAGTCGTCCAGACTGGGACGAGGGGGTTACATTTGTTGGTATTAGAGCCTGAGGTTTCCAAGACCTCGGGTAGGTAAGTGAGGTAAGTTTGAAGTGTTATGTTGTTGCTATGTATCGGTGAATGTTTTGCCATGTATGCTTGATGTTTGCTTGTTAGTACGGTGTTTAAAAGCATGTGTTAGCATGATGGTTGTGTTGAGGCGTAGTCTCGAGTTCCCATTGCTACTATTACTTATTTAAAAAGATTTTGAGTAAAGGAGTACTTGAGCACCTTGGACCCTTGCTCTTGCTAACCCCATATATTTTTGGTTGCGTGTTTTGTTTGTTGTTGTATTATTGCTTTTGGCATGTATGAGACCGAGGCGTGGGCCTGGAGCTGGTAATCATGAATATGAGGTTTCAGAGAATGTGAATGATGAGAGAGTTCATCGCTCTATTTCAAGGCAGTTTGACCGTACCAGAGTTTGAGGTACAATTTGTCTGTTTGGGTTAGCGTGCATATGAGTTGGTTCCTGTTGAGAAAGAACAATGTGACCGATCCTGATATGAGTTGGTAAAAGAAGTGAAGACCTATGAGTTAGCTTCCGAATGATATCGATGTTATAGCAGGTAATTTCTCGATACAACCATTGAGTTTATTTTCTCTAATTAATTCTAGATCCACGCAATCGTATATTTTGAGTGAGCATGCAAAGCTGTTGAATTTACCTTGTGAGGTACTAGAGGTAGGTGTTAGTGTTACTAGTTACTTCGGGGATATAGTTGTGGTTAGAAAGATGTACGAAAGATGTTTGTTGATAGTTTAGGGTCACGTGTTTCCAGTAGATGTGATGGAATTGCCTTTTTACGGTTTTGATGTGATATTGGGCATGAATTGGCTTGTAGAACATAAAGTTAGGGTAGACTTTGAGACAAAGCGAGTTTTCTTAAAGCTTGCAGATGACTATGAGATTGTAATGGTAGGTGAGAATGTGAAATTCTTATCGAATGTTGTTTTAGCTTTAGAGGCTCAGAAGTTGTTTGACTTTGGTTGTCAGGCCTACCTAGCTTAAGGATGAATCTGAATATAAACGAGGTCAGACCACAAGATATCAGAACAATATGTGATCTCCCAAAGGTGTTTCCAGAAGAATTGCCTGGTTTGCCGTCTGATAGAGAAATTGAGTTTGCTATTGAGACATATTCTGATTTTGCTCCTGTTTCGGTTGCTCCGTACCGTATGACATCGAAAGAATTGAAAGAGTTGAAGACTCAGTTGCAAGAATTGTCAGTTAGAGGTTTTATCCGTCCGAGTTCTTCGCTTTGGGGCGTACCGGTATTGTTTGTGAAGAAGAAAGACGGTAGTATGAGAATGTGCATCGATTATAAATAGTTGAATCAGTTGACAATGAAGAACAAGTATCCATTGTTGCGTATCGATGACTTGTTTGACCAGTTGAGAGGGGCATCAGTCTTTTCAAAGATAGATTTGAGATTCGGGTATTACCAGTTGAAGGTAAAGGAGGTTGATGTTCCGAAGACAGTTTTTAGGACTAGATATGGTCACTATGAGTTATTAGTTATGTCGTTTGGGCTGACGAATGCACTGCTGCTTTCATGGACATGATGAATATGATTTTCCATTAGTATCTAGACCAGTTTGTGGTTGTTTTCATAGATGATATTTTGGTGTATTCGTGTACCGAGGAAAACTATGACCGGCATTTGAAGATAGTTTTGTAGACCTTGTTAGACAACCAGTTGTATGCAAAGTTGAGTAAGTGCGAGTTCTGGATCCAAGAAGTAGTCTTCCTAGGACATGTAGTGCCATCCGATAGGATTAGAGTTGATCCGAAGAAGATAGAAGCCATTGTTGAGTGGAAGTAACCGAAGTCTGTGACAGAGATTCGTAGTTTTCCAGGCTTAGCCGGATACTATAGGAGGTTTGTGAATGGTTTCTCGAAGATAGCCGCTCATTTGACAAAGTTACTTCAAAAGAATGTTCAGTTTGAGTGGTCAGATGCGAGACATCAAGCCTTTGAGAAATTGAAAGAAGCCTTGACCAATGCACCGATTTTGATTCAGCCAGAGTCGGGGAAGGACTATGTGATCTACAATTATGCTTCATATGTAGGATTAGGTTGTGTACTTATGCAAGACGGGAGAGTTGTGGCTTATGCCTCGAGACAGCTAAAGACTCATGAGCGTAATTATCTAACACATGACGTAGAGTTAGCTGCAGTTTTGTTTGCTTTGAAGATGATTTAGAGGCATTATATGTATGGTGAGAAATGCACAGTGTATATAGATCACCATAGCTTGAAATATTTGATGACACAAAAAGAGTGGAATCTTAGACAACGTAGGTGGTTAAAATTGCATAAAGACTATGATCTCAAGATTGAGTATAATCTGGGAGAGCCAACGTAGTAGCCGATACTTTAAGTAGAAAAGTGGTAGTTGAATTGCGAGTTATGTTCGCTAGTTTGAGCTTGTCGAGTGATGGTGGTTTAGTGGCCGAGCTTCAGGTTAGACCTGCGTTGAGCTAGATGATTAGAGAGAAACAGTTGCAAGACAAATCTTTGGCACCTCACGTGCAAAATATAGCGGAAAGAAGACACACAGAGTACAATTTCAGAGATGATGAGGTTTTGTGTTTCAGAGACAGAATAGTTGTGCCGAATGACGGTGATTTGAGACGTACTATTTTGAGTGAAGCTCATATCAGTCTATTGGCTATACATCCGGATAGTAAAAAGATGTATCGTGGGTTGAAAGATGAGTACTATTGGGTTGGTCTGAAAAGAGATGTTGTCGATTTTGTGAGCAAGTGCATGGTTTGTCAATGTGTTAAGGCAGAACATCAATTTCCGTCTGGTTTGTTACATCCGTTGGGAATTTCAGAATGGAAGTGAGAAAATATTACTATGGACTTCGTATCAGGTTTGCCTTTGACTTCTTCTAAGAAGAATTCAGTTTGGGTGATTGTTGACTGTTTCACAAAGTGTGTTCATTTCATAGCCGTTCATACGACCTACTCTCTAGATAAGTTGACCGACTTGTACATCAGTGAGATTGCGTGGTGTGTCGAAGTCGATTGTGTCAGGTAAAAATTCAAGGTTTACAACTAAATTTTGGGAATGTTTGCATAGTGCTTTGGGTTTCCGTCTGAATTTAAGTACATCGTATCGCCCTCAGTCTGATGATCAGTTAGAGAGAGATATTCAAATATTATAGGACGTGTTGAGATGTGCGTTATTGACCTTCAGTGTTACGTGGGAGATCTATTGAGCTTGTAAGGGTTAAGTAGCGACATAGAGGTGTGGAAGAAGCCACTTGGGGTAGAGAAAGGACGATATGGAGAAACGGTTTCCGTATCACTTTCCGTCAGGTAATTTTGAGGACGAAATTCCCTAAGTGGGGAAGAGTTGTAACACCCTGGTTTTACGCCCGGGAGTTATCGATTTTGATCTAAGATTAGTTTCGAGTTAAATTTAAATTAAAGAGCTGGTGTTTATAAAAGTTCTCATTATTTACGATAACGCCATTAATGAAAATTTTTAAGAGGGTTTTGAAAATCAAAACCACTCATCTTCTTCCAAAAACCATTTTCTCTCATTTTTCATCTTCTTTCCTCACCTTTGAAGGTAAATCCTCTTTTTATTTTCCTTGTTTTACTTAAATTTAACTTAAATTAAAGTTGGATTTGCAAGGCCCATTAATTCTCAACCTTGAAATTTCAAGATTTATGGAATGTGGGGATTTTGGGTGAAATCTCGTATGGGTCTTTTAGGGCCGTGTTTTGGGGTGTTTTAAAGTTTATTTTGAAGTCATAACATGTTAAAAAGGTTGCTTAATTATAGTATACCCGAAACTAATCTTAGGGGTGAATTTTAGAAGTGAAATAAGGGAGTTTTTGGCTTGATTTTGTGGTAAAAAGAGGGCTGGAGGTATGTGGACCTTGGATAGTTGTTTTTAGATGTTATTTGATGATTTTTAAGTGCTGATAGTGCTGGTTTGATTGGATTCCCGAAACCACTACCGTAGGTGATTTTTAGAAGTGGAAAATAAGAGTTTTTAAGGTGTTTATGTGGAGAAATGAATAGCTGATGGTTGTACAGCCTTCGGGGTGATGTTTTGGACATGTTTTGGAGTGTTTTAAGTGTTTAAATTGAGGGGTAATGGCTGAGTTTTGCTGGAGTACGAACATGAGAATATTTGAGAGGAATTCAGCTTTGAATTGTTGAGAAAATATTGTGGAATTGTGAGCTGATGTATAACAGCAAATTTGTGGTTGATTAAGAGATTAATACATTGTTTTTGATTGGTTAAAAACAACAGATTTGGCCTCGTGTGGTTCGAACGCGGTCCCGGGAAATTCGGAAGCTTGAAACGACTTTGTGGTTTGCATTGGTGTGCGAATGGTGAGTGGATACTGTTTTGGAATCTTATTTTTGTTCAATGAAGGTTTAGGGTTTGGGTGGAGTCTTGGAGACTAACCTAGACCCAAGAGTAAGTTCATCTAATCTCGTTTGTTGGTTGATTTTCGGTTCTCATGATATGTATGACGTGATGATGTTTTTAGATTGTTTTTACTCTCCGTTTAATGTTGTTGTGTAGTTGTTGTTGGTGTCGAGCCTCACGTTATGGTTGTCGTTACTACGGTGATGTGTAGTCCCACCGGTAGTGACTAGTAGAAGAGTACAATGATATGTAGTCCCATCGAAAAACTACTAGTTGAACGGTGATGTGTAGTCCCACCGAGTTTTAAGTTATGCATGTGCATACCTTGTATTGTGATGATTGTGTTTCGTTACGTCTTTCCTTAAATGATTTTGCTTTAAAACTAAGATTTATGGTTTTAAAACTGTATTGTTGTTGTGCATTTAGATCTCCGCTCACTAAGTTTTATGTTTATGCTCTCCTTTTTCAACAATGCAGATCATTAGAGTGGGGTTAGCAAGGAGCGGGGAAAGGGCGTCCAAGCGTGTAGTAGTTGCTCAAGTATGGTTTAGTAAATAATGTAGTAGTTTAGCAATGAAAAATGTTACGTATTTTAGGAGCGTGTATCTAGATTCCTATGTGTTGGCTTTATGTTGTTAATACTTTGTGTTGATGGATTTGTAAACCATGTTTATGTTGATGCCTAAGTGTTTTGTATTTGAAAGCTTTTAACCATGTCTTATGAATGCTTAAGTGTTTTGCTTTAAAGGCATGTAAACCTTGTTATGCAATGTATTTGGTGGATGCTTGACTTCTTTAAATGAATGGCCTTGTCATGTATGCCTTATGGTTGATCATGTTTGTAGTAGGATGGATTGCCTATAGATTGTGTGTATGTTTGATGTTCCATGATTCTTGTGGTTTTGGGGATGTTTGGGAACACTTGGAGATGCATAAAACTGTCTTTAGGGTCACACAGATTGCAGGCATTTCGAAACGCGTGTAGTGGTTTTGGAACGGGTGTAGCTCTAGGGATACCCGTATCGAAACGTGTTTCGATACTGTTTGACACTGTGAGCACCCGTTTCGGTACGCGTATCGAAACAAATTGCGACTGTGAAGGCCTGTTTCGGAACCTGTTCCAGAACGCTTTGCTTTTAGAGACCCTCGTACCGGAACGGAGTGGAACGTATCGGTACGACCTGGTCTGACTTTTGAACTAGAGCCCGCGTATCGAAACGGGCAAGCCTATTTCGAAACGCATGCTTGTATTTGGGCTATTTAGCATCTTCAAGGGTTCTCGGATGTCGAGTTTTAGTCTCGTTGGTTTTATGCTTCCTGGTTATGTTTGTGCGCATCGTTTATGTATGATCTTGGTTTCGTAAGCATGCAAAAAGGACTAACTTGACACTTGGTAAATTTATGTCACCTTATGTCTGCTTGAATGTTTCTTTATTGTTTCCGTTGTCGCTGACAAATAGGACTAAATGATATATTTAGATAAGATAAATAAATGAAAAATTTTCTAGGGTTGTTAATCGAAGTGGAGTCTTAACGGGTTTCACTTCGGTTTTCTCCGTGTAATCTACTCGGACCGGTCAGTCGTCCAGACCGGGACGAGGGGGTTAGAAGATACGTCCTAGTTTATATGTATTCATATGGATAATAAGCAGCAAACCACTACTAGAGCGGAAAATACCTAATTAAAGGGGAAAATAAATTTATTTAATCAAATCATTCACAATCCTAATATAAAATATTAGGTACGTCCCAGTTTATATGTATTCATATGGATAATAAGCAACAAACTACTACTAGAGCGAAAAATACATGATTGAAAGGGAAAATAAATTTATTTAATCAAACCATTCACAATCCTGATTGAAGGGGAATATTTTATATATTCCGTGCTCAAGACTTATGTATTCATTTTCTTTCTTCCTTTTTCTTTTCTACTTTTCCACCAACCAAACAAAGTCTAAAGGAATCAGAGAAGTAACAAGTGGAGGTTATGAATTTGCAAGGACAATGAGATTGTGTATGAATTGAAAGGGTTGTAGGCCTATGTTTTTTTTACCACTGTCTTTCAAATAGTAATATTTTAATGAGGCATCTTTGGTAAATAAAAAAAAATATTATACCTCCGAAGAAAGAACCTCGAGAAACATGAGGTGCAGGATGCTGTGTTAATCTTGTGAAACGAATAATGGAGCTTGTAAGCAAAGCAGTTAATAAATTTTAACCAAATCAAGGGCTTTCCACTTTCCAGATTCCAACACTAACCCTCAAAAATCACGTTCGACCCTATGGTAATTTCCCCAATGGCATAGTACTCATTTTCCGAATTTTCTACAACAATTTTATCATATTTTTTATTAAATAAAGAGTGTTACATTTTCATACCGAGATTCGAACTCATACAAAATAAGATAATATGAATATCCTTAGGACCTTAGTCACTAGGTCAATTAATAGATCTCAATTTTATAATATTTTTTTAAATAATTGAGTAATATTTTTAAACAAATGAAGAAGAAAAAATATTTCGATACATAAAGTACACATAAGTGTATCAAATTTAGGGTTTAGAGATTTATGACCTAAAGTTTAAGTGTAGAATTTAAAAATTAAAATTTAAGCTTAAAATATGCAGCTTGTTTAAAATAAATCTCATAACATATGTATCGACAAATAACTCAATAAAAAAGAGTGTGGCCAACAAAATCAAATGAAAAAGGCATTCTGGAAGATGGACAAAGAATCACTAAGAGTCGATATCTTTGAGCCAAATTAATTTATTATCTTTCGATTATTAAGATTTCGACAAATAATAATTCTTCATCAATGACAGAGTAAATAGTAGTTTAATTAACACTTTGACACCTCGTTTGATACAATAAATATAAAAAATGTGTGTTTTATTAAATAATACTTGTGTATTAAAAAGATGAATGAAAGATGGTTGTTATTACATTGAAGTGTTCGGTTGTGAAATTTGTGATAAAATTAAAATATAAGTATTATGTATTAATGTATCATTTTACCGTTAAAATTCTAGGTTCATATTTTCTCTTGTTTTGAACATTGATTATCATATTAGTTTAGGGTTTATGATTTGACATTTAGCATTTAAGCTCTATGATTTAAGGTTTGAAGTTTAGGGTTTGTAATTTGGGATTTAAGTTTTTTGGCTTATGTTTTGAGGTTTAGGGTTTAGGGTTTAAGGTTTTGAGTTTATGAGTTTATGGGTTGGAGTTTATTATTCATGGTTAAGAGTATATGTGTTGATGTTTGTGGTTTATAGTTTGAAGATCAAGGTTTATGAGTTTAGAGTTTATGTTTTAGGGTTTTAGTGGCCAATGTTTGTGGTTTATGGTTTAGAATCGAGGGTTTAGTATTTGTGGTTTATTGTTTGAGGCTTAAAGTTTGTGGTTTAAGGTTTAGGGTTTGATGTTTATGATTTAAGTTCAAGGTTTGTGGGGCTGGGGTTTATTGTTTAAGGTTTAGAGTTCGTGGTTCTATATTTGGGGTCTATAGTTTAGGGTTGGGTGAAGATCATTGTTTATGAGTTTAAGATTTAGGGTTAGTGTGCTTATAATGATATAAATACGTGAAAAATAGTATGAGAGTGTTATTGACAAAACTGGCGTGTTAAATAAACACCATCTCCCCATGATAAATATCACACAAGTTGCGTATAAAATAATACATCGTATTAAATTTTACATTTACTAAACGTACATATAAAAATAAATTTCATTATAAAAACGTATTAAATAATATAATACGCCAATTACAATCCAACCAAACGGATAATAGTAGAAACATGAGATGCACCATGCAAGATGTGCCAGGTGCTGTGTGTAAAATTGTTATTTTGTGAAACGAATAATAGAACTTGTAAGAAAGTCTACAACATTTAACAAAATCAAAAGGCTATCCGTGTCAAGATTCCAACACCGACCCTCCGAAATTCCGTCCAGTCCCCTGTCGCATATTCACTACTTCGATTGATTTTAGAGTTGTCAAATAAGACGTTCGGGTTGTTCGGTTTGGTCATTTTAAGTTTAACTATATTTGATTAATGTTTAGGTTGAATAAATTCAATTTTAGTTTGAGTTTATGATGATTCAGGTCAAGTTAATAGGAGATCGGTCGAGTCATACCCATATATATAGTCTTATAAAGTTAACATATTTAGTTTTCTAGTGAGTTCTATGACAATTTATATTCTATTTTTTATTTTTCTAATACATTTTGTTGTTTTGTCGCTTTCAGTTTGAGTGAAATCAGTTCGAATTTATTTCAGTTTAACTAAAATTTATGGTGATTCGATTATTTTAGGTTTTAGATTATATTCAAATCATTGTATTCAGGTTGATATCAGATCTCGGGTCAAGTTTTTTCGATCTATTCGATTTTTCTAGTAAAATATACTGTTTGCAGCTTTTGAAATGGAGGGATGGAGTTGCAGCAATCCCCGACGTAAGAAGAGGAAACATGGAGCAGCGTCACGCCCATGAATATCGTCGTCAACCTCATCAATAGTTTCATTCACATGTTCAATTTCAATTTCAAACCCCGGTTCTGAATCCGATACCCTCTCCATTTCCCACCAACTTTTCGCCCGTTTCCCAATTCTTTCCTTGTCAAAAAAGAAGAACAACAACGAGATTTGTCCTTCCTGAGTTGTACACATTGGGTTCGTATATGGCTACAAGAAAAATAAAGCATTGGAAAGCTAAGGGAATTTGATCCTCACATCACCTTCTAAGATATACCACTAAACCAGCTGAGCTTGCTAGTTCTAGAATCTACATTTGCTTTTACCTCTAAAAGAGTTTAGCAATTCAGTCCCAACAATTTCGAAAGTGAGCAAGTAAAGATAATTAATCACGGCGTTAAGTTTTTGGTTAATATAATAATAAATTTAGACTTCATGTTTTATATGTCAGGTCTTAACTCTGAAAGATTTAACAAATTTAACTCTCAACATCAGTAGAATGTGTAAATAATTATGTGTTACGATTTCTACAATCAGGATCAAATTGACATAATATTGTAAAAACCGAGGGTTAAATTTGTCTAGTTTTGGAATAGAGAGGACCGGGTTGCTCTATGTTTTTGAAAGGGACCAATTTGTCAAATTTTAAATTGAGAGGGACCTAAGAGGTGAGTTTACCAAAATGAAATATTATTACTATGTGTTTTCCCACTTTACAAGGAGTATAAAACTGGCTTTTGGGTTGGGTCTACTCAAAATCTCAAAAACATACTAAAAAACACTCCCATTAAATTAGCATCAATGGAAATGAATCAAAGAAGGTCCCCCCACGGCGTGTGCGAGAAAATCTTTAGGGCAATCGCTTTGGGTCCTTCTTTCACCACCGTTCACCGGAGTATCACAAGCCCTCCACAACCACCAACAACTCTCAAACATGCTCCAACTCCACCGTTGCCAAACACCGTGAAGCTGGCATCTCCACACTTCCCTAAACCTGCAGACGGTGATCAAGGAGCGGCGATTCCCATCAAGTTTGTCTATTCCACCACCACCACCAGCACCACTTCTTTGCCTACTCCGACCGAGAAGCCAAAGAAGGAAGAAGCTAAGAAACCAACAAAGAAGTACGCTTCATTCGATGAATTTATAAAAGAAACCAAGAAGAGGATCATGTCAGATGAGGAGGAGGAGGAGGAGGAGGAGGATTTGGACAAGGTGGTGGTGGAATTTGGTAAGAATCGTCATTTTTCCAATTAGAATTTGCTTCACATGACAGAGACAAGTTCTTCGACAGCAATGAATAAACCCGAGTTTCTCCGCATATATATGTCTGTATTTATACAATGTATACGCCTACTGTTTCTCTACAAACACCTACTATTTGTTATTTATTCAATAATTTAATAGCTCAAATTATGATTTTGTCCCTCTATTATTATCAAATTTAAGATTTAGTTTTTGTACTTTTATGTTCTTATTAGTTAGACCACATTATTTTTCTTACATTAGTGTAAAGGTTAAACCTATCATGCAAATGATAAATCCAAAACATAGTATCATTAGAAATTTGACAAGAGTAGTCAATTATATTAACAATTTAGACCAACTAATGACACTATAAAATGGACTATATCGCAAAATTTAGTATGATAGAGAGACCAAAACCATAATCCAACCATTTACCAATGAAGAGAGAGCCAATTCAGGTTGTTTCTAAGTAAGGGTGTTCATTGTCGAATATCGGATTCGATCTGATCCATTTTTTCGGATATTCGGTTTTTTTAGATTGACGATATAGTGATTCGTATCTGATCTAAAAAATCGGATATCGGATAATCGGATCGGATATTCTGATATTTTATTATTCGAAAATATATTTTGATTTAATTATTTTCTTGAATTAGAAAGTCATATTTATGAACATTTCGGAATTTCGAATATAACAAATAACAAATTGCTAAATATAATAAGATTCGCATCTATGAAAATTTCAATTTTTTTAATTTCCAGATATAACAAGCATCAAATTGTTTAAAATAACAAAATTAATATTCATGAAAATTTGAATTTTGGGATAATCCAAAATTTAAAATATTGATATCTGTATCCGATCCGAAAAATTTAAAATCAGATTGAATATCTGACCTAAAAATAAAAATCGAATCAGATTAAAAATAATCGGATCGAATCGGTCGAATCAAATATTTTTTAACACCCCTAATTCTAGAGATTCAAAAAGAACAAAATGAGAGAAGCCCACAGAGGGGACACATCATTATTGGATTTGTCAACAGTCCATCTTATAATTGGAGTTCCCAAACTCTACCTTGGCCCAAATTGCATGAGTTAGGACTCAAATTATTCAAGACATTAGCCCTTGCTTTAAGCCTCAGCCCCCATCTTTCCTCTTAAAAAAACAGCTTGGGTTTTCAACATTATGCCAATCTTTTCTTTGTATCAGCTACCTCTGTCTCTCTAACTGGATTTTTCTATTCCTCCATTAGCCCATGTATTGTGCATAAATTTGGTTTTCGAACTTTAATTTCATCTTTTCTTTAATCGTCTGGTGTGATTACAAAATTGTGTATGTTTATTCATCCTAGTCTTTTAACAACGTGCACATATACCGTGCAAACAAGCTATTCGAATTCGGGTCACCTAAGGATAACATCATTCTCCTTTTCGCTAGGACCAATTGATGGGTTCTAAATTTGATCATTTTTAATCTATGTACTTTTCAAAGTTTAAAATTTCGTTCTTGACTCAAACAATAGCCAATAAATTCGTTAAAGTCAAATTCTACTATCAGTCCTTATATTATGTGTAAGGTATATATTTAGTTCGTTTTCTCCAGCTTGATCATCTTAAATCCCCAATAATTTGATCATTTTGTCCGTTTATTAACTAGTTCAAGACTGAAATTTCAAATTTCAGAAAAGTCCAAGGACTAAAATGACCAAATTAGAATGCATGGACTGATTTCACAACTTATACATAATACAAGGACTAATTACAGGATTTGACCATTGGAAAACATATATAAACTCGAATGTTCTTCTTCATGCATGATTAAATATCAAATATATATATATAATCATGGTTTTGGGAGTAATTAAACACCTTAAATGATTCCAATTATTTTCTAATCAATGAAGACAGCCTTCCAGCTTCATGAAAGTAGACAAAGAACTGGTCCTTAAAACCATACAAACCACTCCCGGGAAATACATAAATAAATAAAAAGAGACCTTTGGGTGGTCTCAGGGAGCAGAGTTGATGCAGTGTCTTTTCCCCAATTAAATTAAGGTTTGACCTTAAAAACTATGATGCAGCTGCTGACCCGACATGCACGAGTTTTGCTGTTCTCCATGTCCAAAACCTGACCAAAGTACACGTCTAAATCTAAATCTAAATCTAAATCACATAAACATTCTTTAATCAACCTCTACTTAAGGCTTAATCCAGTTTTATTATTGTTTAGGCAGCTCTGGAAACAGATTACAGAAGGCTGAATCCAAAAGTCAGATGCTATGGAGCTAGATGCAGTTTATTACAAATAAAAAAAAAGCTGCTGCCAAAGCTAGGGGATCGAGCTGGTGGTCCTAACTAAACATGCAGCGGTTTAAACCCTTTTTTCGTGAGTAAAAATTTAACTCATTTTCGGTGTACCTATTTATATTTTTACACTAAAAATTTAAGTTTAAAGTTTAGGGTTAAAGTTAAGATTTATGATTAGAGTTTATGGAATTTAGAGTATGGTGTATTTTTAGGGTTTAGGGTTTAAAAATTTTAAATTAAGACTTAAAATTTATTTATTTTAGTGTTGAAGCATAGAAAGAGATACCGAAAAGGGACATTCCATTTTTATTTTTTCATAAGCAAATATCAAGTATTTTTATTTAAAAATGTTATATTTACTTTTTTTAATAATGAATAATAAAGTGATAAAGTCTACAAGTCAGGAGTTTCCTTTTGTTTTGTTTATTTAGATAATAAACAAATAGTTTAATGGGAATCAGTTAGTTGATGACCACATGTTAGCTGCATTCACCCAGATTCTGCATTTTTATAAATGAAAATGGTTAAAGCCTGCTTAAAGTCAAACATATTAATAATACTAAACTCTATGTTTTATGGTCGGTGTGTTGCAATTTCTAAAACCTTTCTTCTTTATAAGTCTGTCCATGAATGTATCAAGTTTAGTAGTATTATGATTCTTAATTATGTCATTTCTTTTAAAAAGAATAAGTTTGATTCTCTACTTTGGTAATTTGTCCTTCTATTTGTGTTATTTAATACGGATTGATTTTTTAATTTTACAATCAAATTATTTTAAATCTCAAAATTTTTTAATTGAGTTTTTTGACCGTTGTTTAATATTTAGAGTAAGTCAGAGAACCCAACTAGTTGTTCAATCCGCTTTATCTACAAGGTATGTGGCACATTGAAGATTAAAAAAATATGAACATATACTACCTTAATTAATATTGTACACGATTTACGAATAATGCCATTTTATCCTAATGCGCTTTCAAGATATCTTTAAAAGTAGGAAGAATTTTTTTTAAGATTAAAACCCCGTTTATCATTGCTTTTGGAATGTGTTTTTTGGGTTAAAAGTACTTTTTTTTTGGAGTAATAAGCATTCTTTTAGCCCTAAAAGCACACTTAAATATATAATTTTTAGAAGAAAAAAAGTGCGGTTGAAAACTAAATACGGATACTGAAATTTTTAGCTCCAACAATTACATATTAAATTTTTTCGATAGACGTCAGTTGTATGCATGCATGGGAAAAGAAGTCGTACTACTTTCCCGATGACTTCACGCAATTAAAAATATACTCTAAAATCATCAAAATTTTCTAACGACTTCCGCAATTATCCCTACTTGGAGAAATAAAAAACCATTCACCTCACTTTACAAAATAATAAAAAAAACTCACACCATTATCCGAACAAAATTATCAACAATGGTAAACTAGTACTAAAACAATCCGCTACTTAAAATTATAACACATTGCACAATAAAAAAAGCTCGACAAAGTCCACACCCTTACCATTAGGTTGGCCCTTTAGAAAAACAAATATTTGTATGTTTTCTTTGGATATTAAAGTATTTGGTCCTTCTTCAGATATTTTGGTGTACAACTTTTCTTTTTCTTTCTTTTCGCCTTGTTGGTTGGAGTTGGATTTTGAAAATTAAATATTTTTTCCACGATAAAAGATGATATATTTCTAAGAGTTTGATCTTTGGAATCTTCTTTTTCTTTCTTTATTTCTAGAATATTGTGTTTATGCTGTGAATACTAAATCAAGAGAACAAAGAAAAAGACTGTCAAAAGTAATGTTTGATTTTAACATGGACGGCATATTTGAAAACTACAACTTCAAATTTGATAGAATCAAAATTTTAAATTATGTTATCAAAAATTGAGTTGTTTTTTTTATTTCAATAGAGAGACGGTGGCCATCCATTTGATTTTGAGAAGCTTATTGCTTGCAAAGTTTAGCCACAACCTTTCATGCAAAATGAGAATCAAATAAAGCTGCAACGAGGAAGAGCAAGAGGAAAAAGATAAATATAGCTTTTGTCATCTTTGAAAACCACCCTATTTATTATTTATTGCAAAACAAAGTGACACAATGGAACTTTAAGGCATATATATTTTTTATATAATAATTGATTTTTAATTTATCATGTACAACATATATGATTTTTTTTAATTCAGTTTACTCAATTTACAATATTGAAATTTAATTTTTTTACTATGCTTAAAGTGAAAAAAGAGTCGATTTTAACATGTATTAGGGAAATGAAAAATGAATATTTTGGTATAACTACGAGTATTCAATTTATTGTCAATTAATCAGGATCATGTTTTGTATATATCCCATTATGAGGTGGTCTTTCTAACTTTTTTTTTACATTCACAACGGTAGGATTTGAATCATTGACTTTGCTTGAGAGACCTAATACCTCATCTTGTTATATCAACTGATTATTGGTAAAAATAAAAAATAAATTTCGAGTTATTATTCTTGATTCACCGTATTATTAAATATTTAATCAAAACAAAGTTTAACCATGTACATGATAGAATGATGAAATTCTCTGTATGTACATTCTTCGGTTCTAGATGTGCAATTTAATACGATTAACTTTTTCAATGTACTCTTTGTAATATCCAACTTCATGATTCTATAGATATATTGCTACTTTTGGAGGGAAAACAACGTGATCTTTTGAATATATGGATCAAGTAGAGAAAAGTTACTAAATTTTAAAGGGTAAATTTCACCAGAGGTCCTTTATGTTTAGGGCACGTTCTATTTTAGTCACCCAGTATGAAAAAAGATTATTCTTGCCACTTATATTTTTTACCGTTACCATTTTGGTCACCCAACCATTAGCCTCCGTTAATATTTGTTAATACAATAATGTGGCACATTAATAAAAAGGGTATAATTTCTATTTTAAACCCTAAATTTCTATATATTTTATTTTTTTCACCATCTTCAAGCAAAAGAAGACCTAAAAAACTTTTTTCAAAATTTCTCATCTCCAACCTTAACCTTAATTTTTACTACTGTCACTGTTGTAAGCCGACACTGCTGCCTTAGCACCTTCCCAAGTTACATTTCATTCTCTCTCTTGGTTTATGAATTTAAAGGCCCATTTTGTCATATGTGGTTTCTTTGATCTTCTATTTTTCTATGTTTGTTTGATTACTTTCTTTACTTGTTGAACCCCAATTTGGTTAAGAAAATTTATAGCTTTTCCTATATGCGCTTCCTTCATTTGCTCAAAAAAAGAACCACAATTGAGTTATGCAATTTTGGACTATTGCCGTTAAATATAAGAGAGTAGATAGTTATTCTTTCTCTTTAGAGTTTTGCAATTTTTGATTACTTTCTTTACTTGTCGTTGAATGTTTGCAATTTAAATATAAAGTTAGGGTTAGAAAAGAGAAATTTTGGAATAATTTAGGGTTTAGTTCAAAACGAAGAACATTTAGGCTTTCGATAATATTCTTGAGTTTTTGGTTAATTGAATCGAAAAAAGAAGATAATTTTTTTTGATGTTTGTGTTTAGTTTTGATCTTGAAAAAACAGAAAGAAAAGAGAGATTTTGGTATTTATTAGGATCAAATAGGAAAGATGAGGAAGAACAAAGAGTTGTTCTTGTTTTTTGTGGCTTCAATCTGAAAAACAAGGGGAAAGGGAGATTTGGGTGTTATTGTGGATCAAAGAGGAAATTTTTTTAGAAGAACAGACGATCAATTGTGTTTGAATATCAGTTTTTGATCTGAAAAGGGTAAGAAATCTAAGAAATTTAAGTTTTTATTAGGATCAAATATGGTGGAAAAAAATTAAAATTTTAAAAGTTTGAGGGTAAAATTTAAAATTAATCCTTTTTATTAACGTTTTAGGCCATCGTATTAATGAGAGTTAACGAAGACTAACGGTTGAGTGACCAAAACGGTAACAGTCAAAAACATAAGTAACAAGAATAATTGTTTCAAATTGAGTGATCAAAATAGAACGCATCCTAAATATAAGAGACCTAATATGAGTTAAAGTGACTAAATTAAAAAAGAACATTAATAAAGTGACTAAATTAAAAAAGAACATTAAATTTGAAAAATATCAATACTAAATTGAAAAAATTACGGAACTCACGAACTAAATGTGGTTTTATCATAAAAGGAAGCCGAAGCCATAGGCCAAAGCCGAGCGAAGAGGGAGGCAAAGCCAGTGGATTCACTTTCCCTGTGCTGCTCGAGAATGGAAGGATGGTTAGAAGTTACATGGACCCGGCCACCAAAAACGAACCCTCGGCTGCCTCATTCAATGAAGGAAACTTGGACCCACGCCACTTGTCAATGTCACCTCCACAGTTATTACAGTTTACACAAGAACTCGTCGGGTCTTCAACACATTTTAAAAAGTCGAATTTTGATGTCTCGCACCCTTAACATGAACTGTAAAACAGATATATATATTATTAAAAGAAATCGAATGCATCTAACGACTTCTTTTTTACATGATCGTTTAGTCCCGAGACGTTTTGTTGATCAATAAAGACTATTTACAATGACAGCTTTTTTTTTGGAGGGGGGAGGCGACCATCAATTTTCTTCCTAAACCACCAGAGAAAAATATGGTCATATATAGGCCAATTTTAGAAAAACAGACAATGAAAATTAAATTACATTTATTATTTTTCAAAGGATTGGTAATTAATTAATTAATTAAGCTCCTGCCTTACCAGGGGACCTCGTGCCCAACCCATATGTTTGTCTCCGTCGGCAACCTTCACATTTATAATAAATTCATATTCAACTCAATATTTGAATTTATTAATAATTTACGGCTTCTGGTCAAGTTACTCATTTTTGTTTCTTCGTATTTTTTAAGTCACGAATTCTAGACTCATTAGGAACACTCATTCTCATACCCTCTAAATAGGATTAGAATTAAAATTAGAATTTGTCAAAAAAAAACTTACCACTTCTAGAAATAAAATAAATAAACTACCAATTTCAGAGAAAAAAAATCAGTCCATCCATCTTAAATTTAATAATATTTAATTTAAATTAATCTATCAATAAATTTAATATCGATGTTTAAATAAAATAGATACACAATGACCTAATATGTACATAAATTTCAAATCTGGACATTAAGGATTATGGACTAACTAATTAGCGGAGAACTTAACAAATCCATCGCTTTAGAATAGAAGTGGGAAACGATCTTTCAATTCAGGTCATTTCGGTTTAAGTTATTTTAGGTCTAATTATATTCAATTTAAATTCGTTCGTATTTGGTTCGGTTTTAATTGGAGCCTATGATGATTTCGGTTCGGGTAATAGGTCGGTTGTGTTGAGTTTCAATTTAGTTAATATCAAGTAGATTTTTTTTGTGTAGGTTGTTTTCGAGTCTGACCAATATCGGGTTAATAGGATATCGATCGGTTTCAGTCGGGTTTACAGGCCAAATTAGGTTTTTACCCCCTATATATGATTTTATATAGCATGTATATTTAGAATAGAAATCCTATACCCTTTTTCCGCGCCCCTATTTATGCCCACACTTAAAATTATGTTTAGGGTTTAGAGTTTAAGGTTAGGGTTTGTGGTTAGGATTTAGGGAGTTTAGGGTAAGGTGTATTTTCTAGGGTATATAGAGTAGGGTTTAGGATTTAGAATTTAGGGTTAGTGCTTAAAATTTAATTTTTTTAGTATTATTTAGTGTTAGGGCATAGAAAGGGGCACCGAAAAGAAGCAAATAATTTTTATTCGTATATTTAGCTTTTTGGTGGGTTGTGCGACAATTAGCATTCAATCTTTTTTTAATATCTTTTCTTTATTTCAGGTTACTTTCGGTTCGGGTAAAAATTAGTTTAATTCTATTTTTAATTTAATTAAAATTCGGGTCGATTTCCAATATCAATTCAGGTAAATCGATTTAGGTCTCTAATCAAGTTTACCAAGTCTAGTTTAGAATTAACTTTTCGAGAGTTCGAATATGACCATTGAATTTTTATTATAACAAAATATCACAATTATAACGAATTAAAAAATAATAATGAGATTAAATCTACCCAAATTACTTACCAAAAAAAACGTAACTTTTGGGGGGTTTTAAGCGTAAAACATTTCCTCGATCATCATTTAGCCACCCGAGTTCCATTTGATTATACCACGTCACCTATTCCCAGAGATCTCCACGTCACCACATTCGGACATGTCACTCTTTAGAAGCTCCAAGCATATTATAAGTCTCCTCCTCGGCTGCAACACCAAAAACCAAAACCAAAACCAAAAGCCACTCTCTTTTGATTTAAGCCTTTTTCTTCACTCTCTCAACGAAACAGCTGAAATTTCGCAAGACAGGTAATTTCTCCAAAAACCCTATAGTTCGGAGCATCCGAAACGAAACAGAAGTTGCGGGCTTTGGTTCATATTTGGTTCTAGTAGACAGTGTTGAGAGATGCCAATGGCGGCGGGGCCTGTCATGGGACCGATGATGCAACCCGTACCGGCGGTCTCTGACGTTTTGGCTAAGGACACGATCATTTCTTGGTTCAGAGGAGAATTCGCGGCGGCCAACGCCATCATCGACGCTCTTTGCGGTCATTTGGCGGAGCTCCAGGGAGGTGGAGGATCGGAGTACGAAGCGGTGTTTACGGCGATCCACAGGAGGAGGCTGAACTGGATCCAGGTGTTGCAGATGCAGAAGTTCCACTCCATTGCTGATGTGGCGGAGGAGCTGAAAAAGGTTGCTGACAAGAAGAAGGCCGTCGGAGGAGATGGAGTGGACAAGGAGGACGTGAATCGTGGTGGTTGTTTGGAGGATGAGAAAGACGAAGTTACCCAGAAAATCGTGGAAAATGATGTTGGCGACGAAGAAGAAGATTCACCTGACAGTGATATTACCGATTCAGGTAACTTCATAATCAAAAGAAAACAAATATTATTACCTCGATCGTAAAGGTTCAATATTCTTTTTTAAATATATATTGATTACGTGTTGTTTCTCTGTTTGATTCTTTTTTTTTTATTTCAATCCTTTCCCTTTTAATTACTTGAATTCTAGAATTTTCCTTCGATTTTTGGGGCCTGGCTACGTGAAAGGCAGAGATTCGTAGTTCGTAAGGCGTTGAATCTCAAGTTGTGTTTGTTTTGGTAAAGCCAGAAAGTGAAAGCTTTTCTCAGAATAAAGCAAACATATTTAAACCTTATTTTTCTTTCATTTTCTGAGGAACCAAACAAAAACATTCATCTTTCTACGGATAAATTATTCAACGTTTCCAAAATTTTCTTAAGACTATGAATTCAACAAAAGGGAGGACGGGTCCAATGATGTTGATGGATGTCGTTTTACCCTATTCCACCCGTTTAAAATTTTCCACTTCAACAAGGTTCCTTAGAACTCACGCTCTCCTGAAAAGAAATGTCAAGAGATTGAGATTTAAGGGGTGAGTATTTGATCGATTCGAGTTGGACTGATTCAAAAATATTGAGTTAGTCAAGTTTACAACTCTTATTTAATAACCCACCTTTTTTTTATTAAGGGTCGAGTTTATGAAATTTCAATAAAATCGAATTGTTCAAATATATTTTCAAATATTTATAATATTAGTATAGTAATTGGTTCCAATTTAAACACCTAATTCACTAATCACTTCTATTTTGGGTTATTTGAATTTATGTTTCATAATTCAAAATTTATTTAAAATTTTTTCGAATCAAATTTATAAAATTAAATTCAATTTTTTTAAAATTTGAGCTTCTGTTCGCTCGACGAGATCCATATATAATGTAAAGAAAGTTTCATTTTTTTAAACATAAATTCCAAATCTTTCATTAATTTTTGAGATGGTAGGTTTAAAATACGGTATTATGGTTGATATGTTTCCGTGGTTTAAGTGGGGTTTTGAGGATTTCGAGGTTTAGGCAGAAAAGAAAAAGGTTCGGCTTCAGCGGCACTCAGTACGTTGATCTTTGGGATGCGTGCAATGATTTTAATGGTGGCTAGCTTCTGATCATAACCGTCCATCCTTAATGTTGACATCACGGCTGCTGTTTGCTGATTTCACGTGGGCCTTGTTTTGGGGTGGTGGTTGTTCATTCTTTTGCCCTTTTTCGTTTCACATTTTTGCTTCTTGTAATAAAAGAAGCCTAATCCCAATTCTCAACTGAGTTGCTCGAGTCCGGCTGAGTCGACTCATTCTTGGTTAGCCGGTTCTGCTATCCGACATGGGTACATGTGGAAGTTTCTGTCCTTACATGATTGCCAGCTTAGCCTTTGAAAGACCAAAAATAGTGATCCAATCTGGTAATAAAAACAGCAGCTCAGTTCTAGGTTGAATAATACTGTAATAACAACTCAGTTAGCTGTCTAATAATTTACATATAGAAACTTTATTTTGCTAGTTAGATTAGACGCCAAAACCTGTTGATTCATCTTTTACTATGACAGAACATTCTACTTTGTCTGAGAATTTGGTGTTTTGTCTTTAAGCGGAGAATGTGACAATTAATTCAAATTCGACCCTATCATTACTTTTATTCTATTGTTAACATTTGATTTTACTTGTTCTGGCAATGCAGGATTTCAGGAAGTTCAGCATGTTGAGGAAAACATAGACATTTGTTCTAACCATGAAGACTGTGATGCACGCGCTTCCCGGATCAAGCTGACGAAAGGTTTTTCCGCCAAGGAGCATGTAAAAGGACACATGGTGAGTTCTTCTTTCGCATTTCAATGCAGATATGTGATCAGAATACATGTCTATAAAATATGGATTTTGGTAGTTTTACTTTTCTACTATAATTTACTGCAATGCAGGTGAATGTTGTGAAAGGATTGAAGTTATACGAGGAAGTGTTCACCGGTTTAGAGCTGGCTAAGCTTAGTGAGTTTGTGAGTCAGCTTCGATCTGCTGGCCATAACGGGGAACTTTCAGGTGCAATCCCACTTTAAAGCCTGTTTTTAGAATATATCATGAATTTGCAATTGTTCATCATATCTGTAGTTTCTGAACTTCTTACTGATTCTTTCTTGTTTTTCTGGATAACGGCAGGCGAGACTTTCATTCTATTCAACAAACAAATTAAAGGAAACAAGCGAGAGCTGATTCAGCTCGGTGTTCCAATTTTCGGACACATTAGGGAGGAGCCCAACCCGACAAGTAAGGCCTACCTGTATGAATTAGTGATGCAGTTTGGGTTCTGTAGTTTCTAAATTTGTAATCCTCAAGCTCAATCAATTATGATACAGTGCAATGAACATCTCTCATATTGGCCTTTTCTATCTTTCTTTAAATGTTTTACAGTCAATATAGAACCAATTCCGGCTCTTCTCCAAGGTGTTATAAAACACCTGATCCAGTGGCAACTTATACCTGAATATAAGAGACCAAATGGTTGCATCATTAACTTCTTCGATGAGGTATAGTTTTTTACTGCTCTCGCGTACCTGTTTTCCGGTCATTTGTTATAATTGCAGGGAAGCCGGAACTGATATAGTTATGTTTCCCTTTAATGCAGGGAGAATATTCACAGCCGTTTCTTAAACCGCCACATTTGGACCAACCCATCTCCACTCTTCTTCTCTCTGAATCAACAATGGCTTTTGGGCGCACTCTTGTGAGTGATAGCGAAGGCAACTATAGGGGGCCACTCCAAGTTTCTTTGAAAGAAGGGTATGTTTCTGTATTTGTTTAATATATAGTCGTAATAGCCGACTGAAAATGGAACCACTAATACTAAATTATGAGAAAATATTACACCGATGAAGCAGCTTAGTATCAGAATCACAAATCCTGCAAATTCTGTTTCGGAGCTCGCTCCTTCCTATTTGAATATGAGGCAAGCTTTTAGTGATGGAGTGACATTGTTTGATTCTATTATGGTTAGAGTTTGCATGAGAGTGACATTCTGTTTTCGATTATACTGTAAAACTGGCAGCTTCTCATTTATGAATGTTAGCACTGCCATGTGTTTTTTATTGTAATAGCTCTTACTTGACATGCAAGTTTGTAACATATTCTGCAGATCTCTTCTAGTAATGAGGGGAAACAGTTCCGACATGGCAAGACACGTCATGTGCCCATCTCCAAGCAAGAGGGTTAGCATTACATTCTTCCGAGTTCGGCCCGACACCAACCAAGTTCATTCACCACCGACTGCTCCCCATAATGGTCCGATGACACTATGGCAACCGAGTGTGCCAATGCCATATGAAATGTCAAACGGAGATCTTAATGGCTATGAGGCACCGGATATGATGTCGAGCCTGGGAGTCATCCACGGTCCTGTTGTCATGCTAACTCCAGTAAGTCCAATGGTAATTATCCCCAAAAAACTTCCTCGTGGCGGGACGGGTGTCTTCTTGCCCTGGACCATGCGGTCAAGAAAGCCTACCAAGCACCTTCCACCGCGTGCCCAGAAAGGAAACATGCTCGCATTGCCTCCTTCCATCGAAACACATGTAGCAGAATCGACTTCTGATCAACATTAAACCGAAATTCGGTCAAAGATAAGCATTGTTCATGCGGCTTAAGTACTGTAAGACTTGGTTTGTTTCCCCCCTTCATTTTTTCCACATCAAAGTTAGGTTCAATCAATTTGTGAACAACTTGTTGAATGTCATGGTAGGGCTTTAGAGGTAGCTGCGTTTTTAAAATTTGGGATGTGAATTTTCTCTACTGACAGGGCATTAATTTTGTATTAAGTCATCGAGTAATTTATATTAAATCTTCTTCTTACAGATAAATTAAGTTGTGGCTAATCTATTATGTCTTTTACCACCATGTTTGAAGATAAATGTTACACAAGAAAGTTAGATTAATCTAGTTAGTCTCTGAAGTATCCTTCAACGTTTCCATTATTCCTCCAAAGAGTGAACCGGTGAGCCGTAAAGATCATACGGTGCCCAAAGATGATCGACGGCGCAAGGCTTCCTCGAGTCGAGCCTCAACCAAGGCTTCCCTTTGCCACTCCAATGCAACAAACTAATAGGCCCGGGATGCAAATCCCTACACTTACCTTCAATGTTGTCTCCCCCTAGACCATGTTGGTTCCACCTATGGTGAACGGCTTTTATATTCCCAGCTAACACCAACAAAAATGGCGGCAACGAACCCAAGGTGTATATCCTCTTCTGCTTTTGCATTGCCATCCAGTCCTCCACTTTCTCCGTGTATCCGCCTTGCCTCCACTTACAAACATCCACCACCATGACTCCGGTGTTGAAATAACAAGGGTGTCTTCCTTTGAAAGTACCAGACAGTTCCTTGTCCAACCAGAACAAGTCCGTGAAATACTGTGTGAAATTTGCATGGCAATATTCCGGGGCGGCAAGCACTTTGCCTTGTAAATCGACTTCCCAAAGCTTCATGACATCGTCGACCACAACGAGGTCGGAATCCAAGTATAATACGCGTTTAACATCCGGTGGTAGTATATTAGCAAGGTAAATCCTGGCGTAGTTCAAAGGTTGATCGAGTGCTTGGCGAATGGACCTCGATATCTTGCCGCGAACACGGTTGGTGTCGAAGCGGTAGACTCTGAAGTTGAGGTAAGGGAACGTGGTGTTGATGCTTCGGAGCACGTCAGGATCGTACTTTCCCCATAGGAAATGGAACTCCATGTTTTCGGGGCACGTCGAATGCTTGAGGACGGAGAGAACAACAGCCATGGTTCCCCTGAGGTAGTTCGCATCCAATGTTATGGCAATGTGGATTCTTTCGGAAGCATTAGAGCTACAAACATCCCCGTTTCGGAACTTCGGGGCCTCCCTGAACGTTGGAACACCCGAGGAAGGTTTCTGGATAATGCTGCCATGACGGATTCCAGTGGCAAAAGTGGTGGTGGTGGCGGTGGTGACGAGGAGGAGGAAAGACAGGCTGCCGGAGAGAGGGACGACCATCCTGTCTTTGAGGGGATGTTATGAAAAGGGTGTTGTGGGGAAGGGAAGGGAATCAGGGGCCAAGACCAAGAGGCGAGAGAATATCAACCATTTTTTTAAGGACAACAACAGAGAAATGATTGGAAGCTTTTTTTGGTCAATTAGCATATAAAGATATGAAAAAAATGATGTTAATTATAGCAAATGGTCCGCATCAGTTTTTGTCACAAGAAGCTATTATTAGGGCTAGGAAGGTTTTCTTTCTCTTTTTTCCCCTGTAAATTCAAAGATAAAAATGTTTGAACCTCTATTACTTGGTGTTCAAGCAACAACATAAGGCTTGCACAGCTTTAAGTGCCTAAGCTGTCCATGCAAAGATAACTACAGAGATTAACCATTAGCTGTAGTTGGCTGCATTATGATGTGCATCAGTTCCATGGTTGCTCTGCATTTTCTCCTCCCTATTTTCATATCTTTCGAGTTTCGAGTGTCAATCCACCACAGACATGAATCCACCTTTGTGGGAACTAATGTTCCTTTCGTTGTAATGCGCAAATGGGCACCGGAGCTTGGCATGCCATCCGGTACTGATCGATCTCGATACATAAAAGCAGACACCATAGCATCAATGCATGAAGTTTTGATTCTCTGTTGTGTTCGATTCGAATCGTTCTTCTCTTTGTGAGCCGTGACTGTATAGAGATCAGTTCCTGCTCTCAAATATGAAACATGGATGTAAGGTGTAGCTACTTTCTTTTCTGGGTTTAGATACCAAGTTTCTTTATTGGCATGTACTTGCAAGCCTTTCTTCTGCAGCTGAAAAAACTTGGGATTGTTGCTTTTAAAAATTGAAAGAAGTGGATAAACGGAATTCTTTTAAGTATTTAATCTAAAAAATTAAAGCCACAATAATTTAATGGGAAAACTACCCAAATAGTACTCCAGCTATTGCCAAAATATTATTTTAATACTCCAACTATTTTTTTTGGCAAAATAAAGCCTAACGTTATGTTTCATTTTCAAAATGGTACCCCCGCCGTTAAAAATTAACAACACACTTACTAGGGGAGTGAAAAACCACACATGACAACCTGCCACATGTGATTTTCTCTCTCATAGTTAGCACACAGTTAGTTTTTTAACGCTGGAATACCAAAATGAAAACGAAACATAACGTTAGGCATTATTTTGACAAAAAAATAACTGGAATACTAAAATGATATTTCGGCAATAGCTGGGGTGCTATTTGAATAGTTTTTCCTAATTTAATTTATCTTAAGTTTAAACTAATCGAACTTAAAGTGTGATTAGATTAAAATTTTTAAAAGAGGCCAGAGTCCTTCTTACTCTCTATATGATTCGTTCCATTCCATACTACAACCAATTAAAATGGTTTGCGATTCTTTTTGGCGGCCAAGAAAATCTCCGTGGTCAAATTGAATTAATAAATATACAATTCCTAAAAAAAATTCACATGTTCTTTAATTTTTCCAGACAAGAAAAAAAAAACAGAACAAGACAAAAAATAAGTCAATACGTAGAAATATCGTAATGAAAAGTGTAGATCGAATAAAATCTCAAAGCAAAAAAAATCAAGATTCAATCTATTATTAATTAACTACATGTATATCTTAAAAATAATATATTTTTTTAGTCATTTTTTACGAGGAGCTGGATGAGAAGAAATTCATCCGTAATATTAACGCCTGCTCTCCAATTTCAGTAGTTAATAATACACGTAAGTATAATGGTATTATGTTATGCATCTTTTTTATGTGGATCATTATTATCGGTAGCTCTTTTAGTCATTACATTTCGAAAAATCATAAAAATTATTGTAAAAATAATAATTTATTAAATCAATATTTTTGTTTGGCTAAATTTAATACATAAATGAAAGAAGTAATATTTTACTAAACACTGATTTTTTTTCTTCTAAAAATTAAAAAAGATGGACAATCAGACATTTTATTTCTCAATTCAATAAAAAAAAAGAGACTCAAAATCTCGTGTTAAAGAGTGTGGAGGTTTGAATCCTCTTCAAGGCATAATATTGAGTTTCCTTCGCCGTTTAAGATGATGTCACCACTTTGAAATTTAATATGTATAAATTTGGACAAAAGAAAAGGAAAGGACAACGGTTTCAAAAAGAAAGTTGCGTGTGCTTTGCTTTCTACCTACGACACTCAATATTCCGCATCTTCATTTATTTTTATTTTTCGGAAAATAAAAGGATAAATATACACTTTGCCACTTGAACTTAACTTTAAAGCTTAATTTAGTACCGGAGTTTTTTTTTGTCCAATTGAATACCCGAACTTGGCTTTTGGTTTAAATTAGTACAAAACTTGATTATTTGATCCGAATTAGTATTTTGCGGTATGAAGTCAAATTGAATTAAAATACTAAGTTCATGTACTTAATTAAACATAAAAAGCTGGATAGTAAATTGAAACCTTGAGGATAAATTCATGTTCTTAGCTAGACAAAAAAAACTTAGATACTAAATTGAACTTTTAAACTTAATTCAGACACCAAAAATGTATAAAATGACAGTTTCTCTTAATTCTACAAAATCATAGTTGAATATTTTTTTTATTACAGCCTTACAGGGCCCATCATGGGATGCTTTGCTTCGTACATGTGACATTCGAGATTCTTCATAGGAACATAGAGTGGGGGCCACTTTATTGGCACTACGAATCTAATGGCGGGAATGGGAATTGGGAAAGCTTCGTAAACGCGATTATGTACGGTTGCGGATTCAGAATTTTATTTTAGGGTGGGTACAAATCAAAACACTTTTTAGGATTGATATAAATTATAAAATTTTTAAAATTTCAGTATGAACACAAATAATAAAATTTAAGGATTAACTTATAAAAATTATAAAAATTAAAGCTAAATATATAATGTTTGAAAAATTTAAGGCGGGCACAGGCCACCCAAAGTAGCATGTGGACCCCCACTGATCATGCCTTCAATGTTGTTGTTTTCTGGGACTGGGAGTGGCATGTCCGTATGTTGTAGTCAATGTTCTTCACTTTCGTATAACAGTCCGATGACTACTTCCCAATGTTGGTAAATTATTGTTAATGTAATGAAGTTTATTCCGCATCGGTTGGATATTGATCTTGAGTTGGGATGAGATTGCTATATTCGAGTCGTAGGGATAATCGAGATCTTGAAAAATATTCGCAGGGATACTCGATATTTTGCAAAGTTGGATGGCTATAAGGGTAGTTTACTTATTTTTCAACAAAAATCCAATCTCTCCAAAAGCTGAGTATGGCCGGCTAAAATAAGTTTATAAATTCTTCGTAAAGTCCATAAAAATAATTAGAAAGTAGTCTATACATCGTTGTGAACACGATTCAGTCTAGTTTTGTTTATAATACATGGTGATAAATTTCGATATGCATTTTAGAAAATATGAATATTTAAATGTTGAAATGTCATAAAAATTTGACAACATATTTCTTAAAAAAAAACAGTTTTATTAGTGCATTTGAAAAATCACAAAAAAAAAATCTACAAGATAAATCAGGAAGTGAGTCATATATTTCTATAAGCATACATAAGTCCAGATTCGTTTAAAATAAACGGTTCTTGATTTCGAGTTATATATTAGGAGTTGCTAATTTTTGAGTGAGCAAAGGCCATAAGAGATAATTTATATGGTCGAAAAAATTATCAAATCTAGTTCCTTTTAGAACAAACAAATCATGATTTGGAACTGTAGATTATTAGTTACATATTTTCTTTTAAAGGTAGTGCAAACTACCATGTTTCAATAGTTAATATTTTAGTCATGTTTTATAGCTTTTTGAAATAGTTTGTTTGTTATTGGTAAAATTAAATTTATCATTTATGTTTGTAATTTTAGAGATTTAATGTTGATTATTTGTTTTAGTGTATTAAGTTTGTTTATTTTTTGGGTGCATGGATTAATCGAAAGCCACGAGGATCTACAAGAAATGAATATAAGGACGAAAAATTCTCTAAAATATTTAAAGAGAATTTTTTAAAACTGCACCCGTAAATATTAAAGACGAAGTAAAAAATACAAAATCGTTCCACTCTATTGCCACCCCCAACAGTTAGCAAAACAAAAATCGAAAAGAAATTAGGAGTAGTGGAAAGGGTAAGCTTCATTCAATCAAATTACTATAAAAAATCAAGCAAAACATGCCGCATCATTTATAAATATTATGCCACGATTTACACTATTATCGTAACATTTCATTAAGGTTTAAATATACATAATAATTGATATTTAAATTATATACATTCTTTCAAGTTGGTAAATAAAAAGTAGGGTAAATATTTAAATCATCACTCAATTTTGTTTTATTACCTTTTTTAATTACTGAACTTTCAAAACGCTCAATTTACTCATTGAACTTTACTTTTAAACCTATTTTGATCACTCTAAATTATTTTATTAATATTTTAGTATGATGTGGCATATTTTATTCTTAATAATTATAAAAATAATTTAAAATAAAAAATAAATTATTATACTTATGTATAGTTTAAAATAAATAAATAAAATAATCATGATGTCACCAGTAAGGATACTCGTAATCGAAAACAAGGGTTTGCGTCAGAGTTTGGTAGACAAGTTCAAATGGCAATAGGCATCTTCAACGTATAGGGGAGTAACCGTAAGTAGAATTTATACGAGCAAGAGTGAACGGACAGAGAACAAACGCGAGTGGGAGAGTGGTTTCGCACTGATTGAGGATTTACAACGAAGGTGGCTGCCGACTGGAGCGATGAACAGATTTAGAGAAGATCAGCGGTGGCTGGAGATATAACGAGGAGCTCTAGGGATTTCAGATGATCTCTTCTTTGGAGAAGAAGATAGAACTTTTTTTAATAATTTGTTTTTATTTTAAATTATTTTTATGTTTAATAATAATAAAATATGGCATGTCATACTAAAATATTAATAAAATAATTCACAATGACACTATAAGAAATTTCTATTGTGACAAATTTAATTTTGACAAAATTATTTTTGTCACTATTAGTAAAATCGTCATAATATTTTGTCACAATTAGTAAATTTGTGTAACATATGGTGGCAAAATCGTGAGAAAACTAAAATATATTTTATTACTATTTTTTGTCACAAATGTTTCCCTCTATTTTTTAGCGCCAAAAAAGTGTTATATGGTGACAAATTTTGTAACTATTAGTTATACTTATTATTACAGGAAAAAAATTGTCACAAGAAATAATGAAAATCAAATTTTTTGCGACAAATTATATTCGTATTTATATATTTGAGTTATAATGAAAAAATCAATTGTCACGAAATTTACCCTCAATTTTTTTGGCACAAAAAAAAATCTTATAGTGACAATATTTGTAACTATAAGTTGTAGTTATTATTACAGAAAATTGTCATAATAAGTAATTAAATTCAAGTTTTTTTTTGTGACAAATTATGTTTGTAGTTATATATTTTAATTATAGTGACAAAAATTTATTGTCACAAAATATTTTCCTCCATTATTCTGGCGTAAAATATTCAAATAATGACAAATTTTGTAATTATAAGTTATACTTATTGTTACAAGAAAATTATCACAATAAATAATGACATTCAATTTTTTTGACAAATAATTTTTGTAGTTATATATTTGAATTATAGTGACAAACTCTATTGTCATAGATGTTTTCCTCCATTTTTTGGTGCACAAAAATAATATAGATAGTGATAAATTTTGTAACTATAAGTTATAGTTATTATTACAAAAAATATTATCACGACAAATAATAATATTCGAGTTTTTTTGATAAATTATGTTTGTAGTTATATATTTTATTATAGTGACAAAATATATTGTTACAAATGTTTTTTTCTATTTTTTTGTGCCAAAAAGTAATATAGTTATAAGTTTTGTAACTATAAGTTATAGTAATTGTTACAAAAAAAATATTGTCACAATAAATAATATTTTTTTGTTCAAAGTCACAATAAATATTTTGATTTAAGTTTTTGTGACAAATTATATATGTAATTATATAGTTCAATTATGGTGACAAAATATATTGTCATAAATATTTCCTTCATTTTTTGGGTCAAAAAGTTATATAGTTATAAGTTTTGTAATTATATATTATAGTTATTGTTACAGAAAATATTGTCACAATAAATAATATGATTCAAATTTTGTGATAAATTATGTTTGTAGTTATATAGTTTAATTATGGTGGCAAAATATATTGTCACAAATGTTGCCTTCTATTTTTTGGTGCAAAAAAAGTTATGTAGTGATAAATTTTGTAACTCTAAGTTATTGTTAGTGTCAAAAATATTGTCACGCCAAATAATAAGAATTAAGTTCTTTCGGATAAATTATGTTTGTAGTTATATATTTAAATTATAGCAAAAAATATATTTTCACATATGTTTCCCTCTGTAATGATGATCAAAACGATCCACGTACTCTACAATGCTCACAATATTAAAAAAACCTATCAATATGCACAATTAGACAAATCAAAATTAGTTTCATTTAGAACCATACAATAAAATTATAACTAATTAAAATAAATAATACTTTTTAAATAAAAATAAATACTCCAATTGAAACTATAACTCATCCTCATTTTCTTCTTCTTCATACTAGTCATCATTGTCTTCATTTTTATCACCACCATCACCATTATCTTCATCATAATCATCATCATCATTATTTTCATCAAATAAAGTGGTATAATTTGTTCTTTCATTTGATATTGATCCACTCTTCAAAGATAAAAGAATAGAATCAATTTCATCAACTTCAACTTTTTGATTCAACGATTCATTGCTTTCAATATTAATTTGATGAACATTATTAGAATCAAGTTCAAATTGTTGACAGGGCTCATAATTAGAAGCTGAGTCACTTTGATTTTCTTCAACTTCAGAAACATTGTATATATGCGTGTGATTTGCCTTTTGCACAATTTTTCATTTATCTCCCTTTTTTTACATTATCTATGTAAAAAAATTTGTTCCACATGAGTAGCCAAGATAAAAGGATCACATGTATATTACTTTCGACTAACGTTCACATTTATCACGTCTCCATTTGTTCTTAGACTATTTTTCTTGCCACCAATATTTCACAAATCACACTTAAATATAAAACTCTATTCCCGTCACAGTAATCAAGCTCAATAATATCAGTTAATTGACCGTAAAAATTAATTTCTTTTGAATTATGAACTCCTTTCACTAAAACACCATTATTTTGAGTGTGGCGACTAGCTCCACGCTTAATATTTTAAAACCTAACTCCATTCACAATTATACCAGTATATCGAGTGACATGTATATCAGAACCCAAACTTAATGCATATTGAGAATTGTTTGATTCAAGTGAACCGTCCAAATTTAACTTAATAACCGGTGAAATTAAATTTGAAAGTCTAATTAATGAGTATATATTTTTAACATATATTATATAAATTTAAAATTACTTACATATTGCTTTAACCAAGAGGAAAATTGAGGTTGATGTTTTTGTTGCAAGTTAGTATTCCCTTGTTTTTGAACTTCCTCTATATGCATACTATATATTTAAAAAGAAAGATTATAATTAGTAAATTTTATAGTATAACAATATTTAAGTTTACATATACTCAAATGAAAAAGTTAACTTATTTAAGGTATTTTTCTATCTCTTCACAATTGTTAAGTATATACCACTGAATCATTCCGAAATTAAAATCAGACAACATATCATATTGTTGAGTGCATAAATGTTCTCTATCTTAGCCCTTATTTTCCCATATTTTTTATGCACTCAAGCATGTTTAGTTACATTTTAAAATAAATATATCATGACAATTTTAGTACTTAAAGTGATAAATAATTTTGTTGCAATATTATAAATTTCTTGTAGTTGATCAAAATATGTCAGGAAATAAAGTTAAATGAGTAAATTGAGCGTTTTGAAAGTTCAATTACCAAAATATGTCATACAGCAAAGTTGAGTGATGATTTAGGTATTTTACCCTAAAAAATATTATATTATTTTTTCGTATACTAAAAGTTTAAAATAACTTATTTTTTTCATTTATGATAGACTGTAATTATCCAAATGCTATTTTGATTCGAATTACTCATTTAGTTTGATTGTACCACAAAATAACTAGATTGTTGAAATTTTTAAATACAAGGGATTAAATTTATTAAACTGGTTCGAATTACAACTGAATTAATAGAATGTATAATTTTTTGAGACTAAAATTACTAATAAAACTACCAAAATACTGGATGAAATTAAAGTTCGAGTACCAAAATGAGAGCAAAAATTCTGTAACACCCGGGTTTGAGGGCCGGGAGAAAATAATATTTTAAATATTATTTCGGGTTCGGTTTTATAATTTAAATAATAAAATATTTTTATGGGCCTCGGGATTTTAGAATATTTAAAACTATGTTGGGCCTATCTTCTAACTCCAAATCCATGGGCTTTAGAAGATGTGGGTTTTGGCCATTCATTAATGGCATAGTTGTAAATATGAATTTTTGGGTGAATAAAAAAAATAGAACAAAGGATGAAGACATGTGCTCATCTTCATCCTCCTCTCCATTTTCATTTTCTAACGTGAAGGAGAGGGCTTCTCTTCACCTCACTCTTTCATCTCCTTTCTTCTTCATCCTTTCAGCTTTTTGAAAGGAAATGACATTTTTGACTTGGCCTTGTTTCCACTTCATGTTGGTACCATTTATTTTCATTATTGTTCATGATCTTGAATGTAACCCCCTCGTCCCGGTCTGGTCGGATGACCGGTCCGAGTGGGCTACACGGGGAAAACCGAAGCGAAACCCGTTAAGGCTTCCCTTCGGTTAACGACCCAGAAAATTTCTTTTTATCTTATCTTGTCTACATGCATAATTAAGACCTATGTGTAGCACAGCAGCGGAAGATACAAACAACGAAACATTCACCGACCAAACAAAACACAAATAGTCCATTTTACTTCATTACAGCAGGCCGTTTCGAAACGCCTATAGGGTGTTCCGAAACGCCTTGACCTAGTCAACGGGCCAGGGTCAACCACAAGGTGACCGTTCCGAAACAGGGGAGACCCGTATCGGAACGACCCTGACGGTCAATATCTCGTGGTCAACGAGATTTGACCGTTTCGAAACTTCAAAGGCCCGTTTCAGAACGGCTTCATCTCGCCAATTTCTCAAAATTCCAGTAGCGAAAACGTTCCGAAACGACCCTCATCCGTTTCGAAACGGCATGCCATATACACAGGGATCGTTCCGGAACAGGGGCACTCGTTCCGAAACGCCCCCTGTCTGCAGACTCGTCTGGGTTGTTTTGAGGCACAAGGGTGCCCCAAAACACCACCAAAACACCATACAACAACAAATCAATTGAACCCAAGCTATACCAACAATAACATCATGCTTTAACAAGACCTAAACATGTCTAATACTAAGGCAATAATCCACAACATGCATTCATTCAAGCAACCATCAAACACATGTAAAAACACTTAAGGCATAAGACTAACATTCAAAGGAGCAACTTAGGCATGAGTTAACATTCATCACACAAGCATTTGGCAAGATACATCATGCTTACGAATCAAGTCAACCATAGACATACATCAAACTCAAATCAACACACCTATCCCATTGCTTTACTATACCGTACTCCTCCTTTGTAGATAAAATTTCCGGGCGAACCCGTACTCCTCCTTGGTGACTCAACGCCACCAAGGCCACGCGCGACTTTTGACTCATGTTTCCACACTAACATCCTAATGATCGATCATTTGTACCCAAGCATACTAGTGCCAATACTACACATTTCATTAATCATTCATAATGTCAATTCATAACACTTCCGTGCTTAGCACGTACTCACCATGACTTACCATCCTGTACAAACCACATTTCCATGTCTAGCATGTACTCACCATGATCCCCGGATCATACAAACACCTCATAATATCATTACACATGTCAACACTGCATGCATCTCAACAACACAATTATCACATCATATTTCACACACATGTATATCTCTATCACATTCATCATTAACATGCACGTAACAATGCATTAAGCCATGCCTCCACATACATGTATAACAACATAAGCATAGCCACCATAAGCATGATTAAACATGAGGCATAATTCAACACTTTAAAGATCAACCAAGGTCTCTAACTAAAGTTTGGGATTAGGCCACCACCCTAATCCCAACCCTAGGTGTGTCTACCAATCCCAACCTAGTTCATATGCTTGAACCAACACTTGAAAACCATTTAAAAGTATTTAACCACTCACCTAAGTTCCCAAGCTCCAAGCCAAGCAAGCAACCTCCCTCAAATTTCCGGATTTCTTCCCGAAGCTTTTCCAACACGAATTCCCGCTTCCAAACAACCTCAAACACATTTCAAACAATTCCAAATCAGCCCAACATCAAAAGACCAACCCGGAACACAATTCAAATTCAATTTACAACGTTGCAAGCTATGACCATACCCCATACTTTGCAATTTCGGACAGCCCACATACCCCTTCCAAAATCCATGTTTCCAACACCCGTTGCACCCACAAATGACCCCAAATCAACCCCTAACCATAGCACTACCATTGGGCTATCAATTCCTACCTAAAACAACCCCCAAAAATCACCCAAAACCCTTCAAAAAAACCCATTTTTACCCAATTTCGGGAATCCATCAAAATCCAACCAAATTAACATATAATGTGCATTTTAACATGATTAAGCAAAGCCCCAACTCAATTTATCAAAACCAATTGGAAAACCCCCTTAAAAATCCGAACTTAATATAAACCCTAATTTTCAAAAGTCCATATTTTTAAAATCTAAGACAATGTATGAATAGGAAATGGAAAGGAGAGTTCAAATATGTGATTACCTTTCAAAAGCCCCTTGAATTGATGAAGAAATCAAAGGGAATAGTAGCTTGAAAGTTTGGAGAGTTTTGAAGATGGGGAAAGGGGTTTCACGTTGGAATTAATGGGAAAAGGGGAGAAGATGACAATTTGAAAGTTGTCATCTTTTTTAAAAGCTTTTGGGCAAATTATAACATAAGCCCTTTCCTTTTTTATTAAAGTTCAATTACACCACATTTTAGGTTGATTTGTTTTAATTTAATTTTATTGACTCGAACTATAAACCCGGATAACTCCTAACCCCAAAACACGAGTGTTACATTGAAATTTGAAGTTTTGGGGTTTTCTTTAAAAATGAGAACTTTATGGTCTTTAACCTAAGCTATTAATTTATTATTGTCAGATAAGTTGTTTGCAACCCTTAAGGTCCAACATATGTGAATTTTAAAGTGTTTTGACATGATTCCCAAATTTGGATTTTAATGGGGTTTTTGAAGGGTTTTTAGTTGAGTTTTGGGTTTTGTTTGTGTTGGAAATTGAGGGTTGATGTTAGGGTAATAGTTGGGGGTTGTTTTGGAAGCATTTGAAGGTGTTAAATGTGTTGAAATAACAAGTTTTGGGCTGGGTATAAGGGCTGCTCGGGTTTAGTGTTTTTGAGGGTTGTTCATGGCTTGAAGTCTTGTGTTTATGGCTTGAATGGTGTTCCAGGTTTGCTACATTAATTGGTGAATTGATTTGAGGTTGTTTTGATTGTGTTGAGGTGATTAGAAGCGAGATTTTGTGTTGGTGAAGCCTCGGGAATAAATCCGGAACTTGAAGACCTTGGTTGCTTGGTAATTGAGCTCGGTGGTGGAGGTGAGTGGTTAAATATTTTTAAAGTGGTTTTTAAGTGGTTGGTTCAAGCATGTGAACTAGGTTGGGCTTGGTAGACCCACCTAGAGTTAGGATTAGGGTGGTAGCCTAATCCTAAGCTTTAGTTAGAGACCTTGGATGAACTCTTAAATTGATATTATACCTCATGTTGAATTGTGTTATGATGATTATGTATAATGTGATTTACATGTATGTTGAGGCTTGGCTTAATGCATTGTTACATGCATGTTGATGACAAATATAATGTGGATATACGCATGTGTGAAATATGACGTAATAATTGTTTGGATGATATACATATAGTGTTGGCTTGTGAAATGAGGTTATGAGGTGGTTGCATGATTTTGAGGATCATGGTGAGTACGTGCTAAGCACGGAAATTATATTGAAATTGATGTTGTGAAAGGTTGTGGATTTTATTTAATATTGGCACTAGTATGCTTGGGTACAATGATCGATCATTAGGATGAGTGTGCACACGAGAGTCAAAGTCGCGCGTGGCCTTGATGGCGTTAAGGCACCAAGGAGGAGTACGGTGATGTAATATTTCACCGGAAATGTTCATATTAGTCGATGATGAGTGGAATCCCATCGACGGGGCATGAGGATGAGTGGAATCCCCTCCGCGAGAATCGGTGATGAGTGTAATCCCACCGCAGGTAATGGTTATGTTGGAAATGCGTTCCAACATGTTATCCGCGTATTCGAGTCATAGCTAGGTGCCAATATGAGATTGTATGTATATGCCAATGTGAGATTATATATATGCCTATATGATATGAAATGTGCCTCCCTTTATGAATCGATATATGATGTGGTTAATACATTGAGTTATGTATCTTTGTATGCTGAGCTTATGAGTTGTTGAACATGGTATAATGTTGATTATATGTTCATGCATCATGTTCATTTTGGCTCTCTTGGATCGGAGGTAAGATCACGCATTCCATCATGGTAGTTGCTCGTGCTTGGACCCTGCATTGTCGAAGGTTTGTTTTATGAGCACACCCTCACTAAGCTTTTATGCTTACGCTTCTTTTTGTTCGACAATGCAGATCAGTAGCTTGTGGGTGGTAAGGGCGAGGAAAGACCTCCAAGTGTTGCTTACGGTTAGCTCAAGTATGATCTTTAAATTGAAAGATTGTAATAGTAAAGCAATGGGATAAGTGTCGTTGTTTGAGCCTTTTGAAGTATGTTATGTTGTTGTGTAAGAGCATGTTAGACTCCTTTCATATGTTTGTTAATTTGGCTTTTGGGATGAATGCCTTGCTTGTGAACTATGTTGGTTTTGCCTATCTTGTTTTATCTAAGTGTTGGCCTTGTTGAAGCTTATTGCCCTTGGGTAAATGCCTTGTATGGATGCCTCATCTTATGCCTTGTGTGAATTGAGTATGTTTTGTCATAGGATCCATGCCTCTAGAATATGTTTGTAAACGATGTGTGCTTCTTGGAGTCGTTTAGGGCTTTTGTGGTTGTTTGGAGACGTCAAATGTTGGCTTTGGAAATTTGCAGACAGCCAGTGTTTCGAAACGGGTTGGGCTGTTTCGGAACGGGTATGGCTTTAGGGACCCCGTATCGGAACTCGTTTCGATACGGTTTGGACACTATGAACCCCTGTTTCGAAACAAGTTTCGGAACACTTTGGCTACTGGAAATCTGAGAAATTGCCGATATGTTGGGGTTTCGAAACGGGTCTAGGTGTTTCGGAACGGTCAATATCTCGTTGACCACGAGAAGTTGACCGTTGAGGGCGTTTCGGAACGGTTGACCTCCATTCCGTTACGGCCTTCTCGTGTGGACTTGGGGCTGTTGACCAAGTCAAGGTGTTTCGATACACCTTAATGGTGTTTCGAAACGGTCTGCTTAATAAGTTAAAATTGGGTCGTTTACTTGTTGTTTTGAGTCCAGTTGCATGCCCTTCTCGAATCTTTCCGCTGTCGTGATCACATAAGATATAAATGTGCCTCTAGAGAAGATTAAATTAAAAGGAATTTTTAGAGTTGCTAACCGAGGTGGAACCTTAATAGGTTTCGCTTCAGTTTTCCCCATGTGGCCCACTCGGACCGGTCAAGCGTCCGGACCGGGACGAGGGGGTTACATTTGTTGGTATCAGAGCCTAAGGTTTCTAAGACCTTGGGCAGGTAAGTGAGTTAAGTTTAATTCTTGTATTGAAATTGCACGGTGGTTGCTTGCCATGTAAGCATGTTGCTTGTTATTCGAGTATGCTTGATGTATGTTTGTACGATCGTGTGTATATGTTGCTTGAAGCATGTTGAGTAGAGTCCTATTGCTACTATTACATCGAAAAAGGATTTTAAGTGAGGGAATCATACTTGAGCCACTTGGACCCTTTCCTTTTCTAACCCTGTTTGTATGTTAATTTTTCGATGTCGTTTATTTATTGCTTTTAGTAAGTTTGAGGCCAAGGCGTGGGCCGTAAATCGGTAAGCAAAGTTGTGGCCTCTGAAAAGGTGGACGATGTTGAGGGAGTCCATCACTTTAGTTAGGGAGGTATGGTTGTACCGGAATTGAGGTACAACTTGTCTGTTTGAGTCGGTGTGTATGTGGGTTGATTCTTGTGGATGAGGGACGATGTGACTGATTCTGCTATAGTTTGTAAAAAGAAGTGAAGACTTCTGAGTGTGATTCAGAGTATTGTTGATGCTATAGTAGTTAAGCCCATAGTATAGTTTTGAGTTTGTTTCCTCTAGTTGATTCTGAGTCCGTACCTCCGTTTGTTGTTAGCAAGCATGCAAGTTTGAATATGCTTAGTAAAGTGTTAGAGGTAGGTATGAGTATCTTAGTTCTTTAGGCGAGATCAAGGTAAGGGTCTCGTGGGTGTAATATGAACTCTAGAAATGTTGGTTGGTGATCGTTGGGATTCATCCTATGGTTTTCATGCAAGACAGCCGGTCAGTATCCGTGAGTGGGAATCAATTTGTATGATTTGGCCAGTGTATGTATGAGTTGTCTTCCAGCAAGAGGGATTGACGAAGTCGCTTTTGATATAGTTGAGCCGAGAAGGAAGTCTTGAGCTTCGACTCCAGATTGTTTGGTAGTGGGATGTTCTAAGTCATCAGGACCGATGTTATAGAACAAGTTCAAGCGTGATTGTTTGTGTGTGATCAGAACTGAAATTTTGAGGTTTCGAAATGCTCTAAGAACAATTTAGAAGAGTCATATTTTGTTGAAGAACCAGTTTGAAAAACAAGAGGACCGAAGACTATCTCTGTTAAGATTTTAGACTTAGGGACACTTGTGACTAGTCCTTTTTGTGAGATAATGGTGGACAAAAAGATGTGCAGAAGATGTTTGTTGATGGTTCAGAGTTATGTGATTCTAGTAGATGTGAAGTAATTGTCTTTCTACGGTTTCGATGTACCTTTTTGACATGGTTTGGCTTGTAGAACACAGAGCTAGGGTATACGTTGAGACAAAGAGAGAGTTACCTTGAAGTTGCAGATTTCTGTGAGACTGTAGTGGTAGGTGAGGATGTGAACTTATTGTCGAATGTTGATCCCGCTTTAGAGGTCAAAGATTGGTTGAGTTTAGTTGACAGGCTTGCTTGGAAAATGTGATATATTTGATTTTTGAATGAAGATTATACCGCAGAATGTTAGAATAATTTGTGTTTTCCTATAAGTGTTGGGAAGAATTGCCCAGTTTGTCCCTGACAGGGAAGAAGAGTTTGTCATCGAGACCATCTCCGAGTTTGCTCATGATATGTTTGATATGTATTTTATGGCTTCCGAAAGAATTGAGAGTGTTGAAGAATCAACTTCGAGATTTGTTAGACCTTAGATTCATTAGGCCTATTACATCGTCTTAGAGTATGACAGTGCAATTTGTGAAGAAGAGGGATGACAATACGAGAATATGTTTAGATTTTAGACAGTTGAAACAAGTGACATTGAATAATTAACATCCGTTTCCGAGTGTCAGTGATTTATTGATTAGTTAGGGTGTGCTCCAGTCCTTTCGAAGATTAATTTGAGATCCAGTTGTTATCAGTTGAAAGTGAGAGAAGTGGAAGTACCGAAGACAGTTTTTGGGGCAAGATGTGATCACTTTGAGTTCTGAGTTATGCCATTTTGTTTGACTAGTGTGTTAGTTACTTTTATAGAGATGTTGAGTAGAATATTTCCTGAGCTCCTTGATCAGTTGCAGTAGTCCTCATAGAGGATACATAGGTATATTCACGTACCGAAGAAGACCATGACAAGCTTTAAAGTTAGTGTTGCAGATTCTATTAGAGAATCAGTGTGTGCCAAGTTGAGCAAATGTGGACTCCGAGTCAAGGAAGATGTCCTCCTAGGACATGTAGATTAGCCAAGTGTATTAGAGTAAATCCCAAGTAGGCAGAAGAAGATGTGAGTTGGAAGAAATGGAAGACTGTGACGGGAATCTATAGTTTCTAGGTTTAGCAATGTTACTATCGGAGGTTTGTAAATGATCTTTTGAAGACAACTGCTCCTTTGACAAGTTGCTATAGAAGACTGTTCAGTTTGTGTGGTCTGATGCGAGACAACGAGCCCTTGAGAAATCTAAAGAAACTTTGAAGAGAGCTTCGACCTTGATCCAGCCTATACTAGAGAAAGAATTTGGGAACTGTTGTGATACGTCATATGTAGGGTTAGGTTGTGTGCTTAAGCAAGACAGAAGAATTGTGGCTTATTCATCGAGATAGTTGAAAGACCTTGAAAATAATTATCCGACACTAGACATAGAGTTAAATACAGAAAAATTTGCTTCAAAGACTTAGAGATAAAGCTTGTATAGTGAGAAATGCACAGTATATACACATGTCATCAGAACATGGAAATATTAGACGACTTAGGAAGGGTTGGAACTTGAACAACATAAGTTGTTAGAACTGCTTGAAGACCGTAATCTCAAGATTGGGTATCATCCGAAGAGAGTCAACGTAGTGACCGATGTTCCGAGTTATATTTGTTGTTAGATTAGTAGTTGAGTTGCGAGTTGTATTTGCCGGATTCCGTTTACCGAATGATGGTAGTTTTGTGGCCGAGCATGTTAAACCTACTTTGAGTCAGATACTTGAAGAGAAACAGTTGCAAGACAGGTTCTTGGCACCTCACGTGCAAGACATAGTGGAAGGAAGACCTTCAGAATACAGTTTCAGAGATGATAGAGTTTGTATTTTCAGAGACAGAATAGTTGTGCCGATTGACATAGTGGTTTGAGACGTATTGTTTTGGCCGAAGCACACGACAGTTCTTTGTATTGCATCTGGGTAGTATGAAGACGTATTGTGGGTTGGAGATGAGTACTTCTGGATTGAGTTGATGAATGATGTTGTTCAGTATAAGAGTAAGTGTGTAATTTGCTAGTGTGTTAAGACCGAGCATCAGTTTTCCCTGCTAGTTTGTTACATCTATGGAAGATTCGTAATGAAAGTGAGTAATAGAGATTCGAGATTTCAACTAGATTTTTGAAGACGTCTGCATAGTGTTTGGTTACCTGTTGAAGTCAGATGGTCAGTTAGAGAAGGTTATGGGTCAAGTATTCAGACAGTGTTGTATGAGATTGTGGATCGGCCAATTATGTTGTTTATTTGTTGCGATATTAACCAGAGTTAGAAAGAGGGTTGTGATGCGTTCTGTGTATCTATGATTCGGGAATGTGAGTCAGATCTGTTCCGTGCTATGTTTGTTGAAGAGATTGAGTTGAGTTTGAAATTTGCGTGCAACGAAGAAGCAGTTGAGATCTTAGTGTCAGATAGCTAATGTTGTGTGGTAAGTCTTTCGAGTTGGTTAGTATGTTGTGGCGAGAAGGTAAGTGTGGAGGAGTAGATTTCGTAGCTTTTCATGTTCGATGAATTTCGGGGACGAAATTTCCTTAAGTGGGGGAGAGTTGTAACACCCGGGTTTGGGGCCGGGAGAAAATAATATTTTAAATATTATTTCGGGTTCGGTTTTATAATTAAAATAATAAAATATTTTCATGGGCCTCGGGATTTCAGAATATTTAAAACTATGTTGGGCCTATCTTCTAAGTCCAAATCCATGGGCTTTAGGAGATGTGGGTTTTGGCCATTCATTAATGGCATAGTTGTAAATATGAATTTTTGGGTGAATAAAAATAGAACAAAGGATGAAGACATGTGCCCATCTTCATCCTCCTCCCCATTTTCATTTTCTAACGTGAAAAAGAGGGCTTCTCTTCACCTCACTCTTCCACATCCTTTCTTCTTCATCCTTTGAGCTTTTTGAAAGGTAATGACATTTTTGACATGGCCTTGTCTTCCTCTTCATGTTGGTACCATTTATTTTCATTATTGTTCATGATCTTGAAATTTGAAGTTTTGGGGTTTTGTTTAAAAATGAGAACTTTATGGTCTTTAACCTAATCTATTGATTTATTATTGTTAGATAAGTTGTTTGCAACCCTTAAGGTCCAACATATGTGAATTTTAAAGTGTTTTGACATGATTCCCGAATTTGGGTTTTAATGGGGGTTTTGAAGGGTTTTTAGTTGAGTTTTGGGTGTGGTTTGTGTTGGAAATTGAGGGTTGATGTTAGGGTAATAGTTGGGGGCTGTTTTGGAAGCATTTGAAGGTGTTAAATGTGTTGAAATCACAAGTTTTGGGCTGGGTATAAGGGCTGCTCGGGTTTGGTGTTTTTGGGGGTTGTTCATGGCTTGAAGTCTTGTGTTTATGGCTTGAATGGTGTTCCAGGTTTGCTACATTAATTGGTGAATTGATTTGAGGTTGTTTTAATTGTGTTGAGGTGATTAGAAGCGAGATTTTGTGTTGGTGAAGCCTCAGGAATAAATCCGGAACTTGAAGACCTTGGTTGCTTGGTAATTAAGCTCGGTGGTGGAGGTGAGTGGTTAAATATTTTTAAAGTGGTTTTTAAGTGTTTGGTTCAAGCATGTGAACTAGGTTGGGCTTGGTAGACCCACCTAGAGTTAGGATTAGGGTGGTAGCCTAATCTTAAGCTTTAGTTAGAGACCTTAGATGAACTCCTAAATTGATGTTATGCCTCATGTTGAATTGTGTTATGATGATTATGTATAATGTGATATACATGTATGTTGAGGCTTGGCTTAATGTATTGTTACATGCATGTTGATGACAAATATAATGTGGATATACGCATGTGTGAAATATGATGTAATAATTGTTTGGATGATATACATGTAGTGTTGGCTTGTGAAATGAGGTTATGAGGTGGTTGCATGATTTTGAGGATCATGGTGAGTACGTGCTAAGCACGGAAATTATATTGAAATTGATGTTGTGAAAGGTTGTGGATTTTATTTAATATTGTCACTAGTATGCTTGGGTACAATGATCGATCATTAGGATGAGTGTGGACATGAGAGTCAAAGTCGCTCGTGGCCTTGGTGGCGTTAAGGCACCAAGGAGGAGTACGGTGATGTAATATTCCACCGGAAATGTTTATATTAGTCGGTGATGAGTGGAATCCTATCAACGGGGCGTGAGGATGAGTGGAATCCCCTCCGCGAGAACCGATGATGAGTGTAATCCCACCGCAGGTAATGGTTATGTTGGAAATGCGTTCCAACATGTTATCCGCGTATTCGAGTCATAGCTAGGTGCCAATATGAGATTGTATGTATATGCCAATGTGAGATTATATATATGCCTATATGATATGAAATGTGCCTCCCTTTATGAATCGATATATGATGTGGTTAATACATTGAGTTATGTATCTTTGTATGTTGAGCTTATGAGTTGTTGAGCATGGCATAATGTTGATTATATGTTCATGCATCATGTTCATTTTGGCTCTCTTGGATCGGAGGTAAGATCACGCATTCCATCATGGTAGTTGCTCGTGCTTGGACCTTGCATTGTCGAAGGTTTGTTTTATGAGCACACCCTCACTAAGCTTTTATGCTTACGCTCCTTTTTTCGACAATGCAGATCAGTAGCTTATGGGTGGCAAGGGTGAGGAAAGGCCTCCAAGTGTTGCTTACTGTTAGCTCATGTATGATCTTTAAATTGAAAGATTGTAATAGTAAAGCAATGGGATAGGTGTCGTTGTTTGAGCCTTTTGAAGTATGTTATGTTGTTGTGTAGGAGCATGTTAGACTCCTTTCATATGTTTGTTAATTTGGCTTTTGGGATGAATGCCTTGCTTGTGAACCATGTTGGTTTTGCCTATCTTGTTTTATCTAAGTGTTGGCCTTGTTGAAGCTTATTGCCCTTGGGTAAATGCCTTGTATGGATGCCTCATCTTATGCCTTGTGTGAATTGAGTATGTTTTGCCATATGATCCATGCCTCTAGAATATGTTTGTAAACGATGTGTGCTTCTTGGAGTCGTTTAGGGCTTTTGTGGTTGTTTGGAGACGTCAAATGTTGGCTTTAGAAATTTGCAGACAGCCAGTGTTTCGAAACGGGCTGGACTGTTTCGGAACGGGTATGGCTTCAGGGACCCCGTATCGGAACTCGTTTCGATACGGTTTGGACACTATGAACCCCTGTTTCGAAACAAGTTTCGGAACACTTTGGCTACTGGAAATCTGAGAATTTGTCGATATGTTGGGGTTTCGAAACGGGTCTAGGTGTTTCGGAACGGTCAATATCTCGTTAACCAAGAGAAGTTGACCGTTGAGGGCGTTTCGGAACGGTTGACCTCCGTTCCGATACGGCCTTCTCGTGTGGACTTGGGGCTGTTGACCAAGTCAAGGTGTTTCGATACACCTTAATGGTGTTCCGAAACGGCCTGCTTAATAAGTTAAAATTGGGTCGTTTACTTGTTGTTTTGAGTCCAGTTGCATGCCCTTCTCGAATCTTTCCGCTGTCGTGATCACATGTGATATAAATGTGCCTCTAGAGAAGATTAAATTAAAAGGAATTTTTAGGGTTGCTAATCGAGGTGGAACCTTAACGGGTTTCGCTTCGGTTTTCCCCGTGTGGCCCACTCGGACCGGTCAAGCGTCCGGACCGGGACGAGGGGGTTACAAATTCTTTAGGTACTAATTTAAGAAAATGTGCTTAATTCAGATACCAATTTAGGAGTAAAAATTCATTAGGTATTTTTTATATATATTTAAGCCTTTAATCAAATGAAAAATATTTCATGCACTAAATGAGTCTAATTTAAGGTTTATACGTTTAGCTTAAGGTTTAAAGGTTTGAGTTTTATGTTGCATGATTTAGAATTTAGGGTTTATATCGTAGTTTTTATGGTTTTAGAGTTAAGGGTTTAGATTTTATTTTTTAGAGTGAAAGCATGCTTGTAGAATTTTTTTACTGCCGGTGCATGAAATAATAACTCTGAATTAAATAAGTACTATTTGCGAAAATGTGTTTAATCTATATACTAGTTTAGGAGTAAAAATTCATTAGGTACTAGTTTTTTTTTTATATTTAAGCCTTTAATCAAATGAAAATATTTCATGCACTAGCAGTAGAAAACTTGTTTTTCTACAAATGAGTCTAATTTAGGGTTTATATGTTTAGCTTAAGGTATACAAGTTTGAGTTTTATGTTGCATGGTTTAGAATTTAGGGTTTATGTTCTAGTTTTCATGGTTTTAGAGTTAAAGGTTTAGATTTTATTTTTTAGAGTGAAAGCATGTTTGTAGAATTTTTTTTCACTGTCAGTGCATGAAATAATAACTCTGAATTAAATAAGTACGTCTTATGAATTAAATAAGTACTTTTTATGCTTGTAAAATTCTTAAGGTACTAATTTATGAAAATGTGCTTAATTCAGATACTAATTTAAGAGTAAAAATCATTAGATACTGGTTTATATATATATATATATATATATATATATATTTAAGCCTTTAATCAAATGAAAAATATTTTATGCAATAACGGTTGAAAACTTGTTTTCTACAAATGAATCTAATTTAGGATCTATATGTTTAGCTTAAGGTTTAAAGGTTTGAGTTTTATGTTGCATGGTTTATACGTTTAGCTAATGTTTTAGAGTTAAGGGTTTAGATTTTATTTTTTTAGAGTGAAAGTATGCATGTTCTTAATCCTTTGATAATACACATATACCTTGTAGACAAAGCGATTTGAACTCGTGTCTCTTAGAATGAAGATCATCCGCTTTTCTACTAAAACACTTATTGTGATTCATTTTCCTTTTTAAATCTATAATTTATGAACCGTCTTATTTTTTTTGGATATATTACATGTCTATTTATGATTCATGTTCAAAATTCGTGATTCTTCCTTCTGATAATATCGTCTCCAAAATTTAACTCTTTCATTAGAAGAATAATGTACTTTGTTAGTTTATGAATCGTCTTATTAGTATGTCACCAGATCAAACAAAAATAGATATGCCAGGGGCGGAACTAGAAATTTGTAAAGGAGGGGACCGAAATGAGATTAAAAGTTTTGAGGGGGGCTAAAATAAAATTTTATAAAAATTGAAGGATTAATACACTAATTTTATCTTTTTTTAAAAAAATTTGGAAGTTGGCGGGGACCACATCCCCTGTGGCCCCGTGATGTTCCGCCACTAAGATATGCTAAAAAATTATATTTTTAATCATTTAAAAGGTTAATAATGTATTAATTACATTATCATACAATTAAATAAATATTACATTTAAAATATATAATCTAATTGCATTGTCATTAATAAATTAAATATTATATTTAAAATGCATAACCTAGTTCTGATAGTGATAATTGTAACGGACAAAAAGAATTTTTGGTTGGATTGTTTTCGTTCTTACCAGAAATACATGAATTTTACCATTTTTATCTTTAGATTAATATATGGAAAATTACAAATAAGTAGCTGGTAAATTGACCTATTTGCCCAACACCCACATCGAGGACATTACAAAAAGAAAGAAGCAAAACACACGCTAAGCATCACCATTGAAGCAGCAGCTACTTCAGAACGGCCACGGTTATGGAATGAAGACAAGCCCAAAGCTACTCTTCTTGTTCGTTTGCCCAACCCATCTCTAGGTATGAGAAACTTGCCATTTTCTTTGCTTCTTTTTTAGCTCCTGTTTTCTAATGAGAAGAAGAAGATGGAGAATTTTTTGTTTTTATTTATTGATTCTTGAAAGTGGGTTTTTCTTTTCGGATAATGTTAGGTTTTCATGAATCTGTGTCAATGTTATCTGAAAACGCGTATTGATTCATTTCTTGGTAGAGAGAAAACGGAACCTTGATCCTTACTTGTGAAAAAACGTGATTCAAGAAGACGGCTTTTTGTGATTTTCATTCACAAATTGCAATACGAACTACAGAGTTAACAGTTCATAAAAGTGAAGGGGTTCAAATGTGATTGTAGAGACAGTCCAAAATTGAGCTCGTTGACTTTATATGTTTTGGATTTTTAATTTTTATTTTATTTTATGAATATATGATAACCAAGAATTTGAAACAAAAACTCGGTCAGTTGAGATAATCCCACATTTCAGAGAAGGGCAAATTTCCAAAGAAGTGTATTTCTTTCAGTTTTCTTGTCTTATATTTTCAGGTTACTTAGAACTCTTTCTTTTATTCTTGAATTCTATGCGTTGATGTTTCTTCTACGTTCCAGAACCAGATCGGAAATGATCTCCGATTCGGAATGCACGATCCAATTTGCAAATTATTGGATGAGTAGCGATTTGTGTGACTCGTCTATGTGCTGTTTGATGATACGGGTAGTTGTTAAAATGGCTCTGTATAGACTATAGTAGTGTGATGTGGTATTTAACGAGCAGAGTTTGGTTGTGTTGTCAAGTTTATTTGCTATGTGATGGTAGGTTTTAATAGCCTTTTTTTTCAGTCTTTGCTTACGGGACAAAGGTTCTTTTGTTCATTGGCCATCGTCTTTCTGTTACAGGTATGAATTTTTGTTTTCCGATGTAATGTAGGCTATAGGTAGCTTTATTGGTGAATGGTTGTTCTTCAGACTATTGCATGGTCTACTTAGCATTGTAGTTCATTGTGTTATTGATCTGTTAATTGGTTTTCGTTTGTAGCTTTTTAGTCAAATTCAAAATTTTATTGAATTTTCCCATGACTATTCATTTTCTGCTTGCTTTTCTTGGCCATATAGGGTTTTCAAGAGAGTGTCAGCTTGCTAGGAAATTGGTGGACTTCTTGTTGTTATTCATAAGATGGATGAGAAGACCGATAAAGGTGGTGCAGCTGCTAGCGAACTACGGTCTTCTTCTGTCTTACATCCGGATAAAGGAAGTAAAAACAAGAGAAAATTAGATGATGATCCTTCTCTGGAGAATCCAGTTAATGCGCCCTTGTTGATGAGCGAATTCTCTCCCAAGATATTCCAAAGCCCAGTGGTTGGACCATTAGAGGTGGGATCCTCTGGGGCACCTCTTACAGAAGATTCTGAACCTGGAGATTGGGATGATCCAATTGCATGTCAACTTGTGGAATTATTATCATCAAATATGCTCCCAATTTTCCAAAATGCAATTAAAAGGATTGTAGAGTGTGGATATGAGGAAGCTGTTGCTAAAATGGCCATTTCGGGGCGTGGCCTCTATCAAGGGGGTAAAGATCTTGTGTCAAATGTTGTGAATGATGCCTTGGCTTCCTTGAAGAAAGGAAAAGGAGAGGATATTTCAAGTGATGCGTTTGATGATTTGCAGCAGCTAGTTGAGTACACGATTCTGGAGATGATTAGTGTGCTTAGAGAGGTTAAACCGTCTCTATCAATTGCAGAAGCAATGTGGTGGCTGTTAATATTTGACCTAAACATTTCAATGGCTTGTGAAGTGGAAGGAGATATATTCCATAATGTTGGTTGTGAAGAAGTCTTAGGAGAGAGCTCCTCTGGTTCTAGCCCCCAATTGAGATCAGAATCACAAAAAACGGAAACCATTCTTCCATGCCCAAATGGACCGCATGTTTTAAAACCCTCATTGCACTGTTGCAAGCATTACCTGCCTGAAACACTGAAATTCGGAAGTTTTGCCAATTTAACTAACTGCAAAGGTCCAGTTGCTTATGAAGCACTAACACCAGAGAAAGACAGTTTGGCTTGTGTGGGTGCTTCTAGGGACCCGATTGTGTCCATCCCTGGAGGAAAACCAGGGAGTTGCCGAAAGGGGTGCTCCAAAAAGGAGCTAGCTGCACTCCGGAAAAAGTCCTTCGATATAGAAAAATGCAAGGTGGCTTGTGGGAAATGTGCTTTTAGAGCTGGTAAACTGGCTACCATTGGTGGTTTAGTTGTCGAAAGGAGAACAAAGTGTCCATCCGAATTATCAGTCATGCATATGAAAAATGCTTCATCTAAAAGAATCAACGAAGCTGGATGTTTAGTTCATGAATGCCATCAAGTTTTAACTCATTCTTCACATGGGTTATATGTGGCAGATAACTCTTCAGTATTACCTACGACTGGTACTAAATCTGCAGTTCCTACCCCCAAAACTGGGCTTGCATCATCATCATCGTCTTCAGAAATTAAACCTGTTCACAAATCTGAAGGCAGAATCTCAAAATCTTCTACGGCACCTGACAATGTTGCAGAAAAAAAGCCTACTCCTACAGTCAAAGCAATAACTTCTACATCCACTAAGTCAACTGATTACTTTGCTGGAATTCCATATGATAAGTCTCTGGGGAAATACATCCCACAAGATGAGAAGGACAAACTAATATTGAAGCTAGTTCCAAGGTTACAGGAAGTGCAGGATGAGCTACATAGTTGGACTCAATGGGCCACTCAGAAGGTCAAGCAGGCTGTTTGTAGGCTTAACAAGGACCAAGATGAAATTAAATCACTGAAGCAAGAGATGGAAGAGGCAGAACGGCTACAAAGGAAGAAAAAATTCATGGAGGAGAACACCGTGAAGAGGTTGTCTGAGATGGAGTTTGCCTTGGATAATGCTACTAATCAGGTTGAGGATGCTCACTCTAAACTTCAGAAGCTTGAGGTGGAGCATTCCGCGCTGAAAATGGAGATGGAGGTTGCTAAATTGCAATCTGCAGCATCAGCTTCAAGCTGTCGAGAAGCATTGGAAAGAGAACAGAAAGCACTTAAGGATGTTCGTTCATGGGATGCACAAAGGAGCTTGCTTCAGGAGGAGCTTGCATCAGAGAAGAAGAATGTAGCTGAGCTGCAAAGGAAAGTAGGCAAGGCTAAAAGAATGTACAATCAAACTATGGTATGCTTCTCCTTGAAGAACATTACTCTTGAATTTTGCTAAATAAGCCTTGCTCAGCATAAGTTCTACCTTGTTAAGCTGGTATACGGCTCTTAGTCTTAACTAAATGGATTAGTGAGGTTCTCGAATGGTAAGGCTGAGGATAAGATAGATTATAAAATAAAAGCCACCAAATGAACACGATAAAGTATAGAACTGTAAGAGGCCATAAAAATTGCAGAAATGTTTTGGAATTTGGACTGGCTATCAATCTTTAGTCTTCCTTGCAAATCATCATGAAATTAGTAGAAGGGATGGCTTTGCCAAACCCCTGCCAGGTTGTCTATCCTCAAGTCAAGTTCTATAAGCCAGAAAGTCAATCATTGACAATATTAAGCTAAACCAGCAACCTGGTCTCTAATGTGCTAAATTAACATGTTTGCTATGATTATGTTGCTACATCCATTAAATTTGAGGATTACAGGGAAAATAAGAAGGAATAGAAAATATTGTTCATAATTATAAAATCATATACCATTAATGGTCATGGCAATTTGTCTTAGAATTTTCCATTCCCGTTAATAGCGAGAGGCATGAAGGTGCAAGAATAATTGCACTTAGCTGTTTACACCTCGAAAAATACTAAATTCTATTCAACTTATATATTTCTCATGATGAAAATTTGCAGATGCTATGGAAACAAGAGAGGATGACAATGGAGAAATTTCTTGCACAGGCTACCTCCATAAGGAAGGAAAGAGAATGTCTTGAAGCTGCAGCAAAATTAGAGGGGAGTAAGATTAAAATGAAAGCAGAAAAAGATATGCAGAAATATGGAGAGGAGATAAAAAAGCTTGAGAACAAGTTATCCGAGTTGAAGATGAAGCTGGATTCTTCAAAAATATCCTCACTTTGGAGAGGCACTGTTGGTGGCAATGGTCAGTGCTCTTCTGTCAATGAGGGGCATCGGATTACGATCTTCTCTAAAAGGGCAGTTAACATCAACGATTATCCTAGGAGCAGAGGCTTGAAACAGGAGCGTGAGTGTGTCATGTGCTTAACAGAAGAGAAGATAGTGGTATTCCTTCCATGTTCACATCAGGTCTTCTGTGTCAAGTGCAGCGAGCTCCATCATAAACAAGGGATGAAGGACTGCCCTGCTTGTAGGGCCCCAATTATTTGTCGTATACGTGCACGTTTTGCTGAATCATAGGCCATAGCTCGCCAAACGATTTCGGTAGACTGTCCAGTAGAGGAGCAGTGACTAAATGATGGATAATTGAGAATGTTCTCTACAGATGTCCACTCAAACTAATTGTGTTTTGTTGTCTGTTTTGAGTCGTTTGTATCATACTGGTAGTTTGACACTATGAAAAACAGGTAAACCGAGAGTCAAAAGCTTATAGCTCATACCATCTTGTACAGTTGATTCTTTTCCTTAAAGTAATGTACTTCAGCTTCACATTAAACCTTCTTCAAGTGTGTTAATTCTTAGCCTGCAAAATCTTGAACCTGTTTGTCTGATTAGATTATTTTCAGCTGAAATGTAGGAAGCCAATTGACACGAGTACTTTGAAAAAGAAAATGAAAAGTCGGAGCAACGTTGGATTGTGATGACCGATATATGTAAAACAAACCGATGAACTCCTTTTCCAAGAAAACAGATGGGGAGGTTGTGTAAGATTGTGATCCCAGTTCTGGTGTCAAGTGAATGATTCTGACAAGTTAGTTAACAGACAGTCTGTAAGGTTTGTGCTGTTTTGTTTTCTGTTAATGTCTGGATCCATGGTACCCCACACACAGGCTGAAGCCATGCAGCAGAACCACGTGATTATTCCAGCTGCATGCACCATTAATGTTCCGATAAGATTTGCAGATATGGACTACTTCAACTACCACTTGCTGGACAGATTATAGTGACCTCTGAACTTATATAATATACACACATGACACATACATCTATATATACACACACACACATACAATTATTGCTGCTGTACCTGATCAAAAGAATTATTGATGCTGTACCATTATTCTCTTAACGGCAGTTGTAAAACCTCATCTTCTGTTCTGTCTATCAAATTTTATTTGATTTAGGGCAGTTCGGCAATCCTTCTCCAACAGATGCCGAACTGCCGAACGGAGAAGTAATACCAAACGGTCACCACAAGTGCAGCTTCTGAACGTTTTTCGCCTGATTTGTGTTCCAAACAGATGTTTCGCAGGATGAGCGTTCCAAATCTTTGCCGAGAGAAGCCTTATGTGGATGACTTGGAAGGAATATTTTTAATAGAAGAGAGACAAGAAGAAAACAGATTTGCTGTCAGATAAGTTACTTTAAACTTACAAAAACGAAAAAGATGAGAATTAAATTAAAGAATCTAGATTAATTACTAATATCCTCCCTTTAAATCTGCATATCACTGTTTAACAGAGGTTAGGATCTTTTCATATTTACTAGCATAACCAAATCAATGGGTTATCTGAAGGAGCTTTCTTTCATTCAAATCATCAAAAAATATCACATTTTTTTAAATATATAAATAAATGATGGTGCTTAACTTCAGATTTTGATTAATAAAAAGGGTTATATTTTGATACACAATCCTCCTATAAAATTTAAAACCTAAATCTCAAACCCTAGCACCTTAAACTTTAAATTTTAACCATAAACCTTAAATTTTACAATATACACACTAAGCCCCTAAATTCTAAACCCTAAACCCTAAAATTAAAAAGCTTTTGTAAATTTATACAAGCTTGTGTATCAAAATATTTTTTTAATAAAAAAATATCGGTATTTTAAAAGTCATATCAGTAGTTAATTTTATTGAAAAATGACGAGGAAATACAATAAAACTCTATAATTTTTGACAAAGAAAGAGTATACAAAACCCTAAGTAAAAATCAACCGTGAATAATGAAAATGGTACCATATAAAAAGATTAAAAAATTTAAACAAATAGCTAAGAGAATAAAGGATATAAATAAACGGATAGAAATTCCTACTCCTTTTCGGTGCTTCTACCTATGTCCTCACGCTCAAAATTAGTTTTAGGGTTTAGGGGTAAGGTTTTAGGTTAGGGTTTAGAGAATTTAGGGTAGGATATATTTTTTAGAATATAGGACGTAGAGTTTAAGATTTAAAATTTAGGGTTATGACTTAAAATTTAATTTTGTAGTATTTTTTTTAGTGTTGGAATATAAATAGAGACACCGAAAAGTGTCAGAGAATTTTCATCTATAAATAAACATTGCTATTGAAGTTGAAGAATAAACATTATCACAAACATAACTACAAAATATGATGACACGTTGACAATTAACTTTTATTACAACTCTAGTAGGATATATTGGGGTGTTTGCACACTCCTATCAAAATAAGATAATCGGTCTTTTAGGGCTCAAAGCAAAGTAATTTAGTAAAATAATCAAATAATCATCTATTAGAAAGGCAATAAAAAAATCAACCCCAAAAAATGATAAAATAGGCTACCAGAGTATCTGCATAAGATAAAGAGATGAAAGGGGCCAACGATCCTACGGCCACCGTGGACAAAACAATTCATCATTTTCTTAAGACTTAGTATCAATGGTGTATCTAAATGTTAGGTTGGGTGAGTTTGTGCTCACCTGAACTTTTCAAAATTCATACATTTGACTTTAATTTTTTTAATTTTTATGAATTATTCTTTAAATTTTTTTTAATTTTTATAACTTATGCCCACCCTGAAATATTAAGATTTCTATGATTAATATCCACTTTAAAAAAATAAATTTGTGCCCACCATAAAAAATATTTTTAAATCTACACAACAAAACTTATGAGAAAAGTAAAAAAGAAAGAAAGAAGAAGACAGATAGAAGAAATAAGATAGAGAGATGAAAGGGTCCGACGATGTTACGGCTGCCGTCGACAACAATCTATTAAATTTATTAGTTTTGATTGATAAAAATAAGTTAGAGCAAGTGAAAAAAAACTATATGTATTTTCTATGTTTTATAAATAGTATCTGTACTTTTTGTGGGGAAGAACTAGAGTTTTATTATTATCAAGATGATATTTTTTTAAGTTTAAGAACAACAAAGATTATTGTTTTACCTGCATATGCCATTTCTGGAATTTTTAAAGTGGTTTTCTTAAGAAAGAAAAAAAGTCCAAGGAACTCATGCTTTTGGCGTCTTCCAATAATAGAAGCAAATCCCAGCTATACCAGCAGATTTACTCTTCTTTAAATAATAAAATTATACTTCACCTAACTCTTATAACCCTATTAATATTTTATTTTTTGGACGTCTGCCTCACAATTCATTTATATATCTGTGATGCTGACCATACTGGAAATGCTGAACGGGGACCTCGGATGAAGCTAATGTTGCTTGCTAGATTAAACGGTATTTAATATTTAGGTTGAAGGCTTGAGAAGCTTTTTGAATTTTTTAAAAAATCAATAAAGTCTTTAATTTTTTTGCATAAATTTAAATAAATTAATCAATTCGACTCTTTGACTGACAGATTCTATCGTTGACTGTTACGATGCCGACGTGGCAGTTTACGGTGCTGACATGGCAGTTCACAATGTTGACGTGGCATTTCACGGTGCTGATGTGGCAGTCCACACGTGAATGATGACGTGTCTAGAGGGGCTTAATTGATTTTATTAGAAAATTCAAAAACTTAATTGATTTTTTAGAAAGTTCGAGGGCTTATTTAATCTTTATGTAAAAATTAAAATAAAAAACTATTTGAATTAAAATTGAAATATTAAAAATATAAAGAAATATTATAATATTTAAAAAATAAAAATATCAATGAATTTTTAAGAAATATAAAATTATATTTTCTAATATAAAAAGAATTCTTCTTTGATTAAGGAAGTGCTTTTACTACTAAAGAAAAGTTGTTTGGATTTTTCCTATGATACTACTGCTTGGATGCATTGAGCAAGATAAAGTTTAGTGTTTGATCGAATAGAAAAAAAATTAGTATAATAAAACACCACAAAATCCTTGTATGTCACAAGAGTCTTTTTTAATTTTTCTTATTTTCTAACTTAAATTTCATGAAAGCAGATTTAATGAAATAAAAGAATGCAACTATATTGTGATATAGGTTTGTAATTTTGCATCATATAAATTGAAATGTACTTTAGATTTTACACAACTTATTAGGTTGGAACATAGTTTTAATCTTATTTTGTTATTATAATGGTCATATATTTTTTATTTTTAATAATATTTTATTTTTAGTAATTTTAATATTTATTTTTAAAATATTTCAACAATTTTATAATTTTTAGTTTTGCTTAAAAATTAAATAAGCTCTCAAATTTTATAAAAAATCAATTAAACTCTCAAACTTTAAAGAAAATCAATTAAGCCTCTTTTTCATGTCATCATTTTTTAACGTGGACACTATGTCAGCATTGCTAACTGCCACATCAGTATTGTCACGATCAACGACTGATTTCGTCAGTTAAGAGATCAGATTAGTTAATTGTTGGGTTCATCAGTGACATCATTGAGTGCAAAAAAAAATTTAAAGGCTTCTCAAGCGCTTAAGCCTAATATTTTATATTTTTATTTCAGGTTTCACTCTGTAAAGTCAAATTGTAAATTTTGTCTCTTAGTCCTTTCTATATATGATTTAATCTTTATATTTTAACTTGACGTAGTTTGATATTTACTTTCATAATATCATCTATTAATGTTTTGGTTAATATGCTGATGTAATTTTATTTTAAGAAGAATATCATCTTCAACCTATCATGTTGACAGATATTTTCATAAAAACTAAATATCAAATTTAAGCATAATCGAGGGATCAAAATTGTAATTTAACCTTTCAAAAAAATTATAATTTAAAATTTACAAAAAAACCACCTTTTATTTAAAATTTAGTTTCTTCGTCTAAGAAAATAGGGATGGAGATATCATTGTTGAATAGTATAATTATAAAGGTATAATATTAAAAATACCTCTAATGTTTGACTGAATAGTCATTTTTGGCATATATTCATTTTTTGAAGCATGTGAACTCCCAACGTTTTATTTTGGGTCAAAATGACTGATATGTGGATAAAAACAGTTAGTCAACTAACATTAAATGACGTGACAAACTTACATGATAGTGCACGCTGACATAGCAGTATCATATAGACAAATGTGTTGTCTTTATAGAATGACATATCAATCAAAAAATAATTGTATAAAATATATAAAAAAAATTCTAATAAAATGTCATTCTGTTAAGTAATTTAAGTTGTTTATCGTCAATTGACTGGCAAATTTCATTCAAAAAAGGTCGTTTTAGCCCCAAATAAAATGTTAATGGTTAAAATGCTTCAAAAAACAATAAGGATAAAATGACTATATAATTAAAGATTAAGGGCATTTTTTTTGACATCATGCGGATTAAAAAACAAAGGTTTCTTCTTTAAGGGCAATTTAGGCTCATTGCATGGAAGGGGGAGTTCTAGACGCTAGATTTTGAGTGACGTGGCTTTCCAAATAAGATTTCTGTTATTATTATAATAAGAATTAATATCCTATACACTGGCAGTGAAAATTGAAAGTTTCTACAAGCGCCTTAGTTTTAGGGTATATTGAGTTAATTTAGGGTATAAGGTTTAGAAGTTTAGGTGTATGGATTTAAAATTTAGGGATAATTGTTTTAATTTAAGGTTTATGGTTATAATTTAGGGTTTATAGGTTAGAGTTTAGTTTTTAGGGTAATATGGTGAGGAATTAGGTTGTAACCTATAAACCCTAAATTATAACCCCTAAACCTTAAATTGAAACAAATATCCTTAAATTCTAACTCATACACCTAAACCCCTAAATCCTATACCCTAAACTAACTCCCTATACCCTAAAACTAAGGCGCTTGTGGAAACTTTCGGTTTCTACCGCATGTGTATAGAATATTTATCCTTATAATAATAGTTGGAGTCTCTTTCCATTATTTAATCTCTCATGAATTTAATTGAAAATAGTCTAATTCTAGTTTCCATCATCATATTCGAATTTGAAGTTTAATTCATACATTTTAATTTGACGTTATTTGATTTTTTGATATTTTTATAATATCATTCATATTTCCAATTTGTATCGGTAACAATTTCAATTAAAATGTTGACATGTATTTTTCTATCTTAAAATGATCTTTATCCATATTGGGTTGACATTAATTTTTAATATTTTTTAAAGAAAATATAGTATGAATTTTGTTAGCTCGATAGTCAATCGAAATGTTGCCGTGAAGGGTAAATTAGCTCTTCAAAGATTTGTGAGGGAAGTAATAGAAAAATAAAAATTATTGCACAATAATTCATAACGGTACAATTTTTAAACTAAGTCTACTCCACAACTTAGTAATATGCACTAATTTTTTTTTTCAAGTCTATTAGATTTGCAAACCTTTAAGGATAAAATGTAATCTTACAACTCTCTCAAGATTTATATTCAAAACCTTGAATCAGGGACAGAGCCATTAAGGCTTCGGGAGGGGCAATCCCCCCTACACCCCGAAGAATTTTTTTTCACATTTGTCTCCTATTTAAATTTTTTAAAAAAATTAGTTTATTTATAAATTTGCCCACCCAATTTCAAATATTTATAGTTTGCCCCCCTCAATCCCAAATCATGGCTCCGTCCTTGCCTTGAATGTACATTGTCCTCAAAAAAATTACAGATTTAACAAACAAAGAAAAATCTCACAAGCTCTCACCCAAATAAATACTTGAACAAATTTAACAAAAATAGTTTAGCACGAACCAACTTGCCTTAGTGGTTTAGGGAACAATTGTTGTTTCTAGAGCTCACGAGTTCGAGCACCAGTAGTTGCAGCAGAGTGATTGAACATGCATTCTCAAATGGTTGAGAGTTTATTTAGAACAGATACTACTTATAATTACTTTAGCTTTTGAAAAAAACAAAACAAAGATAGTTCACATGTATTCTTACAAAGAAAGTTGGCTTAAAGGCTCGAAGCCCCTGAACTTTTGAGGCTTAATTGATTTTCTTTAAAGTTTGAGGTTTTAATTGATTTTTTATAAAATTTGAGGGCTTATTTAATTTTTTATATTAGAAAATGTAACTTTATATTTTTAAAAATTCATTGACAGTGTTTTTTATTTTAGTATTTTTTAATTTTTTAGTATTATAATATTTCTTTATATTTTTAATATTTTAATTTAATTCAAATAATTTTTTAATTTTACTTTTTTCTTAAAGATTAAATAAGCTCTCAAACTTTCTAACAAAATCAATTAAGCCTCTCTAAACACGTCATCATTCACACGTGGACTGTCACATCAATACCGTAAACTGTCACGTCAACACCGTCACAGTCAATGACAGATTTCATCAGTCAAAAGGTCGAATTGATAATTTTTAAGGTTTAAGGATGACATCGAAAAAATTATAAGGACTTAATTAATTTTTTCGCTCAAAACTTCAAGGGTTTCTCGAGCCCTTAAGCAAAAAAAAAGTTCAATTTAAAGCTAAACTTACAAATTTCTCTTTTGCTTGAATTTTGGGATGTACTTTCTTGCTATTCTTCAACCATTTGGAAGTCCCTCTTATATCATCTAATCAATTCCTAGCTGTTCAGATCTATTGTGAGTAGGGGTGTAAACGAGCCGAGTCGAGTTTGAGTAGTGCTGAGCTCGACTCAGTCTGTTAAGATTTCGAGTCGAGTACGAGCTCGAGTAATTTTTAACGAGCATAAAAAATCTGAGTTCGGCTCGGCTCGTTAAGAACTCGAGTCGAGTTCAAGCTTGATTCGAGCTCAATCGAGTCAAGTGTTGATCGATCTTTGACCGTGTCAGACTCGAGTAGCTCGCGATCTGTTGCGTCACATTTAAAGCCCTATTAGGGGAAAAACTTAGATACACAAGTTGTGTAAACTCAACCTTGTTAATTTTAGAGTTTAGGGTTTAGAGGTTTAGGTTGTTGAGTTTAAAATTTAAGATTTAGATTTTAGGTTTAGGACGTATGTTTAGGGTTTATGTTTAGGAATTTAGATTTTAAATTTTGAAAAATAAAAAATTAGTATATTATATTTTCGAGTAGCTCACGAGCTTTTCGAGTCAGGTATCAAGTAGCTCGGCTCATTAAGAACTCGAGCTGAGTTTGAGCTCGAGTCGAGTCCAACCGAGTCAAACTTTAACCGAGCTTTGACCAAGTCGGATTCAAGTAGCTCGCAATTTGTCTCGTCTCATCTACAACCTTAATTGCGAGTCATAAAATTGCGGATTTATTACTCACCTGCATAGAAGTTTTGAAATTTCTCAAAGCGTATCGAAACTCTTTGAGCAAAATAAAAAACTTGACCGTTGGAGTATATGAGTGTCGAAACTTACATATTAGTTCCGAAATTCTTGTGTAGGTATCGAAACCTTTAACACGGTTTCGAACCTAAAAGCCCATTGTTTTAACAAGTATCAAAACTTCAATAAGAGTTTCGAAACTTTCCTACAATTTTTATTTTTTTGACTTTTTAAAATATTTTAAGGGTAGAATTAAAGGTAAAACACTTTAACATTATTTTTACATAAAAATGTTTTGGAGAATTTAAAAGTGTTTGAACAAAATTTTCATATTTTACAAAATAATTTACATTTAAATCTAATTATATCAAACTAATCATAAAACTATCAGATATAAATATTATTTTTTAATACAAGGAATTTAGATATTCTAATTATTGTTCATAATGAATTCATACCAAATATGAATATTGACCATCAAATAGTTATTTTTAGAATATGTTTTACTTTTACCGACAACTTATGGTCTAAGAGATGATGCGTTAAGTCACAAGGTTAGAGACTCAAATCATGACATCATGAATTGAGAAAATTGAGTTGAGAGGATCGCCCCATATTGAACCTCTGCAAAACTCGATTCGGATTAGTTGACCAATAAATTGCATACAATTGGTTAAACAAACAAAAAAAATCTGTTTTACCACATCAACTATAGTCCTAACTAATAAAATCTGTTTTACTTTTGTATATTATACGTTCAAATATTCATTATCCAAATTTTTTCTAGTTATGAAATTTCATAATCCACTCTACTTTTCAAAAAAAATGTTTTGAATTATGAAATTTGATTTTTTTTGACGGGTTTGAAAGATTCATATAGTAATATTTGGGTTCAATATCATAATAATCTGATTCAGATTTTATAATAAATTTATGAATTTAAATTTTATAGATATTCTACTTGTCATCCCTAGAAACATACCATGTAAGCATTTTAATTAGAAGAATAATTGGGTTAACTATTTGGATTAACTAATAACATCATAGAAAATAATCATTATGTCAAATTAAAATAATAATAAAAACACAAAAAAACAATCTAACAAATGGTCGAAACATTTCAAATTACTTTTTTCCTCTAAGAAACGTTTCTGGGAACAAAAAAAAAAATCGCTTTTATTCATTCTTTCAAACATTTCTAGAAATATAGTCTCTTGAAATCAACTGCAAGAAGATTTGGAGTATAACATGTAATAATAATCAATATTTTGTAACAATTAAATAGTTTAATAATTATTTTGTAATATTAGAAAAATTCAATAATTATTTTCTAACAACTAATATATATTTTAATTAGGTGAACATGTTGAATCAGCTTGTCATTAAGCTAATTCCGATATCTAACAACTCAATACTTATTTTGTAACAAAATATTTATTTTATAATTTTTAAAGTTCAACTTCTAAAAACTCAACTCCAATGATCGTTTACAATTTTTACCCTTTAATGAAAAATATTATAAATATACACGGATAATAAAAATACCCCACAAAAGGAAGTAAGAACATTCATATTTTTTGTTTTTTTATTATCATTTTTAATATATATTATTTAAAGACATTTAACAACTTTCCAATGTTGTAAATATTTTTAGCTTCACTTGCCAAAATATGTTTTTTTTCAATTTTTATCTAAAAATGCCCACACAATTTGCATTTTGTTTTTCTTGTGAGCACTTGGCAATGTTCCCTTTCCCTGCTCTCCTGTCTTAGAAGCAAAAATCACATTCAACCCTTGTTTTTCTGCCACGTGTCAGCAAACCCTTCCCTGGAAGTCACCTTCCTGTCTTCTTCCAGCAGCAGAACCCCAAGAAAGCAGCCATTTTTTATAGTAACTTAACCTAATCCTCCTTTGCCACCATTTCTTTTAATGCCATTGCCAAAGAAACAGTTTTTTCCTTTTCTAACTCTCTCATGCAATCTTCAAAAACTTTACAACCCATTTTGTTCGCCACCCATTTCTCCACCATGCTCAAACTCCTCAACAAGAGAATCAAACGCCTCTGTTCCCGCCTCCGGTGGCCGGTTCGCCGCCGGTCCAAGTCTGCCGTCGTCATCAGAAGGCTTGGTAAGACAAGCTCCAAGGCTCGTGCCGAGAATGGGTCTTCGAAAGTTCACCAAGATGGCCAATTGGATGGTCTGAACTCGTCCAGGCCAATACGTATAGCGACTTTCAATGCTTCTCTGTTTTCCATGGCTTCTGCAATGCCTAAGGAAGATAAAGCTTCGAGTTTTGACTACGACAATGGTGGTTTTCCGGATGGCAGGCGCTCAAAGTCGACGAATGATCGACCAAAAAGTATACTGAAGCAATCTCCCCTGCATCCGAACTCCATGAACGACAAGGCGAATCTCTCCGGGGAGCAAAAATATGTGAAATCCAGGCTCAGGGTATCGATCAATTTACCGGATAACGAGATATCTTTGTTGCGGAATCGACAACTGAGCTTTGCGGAAGGACGTGAGAAGGATGATGGTTCTTCAAGTGGAACATGGAGAGGCAAAGCTCCGTTGAGAAACACGGCGAGTTTTTCAGAAAATATGTGGAACTGGGTTGATGATTTTGAGAGTTTTAGAAGTAGAAAGACGGTGCTTGAAGTGTTGAGGGAGCTGGATGCTGATATATTAGCTCTGCAAGATGTGAAAGCAGAGGAAGAGAAAGCAATGAAGCCTTTGTCTGATTTAGCTTCTGCTTTGGGGATGAACTATGTGTTTGCCGAGAGCTGGGCGCCGGAATACGGCAACGCCGTGCTCTCCAAGTGGCCGATCAAGCGGTGGAAAGTGCAGAAGATCTTTGATGATACAGATTTCAGGTAACATTGAATCTTACTTGCGTGTAGGAGATCTGGGTGTAGTTGAGTATAGACTGATGCATGTCACCAAACACACAGTTTTTGGCAGTTTTTTCTTGTCGGAAAATGATCAGATTATGACAAAGATCAGTAGTTAAACTATAGCTGTTAGTATTACTTAAAAGTGGGGAAGATTTAGTGGTGTACACTGTTGAGCTTTATTTTTTGTTTGTTTCAGTGGGAAACAAAATCATGGTTTGGAAGTATATCAGGTCAAGTTTGGTAACATGATTGTTGTTATATCTGGAATACCAGTTAGGCTTTGTAGATAAATCATTAACACACTGAAAGAGACACCTATGAACAAAGCTTGGGAATTCCTTTTCCGATCGAAAGCTTCGGAACTCGAGCTTATGCTGACTGCCTCCGGGTTTTTTGATGATAGGAATGTCCTAAAGGCAACTATTGATGTACCCGAGACCGGAGAAGTCGACTTCCATTGCACACACCTTGATCATCTTGATGAGAACTGGCGCATGAAGCAGATAAATGCGATAATTCAATCGAGTGACGGTCCACACATTTTAGCCGGAGGCCTCAATTCCTTGGAAGAAACGGATTACTCCAACGAAAGGTGGACGGATATTGTAAAGGTATATACATTATATGGGGACATTTTCCTGAACATTATCTGTCAGGATTTTGAAGCAACATCTTTCGAATGAACTTGTCGTTTTTGCAGTACTATGAGGAGATGGGGAAACCGATACCAAAGGTCGAAGTGATGCAGTTTCTGAAGAACAAACAATATACTGATGCTAAGGACTTTGCAGGGGAATGTGAGCCTGTGGTCATGATTGCCAAAGGCCAAAGTATAAAACCATTCTCCTTGAACTTTTCCCTTTAACATAACATGACATGAAAATTGCTTCAATTCGATGCAGGTGTACAGGGAACGTGCAAGTACGGGACTCGGGTAGATTACATACTGGCATCACCCAATGCACCATACAAGTTTGTCCCAGGGTCGTATTCGGTCCTGTCATCAAAAGGGACTTCAGATCATCACATAGTAAAAGTTGACATGATAAAAGTAAATGATAATGTCGAAGAAAACGTCGATACAAAGCGACGACAGCCAAAACAGAAACCGAAAGTGTTGAAGATTACAAATAGTTAATCAAAATGCATGTGGAAAACACATACTACATGAGATGGCTTTGAATCTGCATCCTACTGTGCTTTGTATATCGTGAACAGCTTAAAATAGAAACTAAAGTTGATATCTGGTATGAAATTTATTTGTAATTGAAAAAAATAAGTGAAATAGTTTAAAGAAATTGGGTCTCCTTTGGTTTCCACAGTTTCCATGACTGCAAAATCTATGAGTGGCTTTTACATCATCTGTTTGTCTTATTTACCTTTCCAAGGTTAAGCTCATTAAGAAACAAAACCTTGGGCTGCAGAGTCTATACTGCATGTTATTGAGTGTATTTTACTTTAAATTTGACCAATAATTAAGAAATGAAATTGTTGACCACATAAGGCCTTCAGCTTGCAAGATCTTGAATGGGGTTAGGCTCGAGAATCGAGGTTCGTAAATCGTAATTAAGAAAGTTGCTTAACAAATACTGTTGATCTACTCTCAGATACCACAGTGCAGAAGGACAACTACCTCATATGGTATTATGTTCTTCTCATTTCCCTTTCTGTCCAGCTAATTCAGTCAACCATCTTCAGTTTATGAAGAATGTGCACAACAGCATCACCGTCGTATGCTCATGCTACTGTCGATTGACCGTAGGAAGTATGTGCAGGGCGAGCATCACCGGTTTTCTTTGCAAGCTCGCACTAGCATGAGCTGCATCAGTTCTGCAGCATACCACTACCGCCCATACTTTCTGTTAAACATCATGTGATTTGCTTTTGCAAATATACCAACTTTCCAATGTTCGAAAGAACAAATTTATGAAGAATAGAAGCCGTCGAACAGATACACTTGCATCGATTCGATATCTACTTCGTTTAGTATAGTAGTAAAGTAGCATTCAAATTATGCAGAAGCAACAGAATTTGCAGAAAGCTACTAAAGGAGCAACTAGGTTTAGTTAGAAGGTAAATTCTTGCAATAGCCTTTGTTAAATAATTCCAAAACTCCATGCCACATCGGTTGGCAAAAACATTTTATTGTTATACATGAAGAATTTTCTAAAGAGAAACACAAAACATCATTTGATTGATGTTCCAGAGAAAGTTGCCATTAAATACTAGCAAATCTGGCACTATTTATATATGTCCTGAATCATTTAGATTCAAATGAATCTAGCTTGAGTGTAAATCTGTTGTATTTTTACAACATCAGATGCAATTCCGAACTTTTGAAGCACCATTAGAGAGCTAAATGTTTGTATTATGTTGGGTTGTGCTGATAAAAGAAAACACTTCTATTCAAAAAAGCCTGAATTAAACATCTGCTAATTGACAGAAAACTTGAGTATTCCAACCCACTTAATCCGAGCACACCGAAAACTCGAGTACTCCTTTGATGGACAGATGCTCTCGCTCCGCAAAGCCTAAAAAACAATTGATGAAGAATAAGGTGGGGTAAGCCTCTTTATATAACCCCTACATCCAAGTCATATTCTAACTAGGATAAGGAATACTACTCCCCGAAAGATTAGAACAATTGTAATCCTAGTTAAAGTAGTCAGCATTTGTCCTTTTGCAATATATGAGCCATACTTAATAAATCTCCACCTTGGCGAATATCATGGCCCTTAAGAGATAAATCTAGAGTCTCTCACACATCAAAGTGGGTTGGGCTACCATGCTTCTCTAGTATTTGCAAACATTCAACAAATTCAAACAATGATTGAACTTGTCTGTAGTAACAGGCTTGGTCAACAGATCACCTGGATTGTCTGCAGTATGCACCTTTTGTAACAATATCTTACCAGATGCAATCAACTCTCTAATCTTGTGAAAGTTCACATCAATATGTTTAGTTCTAGCATGATACATCTGATTCTTAGCTAAATGAATAGCACCTTGCCGAATACCCAATTCCTTTACTAGCTCGATAAGTCATAAGACTTCTTTTGCAGCTTCAGCTACTGCCATGTACTCAGCTTCAGTTGTTGACAATACAACAACAAACTAAACAATTGACTTCCAACATATAAGCCCTCCACCAATGGTGAAAACATACCAGTTGTAGATCTTCTATCATCCAAATTACCTACATAGTCTGAATTCACATATCCAACAATCAAGGGATCATGTCGCTGACTGCCGAATACAATTGTATGTCCCACAGTACCCTTTAAATACTTGAAAATCCACTTGATTGCTTCCCAATGTGATCTTTCCGGTTTAGACATGTATTTACAAACTTGACCAACAACATGAGCTAAATCAGGACGAGTACATATCATTGCATACATCAGGCAGCTGACAGCACTGGCATAAGAGACCTTTGCCATCTCTTCAATTTTCTTGTCTATCTTTGAGCACTGTTCTGTAGAAAGCTTAAATTGATTCGCCAATGGAATGCTCACGGGCTTTACTTTGCTCATCCCTAACATGTCTAACACTTTCTCAACATAGCCTTGCTGAGATAACCACAGTTTCCTTGAGCCTTTATCTCTGTGAATCTGCATTCCAAGAATTTTTTTTAGCTCCTAGGTCTTTCATATCAAATTCCTGACTATAATAAAGCTTTCAAACAGACAGCATCATGCATATACTTTGCAGCCAGCAACATATCATCAACATACAGTAGCAGAAAAATAAAAGAACCATCATCAAAGCTTTTAACATAGACACAACAATCGTACTCATACTGCTTGTAGCCAATCTGAATCATGTAGGAGTCGAATCGCTTGAACCATTGTCGTGGAGACTTCTTCAACCCATACAAGGATTTCTTTAATCTGCAAATCATATGTTCATCTCCGGATTGAATGAACCCTTCTGGCTGCTGCATATAAATCTGCTCTTCTAGATCACCATGCAAAAAAAACAGTTTTAACATTCATCTGCTCTAAATGCAAATCCGAACTAGCTACAAGTGCAAGAATTGCCCTGATTGAAGTATGTCTAACCACATGAGAAAAGATTTTATCAAAATCAACTCCTTTTTGCTGTGAAAAACCCTTTGCTACCAATCGAGCCTTGAACTTTTTCCCCTCTTTTTCTAATACTGTTGATTTTTTTTATACACCCATTTGCAACCTATAGCCTTCTTTCCCTCGGGAAGCCTAGCTAGCTCCCACGTATGATTTTTCTGCAAATATTTCATCTCCCCAACTATTGCAGCCATCCATTTGTTTTTCTTCGGACTAGATATAGCCTCTTGAAAAGTATTCGGATCTTCACTACTAATGTGAAGTGCAAAAGACACCATATCTTCAAAACCCAATCTGCATGGAGCTTTACATTGGTGCATCTCTCTCTATGTCTTGCTATATTATAATTCTACAACGAAACTGTATTAGAGTCACCAGAAGATGAATTCGAACTTTCACATTTCTCAGCTGTTACTTCTTTCTCAACTGCTCTTGGATATTGTTCGAAATCCACCAGCACCTTGTCTCAGTTCTACTGCAACATGAATTGATCGTCAACAATTGCATCTCTACTAATCATTGTTTTCCTTGCAACTGGATCCCAAAACTCGTATCTTTTGACACCTTTTTTGTAGCCCATAAAGATGCACTTCTTCGATTTTGCATCAAATTTTGATCTCTCATCACCAGGTACATGCACATAAGCATGACAACCAAAAATCTGTAAGTGTGAAAAATCAACTACATTGTCTGTCCAAACTTCTTCTGCAACTCTTTCACCCACAGATGCCCGTGGTGACCTGTTGATGAGATAACATGCCATACTCACAGCCTCTGCCCATAAGTTTTTAGGAAGCCCTGCATTCAGTCTCAAGCACCGAGTCCGCTCAGCTAATGACATGTTCATCCTTTCAGCAACACCATTTTGTTGTGGCGTCTTTCACACTGAAAAATGTCTATGAATCTTACACTCCTCACAGAACTTCAGAAACTGTGAATCTGTGTATTATGTGTCATTATCAGACCTTAAATACTTGATCTTTCTACCCGTTTGGTTCTCCACCTCAGCTTTCTACACCTTGAATTTGGAAAAGGCTTCATATTTCTGTTTCAAGAAATACACTCAAACTTTCTTAGAAAAATCGTCAATAAAAGTAACATAATACACAGATCCACTCAATGATAATTCTCTAGTAGGCCCCCACACATCAGAATGTACATAATCAAGAATCCCTTCAGTTTTGTGCTTTCCCTGCAGAATGAGCTCCACCTACAATTGTACTCCCTAACATTTTATAGATATTCCTTGTAGTTATCTTTCCTTTCATCACAGTCAATGCACCTTTAACAATCGTAATGGTTTCTCTATCCTCACCAGCTTTAGAAATTAAACCATTCTTATGTAAAGTGCCCAAAGAAATTAGATTCTTTTTTAAATTTGGTATATGCCTAACATTAAATAATGTTCTAACATTACCATCATACATCTTAATTCTGACTTCACCAATACCGACAATATTGCAACATCTATCACCACCTAAAGAGACATAACCAGAATTAACAAACATATAGGTAGAAAACCACTCTCTGTTAGGTGTTATATGATAAGAGCATCCTGAATCAAGAATCCAAGCATTCGTGAACTGAGTTGTTAAAATAGAAAGCATATCACCATCGCTGCAATCCGAATTCTTATTATGCACCACATTCATAATTTTAGATGATGCATCATGTTTATTATCTTACTCCTTTTTCCACTTTGGACAATCTCGCTTCATATGTCCTGGCTCCTTGCACTTGTAGCAAAGAAACATCTTCTTGCCTCTAGACTTTGATCTAGAATTCTGTCTTCCAGAACCTTTCTTCTCTGACTTCCTTCCACGGCCGTGATTACTTTTAACATATAAACCATCAGCGTGAGAGCTTTCGTATGTATTCTGCCTTCATTGGTTGTGGGCCAACAAGGCTGCAGTAATCTCTTCAACTTTGATTGTTTCTTTCCCATATGTTAGAGTAGTCACCATGTGTTCATAAGAAGAAGGCAACGAACACAACAGAACCATTGTCTTGTCTTCATCTTCAATCTTCACATCAAGTTGAGTTAAATCAATGATTATTTGATTGAAGATATTCACGTGCTACGCCAAATCCTGACCTTCATGCATATTCAACCCATACAACTTCTACTTTAGATACAATTTATTTGCCAAAGACTTGGACATAAATTGATTTTCCAACTTGCTTCATATCTCTCCTCGAGACGCCAGATCCATAACGTGATACATAATCTCATCTGCCAAACATAATTGTATGGTTCTAGTCGCTTGTTGCTGCAGTTCTTCCCAATCGTCGTCCTCTATCGATGTTTGTTTTGTAGATCGTAAAGCCTTTTGTTGATTTGTGTGGGGCTCGATTCGTTCAACCGATATGGCTCACCAAGTGGTGGAGAGATGGATTTTTGGATGGAAGGGTTGTGGAAGCTAAAATAAAGATTGACACAATGATTTATAGTGGTTCAACCTTCTAACCAATGTCTACATCCACTACCTTAGCTTCCCACTAAGGATTTCCAATCAATCCACTATTGATTCGTCCCCTTTTCTAAGCTTAGGAGGAAACCCTTTACACCGATCAAGCTTTCTACCCAAAGCCTTGATCAAACCCTCTCTTACAAAGAGATAATAAAAGTAAACACAAATCCCTCTAATAGGTGCTTGTTTGCACAATTAAAGCACTCACCCAAAACCTAAAACACTTGAGCAAATTTGACAATTTTGGCTCACTAGTGTTTGTCTATACAATAGATGACAATTTAAGCTCTAAGACAATTCTTGATCATTTGTTGATTGACAATATGAGCATTAGCCTTTACTTGATGCTTGGAGGTCCATTTTATACTCTTTGATGAGTTTATAGTCGTTGCTAGCCGTTGGGATTGATTTGGAGCCTTTGAGGGCTTTAATTCCCACCATAAATGCAGTTCTGCAGCTCACCGTTTCGAAACGCTCGAACCCGTTTTGAAACACCCTTTAAGCAGAAAGAGCCGTTGCAGTCTGACGTGGACCCGTATCGAAACGCTTTAGTCCGTTTCGAAACACCCGTTTCGAAACGCCTGTCCCCGTATCGAAACGACCTGCATTTAAAAGTTAGTTGGGAAATAGCAGTTGTGGTTTATGACTGTTGTGGTCAATGCCACGTAGGTGCGTCGAAACGGAATAGCCCGTTTTGAAACGCTGAGCAAAATCCTTATCCAGGGAAAGCCCGTTTCGATACCAGTATCGAAACGTTTTAGCTACTGGAATGCACCGTATCGAAACGCCCTAAGGTGTTTCGAAACGCCTGGACAGTTTTGTGAAGTTTGGCTTTGAAAAACATGTAAAACCTTTTAAAAACATCCCTAAACATAGTTTCAAGTTATTTGGACTTTGGAAATTGTTTTAAATACTTTTTAAATCAGTCCAAAATATTTTTCAATTATTATATCAAAACATTAGTTCTACAATCTCCCCCTTTTTGATATAATAAAACTCTCTTGAAAAATTGTTTGGGATTTTCCCCCTTTAACTTTAAAAATCTGAATAAGAGATTGAAGATATGAAATCAAATAAAGCTCCCCTTATTCATTTGAAAATTCAATTTTTCAAACCATTTCTCCCCCTTTTTGTTATATCAAAAAGAATTTAAAACATTAAGTTCAAAATAACAATAGAGGTAAAAATTGACAAAAATAAGAATTTGGTTTTAAAATGGCTCCCCTTACTCAAATCATCAATAAAATGTTAGTCCAACATTTATGATCATCTAGTTGAATTAAGTAAAAAAATTAAAACAAATAAATGCAAAAACAAGTAGATATTACCACACTTGAACTCAAGGTAGGATGTGAAGCATTCCTTCTTCAAGTGTTCTTCTTTAGTGTGCATGGAGCTCCCCCTCAATGTTTGACTTGTTGAACATCTCCATCACACCTAGCAAAAGACAATCAAGTAATTTTTGGTATCCAAATTTCTTTGGATCCATGAACATTAGTAGCACAAATTTTAGTCCCCTTTGGAATCCATTTTTCAATGTCATCCTTTTTAATTGAAGTGGTTAGTCCTTTTAGGACCCAAACACTTCTAAAACATTTTCCTTTTACAAATCTAGGGGCACTAGATTGTCTTACATAGAAATTTGATTTTCCAAAATTGTTTTTCTTTTCTAGCTCTTTGGAAATCAAATCCTTTTCTTCTTGAACTTTTTGAAGCAATTTTTGTAAATCAAAACATTTTAATTCAAACTCCTTGAGTTTTGCTTCAAGTTCAAGTTTGGTTTTAGAAATCAAATCATTTTGAATTTTTAACTTTGAAATCACTTTATTGTTTTTCAAAATGTGATTTTTAAAGTCTAAAACCAAATCGTCATAGGCATCTTGTAATTCATCAAAGGAGTAAGAACATGAAGTAGATGAATTAGAAGTTACCCTTGAATATTCTTCGATGGCCATAAGGCAAAGGTTGGCTTGTTCATCATCGGTGGAGTCCTCATCACTCCAAGTAGCCACATGTGCCTTCTTTCTTATGGCTTGAAGTGCTTTCCCTCTCCTTTCTCTTGGGTTCTCGTTCAAGCTCTCTCAAGGCTTTCTTCATGAATGGGGCACACTTCTTGAAGAGATGAACTATCTCTTCATCTTCATCCTCCTCTTCACTTGAGTAGACATGATGGCAAGTGGAGGATTTGAGAGCCATGGCACTTGCATTGATGCCAAGCCCTTTGATTTTCTTCTCTCTCATAGCTCTAATTTCTTCCCTCTTCTTCTCATCCTCTTTGTTCTTCTTCATGATTTGATGAGTAAGGAGTGACCCCATGAGTTCATCAAGCTTCAAAGTCTTCAAATTCTTTGCTTCGATGATGGCGGTTCTCTTTGAGTCCCAAGACTCGGGAAGTGAGTAGATGAGCTTTCGAACAATCTTTTCTTCCGGGATGGCTTCTCCATAGCCTTTGAGACCATTGGTGATGGTGGAGAACCTATCAAACATCTTCTCGATGTTCTCTTCTGGATCCATTTTGAAGTTCTCATACTCTAAGGTTAGGAGCCCAATCTTGGTCTCCTTGACTTCATCGGTCCCCTCGTATGTGACTTCAAGCTTGTCCCATACCTCTTTGGCACTCTCACAAGAAGACATCTTCTCATAGATGGTTGGGCCAAAAGCACAAAACAAGATGTGAAAGGCTTTGCAATTAAGCTCCATCTTCTTGCGATCGTCGGCACTCCACTCCGCTTTGCTTCTTTGAGGCACGAACGGACCATATTCAACTACATCCCATAGCTTGTAATCTCTAGATTTGATGAAGAACTTCATCTTTGTCTTCCAATGGGCATAGTGGGTTCCGTCAAAGAAGGGCGGTTTGTCGATTTATTGTGCCATTTGAGCCGGTTGATGAAATAGTGATCGAGCTTGTCGAATCTTCTCAATAGGATGTGAATCCTCTTCGATTGAGCCAAGCTCTGATACTAATTGTTGAGTTGTGTGGGGCTCGATTCGTTCAACCGATATGGCTCACCAAGTGGTGGAGAGGTAGATTTTTTGGTTGAAGGGTTGTGGAAGCTAAAATAAAAATTGACACAATGATTTATAGTGGTTCAGCCTTCTAACCAAGGTCTACATCCACTACCTTAGCTCCCCACTAAGGATTTCCAATCAATCCACTATTGATTCGTCCCCTTTTCTAGGCTTAGGAGGAAACTCTTTACACCGATCAAGTTTTCTACCCAAAGCCTTGATCAAACCCTCTCTTACAAAGAGATAATAAAAGCAAACACAAATTCCTCTAATAGGTGTTTTTTTTTTGCACAATTAAAGCACTCACCCAAAACCTAAAACACTTGAGCAAAATTGACAATTTTGGCTCACTAGTGTTTGTCTATACAATAAATGAAAATTTAAGCTCTAAGACAATTCTTGATCATTTGTTGATTGACAATATGAGCATTAGCCTTTACTTGATGCTTGGAGGTCCCTTTTATACTCCTTGATGAGTTTATAGTCGTTGCTAGCCGTTGGAATTAATTTGGAGCCGTTGATGACTTTAATTCCCACCATAAATGCAGTTCTGCAGCTCACCGTTTCGAAACACTCGAACCCGTTTTGAAACACCCTTTAAGTAGAAAGAGTTGTTGCAGTCTGACGTGGACCCGTATCAAAACGTTTTAGTCTGTTTCGAAACACCCGTTTCGAAACGCCTGTCCCCGTATCGAAATGACCTGCATTTAAAAGTTAGTTGGGAAATAGTCGTTGGGGTTTATGACCGTTGTGGTCAATGCCACGTAGGCGTATCGAAACGGCATAGCCCGTTTCAAAACGCTGGGCAAAATCCTTATCCAGGGAAAGCCCGTTTCGATACCAGTATCGAAACGTTTTAGCTACTGGAATGCACCGTATCAAAACGCCCTAAGGTGTTTCGAAATGCCTGGAAAGTTTTGTGAAGTTTGGCTTTGAAAAACATGTAAAACCTTTTAAAAACATCCCTAAATATAGTTTCAAGTTATTTGGACTTTAGAAATTGTTTTAAATACTTTTTAAATCAGTCCAAAACATTTTTCAATTATTATATCAAAACATTAGTTCTACACCTTTAAAATCCCTTGTTGCGCTAAAAGATCATTTACCCTCGTCTGCCACAATCTGAAGTTACCTTCACCATTGAACTTGACCACTTCAAATTTCGCACCGGACATAGCCATCGCAATATGGCTCTTGATGAACAGATGCTCTCGCTCCGCAAAGCCAAAAGAATAATTGATGAAGTACCTAATGAGGTGGGGGTAAGCCTCTTTATATAGCCTACTCTACATCCAAGTCCAATTCTAACTAGGATAAGGAATATTACTCCCCGAAGGATTAGAACAATTGTAATCCTAGTTAAAGTAGCAAGTATCTATCTTTTTTACAATATATGAGTCATACTTAACAATTTTTTCTAGGTTTTACTTGCTTGAGATTCATTATGCATGTTTTCACAAGGTTTATTGCGCTTTCTGTATGGCCTTGTAAACAAATGATCTGTAGAATCTCTCTCTAATGGTTGAGAGCATTCATCCCACCTACGATGCTTATGGCTTCGACCATCATCTTCTTCAACACTAACTTCTTTCTCCTCTGGATCACTTATACAATGAGGAGGAGAAATACCACCAAGCTTAGGCGATGAGACTTTCAGCTCCATCAGACCCTTTTGAAATAAATGATAAACCAGTTCCCTTTAACAACATACAAACCTTTAAACTCTAACCAAATGCAGCTGTCAAGTTCCTAGAGAAGAAATTAGAAGGAAAACGTCAGAATGAAGGAGGGAGTTAAAGTAGGTAGTAACAACATAAAACAACATAGAAAAAAGCAATCTATGCAAAAAAGCAAAATTAGATTGCAGACATTTACATTACTGAAATTTGAGACAATTGAAAGGCTTGGCCTAGCGGTAGAGTGAGAGTAGTTTATTCTTAATAGTTGCGGGTTTGATTCCCAACCTTTTCATTTGTGTAATTTTCACCCAATCAGGCAACATATGTTGCCATATGATTGGGTGAAAAATTATTAAATAAATTAAGTTAAAAAATAGAGTAAAATTTTCCAATCAGGTGGTAACACGTGCCGTCATCTGGTTGATTGGTTAATTTTATTCAATTAAATTAAAATTAAGATCAAAATGATATAATAGGTAAATAACATGGACCAAATGTGTACTTTTACAAATTTCTGTTAACCGCCATGTCACTCCTCTATTAGCTTTTTAACGGCGGTGGTTAAAATAGGACCAATTTAAAAGTTTAATGGTCTGATTGACGAATTGTTCAGTTCAGTGGTCAAAATAGGTACGCTCAAATAGTTCGGTGGTGTGAACTAAGTAGTTTACCCTAAAAAAACAACGCAAAGTCAACCTTTTGCTCTAGGTGCCTCATTTGTTATATATTTCGTGACAAACTTTATAAAGTTATAAGATGTAAAAGCAGACAAGCCACAATTCCTCTAGGGCCAGTCAGTTTACAGGTCTTTTTCTCTCTCGTTTTGTAATCTGGAGATCCTCCTTCTTCGATGGCTCTGGCGTCGCCGGGAGCCGACTGACTTCCCCTCTCCATCCTCACCGTCCCTCCCTTTTTTCCTTGCTCTCGAGGATTTTTTTCTGTCCATCTACGACCATAGTTCTCTTGTGAAGGTTTCAAAAGTCGTTCGTTAGAGTTTTGTCCTCTCGGCATCTCTTGGCTTCACCTTCAGTGTTATGGTAGCGTGGGGGAAGAGATCTTCTCTTCGATAGCATCCTTCTTCGGATTGGTAGAGTTAGAAGGGGAAGGCCTCCGTTTGACCCCCCCTATGAAAATCCTTTCGAGTCAACCACCACCAAAGCCCATGTTCTTCGTGGGTGGTCTTGTCTCTATGATCTATTGATATTTCTTTAACCCTAGTGGCGCGGATGTTTGGTTTTGGTCGACGGTTGTCGTGCTCAAGGGTTTATTCAAAGCTCAAGCATGGTTTCAAGTTTCAACCCTTTCATCGAGCTCGATTCATGGATGAAAGGTTGATGGGATGGTTTTCTCTTGTCTAGTGTGTGTTTCTTATGACTCGGTCCTTATATTATTCATATAGGGAGATCCTTCTCCGACCCAGGAGCTCTCTAAAAGACTTAACATTGATCAACGTCAAGCGGGATCATCCTTGGCTTCTGAAAGTCCTACGTTCCTTTTCTTTCCTTTTGTTTTATGTTTATGTGTTTATGTTTGGTTTTCGGCTTGTCCGATCATTTGTTATGTTTAGTGTCTGGTTTGTTCCCTTGGAACCTTCTGGTTGTTCCTCGGCTCTTTTTTAGACTGTTATCTTTGCTGATTTTTCTAACTTTTATCTCTAAATTTTTTTAGTTCAGTTTCGTTTTGTGTTTGGTGAACTCTCATAACCTCCTTTCCTTGTTCTTTTCTATTATTTTTTAATGATTCAGATTCGTTTTAAAAAAATGTAAAACTATTTTGTTACGATTTATAGACATGATAACTCACAGACTATAATTTAGGGAAAAACAATAATATCCTCATATAATTACTTTTTATTCCATTCCACCACGTGTAACACGAGATATAGAGAGATTAAAATAATCATCTCTCCTCAGAGAGAATATTTTGCTCTTACAAAACTTTCTATAAGTAGGAGAAGACTTTTGAATGAGAGATTATCAACCGATGACTTCTCATCAAAATTAAAAGGAATAAACCACAAATTCTCAGCTAATCATCTTCATCTATCATCTTGAGATTTACCGCTTTATATGCTGTACATCAATGCTTAATATTACCAATAATCCTAAAATGGACTGATATATATGAATAGAAAGGTTATATATGTTATTATTTATGGTTCCGCATTAAAAAATAGGTTTATAGTTTAGTTTAAGGTTAGGGTTTAGGATTAAGTTTTAAGAAATTAGTTATATAGTGTATTTTTAGGAGTTAGAGGTTAGAGTTTATGATTTATAATTTAGGGTTAAGACTTAAAATTTAATTTTTTTTAGTTTTGGGACATAGAAAGTGACATAAAATTTTTGTTCATATATATTAGATTTAAGTATTAGTTAACGATTTGGTACGAATTAAAATTAGTTTAATCAATAATCTTGTTTGATTTGATTTTATGGGGATCATATAATAGACTGAAGTGTGTATAAAATTTTATTCTATATCTTGTAGATAAAGTTGATTGAATTCTATTCTAGTTATGATTTTACATCAACTTTCAAACTACATAAATTTATAAGATTTGCTTTAGCATGCTTAAAAATAACTAAATATTTACATATATTTGAGTAAGCACATTTGGTCGATTGGTCAAACTACTTATCTTTGTTCATTCATATTTCATTTGGTCATTGGTTATAGACTCACTAAAAGTACCTCATTTTTTCTCCTAGAGTCCCCTTCCCCTCCTCTCTAAGTAGGGATAAAAATCATATGGCCCTTTTAGGTGTCCCTATATATGCCCAAACACTAAAAAATATTAAAATAAATAAATTTCAAGCCCTAATCCTAAATTCTAAATCCTAAACCCTGCACCCTATACCCTAAAAATACATCATATCCTAACCATAAACCCTAACCTTAAACCCTAAATCATAAACCTGATTTTGAGTGTTTAGCATAAGTAGATACACCGAAAATGGGCAAAAAAAGTTATCTCTCTAAATAAAATTAAAATTAGAATTAGAATTTATAAAAAAATTATTTAACTGAACTTGACTGATTATTTTTTATCCAATTCAATTTGATAACATTTCAAATTAAATTTATTAATTTGACTAATTTATTTTTTTATTCTATTCATCAAAATATTCGCCCCTAATTCGAAGGTCCCAAATACAGTGGCCCAAGGTCCCAAATACAGTGGCCCAATCCTTATGTACGGCCTTAAATTATTCTATCCACAATTTCCTAAACCTTAATCATAAACTCTGAAATTAAACCTAAATCTAATTTTTAGTATAGGATATAAATAGAGACACCAAAAAATGCAAAAGATTCTATTCGTTGTTGACACTAGGGCCTTAAATGAGACGAGACAAATCGCGAGCTACTCGAGTTCGACTCGGTCAAAGCTCGGTCTACACTCGACTCAATTAGACTCAACTCGAGCTCAAACTCTGCTCGAGTTCTTAACGAGCCAAGTCGACCTATTCGATACCCGACTCGAAAAGCTCGCAGGCTACTCAAAAATATAATATACTATTTTTAAAAAATTTTAAATTTTAAATTTAAATTCCTAAACCTAAAACCCTAAACATAAGTCTTAAAGCCTAAAATCTAAATCTTATATTCTAAACCCAACAACACAAATCTCTAAACCCTAAAATTAGCAAGATTAACCGCTAAACCCTAAAATCTAACTTGTGTATCAAAGTTTTTTTCCTAATAGGGCTTTAAATGAGACGAGACAAATCGTGAGCTACTCGAATTCGACTCGGTCAACACTTGACTTGATTGAACTTGACTAGAGTTCTTAACGAGCCAAGTCGAGCTTAAATTATTTAAGCTCATTAAAAACTACTCAAACTTAACTCGAATTTCTTAACGAACTGAGTCGAGCTCGACTCGGCTAGGCTCGTTTACGCCCGTAGTTGACACAGCAAAATGTAATGTTTAATTTTTTAACAAATCAGCATTTTTAAACGTAAAACCCAATCGAAAAACCCAACAACCAAAGGCAAAAGCAACCAGTTCTCTGCCTCTCTATGATTGTATCTCAATCAAACCACTTTCCAACAATATATACAGTTAATTTATAGGGTAAACTACTGCAAGGGTCACTTTCGTTTCCCGTTTGTACAGATTTAGTCACCACTTTGAAAAGTGCCAATAAGTGGTCATCTACGTTTTCGATGTGTAAAGACTTGGTCACTCCGACGTTATAGTCCGTTAGTCCCCTAAATGATTGCTGATGTGGCGGAATTAAAATAAGGATAAATTACTGCAATAGCCATTAAAATTTATCTCATGTACATTTTTTCTCCTCAATTTAAAAAAGTAAACATTATAGTCACTAATAAAAATGTTTCTTTATAATTTCACCCTTAAATTTTTAAAAATTCATTTTTCAATCCTAAAACTTTACGATCAATTACTACAATAATATTATAAATGCTTAGATGAAAAATAGGTGCCCAAAGTATACCCTTTGAAACTTAGGTGCCCAAATTGCTCCTATTTAATAACTCAAACTTAAAAATTTAGTCCACTAACTACTAAAAAATTCGAGTTATTGGAATTTCTATTTTATAATTCAAACTTTATTTTGAATTTTTGAGTCGAGTTTATGAAATTATAAGTCGAGTATTTTCACATCAAACCAAAAAATTTAATTTTTTTCAAGTCAAGTCGAGTTATTGGAATTTCTATTTTATAATTCAAATTTTATTTTGAATTTTTGAGTCGAGTTTATGAAATTATGAGTCGAGTATTTTCACATTAAACCTAAAAATTTAATTTTTTCGAATCAAGTCGAGTGTTGCACTTCCCTACATATAATTTTTAAACCAAAGTCGGTCGAACCCACGTTACTCCGACAGGCCTTTATCGGCGTTGATCGGTCGATTGCCCAGTTGGGTTTTGCTCGCCATGGCTCAGAGATAACGATGGCACTGACGGCACGGCGAAAAGACGGTCGAGGCGGCCGGAAAACTCAAAAATCAGAGGCGAGAGGGAGGTTTCCGTCGAATCTTTAAATCGATCTCCACGGCAGACGAAGCGTCGGTTCTACGTGTGGTGCTCGGGGTTCGATTCAGGGCACGACGGCGAACAAGGAGGTGACGGCGGTGCATGCCACGACGGGGTGGTGGAGGCGATCGGAGGAGTGGCCGATGGGGTTAGGTGAAGGGTTAGGGAAGGCTTCTCTCTTATTCTCTTTTTTTTCATATTCGAAAAGAATTAAATGAGCCAAGTTAAGATTAAAATTAAAAATTATATGTAGGGAAGTGCAACACTCGACTTGATTCAAAAAAATTAAATTTTTAGGTTTGATGTGAAAATACTCGACTCATAATTTCATAAACTCGACTCAAAAATTCAAAATAAAGTTTGAATTATAAAATAGAAATTTCAATAACTCGACTTGACTCGAAAAAATTAAATTTTTTGGTTTGATGTGAAAATACTCGACTTATAATTTCATAAACTCGACTCAAAAATTCAAAATAAAGTTTGAATTATAAAATAGAAATTCCAATAACTCGAATTTTTTAGTAGTTAGTGGACTAAATTTTTAAGTTTGAGTTATTAAATAGGAGCAATTTGGGCACCTAAGTTTCAAAGGGTATACTTTGGGCACCTATTTTTCATCTAAGAATTTATAATATTATTGTACTAATTGATTGTAAAATTTTAGGATTGAAAAATGAATTTTTAAAAATTTAAGGGTGAAATTATAAAGAAACATTTTTATTAGTGACTATAATGTTTACTTTTTTAAATTGAGGAGAAAAAATGTACATGAGATAAATTTTAATGGCTATTGCAGTAATTTATCCTTATTTTAATTCTGCCACATCAGCAATCCGTTAGGGGACTAACGGACTATAACGTCGGAGTGACCAAGTCTTTACACATCGAAAACGTAGATGGCCACTTATTGGCACTTTTCAAAAGTGGTGACTAAATCTGTACAAACAGGAAACGAAAGTGACCCATGCAGTAGTTTACCCTAATTTATATTTTACTCTCATTGCCGTTATCATAACTCTTACAAAACAAGCAAAATCAGATATTTTTATTACCAACCAAAAACAAAAACAAATACGTTGTCTTGCAGCTGTATTGGTATAATTAGTTATGATTTGAAGGTAAAGAGTGTCCCTTTAGATAATCATTTCTTTTTATCTAATTAAGTTTTCTAATACACGAATAATAAAGTAAAATATACTGCAAACTCACTATATTATGATTAATCCACTTTGTCTAGTTGTTGGGTTGTCGTAATGAAGCCAAAGAATTGATTGTTCTAATTAAGACAAGTTGGAGTTCCCACAAACATATTTGATCCGAGAAAACGAAAGTGTAGCAACATCACAAGTTCACAACATGGTCTATTTCCCCGCACAAAACATTCTAAACTAACCAAAATTTTCTTGTTTAGATTGTGATTCCCCCAGGGCGGAGCCACCATTAAAAATATGAACAAATGATACCTTTTATGTATAAAATGACACTTTTTATAAATAATTAATCTTTTATAAATATCGTTAAAAAAATGACACCCTTTAAATATATTTCTAGTTCCGCACTTATTTCCCCTAAACTTATTTTGAACAACTTTGCATGATTTTTTTATCAGAAAACTTGGCTTCAACTTGGTCATTTCAGTTTTCTCTTTGTTGGGTTCCTTTCTTTTTCAACCAAAAAAAAACAGAGTAGTCTGTTTCTTTGCAGTGATGCTTCAAAGAATGGAATTTTGTTCTAGTTTTTCTCTTTAGACATGCATAAGAAAGTGGATTCATGTTCTCCAACTTGTGTTCTTGAGGATCTCTTCAGGACCGAAGAATTCGAAACCAGTTTTTCATCCAAACCACCCACCGCAGACTCAACGGATAACCGAAGCTCCAAACAAAGTTATCCATGGCGTGGATTCGCACAATTATTCCATCTTAGATCCAATAAATCATTATCCAATTTTCACCCTCTTCAATCTTTTAGACTCTCATTAAGGAGGAGCAGTAGTGTTAGACACAACGCCACTGTTTCACCAGATTTTCTTGCCAACAACGTCAAGTCTCCGGGAAAAATTTTCACTCTTTCCGAGCTTCAAATTGCCACCGAAAACTTCAGCACCGGTCCGTATTTTGCAAACCATTTCGTATTTGATTTTACTCATTATTATCAAATTTATGTTACTGAATTTGATTTGCTTTTGTTTCAAGAAAATCTTATTGGAAAAGGAGGTTATGCTGAAGTTTACAAGGGGAGTTTACAAAAAGGACAGCCTTTTGCCGTTAAACGCTTAACGAAAGGCACACCCGATGATATAATAGTGGATTTCTTATCGGAGCTCGGGATAATGGCTCATGTGAACCATCCCAACACTGCTAAGTTGATCGGCTACGGAATCGAAGGCGGAATGCATCTTGTCCTCGAGTTGTCTCAGAATGGAAGCTTGGCTTCTCTTCTTTATGGTTAGTTGTTCATGGTTTCAATAACATGTATTTATTAAAAACCAGACTTGCAGCCTAAGCAAAGATGTATGTGTTTAAATTCTTACAGGTTCAAAGACCAAACTGAAATGGGACATCAGGTTTAAGATTGCGCAGGGCGTGGCCGAAGGTTTAAGGTATCTTCACGAGGGTTGTAAGAGAAGAATCATCCACAGAGATATCAAACCTGCAAACATTTTGCTCACAAATAACTTTGAACCTCAGATTTGTGATTTCGGGCTTGCAAAATGGCTACCAGAAAACTGGACTCACCACACTGTTCCGAAATTCGAAGGCACATTCGGGTAACTAACTAGTAACTACCCTTGCTTTGCCGTTACTCATTAGAGATTACATACTTGATGCATTCTTTTCTTTTGCAGCTATCTGGCTCCGGAGTACTTAATGCATGGCATAGTCGATGAGAAAACCGATGTTTTCGCCTTTGGTGTACTGTTGCTTGAGCTAGTCACCGGACGCCGAGCTCTGGATTACTCTCAGCAGTGCCTTGTGTTGTGGGTACGTTTCTTCAACATTTAAGCCAAATATGAAAGTAGGCAGATTATAATCAAGGATGTGGTATCTTTATGCATATATAACTTTCTTTATAGGCAAAATCTTTGCTGAAAAAGAATGAAATTCAAGAGCTGATCGATCCTGCCATCGGGGTAGAATACGATTCGCGACAAATGAACATCGTTCTCTTGGCTGCTTCTTTATGCATTCATCACTCTCCGATTCGACGCCCTCGAATGAATCAGGTATATGTTAAGGGAGTTCGTAACCGAATTGACCCGGACCGTGTTTCGGATTTGATTCTAACCGTTTGTTCGTTGGATGTATGAATGTCTTGCAGGTTGTACAGCTTCTTAATGGCAACCTCAATAGCTTAAAGAGCATGAGGAAATGTCGGATTCCGTTCTTCAGAAAAGCTTTCCATGAAGAGATACTGAATGCAGAAGGCTCAGCCAAGAGTTGAGCTTATCTGGAATTGGAACAAAACTGGGAATTTGAATGTTAATTTACCATAAGCCAAATATCCTCTCGGAAGATCAAGGCTTGAGGTCCAAGTAATTGTATGCCATGGAAACAAGTTATTACATCAGAAGGACAAACGCTGCAGAAGAGACATGATGGAACACACAAAAAAGGGAGAAGAAAAACGAATGTCGGTGTGTTCCAAGACATGTACATAAAGAGGAATCTTGGGGGACAAAAGTTTAGAATATCCCATGGTTAAGTCAATTTTGTAGGAGGGAGAAATGTAAGAAGTAAGAACCATTGTCTTTATCTTTTTCCTTTTCTCATGTAAGTTTATGACAAAAGTCGTTTAGGATACCTATGTCAATCATTTTGTTTATCTGGTGAGATTGTCCATGTAGATCATGTTTTATAGAAGATAATCTTTAAGATTATATTGATAAATATATTTTCATAAAAAAATAATAAATCTCGTTAAAATGGCAAATATACACTAGGGGTGAGAATCGGGTGAGATGGGAACGGCTTTGTATATTTTACTCCATCCCTAATACTTGCGGTTACAGATTCAGTGAATTCTCATTAAATATTTTAGGGGGTTTTCGTCCTCATACCCTCCTCACGCGGATCTATCAAGTTTTCGGGGAACCCCGTCTCAAAAAATTTAAACAATAGCGAATTCAATTTAAAATTATAAAGTTTTGATACTTCGATTGAAAGCAGTTACGAAATAACGAAAACTGAAAGGGTGTTATGTTGGGGAAAGATTTAGACAAAGTTTTAGCTTATCTAAAAACTAAGATAGAAACATGTTGAAAACTTTGAGTTTGACTAGGATTGAGAGAAAAGTTGAAGTGATAGCTGATAGCGGATTACATTAGCTGATAGCTGATTGCATTAGCTGATTTGACTAGCGGATTGTATTAGCTGATTGTATAAAAGTGTTTGGTAAAATTAACTGATAGCTGATAGCTGTTTGATTATTTAAACAAGCAAAATGACATATAAGGACGTGATTATATTTAATACTTGTTTGAATAATTTATTATTTATTAATATTTTGTATCTAATAAATATTAATTAGATATGTAAAAAATATTTTTTAATATAAATTTCCTAAATATTTTTAAAAGATTTATATATTAATTTATTATTTATATAATTATTAAAAATTTTATATGCACATATAAATATGTGATAAAAAATAGAATTAACTTACAAATGTCACCATATAAATTAGTAGTAACAACAAATAGGTCCAATATTTAATATGTTATTATTTATATTAAAAAAATATTATTATTTAATTTAGGTTTTTTGGAGATTTTTGGTAATTGTTAAGGGTAAAAGAGTCATTACAACTATAATATCAAACCTGTAATCTCAAAAAGCTCATATTAGGAGCTTTTTCAAAATTAACTTTTTCACCCCAATCCGCTCTTTCAATCCGCTATTTACCAAACATCAATATTAGCGGATTTGACTAGTCAAACCTCTAATTATACCTCAAACCTCTAATTTTTGCCCAAACCGCTATTTACCAAACAGGGCCAATAATATAGTTAGGGTTTTTTATTAAGATATATATTAGGGGTATATAGATAATTAAGTATATATATTTTAAAAATATAGTAAAATATCAGGATCTTTGCAAATATTTTTTAGGGATACCCACAGTTATTTATACGGTTACGGTTCGGTTATTTCTACGGTTCGGATATAACAATCCTCGTCCCCATCCACATTTGAGCTTCGGTGATAAAACTCCCCACATTCCTATCTCGTAGATAAAGATTTCAATTATTCCTTATCTCATCGGTTCAAATCTCACAATTTTCGGATATTCTTCACCCAATTCTCATCCTTAATATACACATAGTACTAATTTCAGATTTTTTTTCTTCTAAACTCATGTTCCAAATGGAAAGAAAGAAAGAAATACATGTACCAAGTTAAAATAAGATTACATACTGGATTTAGGACAGAGTTTAACCCAAATCAAAACTCTTTTTGTATTAAGATTACATCTTCATCATTAGAATTGGACCGGGTCCAAAAAAGAACATGGGCCGGTGGTGTCTTCCCTGTATTACAGAGCCACTGTTCCATTTGTCATTCCATGTTTTAAAAGAAACAGTAAATACAACGTAGCACGTTAAATTAAAAAAATGATTAGGTAGTAATTAATTAATTCAAAAGTGGGTTATGTTCTGGTTTTATTATCGTGACCATAGTATTTTTGTCTGGTCTGTATTCTCTATTCTGTAAGATCCGTGTTCTAGTCTCTGTTTTTTGAGTGATTACAAGGGAGGCTAAGCCACCATGGATGTTGTCAATCAGTTGCAGAGACAGTTTATCGACTACTCGACATCACTACACCGTGAGGTCGATATACTTTCTGTTTTGCCTTATTGCTTAGGTTTGACCGAAGGAGGAATTTTTGTTTCCGACAATGGGTTGGTGTTGTTTTTTGAGCAGGGATTTTTGGATGATCAGTTCACTCAGCTCCAAAAACTGCAAGATGAAAACAGCCCTGATTTTGTGGTTGAGGTTGCTTCCCTCTTCTTTGAAGATTGTGAGAAGCTTATTAACAACATGTCCACAGCACTGTGAGTTTCTTTTGTCTTGTTTCATCCTTAGCTTTCATTATTCCCTACCCAAAGTATGAAAATAGTTGGTGATTGGAATATTTCCCCCATCTCTTCAGAGAGCAACAACAAGGGCTTGATTTCAAACAAGTAGATGCCAGTGTCCATCAGCTAAAGGGTAGTAGTTCCAGGTATTCATATATACATGTACATACATCCAGTGACGGACGCAGCATTTTATGTCAGATGTCGGTGGGTGTGAAATTATAAAATTTTAGTGGGTGCGAATTTAGATCATCTGTAAAAAAAATACAAAGAAAAGTAGGCATGTAAAGGAATAGAAAGAAATCGAATAAGGGTATGTTCATGTTTGTTCGTTTATTATTAACCCAACGAATGAACACGAACAACTAAATGAACATAATTTTTTGTTTGTGTCCGTTCGTTATGAAATGTAGCTTGCTCGTGTTTGTTCATGTTCGTGTTAAAATGATAAATGAACGCAAAGGAACATTGAGTATTGTTTAATATTTTTGTTAAGAAGTATGAAGTCTCATACTTTGAGTATTGTTTAATTTTTTTTCTTTTTATTTCAGATTTTTAATATGTGTTTTTAAATATAATATTTTTGTTATGAAAAAATAATAAATATAAATGGACATATATGAAAAAAATTCAAATGAACAGAAATGAACGAATATAAACGAACAGATTACAGAATGTTCACAAACATAAATGAATGGACAAGTCTTTTGCTCGTGTTTGTTCATTTAATTAAACGAACAAAAAATTTAGTTAATGTTCGTTCATTTAATAAATAAACAAACTTCCTACCGGACGGTTCATTGAACGTTCGATTCGTTTATAGCCCAAAAAAATACATGAACAATATAAGAGTTTGAAATTTTTAGGAGATACAATCTCCCCACCAGCACCCCTCGGTCCATCCCTGCATACATTCCCTTGACTTTTGTAATCGACTAGCTATCATTTCATTAGGATATTTCAATCTCGAGTATTCCGATGATAAATTGTAGAAACATCAAATTGGTTTGAAAGTTTCTTATTAGTGTTTCTGTCTGGATGGTAAAATAGCATAGGCGCAGTGCGAGTTAAAAACATTTGCGTAGCCTTCAGAAGTTTTTGCGAGGCCCAGAACCGGGAAGGGTGAGTTTTTGCCTTGTGTTTAATGTTTATGCCTTCCGATTGTTGTTTATACAATTGCTTAACTTAACTCGATGATGTCGGGATAGGTGCTTGCGATGTCTGCAGCAAGTGACTCACGAATACTCCCTGCTGAAGAACAAGCTTCAAACCTTGTTCAGGGTAAGTTGTAAGAAGAGATTTTCATTTTTGATAAAAGCGCTTATTCTCGAGTTGAGTTTGTCCGTTTTCATATCCGAGAATACTTTTAACCGGATTCCTTCCTGCTGTTTTGTTTTTCAGCTGGAGAAACAAATCCTTGAAGCCGGTGGATCAATTCCGGGGGTGGAATAAAATATCAGTGGTAGTACTAGTAGAGCGAAGGAGCAGTAAACAGTTGATATTGCCGATACTATTTTCTGGAAAAAAATTATTAGATAGACTTAGCTCACCACGTCATCTGTGATCTCAGCCAATAAAGTTCATTCATCTATTTTTTTCTTCCAAGTGAATCCATTTTTTTCTACTCGTCAATAAAAATTAGACAGTTATTTGAAAGTTAAAATTATATAAATGGACCTTGTTGGTCGGGACCACAAATAACGTGATAAGCCGGGCCTATTTAATAATTTTTCTATTTTCTGATAAGGTTATTGATTATATGAGGTTAGGGTAATGTTGTGAATCAAATGCAAAAGCATATATATGGTAGTTTTCTTTGTTGGCTAATATCGAAATTTTCGTGGTTATCTGATCGAATATAGTAGGATGTGTAAATCTTGAGACCTATATCAATTAAAAAATGATAAATCAACGATATATGACCAAAATATCAATTTTTATAATGTTGGTGATGAAGTTAAAAAATAATTCGATAATCAAATAAAAACACCTTAATAATTAAATGGCTATTTAATTTATCTTATATATATTTACTATTTTACTTGTCACCTGTAAGGAATTAAACAAGTCTCAAGCACACAACTGATGTTAGTGATTAAGTCAGAATTTTTATATAATAAGATAAAAGTGAAATATAAGATATGAGAAATTCTTTTATCACTACAATAAATATAATTAACTTTATGTCCTAACAAATCAAATGGATTCGATTCTAATATTTTTTATGAAAAAAATTTGATATATTTCTGACATTTTGATATTTTTAGTGCGGTCAATATCATCTTAAACATTGCACTAACTTAGCTCCACCCATGACTAATGCGGGTGAGGCACATATTTCTCTTTTTTTTTTTTTTTTTTTTTTACAAAAGAGGCTCATATTTCTTTTTTTATTATTATTAAAGAAGCTTTCATTTATACCAACAGAAGAAACATACAAAAGACATCAAAGACCAACAGACAACGTAGGACCCTAACAAGGCCCGCAAAAACTATGGCTACAAGCGGCCCAAAAAAAACAAGGACACAACCTTGGAGACATAAACCTTAATAGAACACAAATCATGGCAAATGACGGGAAGCTCCACCAGCATAGAAGAGTAGTCGTACGTCGTAGATCAACACTAAGTCCATTCTGAAAAGCTTGGCGGTCAAGTATTCTCGTCGGGAAATTTAAGGGTCGGAACGACGTGACGACGCATGAACACTAGAACATACCAACAAGGCCTTTGATCCAACCTTAGAACTCGCTCGACTAAGTCACTACTGGATCAGCGATGAACTCGTCAAGAGGACCAGAATAGAACGACACCAGCCGTAAAGCTTCCACTAAACCCGCAACACAACGTCTAAAACAGTGAGGCTAACCAAAAGAAGCGCAATTTTACTGAAGGAAAACCGCACCGCCGGAACAAGAGAAACAAAGGAAAAAATCGACATAAAAATCGAGGAAGAAAGGGAAAAGAGGAACAATGGCCACCTGATGACCTTCCCTCCGACCGATGAAATCTTATACCATAGGGGGATCTGCACTCTTCCTCGCAAAAGCAATCTCGAGCCTGAAACTTATTCGTCGGAAACACCAAACTCCATCGAATGAGAAAAGAGATACCATCGAAGACAAAAAAAAAAAAAGAGAAAACACTCACAACACCGTTTAAGGAAGAGAGAGAGAAGGAAGCCCGCCTTAGTGAGAGATGACACATATCACCACCTAATTGGATATGTAATTTATTTTATTAAATTAAAATTAAGATCAAATTGATAGAATGTATAAGTAACGAGGACCAATAGTATAATTATACACATTTTTATTAACAGTCACGTTACTCTCTCAATTATGTTTTAACGGCAGGTGGTCACATTGAATCCATTTACAGAGTTGAATGGTCTTATTGCTTCAATTAGAAGTATATTGGTCAAATCAAAACCAACCTCATAATTAAGTTCCTATATCTAATTAGGGTTAGCGTGAAGGGGACAAAGCTTAAAGTCGGCAAGCAATTAGTGTCTTCAGTAAATTATATATAGAAGTGTGTGACATGGGATTTTGTCCAAAGTCGTAATAGTAATTTTTAAATAAAAGGAGAAAGAAAGAAGAAGAAGCAAAGTGGTGTGGCGTTAGAAAATTTATACCAAAGACAAAACAAAACAAAACAGCTAATCTACAATGAAGACAGCTCCATAATAAGACAAGGGAGTACAATAAAAATAAAACATTAGCATTGTCTTAATCTCATGTAAACAATAAAAATGTATTAGAAACGTGAATAAAGAAAAGGGTGAATGTTTTTTGTTTCGACATTAAGTGTAATAGTTAGATAGATAGGGTTCCATGTTGCTTGTCCTTATCCGAGGCTTAGCTGTTGTTCCTACCACTTACTGTTCCCCCTATTTAAAAGCAACCCAACAGTTCTTTTAAATAAATATTTATAAAGTGGTCCCTTAAGATTAGAGTACTTCCAAAATATTTCAACCACTATTTTGGGGACTTTACTTTATAGTGCCCCCATCTCAATAACCAAACCAATTTTCTCTTTCCATTTTGTCGTTTCCCGGCTTTTCTTTTTACCTAAATATCACCCATAAGACACTCATTTAAAGATTAATTTTTGAAATGATATTTTTTTATATACATGTGATTAGAATTGAGATTCACCCTCACACACAATGTAAATTTATAATTTTTATATTTTTTTTTGGATCATTGAATAAGTGAAACAGATGACTGAGATTAACTCTTTACTTTTTTTAAGTGATAACATTTATATATTTTAGTGTTATTCTCAGGCTCAGCCATCAATTTTACATCCAATGATCTAAAAAATGTATAAAACTTAAAAATTGTTATATTATGCAAACAGGTCCTATCTCATATATATAATAAAAATACAAGTGACTAAACAGGTTTTTTTATTATTTTCTGGCAATTAATGGGATGAATGTTATGGCGCGTTATTGTCTATGCGACACGATATTAGAAAGGTATGCGTGACAAAACGTATTTTTGATATGTTTTAAGTAAGATGACACAATTTAAGGTCAAAATAGAAATAAAACGAAAAGTAAGAGGGAAAACAAAGGGGAAAATGAACGAATTTTCTCAAAAAAAAAAAATATGCATAGTACATTTCGAGGACAAGTGTTAGCATGAACAATATTGAACACAACCAGACGACAGTATGCTAAAAAGATTATATTTAAAGGGGGTGAAAAACCCAATATCTATTAATTATGAGATTTTATAATGCAAAAATCATTAATATTTTTCTTGTTTTCCCTCTAACTTCTAGCTTTCTTTCATTTTGGTCATGAATCATGTCTGCTTATATAAAACCTTAAAAAAACGCTTGGACAGCCAATTTTTTTAAGATTGTGCCGCGTAGTCTAGAGAGCGCCCTATGTATCAACTATGTTTTTATGTTTCTTATAAAAAATGACATTTAGAGAATTAATATTATTTTAGTAATACGTTTAAGAAAAAGTATATTTCAATATCAGATATAAACAAAACAAGAAACATATACTATATATAATACAAATTAAATATTATTTATTTTTCTTGTTTTAATATAAAATGTCCCAAATCATTGACAGGTGGAAAGATTTCCTAGAGACACATGATTTGGACATTTTCACATTTCATTACTAATATTTAACTTTGTTTTTAAATATATAAAAAAATGATCGGTTGGGGTTTGGTTTGGGTTTAAGCTTTACAGTACCGAGGAAGAAAATATATAATAAATAAAGGCATTTGATGTTGCCTGCCTATGTCTATGTCTATGCGGTCCGCACGCCACACGCCATCTTTCTGCACGCCTTATTTACATTTTTCCAACTCTTCTTTCTAAAATTTTGCCTTTCAACATTGAATGTAACCCAGAACCAGAAAAGCAAAGTTAACAAAATCTTCATATTTAGAACACAAGTAGAGTATAACATCAACATACAATTTCATTACAAGACATATTTCATATATAACTTGATTAATGCTTCAAGAATTACCAAAGCAGTACCCCCTCTAAAACTCCTCTCTTCCCGTTATTTGAGGCAGGAAGCTGACTGGGGTAACGCCCCCTTTCTTTATATCCGGTGGGCGGCTCAGCTTGTCCTTCGCCGCCGCCGCCGCCACCACTTAGTAGAAACACTAAAACATAGCTTATAACTAAACACAATGGATCTCACCCATCACTTTCTAAAAAAAACATGTTGGTTACGTATAGTTAAACTTATGGTTAAGCATGTAAAGTAGTAAAGGTGAGTATTAACAGTTAGGATTAACGAAGTTCTTTATCTCCTCCATCAGGCAATAGAAGTGGTCGTTGTTCGGTAGGAAGTAGAAGCCGATTGTTGCCTTCTCCAGGAAAAGAAGTCTCACCTGATGGCCGTATTGTTTAAGCCCTTCGACGTATGTCAATTGCCAGTCTTGAATCAGATCCAAACCGGCCACCACGACGAGACTTTTGGGGAAGTTGAGTCCATGGAGGGTTTGGCCGCGAGGGCCGAGCGGATTACAAGCCGGATGGTCTCGATCTTCACCTTCGGGTAGATAAGCCCTCCAATACCAATCGCGATCATGGAGTGTGACGAAAAACTTGCCGTCCAATCTCTTTTCGGATTCCGTCCTCCTTTGGCCGCCGAACATGGGATGAAGTAAAATGTTGCCTAATATCTCAACATTGGCCTCTGCTGCTCTCACGGCTACATGGTGAGCTATATTCCCACCAGAGCTATCACCAGCCAAGTATACGTGCACTTTAGAGTCCTTCCCACTTTGAAGCCAAGTTCTTGATTTAACCCACTTCAGAGCTGCCCATCCGTCATCGTATGCGCAAGGGTACCGATGCTCGGGCGACCGCCGATAATCCACGGACACCACCACAGCTTTACAAACACTAACGAGGCGCCGACAAAAAGTGTCGTAGATGGCACTGTTTGCGGAGGAATGGGTAAAGCTTCCGCCGTGGAAGAAGACGATGACCGGAACGATCTCGGTTGTGCTCAAAGGCTTCTCGAGGCCAACGATTCCCCATTGAGCCTCGTTTTCAGGAGACGGCTGATAAACCCTGTTAAGAAGACCGGTGGCTCCGTCGACGTGATCAAACGAGAAGACCCCATCAACCGGGTTGATGTTGGCAGGTACTTTCCGGTCGAGGAACTCCGATAAGTCTCTGTTGAAGGTTCCATCTGGCCGGCGCTGCAGATTGTATGATAGCTTGAAATTGGAAATCAGAACCCAGGTATTCAACGGAACAACCCTCTGCAAAAGAAATCACATAAAATCCAAATCCAAAACAATCAGAAACTTGATCTTCAATAATAATTCTCTCACGGGGCTGGAAACTGAGAAAAGACTGATCATATTGCACAAAAGAGAAAATTATACCCCATGGACCAAAAAAGAAGTGGGGACAATAACACGACTTCAACATTCGAAGAACCAAACTTGTTCTTTGAACATATCAGACAAACCCCAAATCTCAACATCAACAATTCTTGAGGGAATCAAAACAATCCCACTAAATCTACCATAACATCAACTAAGAAGGGAGAAACACCAGTTATTTTTTAACCCAAATGGACCCCAATTGTGTACCCCAAAAGAGAGAAAGAAAATACCCTGGATTCATTGAGGTTGACTTCATTGCTGCCAGCCATGGCTCCAACAAATCAGACTCAAGGAAGAAGAAGAAGAAGAAGAAGAAGATACAAGGAAATGAAACTAATCTTCAGGAAGAGAGGCTCATAATAACAAGAAACAAAAGCGAGAGCGCCTTTGTGTATTACACTTCCCCCTTCTTCTCTTCTCTTGACTGGTTTATTTCTTGGGTGTCTTGTTTTTGTACAGGAGTTTCTTTCCGTCGCCCCCTTTTTTTGATTGATTTTCCTCGTGCTTCGGTGTTTTTTCCTGAACAAAAGAGACACTTCCTTTCTGAAACACGAAACCACCAAGAAAATAGAAGAGAAAGCAAATATATATTTATATGTTAAAGAAAGTACATAGGAGAGAGAGAGAGGAGATGTTTTGGAGAGTCAAAAAAACAAAAATTAAATAAACGAGGAGGACGGAGACGAAAGAGACGACAAAACGGGGCGGCCGAATTTAACTGTTTATGTAGGTTCCTATGCTCTCCCATTTCCTTTCTTTTAAAAGATTTTTTTTTAAATAATTTAAAGTTAATTAAAAACTAGTATATGTCTATAAAAAATTAAATGTTTTTATATACATATAATATTTTATTTTATTCTAACTTATTTTAGGTTTATTAAATTGTGTCACGTCTATAACATAAATATTTAATATATATATAAAGAAAAATATTTGCTTAACTATAAAATAATTATTTAAATTATATATGAGTCGAAGCAATAACAAGAATATTTTTGAGAATTCTTCAAACTCTAGCAGATGGAACAAAACTGCTTTTCAAAGAAAATATTCTTCCATCTAGAGGAAATACTCGTTTATTTAGTATTGGACCGTCTATAGCAGTCATATCAATTTTACTAAATTATTTTTTAATTAAAATAAGTGTTTAAAGTTTTATTTTGAGCTGAAATAAATGACTAAAATATTATTTTTGTCTTCTTTTAAAATTAATTGAAACACCTACTTTAGTACATATTTTAACTAAAAATAAAACTTTAGGCACATATTTCAGTCAAAAAAATATTTTAGACTTCTATTATAAAAATAAGATATAATTTGAACACTTATTTTGTAGTTAAGCCAAAAAAGTTTAAAAAATTTATTAAAAATAAAATTATTAGAAATATTTAACAAATAATTATAAGCGGATAGATAAATAATTTGTATATAAATTTATTCTAATTAAGTTTGGATCTTAAATGATACTTTTAGAACACATTTGAAATTTAAACTTATAATTGATTTTTTTTTTTTTTGAAGAGCTTGTAATTGAATTTGAATGTAATAACAAACATGTGGCCATTTTGCCTATCATAGTAATTGAAAGCCATCATTCACAACTATTGTACTTACATGTGAATTACACTCTTTAATTTTTAATAAATATTATATTAAAATTCATTTCAATGCTTGTATTAGGATTTTTAAATCAAAACAAAACTCTTTAATTTTTAAACAAAGATTAACTTAATCTTTATATAACTACGTAGATTTGTTACATATTTTGACCAATTTTAATCAACTTCATTATCCTAAAATCTCTGAATTGATACTGTAGGTTAACCTATATTAATTTTTTTACAATGACGTTTTGTTGTTTTTTTATGTTTTCAGATATTTTTTTTAAAAATATTTTAAAGTCATTACTCGATAATCAAATCACAACTGATAATTTTTTTTCACATTAAACAACTTTCATCATGCCTGTGATAAAAATTAATATTATTTATAATCAACATAAAATAATTAATATTTTGATTATATTTTTTCATATAATCGTAATTTATTCATAAATTAATAAATAGGAAGATAAATTTCGGATAATAGTATCGACAGGATGATTTAGACATATTCAATAGATTCGACCGCACAAGGCCCAAATAATATAATATAATATAATATAATATAATATAATATAATATAATATAATATAATATAATATAATATAATACAACATTTTTCCATAAAATATTGCTTTAGAGTTCCCCCAAATAAGGTATTTCCTATTATAATTTTCGAAATATTACATTTAATATAGTATCTCAGAAGTCAGATTCAGCAGAATCCGACTTTGAACAATGTTTTTTTTTCTCAAAAAACCCTAAAAATTGTTATTCATTTTTTGAGTCATTAGATGGGTGAAACGGGTGACTGAGATTAACAGTAGAATATGTAAAGATTATTGCTTGAAAAAAAGTAATAAATTAATTTCAGTCATCCATTTTCTCCATCCAACGATCCAAAAAACGTGTAAAACTTAAAAAAATACATTGTGTAAGTGGATCTTAACCCTATAATATATACTAAAAAATAATGTGAATATATATATATATAACAAAAAAAATTATAAAAAATAATCCAAACATTAATTGTGACTAATGCGCTCGATTCCACTAACTTTCTTAATGCGACAATTGCATATAGAGTTTTATTGGCTATTCTTATAATTGTTGCTTTTGCATAACAAAATTTTTTAAAATTAAAATTTGTAAAAGACAACTATGTCACAAGAAAGGCTAAATTGACATACTTTGGTAGTAACTTATGGCAATTTCTTTTTGGAAGAAATTGATATTAAAAGTATTAAAGATGATTTTACTTCAAAATATACAAGAACAATTGTTTTTAAGTAAAAATATTAGATATTTAAATATTTATAAGTTATTTTTATGTTGATCAAGAGAATAATTTAACATTTTTATATTAAAAGAATTTTATTTAGAAAAAAAAACAATATACTTCTTTTATATTATAAGTAAAGAACATCATTTTAAAAAATTGAACAAAACAACTTAAATCTTTGAACAGACTTAAAATATTGATAGTGGTGATACTGATATTGAATCGCACATTCAATCTAATTTATACTTTATTTTAATTATACAAAAAATTTATATAGTAGTATATTTTAATTTAAAAGTTGGTTTTTTTTCCTTTTCTTTTTAAAACCACAGTTGATATGATCCCCATCTTATCCGCACTGTTGTAGAAAGGAAAACTAAAGGAAATTGCCACTTCGGAGTGCAGACAGTCTCTGCTTTCCTTTTATTTCAAAAGACAGTTATAGCAAAAACCAAGTATCGGTCATGGTTATAAACTACGTTTAACCCTCAAATAAATGCTAAGATTATATTTTTATATAAGTATTTGAATTATATTTTAGGTTAAATAAGTGTTTTAACGTTTTATTTCATTACTTAAATAAGTGTCATCTTTTACGATTTTAAAATTATATTACATTTCAAATTTACACATTGCAGCAAATTAGTCATTTGACCAATATAGACTAACAGAACCGTTAGTATGACAGTTAATTGTAAACCCTAACGATCCTCTTTCTTTTCTTCTTCAAAACTTTGGTCATGGCTTTGGAAACTTTCTATCTTTTACCCGATTTATGCTAGAATGCCTAAACTCCAAATGTTTATATTTTAAAGCATTTGACGGTGATGCCAAAACTAATGAGGGTAAAGTCAATGGTGAGTGTATAGTTTTTGCAAAGGAAATCGTGATTATGCCCATTGCCGGAATTTTATTTGAGAAAATGATACCCTTCATTCTTTCTGACTTGCTAACTCCTTTACAAAAACAACACGACTCTCTTGAAATCATTTTATTTCTTTTGAATTTTCAATGCTTCAACGAGTCCACAGAAATGGGGTTTTAGTTTGTTTTTTCTGTTTTTGGTTTATCAAAATGCTGGATCTGGGGAGCTGGAAGGTTGAATTAATTGACTTATAAAACATGGTTATTGTTATTTTTAGGGTAAACTATTCTAGTGATTACCGAATTAATTTGAGATATTTATTTTAACCACCAAACTATTAAATTCGTAAATCAGATCACCAAACTTACTAAATTAACTTATTTTGATCACTGCCATTAAAAAATTAACAGATAGATGATGAAGGGGTGACATGATTGTTAACAAAAATTTGTAAAATTATATATTTAATCTTTATTAATTGATCTCATAAATAACATGGTGGAAATGATCGATAATATAAATCATCGGCTTTTGCATTCCCATTTTATTCCTCTTTGTTTATTTATTAAATTTTGGGGGATCTTTTCTTCTTTTTCTGATGTCATCTCATTTTAATGTGGGGGCGTTGGATTTTGTCGTATTCCCTGGGAGGTGTGTATATAATCAAGCGTGGGGATGCAACCACGTGGCAACTTCTCGATGTTTCCTTCGTTTGAGGGGGGGCCACTTAAAACACACATTTCCTCGGAGGGTCTGTTCGAACAAGTTGATATGATAATGAAGGAGGGAGAGGGAACCGTCACCCATAACCAAACCGGGTTCTCTGTCCGAACCACGTGTTCAATTTTCAGCTTGATTGATAGATTTCTCCGTTACCTATCAAGTGGGTCCTGCCAGTGAATATTTGCCGTTGGTTTTGTTTGATGGAAAATATCCCAATTCACCGGTTATGATATTGAATCATTTTCAATTTCAAGTTATTCCACCTAACACTAATTAATTATTTGATTATTAAGTTTGAGTCGAATTTAAACCTTTTCAACTAAAAAACAAAAAATTATTGTTTTGTGATTTAATTTCTAATTTCATTATTTCTTCAATTTCTTATTCAGTTTTTCTTTTATCTATTTTGATTAAATTTGAACAACATTCTCTTAAATAATTATAAAATATTTATGTAGCTTCAATTTACTCTTTTGAAATCAATTTCTTTCGATTTATAATTTAGTCCATCGGCTTTATATAATTTTCTTATTTCTTTAATTTCTTTTCTGTTTTATCTTTATTTTTTTATCAAATTTAAATCATATGCTCCATCACCCCTATGGAACATCTTACTAGCTTCAATTCATATTTTTGTTACTATAATTGTATTCTATTTGCAATTTACTCCACTAATTTTGCATTTTATTCGATCCTTCCATTACAAATTTTTATAAATTATCTCTTTTCCATCAATTCCTTGATTTTTTTATACTTTGGGCAATGCTTTGTCTTCAAAAATTTATGGCTTAAAGGCTCGAAAAGCCCCTGAACTTTTGAATAAAAATCAATTAAGCCTTTAAAAAATTTTCACACTCAATGTCACCCTTAAATCCAAAAAATTAACCAATTTGAACCTTTAACTTACAAAATCTATCGTTGACCGTGACGGTGTTGACGTGGCTGTCCACGTGTGAATGATGACGTGTCTAGAGGGGCTTGATTGATTTTTTTTAGAAAGTTTGAGGGCTTAATTAATTTTGTTAGAAAATTTGAAGGCTTATTTAATCTTTAAGAAAAAAAATAAAATTAAGAAATTATTTTAATTAAATTAAAATATTAAAAATATAAAGAAATATTATAATACTAAAATAAAAAACAATATCAATGAATTTTTAGAAATATAAAATTACATTTTCTAATATAAAAAAAAATTCTTTGACCAAGGAAGTGATCTTACTATAAAAAATGCTTGAAATTTTTTATGATACTACTGCTTGGATGCATCGAGCAAGATGAAGTTCATTGTTTGATCGGATGAAAAAAAACTCTTTAATAAAGTCAAGCACCATAGAATTATTGTAGGCCGCAATAGTGTTTCTTAATTTTTCTTATTTTCTAACTTAATTTCCATAAAAGCTATTGATTCAATCAAATAAAAGGTATGCAATTATATTGCGACATGAGTTTGCATCATATGTATTAGAATATACTTTAAATTTTATACAACTTATTAGGTTATAACATAATTTTAATCTTATTTTGTTTATTACAATGGTTGTTTAGTTTTTTTAGTAATTTAATACTCATTAGAACATTTTAACAATTTTTATTTTTTTAAAGATTAAATAAGCCCTCAAACTTTATAAAAAATCAATTAAACCCTTAAACTTTAAAGAAAATCAATCAAGCCACATCTTTCATGTCAGCACTTTTTTAACGTGGACCGCCACATCAGCACCGTCACAGTCAACGACGGATTTTGTCAATCAAAGTGTTGGATTGATTAATTTTTTTGGATTTGAGGGTTACATTGAGTGCTAAAAAATTTAAGGGCTTAATTAATTATTTTTCAAAAGTTCAGAGGCTTCTCAAGCCCTTAAGCCAAAATTCATTCTTTAAAATAACATAATATATATAATTTATAATTTTAGATGATATTTAATTTATTAGATAATTTTGTAAATATTATGTACAGGTCTGAAAATGAATATGATATTTCAAAAAAAAAGAAAAGAAAATGAATATGAAGGTGTCGCGTGCGTGCGTGTGTGCGCGTTAATTTTGAATAGAAATTCAAATAACTGGATTTAAAATTTATAAACATGACTCGAAAAAATTTAAATAAAATTTGAATCATAAAATAAGACTCGTTAACTTGATTAATTCAAAAAATATTTTTTGACTCGACTCGATCGAATATTCACACTTAATGTCAATTAGCTTAACTAAACAAACAATAAAGAAATGTCAATATCTCTAATTAATGTTAAGGTGAAGCAAATTTATAATTAAAATATATTTAAAACTAATAAGCCGGAGAAGATTTAAATTAAAATAAAAATTCATAAACTCATTATGGTGGAATTCGATTTTGGTTGAAATGATTTAGATTTTATTCATGTATTTCCCTTGTGCTGGCGATTGAAATGATGTGGAATGTGGGGTCTTAATTTTGGTTGTGCTTTTCTTTTTAATATTTTCCTTTAATTGATAAGAACAAAAGAACCAACTCATGAATTCAATGTCACAGTATATAATGTATTGAAGGAGATTGATGTGACTTTATCTTTATTTCTTGTTAGTTTTGGCTTCTTCTCTTGACTCATGGTTCAGGTTTCAAAGGCACGCTAAATTTGGTGGCCAATATGAAAAGTAACCAAAGTTGAGTGCCCAATAATGCATATTTTACTCTTATCTTTTTTGGGTATTTCCACCCTTCTTCTTGCATTGACGCTGTCTATGCGATGGAAAAGGGAACACCAATATTTGTTTGTATTAATAAAAAATTGATTAAATTGTTCATCGTGGTGACGATGGTTTGACGAAACTATGATATAAATATTAAAAGTTAAAAATAATTTAAATTTCATTTACGAAAGTGAAAAGAAAACACAATTCGTGCTAGCCAAACACATGATTATATATATATATATATATATATATATATATATATTTGTTGACGTATGTTACGTGTAGCTTTATCTTCTTCAATATTGGTTATTTAATCGAAGTTTATATAATAAGATAATATAATAAATACAAACACTAATAATTAAAAGATGTAAAAATTATAAACATGTGCCACGATTAGGATGACAAACGGGCGGGTGATTGCGAATATTCTTCAAGGATCAACTTATACTGTGTAAAATTTTTTAAGTTTTACACAGTGTAAGTTGATCCTAACCTATATATATATATATATTTATATTTATATATATAACAATGGTTTACAAAAAATCTTACATGTGGGCCAGGAGTCCCTCCCAGAATTCATATGTGTCCGTCCATGTACCTATACCTATATTCACTTAAATTTTTTATATCTACCGCTTACTCACTACTCACGACGGGTACAATGAGAGATGATAATCGGGTTGGAAATAATTGAAAATCTTAAAGATTCAAACCGACAAGATGAAGAATAACAAAAATCTTCACCCACAAGTATGAGAGAAGTTTTATCACCGAAGCTAAAATGTGGAAGGGGATTGTTATAACCGAACAATGAGATCCTCAAACTGTACATGTATAAATCACCGTGGGGATCACCAAAAATATCCGCAAAAATTTTAAAATTTATTTATATTTGAACTAAAATCTTTGATAAAGTTATTTTTAGTCATATAAAATGTAACATTTTTTTCTCTGGGCAAATTACAAGACATGTCAATTCATAATCTTAAGATTTACAAGATAGGTCGTGAACTTTCCCGAATTCATAATGGTTCAAAATTCATATGGCGAATAGGGGGCAAGTGGATACAGAATGGACAAATACGAGGCGAGTAAGGTCTCAAATGCATTACCTACTCACTCCCATGGTGAGTATGACTTTTAACATCTACACTCGCCTATTATTCACCAAACTTATACCCGTTTTGACTATGATAAATATTATACAAAATCTGTAAAATTATATTCGCATGTCATCCCTACCCACACTCCGTAGCAAACCCTAGGTTGACGTGTTGCTTTGAAATGGACCAATCGTTTTTGAAACAAAATAATTACCATCTAATTTGCTTTCATATTGTCTATTGCGTATGGTTTGTTTTATGCGGGAGCTTTTGTTTTGTTTGGTAGTGAAACCGGGGGGTCCAAAGTAAATTAAAGAGCGGCCCACCTCCCTTTCGGCCGCTTCTGCGTTAGGTCAACAAAACTAGGAGGATCTATTCCCACCACCACCTTTTGGCAGCTTCCTCCATCGCCATATTCAAATTCAATTCCCCTCGGTAAATTCAAAACAAAATACTTCATATTTTATTTTTTTATTCTTAAATGCTTTATTATTATCATAATATTGTTTTGTCTTTATTCTTAAAAAAAACAATGTTCTGTCCTTAAAAAGTCTGGTGCATGACAATATTTTAATCAATATATTGAAAGTCATATGTTAAAGTTGTTTATTATTTACTTGCAAATGAAATGAAGTAGAGCGTGGACCGTAAGCTAAATAAAAAAATATCAATATTTGATGTATCCCTAATATTATATAATTTTATATACATTCAACGAACAAAATAATGAATGAATTATTATAATTTTTTCAAAAACTTAAATTTATTTTTGATAATATATTATACAATACATATAAAATTTTAATCATAACCCTAAATTCTAAACCTATAAACCTAAACTCTTCTAAACTATAAATTAAACTTTTAAACCTTAAAATCAAAACCTTCATATTTTTTTTTAGTTTCCATCATTCTTTATAAAAAATAATTACCCTTATCTAAAAGCTCCACCATTTATTATGACAATATGTATGGAAAAGTAGTGATAAATTGCATGTGCACGCATGACAAGTGCCAATTATTCTAAAAACTAAACCTAATCTTTGTTCACATCTTCTTCTCTCTTTTTTTTCTTCTTTCTAAAAAGCTTAAATGAAAAATTAACCCCTAAATTATATTTTTTATTTACTTTTATTTGATTAAAATAAACCATTAAATTATTATTTCTAGTCACTTTAAGTTCGATAGTTATTTAAGTGACATATCAAAAAATAGTTTTAGGGACTTAAAATTACTAAAAATAATAATTTAAGGACTTATTTTGACCAAAAAATAATCTAAACGCCAAAAGCAAAAAAAAAACATAATTTAAAAACTGATTTTTCATTTAAGCCTTTCTAAATCACAACTAAAACAATATAATTATTTCCTAAAGAATCTTTAATTCAAATAATAATATTATTATTGCAATAATATAAAAACCGTATGTTTAAAAACATTTAAAGTATATAAACAAAATTCTTTATAGTTCATTTAATTACAATTTTGGAAGTTCCCGATAATTTCAAATTTCTATAAAAATAATAATAATATTAATATATAATATCAAAATATAATACTATTTGGAGATATACTAATTGATCAAGTAGTTTAGCATACTCATATTGTCTCATCTTATATAATTCTAATCTAGATATAAGAATGTAATATCTTTATTTAATTAAAAATATAATACTTTCTGTTACATCTTGAGAAAATAAACAAATAATTGAATATTATTTTCAGGATAATGTGTTTGGAACTTTTGGTAAAGTAGGGGAGCAGCCGGCGACTTCCAAATGTCTCACAGGTTTCGTATCGAACTTTAAAATACATTTTTCCAAGACTAAAAAAGTACATTACTTAAGTCTTCGTATCGAGGATTCGATTTTCGTTCTGAGTATCAAATAATTTCAAAATTTATAGTCAATATACTGTTTAAATTTAGATTATATTTTCTCTATTTTAATATTATTTATTTTATGTCTGATAAATTGCAAAGTATTAGTTATTAGATTTATTCCGATTGATAACTTGAAAAAGGAAAGAAAAAAATACATTACCTAAGTCTCTCAGTGTACATTGTATTTGTTTCTCCTGTTCATTGTACAAAGCCTTGGTTCGATCAAAGCTTTTTTTAATCAATTTTATAATTAAAAGAGCATTGAATCTAATTGGATAAATAGAAGGTTGAAGGCTTCCAAAGTCAAATAAGTGTATTGGTAGTTAAGATGTACCCACTAATTATTATGAAAAAAATATTTCATGTAAAATATACTGTTTAAATTTAGATTATATTTTTTTCTCTATTTTAATATTATTTATTTTATTTGGGGTTTTAAGCCGTATGATTTAAGTTTAAAATTTAAAGTTTATTATTAGAATATATATGATTGTATAGTTTAAATTTTACACAATCTATATATATATATCAAATAATTTCTTTATTATAAGTATTAAATTGGAAGCACACAAATGAATTTATTGTATCTGCTTTGAAAGAATTTACTATTTTTAATTTAAAATGTTGATTTGAGTTGGTGGAGGTGGGTTTTAGGGTTTGATTGTGTGGAAAGACAAGTGCAGAACTTTTGTTTTATTTTGGTAAGCAGAGATGGATGTTTAGTTAATTGCAGTGGCGGTTTAAAATTTACAGGCCCTGTATAGCCTATTAAAAAGAGGCCCTTTAATTTATAATCTTAAAATTATATAATTTTTTTTTTCAATTTTTTTATCTTAGTAAAAATATATTATAAAATTATCTTTAAAGTTATTTTTTATTTGTAATCTATTAAACCAATTTTTTTTATTATAAACATTTAATTCAACTCACTTGGGGTCCTCTTTTTTTGGAGCCCTGTGCGGTCGCTCACCTTGCACATGTCCAAAATCCCACTGGTTAATTGTAGGGTTGATCATTACCCAGACTGATGAGTTCACTCGATTTGACCTGACCAATAGGATTGGGTTTTTTTTAAAATGAGGTCATGTCGAGTTTAAGTTTAAAACGAAAATATTTAATTTGACTTAAAAAATAATTTAATTTTATTTTAATTATTTAAGTATAATTATTATAATGTCTCTCTTTATATATTTTTTCAATTATCCTCACATTTTGTATAACAAAAATGAAAGAATTATTATAATGCTTCATTTTTAATTAAATTTCTATTTTATCGAATAAAAATAAAAATATTTTTATTTATATCGTACCGTATCATGTTGGATTCAAATTTATATTTTAATATTTAGATCGAGTTCGAATCGGATGAAGTATCATAAAATAACAAGTTAGATAGAATTCAGGCGGAGATCTTAAATTTCCCGGTCAGGTAAATCGATAAAAACCAACCCATAATCATCCCTAGTTAATTGAGTGGCGCAATTATGTTTTTGTTTGTTAATGGTTTTACAGAGTCAAATAAATAGAAGCATATATGTGTTTGAGCAGCCAGCCACCTGGCTCCTAGGGCTGCCTTCTTCTCTACGCTTCATATTTACTTTTCTTTTCAAATACAACCTATTATTAATATTACTGGTTTCAACTTTCAAGTATGGTTAGATTTATTTTTAAAAAAATTAATAAAGGACAAAATTAATAAGAGAGAGTAACATTTTTAAGTCCTTCGATCTAAAGATAAGAATATGTTTATAATATTTTTTTATTAAATTCAATGATGGGCCGTTAGCAAAATGAGACTTACATACCCATGTTTTAGGTCCACCTAGTTGTAAGGGGTAAGGCTTAGCCGATCCATTCTGTCATTTGGATATATCAGCTTTTGACTTTAAAAATATGAGTAATTATTTGATGTACGAGGGTGAAATTTTTTTCACAAGTGAATTTTTAAAATAATCACATATTATTTTTGGTCTAAAATTTAATCTTAAATTTTATATTTCATACTCTAAACTTATAATTATAAAATCTATACCCAGACCTTAAAATTTAACCACAAATACTAATAACTCTAAACTATAACTTCTAAATCTTAAAAACTATATGCTTATAGAAAACTTATCTTACATTGTCAGTATATAGAATATTTTTTTTTCTAAAATATATATAAATTTTAATTAGGATATCTTTTTAACCAAAGAATATATATAGATATATGTGTGTGTGACCAGCAAGGGTTGGTTTAAGTGGTAAGCAACTTGGTATCGTTTAAGCATGTATCGAGTTTAAGGTGTTGTGTATATAAAAGATCCCTACTGGAAAATTCACCTACCAAAGCTAAGTGTGCGACACGAGTCGGTTCGAATTAATTAGAGTAAAGCATTGAAAACCATGACAACAAAAAAAGTGTGTAATCAGGCTTTGATAAGGCCCGAACGCAAGATAACAACAACCCAAAGAAATCAGGCTCTGATAAGCCCGAACGAGAGAAACAGGGTCGAAAAACAAAAACATGAAGAGAAACCCTAAAAACAAATTAAAAAGTCCAACCCAAAAATAATAACAAAAAACATAAAGAAAAAAATCTTTGCAAGCAACCGTTAAACGGAATCGGCTTAACTGTAAAATAAAATGTTTTTTTTGTAATATGTACCTAAAGTATATTTTAGTTGAAATAAGTGCCCACAGTTTCATTTTTGGCTTGTCTTAAAGTCAACTGAGGCATTTATTTTGACACTTATTTCAACTAAAAATGAAACTTTAGACAACTATTTTAGTAAAAAAAAGTTTAACCACCTATTTTAGCCAAAAATAAAACTTTAAACACTTATTTCAACAAAAAAATACTTTAAACACCTATTAAAAAAGATAATATGGACATTTGTTTTGTAGTTAAGCACAAGGAATCAGAGCCCACCTTATTGTCACGACCCACCAGCTTTCCCACAACTTTTGTCGAGGTTAAATTAAGCTCTTTGGGCGTTTATGAGGTAAGCTTGCACCAAGAAAGCATTTAGAATGATCTACATCCATCCTATGTAGTATTACAACGTTCTAGAAGGTTTCAGAAGGATCCATCGAAGTCTAGACTCATTCGAAATGCCTTAGAAGACCCTGGAAGGCTCGAGATAGATCGGGACTACTCCGAAAGTCTCTGAAACTCTCTAGAACATTATGAAGACTTAAAGATATATGTAGATACATGTAAAACTATCTAAAATACTCTAGGCATGTACATATCACCAATGTACTAAGATACACTAAAAATATCTCCAAGGACTTGAGAGGCCTATAAATAGGACTATCCCCTTATTTGTACACCATCAAGCAAATCCAAGCATTTCAAAGCCTTGTAAGTTCTCTCTAAGTTTAATACAAGCTTTCTTTCTAAAGTTTTCTTTGAATTTTGTGTTTGTGTAAAGTAAGGCTTGTTAGCATAGCTCGAGAGTGCTAACACCGCATGGATTGCTCGAAGAAGATAAGTCTATGATAGTTGGTATCAGAGTGTGGTTTGAGACATGACAAAAAACTGGCAAATACCAAGTTGTTAGCTCATATGAGGCGGAGATCACGCAAGAGCAACAAGGGCGCGAAGAGACGGTCGATCCTACTACGACGAAGCCACGAGCCAAGTCTAAGGATGTGATCTCTAGCTTGAAGTCTTTTCTAACCCACATAGAGGAGAGCGTGAGGGGATATAGGTACCTAAATGGACGACCTTTACTAGAGGGTGGAAGGCCTTGAGGCAGAAGATACTGAGATCCTCACGATCATGAAGGCCATGATGCTCAAGCTAGAGGAGACCATGCGATCAGAGATGAGGCAAATCCGTGACCTGCTCATAGGGGAGCTCTCGAAGTTGCGTGATTCCTTCCAACATGAGCTTTCCAACACTCATGCCCAGCTTGAGGCATTACACGGTGACATTATCTTGTGCAAACGCGCCATGGTAGCCGGGCCAATCACCACGGTTGAGGCTAGAAAGGTCGAGGCGCCGAAGCCAAAGACCTTTGCTAGATCACGCAACACAAAGGAAGTATATAACTTCTTATATGGCCTAAAACAATACCTTGAAGCTGTCGACATTATGGATGAGGCTTCCAAGATTCAAATCGAAAATCTATATCTCACTGACACCGTATGCTTTGGTGGAAGAGAAGGCGCGTCGACATTGAGAAAGATACGTGCACTATCTTTACCTTCAATAACTTTAAAATGAAACTTAAACAACAATTCTATCCAGAGAATGTCGAGGATGAAGAAAGAGCCTGCTTGCAAAGGCTAAAACAATCAATGAGCATTCGTGATTACATCAAAGAGTTCACTAGCTTAGTGCCATATCTCTCCGAGAAAGACTCACTTTTTAATTTTATGGATGGACTCCAACAATAGGCCAAAGTCGAACTAAGGCGACGCGGGGTACAAAACCTTGCCGATGCTATAGCCGTAGCCGAGAGTCTCATCGAATATACTGACCACTAGAAGTGTGCATTGTCGGACACGAATAATATCCGGTTCAAAACAATCGGATATCTGAATGTTTCGAATAGTCATAATAGCGATATGTATCCGATACGAAAAAATTGAATATCCGAAAAATCAGATATCCAAAATTTCGGATTGAATATTTGGATATCCGAATATGAATTTATTACTTAGTTTAACAAAATTTTCAGATTTATAGTTTATAATATTTACACACAATTTTAGACTAAAAATCATATATTTTCATATTGCACAATACTATAATAATATATATAGAATTAATATCAAAAGAAATAAATTAGTTAAAAAATTTAAGCAAACATTTCACAAGTTAAAAAAGGAATTGGGAAAACAATAACATCGAAGTAAGCAAACAATCAAACATAGATCATTTCATATAATGCCACACAAAAAATAAATCTGTGAGCAAACATAGATCATTAGGTACTCAAAATAAAACACTACATGAGTCTTAATATCATCATTAAAATTTAATACTCAAAGGCTCAAAATAAAATACTACAAGAGCAACAACAACAAAAATAGAAACCATCCAAACTATTACTTGTTTCATTAATTATGATGTACGATTACTCCAAAGTTAAATCCTTCATGCCTACAACATATGAAATAAAATAAAAATAAGGTTAAAATATGCATTTATATTTAAATATTAAATAAACAATAAAAATAAACTAACCTTCCTCCAATTTTTTCAAGACAAGTAAATTCTCTTCAATTATAAGAGGTGATCGAGAGGTGCATAACCAATCTTGAGTGCAAACAAGTGCTTCAATCATTTTCGAAGTCAATGAAGCACGTTAATGAAGTACGAAAAAAATCAAGAACACGACCTCTAATGCTAAAAGTCTACTCAGAAGCTACAGTCGAAATGGGTATGCCAAGCACATCTTTAGTCATCTTATAAAGAATGAGATGTTTTTTTGTTGATCTTTCAATCACTGCAAGATTTTAAAGTTTGGATCACAAGACTCACAAGCATCTTTTAAATACTTTTCTAACTCACTTTTGTTGGTAGTAATGAATGAACAACTTGTATCTCTTTGATATTTTGAAGTAATGAGTTATTGAAGATCAACCTTACCCTCACTTTGAGTGAAAGGGGAGATAGTAGAAAAAGATGTATCACTTGTCTTTGATTGAGGCATTGACGAAGAATATGAGTCAAACAAAGATTACAAAATCATTTTAATCTTGAAGCATAAGTGATTAGCTTTGGTTTCATCATAAGAATCCCGCACAATCTACGCAACCTAACTCAACTTGTGCCTAGGGTCAACCATATTTAGACATCATTTGAGTTGCCATTTTCTTAATATCGTCATCATTATCATACATGTTCGAAATCATTAATCTAGTTTCATAAATCTCATGCACATAAGAGTTGCAAGTTACATAGTGAGAACCGAATAGCCTCAATGTTGTATCATAAAAAACACTCGAGAAAGATAAAAAAAAGCTACCAACCCTTTTCCAATCATCTTTCTTGGGACCACCACCAAACTTTCTAAGTTCCTTGAAACAAGAAGAATCTTTCATGTATAAACCAACAAATATTTTTTTTAAACTTGATAGTAGATTCAAGCATTAAAATAGTTGAATTCCATCTTGTTTCACATCTAAAGGAATAAGACTTTTACTATCTTTCTTTTCTTCTTCTATGCAACCTTTAAACTTTTGAAGCCCCACATGAGAAGACCTAACATACTTCAAAAGAGCTCGAACTTTCATAATTGACAAATCAAGTTCTTTTAAACCCTCTCTTACAATTAAATTTAAAATATAAGACACGCATCTCATATGCAAATATTTATCCTTTAACAAACTAGACTCCGAAATGTTAAGTCTTCTCCTTAACTAATCAATTGTTAAATCGTTCGAGCTAGCATTGTCTATGGTCACAATCATAATGATTTTCAAACCCCATTCAATTAAACATTTTTCAACTACTCTACCTATAAGTTGTCCGAAATAACCAACAGTAGGACAAAAATTAATTACCCTCTTATGTAAATTCTAATAATCATCAATAAAATAGGTAGTCAAACACATGTAGCTTAAATTTTGACCCGATGTTCAAGTGTCGGTGGTTAAACAAACCCTAAAATACAAGTTTTTAAAAGAAACTTTCAACTTATTTCTTTGTTCAATAAAGAGAGCATAACAATTTCTAGTGGCTGTAGTACGAGAAGAAAGCATAAAGAGATGATTTAAAGCCTTATAAAAGTTAATAAAGTCACGTTCAACAAAAGCAAAAGGCAATTCATCCACAATAAGCATTTTAGCAAGCTTCTCTCTACACAAATCATTATCAAATTTCTACAATTTTAGAACATTAACAGTTTTAGTAGTTCCATCTTCATTTATTTGTGTTTTAGTTTCAAAATTGATCAACTTTTGCTTTTACCCAAATTAGGGATACTTTTTGCACATATTAATGTGATTTGCTAATAGAGTGGTGCCATTTTTAGTTGAACAACCAATACGATGTTGGCAATACATACAAGAAGCATAAGAGGCATCTTCGTCATTAACCGAAAAATGAGCTCACCACTAGGACGTTTTCTTCCTCTTCCCTAAAGTAGTATCACTTGTTGTTGGACTTTTTTTTTCTCATTTTCTTCTTTTTTGGTGGTTGCCTTTCCTCCTCATCAAACTCGTCCATCATCGAATTAATAAATACAGAGTCATCATCTTCATTCTCATCAAAAGATGATAGAATATTCTGCAACCAAATAATAACAAGATACCAAATAATTAATCTAATGTAAACAAGATCTTAACAAGACATTAAATAAATACATAATCACTAGTTAATGGATTGATTCGGATTTTAAATTAAATTTTAAGACTGATTCATATTTTAAAATAGTGAATTCTAATATTCAACCATCACCCGAATCCTTCGCATGTTTCTAAATATTATTAATGGATACGAAGCCGATTTTATAAAAAAAAAATTGTTAGCTACATGGAAAAATCTATAATTATACTTTTGCATCGTCCACACTTCCAAGTTCCAAGTGTAGGCTTTCCTTTGTGTGCTGACTCAGCACTGCTGAGTTCTCAATAATGAAACAAATACCTAAATGTTATTTAAGTAGATTTTGATGCTATACTCTAAGACAAATTTCTAAATGTTTAAGCCCCTAATACCGAGTTGATATATATTTTCATGCATTTCCCCTGATATAATGTTTATATATCCACTATGAAACAAATGTCAGTTGTCTGAGAGCATTGTAGGAGGGAGATTCTGAATAATTTCAGAGAAAGTTAAAGCTTTATACCAGAATCTAACAAAAATAAATTTTATACCAGAAAGTTGAAGCATTCTAAAATAATTCCTACAACAGGTTTATCTTTAAAAACTAAAGTAATTAAACCAAACAATATCTAGTTAGTTTAGATTTTTTTCACCCTTCAGGGAAGACTGCAACATGAAGAATGAACTTTATACTAGAATCCAACAAAAAAATTCGATTACATTTACAAATACAATTTTTTCAAATTAAGGTAAAAACAAGATTTTTAACGGTGAGAAACATGAATCTTTTAACTAATTTATTTCTTGTTGATGTTAGTTGCATTTATTTACATATAAGAGGAAGGATGAAGTTGCAAAAAATAAAAATCTTACCCCAGATTGAGATGGAGGTTGATGAGGGTTTTGGCTTGTCATTGATCGAGAGTTAAGACTTGAGAGTGTGGGGGGACACAGAGTCGTGACACGTGAGAGAGGATGACCAGCTGTCGGTCAATAGAGGAGTGAGGCGTGAGCAACGATGACGAGCAGTGACGGTGAGGGGCAACATTGGGCGGAGGCTAAAAGTGGAAGATTTGATTTGGGAATTGGCAGAAATTATCGAGAGAGAAAGATTTTAATTGGGTTGGCTTTACACTCAGACAGACTTGGGCTAGGGCAAAAAAAATCCCAAATTTATAATCGGGTTTTTGGATAATCTGAATCCACTTTTAGGCCTATTCGTATCCGATTTGATTATTTGATTTTTTACAAAATATTCGATTCAAATTATCAAAAAATTTAAAAACTGATCGAATATTCATATTTTCGAATCCGATCATCGGATAAACAAATCGGGTTACTTGGATCAGATTTTTTTGCATACCCCTACTAACCATAAAGAATCTACCACCAAGCTGAAGGATAAGAAGGGTTGTCAAGCCAAAGGTGGGGGAGATAAAAGCAATCGTAAGGAGGGCCACCAATAGGACAACATTTCTAAGCACAAAAATTTGTCATCGTAGAAGGGTAAGGACAAATGCAAATGTAAGGACTCTCGACGCACAACAAGATGATCGTCCAACAAGTGCTTCATTTGCAATGGTAGCCATTTGGTCCAGGAGTGCCCACAAAGGCAAGCCCTCAACTCGCTCCTAGCCAAGCATAGAGAAGGTAGTGACACCGATCGAGGCGAAGAAGGTGCCCAAATAGGATCCTTGCAACTACTCAACGTCCTTTAGTATGCTCCAAAGACTGAAGCAAAAAGGTTGCTATACGTGGACGTCACCGTCAATGGGAAAGCATCAAGGGGCATGCAAGACACTTATGCGTCCCATAACTTTGTCTCCCTTGAAGAAGTGAAAAGGCTCGGTCTTAGAGAAATAGAGGGAGGAGGATCCATCAAGGCAGTTAACTCTACCGTACGACCCATACATGGTATCGCTTGCGGGGTCAAGAGTAATGTCGGGGCATGGTCTAGCCACATAGATTTTTCAATAGTGTCGATGGACGACTTCAAACTCGTATTTGGACTCGAGTTCTTTGATCGAATCAAAGAAATCTCGGTGTCATTTGCCAACAATGTGTGCATCATGGATGACAACCAAGCTTGTGTGGTACCAACAACTAGAACCACCGAGTAAGAGACTAAAGTGCTCTCAGCACTTCAGTTCAAAAAGGGCATCAAGAGAAACGAGGAAAGCTACTAAGCTATCCTCAATGAATATGATGACGATAAGATAAAGCCCGACGAAGATCTACCAAGAGCGGTGACTCAAGTACTAGAAGAATTCAAATATATTGCACCTCTTAAGTTGCCTAGAAGGTTACCACCGAGGAGAGAGGTGGACCACGAGATCGAGTTAGAACCATGCACAAAGCCACCAGCCATGAGTGCCTATCGTATGGCACCCCCTAAGTTGGAGGAACTAAGGAAGCAACTCATGAAACTACTCGATGCAGGGTTCATTCGACCCTCCAAGGCACTTTTTGGAGCATCGATTACTGAGAAATCAACAAGATCACCATTAAGAACAAGTATCCAATCCCTTTGATCTCGAATCTCTTCGATTAGCTCGATCATGCACACTACTTTATAAAGTTAGACCTTCGCTTGAGGTACTACCAAGTGCGCATATTAGAAGGTGATGAGCCAAAAATGACATGCATCACGAGGTACGGTTCTTATGAATTCTTAGTCTTTTCCTTTGGACTGACCAAAACCCCAGCTACATTTTGTACCTTGATTAACAAGCTATTCCATCCATACCTCGGTCGGTTTGTGGTCGTCTACCTTGACGAGATCATGGTGTATAGTAACACTTTAGAGGAACATGTTGAGTATTTAAGGGAATTACTCAAGGTTATACGAGAGAACCAACTATACATCAAGAAGGAAAAGTGTTCCTTCACCATGCCCGAAGTGATGTTTTTGGGCACAAAATCATGGATGGACAACTCATGATGGAGGTTGACAAGGTTTGTGCCAACCAAGAATGGAAACCACCTACCAAGGTACATGAATTAAGATCCTTTAAGGGGTTGGTGAATTACTATCGCCACTTCATCAAAGGATATTCGGCGAGAGCTACACCGCTCACAAAGCTCTTAAAGAAGAACAATCCATGGTAATGGAGACCGAAGTGTCAAGAAGCCTTCGAGGACTTGAAAATATTGTCTGCGAAGAGCCAGTACTTAGCCTACCCGACCACAACAATCCCTAAGTGGGATTGTAACGCTCCGGTTTTGGGCCTAGATATATTTGGCTTTGATTTAGGTTAGTCGAACCGAGAATTTGTGATTCGAGTCTTTAGAGGCAATTCAGGGAAATAATGGTTCAAGATAAGATAAAAATATGGTAAAAGTTTCTAAAATCATATAGATGAGCTTGGTAAAATCAATTTTACAAAATGGACTTTGGGACGTCTATATTTTGGGCAGTGACTAAAATGTAAAGTTTTAGAACTGTGGGAAAAGTGTAATTTTCAAAGAAGAGTAAAATTTCTAAAATCATATAGATGAGCTTGGTAAAATCAATTTTACAAAATGGACTTTGGGACCTCTACATTTTGGGCAGTGACTAAAATGTAAAGTTTTAGAACTGTGGGAAAAGTGTAATTTTTAAAGGAGAGTCAAATTCTTAGAATCTTTAGGGAGCTTTATGGAAATTAAGCCTTTTCTTTTAATTGGCATGTGTTTAAAATGTTTTAATTAAAGTTAAAAGAGAGGTTTTATTAAAGAAAGAAAGGTGGTTATTTTGTTAAACCATTTTTGACATAACTCTTTCATTTCTCATTTTCTCTTCAGCCAATCACTCTCTCTTTTCTCTCAATTTCCAGATTTTCTTCTCTTTATTTTTCTCATTTGATTTTCAACTTTTTCCTTAAGATTCTTCTTAAATTTCCTTAAGCTTCATGAATTGAAAACTTGCCAAATTAGAAGAAAAGCAAGGATTGAAGGCAATTTTGTGCTACTCCTCTAATCAAGGTTCTTTAATGATATTCCAAAGATATTTGACTCTTGATTTATGTTTTTAGTTGAGGTTTTAATGTTGATTTGTTAAAATTCCAAAATCTTGCTAAAAGAAGAGATTAAAAGTGATTTTCGTATTTGTTTTGGATTATTTGAGATGGTTTCTAATCATGTTTTGAAAGATTTATGATGTTGATAATGGGTCTTGATCATAATAATCCCGAAACTATAGAGATCTTTAATTGTAAAGGTGGTTATTGGAGTGTTTTTAGATGTTGACTGATGATATTAATTGATGAGAAGTGTTTGTTGATGGTTGGGCTGAGTTTAGAGACCAATCGAATGTGATTTCAGTTGTTTTAGATGAGTATTTTGGTGCTTTAGGACATAACAACGGGATTGTTTAAGTTGCTGGTGGTTTGGATGCGTTATGATGCATTGAATCTCTATTTTAATGTGTTAAAAACATGGGATATTGTTCCGAAATGGATATGAGCGATGTTGGAAGCTTCAGATGGTTGCTTTTCGCGTCGACAATTGAGATTTCGCGAGTTGGTGAGTGGAAATAGGATTTCCAGCTTTGAAATGCTTTTAAGGTAGTTTTGGGAACTTAGTGTAAGCTTGAAATGCTTTACTAAGTTCGAAAGTAAGTAAAGTGATTTTCTCCCTCGGATTATGCTATTATGAGTTTGTTGATGCACTTGTTTTAAAATGCATAGTCAATGTTAAAGCATGATTTGAGGTAAATGATTTACTGTTTTGATGATATAAAGATGAAGGATGCACATGGTAAGCGATCCTTGTAAGTATGTTTATACTTGTGATTTTAAGCATGATTTGATGCATGTAAATGAGGTTTGTAATTGATGCTTTGAAAATAGTGGAACATGTGATGAAACGTGGACTATATTGGTAAGTGATGAAAAGAAAATGGTTTTAAAAATGCTATCGGATATAGTTAGCCGACTATAGCATTGAGTGCACTATAAAAAGTTGTATTGGATGTTGAGGGGTTATGAATGTACCAAATACTCCATCCAAGTACCCTAACGACCGAGGAATGTTTAAGGTGTCGCAACGGTGGAGGATAACTCTCGTGTGTAAACCTTGTATAGTGTCCTGTCTCTCGTTAGTGGGCTATACATCTACCGATGAGTGGTGTTGAGGGGTTGTGATTATACCGAATACTCCATCACGGGTGGTGAAAACGGTGGAGGGTAGCTCCCGTTTGTGAGCCTTGAGATCCCGGTAAAGTGTATGAAGTGTTTGAGACAACACTTGGTAATCCGTATATCCATTGAGGTTTTTGAGAAATGGTCTTGATGATAATCACTTATGAGCCAATATGAATAACAATGTGTGATGAAATGTGTTATGATGCATAAGTATTGAAAATGCATGTTTTACTCTTTAAGCTTAGCATATGTTGTAATGCTTGAGAAGGCTTAAATTGAGTTAAGCAAATGAGATTTGTTGCTGGTTTGTTAACACATGTTTGTGTGAGGTTTTCATGTTGATTTTTGTTAAGAAAAGTGCATGGTTTTTGGATGGCATTATAGAATTTTAAATGATATCCATGTTTATTGAAATGAAATTTTAATGAGGTTTTGGAAACAATTTTAATGCATTGATGGTGTTTTGATTTTGAGCATTCTTCACTAAGCCTATAATGCCTACGCTCTTTTTGTTCATCAATGCAGACCATTTAAGGCTTTGGAGGCAGCACTTGCAAGGGATCGATGAAAGGCTTCGATTGAATGTATGTTTCGTTTTATATACTAAAGTAATGAGGGCAATGGGGATTCCACGATTCGTTGGGTGATGTGTTTAAACACCCTTTTTTAGCATGTTTGCTTTATGGTTTTATATTTGTAAAAGGCCAATAGTTGTTGTTTTAAGCTTTGGTTTGAGTTTTGGTGTTTGAATGATTTATTTGCTAGGTTGCATGCCTTTAGCTTTCCATTGATGCAATTTGTCATACTATGTTGCCAAATATTCTATGAATGTTTGTGGAATATGGTTTAAGTATGTTGGATTGATTTAAGATGGATTAAAGAGTGAAAAATCAGCAAAAAGTATCAGTACAAGCCCAAGTATTTCGGAACAATCGAGTCTGTTCCGAAACGATGAGCTTGAAATGACATAAAGGTAACAAAACAGGGGGTTGTTCTTGTATGTTTTGCCACTAGAGACCCTTGTTTCGATACGAGCTAAAGGGGGTTTCGGTACAAGCCCATGTTTCAAAACATGAGGCACTGTTTTGATAAGCCCGTTCCGATACATGGCTAGCCGTACCGAAACTGCTGGCTGTTATGGTAGTTAAAGGAATATTCTGAAGTTCTGTTTCTTTGCGTTTTGGTCCTTGATTGTTGTGATTGCAATTAAATTAACATGAATGATTATGTTGGGCTGAAGTTTGACCAATATGCATGCAATGTGACTAATTGAAGAATGGTAACATAACATTGGTTTAAAACCCTATAATTCTAAAAAAATATGAAATGGTCCCTAAAAGTCGTAATTGTTCGAAATTGATAATTGGTAGAGATACAAATGAACCGTTGCAATGTTTATTTCATAGGAAACTAATTTGCATCTAGACTGGACTAAAAAAATAGGCTTGTTTATTGAGGGGTTACATTCATACTCCTCTAGTGTCGGTGTCATGTCCACTTGTCCAAAAGTAAAGTAATTATATGTCGGGTTCCAGAATTGTGTCATAGCTCTAAGTAATTCTTGATCAATCTTTATATTCAACAACAAAGGTATGTCTCCAAATTCTTTCTTAAAATGTTCTTTCATGTCATTGTCCCACTGATCCCACATTTTTTTAATTCCGATACACATGTGTTCTGATTTGTATTTATTTTCACATATCCCTTCATCTTGGACACTTCGCCTTTACCGAGAATGTCTCCATTTTCGTGTTGAGTTTGCTCTAACCAGGTCCAGACTGCAATATTATCTTCTCCAACCCTAAACTCTCGAGACATGTTGGATACTTCTAAACAGACTGACTCCCAATTTGATGCCGAAAAACAAATGCAATTATGACATAATTCAGAACAAAACAAAACAAAACAAACCTGTGTTAGTACCTTGAATTAATATTAAAAGCAAACAATATACATAATTAATATCAAAATCGGATAAACAGATCATTAACACATCATTTACAAAATAATCAGAGAAGGGTATTCAAACCGGTAGCACTTGTCCTAGGTTTCTGTCTAGCTCTAGTGGGGTGGGCTTCTAAAAAAGAATGTAAGCTTGGTTCTAGACTCTCGATTCTTGAATTGTCATTACAGTCTACTGCGATAGTAAGACGTCGATTCACTAGTATAGGTCCCTTATCACAGAGGCGTAGGTCTCACGTCGCATAATGTTAGTATACCAGAAGAAGACAAAAATCCGAACTCGGAGCTGGAGAGTATCACGTCGAATATTATCTTACTCCCACTTAAAGGTGAAAAACTCGGGTTTAGGGTTTATGCATGAATGGCAGATATAGCATACACAAAAACTACCTTCATTCTTCCTCAAATCCATCGAACAATTCTTTAGGAAAAAAATAAATTTAAATTAATATTCGAAATGCCAAAATGTCACGTGTAATTAATTATTAGGTATGACTGTCAATTTTATCCCAGCGGAGTCACCAAGCTGTCGCGACATTATTTTAAAACCCGCTTTTAATTTTGAAAAACAGCATGACGATTTAAAATTTTGAAAATCGGGGTTTTAAATTAATTTTATCTTGCAATTAATTAGTTCTCATTTTTTAATCAAAATCTATTTTATTTACTTGAAAATCGTTTTGGAGTCGCTATTGGCCACTTTGGTAGGTCAGACACCATAAAAGCGTACCAGAGACTCTTTTTCGAAAAGTTCAGGTTCGGGAGTCAGTTACGTGTAAGGAAGGTTTAGCACCCCTACAAACGCCCGTTATCGGTACCTCATTAATTACCCGTGGCATTTTATCATTCCGAACATTAATTTGAATTTAATTTATTCTTTTAATTGTAAAACGAATTTATTCCAAATAAGAGTATCTTTTTGTAAAAGAAATACATTTTAGACGAATATAATTATAAAATGTCCAATTGCATTATGACACTTCAATTTATATTCAAAATGTATCTCAACACAAAAGGTTTAATGCATGTCAAATTATTCTCTTGTCATTTTTAAGTAAATCCTAATTAGGCACTGTTAATTTGAATATTTTTTTAATTCCAAGAATATTATTAATTTTTGGACATAAATGGCAACATCCAAAATAATATTGGACACTACCTTTAATGGATCCAAAAGTAATAATATCTCTAATTAGGGTGATTCTAATTATTTATCTTATTTTAATTTTAATTAATCTGATTCTAATTATTTATCTTATTTTAATTTTAATTAATCTAATTAAGTGTAATTTCCATTTACTAAGTTAAAATGAAATATTGAAAATCTCATTTAAGTATTCATTGATTAACATTACTCTACAATGTGATACTGATCAATTTGAACATTCAAATTTTATTTTAATTATCCATTTATTTGCTATAATGATATTTCCTATTCAATTATGTAATTAAGTGGCCTACACTAAGGCTTCTGATTAATTCTAATAATCAAATCCCCTAAACAATTATGCTACATAACTTTTAAAATATGCATACATTCATAAATAAAACAATTAATTAAATTAAAGTAAATAAAGAAATTAGACAAATTATGGACAAAATTGAATTAAATACAGAATATAAAGACTGAATTACAAATTTTAGGTGACCAAAATGTAAAAGGAAACAAATTGGAAAGCCCAAATCTAAATTTGCTAAAAGCTCTAACCCAAACCCATTAATTCGGCCCAATTCTCTTAAAACAGGTTTGGACCGGGTGGTTCAGCCCACATGGTTCGGCATTAATTAGCCCACACCATCTACCAAGTCACGAATAGGGTTGTAGCCCCGTACCTAGACCTGTTTTAATAACACGCAGATCGTTTTGAACCAGCTCTCGAAATGGCGCCGTTTCAACCATTTCCGAGTTAGAACGGTCATTTACGCACCCTCATTCTCTCTCCTCATTTCTCTCTCTCTCTAAACTTAAACATCAAACTTCCAAAATTTTCATCATATTCTCGATCAAAACTCCATTTCGCCTTTGTTCTTCTTCAGTTCATCTGTTTTTTGCCAATTCAATCCCCAAAAATTCTAAAAACCTTCTTATTTTTTGTTTTCAAAGATGAAATTCCCTTTTTCCTCAAAAATAAGCTTAAAACTCTTCGTAAAACACGTTTCGATCCTCACTTAACCAAAACTCTTTTCCCAATCTGTTTTCCTTTCACCGGAGATGGTACCGGTCATCGATAATCAGCTCCGATCTTCTTCTTCCTTTCTTCGATGACTAACAATCCTCCGGTCATCCTCTCCGACGCCCTCTGCAATTTTCGATCACCCTTCGACCAAGCTTCGATCTTCTTCAACTTTTTTCGGTGACCGAAACTCTTCCGATCATCTTCTCCGATCAACCTTCAATTTTCGATCACCTTCTCTAACCAAACCAAACCGTCCGCCATCGCCGAAACCCTAAATCTACCCAAAACTCTTCTTTTTTTCATCTTAAGCTTAGATCTATGCCATGTTTCATCAGAAACGGCCCACTTCTCCCGCTCCTATGCTATTTACCCGAAACTACTAATCACTCTTCTATCATTTTTAACTCCGACCGACGTCCTAGCGCTCGAATTTCGACTCTGACAGCACTCACAGCAACGACGACGACAAGATGAGCTCGCTGCCCTCTCAAATCTTATTTATTTATTTATTTTTATTTCTTTTCGAACCTAGGTTTTAAACTGTAAACTAGGTCTAGGTTTTAGGTTAGAAATTGAACTCAAAACTACTCATATCTTGTTTTCTTAACACTAAAACTTTAGATTTTAGACTTTTTAAACTCGTTTTAGTGTCTTATTTGCAGGAAAAAGAAGATTTAGAGGTGAATATATACTTATGTTAAGTGATTTTGCAACTTCAGTGAGCTTCCGGCGTTCTTCACCTGCTTTGATCTCCGTCCTCGAGCAACTTTCGGCCTTCAGGTAACTCCTTCACTTCTGCCTTTTCGAATTCTTTTTTCTCTCTCCTTTGGCAACTATTAGTGCAATAATTGCGCATTAATTGATTTTTTCTCTCTTTGCAGGTATTTATATCGGCAGGCTGGTTTCAGACGAGCGGTGATCCGCGTGAAAGCTTATGAATAAATGGGACAATGCCACGTGTCTCAATTTGGCGAGCTGAGAAAACACAGATTGAGTTTTGTGTTTGTTTGGGCCGGTCTAATGTAAAATTTGGGCGGGAATTTAATTTTATCAGGCTGTTTGGCTTTTATGTTTTGGGTCTAGTATTCAGGCCTTGTGTGTAACATGGACTCTACTTTTATATATTTTGGACCTTGTTGTTTATTTATCTAATTATTTGTATAATATGTATATGTATACCGGAAAAAAAAACCGGGTATCACAGTAGTGTATAAAGTTAGAATTCAAAATCAAAATTTTGCTTCCTGCAATTGAAATGCCTATATGTATCATCAATTAGGTTACAATTGCACAAACTGATATAAAATTAATAACTTGACACAACTCTAACTAAATTATTTGTATTTTGGCACAATGGAGAGATGCTATAACGACCCTTTGATGGAACTAATAAAACTATATGCATGTATATTACAATCACCGGTTCAAAACTAGAGCTTCTGCAACTCGTCGTCGTCATCATCTTCTTCTGCACTGTTATATTGCCAACATGAATATTGCATAATGTACGGAAATGGTTCAATATATACTTCTTGAAATTCAATTTACCAAAGAATCGATCTTTGCTCATAAACACAGGAGCCGTGGATCCGGATCATAGCATTCGCAGATTACACAAGTTATCAAGTTCTGACTTCATTCATATATATGCAAGTGAGTTCCGATCCACCTCAGGTTGAGGACGACCTCTAGTTGGTGTGGGTGGTCTTTGGGTATTCAGCTCCTGTAGTGCAATATAATCGTATATTATATATATGTGTGTATATATTGATATACATGCAGTTTGAAGGCATGCTTTAAACGCCAAAGTCCATAAAGATTACCTGCATCCACGCATCATCCCCAACACATTCCGGCGATGGCTCTGGGGACTGAATGGGAGGTGGCAGAGGATGGATTAACTTGGGGACTACAACCAATCCTCTCCCAACTACTAATATCGCTCCGGCATTGTTTGCAGTACCTGCACACGTAAACCAGATTAGGCAGGCGAAAATACCCGACAAGATATGGCTCAATGTGGTTTACTCACCACAATAGTTTGTTGCAGAAAAAAGAGTAATCAATTGACCATGAGCAAATCGCTCGAACCCATCCATTACACATTCATGGGCCCTTATAATAAGCTGTAGTTTGTTTTTCTTACAGAAGTCCGCCACACGATCAGGCTGCATATGCCAACTGAAATCATTGAAGGTTCATGTACATATATAATAACAGTTCAAACACGTGTTTAGAGGAAGACCTCATGACTGTTGCAAACATTATGTGAAAAATAAGATATTGAAACACCCAAAAATTTCAAACAAGGACAAGCAAACTATAATAAAAGCAAATAAACTCAAAATTAACACCTCCATGCCAATTGTTATCAATTTCTAGATCCATCAAATTCGAATTAGGTGGTCCATTATTCCACAGTTTCGTTGCAACTTGAACAAAACGGTTCATGGAACAGGTTTCTCTGAATCCCTTGAATAGTTTTGGTTGTCGATTAAAAGATATTGAATATCATAATATATCTAATAAAATGCATACCCCAAAAGTGACAAGACCAGGACCTCTGGCATTAGGTCTCAAACCTTCTATGCTATCATTTTCGGTTGGATCCGACCTGAATAGGCAGAGTGCCAAAATTAGTCTCAAGAAATATTTATAATTGACCGAGTAGATTCAGAAAGAGAATACCATAGCAGGTCCATTAAAACAATGGATCCGACATCCATTGTTATTGGCCTCTCAAGTTTCTCTATCTGTTCAACTGAATGTATTGATCTTCCTATACCACCATGCATGCAGATAATTTTCTTTTCAATAAGAGCAGCAAGCGGAAGACAATTAAATAGTTGATTGAACCGTGTCCATGCCCATATACCATCATTCTCCCCCTAAAAGTAGGTAAATAAGCACATTTTCTATGAAAAAGAAACTAATCCACGTATGAACACTCATTCAGACCATTCTCTCAATGCATTCAATACGGAAACCAAAAAGTGCATTTATGTCGGAAGCCTCATGGTTTCCACGAATCAAGTGAACATTGTCAGGATTTTCAATCTGCATAACATAAGAAACAAGAAACTTGAATCCATTAATAAGTAGCAGAAGGTTTACATCTATAGTCAAACTAAGGCTCATTGATCCATAAGCTTACCTTAAGAGCAAGAAGCAATGTTATTGTCTCCAAGCTGTGTTGGCCTCGATCAACATAGTCTCCTAAAAACAGATAATCGATGTACCTAAAATATAAAACAGAAGGATTAAGCAATTATTGGAAAAAAATTGCAGAACCAGTGATACCATTGGAAGTAATAGTTATAGGCCTAAAGTTTCAAATATAACCAGGAGTTATCTATCATTAATGAGCAGGAAAACTATCAAAATTACATGATATCTCCTGCGGTTGAAGGGAATCCATATTCATCGAATAGCCGCATCAAATCACCAAATTGTCCATGAAGGTCACCAAAGACCTTTATAGGAGCTTTCAACTGAAGGACCGAGGGTTCTTGCATAAAAATCTGTTCGGCAGCATAACAAAGCTCACCCACTTCATAAGAATCCAAGAAAAACCTCCTATTGGCTGGAGCTCTCCAATTACGGGGCCTAAGCAGTGTATAAATAACCTGCAAGAGAAATATAAAATTAATCTACGTTTAAGAAAGTTAAAATGAAAATAAAATAAATTCTAATGTACTTGCCTTTTTATGCAAGCCTTGAGGAGATTTCTGTCTACAAAACTTTTTCCCAGAATAGGAAAGATCATTAGAAGGAATTATCCGTCTGCTCTCATTTTCAAACTGATCCAAAGATAGCTGCCGAATCATACCACCAAGGTTCCCCGCAGCCTCTTTAGCAACCACAACCTGTGGAATAAAACCATTAGAAGACTTTGGTTGGACAACTAGAGAACCATTCAAGACATATGACTTGCAATAAACATACAGCTCTATAATGAAGGCGAACATCAACTTCATTATCACTATCGGTTTCAGCAGAAGGTGAGTTTTCATCAGATACATATGTTTCCTCTGCAGGAACAGTAGATGCACCCTTTGCAGCTCGCCAGACAGCATTTGCTACCTCAGCTTCCGCAGCAGAGGCCTCCTTCAACCTCTCCATTGAATATTCGTCCATACTATAAGATAAAAAGTGTCTATATTAGTGTGCGCACATACATGAGAGAGAGAGAGAGAGAGAGAGAGAGAGAGAGAATTATTAAATCATACACCATGCCCGCAGCTGAAGGGAAATCTGGAACATCATCTGAAGTTGTTTCAAAAGAACTTAAAGTAGGTTGGTTGAATCTGGGGTTGGAAAAGCTTGAGGCTCTGTCGGGGGTTAATACAGGATTAATGTCAGACTGGAATGGTGAATTTTCAGCAGCTAGGAAATCATCTAACAGCATATCTGCAGAAAACTAAAAAGTTAATGACACAATCATCCAAAAAATGGAAATTAATAGAGTATATCATTCCACAACCCCTTCCCCACACAAAAAAGGAAAAAAGAAAATGAGCACATAAGATTGAATAAAAAAAATTCAATTTTATAACTATCAATCTGCTTATAAGATCAAAAGCAAAGTAGGGCATTGTCACTCACTAAAAAGAGTTGAGCTGTCATATCGCTGTGCGACAAATGTGTGCATAATTCCAGATACAAATATTTATTTTAAGCATGAAGATTGAAGACAAGCATACATTTCCTTGGTATAAGAATCAATCTACAATAAAGTTCTCAATACCCATGAGCCAAAGGAAGACAGATCAATGTCTTCCTGTGTTCCGTTTCCCATACTACCCATAGCAGTTCCCTCTGTCGCAAACCAACAAAAGCTAATTGCTCCAGTGATGGAACTTAGAAAACACAAGAAAACTTTTCAAGGATTTCAAGCAAAAAAAGTAAATTTTCAAACCCATTTGTTGCAACTTGCAACAACCTGATGAAAGCAAAGGACAAAAAATAATTAAATTCACATCGACATCAGTCACTTACAATATGATCATTTGTATTCATACATGTTAAGGTAATATATTCCAATCAAAAGAAAAAAAAATCAGTAGCCTCTTAGGTTCTTTGTTGTATGGCAATCCAAAAATTGACAACTAAAGGAATAAAGCCTATATATGAAGCCTTCTCCATTTGTATTTCTTCCACTTTTGTTAACTACAACTGCATTGATAATTGCAGTCGAACGTCCAAAATTAAACCTGAATGGGTCTTTTACTAGCTCCTTAATTAGTCAAAACAAAACCAGGTTACTGACACAAGTCCATGCACTCTACTGTTCAGATAGAGTTTACTGTCATTACCTCCTCTAAGACCACCATGAATATATATTAGAACACCAACAGATGCAGCTGCATGGCGACAACGACGCATAAGTTCCAAGGAAGGATCATTTTCAGCATGTCCCTTAGTGTTCTGTGAGTTAGTCACAAGCCCATTCCTGTCCAACCACTCGCCAGCAGCAGTATCCAGTACTACAAAGTAGAGTGAATATAAATAAAATAGAGATACACATAACTCACAATATGGGCAGTAATTTCAAGATGACAAGAAAAAGTTTACCTGCAATTGCTGCCTCACCTTCTACTGCACGTCCTCCCCTAAGAACACCCCCAGTAACATGCAATCGTGCACCAACAAAAACCTAATAGCATGCAAATATCAGGTTGGCTATTTATAATGCAAAAAAGAGGGTTGGAAGGTGTTACAGACCTCTAGAGAACCACACCCCAAAAGCTAGCTATTGAGGTGGGAGATCCTAGGTCCATATAAACCCCACAAGGAACCCATATTTTTTTCTATGTGGGATCCAAGTTCCATACCTTGCAATTGACACATATCAGAAGGCCCATAAAATTTGTGTTTTATGTTCATAACCACTATGTTCAATAGCTGTGGCATCTACTTACCGCAGCATGTTGATACCTTGGTGAAGGGCACACTCCAGGTGCAAGAGTCCACTCCCACTGACCATTTCTATGCATAAACAGTCCATATGCATCTGCCATAGGCTGTAGAAGTACATATATAATCTATAAAGTCAAAAACAGCTCCCAGATTGAAAGTCCACTCAAAAAACTATCCAGTGCCTAACTATAGTTTTGTATAGAATGTTAGCTAGAGTCTTAGAGATCCAATTAGATCGTTCAATTAACAGTTATATGGGTATATATCATTCAAAGTAAGAAAACTTAAACATCACAGCTTATGCTAAACATTTAGCACACATTTATAAATAATGCTCAATGCAGAAATCAGAATAACATTTAACTTCGACAGTTCAAACAAGCCACCCGAAGAGTAGGCATAAAGCACAAGATTTGCATGAGGGCAGACCATACCGTCCCAGAAGAGTCTCTTCCACCACAAAGCAAAAACATACCATCTGAGCGAGCACTAGCGGTTGCATACCTACAAAGAGAGTATAAATAATAGAAATATTTACAATAGATTGTGGAAATATACAGACATTAATAACATGTGTATGTTGTTAACAATAAAGGAACTGACATTCTAGCAGAAGGTCTATCGCCTTCAGGATTTAGCTTCTGCCATACATATGGTTTTTGGCCAGTATCCAAAGCCCAGGCATCGGAAAGAACTCTTTTCCCTATTTAAAAAACCGTTGCTCAGATTTCAATGCAACCAAACAAACTAAACCAAGAGAAAATCACCAGACAAACATGAAAATGCACATAATTGACCATGCTTCAATCACAGTTTCCAAATAACTAAACAAGCAATGTATACAAGTCTTCTTGATACTAAACCGCAATCTTACTGAATACTGATATAAACATTTTGAAATGTTGAAAAACATCTGGGCACTAACTGAATATATCAAAACAACCATGTTTCATCCAGCATTTCCAACGGGTTTAGGCGAGTAAGGGTGTTGCCTATAACCAAAGAGTAATCAACAAATTGATTAAGTTAACCAAGACATATAGCTTCATTTCTTCTTCTTCATAGCTAATTTTCCAAGTACAAAGCATTATGTTCTCTTCTACAAAAATGAAATACAAAGCCAAGATAGAATGGATAAAGCTGGCAAATGAAATGTTCATACCATCATTTCCGCTTACAGTGACAAGATATCTCTGGGAAACCAAATCCATAACATGACCGTAGCGCGGTCCAGGACCCTGCCCTTGCACAACCACTCTATCAAAGGAAAATAAAAAAAGAAACAGATTATTATGAAACAACAACAAATTACAATGAGAAATAGAAAATAACTTGCAGAAATTAAACTCACCTATGCCACTTAAACTTATTATGAGTCAGATCAAGAACATAAAGATCATCAGTAGAATGCCCAGCTGGACCTATCCCACCCTACCCAACATAAACAAATAACAAGTTAAAGGGAAGAAAAAAACCCCATCAAAAAGAATATACAAAAGCAGTATTCTTTAGTGTTCATTCTGCATTGTACACACCTGAAACACGACCATGGTGCCAACAACAGCTGCCGCATGTGCAGCCCTAGGCGAAGGCGGATCGCCAGCTGGTGTTATTCTGCATAATTCAATTAAAACCGTTCAAGATATCATCTAAAATTTCCAGCTCCAATTAAAAAGCTAAAAAAGAGAAGGAAAAGAATCAGGGAAATCACTTTGTCCATTTTCTGGTAAGAACATCGTAAGAATGCACTGAATTGGTAACACCAGCCAATCCTAAACACCCAAATAAAAAAGGGTAATAATGTATTGAACAGGAAAAAAAAACACATCCAAAGTAAATAACAGGGTTCCAGAGAGAGAGAGAGATGTTAACTGATTCCGGGAGAAGTAGAGGAAGCGCCACCCTCAATGGCGGTGGCACCACCGAAGAGAATAAGCCTAGGACCCAGGGTCTTAGTGGCAGCGACGGCGGTAAGAGTATGACCGCATCTGGGACCAGGCGTATCCTCGTCGGTGTCCCAAATAGTGTCCAACATCCGATAAGTAGGAGCCGAGCATAGCCACGGTTTCGAGCTCATCCCTCGCAAACGATATCAAACCTTGAATCCTGAAATCTTTGGCAATAACATGGACGAAAGAATCCATAACCCAGACATCGGAGCTCAATGGCGGGCCCTCATTTCTTGCTGGGGACCCTCCTTTTTTTTAGAAATTAAATCCAATAAATTGTTTTTTTTTGTGTGGGAAGAAGAAGAACCCAAAGCTCGGAATTTGCTTCCGTCTGTTTTATTTTTAAGAGTGTAAATGTTTATTATTACAAATTTTCTAATAAGTGAATGGTGGTGGCTGCCTTCGTACAAAAATGGCGGTGACTTCTGAAATTCAAGTCCTCTGCGGCTCGTTGATATATATAGTATAATTCTTTGCCGGGGGGGGGGGGGGGGGGGGGTTGAGAAACAGCGTAATAATAGTTGCTTTAATTATGCATAATGCATTGATTATATTTGGTCTAATCATTGTATTATAATTAAGTTATTAATTTGATACATGCACCAATTTTTTATTATCTGCATATTGTCATTTTATTTTCATCTATCACTTTGCATATTTAAGAAGATATGATCTGCTTATCCCCTTGTGTCCTGATGTTAAAGGTTGATGTTTATCATCTCTTGAGACCCGGATTCGAGCACCAATAATATTATGTTGTGTGTGTCGTCTTTGAAAAAATTAAACAAGTCCAGTCTGAATCAGTCGTTAACTAGCAGTTCTATCCAACATAAACATATTTAGACCAAATTAAAATATTAAGGGTTGTTTGCTCCAAAAAAAATAGGGGTTAAATGACAAAACATATAAATGTTTGTCATTTTGCCCTAGAAAAAATCTTATAAAACATTTAAAATTATTAAAATTTAAAAATTCAGAATTTATATTTTCTTAAAAATTACAATTATGCTTAATTGATTTGTAAAAAGTTATATATTGAAAATTTAAAAAAATCATAAAAATTGGAACATTTCAAAAGAATTAACTTTTTCTATTGGATTTTAAAAAAATAAAAAATATATATAATTTTCATTATTTTATTTGAATTTTATATTTCTAAAATGTTTAATGTTTTTTTTATTATTTGTAACCTCATGTCTTTGAGTCCCGTCAATTTATTTAACAAAATGCAATAAGATAAAAGGATATACAAAATGGTAGTATAAAGATGGACGGTGATAATTTTAAACCGTTCATTCTTGTAGATTTAGGTGAAGAATAGTATTCCATTGAGGTATGGGAACATGAGAGAAAAATGTGGGTTGCAGAAGGTGAGCAATAGTGTGGGTGTTTAGAGTTTTTTTTTTTTTTTGGTAAACTAACCCAATGACCACTATACTATGGTAAAGGTATTAAAATGACCACATTAAAAAGGTTAACGGAAGGGTGACGTGGCAGTTAAAAAAATAAGGGTATAATTACATATTTGGTCCTTATTACTTACACATTCTTTTAATTTAGTCCTAATTTTAATTTAATTAAATAAATTAATTATTTAATTAGATTGTTACACATTAATTCTTCATGCCCGCTACTTGTATTCCTCTCCTTTTTAGGTCAAACCCATCTCCCTTTCATACAATTTTTCCTGCTGTTTTCCTGGTGTTTTTTAGCTGCTTTAATTGTGTTTTAATGGAGTTCATGATGTCAGTGTTTCAATGGCTTGAAAACAGAAAACAACTCTTCTTGTTTGTCTGCAACTGTAACTGTAAGTACCCTTTTGCTTCCAATGTTTTTGGAATTGTGTTTTGTTGCTATCTTGAAACTGGAAGCTTTGTTTCACCCTTGGATCTTGATCTATGTTACTCGAATTCGGATACGAGATTATGTCTAATTTCTTAAAAGTTCTTTTTTTAATGCTTAGATTGACTTTTTTTTATTATATAATTGTTGAAAAGTTTCCTGTCAGGTGAGCATTAAGAGTTGAAAGTGGAGGATTTTTTAATTCTATGGAGTGGAACTTCAAAGCTACTTCATGGGATTTTGAGTGATTTTGTTGAGGAAACTGTAACAAACACATATGAAATCAATGGCAATGGATCGAGTGGGAAATTCGGAGTCGATTTGAAGCTTGGTCGAGTGGGAAATTCAGGGGAAGTACCATCGAGTTCAAAGAAGGCTCGACCGAGTAATATCGGGACTTGTCTGGTTTCGTGTCTCGTCGGTGGATGCGATTCGGATTTTAGTAAGTGTAAGGACTACCATAGGCGCCATAAGGTGTGTGAGCTCCACTCTAAGTCTGCAGAAGTTATGATCAATGGCCTAAGGCAACGTTTTTGTCAACAATGCAGCAGGTGATTACGATTACTTGAACTTTTCGCAGGATAATTTAAACCGATGCGATTTGAATGAGTGTAGACACTTGTTTTTTTAATCAATTGTGTAATTATTTAATTAAATTAAAATTAAGACTAAATTAAAAGAATGTGTAATTATACCCTTATTTTTTTAACTGTCATGTCACTCTTCCGTTAACCTTTAACGGCTGGTGGTCACATTGATACATTTAAATACTTTGATGGTTTAATTGAGTCGATTTTTTTTTAATGTGGTCATTTTAATACCTTTATCATAGTATGGTGGTCATTAGGTTAGTTTACCCTTTTTTTAGTCTAACACGTATAAATATATGGGTAAACTACTCCAGTAACTATCCAACTATGTGTCGCGACCTGTTTTGACCACTCAACTAAAAAAATTTAAAAATCGACCATCCAACTATTTAAATAGACATATTTTGACCATCGACAGTTAAAATCTAACTGAAATGTGACGTGGCCGTTAAGTAAAATTTGTATAATTACACATTTGCTCCTTATTAGTTATTTATTATATCAATTATATATGTCGTCACCTGATTGGTTAATTAATTTTATTATTTATTTAAAGTAAAATTAAGACTAAATTGATATAATAAAGAACTAACAATGACCAAATATGTAATTATAAAAATTTTAGTTAACGGCCACGATACTTTTACGTTAGGTTTTAACGGTCGGTGGTCAAAATAGGTATATTTAAATAGTTGAGTGGTCGAATTTTAAATTTTTTTAGTTATGTGGTCAAAATAGGTCGCGACTCAAAGTTGGGTGGTCACTAGAGTAGTTTAACCTAAATATATATAGATGTCTTGGCTGACAAGTGGTGTTAAGTCTAAGCTTTACGGGTAATAATGAGTTTTGACGGAAATGAAGTGACTGTTGTTGATTTTGGAGGATCTTTTAGGTCAAAGTACAATTGTCCTCTTTAAGAAAACGTCATAAATTGGCGTGAACCGAGGCTTGTTATAAAACTTTAATTTGTCTCATTGTGGTTCTCTTTTTTACACATAATCGGTTAAATGAGGTTCATATTTGTCAATCCTCAAAGTGTAGAATGATGTCGTTTAACTTCGCTGTTAATCATTTAGAACAGAGATATTTCAACATCGAATAAACGAAGTATCTCGACATCCTTTTAAAATTAAAGTAAGCGAAAGATATCTCGACGCACCTGTTGAAAAAAAAATGGAGCAAAATATATCTCGACACCCTTGTAGAACAAGTCGGCATGATGTCACATCTTAAAAATTGGTCTAATCAAAATTAAATTTTGGTGATCGAATATTTTATATCGATTGTATAATTTATTCTATTTTAATCGAAACAATAAAAGTTATACTAGTTAATTTATTATTATTATTATTAAGAAAACTAAATGCCGTGGGACCCACGGCTAACTCCTTCATGTTAAAGAGTTTACCTGGTATTCCCACATAAATGGGAACAAAAGAAAAAAGGGGTGGCAAAACATAGCCACCACGTGGCAAGTAGAAAAGAAACCATGACTTTAAAGTCATACCACTCTTACGTGGAGATTGTGGAGAAATGAAGAGAGCCGACAATTTTAGTATAAAAAGGGGATTGTTGCGCAACAAGTATAGGGAAAGTGAAAACAAAAATTAAACTGTTCATTGATTCATTTTTAAGGTGGTAAGCTCCAGTTTTCGGTTTAGCGATATTCAATTCTTGCTATTGTTGGGTTCAAAAGGTTGATAAAGGACAACCCTTATTTTTAAAGGCAAGGATAAATATATTGTTCGAGATTTTCAAAAATTATCGGGTTGTCGAGGTGGGTGTAATTGTGTTAAGGGGTAGGTTCGACGTCATCCCGTTGTTTTATTTTATGGTTATATTTGCATTTGTTAAGGGCTCACGTAGAGCAAATATGTTCAAATGAAAAATATGATAAGTATCTTGCATTATTTTGATATGTTCGAATATGACCATGATATGCTACATATATGTGATATATGAAAAATAATATAAAATGCTACGTGATATGATATAAAATATGGACCGTGTAAACTTGTGTATTTATGGATATTGAATACAATTGACATGCAAGGGATATATGTTCCGAAGCTACGGCTCATTTTCCGATTATGTGATATGGTGTACATAGAATCCGTGTAATCAATAATAGTACCTAATGTGGTATGTGCCTATGAATTATATTGTGACATTATAATTTTGCGAAATATTTATGTGAATATGAAAGCATGAGAATAAGTGAGATAGGCATGAATTGTGGCTACTTGGTTATCATGCATTTTATAATATTGATCATTCATAACAAATTAAATTACGTAAGTCTAATGCATTCATCTTCATAATATTTCAGGCTAAAGTGTTAAGTTTGAAATAGGAGAAGTCGAAAGATCGGCAAGTCACCACAAGCTTATAGTAATGTGTTTTGTCCTTATAAACTCTTACAATTATAACATATAGACATGATTACAAATACAACACAAATATTTATATTTTGACGAAAAAAATAATAAAAATGATAATAAAATATAAAAGGAAAACTACACTGGTGGTCCCCAAACTATTACCGTCTTCCTATTTTGGTCTCAAAACTATTTTTTTTGGCAAAATCGTCCATTTTGTTACATAGTTCTCCTGTTTTGGTCCCCGACGTTAAAAACTAACGAAATTGCTGATGTGGAATTTTTTTCTTATTTTTTAAAATTTTTTAATATTATTTTTTCTCTCCTATATATATATATTATTTAATTTTTTTATTCAGATTAATAAATTTAATGTGAGAGGGAAGGCTGGGATTCGAACCCATAACCCCTAGCATTAAAGTCATTAAGCTAACCACTGGACTAAATTCTAAATGCTGATATATTTTAGCACAAATTATCTTTAAAGCAATAAAATGAACCTCCAAAGAAGTATAGACCTACTACCATCAATGTCGGTATAATGGCTGGAGGCAATTTTGAGAAGTTTACATTGGGAGATCAGAATGACTTATTCTCAGAACAAGGAGGGTATTATATGTGCCCAAAAAACTACATGGCGACCTTGACATGACTTTTATTTGTACATTAACAAATTTCACAAAGAAATTGCATTTTTCTCCTTACATCCAAACTCGATTTGTGTACCATGAAGGATCACTGTGTACTTGAGATGTCTGTAAATCAATCAACATATTTAACACGGCTGATTCAATTTGATCTTCTCAAAGTTGATAATGAAGCACTTGAAATTACCTTATGGGGGTTATTTACTAAACTCTTCCTATGGGAAAACTCATGATTATATACTGTGTACTCGAGATATCTGTAAATCAATCAACAATAAATCTTTTGATCTTATTGTTATTGGTATTGTTTTTTATCTGCAACACTGTGCTCAATAACGTTGATATTCCAAACAAGACTGAAATGTTCCTACTGGGAAATGTCCCCATCTGTTCTTATTTAAACGTAATATTGTCCGACTTCCTCGTAGTTATTACTATTTTTTAATTTTATCCCCCACCGTAATCTTAAAAACGGCTAACATGCCATAATCCAATCTCCTTTTTTTTGGTAAAAGACGATTACAGATTACAGTTAGCAGGTTGAATCCAGAAATCACTTCTAAAGAAACCCTTTACGTCCCATGAGTTATTACATTATTATTGTTTTCATATGTTTTTTGGGCACATATAATACCCTCCTTGTTATGAGAATAAGTCAATCTGATCTCCCAATGTAAACTTCTCAAAATTGCCTCCAGTCATTATACCGGCATTGATGGTAGTAGGTCCATACTTCTTTGGGGTTCATTTTATTGCTTTAAAGATAATTTGTGCTAAAACATATCAACATTTAAAGTTTAGTCTACTGGTTAGCTTAATGACTTTAGTGCTAGGGGTCATGGGTTTGAATCCCAACCTTCCCCCTCACATTGAATTTATTTATTTTGTTGTGGTGGTGACACTGAATAAAAAAAATTAAATAATATATATATAGGAGAGAGAAAATAATATTAAAAATTTTAAAAAAATAAGAAAAAAAATTCACCTCAGCAATTTCGTTAGTTTTTAACGTCGGGAACCAAAACATGAGAACTATGTAACAGAAGGGACGGTTTTGCCAAAAAAAATAGTTTTAGGACCAAAATAGGAAGACGATAATAGTAACAAAAGGGACGGTTTTGCCAGAAAAAATAGTTTTAGGACCAAAATAGGAAGACGATAATAGTAACAAAAGGGACAGTTTTGCCAGAAAAAATAGTTTTGGGACCAAAATAGGAAGACAATAATAGTTTAAGGATCACCGGTATAGTTTTCCCAAATATAAATAGCATGAGGTATTTATCGAATAGATTTATATTTTATATACTAGCGGTGAAAATTAAAAGATTATACAACTTCCTTAATAGGGTTTAGGGTCTTAGTTGATTGTATAGAGTTTATAAGTTTAGGTTTAAGGGTTTAAAATTTAAAGATAATTGTTAAATTTTAGAGTTTTAGTTTAGAATTTAAGGTTTAGAGAATAGGGTTTTATTTTTAGGATAATATAGTTAAAATTTAGATTTTAACCTTTAAACCCTAAAATTTAACAAATATCCCTAAATTCTAAACTCATACATCTAAATCCAAACCCTAAAACTAAAGTATTTGTAAAAACTTTCAATTTCCACCACTTATAAATTATCTTCCACCATGAGCTAAAGACATTGATTATATATCTAATAACCAACTATTTAAAATTATAGTTAATCAATACCATTGTAACGAGAAAAAAAGGAGAAAAAATATTATGTAAAACGTAAATAACATGGATAGTTTACCTAAATTACCCAAAAAATATGAATTTAAATGCATTGATTATTGGTTTAATAAATTGAGCAATCTCATGAAAAAGGATAGCTTTTTGTTACCATGGAAATAACATCCTCCAATTTTACCCAAAAATCATAGCTGGTGGAAGATAATTAAAGTAAAAGAAGATAACTTTTAAACTATTGTATTTGTATAGATATTGACAAAGTTGAATAGCAGAAAAGGAATATTTGGATGAAGAAACAACTGTTAGTGTTACCCACACCTGTTGGGCTTGTTTGGTCATTTAGTTCCTTAAACAATATTAATAATCTTTCTTCTTCAGGATGACCCCAATATTAATAGGCGGTGCTTTTGGAGACCTTGTGTTTCACGTGTAAGCATAAGAAACTAACTAGTATAATCACAATAACCTAAAAAGTAGGAGAAAACAGCCTAACAGAGACCCACACTATTGTATCCCAATCTAGTTCCACTACATAAATTCATACATAATTGTCACACAAGGATAATCACATGATAGATTAGATGCTAGATGTGCTTCATCTATGTGAACTGCTTTCTCTAATTTCCATGCATCACTTGGGGATTGGTCTTTTGGCTGAAGATAACAAGCCAGATGCTTTAAAGTCTAAACAACACATACAAAACTAAATTCTTCTCTTTGGCCAAAAAATCATTCTCCCACTCATGCATGGAAACCATAAAATGCATTTCATACCTCACATATCTGAAGCGGTTAATTATCTGCAACTCTTACAGAAGATCCAATCCTTTACTTGCCTCGGTTTTCCTGTCTGGAGACTCGTAATGACCTCAACTTGGCAGAGGACTTGAGTGAATGTATCAAGGGAGCATTATCCTCCTCCTCGTCTTCCTCAACCTGAGCATCTTCTTGGTCGGATATATTAATTGAATCCTCTTCTTCACTTGAATTATGCTCATCAAAAAGTCTCCTACCCTCAATATTTTGCCGCTTCCTAGGACGACCCCTCCGTCTTGCTGTAGTCAATTCCTTCTCATCTGCAAAACAACACAATTAGCTTTTAACTTAAAATCCAAAGAAAAGACTCATTGCTCAACAATGATGAACAATCTATATCTATCTATCTATCTATCTATCTATCTATCTATATATATATATATTAGAAGAAAACATCAATGCTTGAGACCACATGTTCATTGGTGTTATCCCATGTTTGTTAAGTGTTGTTTTTTAATTGTGGCCTTGTATTGAAGTTAGATGGCTCCACCTATGGGAAAATTCATACTACACATAAAAAGGCCATAGAATGATTGAAACGAGACTCATTAGTACCTTGAATCCCATCATTCTTTGCACACTTCTCCTGCAAAGTATCATAAAATGTATTATAGGGGCGCCACCCGCTTGGATCCTCTTCTGTATTTACATTCTCTGTCCTCTTCTGGGCATCTTTCAGACTATAAAAAAAATAAAGTATTGAGTAATGCACAATGGTTGATCCCCATTTAAAGAATGAAATAGATCGTTTTACATTAGATCAGAGAAACTCTTACATGTCTCTGATGTCAGGCGGAGGAAGTCTTGATGCAAAATGCAGTACAGAAGCTTCCAGAAAAGACAGCTGTTTTGGAGCATCTTGAAAGGCATACTCGATGCCTTCCTTGACAATCTTTAGAACCTCAGGTCTGTGCTTGTTCCGAGCAGCACCGACGAACATTCCAGCAAGCCGAGAAGCCAGGTTCTTACACTCCTGGAAAGACTCGCTTTTCAAGGATTCATCATCACTTTCTGATAGTTCTAAATATCGATGGTAAGCCTGGTGGTAAAAAAAAGGTGAACCATTAAAAGGGATACACAAACAGAGAGAAACATAACAACTTTTCCATCAAATTTCAATTTTAGGATGGTCAAAGAATATGCTCCTACCCTTATATAATCAACATGCCGCCCCTACAAATTCTGAAAAGAATAAATCTTTGATTTAAGTGGACAACACTAAAACCCCCAAATAAAAGCTTAACTGGTTTTGTTCCACTTTAATTATTTTAATAAGTATGACAAACAAATTCTTAAAATGGAGCAAATTAGAAAATTTCGAACACAAATTATGTTGCACTATTTTCTATGTAAGTATAGTACCAAACAACCTATCTTAAAAGCCCTTCCAGTTTACACCCAACAATTAGCAGGCCTTGGATTTTTGCCTCATGTCCATGAACCCAAGAGACAACATTACTTGTTTGTTTTGATGCTGAACCACAGGGCCATTAGGCACATAACGTACTGAATAAATTGTGATGAAAAAATAAACAAAATCCCAGCGGAAAATTAGCATGCAAGCAAATATTTTCAAAAGACATGTCAAAATTAACCCAGGCAGCCAAAGAAAGAAAGAAATTGTAGCTTAGCACATAAAATGCGGCATCATTGACTAAATTTCACCAAAATATTTTAAGTATAGAATTATACCCTCTTCAAAGCTTCTAGAAAGATTACAGAGACATTATCATCTTTTTTCCTCAGAACTGTGATCAGATTCTTTACAATCTCTGCAATGCCAGCTCCATGCATCACAAAATGAGAAATTATCTCAGGAGCAAGATTATCCTGCAGTAAGATCCAACACTTGTCTAAATTAAGAAAAGAAGCAAAATTTTATGCAGACTTTCAGAAATCATAAGAAAATTTTGAAAAAACAAAATGCCCAGAATGCAAGAAAAAGACATCAAATTCTGCAGCATACTGTTACCTTTGGGACAGTATCACTAGCAATCAACTTCGCAGCAACAAGCATGACGTTGTCTCTATTTGTCTCCTCAGTATACTCTCTGTTAACATCTTCATCGTCTGTCTCATCTGAATTTATACATGCAAGGTTTAACTAAAATTGGCAAATAAACAGCAGTGTGAAGTTTGAATGAATTCTCATAAAAGTATGCAACCAACATCTAAAGGGTGCAAAAAATGATAGGCAGAAAGCAGATTAAGAGTTACTTGCTCCAATTGGTTTCACCTGAATGGTGATAACCAAATTAGCAACAAGTTAAGTATTTCAAAGATTGAGCTCATAAAAGGAACTGAAAGAAATTGTCACCTGAAATTCTGAGCCGCTTCTCACAAAGGGTCCAAAACTTCTGAAGAATAGGAGCATCAGGACAATATCCTAATCTTTCAAGCTTTGTTGACGAAAAAACTGTCTTCCTAAATAGAAACCAGATGTCTGCTAGTATAATACAAACCTGGGTCATCACATGAACTTCATTAGATAAAACAATCTTAGGGATTTATAAAATTCATATATTAAGGCAAAAGGATTACCCAGCAGGCTAGCTGATTTCCTGAATTGCTCCCTTCCCTGACTTCAGGAGGAGTATTAAGAAAATACTCAAGTTCCTCCAACAAGGTATCACGTTTGGACAGAAGAGAGGACAAGGTTCCCTCAGAGACAGTTTCACTGTTTATAATAGAGTGAAAAGACCAGGCTACATCCATTGACATATTCAGCAGCAGAAAACTAACAACCTAAATGAGAATGAGCAGTCATTAGAAACAAATGCAAGGGACACAAAAATGCAAAACAATTTTCAAAATTTACTCATCTAACTTACTTCGTCGTCCAAGTTTCTGAAGCTGTGCAAGATTGTAATACAATCCCCATAAATTTCCTCAATTGATACAGGCCTTAACAATTGAAGCTCATACAACCTTTTTAAATTCACGAGAAGAGAATACTCATCCTCTCCATCCTGCAAATTTAAAACTTGTCAACCTTGTATGTTTGGTGACCAAGGCCACAATTAAGAAAAAAGGCTCAGAAGGAAACATACAATCACTTCTTTAGTTGCAGATTTAAGCTTATCAAGAAGCTCATCCTCAAGCTCCTTTAGTTTGTTACGAGCAAAATCTTGCAGCTCTCCTCGACTCTCAGTGGAACAGAATGTAATAGCCTTCACACAAGATCTCAATGCATCCTTCTCGCCATGCTTGAAAAATGCATCTTTGATGAGAAGAAGAGTATTTCTGAAATTCTGAAAGGGAAAGCACATCAGTTGGTGCTTAATTATTAGACACTAACAAGCAACTTTATTGCCTACCTGCTCCTGTCTCTTCAGAGAATAAAGCTCAAGGTTCATATATAAAATAATCTCGACCAATGATGAAATTTTAGCCTTGTCAGCCATGAATTTACGAAGAAGTAATGGGTAGTTCTTCATCATGGCAACAGTTAAATCCTGCCTATTGTTTTCAAACATTTCCTGGCATTTAAGAAAAAGACAATTTGAGCTTTAGTTCCTCGTGAGTGGCAATACATAGCAGAGAAATCACTGACTAGCAATGCAATATAAAACATAATATTGTAAATAAATCCTTATATGAGCTGAGGAGGAATCAGAATAAGAAATTAGATACTTTCTGAGCTTTATTGAAATATTGCTTCCGATTATCAGAAGCAGGCACAATCCTCTCTCCAACAGCCTTTCTAACAGAAGCAAAAAGAAGCCTAGTCAGGTTTGTTGCATCTTCATCAGTTAGCTCTATTAAAGGATTCTCATCCAAAAGCATGGAAATGATACACTTCCAATCCTGCAAGGAAAAAACAAATTACAAAATTCGCATAGATGGTATATAATTATGGCATATCAATTTCTTTAAAGATTTACTAATAATGAGGTGATTGTTCCTCGGAATAAAAATATCCAGATTTATTCAGGTGGGGGCGGAAGAACACTCCCAAGACATTCCATCTAATTAGTTTTCTCCATAATGACAATCAAGTGAAAATTGGCATTTTAAAAGATCAAAATAGAATACCTCAAACATTCACATGCACCACAAGGACAGAAAATGTCCTTAGACCATATAAATTCGTATAGATGAAACTTTCTAGAACTTAAAGACTTCTTTGTTTGTTAAACCATAAGTGCTACTTCCATTTTCCTTCCTCGTGAACATTGTATGCAACAAATACTCTACCCGACATGTCTGATTGCCTCTCAACCCAACCTTAGGATTGACAATACATTCCGATATGTGCCTATTGCCCCCACTCTCCAGCCCGCCATCAATCAGGTTGAGTAGGTTTGAACCCCTGAATATTCATTTTTCTCAAAGCAACCATGTTTGATATCCATGTTGGACACATTCTGGATATGAATATGAGGATATGACCCCTTCAAGGACCCTCCAAATACATGGAAAAGTTTAGAAGAAACTGGACAGACCGGGTTCTAACACTCACGCCTAAGTCCAAGTAACATAGTGGCTCCTAATACCTCATTTTCCCAATCCCAGAATTTTAGGAAAATTAAAATATACCTTCATGGCCTTCATGTACTCCCAGACATCATCAATAACATATATACTTAAAATGGGATCTGTTGAAAACTCCCGTAATATCTGCAACATTCTGCCAAGGTGAACCTCACTCTCATTGCCTGGAAAGGAAAAACATTTAGGAATGAACAGTAATTGATACAATCATTTGTGAACAATGGATAATTAAGTCTAAAGAAGAAGTGGGAAAGAAACCTTTTGAGCTAGATTGGGAACTGTTAAATTTTTGCGCAATTAAGTGGTCATATACTAATTCTCCAATGGCACGCCTGATTTCTGGTGGATCATCAATAAGTAGATCATACAAAGAACCCAAGTCATCATCAGGTATAAGCTGATGCCTGCACAACACAGAAAGATGCAATTTCAGTGGCCAGGCATCTCCATAAGAAAATTAGCACTAAAACACAGGAAACACACACACATATATAAGAGGGGCTACCTAAGTAACTGTTTTACAAGCCCTATGGCGCATACAGCAACAGAAACATCAACATCATCAGCAAGCTCAATCATCCGGTTAGAAAACCTTTCAGTAAAGAGACTAAGAGTGGGCACATTATCCTCCACCTCATAGAGATTTTGCAAAGAAAGGACAGCAGCTTTTCTCACGCCAGCACTCTTCAAAAAGAATAACATGAGAGCAAAAAATAAGAGCACATTGGATTATGGGGCATTTAGTGAGACTAGAAATCAAATATCAATTCAACTCAAGTAGCAAATTTTACTTTGTCATTTAGTGTCCATCCAAGGTACTTCAAGTACAGATCCTGCAAGAACAATGTAGGATATGACAATATCCAGACACCCAGCGACTGTATGCATGACATTCGGATATTAGGATCAACATCTCTATATCGATGCACAAACAACCTTCAAAAAGCACAATGTGGAACATGTGAGATACAAATGAAACTTGTTATCAAACAGGAATTTATCATGTGATACTTAAATTGATTATAAATAAATAACTTACCCAGTGAAGATTTTTCGCATCATCTCATCTATTACAAGTTTCTGCTCATGAGTTGCTGATAACCTGTTATTTAGTGATTCCACACGAGGTCCATCAGCTCTTTTCTTCCTTTCAGCATTTAACTGTCTTTGAGTAGTATCACGCTGCACAGCAAGCCTTTTTGCGACAGAAATGAAAGATGTGACTAGCTGGAGACCCATCATGGAAGCAGCTTGACGGTATACTCTTGGAGGTGTGCTGCTCGGTGTCAATACCAGGAAAAAATTCATGATAAGCCACCTCAAAATGCAGCACAAAAATAATATTCATAATGGCATTGTACTAACCATGACAATGCAATTATATAGTCCATGCACTTGTCAAACAAATCCTTATCAAACAATGGCCCATTCTGGCACTCGATAACCAAATTGTCCCAGAATGAAACAAGATTCTCCTTGAAATTCTTGAATTCCTTCTTTTTTGAACCCTGATAATCTTCAACTTCCCCCTGAAGTTTCATAGTTAAGTCAACACATTATGTTGAAAGTCCGCATGCTTGAACTTAAAATGAGTTATCAAGTCTTTTAGAAAAAATATGGCTATGAATTATTAAGTAGTATACTAATTAATGCAGAGTTAAAGAAACAAGGGAATAAGTATATGCTTTTAAAACTTAAAATGAATTATATAGAGATATTATGGAAAATGTTAAACCTAGAGAAAAATATTACATAAAAGATATTGCTGCTATATCACTCTTGTTATCAGCGAAACTCCAAAAGTTTCTGCTTCTCTTCTATTATGGCCATAAAAGTTTCTGGGTTCAGAGCACCTAATACATGCATTTTTAAGCAGATTACAGTTGCAGAAAATATATTGCTTCTATATCACTCTTGTTATAAGCGAAACTCTAAAAGAAACACAATACCACTCATTCAAAAGAGAAAAAATGGGAAACATTACATAAAACAAAGAAAATATGAATAGGATACATTTCTAGCAATGTTGACAAGAGCAACCACAACATCATCAACGTCAGTCTCATCCAGAAACTCTTCCTTGATGTAATACTTTGCCCCGCACGCCTGCGGAACCATACATATTTAGTTTCAGTCACAAACTCCAAACTGAGAAAAAGGCATGAAGTCAAAAAAATTCCAAGGATGAGGTTTAGTGATTCAAAGAATTAAGAATGTATCAGGGATATGTGGGAAGTTTCCATTAAGGTTACAGATTACTACTGGGTGTAATTGCCACTCTGTCAGAACTTCAATATTTTACTTGTTTTCACTCTCCATTAAGCAGCGCTACTGGTAATTTTCACAAAAATTACCTCAAAAAGCAACATTAATAGTTCAACCAAAGCAGGTTTCGGATTCCTCTCATATCGCTCAACCCAACGCTTGACAGCTTGAGAAATATGTTTGCCATCACCTTTGATAACCTCTGATGAAAATCACAACCAAACAAAAAGATTAATAGGCCAAATTCCAAAACCAACTATATTACTTACATTCTTACATGAAATAGGCACAAGGAAAATAACACTATACTATGATATAGTACTTAACGGAAGTAATTTGTGAAAGGAGTAAAATGCGCAAAATATCAGAAGAAATTATGAATCCAATTACCAATTAGTCTCTCTACAGATCTGTTCGGGACATCAGAAGTCCCCTCAGCAGCTCGAACCCGCTTAGTTTTGGGGCGGATTTCTTCAAAATCATCTTGTGAGACCTCTCTCTCCCCTAAGTCGGGACTCCCATCACTGCCATCGCTGCTCCCATCTTGATTCTCCCCGTTGTCACCCTTTCCCCTGCTAGGCTCGTCTCCGGCGACTCGAGCATCAACCCTAGCCCGTTTCTACGCACACACAAATTTCACCAAAATTAGGTTAGTTGATATGCTGCAGAAATGGAATTTACACGGCGGAGAAAGAGACGGAGAGCGGGAGTAGAGGATTACCTGGTGGCGAGTGGTGATTTCGGAAGCTAGAGGCGCGTCGTCATCCATGGGACCTATGGTTTTGAGTAACTAGTAAGAGAAGTTGACCGGGAAATTCGAGTGCAAAAAGGGAGAGAATGGTAGGCCGGCGCCGATTGGAAATGAAAACAATTTCCAGATTCTGTGATATGGGTTTAGAGGAGAAGAAGACTGAAAGAAGAAATTTAGAGGGAAATCAGTGTATTTTTCACTAAATTAGGAGCGGGACGGGTTTCTTCGAAGTTTCTACTGTTCACGGAATATTTTTATTTGTAAATGTAACTCAAATCTTACGAGTGACTAATTTAAGATTAAGGGCGTGTTTCGCAATATATTTTTTATGAATTAATTATAATGTTAAAATTCAAATTTTGATCTTATTTAATTAATTCTTGATAGTAATATTTTTAATTGAATAAGTACTTTTTCGAATAAATAATGTCAAACATTCAACTTCTTGAGTCCAAAATTACTTTTTTATCTTCAATTATTAACTTTTTAATTGGTTGTTGAATGAAACTGTTTATCTTTTATGTGTTATGATTCTCGTTTATTTTTATATTAGTGTATAGTTGTGTAGTGATACCACGATGCATCCTTTCATGTATATCATAAATTATTTTAGATTTTAAAAACAATACCTAAAATGTAAAACTTATATATTTAAAAATATTTTTTTGACAAAAATACTAATCACACAATCCAAAATTATTTTTACGCCATAATTTTAAAAATAATTTTTATGCACAAATTTAGAGTAACTTTTGAAAGAAAGAAAAATTGAGGTAAGTACCTTTGGGGCTATAAAAAAATATTAACAAGTTAAGTTTTGGATGAATGCGTCTGAAAAGCGGGCTGAAAAGCTTTTTACAACTTAAACATAAAAGTTGATTTTTTTTAGTTTTTGCGGTTAAAATGTGTTTTTAAACTAAAAATATAGTTTTTTAATCTTTATTTTTCATATTACGGTGTGTTTATTTTTTTATTAAATAGAGATATATTACACTTTCGTATCGATATTTGAATTCATAAAAAATGAGGTAATATAAGCATTCTTAGCCAATAGATCAATTAATGAATCTCTTATGATGTGTTTATTTTATTATTTATAAATTTACTTAAATTGTATATTTTTATGCAACATCTACACTAATATTGTCACTTTATTTTTAATATTTTTATTATAATTTAAGTCGATATATTTTATGTATAATAATATTAAAATTTTAAATAATACTCAAATGTATATATCTAACTTACAAATTACAATATCATATATAAAACAATCTTTTATAAGCTCAAAATAATACCAAATTAGTCCCGATTATTATAGCCATGACGGTGAAGTGTATTAAAGAAGGAATAGAAAATGACCGAATATGCACGTACCACCTAATGAGAAGTTTAATGTTATTTTATCTGATAACTTAATAATTAATACTAATTTTATAATGATTATGTTTGGTAAATATATTTTTGAGCTAAAATTAGAGGTTTGAACTATTTTTTGAAAGTTTAACCAGTCAAATTCACTAATTTGGATATTTGGTAAATAGATGATTGTAATAGCGGATTGAGCTAAAACTTTCATTTTAAAATTTTGAAAAACTCTTAAAATGAATTTTTTGAGTTAAAGGTTTAAATAAAAGACTTGTAAAGACTACTCTGTCTTTGATAATTATACAAAATTTCTCTAAATAACATAAATTTGATTAACTAATAAAATTAAAAAAAAGTATAAATAATAAATTAATATAAAAACTAATAAATAAATATAAATTTAATAATTAATAAAATTATATTCAAAATATAATTTTATAGATAAAACATTAATATATACATCTAAATTTATAATTACTAAAATTATATTAAAAAATAATTTCACAAAATAAAAATTAATGTTTACATCTTAAAAAATATTTTTTATAATCTAATTAATATTAATATATACAAAAGGGTTAATAACTACTCCCTCCTAGGGATGAGCACGAGTCGGGTTTTTGGTCCACCCGGATCCTTAAACTCGCATCCGACCCGAACATATTCTTTAAAAAATTTGACCCGACCTAAAAATATATATACTAAATTCGACCTCGATCTGACATGACCCGAAAATAAATATACTAAATTCGACCTCGATCTGACCCAACCCGACTTATATAAAATAAATTAATTTTAGGGACCTAGTTGCAAAAAAATAATTTTAAGTTACTTAGTTGTAAAAAAATATAATTTAAAGGACTAAATTATAAATACAATTTTAATTTTAAGGACTTAATTGTAAAATATATATAAATATGGGTATTAGTATAAACATTCTTAAAAAATTTAGAGGAAAATTACACTATTAGTTCAAAGTCAGATATTTTCCACTCTAAACACGAACCCGACTCGAGTACACCATTAACAAAAATCCAACCCGACTCCAACTCAATTTTTCATTAAAAAAACTGACCCGATCGGGCCGGTTCGGGTCGAAACCCATCAAGTTTGGGTAAAATGCTCATCCCTACTCCCTCTGTCCCACAAATATTTTTCGTTATTGACTTTTTTTAAAGTCAAATTTTTAAAATTCTGACTATAACTATATTAAATATTTTAAATAATTAAATTTTATAAAATATATATTTAAAATCTACTCGGTTAGAAGTTTTTAAAAATATATTTTTTATATTTTATCAGTAATACATTTTAAATAATCATGAGTTAATGTTGAAATTTTTTTACTAAAAAGTCAATAAGATACAATTTTCATGGGACAAAGTGAGTAATAAATTATTCAAACAAGTATTAACTAATAACTATAATCATATCTTTATATGTCATTTTGCTTGTTCAAATAATCAAACAGTTATTCGTTATCAGTTAATTTTACCAACTAATGTAATTCGTTATTTGCTAATTGCCTAACAGGGTCAATGTTTTTTTAAATATGCGGGCATGATTATAAGGTAATATATGTTCAGTTTTTTTAGTCCTCTAATAACAAACACACCATGCACACATAATGCTCGAACTAGAATCACCTACATAAAATACACCATCATTTAACATTGAGACTACTCCACATGTTCAATTTTATAATGTTATATATAGCTATTCGGTTAATGTATAAATACAAAAATCTTAAATATATTAAACTATTATAATAAAAAATTATGATTTTGGTTTTAATTAAAATAAAATATTTTTAATTAACAAAAGTAACTAGTGTTATTGAATAAACAAATTGGAAAACGAACAAAATTACAATCTTAACATAGAAAATTCTACAAAAGCTAAAAAGTAGGTTATCACATTAACCATTCATTTCACCTTATTACCGCCAAATAATAAAAATAAGACCATCCATGATTAAAAAAAAAACTCAACCAAACATCTAAAAAATAGTAAAGAATAAATACTGTCAAACATAATAAATGAATCACGTTAACAACTTATTTTATTACAACTTAAGCATGATCTATTAAGTGATTCTAAACGCCTATAAAAATTGAAAATAATTCGATAGTCTAAATCAAGAATAAATTAATAAGATAACAAAATAAACAACATCATAAATGAATATTTATCCGAAAATAAGAATACTTATTAAATAAGATAACATAACTTATCTTTGTGTTGATTAATAAATAGGGCACTCTTTTCCCCCTATTTACTATTTAAGTTTAGAGGGGTTTTTAACGAGACCCGTCACTTTTCAAAAAAATAAAATAACATAACTTAAATATACAAAAAAAAAACTAAAGCAATAAAAAAGATTTTTTTAAAAGAAAAAGACAAAATGAATACAGCAAATATTACAGTAAAACATAAATGACTGTCGCATTTAACAAAAAAGAGAGGAAGAGAGAAAAACATCATAGACGGCAATTCCTTAGCAATTCCCTTCACATGTCTTTATCATTTATTTAAAATAAAATGTTAAAACAGTTAAACTAATCCCACCGTTATCTCATTATTTTTAGTTTAATCTCTAATATTTAATTCATTAATTTAGATTGAATAATGCATAAATTTATTACGAGACAATTTTTTCTCAATTTGTCTTATTCGCAACATCATAATTTAAACCTCTAATATTAACATAAAGATTTAATACTTTATCTCACTAGACTAACTGAATGATGATAATTATCGCCTCATTTTCATTCGAGCATTAAACACCGATTGACATGTAGAGAGCCAGTGTGTGAAACGACTCTTAAAAACTGTGCCCAAGCCTAAAAGGAACATGATTTAACATCATTTCATCTATGATCTAACTAAAGGGTAATTGATGATCCAAAGAAAGTCTCAACTAAATTATAATGCTTTTGTTTTTTCAAGTTGGATTTTGGAGCTCATTTCATGCTGAAGATGACTTCTCTGAATTCTCATTGGTGAGTTCCGACCAGCTTTTCTTCCACAATGGATTCCTCCACCCTCTGGGCTCTGACTCTATTAAAATAAATTGATTTGACAAAGCCTCAAATATGGCATCGGGTGCTGCTATTTTTCGAAAAAATCAAGATCTGATTGTGGAAGGAGCTTCCAAGCTGTTTCGAGCCTCTTCAGCTACCATGGCTAAAGCTATTGCCTTCATTATGAAAATTATGATTCAGAATTTTTTTTTCAATTTTTCTACTACTTCGAAATTCTATATTTAAAGGGAGTCTTTCTGATATCCCACGGCCTCCAGACATAATTCCGATTTTCCAAACATAAATAAAAATAGTTTGACCCTTTCAAATTGAACAAAATTTTCTTTAATTACCCCCTATTTAACTCATGTATTATTAACACTAGCACTAACCGTTTCTCTAAATCAAACCAGAGGCTGCCAGTTTATGCTGTGCCAACAAACTTCAACGACTTGTTATTACCTTCTCCCATGGAAGAGGAATTTGAAATCAACCGTAAACAATGGCATAAAGTAAGTAATTGTTACAATCATAAATATACACTGCATACGACCTTCAAGCATAGAAGTGCCTGTTGAGTGACATCAAGATGTGTCGGCCATTGATTCAATTAGGAGCTGATAACCTTCTGGCACTGCCGTCTGGGTCTCCACACACTCTGCAAGTGCAGGAACATCGGAACCAAGGCCGTGAGACTTGGCTAGAAATAGCAGCAAATGAAAATCCGAGATCCTCTTCACAAATGGAAGACTCTTTGTTCTATCTAGATGGCTCTTTAGGGCCTTCATCGTCACATGATTGTTTCGGTTCTCAACGGGAAAGGTTGAAGAAAGAGGTCCCTGCATTTATGTAGGTTGAGTTTTAAAGTAAGTTCTTATAATTCTATAAAGAAGTGAATAACAGAGGAACACGAATCTGCAGAAAACAAAAATGTATGCATGCATATAATCTAAAATACCCCCCAGGCCTTTCTATTTCTTGTAAAAGAGAGAAAAACTAGCCAATAGATGATGAGCATTGATCTGACAGATATTGATGGCACTGTCTAGGCTCAGAATAAAAACATTAGGAGTTAGAACCACTATTATATCCTACGTTAGAATACCAACAAATGCTGGTAGAGTCCTTTAAGGCACATCACATCTCCGATGGCAGAAGTTAACATGGGATGATGTTTTCTAAGCCTTGGACTCCAATAGGTATATTGCACACGGTAGTTAGCTTAGCCACACATCTAACGTGGGTATTTTCAGTTATTTTAGAAGTGATTGCTGAGCTTCCTTGCCTGCAGAGCCATAACGTTAATACGTTATTGCTGACATTTACACATTTGAGTAACAGCAATACTTCAAAACTTAATGGTAGTTTTCCGACAGCAAGAAATGCAAGAGTGTGCCTAGTAAGTTAACTACAAAGTATCAATCTTTGGGATCTTTACTTGGGAAACTGGGGTGGGGATATCTCGAGAGAGGTTACAGTTGGACAAGGCTTCTTCACAGCATGCAGTGTGAAAATCCTCTAATTCAAAAACATTGTATGCCATGGTTGTTCCTCAGGACTATATCCAGAAAAAAACACCCATGCAATAACACCAAGAGGCCATGCAATCCATAGAGTTAATGAACCAGGTAATCAATGGATATCAGACCTTGTTAAAATTCCATACAACAAATGCGTCGCTTGAACGAGTTGAATTATTGGTCATTTCACTCATTTGGCTATAGAAATTTAGAGGAAATCTATAGCATATATCACAAAAGAAACTAGAAGATATATTGATACCCCATATTCCCAAAAAAAGCCAAGGCTACTACAGCTAGCTAAGATTGACAGCCTGAATTTCTAACCTTGGCCAGACTTGAATAGCAAAAATGTTTTTATGACACGATGGATCATTTAATTGTTTGTTTATCACTTCTATCAAGTAAAAACCCTAGCAATACTTAAAATTGTCAACAAAATGCAAAGCAACCAAAAGGAATACTAGGAGCAAGAAACAACTCCATTCTGCACCAATACTCCTCCCTGGTGAACACACCTTTGCAATTCCACCCTTCCATGGGAGCACCTATCAATAACCTCTATTTCCAGCACTTATTACCTTACATGTTACTTCAAATATATGCAAACTTAATATGAAACATTCCAAAATTTGAGAAGCGAGAGAAACAACCACCAAATAATGAACACAGCCACAATGATTGGTCATAGAAGCAACAATTTACACAACATTAAATGATGAATCAGATAAGGGACAAAAAAATACGCACCTGATGATCGAAAATCTTAACAACGATCAAGAAGAAATCATTATCAACCTCCTTAACATCCTTCCCGCCGACGACAACATCTTTCTTCATCTTTGAAAGCTTTGGATCATCATCCTCTCCAAACTCTGTAACAAACCACCCATCCTTAAATAACTTAACACACATATCACTCATTTGAAAAGCCTCAAAGTGCACATCCGCAGTCCCATCTTCATTGGCTTCCAGCTTCACCACAACAGTCACCCACTCTTTCAGCTCACTCTCAGCGTGAAGCTCAGCCGACTGTAGAATCTCCTTGTTCGAAAAATTGTAGTCCTTTTTGCTTTGCATTATTGTCTGGGTAAAAATAAACCCCACTCTCTTCCTCCCTAACCCCGCTGCAATAGCATCAACCAGTTTCTCTTCTTCGGGATCCCTTAAAAGAATCAAATCATCTTCCAATCCTTGTTGAGGCGGCTCGTAAATGAAATCAACTTCAACTTTACCTTCTTCCGAGACAGTACCGTACATGAACCCTCCGCGTTTGGTAGCAAACGCTAGCGTTTCGTTGACGTACCGCTGGAAACCGTTAGCAGAATCGCGGTCAAAGGAAACAGAGTCGCAGTGAGGGGATTCCTGGCGGGTGATCCTGGTTTGTTTAGCGATCAGGTCGTCAATTGTCATTTTACGGCCGAACGAGCCGGCGGGAATCACAGCGGGGCCGCCGCGAACGGTGCGTTCTCCGTGGTAGTACAGGAATACAATGGAGCCGTGAGAAAGCTTCAGTGAGGAGAGCGGGGTAGAAGGATCGGCCATGTCGTAGAACCGGAGGAGATCGGCGGGGGTTTTAGCTAAAAGCAGGTTTTGATCGGTGGAAAGTGTTTGGTTCTGGACGGGGATCTGGAGTTGGGATTCAATTAGGGCTTTTAACTGGGAGACCGACAAATGAGGGCCGTCGATTTGGATGCGTTCGAGGCCGTCGCGGCTGCGGATTCTGAGCATCATCTTGGAACAGAAACTATGGCGATTCGAGAGCCAATTGAGTTTTAGCAGAGATCTGGGATGAGTCGAAATTTAGGGTTTTGAATCTTGTTTATTATTTATGAGAACGAACAGATGCTTGCAGTGAAAGAGGAAGGAATTTGAATTGGGATGAGAATATAAAGCATCTTTTATATGGATCGCTTGCTTGCTGTAGAAGAAGATGAATAGGAGTAGGACTGTAGGAGTCAGGAGAGACAGACGGTGCCAAAACGTCGTCGTTGTGGACTTGTAAAAGGTCTAGAAATTTGATATCCAAGATGGATATCCACCTGGACTGGAGGCCTCATAACCCAAATACAAATTGGACCGTAACAAATAATTAAAGTCCATGAGGTAAAATCACAAGCATATCTAAATAAATTAATTAAAAAATTAATATGCGAAAATTGAATACAGAAAACAAACTAGAAACAGCACATTTAATCTTGAGGAAAAATCAATAAATTAATAATCAGTGCTTTGAATGGAATTTAATGATACACAGAATACACAATGTGTAGGGCACGGATTGCGCCATGAATCATACAAGTTTCTGGGATTTTGATCCCATGAATCAATTACAAGGATGGGTTGAAACCTATAACCACAGGTTATATGCTCAACCCATCCAGAATGATGATACTGCAGTCAGTAGATACATGCGAATTCCCTGCAATCTCGTGTATGGACATTTTCGGCTTCATCGGCTCCCAATCAATAAGGTTTGTTCTGTTTGTTGTCTCTCTTAAGCTGAACCTTCAGTTTCTTACCACCTAATTGGCATCCATTCATCATGTTTATCGCATTTTGAGCAGCTCCCGGAGAGTCGTAACTAACAAATCCTGCAAAGAGGGGGGTCTTGAGAGAGAGAGACCTCCTTGTTGCTCGTATCAGATCAGAAGTAAAAGAAACTGCACTTACCGAAACATTTACTAGCCCCTGTTGCTTTGTCAACGAAGACCTTTGCACTTACGACCCTGCCGAATCCTTGAAAAGCGTTAGCCAATTCTTGATCACCAAATTCTTGAGGTATGTGATAAATAAAAAGATTTGCACCAGGAGGACCTAGGACAGAAGCACAGACTAATTAATTAATAACATGCCACCACAAAGAATATGCTTTCGGATAAGACAACAAAACTAAGATGAAAATAGATAGCAAACCTTCAATCTGACCTCCCGAACTTGTACCAGCATTGGAAGATGGTGAAGAATTACTGCTTGTATTTGCTTGTGGCATTGAACCAGGTGAACCGGTCAATGGACGGTGGCTCATCATTCCTCCAGGGTATGCCATGGGGTACTGAAGGCCTTGCACACCTGGGTAAGCCGAGCCGACATAACTTCCAGGAGACATAGCATAATTTCTAGGAGAAATATTGGGAGCGAGGTTAGCTCTTATTCCTCGCAAAGCACTACCTTGATTTACTGGAGGAATCATATTGCGAAATGCAGGCTGATTCTGCATTGGTGGAAAGCGGTACTGCATATGTCCATAACTTCCTGGGGCCTGATAAATGATGAGATGATCAATCACATTAAGATTTACAATGCTCTGTCAGAACATCATAACAAAAAAAGACCACTGGCTATACGCTAAATATGTGTTTCTGAAATTTATAAATTGCCCCATGCAGAGAAGGAAAAACTACCTGATATCCATATCCATTGTATGGGGGAACATAACCCATTGGCAAGGCTCCAAACAATGAAGGATGCTGTGAATCAGCATTTGGTTCATTGGAATCTTGAAATTGGGCTTTCTGTGCCCTTCGTGCTTGTCTTTCCTTCTCTGTATCTGCCCATTTGACAACGAGAGGGACACTTGAACCCTAAAATAGCAGAACATAAAGACCGGCATATAATACACCTTTATTCGAGAATAACTCACTCACCAGACATGATAGACTTAACTCATTTGGAAGGCAAGAGGTAAGCTTAATTGTATCTTGGTCAAGATAAAATATGGGTTTCTAACCAGAGAATAGTTGCTTGACAACTTCGATATTAGATGCAACATGCAATTAAACATAATGATGTATTTTTTTGGTTTATTGCAATTTGAGGGAGATGGAACCTTTGCCACTAAAACTAGGATTTTGTTGCATGATGACTTTCTTTTCTCGGATTGCAATACATAACAGGGATGCTGTCAAAAAATCATCTTTTGATGCCTGTCCTAATAATTTCCATATTTATATGGGAACCTTTAGTGATTTGAGCTTTTTCACTAAGCTAAACAAGTATAAAGGGATAACTAATTTTTGATATCATAACTTATTTTCTCAGAATGAAAAATGAGCATGTAAAATAGTTTATTAATACATAACTGTTATAGTTCAAACCATTGCAACATTTAATATGCAAAAGGTACCACCATATAGAACATTAATGAATACAAACCTCCATTTTATGCTTTCCATTAATGGCCTGAAGAGCATCAAGGGCTTCTTCTTTAGTATCATATTTCAAAAAGGCACAGCCTGCCATAAAGAAAACAATACAACTACAATTCAAATATTCAAATCAACTTAAGATTGAGGCTTTATTGTTTATACAATTAAGCACTTAAAACATTTTCTTCCTTAAAGAAAAAGAAACCCAAGATCGAAGAATAAGTACCTTTACTTGTTTGTTGAGAACCTCTTATAATCTGTAGGTCCTTTATGGTTCCGTATTTAGAAAATAAAGCAGCAACTTCAGCTTCTGAGACATTCTTTGGCAGCATGCCAACAAAGAGTTTGTGCTCTAGTAAAAGAAGATAACAATTCACAGTTATGTTATGTTTACTTGATCTTTCCAAACTCATAGGAAACAGAATTCAGAATTATAAGAAATTATTTCACTAAAGTAATGTATACCTAATCTTTCCAACTCGCCATCTGCATACTTCACTTGCAACAGACTAGATGCCTGAATCAGAAGGGAAAAAAGATGGGTTCTGATCAGGTGAACAATAAGACACACATGGTAAAAGTGGTCTCTGATTCTCTACGCACAAGTATATGACAGTAGGCAGGTGATTACAACAAAGAACTTCGAATTGAATTGTCCCAAGACTTATCATTAAAAGTATGAATGGCAGGATCAAGACATCAAGTTATCAATCACTCTAAATCTTAGACCAGGGATATGCCGTGTTGTATAAAAGGGCATATCTTACACCACCACATCAGAATGTATGATAATCAATCACAAAAAAAAAAATGTAAACATGACCTTCCACAGTGGATCTCAATTTGAGGGCTAAGACATAAATTAATCCAGTCATACACATAACCATCTAAAGAAAGGTCGATCAACGACCTTGTTTTTAGTTACAGTATAATTCTTATGCTAAGCTATGTTTTTGTTTGCTCTGCAATTTTGTGCAGGTCAATAAAATACGGAAGGTATTGACTGAAATGATGTGGTAGAATGACAAACAGCTTGATAGTAGTTAGCCTTAAGTGATACACCATAAGTATAACTCAAACTCCTATTGTTTGCTTAATTATTCGAAATTCAGACAAATTCATGGTTGAAATCATTAAGTAGCGCTTTCACATACTAGTGAAATTTCTGAAAACTTCTCATTTTCATTCTCTAAAACTCGAGATCCCATTTCGCTTCTGATGAGTTAGAATAAATAATTATCAACTTACAGACTCTACATTCTACAGCTGCACCATCTGCATGTACCCTAATCAGCATGCCAGAGCAGTTATGAACTTCTACCAAATTTGCTAAAAAAATCCAAATGGACACAAATTTAAGGTAGGTTTAGTGGACACAAAAACTAGTTCTATATGCTGTCGACCTTGGGTGCTACATTTACAGATTAGCTGCCGGAATAAGCTACAAGAGTCAAGTTTATTAAAATAAGCTAACTACGTCCAACTATGGATAGTACCATGTAGATCTTCACAACAGTGACTAACAATGTGACAACGAATCACTAAAAGGCAAGGTTAAACATGGAAATAAGATTTTTAAAAAAATTGAACTAACCCCAGGCAAAGTCTTCTTATTGTGACAAGCATTGACCGCCTTATCGGCCTCCTCTCTCGACGGGCATATAACAAAGCAACATCCTTAATCAACAAACAACAACAACAAAAACCTCAAAATTAGGGTTCTAAACACCACAAATCTCGCTCCAAACTAAACGAATCAAGCAAATCACTAAAGACCCGCTAAAAACAAAGAGAAAAATGCGAGAGATTTGAAATTAAACGATAGATTTGTTAAGAAAAAGAAAAAGAAGCTGAACCTCTGGAGGCACGAGTAACCTTGTCCTTGATGATGTTGACTTCATCGACCAGAGCAAACTCATTGAAGATTGCAAGAAGTTGAGCTTCCGTCATGTGCTTCGGCACTTGACCGACGAACAGCTTCACGCTCTCTTCTCCCGCCGTGTTATTCTCCTTCTTCTCCTCCGCCATCAATGCCTGCTCTTCTTCCTCTATTTTCTCAGATTGTCTGTCTTTGATTTTAGCGGATTTGTTTATTTCGTTAGTTTTTGGAGTCGTCCGCCTGGGTGGGAAAAAAATGGGTTTCTCGATGGCAAAGTTGGATCTTCAATGGATTTAATGTAATTAAAAAAACATTGCACAAGTGGGGCTAGTGTTTGGATTTATTTACGACGCTGCCCTTACAGCTGTTCAGCTGGATATACTTTGAAGGAACGTCATTGTTGAATGACGTAATTACCCTTTTCTATTTTCTTTTGTCTTATTTGTCAATTTATATTTGCTTTTTGTGATTCCTATTGGCTGTCTTGCATTTGAAAAAATTTGATTCGCGAACGGTGGATCAAGTTGAATTCATTAGTGTATGCTGACGTCAAAGTCCCTCCCAATTAAAAAAAAGTTTTCTTTTTTCGGTGTAAAAATGGAAGGAGAAAAGTAACATGTGGAAAAGTGTAAAAAAGATTGAATCTAAATTTACTTTGATACACAAGTATATTGTAGGGTTTATATTGTAGAATGTGTAATTTAGAGTTTATAATTTATGTATTATAGTTTATAGTTTATGGTGTTATGAATTTAGATTTTAGATTTTATAGTTTAAATATAAATATCGGTATAAATATTTTTACACAGTTTGTATATTAAAATATAACACTGTTATTATTATTATTTGTAAAAATAAATCATTCTCCTTTGAAAATAAAATGTGAGAGGTAAGAACTAGATCTGAAAAAAAATGTACTTCTATCCTTATTTTTAAATAATTCTCAATTTTACTTAGTAATTATTAGGTTCGATGTGTTCGATTTCCTTCAACCGAAATGGATTAACAAGTGGTGGAGAAATTGGATTATTTGGGTGATTGAAGGTGGAAGCGAAAAAATAAATAACACAATGATTTAGAGTGTTTCGACTTTCTAACCAAAGCATACATCCATTACCTTAGCTTCCTCACTAAAGATTTCAACCAATTTCACTAAGAAATGCCTCCCCTTTTTAGGCTTAGGAGAAAATCCTTACAACGATCAAAGCTTTCTAACTCAAAGCTTAATTAAATCCTCTATACAAGAGAAAGATAAGCAAACTAAAATACCTCTTACAAGGTTGATGTTTGCACTCTTAAGCACTCACCCAATCCTAAACACTTGAGAAAATTTGACAATTTTAACTCACAAGTGTTGTCTATTACAAGAAATGTATAATTAAACTCTAAGACAATTTCTTCATCATAATGTTGTTCACAATTGAAGCATTAACATTTTCATGATGCTTGAAGGTCCCTTTTATACTTCTAATTGAATTTATAGCCGTTGTAAATCGTTGGAGTTGAATTGGAGCCGTTGTAGCCTTTATTTTCCACCATAAATGTAGTTCTGCAGCTTAGCGTATCGATACTCTTAAGTTTGCATCGATATGGTCCCGATAAAGAATTAGTCGTTGAGTACTTCCGGCTAATGCTATCGATACACGTGGCAAGCGTATCAGTACGGTCTTGCAATTTAAAAGACCGTTGAAAATTTGACCGTTAAGGGTAGTTGGGTGTATCGGTACGCGAACTAGCCGTTGGGTATTTAAAGCATATTATATCGATACTGACAAAGCGTATACATACGGATTTTGGCTACTGGAATTTCACTGTAGTTAAAACCCTAAATGAAATCGATACGGGATCTACCGTATCAGTACGATTACGTTAAAAACTTAGTTTTGACTACTTTAAGTAACCTTTAAATTATTTCAAAGCATTGTAAAAAACCTTGAAACATATTTTTAAGTTATTTTAACTAAAAACATATTTTAAATTTTTTTAATTTAGTCTAAAATAATTTTTAATTATTATATCAAAACATTTAGTTCTACAATAATGCCCAAAAAAAATTGTATTGACTTTTTTTTATCATTTTTATTAAGCATACCGGTGAAAAAAAATAATTTGTCGTCATAAATTTTCAATCATTCTAATTATCTTTCAATCCTAACAAGCATAACCTGAAAAATAGTTATTAAGAATCTAAGTGGCACCTCAAATGAGGACCAAGATATCCATGCAAGAGCTTCGTCATTTGAAACTAACTGTGAATATTTGACCAAGTCGAGTAGATTAAAAAAACATTCTATTTTGTTAAGTTACAATTTCTATATTATCATTCAAATATTTTTCGATACTGTTTATTAAAATATTTTTAAGAAAATGTTATTTACAATTTGACTAAATTTCAAGTTAAAGTGAGTAAATTAAAAAACACATATAAAGAAAATACTTTGATACACCATGTTTATACAATCTTTTTAGTTTTATAGGTTTATGATTTAGGGTGTTAGGATTATGTATTTAGGTTTTAGCTTTTATAGTTTAAATATGAAAGATTGTGTAAAAAATTACGCAATTTGTATATCAAAATATACCCACGTGTAAAAACGTGTAAAAACTTTCGAAGCAAAATAGAGAAAAAAAATAAAAGTTCAGTATTTTTTTTAAACAATATGTCAGCTGAATTATATTAGAAACTAAAATAGAAAAACAGTCTAAAAGAAATTAAATTGTAGCAGAAAAACAAACACACAATAAAAGGATCAAAATAGTAGTTAAATTATATTAGAAAAACAGTGATAAAGATGAAACACTGGAGAAATAGAAGCATAGACCAAGACTTCTTATCTTTATCTACCTACACGCTTCAGGATTAAAGTAGGAGTTGTGAGCAAAACCAACAATCTTAGAGGCTGCTTCGTTAAACACATGTGACTGCATCAGCAAACGAACCACAAAAAGAGATCAAAATACTGAAGATCACCGATAATTCGTAAATCAGAGCCAAACATCGTGAAAAACGTATCCACGAACGTAGATCTACCACAACAGTAGAAGATAACGTGTCATACGATAGAAGCGTGCCACTAAGCAAAGAAAAAAAACGTGACACAAAGTAGAGAAAAACGTGCTATAAGGCAGATGAAAACTAAAAGATATCAAAATATAAAAAGAAAACAAAAATTTGATATAAGAAAAATATAAAAAAAATAACTACCGACAATGACGAACAATATTAAAAATGACGCTACTGCCAATGAATCAATAACAAAGGAAAAAAAGAAAGTTGGATTGATTTTTTTTTAATTTTTGAATCTTATGAATCTTCGGTTAAACTCCATGAGTGAGTAACCATATTTGATAAACTTCAACTAACACGTTGACCCTATTTAGTAAGCAAACAAAGTAAAAATAGCGGGATCCTATTACTTTCCACAAAAAGCAAAAATATCCTCTTTGCTTTAGAACTTTCTCTTGTTTTCAGATCAATCCTTTAAAAGTTAGACCCTGCTACCGAGTTAAGTGGCTATCTCTGCAAATAAAAGACAAAAGTCAGAAAGCGATTGACCCGACCACATTGGTCAATTTCACACGCGCGCGCAAAATCGTTGCAACAAGTTTCTAACATGGTTAAGTGGCAAGTAATTGCCTAAATTATATTCTTTTTAGTTATTAAAATATTTTTTTTAGGATAAACAAGTGTTTAACATTTTAATGTTATTTAAATAAGTGTCTGTCATGACCGTTCGTTAAATAAATTTTGTTAGCCATTAAAAATATGTCACGTTGTAATATTAACCATTATTTTTTTAAAAAAAATAAATCAAAAATTTTCAAATAATCTTAAAATTTTCAAATAATCCCCAAAGCCCTAAAACCTCAAATCTGGCCACTACCACCGACATTAGTTGCGTTTTCGGCGACAGACTGAAGTGCTTCCTCCCACCAAATGACCTACACACCGTTTTCGTCGCGAATTATTCAAATGAACAATTAGACGATTTCAGCGCTTCACATGATGTCAATCAATTTCTGGCGACGAGGTGGTGGGGTAAATGGTCGATGGTCCGGCGACAGATGTGGTGGACGGCGGCGTGACAATCGGCAGCGAAATCAGGTCAAATCGAGTTTTGGGGTGTTATTGATTTCAAATATTAGGGCTATTTTGTGAAATTAAAAAATATCTTGTTTTATTAATTTTTATTTATTTTTGAATATAATTTCAGAATTTTGAGAAGCTGACACATGTCACTTAACGGTGAAAATTAACGGACATTAATGGCCGGTACCTATTTGAGTAACGTTGAAATCGTTAAATGACTATTTGGCTCGAAAAATACTTTAGGCACTTATCTGAAAAAATGTATAGTTTGGCACTTATTTACCACTCAAGCCTTCTAATATTTGTAATGCTTAATATACAAATCGTCCCCTAACATTTATTCTTTTTCAACTTAGTACTTAATATTTTTTGTTATAAGTGTCCTTAAAGTACGAGATGTTATGCAAATCACCTAAAAATTTGATGCGGTTTGTAAATAAAGTAGACTAGTAATAGCTCATCTCCTTGTGTCATGGTGGCAAAGGTAAATATTCATCATCTTTTGAGATCCGGGTTCGAGCACCAGTAATGCATGTTGTGCGTGTTGTCTTTGAAAAGACTAAAAAAGTTGAACAGATGTTACCCTTGCATCACACCAGCAGAGTTTTACACTGTGTAAGTTGATCCTAACTTCTCTATATATACGGATGAAATAAAAAAAGTGTTATAAAATAAAATGAACTGAAAATATTCAAATATGAATACTTAAAATAAAAATACGATGGATTCACATTCGCAGCTTGTGCACTGACTAACCTGGGAATCCTATCAACTAGTCCCAAGTCCGAAGCCCTTGCATATAGGAGGCATTTCACCCGAGCCCGACGGGTTCCGACCCGACCGGTCCGATCGAGTCAGGTTTTTTTTTGTGTGAAAAAATCAGGTTCGGGTCGGGTCGGATTTTTGTGGATGGTGATGTCGGGTTCGGGTTTATGGTGAAAAAAATCTGACCCGACCCGACCCGGGACTAATAATGTATTTTTTCTATAATTTTTTAGGGATATTTGTAATAATACCCCTCTTTTTATATAATTTTTTATAATTAGGTCCTTAAAATTGATTTTTTATTTACAATTTAGTCCTTTAATTTTTTTTTTACAATTAAGTCCCTAAAATTGATTTTTTTATATAGGTCGGGTCGGAGTCGGGTTTAAGGTATTTATTTTCTGGTCGGGACGGGTCGGGTTTTTTAAAAGATATGATCGGGTCGGATTCGGGTTTATGGTTAATATTTTCAGGTCGGGTTCGGGTGGGCCAAAAACCCGGCCCGACCCGACTCGTGCCCATCCCTACTTGCATATCGAAAACTCTTTGTAAAATGCATAAATATTCCCAAAATTTTCACCGGGAGGCGGGAATAGGGGGTGATAATGAGCCTAACCGGCTCGCGAGCTACTCGAGCTCGGCTCGGTTAAAGCTAGGCTCGAGTGAACTTAACTCGGGCTCGCCTTAAGACCTTAGCAAGCCGAGCCGACCTAAATTCAGCTCGGAAAGTTCGTGAACATGCTCGAAATAATTATATATGTATATATGTATGCACTAAAAGTAATCTGTTTAGCAAAAGATACAACAATTAAGAAAAAGTCACTTCTAAATTATAGTTATAATTATTTAAATTCACTTCTAATAATTTTTAGATTGTTTTCTAACACTTATATTAGTAGATTACTAAAATTAAATGACTAAATTGAATTGAAGTAAACTTTATACTATAAATTAAGAAAATATCAAGGACTAAAATAATAAAACTAAAAAGTAACATGGCCGAAATGGGTATTTACCTATCCCTGTAAAAATTGAGGGGGAGAAACAGATTTACAATCTACAGCAATATCCCACATCTTTAACATGCATAAAGCAAAGGGAGCAAACGACCTATAAATAGGTGTTTAAACTTAAAACAATAAGCTAATTTACTCTTGGCCTTTCAGCTGAGATCAAGTAAACATAAGCCTTTTGTGCCCATGGGTTTTTAGTTGAGATGACTTTAAAATTGAGTTTTTGAAGTTTGGATTACTTTAATGATCCTTGAGCTTAAAATTGTTTATTTCGAGTTGAGCTTGACGAGCTTTGAGTCGAGCTTAATAGTATTGTTTTTGAGCCGAGCTTGAGCCTAAAATTTTGAGCTCGGCAAGCCTTGAGCCCGAGCTGAGCTTTGTCAAATTCGGGCTTGGCTCGGTTTGTTAGCACCCTTAGACGGGAACAATGACTCAATCTAGTACTTTCTAATTAGGGATGTGTATTTCACCTGACTTGATCATGACGAATTTTTTATTAAAAAATTATGTTCAAGTTGAGTTTTTTAAGGGTTTAGATTTTTGGTGAAAAGAATCTGACCTAATCTAAGACTAATAATGTAATTTTCACTTATATTTTTAAGAATATTTGTAATGACATCCCCTCTTTATATATATTTTTATACTAGGTCCTTAAAATTGATTTTTTTATTTACAAATTGGTTTTTAAAATTTTTATTTTTACAATTGAGTCCTTAAAATTAATTTTTTTAATATATTGGGTCGATCGGGTTGGGGTCGGATTTAGGTACATAAATTTTGGGTCGGGTTAGGTTCTGGTTTATGATAGTTATTTTCAGGTCGAGTTCATGTGAGCCAAAAACTCGACCCGTGCCCTGATGAGTGCTCAAATATGACATATTTCATTTGTTATTTTTCTAGCTATTGGGACTTCTTGCTGCTTAATCCATGTTATTTTCGTTATATTTTGTGCAGGGACCCAATTCTGGAAATAGCAGTGAAAATGAGGCATTTCTGCAGTTTTTATTATAATTCTGTCATGACTGGTATCATGGGCACGACACCGGCCACGACGCGTCTGACGTGGCAGTGACGTGGCAATGACGTGGCGACTTCTAGAAGCTTCTGGAACGTTCTGGAAGATGTTATCAGCTTATCCGATTAGATTCCTGCATTTAAATTTTAAAACATTTGAATTGTTTTATCTTTTGTTTATTATTTTAAATTATTTCATCACTTTATCTTTGTAAATTTAAGCCTATAAATACCACCCTTGGTAAAGGCTTAGATCCATCCATCATTTTTAGTTTTTATCTTTGTAAACATTTCTAGCTTTAATCCAAGTTCATTTTCATTTATTTTCTTGTTTCATTTATTTTATGTTATTCAATTGTTTTTCTAAAATCAAGTTAAGTATGATAATCAATATCATGCTTATCTAAATCCTTTAAGCCAAGAACCAACCAAGTCAATTCGATTCGTGAGAATTGAACTTGCTTAAATTCTTTTTGGGAAATCATTTTTATCTTTCTGCTTGGATAGTTTGGCAATCGGCCTTACTAAAAATTTTTAACCGTTTTTCATATCAAAAAGAGCCCTTTGGTTTGAATTCGCTTAAAAACATAGTTGGGAGGAAGGATCGGCCTGTGACAAATTTCGACTTCCTGTGAACACTCTTAGCGGCGGTCCGCTAAGGAAAGATAAAATCAGAAGCGATTCTATTTTTAGACAATTTCTGAGTCGGGTTTTTCCTGCTTTATTCTAAATACTTTAACGACGATAGTCGTGGTTGATTTATTTAAGAACCGTCTTTCGAAGATAGACTTGGGAGAATTGGTTACTCGAGAGAAGAACAAGTTACGACGGGTTGGGCCTCGTAGACTGTAACCGACATGATACCCGAAATAAAAATCTATTTCAATGATCGAAAGAATTGAAGGAGCTGGTTCGAGGCTGATTTACACACTTGGTTTTTCTTACTACTTTTAATTTCTTTTATTTTATTTTATTACTTCACCAAAAATCATATCAACCCCCTTCTTTTATTTCTTTGCTTTTACAGATATTCCTGGAAATTCAGATTCAACAAATTCAAGTCAACAATTCCAGCTAATCTCCCTGTGGATCGACCCTCTTTCCCTATACTTATTCAATTTCTTTATTTATTTATTTATTGTTGAAAGAGGATTAATATATATTTATTTTGACCGGTAAACGACAACTTGTCATGCCCATCCATATTTCCAATCGAACTGTAGTGAAATCTCAATGGTGGTCGTCTATTGTTAAGTGGATTTGTTAAATAATTCAACAACTCGATCATTACTTCCCTGATCAACTCCACACATCTATCAAAATCGATGTCGATACTCAAAACAAACACAATATTCACAATGGGTTGAACAAGTCGAGCCATTCATTTTCCTTGGTTGATTAACTAGATTAAGGCTATGTTCAAGAGCGAGTTTGGAACCAGCTTTTGGTTGCCAACGGAAAAACTGCGTCGAACGACAAAAAAACTCACCGTTTTCAACCAGCTTTTGAAAAACGATGAAAATTTCAGTTTTTTTCCCAAACCACCGTTTTCACTACTTTTCACCTAAAATCTCGTTCCAAACTCATTCCTCAACGGAGCCTAACTAAAACCGACATGCCTAAATCTATTAAGTCACCAGTATGGCTAACCCCATAATGTTTAACCCACACATTATTCATCCCTAAGAACTATTTGCCGTACCTTTTAGTCAAGAAGAGGTTAAACTTACCTTCAAAAGCAGAGACAATGTCATCATTGTTAATTTCGAGTAAGACCTATTCTTTTTTTGGACCAAACATCAAACCTGAACGACTAGGTTGTCTTCCCGACACGAGAGTCGAAGAAGTTTCTCTAGTAAGCATCGTTGAAGTGGTTGAAAATAGACATGTGTGCTAGAAGTTGAGGAGCGAGCTCGATTGAGATTGATAGATGATGTCGTCGAGAAAATAAAATTCATCGAAAGAGAAAGGATCGAGGTGGTGGTGAAAGGGGCATTACAGAAGTTTTGGGAGATGGGTGAGTAGGGATTTTTCATTTTGTTTTAATATTTTCATTTCGTTTCGGTTTTTAACATTGTTTTTTTTAAATAAAAAATGTAAGGTTGATAACATGATGTGATATTATTGGTCCAATTTTTTTACAAACTGCGTCCGGTTTTGGGACAATTTTGGATAACACCTCATACTTATGGACATTTGTAACAAAATAAAAATATTAGATACTAAATTGAGAAAACAGATAAACGTTACGGACAATTTGTGTATTAAGGCTATTTGTGACAATCAAGAGGAGGGTAAGGAAGTAAAAGCGTAGGGGAGGGTATACAACCGTAGATTAGCCTGAACCTGAAAACCGAGGTGCAAAATACGTCGCGTAGGGGAGGGTACAACCGTAGTCGTAGATTAGCCTGAAAACCGAGGTGCAAAATACGTCGCGTAGGGGAGGGTACAACCGTAGTCGTAGATTAGCCTGAAAACCGAGGTGCAAAATACGTCGCGTAGGGGAGGGTACAACCGTAGTCATAGATTAGCCTGAAAACCGAGGTGCAAAATACGTCGCGTAGGGGAGGGTACAACCGTAATCGTAGATTAGCCTGAAAACCGAGGTGCAAAATACGTCGGCCATCTTCCTTTTCCAAAGGTTCCAACCACTACTCTATGCCTCGTGTTTTTTCCGCTTTGCAACTTGCCACACCGGGTAATTTTCTCTACGGCTAGTAAAAAGTAAAAACTGTAAAGTTCTGATGTAGTTTCTTACACTATACGGTGAACCAGTAGATTCGGACAAAGGTCAGAGAAGTTCCAAACTCCGATAATATTTTTTATTTTAAAAATCTAAGTTATCTATTTTTCAAATTTTAACGTTTAAATATAATAATTAACATTATTAAAATTATTTCTTAAAATGTGTATAGTTGAATTAAAACATTGTTAATGATTAAATTAAAACTTTTAAATAAGAAATTAAAATGTTAGGTGCATTCATAAAGTATATTGTACTCCCTAAAAGTAACATTATTAGGAGGAACAATCTCGAACTACAAACATCGACTATAAGTCAAACATTTATATTATCCAAAACAAACAAAAAGTGGGACCCTGTCTTCGCAACCCATGTTAGAGTATTTCCCAGGTCAAAACACCTGAACGTGTGAGGGCCGAAAACCAGATGGATTTAACATAGCCAACACCCCTAATGAACTGCACTGATTGGGGCAAATCACGTGCTATTATTATTATTATTATTATTATTATTATTATTATTATTATTATTATTATTATTATTATTTAGAAAAAAGAATGCCAACAAGTTAAATCAGGAAAAGGTCATAAAAGTCACACCATTTGTACACATGGAGATAAGAAGAAATCATGTAAAAACTGTAATTCTAGATTTATTATAATAACAGATTGGAACTATGGGTGCCACCTCTTAATTGATTAACAAATGTATTTTGCCTTGGAATTATTAAACAGTCACTCTAAAAATTATATAATTATGAACTAAATCGGTGATAAAATTATATTTCAATCTTTAAATCTTTATATTTACTTACGATTTCCTTTAAAAAAAATTGAATTTGTTCTTATATCATAGTACTACTGCACTAGTATCTCAACCGACATTTTCACTTTGAGAAACATGAGGAAAAAATCATAGATCATAGTTAAGGTTCAACAACAAAAACCGATTCAATCGAAATGTTAGATGGTTTATGATTCATAAATTTAAAAGTTGCGATATCCAAATGAAATTTAATTTATAATTAATTTCAATTATTTTTATAATGTAAAGCAAGCATTTTATACTTAAAAATATAGAAATAACTTAAAAACAACATATATGAATTACTAATTATTTTTATATACTTGGATTTTTTAAAGAAATGTTTATGAGAAAAAGTTAAAACTTACCTAATGATGTTTAAAAGTTATAAAATAAATGTTATAAATAAAATAAAGAAGAACAAGAATAATAACGAAGAATAAGAAGAACAAAGAGATGAGAGAAAGAGAAATATTCGTATTATTATCAAAAATTAGAATTGTGTACAATATCTTCATTTATTTATAGGCATGAGAAGTACATAATACAATAAACTCTAATTAATAGAGATAATATTTCTAATAATAAATAAATAAACTCTTTAGATAAAGTTCTAATCATGATAGACATTCACATAGATAAATATTCATAACACTTCCCATTGGATGTCTATGAAAATAATGTGGCTCGTTAAAACCTTATTAAAATAAAAATTTAGTGGGAAAAAATTCTTTATTGAAGGAAAAAATGTACACACATCATTGATACGCATAACATGTTGCCTAAAAATCTTACCAGGAGAACTCATTGGGACAAAACCTCAGTTAAGGGAAAAAGAGTGCAACGCGTATTTACTCCCCTCATGAAAACATCATGGAAGATCTTTGAATCTTCATAATTCAATCTTGAATATTATTTTTCTAAAGATCGTGAGGGATGAAACTTTGGAGTAATATGTTCTATGATGTATCCGCCTTTCAAATTGAGATATACACTGACACGCGTCGTATAGTGTCAAAAATAAGACCTTAAACTCAAAATAAATAAGATTTAAATTAATATAGCGAGAGTAAGAGTCGATCCGCAGGGAATAGGAACTCTAACACCTTTCTTCTGATTTAGACCAATAACCTGTAGAAAATAAAGGGGGTTTTAGAATAGTGATTTGAATGAGAAAAATAGTAAAAACGTAAAAATAAACGTTGAGAATGAATTATGGATAGAAATAGCCTCAAGCCACGCTTTGCCACGACATCTTCGATCACTGAAGTTGATTTTTCTTCGACTTTCCTGCAGGTTATAGTCTACAAGGCCCAACCCTTGTAACTTACTTCTCGTTGGTAGATTCGACTCCCAGGGCAATCCTTGAAGTTAAACTTTAGTGAATTAGCCACGGCAATCGATGCTAACTCAAATCTAAGTTAGTGCTGGAGAAGCCCGTGCTCGGATATTCGTCTCGATGAGAATTGTTTCCGATTTTGATTCCCCTTAGTGGACCGCCACTAAGTTTGTTCTTAGGGAGTTGAATTGGCTACAAGCTTTTCCTCGTCCCCAACGATGGATCTAAATCACTTTAAGCCGATGCGCGCTCTCAGAATGAAACAATTGCGATGCCTAAAGATTAGGCCGATTGCCTAATCAATTTTACAGAGAATCTAAAAAGGAGTTGTTGAAGGATTGAAGTATTTTCCTAATCTCACGAGGTTTGTCGGGTTTGGCGTTGCTTTTGGCTAAAGGGAATTTAGTTAAGCATGGTTTGTGAAAAAACCATACTTAATAAAATAAATAAATAAAGAAAATGGAGAAAAATGGAGAGCTTTATTACTCAAGGAAGAAGAGAACAATGGAAAATGATTGAGGAATAATTCACCCCAAAGTGGGGTATTTATAGTAGTTGAAAAACCCTAAAAACCTAAGATGATAAATCCTAAAAAATTTAAATAAAATTACATAAGATAAATATCCAATTTTTGAATTTTAAGATAAAAATCGGATGATAAACTATCTTGATAAGTGGACTGATAAGTTATCAGAGTTGCTGACGTCATCTTCTAGAAGGTGCTGACGTGGCGCCCAGTCAGCATTCATGCCCTGGTTCATGCCCATGAATCTGCCCACGACTCTAGTATTTTCTGCAGCATTCCAACTTATTTCCAGCATTACGTAACCTGCATGAGAACAACATAAAAACAGCCCAATTAAGTCCTTCAAACATATATTCGATCAAAATAAGGACTAAAAACATAACCAAAATAAATACTTATCAAATTCCCCCTCACTTATCCGATGCTTGTCCTCGAGTATCTCAAAGTTAAATAAACTTAAGTTCAAGTTTTTCATCCTTAATTTCACGAAGTCTCAAAAGGTTTCAATATGATTAAGCATATAAATATGAAAGAAAACTAAGGAGCAAAAATAGATAGATGGCAAGATTAATTATTTAAAGCAAAAACGACATTCTAAAATTCTACTAACATCAATGATGCAAACCAAGTACCCTCACAAGGAATCGCTCATGTCACTCAAAGTGTTTAAGGGTAGAGAAAAATCACTCGAGCCAAAGCTAATTAGAGCGTAACCATAAGCTTGTGTTTAAATCTAATCTCCACTACTAACATGAATATGATGCAAAAATCAAGAGGTCTTAAATAAGGGTTGTAATGGGGCTAAGGTAAGGGTAGGATAAAGGCTGAAAATAAGGGTTAAAATTCAAGACAAAAAATTCATCCCAAAAAATTATATTCGAAACTGTTTTTTTTTTCATTCGAACCAAAACTGCTCGACAGTGTACTTTTTTCGAACTGCACTGTTTTTTTCCTGTTTTTATTTTTCTGCAGACTCGAATAATTTCCTGCACTGTATATTCGAATCAATTCTGCAATGTATATTCGAATCAATTCTGCACTGTTTTTTTTTCTGCACAGTGTATTTTTAGCTGCTGCACTGCACTTATTCGAATCTGTTTTTTTTAAGACGATTTTTGTCTTGAAAAAGGGGACAAAAGTGATGGATTAGAGAAGAAAAATGGATTAGGTTTAAAATGTGGTGATTTTCAAGAAAAAGGCTAAGGCTCAAAAATTGTTTCACTAGGGGAAATTAATTAAAGGGTAGATAATTTATTTGGGAAGAGAAATGGTTAAAACCTAGTGCCTCTATCATATTAAAGCATCATAATCAATCAATGTAATCTCAAAAAGAATTCAAAAACAAGTTCTAGAATGCGACTAATTTAGCTAGGCACACTCAAAGAAACAAAGAGCAAATATCATGCATGCTCATTAGGCTCAAAAACTCACAAATATGTCTTGTGTACTTAGGTAAGCATCATGTGGATTAATAGAGAAATAAAATGTCATATAAAAGATTTTAATCAAAAATTAATCATGCCAAAAATCTACCATGCAACCTAGAATTTTCTAACAAGATAGATACAGAACCATGTGAAAACAGTGAGACAAGGCGAAATTAAGGATTTAAACAAAGAACTTAAATTAATAAAACCAAGATTTCAAGCGAACAATCAAGACGGATAAGCAAGATAAAAATTGATAAGCATATCTCCCTCCCCCTCACTTAGATGCATTTTGTCCCCAAGATGTAAAATTAAATTAAAAGAGAGGAAAGGAGAGACTCCCCTAACCAATTGCGGCCACGTCGTCCGCGGAAAGTGCCGGCGGCCACCGATGACGAGAGGTGGCTGCTGTGGAAGAAAAGAAAGAAGGGTTATGGTAGATTTGCGGTAGGTGAGGAAATAAATAATGAGGGTTTAATGGGTGCTTGGGGGTGTGTAGGTCAAAGTTTGAAATTGGGTTGAAATTGGGTTTTGGTAGATATGCGGCATGAGACAAACGGTAGGTGGGGTCCACGAATTTCATGGTGATTGGGTTGAAATATGGGTCTTGACCGGTGGTGGATAAGATATATAAGGTGATGTATATGTTTAAGATTTGGACGGGTGATAACAAATAATACCATTTAAAAATTGGGCCCACCAAATCTTGTTGAAAAAGATAGCTTCTCATCTTTTATTCGACCTAATTTATCTACAAAAATAAAGAAGAGATTAGATAAAATAAAATTCAAAATAATAAAATAAAAAATAAAATAAAATGATGAGATAATAAATTCGAAAAGATAGATAAAATGAGATAAAAATAAATTTAAAAGTAGATAAGAAAATAAAAATAAAAAAAAACAAATATTAAAAATAACGAAAATAAATTTGATAAAAGATAAAATCAAAATTAAAAAATCTTTAAACAGATTAGTTGATTTCGATTCTTCTCTTTTGTATTTTTTTATATATTTTTTATTTTTTTATTTTGTTTTTAAAATAAAAAGAAAATTTAAATAACATTAAGAATAAAGAAAATTGAAATAAAAAGAAATGGGTTGCCTCCCATCTAGCGCTTGTTTATCGTCGCTAGCTTGACGACCTTATTTATGCATTCGGTTCCTCGAAATAAATTTCTTCAACCAAACCAACTGGAACATTTTCGAAAAATTGTTTTAACCGTTGTCCATTAACTTTAAAGCTATGCCCTTCGGTGTCTTGAATTTCTACTGCTCCATGTGGAAAAGATTGAACAACAGTGAACGGTCCGAGCCATTTGGAACGCAATTTTCCTGCAAAAAGTTTGAATTTAGAATTAAATAATAGAACCTTTTGACCAACGGAAAAAGATTTAAAGGAAATATTTTTATCATGGAAATCCTTTGTTTTGTCTTTAAAAATTTGTGCACTATCGTAGGCATGTTTCCGGATTTCCTCGAGCTCTTGAATGTGTAACTTGCGTTCCCTTCCAATCGCATCCATTTCCATGTTACATTGCTGAATTGCCCAAAATGCGCGATGTTCCAGCTCGACTGGTAAGTGACAGGGTTTACCGTAAACGAGACGATAAGGTGACATCCCTATGGGGCCTTTGTACGCAGTACGATATGCCCATAATGCATCGGATAGCTTTATGCTCCAATCTTTGCGATCCGGCTTCACGATTTTTTCGAGTATGGTCTTTATCTCTCGATTCGACACCTCCGCTTGACCATTCGTTTGCGGATGGTAAGATGTTGAAATCTGGTGAGTGACACCGAACTTCTTCATGAGAGTATCAATCACTCGGTTAATGAAATGCTTCCCTCGGTCGCTTATTATTGCTCGCGGTGTGCCAAACCTGCAAAAGATAGATTCTTTTAGAAACTTAACAGTGGTTTTAGCATCATTATTTCGGGTTGCTCTAGCTTCAACCCATTTAGAAACATAATCTACCGCAAGAATTATATAAAAGTTACCGAATGAAGAGACAAAGGGACCCATATAATCTAATCCCCAAACATCGAATATCTCACATACAGTAATGAGATTAAGTGGCATCTCATTTCGTCGACTTAAATTACCAACCCTTTGACACTTGTCACAAGATTTACAAAATAAATATGCATCACGAAAAATGTTGGGCCAGTAGAAACCACACTCAAGAATTTTATGTGCAGTACGTTTAGGCCCGAAGTGACCACCGCAAGAATAAGAATGACAAAAATTTAGGATAGAGTTTACCTTGCTTTCTGCTACACATCGTCTAATTACCTCATCCGAACAATGTTTCCAAAGATAGAGATCATCCCAAATGAAGAACCGAGACTCCCTTTTTATTCGTTTCACTTCCGCTCTCGGTAAATCTTGTGGCATCTTACCTGTGGCTAAGTAATTCACCATGTCTGCGAACCATGGAACGTTAAGCTGAGCTGCCATCAATCCTTCGTCAGGGAACTCCTCTCTAACCGGTGGATTCGACATAGATAATGGGATGCGACTCAAATGATCGGCAACAAGGTTTTCGCATCCCTTCTTATCTTTAATTTCTAGGTTGAATTCCTGGAGTAATAGTATCCACCGAATCAGTCTCGGTTTTGCCTCCTTTTTGCTCATCAGAAAGCGTAAAGCTGCATGATCAGAAAAGACAACGATTTTAGTACCGAGTAAATAAGATCTAAACTTTTCTAAAGCAAAAACAAATGCAAAGAGTTCTTTTTCCGTTGTTGAATAATTTTTCTGCGCAGGATCCAAGGTACGTGATGCATAGGCTATAACATGCGGTTCCTTGTCGATTCTTTGACCCAACACTGCTCCAACGCTAAAATCGGAAGCATCGCACATTAATTCGAACGGGTGGTTCCAATTTGGGGGTTGGACGATAGGCGCGTTTACAAGCTTCTCCTTGAGTATGTCAAATGCCTCCTTGCATTTCTCGTCAAAATTGAAGGGTTGATCCTTTTGTAATAGACTGCAGAGTGGTTGCGCCAACTTTGAAAAATCCTTAATAAACATGCGGTAAAACCCTGCATGGCCAAGAAATGATCGAATATCCCTCACAGTTGTGGGGTATGGGAGTGAGCGTATAACATCTGTTTTAGCCTTATCAACAGTAATACCTTTTGAGGAAACTATATGTCCTAGAATTAACCCTTTATCTACCATGAAATGACATTTTTCATAATTTAAAACAAGGTTGAATTCAAGGCATCTTTTTAGCACATTCGTTAAGTTTAATAAACATTCTTCAAAGGAATTACCGTAAACTGTAAAGTCATCCATGAATACCTCTATACCTTTTTCGATGAAATCTGAGAAAATGCTCACCATGCATCTTTGGAATGTGGCCGGCGCATTACAAAGCCCGAATGGCATTCGACGATAGGCGAACGTGCCAAAAGGACATGTAAAGGTTGTCTTCTCTTGATCCTCGGGCGCCACATGAATTTGGAAAAAAACTGAAAATCCGTCAAGACAATAGTAGTGAGTTTTACCGGCTAATCTTTCAATCATTTGGTCTATAAAAGGAAGTGGAAAATGATCTTTTCGAGTTAGAGAGTTCAACTTCCTGTAGTCTATACAGACTCGCCAACCATTTTGGACTCTTGTTGGAACCAACTCACCTTCTGCGTTTTTAACCACCGTGACTCCGGTTTTCTTAAGGACTACATGGATCGGGCTTACCCAGTCACTATCCGAAATTGGATAGATTATATCCGCATCTAGAAGCTTTTGTATTTCTTCTTTAATTACGTCCATCATAGGTTGATTCAGGCGGCGTTGTCCTTGTCGAGATGGCTTAGCTCCATCTTCGGTTTTTACCTTATGCATGCAAGTGGAGGGACTAAGGCCCTTGATGTCTGCAACGGTCCACCCAATGGCTTCCTTATGCGCTCGCAGTACTGTTAGCAAGTCCTCCTCTTCTTCGTTTGATATCTTGGTTGAGATAATAACCGGTAGGGTCTCTCTTTCCCCTAAAAATGCATACTTTAGATGCTCATGTAATTGTTTAAGTTCGATCTTGGGTGCCTGCAATACAGAAGGTAGAGGTTTAGTTTTAGATGCAGTAAGTATTAAATCTTTATTTAATGAACAAAGATTTTCAAACTCCCTGTCTTCTTCGTCAGAATCCGTGATTTCTCTGTACAAATCATTCATGAAGTCAGTAAAACTAGTGTCAAAGAAATCATTTATGGCAGGTTCAATGACATCAACAAAATTTAAACTAGCAACATTTTCAGGATGTCTCATAACTTTGTAAACGTCAAATTTTACTACCTCACCATCGAATTCCATTGTAAGGATCCCACTTCTTACATCGATTTTTGTGTTTGCAGTGCTCAAAAATGGGCGACCAAGGAGGATCTCAGAAGAGTTGTTTGCTCGGTCGTTTTCCATGTCAATGACATAGAAATCCGTTAGGAAGATTAAATCATTTACCTTTATGAGAACGTTTTCCAGTAACCCCTCCGGGTAGATTATGGATCTGTCCGCCAGTTGTATTGTTACCCTCGTATCCTTCAAAGGCTCAGCAGAAAGTGAGTTATAAAATGAAAGGGGCATAACATTAATAGAGGCCCCTAAATCACACATTGCTCGTTTAATACCCACTTTACCTATTTTGCAGGGAATGGCGAACATACCTTGGTCCTTCAATTTTGGTGGCATCTTACGCTGGAAGACCGCCGATACATGTTCTCCTAGATTAACCTTTTCAACTCCAATAAGACGACGTTTATTAGTACATAAATCTTTAAGAAACTTAACATACCTTGGAATTTTTCGAATTACGTCGAGGAGCGGAATGTTGATCTCTACTTTTTGGAACACATCTAGGATTTCGTTTTCTTCTGCTTGTTTGTCTCTTTTCATCAATCTCGACGGGAATGGTGGTTGGACAGCATAAGGGGATGGTTTAGGGGTTGGATTTGATGTATCTTTTTCGACTGTTGGAGTTGATTTATCTTTTTGGGTTTTTACCTCTGAGGTTTTGGGTTCTATCACGGTGCCACTTCTAAGAGTGATGGCATTAACATTTTCTTTTGGGTTTATCTCTGTTTGTGAAGGGAGTTTACCTTTGGATTCAAGACGACTTACTGTTTGGGCTAGCTGACTCATTTGCTTGTCTAACTCTTGTAAGTGGATTTCGGTACGGTTCTGGAACTTCTCTTGGGATATCGCTAGTCGTTCAACCAAGGTTTCTAGAGACGTCTTTTGTTGTGGGTAGGGTTGTCTTTGTTGGTACGGTTGATTTGGCCTTTGGTTGTTCGCGTACCCATAATTTGATTGGTTCCTCCACCCAGAATTATAAGCATTCCCTATGGCGTTGGCTTGGGCGACATCATCTTCTTGAATCATCGGACAACAGTCTGTCGGATGTTCTGGGCTGGTATAGATTCCACAAAGTCTAGCTGTTTTTCTCTTATCTGCAACAAGAGTTTGCACTATTTCAGCTAATTTATCGATTTTGTTTTCTAATGAAACTGTACTTACCTCGCGAACCCTTCGAGATGGTTCGTTAGACTGATTGAATCTTTGAGAGTTGGCGGCCATGGTTGATATCAGTGTTTTAGCCGCTGTTGGTGTCATGTTGACTAAAGCTCCGCCACTTGCCGCATCTATCACCTTCATGTCCATAGGCGTTAATCCTTCGTAAAAATATTGGAGGAGGGTTTGTTCCGACAACCCATGTTATGGACAATTTGCACACAACTTTTTAAACCTCTCCCAGTATTCATACAAGGATTCAACTTCTTTTTGTTGAATGCTTAGGATGCTGCGCCTGATTTCGCTTGCTTTTACTGCAGGGAAGAACCTGTCAAGAAAAAGTTAAGCCATGTCAGTCCATGTTGTAACAGAATTAGGGGGTAAATCAAATAACCAATCTTTCGCTATATCAGCTAAGGAAAATGGAAATGCTCTAGGTTTGATTTGGTCATCGGATACTCCCTGTGGCTTTGTACTTAGACAAACCATGTGAAATTCCTTCAAATGTTTATGAGGATTTTCTGTCGGTAAGCCGTGAAAGGTAGGCAAGAGATGGATCAAACCCGTTTTTAGCACGAACGGTGTTTCGCCATTCGGGAAAGTTATGCACATAGGTTGTTGGCCATCGGGCGCCGCATTAAGTTGGCGAATGGTTTGATTTTCGTCTCCCATCGATTGGGCTCGTAACTCGATTCTGCTTCGGATGTGATTTCTAGATCGCGTTCGAGTCTCTGTTGGCGTCTTTTGTTTTTCTTTTCCCGAAGTGTTTGTGCGTTCAACTTTCGGGCTAGTGCTTCGATTTCCGGGATGAGATCAAATTGTTCTTCCGGATTGTTCTTGGTCATAAATCAAATAAAACGATATTAGTACTTTGCCGTATTCCCCGGCAATGACGCCAATTTTGACACGCGTCGTATAGTGTCAAAAATAAAACCTTAAACTCAAAATAAATAAGATTTAAATTAATATAGCGAGAGTAAGGGTCGATCCGCAGGGAATAAGAACTCTAACACCTTTCTTCTGATTTACACCAATAACCTGTAGAAAATAAAGGGGGGTTTTAGAATAGTGATTTGAATGAGAAAAATAGTAAAAACGTAAAAATAAATGTTGAGAATGAATTATGGATAGAAATAGCCTCAAGCCACGCTTTGCCACGACATCTTCGATCACTGAAGTTGATTTTTCTTCGACTTTCCTACAGGTTACAGTCTACAAGGCCCAACCCTTGTAACTTACTTCTCGTTGGTAGATTCGACTCCCAGGGCAATCCTTGAAGTTAAACTTTAGTGAATTAGCCACGACAATCGATGCTAACTCAAATCTAAGTTAGTGCTGGAGAAGCCCGTGCTCGGATATTCGTCTCGATGAGAATTGTTTCCGATTTTGATTCCCCTTAGTGGACCGCCACTAAGTTTGTTCTTAGGGAGTTGAATTGGCTACAAGCTTTTCCTCGTCCCCAACGATGGATCTAAATCACTTCAAGCCGATGCGCGCTCTCGGAATGAAACAATTGCGATGCCTAAAGATTAGGCCGATTGCCTAATCAATTTTACAGAGAATCTAAAAAAGAGTTGTTGAAGGATTGAAGTATTTTCCTAATCTCACGAGGTTTGTCGGGTTTGGCGTTGCTTTTGGCTAAAGGGAATTTAGTTAAGCATGGTTTGTGAAAAAACCATACTTAATAAAATAAATAAATAAAGAAAATGGAGAAAAGAAAATGGAGAAAAATGGAGAGCTTTATTACTCAAGGAAGAAGAGAACAATGGAAAATGATTGATGAATAATTCACCCCAAAGTGGGGTATTTATAGTAGTTGAAAAACCCTAAAAACCTAAGATGATAAATCCTAAAAAATTTAAATAAAATTACATAAGATAAATATCCAAGTTTTGAATTTTAAGATAAAAATCGGATGATAAGCTATCTTGATAAGTGGACTGATAAGTTATCAGAGTTGCTGACGTCATCTTCTAGAAGGTGCTGACGTGGCGCCCAGTCAGCATTCATGCCCTAGTTCATGCCCATGAATCTGCCCACGACTCCAGTATTTTCTGCAGCATTCCAACTTATTTCCAGCATTACGTAACCTGCATGAGAACAACATAAAAACAGCCCAATTAAGTCCTTCAAACATATATTCGATCAAAATAAGGACTAAAAACATAACCAAAATAAATACTTATCATACACCTTGCATTATCTTCATACATGATAACTTTGTATCATATCTTGTGAAAGTAAATCCACATATCTTTTGGATATGTTGGGTCAATGGTTTTAGCCAAACACATTTTTGGCTTGCCTCGTGCATAACAATTATTTCTACGACATTTGAGGAGACATCAATGAATGTTTGAAGATCTAAAGGTTGATCTTTGTATATCCATGAATATTTCTTGACCAACTAATATATGGTGCCTCAAGACCAAGAAAAGATATAATTATCTTTATTCACATCCAATAATCTTACAATAGATATGCTTTATCCATATTGAATCTTCTTCGAGATTCTTTTTACTTATCTCTATTCATAGACAAAAACACATATTTAAGTGTTCGATCTTTAGGTCGAGACAAAACCACATCTCAAGATTCTTTTTCTCAAATACTTTCACCAAATGCTTTGAATGTTCTTCATAAGTTTTCAATTTAAAGCTCTTAAGGAGTTTTAATGAAATTCAAATTATCATAATGAATCTTGATCCAAAACTCCTTTATAAAATACATAAGAAAATCTGATCATTTTTGCAATATTTCCTCAATTAGTACTCACTAATGCGATTATACCAAATGCGCCAAAATATTCAATGGGACATGTCTATATAAATTTCTTCAAAAATTTTCAAATGCTTCTAGCATTTTAAATCGTTTAAGGATAAATAGGGATCCATAAATAATTAGACGCATGTAATATATTTCATAACTGCCAAATTAATTGCATCCATCATGATGTAATTAAAACTCCCCATAAATCATAAGTCAAGTCGTATTTACTACTACTTATTTGTGCCTCACTTGCATTACACCTTTAGGTGTTTGGACTGCTAGTCCAAATTCTTCACTTTTGAAAGTTCAAAGCGTCTTTTTATATTGGCCAATCATTTCAACATCTATAGATTCTACAAGATCCTCATTTTCTTTCTTTACTTTTATAGAAGTATTCTATTTAAAATTCTTTGCAAAATCATTGTCGACAACTTTTTTATTTTCTGGTTTCATTCTCGTAGTGACATAACTCATCGAGATCTCTTCAAGAATTCAATCTTTATTTCAGGTACCTGAAACTCTTCAAGAGTTTTATAATTAGTTATGTATTGAGTCTTTTCAGGAGCACCCGCCTCCAATATATGATCATCTCATACTACTCTCTATTTACGAGAATTTTGATAATTGGAACCAATTTCAACTATCATACTTCAGGCAAGATTTACATCCATCCTCTCTAACATGTAATTAAACTTAGCATCTTTAGCTGGTATATGAGACTTGATTACTCTCATTAGGTCAGTAAATATGTCTGGCAGTTGATATACAATAACTTGAATTATCTTAAGAACTTTTAGTTCATATTCGAGAATCTATATAATGATAATTCATTTTCATTCTTTATCCATCTGATTATTCTCCCCCTGATGTTGAGAAAAATTATCTCATAAATGATTCTCCAATTAATGTTTAAGAGTTTAAACATAAAAGGAGACTCGTACTCAATATACATTCTCAACCCTTTTTATTTCCCATTTTGTGCGTTGTGGTGGAGCAATTCATATTGCACATTCAAAAATTACAAAATGAGAAATGTATGGCTTCTGACCAAAAACCAATCATAACGAGGAGTTTATTATAACTCGTTGGCTTGATGCATATAAGTGTTGCTATATGGAAACACCATATAAATAATAAATATTCTGTTCTCATAGTTTAGCTATTAAAGAGGAGGCATCCAATTGAAATTTTGTTAAACTGTATTTTTCATAATTAATAGGCTTCGTATCAATTGATGTAGCCTAAAATATAAACCCACCAGCTTTTGCAAGACGAATAATCTAACTGCATAATCTGAATCTTTTTATAATCGATCTCACAAACTTCTGGTTGTAAGTTGATAAAACAATGTAGATGCATCTGTTAAAATCATATAAAACTTTCCACATTTGCGAATATATGAGCCCATATTTCATTCAGATAAGCAAGACATGCAGTCTCAGCTTTAGTACAAGAACTTCAAGTTCTTTTGGTAAATAGGATCTTAATCATTTCCTTTGAGAACAAGCAACACAAAAACTTCGTGTTCTTTCAATAAGTTGAATTTAATCAATTCCTTTGAGAACAAACATCACAAGAACTTTAGGTTCTTTTAATAAATGTGCATATAAATCTCATTAGCTTTTGGATAATTATTGATCAGGATGGTCTAACCGGTCATACCAACTATATACAAGCGTGTATATACATTTCTAAATTTCGTAAATTTCTAGTTTACCGTAACATGTGATTCAATCTCACTCGTACATGTCTAGTACGATCATCAAAATTGTTCCTTTGAATATGAATATATTTAGCTCTTTCGGAGATTTTAATGGAAATTATCTTTTGGTAGCAATGTATAGTTTTTCTAGAGCTTTCAACTGACTTTTTGGCTACTAGAATTTATATTCGTATTGGCTCATTTCAAATGCCAATTGATAACATATGTTATCTATAATTCTCAAAGAGATATTTTGCGAACTCATATTGCTCTCTTAAAATTTTCACTCGTAATGGTGACAATATTATTACTATTAGCGGTAATTATTGTAGTATTCGCAATTCTGCACTTTTTATAATGTAATCTCTCAAGAATTTATTGCTATTCTAGAACATTAATATTTTCAGTACTTCGAGATATAATACTCATATTACTCCCTTGCATTTAAATGGGAAAATATATCTTATACTTATGTTAAGCATAAAACGTCATCATAGATTGTATTTGACACATAATCATGTTAAACAAAATAAATAAATATCATAATATATAAATATAAATATAAAACGTAAATAATTAATGTGTGTAAAGTAAATAAACATAAAGAAAAATAAATAAAAAGATAAATAATTTCTTCAAAATTATGAGAATAATTAGAAGATGATTTATTCCCTTCGAGGGTTTTAAGGAAATCAACAACGTCCAAATGAGTTGGACCAATATCATCTTCGTCATTTTTCGCAAACAAATTTGCTTCTATTTTCTTCTCTTTATCATTCAATGATTGTTGATTTTTCAACGTACGACAAGTACAAAACCAATGATTTATAATATCACATTGGTAATAAAAAGATTTTACTTCATTATAATGATCTTTATCACTCTTGTCATCCTTATAACTTCACTACCGTTGGGTAGGAATATCCTTAAAATAACCATATTTTTCATGTTTATATTCATGGTTTCAATCACGATCACAACTTCTAATGTGACTTTTATTCTTTCCATAATATAATCTCACATTCACTTCAGGGAATGGAATAGAGCCAGTGAGCCTTTGAAACCTTTTCACATATTCTTATCACAGAGAATAAAGATTTAATCCTCGTACGCGACATTGTTAAATCAGTCCACAAGGTCCTTTAAAAATCTCTTTTGAGACCAATAGCCTCGCAGAACGGGATGTCCAACCAATATACTTAGATTATATCGAAGTTATGTTACCAATTAAATTGTAATTTACCATGTTTGCATTCTCTTTAGAGAATGAAACGGATCCAATAATTGCATAGAATAAACATCATGCTTGCATTCACTTCAGGAAATGCCTCATCATTGATAATCGCACGGAATAAACATCATGCTTGCATTCACTTCAAGAAATGACTCTCACAAAATCTTTTAGGATCAAGACGACTTTTTTCGTAACTTGAACTTGGGAGAAGTTTATAGTCAATTTTTCGACAAGGAAGAATGATTACTTTTGAGCAAATATAGACTTTATAACAATCTTCTTGTAGATTCAAAATCATAATGATCTATCGCACTTTAAAATTGTATTTTAAAAGATAAAAATAAAAATAGAGTTTACCAATATTGATTTTCGCCTTAAAAGACAATGTAGACGTAGCAAATGAACCAAGGAATCTTCTCATAATCTTTTTTACGCCATGCCTCTTTCCAACTCATTTAAAGACATGTAAAACTCAAAGCACGGTTAAAATATCAATTCTTATCAATAGAATAAAATAAATTAATATTGATCTTGAGAAATTAATAATATAATCTTATGAATAAAAGTAAGAAAAAAACATATGATTTAAACATAATCTTACGCTGCTTGGAGTTTACCTTTTTTATCCTTCCTCTAAACTCTAAAGTTTGAACTCATCAAAATCATCTTTTTTTGTAATCGTCAACATGAACAATTTACTCTCGGTAATTATTAAGCGCTTGTGTCGTGGTATATAACCACCGCCTGTTAATTTGAGCTAATACGCAGTTCATATCATTTCTCAAAGGTTGATTTACACAGTGCATACAATGGTGCATTTATACAGCTGTTTTAACAACATTCCCGCCAAATCTAACAACATTGAATAAAACCCTAACAACCTTGAATTGCTATAACAGAAAGCTGATGACTCAGCTTTCCTCTAGAGTATTCTGATATTCCTCTAGAGTTTTCTAATATTTCCGCCGCTTCTTAAGTTTCCTGAAGTAAAAGAAACAGATCGAACACAGAGCTGAAATCGAAACTCTTCAAAACTTGCAGTAGGGTTTGCCTTAGTGAATATATCTGCAACCTGTGCAGCAGCGGGGATATAATTGACTTGTAGAGTACGAGCCATGACCTTCTCCCGAATGAAAAAGAGATCAAGATCAACGTGTTTTGTTTTCGCATGCAAAACAGGATTTGCAGCCATCGCAACGGCACTTGTGTTGTCACTCCAAAGGACTGGTGGTTGAAGAAGCTCAATGTGCATGTCATGAAGAATAGCCTGGAACCAAAGAATATCAGCAGCGACATCAGCAAGACTTCGAAATTCAGCTTCAGCAGTGGACCGGGAGACGGACCTTTGCTTGCGTGAGCTCCAAGATACAAGGTGTGGGCCGATGAAAGTACAGTGACCCGAGATAGACCTCCGATCATCAGGGTCACTACCCCAATCGGCATTAGAGAAGGAGTGCAGTGTATAGGTAGATGACGGCTGCGATGTAAACCAGAGACCAAGATCAAGAGTGCTTGTAAGATATCGTAGAACTCGTTTGACAGCCATCCAATGAAGAGCAGTAGGACGTTGCATGAATTGAGCAATTTTATTGACTGAGAAAGTGATGTCTGGACGGGTATGGCATACATATTGGAGGGAGCCCACAAGGCTTCGAAAATCAGAGGCCCGTTCAACAGGTGCAGTAGTATCTTTATGAAGCTTGACAGTAGAAACCATAGGAGTTGGAGCAGTGGTGAGGTCTCGAAAGTCAAATTTAACCAGCAATTCTGTAATATACTTCCGCTGAGAAAGGAGTAGACCATCAGATGTACGAATCACCTGGATACTAAGGAAAAAATTCAGCTCCCCAAGATCCTTTAAGGAAAATTTGTGGTGCAAGTGCTGAACCACTTCAGCAATGTGTGATGAAGAAGACCCTGTAATGAAGATATCATCGACGTAGACAATGATGTATGTCATAATAGAGCTAGCAGAATAAACGAACAATGAAGTGTCAGCATTAGAGGAGCGAAAATGCAGGGATTGAAGAAAACACTTGAGCTTGTCGAACCAAATTCGAGGGGCTTGTCGGAGCCCGTACAAAGCTTTCTTGAGCTTGCAGACGAGTTGAGTGCCATCAGCAGCAAGTTGCTGAAATCCATCAGGCTGAAGCATATGACATCTTCATCGAGATCGCCCTTTAAAAAGGCGTTATTAACGTCCACTTGACATATTTCCCAGGAATGAGTCACATCTAGGAAAAGAAGAAGATTCACAGTAGAGGCTTTGACCACAGGGCTAAAGGTTTCCATATAATCACACCCTGCAAGTTGAGAGTAACCCTTCGCGACAAGGCGCGCTTTGTAACGGTGAATGGTTCCATCTGCAAGCCGTTTAATCTTGAACAGCCATTTACACCCGATTGCACGACGATCATGAGGCAGTGAAACGAGATCCCAGGTATCATTGGCAATTAAAGCATCATACTCAGCATTAACTGCAGCTAGCCAATTAGGGTTTTGCATGGCAGTATGTACGTCCACATGAATGTCATCATCAAGGTGAAGGTGATATGCTTTAGGTTTAAACACTCCAGCTTTGCTGCGAGTAACCATAGGGTGGGAATTAGGGGGAGAGGGAGGAGGTACAACGGAGGAGGTAGCATGGGGAGGTTCAACAGTGGTGTGTGGGTCATCTTGAACTGTAAAGATTGTTTGTGAGATAGTAGGTAAGGATGGTTCAGGTGTAGGTGGATGTTGAGGTAGTGTAGGTGGGATAAGAGATGTTGTAGGAGGAAGAGGGTCAGCAACAGAATTTGAGGTGTCGGTATTAGTGGACAAGGTGGTGGATGTGGGTGGGACAGTAGGTTCAGAAGGGGTATCTGGAACAATGTGGAGGATGGAGGATAGATCATGTGATGGTGAGGAGGAAGGTGAAGTAGCAGATGTAGGAGTCTGAAAAGGAAACACTAATTCATGGAAGCTGACGTTTCTCGAAACAAAGATGCGACCAGTGGTTTGATCAAGACACCAATAACCTCTATGCAAGGGGGAGTAACCAAGAAACACACAAGCTCGTGATCTGAAATCCAGTTTATGAGTGTTATAGGGTCGAAGATGAGGGTAGCAGAGGCAACCAAATACCCTTAGAAATCGATAATCAGGCTCCTTGTTGTATAACATTTGAAAAGGAGATTGTCCAGCAAGAACTTTGGAGGGCATTCTGTTGATTAAGAACACAGCACTGAGAGTGGCATAGGACCAGAAATGAAGGGGAAGGGAGGCCTGGGCGAGCAATGTAAGTGCTGTTTCAACTATGTGCCGGTGCTTCCTCTCAACCACACCATTTTGAGAGGAAGTATGGGGACAAGTAATGCGGAGCTGAACCCCTAATTGTGCCAACAAATTGTGAAGAAACCGAAACTCTCCTCCTCCATCAACTTGCACTGCTAACAAATTCTTCCCAAACTGATTTTTTATTAAATTGTAAAACTGACTAAAGGCATTACACGCATCAGACTTCTTTTTAAGTAAAAATAACCAAGTATTGCGTGAATACATGTCAATACAAGACATATAATAAAGAATAGACATCCGAGGCCACTGAAGCTGGTCCCCAAATATCAATCTCAACTAGCTGAAAAAGAGAAGTGTACACCGTAGAAGACTCCTGAAACGGTAGAGAGTGGCTCTTGCCTAAGTGACACGCATGGCAGAAGGAGTCCTTGGGCGGTGTAAATCGTTTATTCAAAGCAAGACTAACAACTTCAGATGAAGGGTGGCCCATCCGATTGTGCCAAAGCCAATAGTCAACCGAGGAAGAAGAAGAACACGCATGCATGGAAGGAAGGTGCTGAGGAAACTCATAAAGACCATTAGCTTGGACCCATCTCAGCAATACAGAACCTGTACATTCATCCTTAATACCACAAGAAGATGCATGGAATTCAAAGAAAACATCATTATCGGATGCAAATTTTGAAACAGATAACAAGTTGCGTGTGATATCAGGTACAATAAGTAGTTGATCAAGGAGTAAAGAACGAGAACCAGTGGGTAAGACACCTTGACCAACGTGTGTGATTGCGAGGGACGAGCCATCGCCAATATGAGCTTTACCTTGACCTGCATAAGGCTGAGGGGACTGAATCTGAGAGGTGTCACGGGTAACATGGTGCGTGGCACCTGAATCAGGGTACCAGACCCCTGGAGTAGCAACAAGGGAGTTGACTTGTGGATTCTCAGCAGAGGGGGAAGGGCCAGCATCAGTAGCAACATAAGAAGAGTAGCCTTTTTCCGGATCAGTGTGTGTGCAACAACAATTATGGGCCTCAGCAGTGGATTTCTGAGAGCTTTGATAGTTTTGATTGAACCGATACCAACATCGATCGGCAAGATGACCCAGCTTGCCACAAATTTGACATTGAAAGCGCGGTCTGCCCTTGAATCGGCCGCCAGTACCGGCATTCGATGCAGCACGTCCACCTTGAATACTCTAGAGGAATATCAGAATACTCTAGAGGAAAGCTGAGTCATCAGATCCAGAAGTGTAAGTAGCATCAGATCGAGAGTCAGATCGAGAGTCAGAACCAAGTGTTGTATTATTGATTCCCACCGAAAGACGTAGAGGTAGGGGTGGGAATTGTCGGGTACCCGGGATTCGGGTACCCAGAAAACCGGGTACCTCATTAAACGGCCCGTGTCCCGGCCCATTATATCCGGGTACCCGGGATTCGGGTACCCGTAAAATTCGGGTACCGGGTACCCGGTTCATATTTTTTTTAATTTTTTTTAATTTTAAAATTGAGTGTAGGAGTTAGCCCCGGTAATGTCCCGGTATACCACGACACTAATCTGAAGGTCATCGACAGAAGAGTGAGACTTACAGAGCTGGTCTTAAGGTGTTTGATATGTAGCCTCAGTGTACTTGCTGATGTGCTTGTTGGAACAGATACTGAAGTCAAAGAAATCTTTACGATTCAAAAGAAAGCTAGATTTACAGACATTATGGAAGTTAACCCATTTTAGCACACAAAAAGAATATAATACAAACACAAAAATATTTAAAAAAAAATAAACTTAAAACTTAAAAGAATATAATACAAACATAGAAAAAAAATGTAGGGATTTAAACTTAATTTTAGAGTAAAAATATTAAGAAACATAAAATAAAAATATAATTTTAAATATAAAAATATATATTAAATTTTATCGGGTCGGGTACCCGGTAAGGAAAAACTCTCGGCCCGTGTCCCGGGAAATTTGCCGGGTCGGGTACCCGGCCCGGTCGGGTAATTTTTTTCGGGAATTACCTGGTATTTTTGTTTCGGGTCGTCGGATTTTCGGGTCGGGTCAATCGGGTCGGGTATTTTCTCCCACCCTACGTAGAGGATCTTCAAGTCTCGTCTCAGCATCAGTGAGCAAAGAAACAGCTCCATCAAAGGTGTACGGATCCTTACTGCAGTGATGACAGCTACAACGAATTCGAATTCTGGGGGAAGGCCATTGAGAATGGTGGCCACTTGTTCAAGTTCAGAGATTGGACTCCCACACACAGCAAGTAGATCGCAGATTTCCTTAATCTGGGCAGTGTATGCACTAATGGACAACGATCCTTTCTTAAGAGATCGCAGGCGAACATGAAGATACATGACTCGCGTTGTAGAAAGGCTAGAGTAACGAAGAACAAGGGTTTTCCAAATGGAGGATGAAGATTCAGAACCAACTAGATGTGGAAGAATGGAGGTACTGACCGTGGAGAGAAGCCATGATGCTAAGGAGCTGTCCTGTTTGAAGAACCGTTGATAGGGAGGGTTGGGAGATTTGGATCCATCAGCTGCCACCAGAAATTTCGCCGGAGGAGTGTATTCTTCATCAAGGTAATGTTCAAGGCCTTGCCCTCGTACCATGAGCAGGACCTGTTGACGCCATAGCAGGAAGTTTGTATCATCAAGCTTAACACTGATTTGCTTGTTGAAAAATCCTTGAGAGGACTCATTAGGTACATTGGAATCAGAGGCAACAGAAGAATCACCGTCGGCAGGCATGGTGAACAAGAAGGAATGGAAGAAAAAGGAATCGATCAAAGGTGATGAAAAGGGAGAACCAGGATCATAGAGGCGAATGATACCATGTTAATTTGAGCTAATACTCAGTTCATATCATTTCTCAAAGGTTGATTTACACAGTGCATACAATGGTGCATTTATACAGCTGTTTTAACAGCATTCCCGCCAAATCTAACAACATTGAATAAAACCCTAACAACCTTGAATTGCTATAACAGAAAGCTGATGACTCAGCTTTCCTCTAGAGTATTCTGATATTCCTCTAGAGTTTTCTAATACCGCCTTAGAAGCAAAACTCCTTATGATTGGTGTAACCTTTGGAATAGACATCGCTTGACAAGAATCACGGTAATTGAGCAAGATCGTGCTAATAACGTGTTATAAATAAAATAGAGAAGAACAAGAATAATAACGAAAAACAAAGAGATGAGAGAAAGAAGGGATTCATATTATTCTCAAAAATTAGAATTGTGTATAATGCCTTCATCTATTTATAGACATAAGAAGTACATAATACATTAAATTATATTTAATAGAAATAATATTTCTAATAATAAATAAATCAAACTCCTCAAATAAAATTCTAATCATGATAGACATCCACATAAAAAAATATTCATAACTATAAATATATTTTTATTAAAATAAAATACAAAATCTCTACTTAAAATTAATATTAAAAAACTAAAATTCCGGTATTAATCAAACCAAAAATCAATAGACAATCGAATTGAACCAAATCATATACACCTTTGATTCCGTATATATAACAACTCTGCGATATTCGAAGTTTCTAGACTGGGCCGAAACCATAAATTCTCCTCCTATTTTCCTCGTCTTTCAGCTAGAGTTTTGCTTCACATGGGACATAGCTGTCTGGTTAGGATCTGCAACCACCTTCGATTCTGATTTTCCTCCCTCATTATGCCCCGGTATGGATATTTGTCAATTTATTCAATTCACAAGAAATTTACATTTTCCCTATGAATTTTTTATCAATGTTTATTTGGATTCAAATTTGCAGATATTACTGTGATTATTGCGACACTTATTTGACCCACGACTCTGTAAGTTTTCTGAGTTTTTTTTGTTACATTTCTTTTTCCATCTTCACCTGTTTATGTTAACTATTTTTTTTTTTGAAATTTGGCAATGTTTATTATCTGGGTCGTCGAGTTAAAAAAATAGCTGACATTTGTTTGGGGGTTTCAAATTTCAGCCATCGGTTAGAAAACAACACAATGCTGGGTACAAACACAAGGTAATTATTAGAGATTTTTCTTTTGTATCTTGTTTATGTATTTATCTTGTTAGTTATTCGTTTTTTTGTGGATTCTTTCTGGAAATTTAGGCAAATGTCAGAACCTACTATCAGCAATTCGAGGAGCAACAGACCCAGAGCTGAATCAAGGAACATCTTGGCCAAGCTGCAGCTTTCAATCAACATCTAATGGTTCAAAGACCCAGACTTCCTGTTCTTCCAACACCTGTTATTCCCCTTCCGAGGGGTGCACCGTTACCATTGGTCCCAGGGATTAGGCCCCCTGTTCTGCCGAGGCCGGTTCCAGGTGCTCCAGGTAAGATTCGAGGCTTATCCGCTTTGTTAGTGTTGTTGCTTATATGAGGTGTGGATATTTGGTTAGTGAACTTATAGGGTCATAAAAAATTTTGCTTACCCATTTTGTTACAATGAAATGAAGATGTTGTTTTATATCATAATATGTCATATACTTTATCTCATGATACTGACATCTTTCGAAGCCTGGCACCAACTTTTCTTTTCTAGATCTCAATTGCACACATAGGACGGAATCTATCTATATTTTTTTCTTTTCCGGTGATGTTGCCAGGTTATGCTCCTGTTCCAGGCATGCCACCAATGATAGCACCACCTGGTGCTCCTTCCTTGCCTGGTCAAGTAAGCGGCCTTCCACAGCCTCCTACATTGGTTCCGCCATCAACAGTTTCTGGAACTGCAACGACGCCCACTTCTTCTAATGGAGCACCCACCACGGTGACACCTTCACTGTATCAGACCAATCCTGCTGCCCCAGCAAGTGGAGGGATTGAGAATTTCAATGCCAGTGCACAACCTTCTGAAGCAACTCATGTTTGTATGCTATTGAATGTGAAGCTTTCCAATGAGTAACGGTGTATGGGAATGAATTCCTGTTCTCAAACTGTTTTAGACCAATGCAGAAATTCAAAGCTGGCTTATGTTTTCGCCTTTTGGGATTATGCAATAGTTGGCTGACACAATCTGTATTGCACCAAATAATGTAAATAGGTCATCATTCTTCACTCTTCAAAAAAAAATTTCTTCAATTTTTTTCAATTTATATTTTTACTAATATTCTTTGTTATGATAAAGTTTGCAATGTAACACGAAGGATCAGCTGAAGATATCATGTGAGATCCTAAAAACATCATAATTGTTTTTTCTGTTTTCTTAAGATTGCATTACTCATAATGAGGAATCATACCTTATAATTTTTAGTCTAGACCTTATGATTCTAGCTTATTGTGCCTCTCTTTGATAGCTTTTACTGTTATCATACTCCTTTTACAGGCAATCAGAGCCAACAAGCATTGTCCCGAGTCCAATGATAATATTTCATGCGGCAATTATTTTGGTGCTGAATTGTGGATAGTTTTGTACTGCCATTACAGTTTTATATTAAGCTGAATTGTGGGTAGATTTGGATTGTAATGCTGTTGAATGCTGCTGACAGTTCTCGTATCTGCTATTTGTGAAGAAATGAAATAGTACAGGCTGCCACTTGACGATTTGTTATTAATACATCGGAATAAATAATGCAGATGCTTAAGGGATCTTTTCAGTAGCCTTATTTTCTGCTTCTATTTGCAATTGCAATACGTCTAATCATCTTTTGCATCATGTAGATATCATTTCATACTCAAATGGCGTAGATGAGAGCCCATCTATACAAAAGAAATTATATACAAAGAGCTTGAGGAAGATTCATGAAATCATCCATAAGATGCATATGTCAGGTCGATTTTGAGAAACATGCAAAACATAGCAGAGTGCTATACATACTATCCACTGGATAGTATCCATTGCACAATTTTGCTACATTGTTTACATATGATGAAAACTAGCATAAAGACTAACAGAACTACAGAAGATTGACCTCACAGATCTTCAACTTGAGCCTTGCTGATTTCAGAATTGTTCCATGACAAGTTTTCGCATGAAGTCTTCAGGTGCTGCAAAGGATCATCAGGTTAGAAATGAATCAGTTCCTCTATTTTAGGATATTTTAACCAAAACTGGACTGGAAATGGTGTATATATTACCCGAGCCACCAATGAACAGCCTGAACTGACCTAGAGCTTGCCTGACAAACATCTCAATTCCACTCACTGCAGGGACTCCAACCTCAGCAGCCTCTTTCAAGAGTCATGTGATTCTAGGAGTGTAAACCGCGTCAAAAACCAAGTCATATGCTCTCAAAGCCTCCTGAACAAGCATGAAATATGAAGGATATGTTGATGAGTGAATTTGATTTGTATAATGAGAGAAGCACCTTTGACACAGGACTTTGATCTGAATTGGGTTCCATTCCAACAGCTGAAGAATTTGCAAGGATCGCTCCTGTCTCCGGGCGGAACTTCTCTAAAGTTTCATATGGCAACGCTTCCCCAGAAACCGCATTGGCGAGGGATTTTGCTCGCTCTTGTAGGGCAAAGAATCCATGACAAGGATGTCAAGCTCCACAGAAACCAGAAAGAAATGGCACGAAGGGAAGACTGGTAAGATAATCTTTACCATAATTGCGGTTGAAAATGACAATTCTGGCTCCTTTGTATTTAGCACCAAAAGCTATTGCTCTTCCTGCACCTCCTGCTCCAATCAAAACAAATGTTCTACCAGATATCGGAGAAGTACTATGGCATGCTTCATTTCTGCTTACCTGCCTTTCTATTCTTGTCAAGGAAATACAGATAAGTGATCTTTACCATAACTGATTATACTTGAGCTCTATTCTATAGGCTGGCGATCGCCAATGAATTACGAAACATACATCATCTCATGTACCTCTGAGTGCTTCCTCTATAGCAGAGATAGAAGCTTCACAGTCTGTGTTATAACCAATCAGCTTCCCATCCATTGGCCTCCTTACAATAGTGTTTACTGCTCCTATGGACTGATTGTCAAAGAATGTCGCATGCAGTCAGAATCTACATTTTTTTACCGATATATATGCAGTTGCAGTGAAATCGAAGGTCCTCCATGTTATTCATTGGATGAGTCTCCACTGGGATCAAGTCGGTCCATAGCCAGTTTTAACTTCTTCATTCCCTTGTATCAAGGGCAGGGATCGATGGCCGACTCGATTTTTCACCTGTTCGTTTACAGAAAATCTAAAGCCAATACAAAAACAAAAAGTTTACAGACCTTTGCCAGTGGATGGACCTCATCACAGCACCTGACTGCTGCTTCCTTGTGTGGAATTCCGACACTGCGACAAGAGCCTCGGATTAGAAATTTAAACATTTTCCTCTTCCCTTTAAATGGTTACATTTTTATATACCTGAAGCCTGCAAAGTCGGGGCCTGAATAGGTTTCAAAGAACTCCTCAATATCATCAACAAGCATAGGAACATAAATTCCATTATATCCCACATGTCTGAAAGTAGGGTTGTGAAGAATAGGGCCTTTACTATGAGCAACTGGATTTGAGATGACACCGAAAACTTTCGTATCCGTGTTCATATATTCAAGCCTGTAAACTTGTCGAAGACTGAGAAGAGAAGGCAATCCGGGGACCGGTTTTCCTCCGAGAGACCCATATACCAAAAAACCACCGAATTTCGGTGCTAAAAGTTGGCTTATGAGACCTTTGCTGCTAACTGCCATAGCAATAAGTGGCATCTGATGAAGACAACACACAGATTCACCCACCATTCAAGAAAAAAAAATCTCCTTATTCTAGCACACTATTGAAAATTGAATTTTTTGTTCCTCCTCCGTAGTGAGTACCTGACAGTGAGTTAGAACTGTAAAAACCGGTGCTAAATCTGTAATGTAATCAACACATATGTGGAGCTTGATAACATCGGCACCGGTGGCCTGCATACATGCAATTAAATCAGCAAGCTTTTCAACCGAATGCTTCCCACCATTCACATAGTTGGATACTATGATCCTGCTATTCGAACGGTTGTTCAAGTATTCTGCCATATCGAGCTCACAAGCTACCTGGAAATATGTTTCAATTCAACTGTGATCAAAATCGATACTTTCTTCTCCGACAAGTTATTATATAACAAGAAGTTTTACTCGGCACGAAATCCAGAAAGTGTCGAAATTCGAATCAGATGAGTACCTCGTAGTCCATTTCGACGAATTCGACATCGAGCTCTAGTGCCCTTTTCAAAACTTTCAAGCAAGTGTTGTGGCAACCTATCTTGCCCGAGGTCCGGGAGGATTTCAGCCTGTAATCAAGAAATGGTAACTAAACACTGTTGGAATCTGTCCATGTAGCAGCACTGTAAAAGGAAATCTTACAGCCAGTGGACTGGTCGGCCATTTTCTATAATCAGAGAAAATAGTGTGTACTATTAATTAAATGCCAGACATTTGCTTTTAATACAACCGTGCATTATAGATCTCCGCCACATTCAGAACTTCACGTGTTCCTCTTACCAAAAAAAAATCCCACCTATTAGAACTGGTATATGGGATATGTCTTTGATATCAGAGATTTATACGTACGTTCCTTGGGATCATTAATTAATTAAGATCATCATCCACATGGGATGAGAAGAGTTCATAAGATAGTTTATTAATACTTAGAGTTTTTTCTTTCAACAAATTAAACCCGAGTTTTTTAGAATGAATAACATATATTTTACTGAAACTATTAGTTGAGTTTATTAATATTTAGAGTTAACATATTAAGAATAACAAATTAAATAATGAAATTATGACGTGGATTGTATATATGATATTGACCATGTTTGGTAAATAACAGTTTGAGTCAAAATTAGAGGTTTGACCGGTCAAATCCGCTAATTTGAATGTTTAGAATATAGTGGATTGGGGTGAAACATCTAATTTAAAAAAAACTGCTAATATAAGCCTTTTGAAATTAGAGGTTTACATAAGAGTTATAAAGATCATTTTACCTTTAAAAAATATAAAAAATCTCCAATTAACCTAATTTTAACATTTTCTATTTTAATTCTTCACCCTCACGTATTTACATTGCGACGTTTGTAAACTAGTATTTTTTTTCTTTTTATTCTCACACATTTATATTTGTATTTAAATGCAAGAATTAATTAAATTGTATTAAAATAATTATATAAATAACAAATTAATATATAGATCCTTCAAATATGCTTACTAATGTTATACTAAAAACTATTTTTTATAATCTAATTAATATACAAAATATTGATAACTAATAAACTATTCAAACAAATATCGAAGATAATCATGTTCTTATATGTCATTTTGCTTGTTTAAATACTCAAACAGCTATCGGCTATTTGTTAATTTTACCAAACAATTTTATACAATTAGCCAGTTAAATTAGTTGATACAATCAGCTATCAACTAATGTAATTTGCTATCAGCTATCCGCTAATTGCTAAACATGACCATTGTTTAGAAAATGATAAAAACTTTTTTTGTAATAATGAAAAAAATAACAACTTTATAGGGTAGATTTAATTAATTTTAGTTTTAAAAATATGAAAGTCAAAATACATTTGTTTTGCATGTATAATGCTCTTACCAATACCATGTTTAACATAGTGTATATATTATATTTTGATACACATGTTGAGTAAATAAAATATTATATTTTTTTAAATTTAAATTTTAAATGATTAAATCTAAAACTTTAACCCTAAACCTAAAACTTTAACTTTAAATCTTAAATTTTAAACCCTACAACTTAAACCTCTAAACTCTAAACTTTAAATCTAACAAATTTCTGTAAACTTTATTTTTTCATGTATGAAATATCACTCAAGGTAATCCGATGTTGACTTTTTTATATATATAAAAGAATAAGAAATTAAGAAAGTAGGTGGAGTTATTTTAGCATACATCACTGCTTACAGGACCAATTTGCAAGAGCTAACTAGGCCTGTAAACAAATCGAACGAATACGAATGAGAGTGTGTTCATGTTTGTTTGTTTAACTTTAACCGAACGAATACAAACAAGGGTGTATTCATGTTCGTTTGTTTAACTTTAACCGAACAAAAACGAACATAGACGTACACTAAATTTCTTGTCCGTGTTCGTTCATTAAAGAATGTAGCTTGTTCGTGTTAGTTTATGTTCGTTCGTTTGAATGATAAACGAGCACAAACGAACATATATAACGGGTTAAATATTTAATATTTTGAGTTAATTCGATTAATTCAGTTAATTAACCAATTTTAAACCAAATTAATCGATAATTGAAATTTGAAAAAACTCTTAATCATTAACCAAAACCTAAAATTATCTAATAGATTAACCAATTTTGTTTTGGTTCGGTCGGTTAGTTCGGTTTAACCGGACAATAAACATCACTAGACATATGTGAATAAACATAAATGAACGAACATAAACGAACAGATTACCAAACGTTCACGAACATAAATGAACGAACAAGCTCATTGTTTGTGTTCGTTCATTTAACAAAAAATCTTGTTCATGTTCGTTCGTTAATAAATAAACGAACATAAATGAACTTCCCGCCGAATGATTCACGAACGGTTCGCTGAACGTCCAGTTAATTTACAACCCTATTTGATACTCATAATTTATTTTAGAATATTATTTCTTTTTAGATTAAACCAGTCTTATCAATTTAAAATTGGAAAAATAAAAGATTTGTTGATGAAAAAAACTGAAAAGTATCACAGAAAATTGAGTTAAATTCAACAATCTCTATAATATTAAACTGGTCGGATCGGATCAGTTATTTTTAAACACCCCTACGTAGAAGGCTGAGTGGGCTCGTGCCCACCCTGAATTTTTTTTAAAGTTCATACATTTGATTTTGATTTTTTTTAAGCTGTTATGAATTAGTCCTTAAATTTTTTATATGTTTATGATTTGTTTCCACCTGACATTTTGAGATTTTTTAACTTGTTGATTCCCTCGAAAATATTAAAATATTTCTGGATCCGCCGCTAAGAGATATGAATAATATTTTACCTGAAGGAGACAATTGCAGGAAGAGTTCGTGGCTTAATAATCCGGTCAAGTACATGAGAAAGGCAAGGGACAGCCATGGACGCCATGCAAACCTCCACAATATCTGCACCTTCTTCCTTTTCTTTCTCCATGGACGCCACCATTTCTTCCATGCTCTCACATTCCAATGGCGTGCACACCGCGACACCGTTCTTTGCAGCCATATACGCCGGCCGAATCGAGAAGAAGATAGTTTAAAAAGAGGGGAAAAAAGGGGTATCAGCTCAACTTTGCTTGTTTGAGCTTTCAAAATGTGAGTATGCATGACTTTAAAGAGGGAGTACGAATGTCTTTATGAGGAGAACATAATGGGGTCTTGCACATGCCCTTCAAAATTTTGTAAATTTATCATTTGATTTTTTAGGGCGTAGGTTTAAGGATTTGGAAAGGAGATAATTAAGGTGTCATAATCTTGGCCGTGTACGTGGTCCCTAAACTATTGAACCAATAAAGAACAAAACCCTTTAATTGTCCACTAATCAAAATATCCGTGCCTTAAATTCTTGGCACACCGGTGCACGTGATTTACCATCCCTGCACCTTTATCGTACTCCCATTATGGCCCACTTTAAAATAATAAATTTAAGGTTTAGAGTTTAAAGTTAGATGTTATGAAGTATGGTGCATTTTTTAGAATTTAAGGTTTAAGATGTAAAAATTAAGATTAAGGTTTAGAATTTAATTTTTAAGTGATTTTTAGTGTGAGACATAAGAAGAGGCATGATTAGGTGCAGAAAATTTTTATCCAATAAATGTGAGCTTCTGATTTACCATAGATAGCTAGAGGAACTTCAAGCAGCAGCAACAGCATATAGGCTATTACAAATGCCCATTGTCTTGTATTATTAGCATTCAGACACGTCTCTTTAGAAAACAACATAACTTTTAGTTCATACGGTTTGCATGCAATCGACATGAGACTAATGGCAATAAACAGAGCATAATGATTTAGAAAGACTTTCAGCACAAGGCCATTAGTGTGATGTTGTTGAATTTGGTGAGCTCGGGTTCAGCCTTCCCGTTTCTTCCTTCGGACTGATGAGCATCCTTCGGACCTCGTACTGAAATCTCCTGTAATTGTGATTTCGGTATGGTTAAATCTCATACAATGAGAAACATGTTGGATGATTAGAATTTTTATGTTTAGTTTTGCACTTAACTGCCAAGGGTAATGATCTCCGATCATCATCGTGTCGCCTTCATCATCGGTATAGCTTACATCCCAGCCGCTGCTTCCATCAACCAATCGTCCTTTGAAATCAAACATGCGGTCGAGCTCACCTATGAGCTCTTTATATCCATCGAATCGAGTGAGATCAACTGATCTTCCGAGTGCAGTCCCGTATTTGAGTACCTATAAGAGAAAGGAATGTTCTCAGAATAAACTCATAGGAACAATCAATTTAACAATAATTCAGGCTGCCAAAACTGAAATACGGAGGAAACAGGCTACGACTGATATCGATATGCATTTCAACTTAGAAGGTACCGGTACCTTGGCACAACTCCGGTTACTAACAGAGGAAGATGTACCCTTAGAAGGTTCTGAAACTGTTGACTGAGATGTTGGAGGAATAGAACAAAGACTTTCAAGCTCACTTGAAGTGAAATGTTGGGGTGAAGGGGGGCTCGGTTGACCGATAATTAAATTTACTCCGAAAAGCATGTATGCATGACCACCATTCGGTTCACACGATGATGTTTGAGAATTGGCATTTGGAACTGAAAACTTTCTGCTAGCAAGAGCATCTTCATGAACTCTGTCATTAGAGAATGTTGGGAGCCAACTGTTATGAAGACCAAAACTTGCTACTTCACCACTGGAAAAGCTTGTTGTGCCACAGACCGGCATCTGTCGGTTCTGCATCAGCTGTTGCATAGAGCCCCAACCGTGATTTAGTGGGCGAGTATGTGGTATCGGTTGTCTTAGTGCACCGGATTGATTACCATATGTGTCACTATCTTCTTGACCTTGCAAGACCCCTGAGATACTTTGAGATTCATGATTAATTGAACCATGCAACATGCCTGGTAAGGAATAAATCATGATCAGAATCTACAAAGTCCGACAACGACAATGTTTATTATAAATTTGAAACTAATATGCTCAAATTCAAGATTCAGAACTGGAAGGAAACTCCTTATAGTATGCAGAATCCAGACACTGTGTATAGTTACTAACCATCCGTTAGCAGGCTAGAAAGCCCAGGGGATGATGCATCATCGGTACGAGCCTTCTTTCGGTTATGCAGAATGGAAGGTTTCTTCCTCTTAGTGAATTCCATTGGTTCTATGTTCCAAGGACAAACTCTTTCAGGAAGCAAAATTGCACCTGCTGTGGGATCCCATTTCACCTAAGAAAATGTGGAACCAAGAATAGATTGAGACGAATATTTAACTTGAAATCGTATATCATCCAAAGTTCCTGCGATCATGGATTTGAAAGAACACATGTTACCTTCAGACATCTCCATTCAGAATTGGGCCACCTAATATGATCGATGTCTACAACGCTTACGATAGTGCCTGAAGCTCTGGTTTCGAAAAGAGTACATTAGGTTAAAGAGATCTAGGAAATACTGACAAAGAAACAAATTGAACTTGTAGTACTATGCATGTAGTTCCATGAAAGATTATTAATAAACTTGTACACAAACGATAGGGTGGCCACCTTTGTTCCCCGCATTCTTCGCCTTCGAATTGCATCCTAAATCTTGTCCCAACGGAGTAGTCAATTCGAGCTGACTTCATATACTGAGAAAATGAGATGATAAATTCAGAAGAACCTGACCTGCAAATATGCAAGAATGAATGCCTTGCTCATTCAGTTCCAGTGTGACAAGTTCATGTATTATGTCGAATTTATTACAACTTACCAAGGACGGTGGTAGACAGTAAACATGCTTCTGGTAGAGAAGGCATGAAAAGCACTTGCCAATATGCCATGTCGCATGCTATGACCAGATATGATGGATGTTGATGTACGGTTCAGTACCGTCGCTGCTCGGCGAATCCCGACACGAAGTTCTCCATTTTCCCCTCTAGAGAAAATTCATTTTTCTTTAATTATTTGGTTTATTGATCACCTAATATATAGCATATACTATAAAACCAACATTCTAATAAAGAAAAAATCCAATATAACTTCAAAAAGCCTATGTAGATGAAACGTTGAATCATATGTATGCCTATGCCTATGCCTATGCCTATGTGGAACACAAAGGAGAAGCTTGTGCAGAAATGTAGACATTTCTATTTTCTTTCCAGGAATTGGCAGAGAGCAACCGAACCTAAGAAAGATACATGTATCCCCGGAAACAAGCTTCTTCGAAGTCAGAAACGTACTCCAGCCGCTTGTAAGCAAGTGCCGTTTTGGCTGACCTACATTTGCAACAAAGTCCATAAGGAAACGAAGAATAGAGTAAAATAATCCATTTTACATGAACATTTGAACAATAGGATATTAGGACAAACTACACTTCGTAATTCCTATAACTTACAGAAAGTACGTGAATTTCATTAGCAATAAACTAAGGGCTCTTAAGTTAGGATTTCAATAACCATGGCACTCTACCTAGGTAATCAACATATTTTACTAGGAGCATGTGTGGATGTTTCGTACACATCGATAATTAGTTTCTTAGTGCAATCAACTGGTGATTGTAATGCTTAAATTATCCCAAGTTTCTTTTTTCTTTTTTGAAAATGGATATGTGGATATATTAGCCAAAAGTGGCATCGTTGATTACACAGGCTGAGATACAATCTGGACATTGAAAGTAAAAATAAGAACTTGAATGTGTGGTGAGTGCCCAGTTTGCAAGTGTATGTGCTGTAACATTCGCCGATCAAGGAATATATTTGATGGTTAAATTATCCCAAGTTTAAATGTAGATCAGTGCAAGAAAGATTAAGGTACCACGATAAATATGTCGAAAGCGCCACTCGAAACCATGCAAGTCTCTTGCAACCAATTCCTGCTGCGGGGGCTGCTGAGACATGTCCTGCAACAAGTTGCAATATAAATTAAGCTATTGCCTATCCTGATTCTGCACCATATGCCTATAGTTTGCCAAAAGCATTCCGTTTTGAACATGATTGCACCAACAAGACAAATGAATCTCACATAAAGATACCAACCAGAAGCGGAAGACACCCATCAACAGCAAGTCGCTTCGGGATAGAGAATCCACCATGTGTACTTGTATCAGATGGAGTAAGATTCTTACTAAAGAACCGTGGATAAGCTTTCCGAGGTAAAGATTGATAATTCATACGCTCCAAAGCTTGCACATCTTGCTATTTAAGCATAAAAGAAAATTAATGATACATATATATATATACAGCAATTAATGAAAACAATTAATCTCAACATCTCAATGTGTAACCTCTGCCTCCGGAAGCAGAGTTATTTGTGCAAAGACCTCATCTGTGCCTGGTTCAACCTGAAATGTACATTAATGAAAACAACTTATAATACTCTCCATAATTCGAATCGAAATCATTAGGAGACGATAAAATGTAGACATTTGTAGTGGATACCTTAAGCTGAACATGCATGACGCTGCAAAGGATCATAGAAGGCAAATTGTAGATGGGCATTTCCATTGCATTTGCTCCATCTTGATTCATACATGCATCCACCTGTATACCAAAAGCTGAGTCATCAAGCAAAATGCTGGTCTTGTAAAAGGATTTGCTTAACCGGATAAAGAAAAGAGATTCATAGAACCTGTTCCATGTGACCTTGAGGGAAATATAGAACCTTTTCCCCGACGCGTGGCACATAAACACAAGGACCGGCGCATGCATGCCAGAGTTCATCTCTTTCTCCTAATTTCACAACAAAATCACACCATTAAACACTAAAAAAACAAATCTACAAAGATCAGCTCTGATGATCGGTGATGAACAATCTTCCACCAACAAGTTTCAAGCAAAGAAAACAAAGTTGCATCTATGATAAACAAGTGTTGGGGGTGAAAAAATAAGTACATAAAACCCAAATGTGAAAAAACTGATAAACCTTGATTGTTGGGAGAACGCAAGCCAACAGCGTCCGTACGTCTTCCGGAGTAAAAAAGAACATTACCCTGCAAACCATTCCGTTCACCGTCCATTTTCTTCTTCCCTGAACTCAAAAGATGGAGTATTAATATATATAAAAAAGAAAACAAGGTCCTTTCCCAGAACAAGGAAGGGGGAGGCAAATAAAACGAGAGAGGAAAAAGGGTGTGGGTTAAGTTTTGTACATAAAATTAAAAGGAAAAAAAATGGTAAAAAGTTGGACTAAAAAGGAGTCCTCGAGAGACGAGAATCAACCGGGTCGGCCGTATCACCATAGAAACAAGCTCTTTCTCTCTATTAACCGGTTCTTTTGTAATGATTTCATGCTGAGAAAACGTTTTTATCGTTTGCCCAAAGTGCATGCAAATGGAAGAGAAGACAAAAAGGTGACAGTTTTAAAGAAACATTGTGGCCAGACGTGTATCAAGATTAAACCTTTGGAGTAATAACTAATAAGAATGATTATGTTTTTAAGATAAATATAGTTTTAGTAATTACTAATTAGGACACAGATCCTGTCTTGTTTTCCATGTCTCATGTCTAATCCAACATCAATTCTTCCTCCCATGTTGTCTAGTTGCTACTCTTGGCACCGATATATCTTAGGTAATTTCACATTGTCCTCTTGTAATAAAATATTTTTAAAATTTTAAAAAGTCTAATTATACAACTATACATTAATTTACCTATGGATCACATGAGCATTGTTTCTCTTTCATTTAGGGACAGAAACGGATTTATGTAGAACATGGAAATGATTCATGTTTTTATTTATTTATTCAATTTTACGTGTTTCTTAATCGTCTTGTTGAAGATAGGTGGCTCAAATTCATGTGTTCAATGTTGATTTGTTATGCATCAAGGGGGGTTGGTATTGTTTGCTTTACATGTGTGGCCCCGCTATCCAGGACGGTCCTTTTCCGATCATTTTCTATATACTTTCTTTTTAATTATAGGAAAATAATTTGATACCTAAGTTTTAGTTTACACAAACCTTTTATTTTTAGAGTTTAGATATTTATGTTGTGGTTTAGGATGTAGGAGTTTAGGTTGCAAGTTATATAATTTAAGGTTTATAGTTAGAATTTAGAGTTTAGGGTTTAAAATTTAGGTGTTAGGGCTTGAGATTTAAATTTTAAATTTTATAGCTTAAATCTAAAGAATTGTGTATCAAAATATAACCTTTAATTATATTCCTATTAAATAGGTGAGTCTACAATACAATAGTCTAATTTATGGAAAAAGAACGACAATCGAAATATTAAAAAACACGGAATATAAAATATTATCCACATAATCGAAATGTTATATTTTTTAGTAACATTTTAAGTAGGTGGTAACTTTCAAAACTTGTCGTGACAAAATATTTTAGTAACATTTCAAGCTGTAAAACTAAAATGTTATATTTTTTTATAATAGTTCAAGTTGGCGGTAAATTTCAAAATTTATAAATAAATTTAAAAATTTATTGTGGAAAAAATATTTCGATTAGTGTAATATTTTAAGTTTCAGATTTTCTAACCTTTCCATTCCTATTAAATATATAAAAATGGATACATTTAGCAAATAACTGGCAGGGGTTTTTGTTGTTTGGGCAGGAATTGGAATAGAGAAAAAGGACAAACAGGCTGGAGCAGTTACAGCGTTGAAAACGACGCGTCTGAAACGCGATAAACCTGTTGGATATTCAATGTGAAAGGCGAGAGGAGACGGTTTCCTCGTTCACTGTTTCACGGTCTTCTCTGTTAGTGTTAAAACCGGTTGAGGAAAGCGATAACGCCGTTACTGTGGGTTTTGAACGGCCGACAGTGGCTGCACTGGAACAGGGTAGTTCAGAGGATGACACGTGGTCGTGGAGAGTAGTCCCCGTTCAGATTTCAATGGATCATGTGAAACTGATTAATGAAATAAATGAAGTCGGTGTAGTCTTTAGACTATAGAGTGCCGCTCGGCAGCTTTTGCTGTGGCCTAGGCCGACGCCTTCCTTCTTTGCCTTTTTTGTGCTGGCTTTAGTGTTAAATAAGTACACAAATTATAATTTTTTTCTGATGTGTCCAACGTTTTTTAAATTTTTAATTTAGGTGCTTTACCGTTAAAAATATTGTGTTAGCTAATAAAAATATGACATATTGATATAACATGTTGTTAACAGCATTAAAAATATTTTGTTAGCTATTTTTTAGGTTAAATATGTGTCTAACGTTTTTAAAATTTTCATTTTAGATGTCTTGCCATTAACGGTCGTTAAAAATATTCTGTTAGCCAATAAAAAACATGACATGTGGCATGTTTTTTTTTTAAATATTATAAAATTCTCATTTTTTAAATAGTCCACAAATCCCTAAATTCTCAAGTCCCAAATCTCGATTTCAGTCATTGTCGGCTTTGCCGCCATCAATCGCCAACAATGTGCCCACCACTCCCATCGCCGGACTCCCACGACCATTTCTTTTATTTTTTGTCGCCGATAGTTAAATACGCGAAAAAAAAATGATCGACGACAAATAGCGGCCGATCGGTCAACGACCGGCGTTCGAGTCTTGCGACAAGGGAAGAAAACTTCATTTCGTCACCAGTAGCGTGATGAACGGCGGCGAAATTGACCGGATTTAAGGATATAAGGGTTTTAGGGTTATTTTGTGAATTGGTAAATATAGGGATTTTTTAAAAGTAAATTAACAGCGAGACACCTAAACGGGTAACTTTGAAAATGTTAGACACCTACTTGGCCAAAAGAAAACTTTAGATACCCATCTGAAGAAGAAAAAAAGTATAATTTGGGCACTTATTTGACATTTAAGCCTTCGTTTGCTCTATTGTTCCTAACTTACTGACGTTACTGTTTTACTGTCTTCACTTTGAAAAGTTATATTATAAGTCTAGCTCATCACATCTTGTAATTTATCTATAATCTCAACCAATAAAAAATCACACATTTCACTATTTTTCTATTATTTTTTACCAGTTATAATCACTAATTTTTACATGACATTTGAAAAATAGTTTTTTTTAGTTATTATACAAGTGAGTTTATAACATAAAAAATATGAATTAGTAGTTTTTTTTATTAATAAAATGAATACTATGGCAAGCCTTGTTAAAAACTCTCTAACCTAAATGGAGGAAAAGAGTACCCACCATAGTATTATATAGGCACGAAAATAACCCGAAAAATACATCCAAATCAAACGGTAAGACAAGGTAAATCCTCATGCAACAACGTTATCACCGCATCCGGCGGAGCATAAAAATAGCTAGGCTCATAACCATTCTAGGGACCCAATTTAGCAAGAAAATCGGCAATCCAATTAGCATCTCTAGAAATATGATGAAACTCAATCAAGTTAACCTGTGAAAGCAAACGACGGACAGAACCTAAAAGCGACAACGGACCAACATCATCCCTCTCCTTGTGTATCAAACGAATCACATCAAGACAATCCGATTCAACGATCAACGCCCCAACATTGCAATCTAGCGCACATCTTAGGCCCTCATGAATCGCCCATATTTCCGCTTCAAGAGCACTACAACGACCAATGAATTTCGAGAAACCACGAATCCAAGACCCCGCAGAATCACGAAGCACACCCCCACAAGAAGCACGCCCCTCGGAAAGGTCACATGCTCCATCCACGTTAAGTTTCCATACATTGATCGGCGGTGGAGACCACCTCCTCTGCTGTCTTGTATACAACACGGAACCACACCCAGCACTGCAGTGCAGCACAGCCCTCCCGCCCAGCAGCGTTTTGGTCGTTCTCTGCACCAGCCGACTGGCCCGCGATAGCACTTCGTCAACACACGGCCTTGCATTGCCAAAGACAGCGCCATTACGCGCTAACCAGAGGTGCCAAACAACCGCCCCGAACAGCAGTCCCCACTGCTCCTCGCCACTGCCGACACTGCCTCGCAAATTCCCGCTAATCCAATCCTCAATTGGAGCCGTGAAAAACCAGCCCCGGTTAGCAGCTGGAACCAAGCGCAACCACGTGTCCCTCGCCGTCAAACATTGTCGAAACACATGGTCAATTGTCTCATTACTATGTCCGCATAACAAGCATTCTGATGTGTCCGCGATGTGCCTCCGACATCGTTCACTATTCGTCAACACACGCCCCTTGCACAGCAGCCATAAAAACAAACGAATACGCTGCGGACCCGGAAACCGCTGCAAACTTCGCCAAAGATTCCCTCCCGATACTTCTAGTTCATCCCGCTTCGCCGCATAAGCCGACTTAACCGAAAATTTCATATTCGCACTCCAACTCCACCCTACGGCGTCGATCACCTCACTGTCCACAGGGGAATGAATTGCAGCAATTCTATCAACAACATCACTCGGCAAAATCTGTTCAAAGCGATCAAAATCCCAATCCCCCTCACTATTCCGCATATCCTGTAGGGAAACAAAACCTTGTTGCAGCCCACTCGGAGAACTCGCAAGGTTCGCAAGCGGCCCAACACCCCGGATCCAATTATCACGCCAAAAATCGATACATGTTCCATTACCGACTCTCCAAACCAAGCCCTCCCGAACGTCTTCCCATATGAATTAGTAGTTTTTATTGATTAGAACCATGACTAATGAGATAAACCAGACTCATAATATAATTTTTTCTTTCTTTTGCTTTAACACTAAATGTAAAAAATATATGTAAATTTTAATTTATATAATTATATCAATAAAATTTTAATTTGTTCGAAAAAATTAGTTTAATTCACACTAACTATTAACATATCATTTTATATATTTTGAAACATTTTATTTGTTTTTATGTGAACCTCTTCGTCTACTTTCATGATAGCTTCTTTATTATAATAATTTTGAGTATGTTATAGTCATACACTGTCGATCTTTACGATAAGTATTTTGTCTGAAAAAATCGACCGTCTCTTCATATTTTGATGTTTGTCGATGGATAACGATAAATATGTGATTGCACAATAAAGAAAAAGAAACCAAGTTTTATCTGAATGAATACAAGAGGATTGTACCTTAAGCTTCCTTTGTGGGTTATTCAGCTTTATAAACAAAGAAACGTGAAAATTAACGTCTCTAAATCATAAACAATATCATATAAAAGAAAAAGGTAAAAACTCTAACTCAAAGACTCAAAATAAAATAGATATAAATATCATCAAAGCTCGACGATGATAGATAAAAATCAACAACAAACAACATTAAAAAATGTATATTACAGTAAGGCAAGTTGACAACACAATCATTACCACAACTTAATCGTGAACAAGAGCAGCATCCGTGAGTTCATATCTATGTCCAGTTTGAGGGTCAAAATAAGAAGATCAACGAGATAATCAAAGTAGAGCCATGTTGATCAGTCGTGACGACGTCAAATTCAACAATGATAAAAAATTAATTTAAAAAAAAAAGTCAAACAGTTGATTAAAAGAAGAAAAAGTGCCGAAAAGTAAAAAAACGTCCAAAAAAGTAAAGAATATCTTGCTACAATGACATAATTGTTAAGTTTAAAAATAAAAAAAATAAAAATAAAAGATAAAATAGTTACCGAAGATCGACAACTACTAAAAAATCATTGTCAAAAGAAGAAAAGTTACTACGGCTAGAGAGAAAAATAAAAACGACTATTAAATTTTTTTTTGAAATAAAATGAAAAGGAACAGTATTTTATAATTAACATAGAATTAAAAAATAAGCGTTTCTTGATAATGTTAACAGACTTTTTTTATTAAAGCAAAGTATTTTTTTTATTTATTTGATTATATAGCTATATTTAATTTAAGAAAAATAATTAGATACAAAATATTTAAGCAAGTCTTTTAATTTTATAGTTTAGGAGTTTATATTGATGTTTAATGTTTAGGGATTTGGGTTATATTGTTTAGAACTTAAGGTTTAGGGTTAGATTTTAAAGTTTAAGTTTAGAGTCTATGATTTAGGGGGTTATAGTTAAAGATTCGTGTTTTAAATTTTATAGTTTAGGTTTCGTAAAAATATTACGCAAAAATTCTTTAAAATCTAAATACTAAATTACTAAACTCTAAATTTAAACCTTAAACTCTAACCCTAAATCTTAAATTTTAACAACTACAATCTAAACCCCTAAACTCAAAATTTAACAAACTTGTATAAACTAAAGTTTAAACGTTTGTGTATTATTATTTTGGGTAAACTACTTCATTGACCATCATACTATTGGAAAAGTCGTGATTTAACCACATTACTTTTTTTCGAAGCAATTAAATAATCAAACTATTTAAATGATATCAACGTGACCACCAGCCGTTAGAGGTTAACGACAATGTGGTGTGGCCAGTTAAAAAAAGGTGTAACTACACATTTAGTCCTTGCTATTTATACATTCTACTGGTCCTAATTTAAGTTAATAAAATAAAATAATTATTTAATTAGATGGTGACAAGTGTCACCACCTTATTGGAGGACTTTAATCATTTTTATTTAATTTAATTAATTAATTTTCCCCTCCAATCAGGTTGTGACACGTGTCACTTGATTGGAAGAAGAAAATAAATAAATAAGCATCCTGCTCCTAGTGGGATTTGAATCAAAGTTACCCTAGATGGAAACACGCACACTTACCACTAAGCCAAGTGGATATTTATGATGTATGGTACAAAACCTAATATATATCTTAGTTTGTTGCACATGCCAGAAAAAAAGAAATAAATATATGAATTAAGAGGACTCGAACATAACACTTTTGAGATGCATAAAAACATCTGAACCGCTGAAATACATCTAATAATTAAATTATTAATAATTTTAATTAAATTATTAATAATTTTAATTAAATTATTAATAATTTTAATTAAATTATTATATTAAAAATTAAAATTATATTAAAATTTTAATTAATGAATCTAAACTCACGAACATAATTTAAATGAATTGATATAACTTTATGATTATATTAAAAAATTTAAAATTTATTTAACGAATCTAAACTCACGAACATAATTTAAATGAATTGATATTAAACTTTTATTTTAAAATAATATTAAAAATTTATTTAACAAATCTAAACTTACAACATAATTTAAATGATTTGATATAATTTTATAATTTAAATGAACATAATAAAAATTTATTTAACAAATCTAAACTCACGAACATAATTTATGTAACCCCCTCGTCCCGGCCTGGCCGGATGACCGGTCCGAGTGAGCTACACGGGGAAAACCGAGTGAAACCCCTTAAGGATTCCCCCTCGGTTAGCAACCCTATTATTTTTTTTTTCATTTAAATCTTGTCTAGATGAGTATTTAATCATATATGATCATACAGCGGAACATCATTCACGAGACAAACAAACGAACTCAACCCAACATCTTACAGCTCAATTTTAAACTTAAATTGCAGGCGGTATCGATACACTTAAGGGGTGTATCGATACCCCTTGACTAGGTCAACTGGTCTGAGTCAACCCGTGGAGACCGTATCGATACGCCCAAGGAGTGTATCGATACCCTCCCCAACGGTTGACTTCCTACGGTCAACGCTAAGATGACTGTATCGATACACCAAGGGCCCGTATCGATACCGAAATGGACATTAGCTTCAGTGACCAATAAGGTATAGATACGCCCCCTCGCGTATCGAAACACGAGGCCTGAAACAAGAAGGCCGTATCGATACGAGACCAACCGTATCGATACCCCTGCACTGCAAAACTCCCAAACTCAACTAAATCATACAAGACTCGAACCTAGATGCCATTTAAGACTTCCCTAACCCCAACCAATCATTCATACAACATTTACATATCACTATTTAGCCATACAAGCACCCAACATCTGCATACATCAAAAAAATCATGCAATTGCTCATAGAAGACATTTAAGCATTCAAGTCACATACTCCAACACTCAAACATAAAGGCAACCTCAAAGGCACATGACCAACACACAAGGTAAACAATTTAGACATGGTTACAATCCAAACATAGCATCATTAAGCCAATCAAAAACAACATAATTAAAGAGTCTAGATATGCTCCTAAGCAACCAACAAAGCACACATCAACAACACCTATCCCATTGCTTGACTATTACAATCTACAATTTAAAGTTCATACTTGAGCTAACCAAAAGCAACCCTTGGAGACCTTTCCTTGCCCTTTCCACCCACAAGCTATCAATCTGTATTGTCGAACAAAAGAGAGCGTAAGCATAAAAGCTTAGTGAGGGTAAGCTCGTAAAACAAACCTCGACAATGCAGGGTCCAAGCACGAGCTACAGCCAAGATAAAATGCATGATCTTACCTCCGATCCACCCGAGCCATAATTATAAATGATGCATTAACATATATTCAATATCATGTTATGCTCAACATGTTTAAATCCGCAACATATGAAATCACATATATTAAACCATGTTAGCAACACATCCCAAATCACATTGGCTCACAATTAATCACATATTGACAACATAAACCACAATCCGTATTGGCACCTAGCTATGACTCGAATACGCGGATAACCGTTGGATCTCACATCCAACAACACAACCATTACTTGACGGTGGGATTACACTCATCACCGTTCACGCGGAGGGAATTCCACTCATCCTCAGGCCCCATTTCACGCGGAGGGAATTTCACTCATCCTCACGCCCGTCGATGGGATTCCACTCATCACCGACGAATATATATATAAGAAGATTTCCGAGCGAACCCGTACTCCATCTTGATGACTACCATCATCAAGACCACGCGCGCATTTTGACTCACGTGTGCACACTAAACATCCTAATGATCGATCATTTGTACCCAAGCATATTAGTGCCAATACTACACATTTCATTAATCTATCACAATATCAATTCATAACAACTTCCGTGCTTAGCACGTACTCACCATGACTCACCGTCATGCACAAACCACATTTCCATGCCTAGCATGTACTCACCATGATCCTCGGATCATACAATCACTTCATAACATCATTACACATGTCAACACTACATGCATCTCAATAACACAAATATCACATCATATTTCATACATATGTATATCTCTATCACATTTATCATCAACATGCATGTAACAATGCATTAAGCCATGCCTCCACATATATGTATAACAACATAAGCATAACAACCATAAGCATGATTAAACATGAGGCATAATTTAACACTTTAAAGATCAACCAAGGTCTCTAACTAAAGTTTGGGATTAGGCCACCACCCTAATCCCAACTCTAGGTGGGTCTACCAATCCCAACCTAGTTCACATGCTTGAACCAACACTTGAAAACCATTTAAAAGTATTTAACCACTCACCTCTACCTCCAAGCTCATCTACCAAGCAACCATGGTCTTCAATTTTCGGATTTGTTCCCAAGGCCTCACCAACACAAATTCCCGCTTCTAAACAACCTCAAACACAATTCAAACAATTCCAAATCAGCCCAACATCAAAAGACCAACTCGGAATACGATTCAATCACAATTTACAATGTTGCAAGCCATGACCAAACCCCATACTTTGCAATCTCGGACAACCCACATACCCCTTCCAAAATCCATGTTTTCAACACCCATTGCACCCACAAATGACCCCAAATCAACCCCTAACCATAGTACTACCATTGGGCTATCAATTCCCACCTAAAACAACCCCCAAAACTCACCCAAAACTCTCCAAAAAAACCAATTTATACCCAAATTCGGGATTCAACATAAAACTATGTAAAAATTAACTATGTTGGACCTTATGGGTAGTAAACAACATATATAACTTCAACAAATCGAAAGCTCAAATTAAAGACATTAAAGTCTGCATTTTTAACCTAAAAACTCAAAACCCTAAATTTCAAAATCTATGAGCTTTATGAAAATTAAAGGTACCATCTTAAAGAGGAAGAGGAGAACAAGTTGAAAATGATTTTACCTTCGAAAAATCTCCAAAAATAAAGCAAGGAAGATGATGGAAAAGTGATTTGGGGTAAAGGGAGCTTTTCATGTTAGAATGGGGAAGTGAAGAGGGAAGAAGATAGTGAATAGCTCTTTTAAAATTTAAAAATGGGCTTTTAATTCCCAATTCCATTAAATTACAAGTATGCCATTAATGAGATGGCAACTCTCCCTTACTTTAAAATCCATTACATTTTAGTTTCATTTCAAATTAGTCCAAACATAAAATGTTTATTTTAAAAATGAAACAAGACACAAGGTCCAAATAATGTATAATATTATTTAATCATAAACTGAGACCTAAAATATTATTTAAATATTATTTTCACCCGGCCCCCAAACCCGGGTGTTACAATTTAAATTATATTTATTTCAACGGGTCAGATGTTTTTATGCATCTCAAAAGTGTTATGTTCGAGTCTCCTTAATTCATATTTATTTATTTTTTTCTGGCATGAGAAACAAACTAAGATATATATTAGGTTTTGTACCATGCATCATAAAGATTTGCTTGGCTTAGTGGTAAGTGCGTGTCTCCATCTAAGGCAACCCCGGTTTGAATCCCACCAGGAGCAAGATTCTCTTTTTATTTATTTTCTTCTTCCAATCAAGTGACACATGTCACAACCTAATTGGAGGGGGAATTAATTAATTGAATTAAATAAAAATGATTAAAGTCCTCCAATAATGTGGTGACACGATAATTAATTTATTTTATTAAATTAAATTATGACCAAATTGATATAATGTATAAATAGCGTGGATCAAATATGTAATTATACCATTTTTTAACTGGCTATGTCACCCAACCGTTATCCTCTAACGGCTAGTGATCACATTAATGTTATTTAAATAGGTCGGCGATTTAATTGCTTCGAAAAAAATAATATGATCAAATTACAACTTTTCCAATAAGATGGTGTTCAATGAAATAGTTTACCCTATTATTTTTCTAATTTAACCACTCCCTAATAATAAAGGAAACAGTTGTACGTCGCGATTATCGAATATTGACATAAAATAGCATTATTTTTTGTGATATTAATTGAAAATATCTATAAAAATAAATCTCGAGAAGAATCTATGGGTTTTAACCCGTTAAATGTAAATACAATTTCATATATTAAAAACCATCTTCAGTCATTTTCTGTTGAGAACTATTTTCACTACTTAAAAAGTATTGAATTTTGATGTAATTGAGTATAATTATAAGATTGTAATATATTTGGATAATTATCATAATTTATAAATATTACCGAATAGAGTATAATTAGAAACTTTTAGTTACACTATTCAATTATGTAACGAAGGATATTAGCATATGGGCTGATATACATTAATATTTGAGGGCTCAATTGACCATATTTAATTTGTTGAAATACGAAATCAACAGTAATTTTTTTTATTCTTCGATATTGTAACCAGGCTGCTGATCGGTTAGTCAAATTTGCTAAGAGGTGTCGGAGTCAAAAGCTGTGAGATCCCGACTCCTTTCCGTCTTTTCTTTCATCTGTATAACTTATTTTTATTTGAAATGAAGTTATCTTTTTGCACAAAAAAAATTACTATTACTATTATAAGAATCCTCAATTTCTCATACTTTACATTGTCTTTATTATATAAATTTTTTTGGCTCCACCATTAGGTATTAGAATTTTACTAGGCTGAAACTTTACGTGGACTGCAGCCCGGCAAGCCAGATAGCCAGCCAACGTTGCCTTTGGTTTTATGGAACTGGTCCAAAGTTTTCTATCTGGGTACTAAAGGTGATCAAATTTGTTGAATTATGTCGGTCCAAAAACACATGGTTTTTGTCCATTTATTCTCAACCCTCAAGGCTCAAACCAATCCATAGGATAACGAGTAGATTTTCATATTTCTTTTTTCAGTCTATATTTTGCTAATTCTAGATGCTACCTCATATTTTGTGTGATTTTTTATTCAAAATATCATATTGTGATTTTTTAATAGTCTTAAGTGATTACAATGATAGTATAAATTCGTATATCTTTTATCTTTAATAAGACATATGCCTTGTAAATAAAGTTAATTAAACATGAGTCTCTTAAAATAAATGTTATTCTCTTTTTTATCAATACCACTCATTAAGTTCCATAATATGATAACTTAATTTAATATGTTTGATAGAATCGAATGTTAACAACCGAATAAGATACTCATTCATCTCTTCACTTTTTTTCCTCGTAAGTTGATTTATCTTTTCTGGTTGAAAACATTGAGTTTTCTTTAAATGATTAGGTGATTCACCCATCAAAATCCTTTTCTCTTTTCTTCTCGATAAAGGACTAAAAGCTTACAATTATTTTTTATTGTGGTAGAACAAGGGCGGAGTCAAGATTTAAGGTTGATGAGTAAAACATAAATATTTAAAAAGTAGGAAATAAATTTATAAATAATTTATTTTTTAATATATAAAAAGATAAAGATGTAAAAAAATTATATAGTTTCGTCATTGAGTGCGAGAGCGAAGCATGTCGCATGCTCAATTCATAACTTGGTTTAAATAAATTTGTAAGTTTCTTTTATAATTTTATGAAGGGTTTTATTTTGATGCACAAGCTGTGTAAATTTTTTTTACACAATCCTTTTATAAAATTTAAAATTTAAATCACAAACCGTAACAACCTAAAACCTAAACCCTAAGCCCTAAACCCTAAACTCTAAGTTCTACTCATAAACCTTAAATTATATACCCTACATACTAAACCCCTAAACCCTAACCTAAACCCTAAAACCCTAAACCCTAAAATTAAAGGGCTTGTGTAAACTAAAGTTTACACAAGCTTGTGCATCAAAGTATTTTTCTTTTATGAATATATAATGTAATTTAGAGATTTAGGAAGTCATTTAGAGGGCACAAACAATGTTAGCCGCACAATCGTAAATTCTTTGTGTTACTTTTTGACATTATAGTGATTTTTTACTAATTTATTTATGATTTTTTTATTAAAGCTTTTTCATGTAAGATGTTAATATATCTTTTATTGTACAATTGTTACAAGTACCGTTATTTTACATGATAAAGTATACAAATTGTCACTAAATTATTTCAAAAAATACAAAACGGTCACTAAATTTTAAAAATTACATAATGGGTATTAAATTTTAGTTTTTGTTACAAAATGATCACTAAATCGTTAACTGTCGTTAAGTGAATGATGTGACAATTACGAAAATTTGAATAATAACACATTTAATCCTTCATATATACACATTCAATCAATTTAGTCATAGTTTAACCCTCATTAATGATGTCTAAACTGACTAAATGTGTAAATATTGAGGATTAAATGTGTTGTTATACAAAATTTTGTAACTGTAATGTCACCCAGTTAATGGCTCAGTAACTATTTTGTAACAAAAACTAATTTTTTTTTGTCTATTATGTAACTTTTGAAAGTTTGATGACTATATTATATTCTTTAAGATATTTTAGTGATCATTTGTGTATTTTATCCTAATTTATAATAATATATATGATAAATAAAATGTCGATAAATAGTACGAAATATCCTAGAATTCGGCTCACAAATCTCAATCATAACAAGAAACCAAAATTTCCCATAATAAATTTCTGTCATTTGTTTTCCCCCCCTCCCATCTCTCCTTTTCTAATCACATGACAATTATTCATCTAATCATCAACCTTTATGATTAAGCATCAATAAAAAGGAATCACTTTTACTGACTTTATATTACATTATCATGTCTCAGAAGTTTCTTTCTTTATTAGGTTTTTAGTTTCGTGTGTAAAAAAATTGAGTTTACGTTACAATAGTTTAATTTAAGGTTAAAAAATAATAAATATTAAAATTTGTTCAAGTAACTCAAAATACAATATTTTGATAACATTTTAAGTTAGTTTTTTCAACTAGTAGCAAAACTTGATTTTTTTAGGTTGATGGTTTGTGGACAAGTTTCGAAACTTGAGAAAAATCACGAAAAAACCAATATAAACATAAAATATTATTAAAAAAATATAATATTTTAAGTTGTTTGAACAAATTTTAAAATTTATAATTTTTAGCCTTAAATTAAACTGTTGTACCGCAAACCTCCAATTAAAAAAACACACAAAACTGAAAAGCAAGTGTGTCACGGATGAAATGGAAATGAAAAAACAAATCAGAAAAGCACCCTATGTTCATGTGCTCCAGCCTAAACAAAATTACATATCTACATTGTCGTGTAGCCGATCAGTGGTGTGGAGCTGTATTTTACCATAAAAATTAAGTTTTGCCAACCGTATTTTTGTCTACATATATGCAACTCCATATGTTTTCTCTTTCTCCAAATTAGTCCCCACCACCGAGCACTGAATTTTTAAAACCCTTCATCACCATTCTTCTTTTCCATACTCTAATCTCTCTCTTTTCTATATATTCGTTTTCATTGTTGGATACCAATCTCACTCTTTCAATGGCTACTGCTACTGCTACCATTTGGTCATTCATGGTGTTCATGGCTGATTTTTGTTCACTAGCTTTGTCTTCGTCGTCTCGGCTCGATGTTCGATACTCGACTATATCGGCTGCACCGGCATTCTTGCCGACAGCTCCTCTATCGTCTTCTCCGAGTTTATCTCCGGATATCGAACCTTTGCTCCCTACTCCTAAAGGCATGGCACCGGCTCCGGCTGATTCGTCACTTCCCACTATTCCTTCAAGCCCCAGTCCTCCCAATCCAGACAGTATGTTGGCCCCTGGCCCTGGTTTTGAGCTTGCACCATCCGGTTCATTACCGGTATCGGCTTCGGTTTCTTTAACATCGGATCGAGCTCTGAAATCAACATTGTTTCTTGGTTTGGTAGTGGCAATTTGCTTATTGCAGTAGCTTTCTGGTGTGGGAGGTTCGGTGAGTGGCAACCTCAATTATTGTTCCTAGTGGAGTACTGGTTTCACTTTTTTTTTTCTTCAAAAAATGTTTTATATATTGTTTCTTTGTTTTTGTTTTATAGTATATATATTACTTTAGTTTCATGTCAGGTAAACCAAGTGTATTACATTGCTGCAAACTGTTTTTATTCAAATCCTGTATGGTAATCTAAAAAAAAACATTCAATTCATTGTAAATTTATAATTTAAACCGAGTTGGACTTCACTTGTAAATTAACCTTGGGAAAATAACAGAGCTTGGTTAGATTTCAATTTCAGGGTCTCGTGTTCCTATCCATTACGTGCAAAGCCAGAGCATGTTAGATCTTGTTAGAAGTATAATAATCTTAAGACAGTTCTTTCTTCTACTCTTCTTTATTCTAATTTAAAATCGAAATTTAGTAAATAAATTTGTTTCGGAATTTAACTAACGGATCTTATACCATAGAATTGGAGTAAGCATTCAAATAGTTGAATTATGAATCCTACGAGGCTACAACTTACGGGTAGAGTTTCTTAGGTTTTTCCATAGAAAGTTGTTAAAAATTCTGTTATCTAACAAAAACGTAACCTGTGATATATTTCTTAAATTTCATTTAATTTTTGTTTTTTAAAAAAATAAAAAAATCAATAGCTTTTTAAACCTCAAAACTTTAATATTTTTCAAAACAACCCTTAATCCCTAAATCTCCCCTCTACCACAAAGGGATGGGAATCAGGCAGTGCGTGGACGGTTTTACATTACCCACTCCGTCCCCAACACTTGTGGGGCAGTTTTGGGGAATCCCCATTACATGTTTCGGGAATTTTTTCGTCATCGTCTCCATACCATCGAATCCCCACGATTTCGGAGAATCCCGTCCCCAACAAAATCAAACAAAATTTACTATTTTACTAAACAAAATATATTGTCAATTTTAATTTACAAGTCATATATTCAATACACTTTAAAAAAATGTGATTGAATGGGAATAAGGTAAATTAAGAGATAAATAGATTATATACTCTTAATTAACAAAAATAGGTAAATTACTAGAGATGTCACCCAAACTTAATAAGGTTTAAACAAAATGCACATATATCTTGATGGATTGAAACATTGATCATAAGATAGAAAGATATACATATATATAGATATACAAATAAATGAGGGTTAATTATATATATATTGTAAAATATCGAGATCCTTGCGGATATTTTTCGGGAATCCCCACGGTTATTTATACGGTTACGATTCGGTTATTCTCACGGTTCGGATATGGCAATCCCCGTCTCATCCCCATTTGAGCTTCGGTGATAAAACTTCCTCCATCCCGTCCCCGTGAGTGAAGAATTCGGTTATTCCCCATTCTCATCGGTTCGAATCCCCACGATTTTCGGATATTTCCCGCCCAATTTCCACCCCTACTACCGCCGTCGTCCAAGCGGGTCTCCTCCTCTTGCCGCACAAGTTGCAAGGCCCAGTTTATCGTTCGTTTGCCTGTCATTCTTCTATCTATCGTTTGAATTTGTTTGTGTTTCGTTTTGTCGCTTGTTTGTCGATTTCTGACGATGTATGGTTTGGGTTATTGGCTGTGGAGTGTCGACTAATGAAGTAATAGTTAGTGGTGGTTGAATCGATGGCTGAATGAGAGAAATTTAAGGGGTCTTGAGATTTAGAGTTAGGGCTTGAAGAATCTTTGTAGAGAAATTAAAAATTTTCATTTTTTTTTTCATAAAATTAAAGTTTATTTTTCTAAAATTAAAAGCAAAAGAAAATTATATAAATAAACCACGTGCCAATTTATTATTGGATAATGGAATGATATTTAAAAATTAAAAAGGTACATATAACTTTAGATATCTATCTTTGACATTTTTATGTAATATGATATCTAACATTTTTTTGTTGCGATTAGATACATAACTTTTCAATGATACAATTAGGTACCTAACTTTTCTTTAATAGTAAAATTATATATTTAATTTTTTGGTACAATTAGGTGCCTAACATTTAATCACACGTGTTTATACTTTGAATTTTAACACCTAATTTTTGAATCAATAACAATATTATTATTTTAACCAAACAGTGTTAAAATTATAAAGATGAACCGATTAACATTGAGTGTGTAATTCAAAATGTTAGGTACCTAATTGCACAAAAATAATGTTGGGTACATTATTGCACATAAATACTAAAATCAGGTACCAAAAAGTTCTATTTACCCAATTAAAAAGAGTTAATTGCACCACACATCCCCAAACTATGACGCTCAGTCTAAATTGGTCCCTAAAATTTCAAACATTCCAATTTCATCCTCAAACTATGACATTCATTCTAAATGTGTCCCAAACTTTTTAGCATTCTAGTTTTATCCTCAAACTATGAATCCCACTCTAAATTGGTCCTCAAAATTTTTGAAAATTTTAATTTTAACCTCAAATTATCAATATATGCTAATCATATCACATGTTAATAAAATTATTATAAAAATTGTTAATTGTCGTGAAAATTGATGTGTATTATGTAATAATATGATGTGGTATAAACGAAGATTTGAAGGAGTTAGAATATTCAAAAAATTTGGGACCAATTTAGAATGATGGCCATAGTTTGGGGAGGAAAATGGATCTTTTAAAACTTTGGGGACGTGTGGGTGCAATTAACTCGATTAAAAACAGCAAAACAAAGCCGAAACCGAATCCGGGCGGCCTTTAGGCATTCGGGTGAGACAAAAGGTGCGGTGCAAGTATCGGATAAGGAGCAGATGGGACCCAAGGCGGCAGGCATTCACTCTCACAGTGAAATTCTGGTTTAAGTCCTCCACACAAACACAAAAAGTACCAAACCCAACCAACATCGGCAAATAACTTCCCCATTTCCTGCACCTCCTTCACACTGCCAAAGGCCGACCGCCTCAGATTCCGTCGACCCCGAAACCCGATCCTTGTTGATCCGGATGTTCTTCCATGTGCTTTAATCTTTGTAAGGTTTGATAATTTCACAGTAATCGTCTTATTTCTTATTATCTGGTAGTTTGATGGGTCTTGGATAAGAAGAGAGATCTACAGTTTTGATTGTATTAGACTTCCGGTTCTGGATCATGTTGTTTAGTGCTCATAGCTTATTTGCGTATGAATTTTGTGAGTTTAACTGCAAATTCCAAATCATTAGTGTTTATTCGGTTATAATTCTGTGTTTGTGAGCTTCGATTTCGGAGATGTTAGGTCGTATGGTGTAGAGGTTCTGGAATTGCATGGTTTAGGTTAATTGTTTGGTCATTAGAAATTTTAGAGGTGAAGTGGTTTGTTAAGTTATCATTGGATTTTAAAGGATAGGAGGCACCGATGTCGTTTAGGAGCATTGTCCTGGACATGAAGGGAGAGTTGGGGAGTATATCGAAAGGATTTGATGTCAAGTTTGGGTATGGCATGAGATCGAGGTCGCACAGGGTAGTTCAGGATAGCTCGGTTCCGGTTGATGTGTTCAAGCAGAGTTGTTGGGCAAACATGCCGCCTGAGCTTTTAAGGGATGTGTTGATGAGAATTGAGGCATCGGAGAGTACTTGGCCTCCACGGAAGAATGTGGTTGTTTGTGCTGGTGTATGTAGGAATTGGAGAGAGATTATGAAGGAAATTGTGAAAACTCCTGAAATTTCTTGCAAATTGACATTCCCGATCTCACTGAAGCAGGTACTAGATGCATGCCCGTCCTTTATTCTTTTCTGTTAATTGCATTTTAATTTTTATTAGATTGAATCACTTTCACTTGGTTATGTATTGATCTTAAAGTGATCCTGTTATACTCTACCTTCGAATCATTTTTTTACAAAGAAAGATTTCATTAATCAACTGAAATAGCATGCAAGTCAAGATAAGGTATCACCTTATTGGGAATCATGAACTATTCTCAACCCACACAACTTCACTACATAAGAATAAAGTGTCTGTAGCTAAAGAATTTGCTACGGTGTTCCCATCACTCTCGAGGAAAAACCAGGACATAGAATTAAGGTTACAGCTCAAAGAGATAGTTTATTGATCCAGGTGTTCTGCTATGGATGATTTGACACCTCTATAGTCTATCATTAAGCACCATTTAAGATGATTGCATTATAGATGCCTATAACCTGAGAAAAAAATATTCATTCTCTTATAGCCATAACTTTCAACGCAAATACATTAAAAATAGGGTTTCTTTTCCTACCCCTAGCATCTACGTATATTAGAAAAACACCAGTAGGTGATGACTCCACTTGGTGGGATGCACATTCTAGTTCATCATCTTCTTTTTTTCCTTTTTTTTCAAGTTTGTTTTAAGTTGGAACATTTCCCTAGCATTTACAAAAGTTGTCACAATCCCTTGCTCCAGTTATATTCTCTTTACATGTGTGATGTTTTCATAAGTGAGGGTGGGTGATGCTTATAATAAGAAAAATGAGGGGGGAATATGTACCTTCTGCTGATTTGTTTGACTTCAGATGCGTCTTGCATTCTAGGATTGCCTTGTGATACGCTTTAGGAAGTTTTGAATCTAAAGTTGGAAATATGTTGGGTACTGTTTTGTTATCACGCTGCATCACAACAGATATTTTTTTTCGTAAGTGATCAAATCATAAATTTTGAATTCTAAAGGTAGAAATTCTCCTGAGATGAATTGCAAACTTGAGAGTTGCTTGGCTGTATAATTGCTTGAAAGGTACCTATCTAATATAATAGAGAATAGACTCGAAACTCTCTGTTTCTACTTGGATCAGTTTTCGTTATTCATTAACTACCCATGATAAAGTAAGTGAAAAGTTAGGATATATGTTCACGGTTTTTGTTTTTTGCTTTTGCAGCCTGGTCCAAGGAACTCCCTCCTCCAGTGTTACATAAAACGGAGCCGTAGCAACCAAACATATTATCTTTATCTTGGCTTGAATCAAGGTGAGCTGCTTTTATTATTTATGTTCCTTTTGAGGCGATTGGTCTTTTGGTATCTTTTCTTAGTTGTGTATGTGCTTTTTTGCTTTATTTATTTACTTGGCAGCTTCCAATGATGATGGAAAGTTCCTTCTCGCTGCAAGGAAGTGTCGCCGTCCTACCTGCACAGATTATATCATCTCATTAAATGGCAATGATGTGTCGAAAGGAAGCAGTACCTACATTGGAAAGTTGAGGTATTGTCAACTGGCTTATGATTTTACTGATACATCATACATTAGTCATTTCAGAAATCTAAACTTACCTTGATTTGCTTTAACAGATCAAACTTTTTGGGAACCAAATTCACAGTCTATGATGCACAGCCTCCAAATGCTGGAACCAAGGATACCAAAAGTTCCTCCACCAGGCTAATTAATATGAAACAAGTTTCTCCTCGTGTCCCAGCTGGCAACTATCCTGTTGCTCACATCTCTTATGAGTTGAATGTCCTGGGTTCTAGGTAAGGAGCATCTGAAAAGTTGCTCTTTCTCTCTCTTTCTGTCACAGGATGGTTATCGTTTAGCACCTAGTTCTTGTATGCTTACTGAAATAAACATATTCTGCACTATAGAGGTCCAAGGAGAATGCAGTGCGTAATGGATGCCATCCCAACCTCTTCTATTGAGCCTGGAGGTGTCGCTCCCACACAGACTGAATTCCTCCACAGTAATCTGGATACCTTCCCATCGCTGCTGTTCTTTAGATCAAAATCAACCCGTTCAGAGAGTTTCCGATCTGGACCTTTGTCTGAGCAGAAAGATGGAAAGCTGGTATTGAGGAACAAGTCACCCAGGTGGCATGAACAACTCCAGTGCTGGTGTCTGAACTTTAATGGACGGGTGACAGTTGCTTCAGTCAAAAATTTTCAGCTGGTTGCATCTCCAGAAAATGGAGTTGCTGGGCAGGAGCACGAGAATGTCATTCTCCAGTTCGGGAAAGTGGGGAAGGATGTATTCACTATGGATTATCAATATCCAATCTCAGCTTTTCAGGCATTTGCTATATGCCTTAGTAGCTTTGACACTAAGATTGCTTGTGAGTGATATGCAAACAGGTATGAGTTTAACCTAACTTTTGGACTTTTGAAAATTTTGAGTATCAATGCAAGCATCTAATTTTTATCAATCCCTTTTATTTTCTGGATTGTGACAAATAAATTAACCTGGTTTACTATCCGTAGGTATTGCAAATTTCAACTTTGCTATAACGTGTATATTAAGGAGTTGGTTTACTCCATTTTTAGCCTAGAATTCTAGGGTACTTGTAGAATCTGCCGTGCGACTGTACCAAAAAATGAAAAAGAATCTGCCAATACACACTTCCAACCAGCAGATTAATCTTAATCCTGAATTTATTTATGGATCTTTAGTAGCTGAAGCTCCTGGTTTTGAACTGCAGGTATTGTTAGATGTGAACTAGTTGGTTTGCAGGGTAATAGTCTTGCTATGGACTTGGCATGTTCTGTTACAAAGTTTGTTGGTACTTCAGTGCTTTCCAGTTTCGATATGAGCAGTTAGGATTTAACTTTTATTTTAGTTATTTGCTGTACATATAACTGTTTGTATGAAGAGCTTGACATGACCACCATGTTATGTTGGTTGTGTGTTTTGTTAACATGATTGTTTCTTTGATTATTGAGCAAAAAGAAAACTAGAGAACTGTCTGAATGGTTTTTCGAATTTGTTAATGGAGTTGTCCGTTTTTTTCTGCGCAATTCCGCATTTCTCTAACTGTCCCTCTTAAAAGTTTAACTTCTTTTTCAACAGTTTGAAGAACTGTTGATATTAACTTTCAAAGTTGAAATGGCATTAGCCAATTAGATATAGAATGATTACATACGGTCATATTCCGTCTATAAAATTTTATCAATGCTGATAAAAGCTTGAAGATGACAATGAGGAAAAGTGTGAAACTAGATTGTAGAGTTTATTAAGAAGACATAACACAACAGCAGTAGAGGTAGAGCAGCAGCCAGCAGGTGACTGATGAAGAAACACAGAGGGGTTAGAAAGGCGGAGGGCCGTAGCCACGGGGTCCCCCAAAGCAGTCTTGCAGTAGCCAACAACAGCAAAGGCAGTAGAAGCTGCATGTCCAAACAATTCAAAGCTCATTCAAACCGCCTTTAACTAGACATGGAAGTATAATTGATGCCTTACTTACCATGAAGATATCATGTTGCACAAACCGTTGGCAAAGCCACCGAAGAAACCACCAGGACCTCCAAATCCAGGGCCCCAAGGCCCTCCTGGCCCGAAGCCGCCGGGTCCCCCAGGACCCCAACCACCAGGACCGCCGCCAGGCCCTCCTCCCGGTCCGCCAGGTCCCATTGCTAAGTGGAAGCTCAGCCTTCGGAGAGAGAAATCTGAGTCTTGAAGCGGAGTTGTATGAGAAAAATGGAAGGGTGGATCCTCTCCTCTCCTCTCCTGTGGAGATAGTGGTGAAACTTGGAAGCATTATGTAGTTATTGTGGTGAGTGGGGAGTGTTTGGTGTGTCCTACGGCTACAAGTCAAAACAAGAAGCCTACCGCTACCAGTATTGGAACTACTCTTCTTTCACTAACCCTTTTACCTATCATTCAACGCCATACCCAAATATCCATGCGTTTACCTCTCAAACGCTACAATACCCAAGTCCAGTCACTATCTTTGTCGTTCATCACGCTATCAACGGCGAAATAAAATCTCATTTTCTCGCCACGAGACCCGTACGCTTTTTATCATATCATATGATCGGTCGTTGTTGGCCCCTGTCTTTTCTTTTTTTCCTCCTATGGTCGTTTGACTTTATTTCGACGTTAGTCACATCAATCACCGACTTTCGGTCATCGAAGGATGGGAGAAATGATCGTGGAGTCTGACAACAAAAATGGTTGGCATGCCGTTGATGATTGGCGGCGACAACAGCTAAAATCGAGATTTGAGACTTAGAGATTTGAGGATTTAAGGAATTGATGACTATTTTGATAATTTTTAAGAATTTTAGAATATTTTTGAAAACTTAATTTTTAAAAAAATAAAAGAAAATAAACCAAAACATGCTATGTCTCATATTTTTATTGGCAAACAAAAAATTTTAAACGGATGTTGACGACACGACACCTAAAATAATAACAGTGAATACGTTAAGCATCTACTTATGTCACGGGGTCAGAGTCTTGGCGCAGGGACATAGCCCCCGTGCGGCAACCCAGGGCTCTTACCAGCCCGGGGCTAAGCCTTATCCGCTCGATGCTTACTGGTTTCGCCCTCCCATGGGCTCATCAGGGAAGCGGGGACAGCTCCCGACCAGTGTGGTGCCTACCAGCACGCCCAGTCCCGAGAGACTGAGCGGCTGTACGACACGTACTACACCCTTAATGCTATCCCGCATCCCGCTTTTAAGCACAGCCAGCAAGCATCTGTCACGGTCTCGAGCATCACGCGAATAGGACCGTGACAAACTCCCCCACTTGAGTCATGCACGCCCTCGTGCATGGGGAGTAAGCTCTTCACCCTCTTCTTTTGTCAGCCGGGATCTAGTGTGCAATTCCCTGACTGCTCGCCCTCTTCATTTGAGGCACGAGTGTCTGCGGAAGGTTCGCTGTAGCTTCCTGCCTACCCGACCTCATCTTTAGAGGCCCCACTCGCGAACACCCCTTTACCGGGTGCGAGACACATGCTCGTCAACTTTGACTCGCTACGCAGCACAAGGAGCGCTTGGTAAGCTCACAGCTAGCACACAGACTGGCTCTGATACCACTTGTCACGGGGCTAGGCTTATATGGCTAGCTCGTGCGGCACTTGGTCGGGAAATGAACTTTGAAAGGGACCAAGTAAGCCTTAAAGCTAAGTCTTGGCTTGGCTAGAGTTGCGGAAGCGTTGCGAAGAAAGAAAGAACAAGATGGCTCGAGTGATTTGCAAAACGAAGAGCCTCGTTAAAAACCCCCTCTATGCCTAGTTAGGGGGGAAAAGAGTACTCGACGTTGCTAAGCTTTTATTGATGAAAGAAAAGTAGAAAACAATGGGAATTCAGGATGATTACAAATGAGGGGGTGAGGCCCTTTTTATAGCCTAGCACCTCCCGATCTAACGGTCACTATTGATTACAATGGATGGCCAAGATTGGCCTAAGCTATCTAATAAAGGCAAGAGATTACTATTAAGGATTCCTTCCATCTTGGATGATCTTCTTTCCTTGTGAAAGGGATTTGATTCTCCATGAATCGAGGGATGAATGGATGCTTGATTCTTGCCTTGTGTGCCATGGTCAAAGGGGTAGATATTCCCCAAAGAATGGGCTTGAATGGCCATGGATGGTGAAAATCCGGATGGGCCCATAGGGGTGGCTGGACGGGCTGCTTGGTGCTGCTCGGACAGGCCTATGGGTGCTGAAGGCCGGGCTGCTCGGTGCTGCTCGGTCAGGCCCTTGGGTGCTGCGCGGACAGGCCCTTGGGTGCGCGCGGACAGGCTGAATTGTTGCCCCATGGGTGCGGCAGAGTGGGCTGAACGGTGTGAGGCCCCATGGGTGCTGGAAATGGCCCCTAGGTGTGCGGCAGATTGGGCCCCGTGACATTATGCCAAAAATACTTTAAGTACTTATTTGAAAAAAAATATAGTTTAGACAATTTTTTTTTACCTTTTTAAGCTTACATAGAAAATACAATAAGGGTAATATAAGACAGAATAATAGCAAGTGGGGATAACGTATAAGAGATAACTAAGAAAAAAATTGTACATGGTGAAAATTAAGCTAAGCATAGGAGTAATAAAATTATTAAGCCTAATCTTTATAATTTGTACATAATTAAACTCTTAAAATCAAAGAGAAGTAATCAATTGAATCTTTTCACGTAGATTACACATTATGATGGAAATCATCTACCTCCAAATTATACCTCTTTTGGTGCTCCCATTTAAAAAAATTAAATTTCGAATTTAAGATTAGTGATTGTGGTTAAAATTTAAAGTTCAATTAGGTGTTAAATCTACTCAAATGACTTAATTGATTTATTATTTGTTACAACGTTTAGAGTTCAATTAGGTGTTAAATCTACTCGAATGACTTAATTGACTTTTTTTCTCGCTCTGAAGAGTTTTTTTACTACTACTATTCAACCTATAGTTGACATGAAAACAATTTCAATCAACCCTGTATTTGGTCACCACAAAACCTTAACTTTGTAAGGCATGCCCTTCATATTTGGATAAAACTGTAAAAGAATCCATCACCTAGAAAATATGATTACAACTACCAAAAGAGATATAATGTTTAATAGTAACAGAAATTTGTTACTCAGTGTGCAAGAAAAATGTCACTGAGAAATAGGTAATGCAGATATGGGCATAGACCTTAAACATCTAAGCAAATCATGATGCTGGAATATCACCTGCTCTACACAGGGTATCATTCCCACTCTATTGTTGATGGGGGCTTCGACGTGATGTCTAGCGTAACACGATTCACGCCTCGAACATTGTTGCAAATTTTTTGAGAAACGTCTTTAAGGAAACTACTTTCAAAACAGTACCTGGAATTTCAAAAGAGTTATGAAGTTAAGAGGAAGCAAAAGGTGGGTTTTTTAACCGTACTAGTCACTAAGACAAGCAAATACAACATCCTAAATGTTGAGAAACTTGTAACATGCAACACCAAGCTTGCCAACATGTAATGATAATAACTTTGCATAGATTTTGTAGGATGCTAAAGTCGGGAAAACCAACTCGTTCAACCCTACGATCTATTTCAACAAAACCATTAACCCCCTGCTTGCAAACAGCCGTATCATGTGCTGAAAATTAACTTTAACTCGATCCATATTTAGAGACATGTTTGAGCTTAAGGCTTAGGCTTATACTATTAACTCATGGCTTATGCTAAGCACAGACATTTGCAGAACAATGAAAACTTACCAATCTGCTGTCATTCCATCTTGACTTGTAACAGCTCGAAGAGTAACAACATAAGAATGTGTCCTTTGATCGCCTTGAACTCCAACGGATTTTACAGGCAAAAAGACAGCAAAAGCTTGCCAGATTGAGTCATAAATACCAGCATCTTTGATGGATTGAATGAAAATTTCATCAACCTGGGGAAAACAAGTTGATGACAGAAAAAAAGGTTTTATAAACAAGGTTGTACTCATGGGCGGAGCCACCTTTACAATTGGGGTGTCTCTTGACACCCAATTTTTAATTTTTTTTATATAATTTGTATATAAAAAACTAAAAAATGTATAATTGACAACCCTTTATAAATAATTAAATATTCTTAAATACCGTTTAAAAAATATGACACCCCTTAAATAAATTCCTGGCTCCGCCCCCGGTTGTACTTACTTAATAAACACCTCTTACCTGCCGCACAATATCTAAGGCATTGCCTTCAGTTACATCACCCAAGACTCGAACTGCAAGGCCAGGCCCAGGAAACGGATGGCGCTTTAAAAATGGCTCAGGAACCTTCAATATCTTCCCAAGTTGCCGAACCTTAAAACATTAGGCACAAATAATTAGAAGAGGAAATAGCCAAGTATACAAGTAAATGTCACAGGGAACAAAATCCAAACCTCATCCTTGAAGAGAAGTTTAAGTGGCTCAATGAGCTTTAATTTCATGTCTTTGGGAAGCCCTCCAACATTATGATGACTTTTTATCGTGTGAGAGTGAGTTCTTCCAGAACCTGGTGGAGGACAAGATTCGATAACGTCAGGGTACAAGGTTCCTTGAACAAGAAAAGCCGGCTTCTTCCCTAATTTTTGCTCCAACTCTTGGGCAAAAGCATCAAATATGCAGATAAATTCTTTGCCTATTATCTTTCTTTTCATCTCGGGGTCTACCACTCCTTTAAGTTTACTAAGAAATTGATCACTTGCGTCGACACAAGTAACGGGTAGATGAAGATCCCTTTCGAAGGTTTCCATCACACGTTCTCTTTCTTTATACCTTAATAAACCATTGTCAACGAAAACACAGTGAAGTCTATCCCCAATTGCCTTGTGGACAAGGGTCGCAGCAACTGTGGAATCAACACCTCCAGATAAAGCACAAATCACATGATCATCCGGCGCCAGTGTGTTGTTGATCACTTTAATTTCTTCATCCATTACATCTTCCATTTTCCAACCAGCATTCACTCCACAAACATCAAACAAGAAGTATCTCAGTGTTTCCATCCCTTCCGGCGAATGTGTAACCTTAACAAACACAAGTCGAAACATCATTTAACTGCTGCTTCAACAAGCTTCCCCTTTACAACCCATAAAAGAAATCAATTTGATTCTGTTTTGTTTGATACTGGAATCCTATAACTGAACACAGCTACAATGCAAATTGTACTTTTAAACTATAAAAATACAGTATTCCAATCGGTGTTATATCTAAGGCATTTGTTTATTACTATTCATTAGGTAAAAACAATAACAAAAAAAAAGCCTACATAAACACAAAACAAAACCCAAAAGCTCAAATTACCTCAGGATGATACTGCAACCCATAAAACCTCCGCCCTCTGTCCTCAACGGCGGCGACAGCCCCCTGCAAACTCCTAGCCACCACTTCAAACCCATCAGGCAACCTAGCAGCCTCGTCCCCATGACTCATCCAAACAACCTGCTTATCCCCAACCTTCTTCCCACCAAAAATACCACAACTTTTCTCAACCTCAATCTCCATCCTCCCATACTCCTGTTTCTGCCCCACCCTAACTTCACCACCGAGTCTCTGAACAATCAACTGAAGCCCATAGCAGATACCCAGAACAAAAACCCCATTGGACAGCGCCCAATCAACGAACCCATCAGGAAACGACGGTGAATCATCGGAATGGACCGAGTGAGGTCCACCGGAAAGGATAACAACTTTGGGATTGAGCGCTGTGATGGAGGAGAGAGGTGAAGTGCCGGAGATGCAAAGGGAAAAGACCGACAGAGCGCGAATACGGCGAGTGATGAGATGGGTGTATTGAGAACCGAAGTCTAGGATAAGGACTAGGTCGGATTTCACGTCCATTTTGGGTTCAGGGGAATAGGTGGCGGCAATCGAAGCGGCGGGAGGGTTCAAGGATGAAGGCGGATGGGAATTAGGGTTTTGAGACTGGCGGGAAAGCTTTAAATTATAAAAAGAAAGAAAGAAAAAAGGTTAGTTCATATATATAATTGGACTTTTTTGTATCACGTTGGTTAATTAAGAAATTTTTATTTATAGTGTTAATTACTGAAATGGTCACTTATGTTTCTACTTAGTATAGAGTTGGTCACCGATTTTTAAAAACGACCAGTAAAATCATTTACGTTTTTGGAGTGTAAATTTTTTGTCACTCAGCCGTTTGTTACCATTAAACATTAACAGAAGGTTGATCTGACACAATAAAAAGAAGGACAAATGACTTAAATAGTTCCTAAACTATTGCTTCAATCCTATTTTGACTATTGAAATAAAAATAATTTGTATAATTACACATTTAATCTTTCATATTTATATTTTTTTATTTCTTATCCCCTCCACCATCTTTCATATTCTTTTTCATTTAATCCAATTCTTAATTTTTTATTACATTAATCCTCAATCCTCAACTTGAAGATAATAGAAAATTAACAGATGCTAGATGAGAAAATTGAGTGTGTGTTTAAGGAGGCAAGGGAGCAATACTTACCTGGAAATACTTCTTCCATCCAATGCATTCCTCGCTGAAGATGTAGTTTCAGTGTCAGTGAATTGGATTAATGCTTGCCAAATATAGCATAAAATGAACATAATATTGGATGGCATGTAATCTCCAAAGACTCAGAATCATATTTTTGACATCTCACATGAAATTTAACAGCCATTTCAAAAGTAGCAATCTTGTGCACAAAACCAAATGTAAAAAATACCTAAAATTAAATTTAATTATATACAATCAGAAATCACAAATACATAAATATAAATATAAATTATTAGCAAACAACACAAGCAATGGTATAATGGGAAAAATCACTCTTAGCAAATCGAAATGGATGAGAAATAAGTGCATAATGACACATGTGCATACATGCCTCAAGATAGATCTTAGAAAGGACTATGACGTACATGACAATATTTCTAAACCGTCTCCAACAAAGGAATTTAAATAAGGGACATAACCATTAGATACAACTAGCTTCGATAAAAAAAATTATTATCTCTATACATGTGAAAGAACGAGAAAGAATAACAGTTTAATTCATTTCAGATTTATAAGTATAGCCTTGTAATCTCTAATCGAAAAAGATACTCAATTTAAGAACATCAAGCATCCCTCAACAATAATGTGCGAAAGAACATTGATACTCTCATTGTATGGTATCTTTAACTCTAGAGGTCTATACCTAAATGATCAATATGTTGAATGTATTACACTTGTTAAAATTTCTATTCAATAGTTCACAATTCCTTAACAAGTAAACTCGTTTGAAACAGAAGTTTATAAAATTTAGACAACTACAAAGAAATATAAGATATCTTTCATTTACTCATACAAATATATTCCTTATTCTGAAGCATGAATTAACCAAAACTCTGGCTCCTTATAAATATATAAGAAGCCGCTAAGTGTTTAACACTTCAAGCTACCCATTATTTTATAAAAGAAGAAAAAAAAGATAAAAGGTTCACATCCCCTTTAAATCATGAGCAAGCGACTTAAGAATTCTTGTTGGAGGGTTTATAAAATCAGATGAAGAAGAATATAGAAGATGGTGGAGGGGAGAAGAAATAAAAAAAATATAAATATTAGGATTAAATATGTAATTATACATTTTGTTTTTATTTCGGTGGTCAAAATATGATTGAAGTAATAGTTTATGGACTATTTAGATAATTTATCCTTCTTTTTATTATGTCAGACCAGCCTCCCGTTAATGTTTAACGGCAACAAACGGTTGAGTGACCAAAAGTTTACACACCGAAAATGTAAGTGACCTTACCGGTCATTTTTTAAAATCGGTGATCAACTCTATACTGAGGGAAAATAACCTTTATTTATATATCATGGTTTAAATAGAATTCTTGGTTTAATTATATTTTTATTTATATATTACGATTTAAATAATGTGATGTTTAAACGTTTTAATTAATATTGTGATAATTTTAGAGAGCCGCAACCCTCGTTCTCTGCGAACAATTGAGTGCAATTTTTTTTATTTAGTTGATAGCGGCGGCATTAACTTTGATACTAGTCGCTGACTACTAATTTTCTTTTTTCTTTGTTTTTTTAGGTTTAATAAGAATAATTATGCCTTTGTGATACGTTTTACCTCTATCTTTGAGGCACGTTTATCTCTTCCATTTAGCACATTTTTTGTCTTCTATCTTGGTAATTTGGTCGTTTTTTTTATTTTATGTTTTTGCAGGGTTGGATTTAACAGCGCCACAATTGGTTAAGATGACGATTATTTATAATCTTGCTGATCTTCCCTGTTTTGGACCCTTGGATTGAATTTGGATATGTGGTTTGCGTTCGTGAATAGTTTCTTACAATGCTCGACTCTGATTTGCATTTGTCGGTGGTCTTTCAATAGCTTAATCCTCGTTTGCGGTTCATTTTGCCGATGCAATTATATTTGTTTGCATCTATTTTTCATTCGAGTCTTTTGGTTTGATTTTTAACTTTTTCCATGTATGTTCTTGTATGATCTAAAATGACCAGTTTCTTGTGTCAATGTTATTAGAAAATGTCTAAATTATTTATTTAGTTTACGATGATAATTGTAAACCATAACTGTAATTTTAGATATTTTTTCTCTTTAATACGACTAGTGACTTCTATTCAAAAATATATATTCATTGGCTCTTTGTTTTATAGAAAATGTTATATATTATACTGTTTTTATATGATTTTCGGTATTTGACTTATTGATTGACTAATTCAAATCAAATACTATAAAGACCAATTATGAGATGACTCTTCCAAACCAGCTTATTATGTACAGAACGTAAAAACTCAAGTCACTAACCTTATTTAAGAGATGTACGTCTTATCTAGATAAACAAACTAGTAGTAAATATTTTTTATCAACGCAATTTATTTTGATGTTTTTCCCGATGAATAAAAGTCTCCTGTATTTTTTGGTGTTTTTTTTGTGTCTCTTCCATATTCTAACACTACAAAATTAAAATTTATACGTTAATTTTAAATTATAAATTATAAATCTTTAAAATTATTCTCTACACCCATTTTTTAAACCATAATCTTAAACTCTAATCATAAACTTTAACCTTAAATCTTAAATTTTATTTATCAGGATGGTAACATAAATAGAGACCTAAAAAGAGGGGCAGATAATTTGGACTGTTTCCCGACTCCCACTAAATTTGAAGATTGAGATTTCAATTATTTCCTTAATAATGGACGGTACAATTCAATTAAATAATAAAATTGTTTTTTATTTTGGAAAATACTTTGATATTTTTAGTGTTTAAGAGTTTATGTTGTAGGGTCTAAAATTTAGAGTTTATGGTTATAATTTAGAGTTTGGTTTTAGTGTTTAGAGTTTAGGGTTTAGGGTATTAGGTTTGATACACAAGCTATGTAAATTTTTTTACACACCTTTTCATATTTAAGCTATAAAATCTAAAACCTAAATCTTTAGCCCTAACACCCTAAAAATTAAGCCATAAACCCTAAACTCTAAATTCTAACAATAAATCTTAAATTCTACACCGTATAGCCTACACCCTTAAATCACAACATAAATCTCTAAACCCTAAAATTAAGAGGCAAGCTTGTGTATCGAAGTATTTTCCTTTACGAGATATATATAGTTATATCTTAATACACAATATATGTAAATTAAATTTACACAATCCTCTATATTTAAAGTATATGATCTAAATTCCTAACTCTAAAATTTTAAATTCAAAACTTTTAAAGCTAAATCTAAAACTTTAACAACAAACTTAAATTTTAAACTATATAACCTAAACCTTTAAACCCTAAATTAAACATATAACCTCTAAATTTAAAAACTTATGTAAACTTTGTGTATCAACTATTTTCATATATTAACAATTGTAGAACGTTGATTTCTTTTTGTTCGAGACACATTTTTAATTTCAAAACTCACAATTAGGGGTGGATACTTGATCGAGTAAAGTCGATTATTTTTTTGAGTTAGTCGAGTTGACGAGTACTATTTTATAACTCAAATTTTATTTAAATCTTTTTCGAGTCTAGTTTGTGAAAATCGATTCAAGTCAAGTCGAATTGCTCGGGTTTCTGTTCAAATTTAATTGTAAAACATTTATAATGTTATGATACTAATTAGTTACAATTTAAAAGGCTTTATATAACCATATACAATACACATATATATTTTTTCATATTTCTTTTTCATATATATATCGTGCATAATTGAGAGACTTGACTCGAACTTGAAAATGATCCACTAATTATTAAAAAATTTGAGTTATTCGAATTTTCATTTTATAACTGAAATTTAATTTAAATTTTTTTGAGTTGAATTTATGAAATTACGAGTCGAAAGACGAGTCAAAATTTTTCACGTCAAGTTAAATTATTTAATTTTTTAAGTCGAGTCAATTTTTATCCATCCCTACTCACAACAAATGAAGTGTTTTTTTTAATAAATAAATGAAATAGTTTTAATCAATAAATCAACCCATTTCTTTATTTTGTATTTATTGACAAAAAAATGGATACTAAAGCATTTTTTTAATAAATGTGGATCCATAAGCAGCACAACATTTTTATTATTTGGTTGGTTGAGTAATTGAGTTGATATAAAGTGTGACAGCACAGTTGGGTAAATGCATATGGTTGAGCATTGGTTATCATATATCAATGACTAAGATTGTTGGAAACACATTATTCAATTGATTTATAATCCATTTAATTTTATCTGATTATAGACATATTTTTTCCCTTTTTGATATTTTTTTTATATCTTAATATTAAAAAATAAAATTTAAACACAAGTTTAAAGTTAGGAATTATGAATAGAGTTTAGAGTTTAGAGTGCAAGGTTTAATTTTGAGTTTAAAGTTTATAATTTAAGATTTAAAATCTAATGTTAAGACTTAGAATTTATTTTTTAGTGTTGGGACATATAGAACGACACTGATAAAAGAAAGATGATGTTTATTCTATTATTATTGTTATAATAAATCAAACTAGTATATTTAAGTAATTTATTTTTATAGTTTAATACTCACAAACCCACTACTTCCATTTTTTTCTCTGAAGTGGTTACTTTATAAAAACTTCATTAAATTTTTTTTTTCATCAAAATTTTTTCGACGACGACCTTCATGCCGATGGCTGGTTTCTAACGTTTACGATAATTGTATATAAATAAGATTTTTCTTTTTTGACGAGAAATTATTTGTTTTTTTTTTGTTTTGTTTTGTCAGAAGTCATTTTACATATGTTTTTTTTGTTATTTTTCGTTTGCTTGTAAGACAATTTGTTTGTCTGTTTTTTTCATACAAAATTTGTATTTATTTGTGACAGTAATGTTTAATGTTATGACAATTTAGAATTCAGATAACAAGTATTATCGAGTGCTTCAAGTCATAAGATAATCGGTGGTCTGTTATTTTTCGAATTCTCTTATGATAGCTTGCCAAAATTCGTAGCGAAAAAAGTTTGGTACACGAATTTTTTTTGTTAAAGTTTATCTTTATAATTATTTTTTAATTAATAAAATTCAGTTAAAATTCTTGAAAAAAATTAATTTATTTTCTTCTAACTATACACGGATTTATTTATTTATTTCATGATTTAGTTGTATATATTTTTTTAATTTCATGATTTAGTAGTATTTCAAGTATTTGAATTCTAGCTTAGTTTGAATTTTTTTATTCCAATTTCAACCTAAAATATAGCTATTGTCAGCAAGTAAACAAATTGCTTAAATTAGTGTAGTGGTTAGGTGTGAGATATTTTGTTTGAAGACAACACCATTATTTTATTTTCATTTAAGAAAATAAATCTTTAATGGTCAATTTACAAGTTTTTAAATTTTTGTGATCAAAATGAAAAATGTGTGATAATTGGGTGACCAAGTGTGTAGGTAACCAAAAATTAGAATCCTTATCCTATCATTTATGTCTTTTCACTTCACTTTCTCCTTCTCTAGCGCTCCCCTGCTCATTGTAAGATTCGTTAATGGCGTTTCAGATCTAAAAAAAACGAACTCTTGGAGCTTTCACTAAGTTTAAATACCAGCCGAACGGAAGAGCTTAAAGAGAAACAGGTTTATCTTTTCGATTCAAAGGCTTTCATTTTTGTTGCGTGCGTGCATTTTCAATCAATGCAGAAGAAAATGGCGTATTCGTTCCCTGATGAAGTGCTGGAGCACGTCTTCTCGTTCATTCAATCCGACAAAGACCGGAACGCGGTATCGGCGGTGTGTAAATCGTGGTACGAAATCGAACGGTGGTGTCGGAGGAAGGTGTTCATCGGTAACTGTTACGCCGTGAGCCCTACGATGGTTATCAAGCGGTTCCCGGAAGTTAGATCCATCGAGCTGAAAGGGAAACCGCACTTCGCGGACTTCAATCTGGTGCCGGACGGCTGGGGCGGTTACGTTCTTCCGTGGATCGTTGAGATGGCCGGCGCCTACCCTTGGCTCGAAGAGATTCGGCTTAAAAGGATGGTAGTTACGGACGAAAGTTTGGAGCTTATCGCTAAGTCGTTTAAGAATTTCAAAGTGCTGGTGCTTTTCTCTTGCGAAGGGTTCTCAACCGATGGACTTGCTGCCATTGCTGCGGGTTGCAAGTTAGTTTTATGAACTCATTTTGTTTCTTATTCTTTTAGTTAGTTTTGTAGTGAGAAGAAGGGTAAGAATTTGCTTTTATTTTAACTAGATTTTTCATAAAGGATTAGTTTTTATAAAAGATTAATTTTTGTTATGTAGGATTGTAAATTGAGTGGAAAAACTGCTTGTGAATGCTTCACTCGTATGTTCTAAGCTTAGCTTGTTGTTTCAGTCATCTTCCTTCTATTTTCCTGCATTTGCTTTTCTCAGATCTGAAGGGAGCTACTTCTTTTTTTCTTCTAGGATACCTTGTTGGTTTTTATTAGCAGATTCGTTTTGGGATTCTGCATGTTTAAAATGTGGGATTCTCTTTGCTCTTTAACTGGATTCATTTTCTCTTGATTTATTGTTTTTTTGTCAACTTTTGTTGATTCATGATTGAAGGGAATAATTTTCCAAGCTGGGTCTTTCCTTTCATTTGGTGTTCTGTTTTTGTTTGTTAGCCGTAAATTCCATCTGGGTTTTCTTGGATTCGTGTAACTTTATTTTTCTTGTTTAGTGATAGTATAATGGGTGACTGAACAATCATACACGTAAAGAATATACAACTTTTCTTGTATGTTCCATTGTAGAATAAGAAGGTAAATTTAGCGTGGTAGTCTAGTCATTTTCAATGACAATGACATTACTGAGCTTCTAATTTTGTTCAACAACATTGATCTGCATGATTTTCCATGTTCACACTAGGACTTGTTTTTTTTTTTAACTCTTACTTGATTTGGAGGGTTGTTCCTTTTTTTTTTACTTATGTGTCTTGTATGTTGCTTTTATGAATCAGTCTACATGGTAATTGCAGGAATCTGAGAGAGCTGGACTTGAGGGAAAGTGAAGTGGATGACATGAGTGGCCATTGGCTTACTCATTTTCCTGAGACATGCACATCCTTGGTATCCCTTAACATTTCTTGCTTGGGATCCGATGAAGTTAGTTTCTCAGCTTTGGAGCGCCTGGTGGGTAGATGTCCCAACCTGAGGTCTCTTCGGCTCAACCGTGCAGTGACTCTTGATAAGATTGCCAACATTCTACGTCATGCACCTCAGTTGGTTGATTTTGGCACTGGTAACTACGCCACCGAGCTACGGCCTGATGTCTTGGCAAACTTGACTGGAGCTTTCTCTAGTTGCAAGAAGCTAAAGAGCTTGTCTGGGTTTTGGGATGTGGTCCCGGCTTATCTTCCAGCTCTTTACTCCGTCTGTTCTAGATTAACATCGCTGAACTTAAGCTATGCTACCATACAGAGTCCTGAAATAATCAAGCTAGTAAGCCGTTGTCCAAGTTTGCAGCGCCTTTTGGTAAGTATATTATTGTGGCATTGTTGGTTTAATAAAAAGATTAAGCACTGCTGGGTTAGAATTCCAATCTTAAACATGCTTGAAGTTTGAGAATAAAGCGGTTTTGATTTCAGGTACTTGACTACATTGAAGATAGTGGCCTTGAAGCTCTCGCTTCTAGTTGTAAGGACCTACAGGAATTACGGGTGTTCCCATCTGACCCATTTGGTGTAGAGCCGAATGTATCCTTGACAGAACAGGGCCTTGTCGCTGTTTCTTTGGGTTGTCCTAAGCTACAGTCAGTTTTGTATTTCTGCCATCGGATGACTAATGCAGCGTTAGTCACCATTGCCCAGAATTGTCCGAACTTCACTCGTTTCTGTCTTTGTATAATTGAGCCTAAAACAGCTGATTACCTGACCCTCGAGCCACTCGATATTGGTTTTGGAGCCATTGTTGAGCATTGCAAGGATCTCAGACGGCTTTCCCTCTCTGGTCTCCTCACGGATCGTGTATTTGAATATATTGGGACATATGCAAAAAAGCTAGAAATGCTATCCGTGGCCTTTGCTGGAAATAGTGATTTAGGACTCCATCACGTGCTTTCTGGCTGTGAAAGCCTCCGGAAACTAGAGATCAGGGACTGCCTCTTTGGGGGCAAGGCTCTTTTGGCCAATGCTGCAAAGCTGGAGACAATGCGATCCCTTTGGATGTCCTCTTGCACCGTGAGTTTCGGAGCATGTAAGCTGCTAGGTCAGACGATGCCGAGGTTGAATGTCGAAGTTATAGATGAGACAGAACCTCCAGGTTCAAGACCCGAAAGCTTCCCAGTCGATAAGCTCTACATATATAGGTCTGTTTCCGGGCCAAGGTTTGACATGCCTCCTTTTGTTTGGACAATGGATGAAGAACGTAAGATTTTGCATTCAGAGTTCAGACATCTCCTATGAACTATGCATTGTGTTAAAGGCTCATTTGATTTCAAGAATGAATGTATCAGGTACACGCTCCTACTCGTCATTCCCGTTTTAATTATATGTAGCTCAACATAATTGCTGGAATGATTGGAGTGGTGGGAACATAATAGGTAGAGGGTATCAGGAGTTTTTATTTGTTTTCCCATAGTTATCATGTACACTACTTTACAAGACTTTTGTATTTTTATGCATTTGTATCGCCTTTTTTCGAGTAGTAATCGTCATGCGGACTTAAAATTATCATTGTTAGCCTAACGGAGTTATAAAAGTTCGAGTATTCGACGTCTTGTTTTTGTTGGGATCGTGCTCATGATAATAATGAATGCAATGCCATGCAGTTGCCAAAGTTTTGCATTTGAGTCCTTTTTCTTTTTCTTTGTCCATAGTATTGCAATGAGTTTGAATTCAATAAGAATGAAAGCTGTGTCTCTGCTAAAAGATAACAGTTCCCACTTCCCATCTTTTGATCAGGAAAACTGGCTTTTTTGAAGGACATCTTGGTACGGAACAATCATTACATATCCGACAGTTTATAATCTAATCGGATCCTGAATCTTATGGTAATTATCAAGCAATCCAACTGTACACTTCTATGATATATTTTTTTTTACCTTCTTTACGTGCAAATTTTACTGAGAGAGTAGCGAAAGCAAAGTGGTCTCAGCTTTTCTTACTCGGGTGTGGTAACTTTCAGCATATTATTATTAGTATTATCATGATGGTTGGTTCCAAGTTTAATTATGCATGGTGATGTGAATTGTTAACGAACCGAACATTCAGCGAATCGTAACGCGGGAAGTTCGTTTATTTATTAAACGAACGAACATGAACAAGATTTTTTGTTCATTTAATTAAATGAACGAATACGAACAAATGGTTCGTTCGTTCATTTATGTTTGTGAACGTTTGGTAATCCGTTCGTTTATGTTCGTTTAAATTTACTCACATATGTCCATTTATATTTATTATTTTTCATAACAAAAGTATTATATTTGATTATATATATATATATATATATTAAAAATATGAAATAAAAAAACTTAATGTTTGTTTGCGTTCATTTATGTTAGTTTATTTTTTAAGGAACATGAATGAACACAAATAAGCTACATTCCTTAAGGAACGAACACACACAATAAATTATGTTCTTTTAGTTGTTCGTGTTCGTTTATTTAATTAAAATTAAACGAACGAATATAAACATACTCTCATTCTTATTCGTATATAAACATACTCTCATTCTTATTCGTCCGGTTCGTTTACACGCTCTCTTTTCTTTTGTTTTCCACAGCGTCTACCTGTTCTGGTCTCCACTCTTTCAAATTTGAATAATGGAATTCAGACATCACATAAAAAAAGTCATCTTAACCCATATCTTGTCTTATCATATGATCAGTTCAGTTAATAACATAATCAAACTATCATTAATCGAGTCTTTTGAACTGTTTAGTTGTTAATTGAATACATTATTTATGAAAATAATTAATTAGACCAACTTAAATTTGGTTTATTTGATCAAAATTTTAAATTAATCGGATTTTATTAATTTTTTTTCTTTTTGGTTCAAATTAAATAATGGCAAACATTGCAGTATAAAGGCAGTGTGCACTAAATTGAAGCAAAAAGAATTACTAAATACATTAAATTAATTATTTCTTGAAGTGGAAAATAATAGAAGTTAGTGAGCAAAAAGAAAATGTACCTTAAATTATTTTTTGCTCAAAATAAATATTCACAACATACATATTTTTTATTCAGGTTTCTAAAAGTTGACACATACTATTGATTAAAAGATATTTTAAGTACTTTTTTGACAAAAAAATGCACTTTAAGTACATATTTTGATGAAGAAATACTTTAGATATTTAGAAGAAAAAGATAATATAATTTATATACTTTAATAAAAAAGTACTTTTAAGTAACTAAATAAGAAATGATATAGTATTAGCAAAATGGTGGGTATTTATGACTGATCATAAAAAACATCATTAATATTCTGTCTTGTGTTGTATATGATTGGTGGGTTGAGTTGAGTAAAAAGTGATTCCCAGCATAATTATTAGCAAATATTATTTGAATAATAAATAAATGAGAAAGGAAAGATGTAATTAGAGAATGATATGATTGTACAAACTGGTCCCTCTGCTGCCAAAATGATTACTAGTAGTATCAATAATGCTTTGCATTTGCCCTGTTATGCTCCACGTAGGTGAAATGACTTGCATTGGCAAAGCCGTCCATTTATTTCTTTTACTTACTTTCATTCAAAGATGAATAAGATGGTTATGAGTTATGAATGCTGAAAAATTTCGAATCCAAAGACTGTAGCACTAAACTGATGTAGCAGGTTTGGGGAACGCAAGCCAACTTGAGTGAGATTGTAAGCCGATTTGGTTATTTTCATCAAACCACTGCCGATTTTGCAGCAAACTGAACCCCTCATAGGAAGATCCTGGGAGTCTTAACTCTTAAGGTAGAGTAAATCAACATTCAAGAACAAACATGATGGATGTGAAATGGGTTATACAGAAAGTCTCCTGTTTCGGGCATTTTAACATGTAATTTATATCGGCGGACAAAACAACAAATAACAAAATTCTGGATTAACTGAGGTACCAGATGAGCTCTGTATGGACTGTATTAACAGACTCATTCAGTCTTTCTTGCTAAGATTAGAGAAGAAAGGTGAAAAGATTTTATGAAGAAATGGGGGAAAGAGAGACGGTACTCTCGTTATTTTTATTAAAAAGACTGTAATATCTCCAATAAAGACCAGTCAGTATTTATATAAGAGAGAGAGCAGCTCATAGTTAGTTAATAGGTGATAATTAACATTGAGTTTCCTAACCACCTTTACTAACCATAACTGTTTGAAATAACAAACTCATCATCTAACTATGCTTATACTATAACATTCGCCATACTTTCTGAACTTTCGAAGACACCTGCTAAGAAAACCTGCAAGAATAGAAAACAAACAACCAAAAAAAGAAACAGAACATGATCAAGTAACCTGTCCCATAGCTGAAGCAGTTACAGGAAGAACAAGCATCTTCTCTCGAAACCTGTTGAAGAAGAGAGCAGACAAGGGCTTATCATAATGTCAGCAACTTGTTCACATGCAATGCAAGAACTTCATTTATACACAACTTTCCAACAATTATTCATTCCCTTAGAAAATAAAGATCCAATTCTACATGCTTAAACTTAGAATGAAGAACAAAGTTTGATGACACAGCTACTGCATTGAAATTATCACACCATAGGGTCGACTTACCATCATACTTAACACCAAGCTCGTTGATCAGAGATTGAAGCCACACAACTTCTGTTGCTGCACACGCAACACTCTGATACTCAGCTTCAGCAGTAGAGCGAGACACTACTTGCTGTTTTTGTGAGGCCCAAGAAATAAGATTACCACCAAAATAAAGACAGAACCCAGTAGTAGACCATCTGTCATCAACATCAGACCCCCAATCAGCGTCTGCAAACACTGCTATGAACAAGCGAGAGGAGCTGACAAACCTCAGGCCGTATTCAAGTGTGCCTTGAAGATACTTGAGAATCTTTTTGACGATATTATAATGTTCATCAGACAGAGTTTGCATAAACTGGCAGACCCGATTCACTGATGTATTTTCTCTGATGCAAAAAGAGACCATTTGGAGTGTAGTCAACCTGAATTCCCAGAAAATAACGTAACAAACCAAGATCTTTCAACGAAAAAACTTTATCAAGCTCAGCAACTATACTCTAAATCTGTTCTGGATCACTCCCAGTGACAACAATGTCATCTACATAAATAAAAAGGTAGACAACACTGCCACTGCCTTTATTAATGAACAAAGATGCATCGGATTTCGACAAGAAAAACCCTACAAACAACAAGTATGTCCTCAATTTCTCAAACCATGCTCTCGGAGCCTGTTTAAGGCCATAAATAGCCTTATTCAAACGACACACAACATTGCTCTTATCTCCTTGTTCATATCTAGGAGGTTGTACCATGTACACTTCTTCAATCAAATACCTATTTAAAAAGGCGTTGTTAATATCAACTTGCCTTAAAATCCATTTCTTAGTTACTGCTATTGACAAGATGGTGCGTATGGTAGTTGGTTTGACAACAGGACTAAAAGTCTCATTATAATCACAACCAGCTTGCTGTAAATAACCTTTGGCTACTAACCGAGCCTTATACCTAGCAACAGATCCACCAACATTCTTTTTCAGCTTAAAAATCCACTTACAACCTAATGCTCTCCTATTAGGTGGTAATTCAACCAAAGTCCAAGTATTATTCCTAACAAGTGCATCAAACTCAGTTTAAGCTGCAGCCCTCCATTCATTACTAAGCATAGCTTCTTCAATGGTCAAAGGCTCTACATGCATATTGTCAACTAACTTACTAGAATCAAGATAAGCCTTAGGTTTACGAATTCTATTTTTTCCCCTAGTCATCATAGGTTGAATATTCTCCACAACATGCAAATGAGGTAAATTTTCTAAATCAACACTACCATTTTCACCACACTGATCATTTTGACCAGAAACCAGAACAGGCGAGACATAAGAGGAAGAATAATTACCTCCTAAAGAAGCTGGCACTGTAGGAACAAAGCCTGGAGGAGCCAGTAAAGATGGAGAATTCACTGGAACTGGAGAGGAACCACCTTCATGAGTAACTGATGGTGGAGAATATGCTTCAGATTCAACCGGCGGTGAAACAGGAGAACCACCTTCAGAAACAACTGGTACGGAAACAGGAGATGACCTTTCAAATGCAACTGGACTTGGGAAACCTCCTGAAGAGACAACGTGTGTTGGAACACTTCTTCCAGCAACAATTGTAGTAGGGGAGCATTGTTCAAATGCAGCTGATATTGGAAAGCATTGACCAGAGGCAGTTGTTGTTGAAACACTCCCATCATGAGCACCTTGCTCTGTAGAGAGCCTCAAACCGTCTTGAGACACTTGATTAACTGCTGCTGATGTTGGAGAGCCTTGACCAGAAGCAGCTGCTGTTGTTGGAACACTCCCAGCAGGAGCACCTTGCTCTTGCGCTGCAGAAAACCTCAAACCATCTTGAGACACTGGATTAACCAAATTAGAAGAGTACAAACCACTCATTCGACCATTGTCAATATCCGAAAAAATTAGTGGAACACCAAAAGAACTGGAAACATCATTAACCTCTTTGACAGACCCAAATTTGGCAGCAAATGGAAAAACTGACTCATCAAAAACAACATGACGAGAAATAAAGACCTTACCGCTTTCATCCAAACACTTATAACCTTTGTGAGAAGTAGAGTACCCAAGAAAAGTATACTGTCTAGACCGAAATTCCAATTTATGTGCATTAAAAGGCCTCAAAAGGGGATAAGAAGCACAACCAAACACCTTGAGAAAAGAATAATCTGGATCCTGGCCAAAAAAACCTGACAAAGAGCCTTATTATGCAAAACTGGTGTAGGCAGTTTATTTATAAAAAACATGGTTGTTACAAAAGCATAGCTCCAAAATCTTAAAGGCAAAGACGCTTGAGAAAGTAAAGTCAGCCCCATTTCGACAACATGTCGATGCTTCCTCTTAGCCTTACCATTTTGTTATGAAGTACTTGGGCAAGAAAGCCTATGTTGCACTCTATGGAAAGCCAGCCATTTATCAAGAGCTTGATACTCTCCACTACCATCCGTCTGAAGGACTTGAATTTTACACCCAAACGACACCTCAACAAGTTTATAAAACTCAACAAACACTGAAAAACCTCAGACTTACGTTTGAGTAAGTAAAGCCACATATGTCTACTAAAGACATCAATAAAGGAAACATAGTACAAAAACCTCCAGACGTAGGTCCCCATACATCTGAAACAACAAGTTGGAAGGGTTTATCATACATAGTGGAAGACAAAGAAAAAGGGAGCTTATGTGCTTTCCCTTGTAAACATGAAGAACATACATTCGACAAATCATTATTACTTACATCTATACTACCATTATTTAGAGTAGCCTTGAGAACCGGCAAGGAAGGATGGCCAAGACGCTTGTGCCATTGAAAAAGAGAATCAGAGCTTTTTGTCACATTCAAAAGCAAACCCTGCCCAGAGTGAGTACGCCTGTCCGATAAAGCAGGGGACTGTAACTCATAGAGGCCCTCATGAGTGTGCTTCCCTTCCAGTAGCGTAACCCGTGTCTGAGAATCCTTCACAAAACACCCACGAGGATGAAACTCTAGAAAAACATCATTATCTTGAGTCAACTTAGAAACGTACAAAAGGTTTTTCTGAATATTAGGAACATGTAACAAATTCTGTAAATGTAAAGGCTTAGAAGTAGTGAGCAAGGAACCTTTACCAATATGTGTTATCGGAACCGCTTCACCATTACCCATCAGTAAAGACTTATTACCTGAGTAAACAACCTCCGATTGCAGAGTCGAACGATCATTGGTTACATGGTGAGTAGCTCCTAAGTCAGGAAACTAAGATGCTTCTCGTGGGAAGCCACAGTCGCAGTAGAAGGAAACGAAGAAGAGGAGATATTAGGCATCAAAACAGATCCATGGCTAGAGAAAGAAACAGAGGGTGTCACTATCGAGGAAGCCGATGAAGAAGACACATGCGACAAAGGAAACCCTGAATTAGACAAATTTCCGGTGGACAACCCAGGGATAGGCCCGTTAACAACAAATGGGTTAGAAGCATAAGAAACAGGCCCGACTAAAAACATAGGCCCATACGCCGAGACTGGAAAACCTTGACCAAACACAGGAGTGGAAACTAAGCCCACCACAGGAGAACCGAGGCTAAACACATGTGTGTAGGCTTGAGGGGAATGGGTCATTTGGGAATTAAGAACAGACCCATGTTCAATCTTCTTAGAAGAAGCATCAAAATTATCATCAGAATGATCAGTGTATCCAAGAAAATCCTGATCAAATCGATACCATCATTTTTGCACCACATTACCAACTTTGCCACATAATTGGCATTATGGACGATTAGTAGAGTAACATCCACGACCACGACCACCACGACTGCCTCCTCGTTGACCGCGAAAGAAATTCTGGGTGGTCGAAGTATTAATCTGACTTGCAGAAGTAAAACTTTTGTCTCCAGACTCAAGAGTACGTTGTGAACACTGTTGTATATGTGAAGGATTCTGCTGCACAGCAACATTAGCCTGAGCTGCTAAAGTGTCAAACAAAAAGGTCTTTTGCCTAGCCTCACAGTCAAACAACATGTCAGTAAGCGTGTCAAGAGAAAGTTGCTCACGTGAAGCTATTGCAAGGACATACTCAAATCCGACAGTTAAACCAGCAAGAATGACACTAATCTATTCTTGTTCAGAAACTGGGCTACAACAACATTAAATGTATCACAGAGTAGTTTAATTTTGGCCAAGTACTCATTGACAGTACAGTTCCACTTCTTTTGAAAGTGAAGACTATGTCGAAGGGAGCTAACCTTTACATTGGACTTTGCACCAAACAGCCGAGAAATGGTATTCCACACCGCAAGCGTAGTATTCAGTCCAATGAGATAAGGTAGGACATCAGGAGTGACTGTTCACAGAAGCCAAGAGGCAAGGAGTTTATCTTGTTGTCGATGAACAAGAATGGCCTGATTTTCCACCAACACACTTTCTCCGCTAGTCACAAATTGACTTGGAGGTTTATATTGATTAGAAATAAAGTTCAGTAAACCACATCCATCAATTATCAACATGATTTGATGTTTCCACAGAATATATGTATGTTCAGTCATCTTAACAGTATCGTGTTTAGGAAGACGATGAACCGTAGTAGAAGACAAGTTAGCAGAAATATTCAGAGTAACATTAACTTGAGAAGAATTAGATTGATCCTCACGGGAGCATCTGAAGCATATATTAGGCATATTATTCAAGAGCTTGATGATAAGTTCTCCCTTAAAGATCTTGATCGCATTCAATACTTCCTAGAAATTGAAGCTATTCACCGTGGAGATGGGCTCTTCCTTAGTCAAAGGAAATTTGTTGAAGAACTTCTTGCCAAGACAAATATGTTCAGTACTAAACCAGTTGACACGCCTATGGTAACATTACCCAAGTTGACCAAAGATGAAGGTGAATTATTTGTGGGTCCACAATTATATCGAAGTACCGTGTGGGTGCTCTACTTTACATCTGTCACACTCGTTCTGATGTGTCCTTTGCTGTGAATAAAGTGTCACAATATATGCAACGGCCAACAAATGTTCATTGGGGGCTGTGAAGCGTATATTACGATACCTTAAGGGTACTATTGACTATGGTGTATGGTTCTCTCCTCATCCACTGCCTCATTTACTTCAAGTGTTTTCTGACCCTGATTGGGGTGGTGATGTTGATGATCAACGTTCTATTTCGGGTCATTATGTTTGCTTTGGCTTTCATGTATTATGTTAGAGCTCGAAAAAACAACGTTCTGTATCTCAGCCCACAGCTGAAGCTGAGTACCGTAGTCTTGCTGATGTTACGAGTGAGCTTCTTTGGATCCAAGTTGTTCTGTCAGACATGGGGGTTGATCTTTCTGATGTTGCGAAAGTATGGTGCGATAACACTATTACTGTCGTCATGGCAGCCAATCTTGTTCTGCATGCAAAAACTAAGCATGTCGAATTAGATTTACACCGTGTTAGAGAGAAAGTTCTACGTCGCCAGCTTGAGGTCAATTACTTCCCAGCTTAGAGTCAAGTTGCTAACATTCTAACCAAGCCCCTCCCAGTGACACGATTTCATGACTTGCGTCAACAACTAAATGTCTGGGCCATTCAACATGTGCAAGAAGAGTCAGAAAGTAAGGTGAATGTTGAGTGATGCGGAGATATATTGGGCTTTAGCCGGTTTGTTATAAATGGAATCTGGTTGTTTTAACTAATTAAACGCCCTAACTAATCTAATAACCAATTACTCTCTAGTTATTAGTTTTATCAACTGGGTTATATAAACCCATTTGAGGGAACTGACCCAAATATCTTTTGGCCTACATTGTAGTCTAACACTTATCTCTTCTCTTCATTTTCTGTTTGGCTCTCTCTTCTCAGAGACGCTTAAGCTTTTGTTTCTGTTTTTCCATTCACGTTTGCAACTGTTTTCCATTCATGTTTCCGATCATCGGAGCCGTCTCAATACTCTCAACGGATATCGCATTGCATCGGTTGGCATCACAATGCATATAGGGTGATGATATGTGCTGCATGCGGCTGCTGGATCGATATCCCTGACGCTGACCACGTCTATCATGGCGTCATTTAAGTGCAATGGCCTTTGCTTCTGGTTTTACGTACACATCTTCCTCCACGCTAATTTTCACTCTCCTTGTTTAATGCCCCCAGCCAGTTGCCTTCAATGCATTTGCACCCCCAACCTCCACTCCATTAACTATCCCGGTCCCCCACCTTTTTTAATTTAACAAATTCACTCTTTTTAAAACCCTTTTCAACAAGTCTTTCTGTACCTCAATAACCCATTTCTCCTTTAGCTCAAGAATTAGATACTGCGAGGGATTGTTAAGGGTTATGGGGTTAATCCTTACGTTGGTTGCAGCAATTTTGACGGCTGTGAACAAGGATACAAATGATGAATTCCCTATTTCTAGTTAGTAAGTTAAAAAGAAAGTAGGCCATTCCAGTGTAGATTTTATATCATAGATCTGATGTTTTAGTCTTGAATCTTGATGAAACATAGATTTGCCTGACTCACACTCACCCGGTCCCGTATATGTTTTTGTTAGGTTTTTCCTCGCAGCAGCATCTCTGGGCACTGCCCATTCTCAACCTTCACAAGAAATCAAGGTAGGTGATGGGAATGAAGAAGGTGGATGGGGAACCGTTGGTGGCAATATGTTTAGTATCTATATCGTAGGAAAACAAAAAGTTGGAATATCAGAGTAGTACATGCGTAATTTAATTAGGCTTTTGGATGGTGTTAAATTTGAAGCCAGCCCTGTTGCTGTGTCTAATCCGTCTTTACAGCGAACAACGAATATTCTAAATACAAATATGCTTACAAGTCATGGACAGCAACCTTCGAAAGTGCTGATATGGTTCTGGCTGCAACTAGATGTTGTAGTTGGTCTTCAAACACATGTATAGTTCTACTAGAATCTAGAACTACACATGATAAAGTATACAATATTGACATATTAGTTGTATATGCAAAACACGGGTAATTTGCCCAAATTAGCATCTCCCTTTCATTCATCTCTACAGGGCAATCGTAGCTTGTACAAAATTTGATTTTCAGATAGGAGGATGGTTACAGAAGGAACAATATACCGGTACTAGTCCTATGGTTAAAGGCAGCCAATATACAGATGAACGCCATTTTCAAAAGAAAAATCAGACACATACAAACTAGAGGTATAGTTGTGAAAAGCTATATCTTTTTCCACTAACAAGTTGAAAACGAAGGAACACGTTTGAGGATTAAAGAATAATGCACCCACATGGATTCAGCTTCTGCATGTCCTCTTTGCTCTTCGCTGCAGTGCACCAAAAAACAAGGACAATTAAACTAGGAGAGATTAAGGGCGACAAAGCTATCAATTCATTCCCCTAGCTTAAATTGCGATTGCAACCTTGAAAACCGTTACGACGTGGCCTTTACACTACGTTGCTGCCGCAATTTAATACTATGGGGGTGTAGAAAGATTTGTATGAATTCAACAAGGACCTATATAAAATCTTGTACGTGATGAAAATAAAGAAGTGTAAATGTTGTGCATTCACGAAGGAAAGCTTGACGAACCAGTCTTGCGTTTTGATTTAGAAGGATGCACCAGCACGTGCATGGTGATAACATCATCAGGGAGGTCACCAATTGTTGTGATTGTGCAATCAGCGAGGGTTTTGTTGTTTTCCAGAACTTTACCAGCATGAATGAGTTTCAAATCGTTTATCGACTTTGGTGTGACCGGATTGCCTGAAAATACATGAAGGTCGGCGCTTGTTTCAGGCCAGGGAGAGGAGGATCATCCAAGATATGTTTCATATAGAATAGAAACAACATTAACAAACAAATCAAACTGATGAGCACCTAATCCAGTTACAGAATTCAGCTAGGAGCCTAGGAGCAAGTTAAGAGGAAACAAGTAGAGAGATATAACATAACCTTGTGGCCACTCCGCAACAATCTTTTGCTTAAGAGTTGAAACAGTCATGGACGATTTGTAAGTACCGTGGGCTATATCTTTCCCATCATACAATCGGAATCTAAGCTCAATAAACTCCTCGCCCTCGGCCATAGTAGAAGTTTTTGCTCTCCGTTCCCTAGTTTGCAGGACATCGAAGTGGATGCCATACAAAATTATAGTAGTTTTGTTGGAATTAATAGTTAGAATCATCATACATTTTCAATCATTAGAACAGGAACATTTAGAGTTATATATAAACATTCAATCACATGTTCATCTAGACCACAGAAAATTAAGAACTTCAGGTTTCATTCTTTGAAGATTGTTTCATACACTCACGGAGAAAAACGCATGCTCCAATTCAGATTGCATTATATTAAACTAACCTCATTTGATCCTCTGAGAAATTTGTCTAGTATTAATGCATGTAAATCAACTTCCAGATCCAGAACCTCGCCAACAGAGTGACAACTCCATATGATCTGATAATTGATAAGGTTCCTCGACAATATAGCTAGCTAGCTCTCAACCAATGTTCCTTTTTCACAAAATGCAGAAACTCAACCTCAAGAACCAGACTTATGATAACAATAATAATATCTTAATATTCTGCTAGATTGAGATCCGAGAAGAAAATTGACATCAAACAACAAGATTTTTTTATCGAATATCTAATTAAGAACACAGAAAAGAAGTGCAATTATATAAAACCTAATTGAGATTAATTATATATACATTCATACGATGAACACTGAAATCATAAGAATCATCGTTTCTTTCCCTCATTATTTTTCATCCATTTTTTTTCTCACTAACCAAACGAAACACGAGAGATTAGGAAAATCAATGAAAATGATAAAGAAATTAGGAGAAAAGAAGTAAAAAATCGATAGGGGAAATACCTGATCACAAAGCCATTGATGGGAAGATCAGTGAGAGAAAACTGGATTAAGGAAAAAGAAAAAAAGAAAAAAACTTTTTGGGAGTGCCGTAACGTTGCTGGATATATAAGAAAAAGGACTTTTTCGACTTTCGGTTCATTGTTTGGTCGTTGAAAACAAATTTCCTTTGTTTTTATTTATTTATTTATTTTATTTTCCCGAAATTCTGTTATAAGTTGCCGAAATCGAAATAGGTACAGAGAGTGAACGAAAAGTTTGCCACGTGAAATCAAAGGTACGATGGAATGGCTCTACACGTGGCTTTTTATGAGTGTTTGTTCGTATAATTAAAGCGGTTAGCAACAGATAGAGACAAACATGGAGGTCGTTGCTTTTGAACAAAAAGGGAACAAGGAAGAGGTCGTTGTTTTGGTAAGCGGAATTTTTTAGCGGAAAATTTTTATATACAACGATTCAAATTTGATATTTATTTAAGCGATATAAGTTATTAATCATTTGGATCAATTCCGTTAGTTTATTATGGTGCTTATACATTAGGTCTAATTAATATTATAACTAGGTTCGCTTCATATAATTCTAATAATTTATTAAAAAAATAACATGATTCTCTTATATCTGCATTGGGAAAGAACAAAGATATAACATTAGTTCGACATATTTTTTTATTATTTAAATTGAACTTATACATAGATATCAAATGTACCATCCTTAAAAGAATATCAATGGTTATATGCTTGAAGGAACATTTTGTGCAGCGGGGTAGTTATTAGAAGTGCTCGGGGGGAGTGGGTCTTTGGTTTTTCAAGGAGGTTAGGAGCCGCTCGATGCTGTTGTCTCAACTTTGGACGATTATGATATTTAACAATATTTCGAGTGAGACTAAAGAAGATCTTGAGTTTGCTTGCTTAAGCATGTTGGTATCGCTTGAGTAGGTATTGAGTTTAAGACTTCATGTATGTAAAAATATTTTGTTGAAAGACTCATCCACTAAAATATAGTGTGCCACGTTAATCAATTTGGATTAATCAAGATAAAATCTTAAAAATCGAGAGAACAACCGACAAAAATATCATAACCAAAACGGAATTATATGAAATTAGTTAAGATTGTTATTCACAGTGCAACCGAAAAGACACTCTTTTCCATTCTCTATATGCAAATGCAATGCAATGCCCAAACAAGTACGAGATATGCAAGTATCGAGTAAGTGCTTACAAAATAGAGCCAGAAATCAAGCTCAAAGGGATAAGATATAACTAGAGATAAAAAATTAGTCTAAATAAATTAAAATCGAGGGTTTAAATAAATAAATAGCACAACTAATATTAATAATATTTCTACACATTGTTTGATAAATTATTTTTTAAGAAGCAATATATTATAGATTTGTCCCTGAATACTTAAGAAAACCATGCGTGATAATAATAGAGAGATGTGAAGGAGTTTATCGATCCATGGGCGGAGCTACATAAAATAAAAAATTTAAGAAAAAGCTTCTTTTATATATGTTTTATATGAAATATATATAAAAAATAACTGATTTTTTTTTTTAAATTGCCACTCATCAGCCACCTATAAAATATAAATTAATACTCAAAATTTTGACACTGAAATATAAATTTATGAGTCCGACCATGGGTCCATCCTCCTCCTGTTAGCATCAAAAGATTCAAAAACAGTTGGGGACTCCACAGAGAGAGAGAATATATATGATTAAGACCGGGTAGACTGAGTATTACAAAGCTGATGATCAGTTCCAATATTCCAATACTTTCCACCTCCACTGGTTCTGCTTTTTGCCCTGTTTGACACCACCATTCATATGCTTGTCTCCATATACAATGGAGGAATCTACTCAAGACAGCATATTCCCCCCTCTTCTGCTGGACCGATAGAATAATGCAATTTCTATAGCATTTATAGCCTGTTCAATACTATTCCATTTAATGTTGTTTTCCTACTGATATATAGCATCAGATTCTTATCATTACCAAGTCTGAGGTGAAGTTTTACACCATTGATATGCACATGACACTCAGTTGTCCACCATTGCAGAACCAAAGGTAAGGAATCAAGAGAGACGTCTGATTTTATGTTAGGGGATGAACTTATAAAATTCAAGAGAATGAAAATATATTTTTAATAAAAAATACATAAAAATAAAATAAAATTTAAATTTTTAAAGAGAAGCGGTCGACCTCGATCTAAGAATGGTACGCCTTTCTTTATCTAAGATAAAAGTGGAAGAACCAAAGTTAACAGACGACATAATTATCGTTTTCAGTTGTTCATGAGATGCGTGTAAATTGAAAGATTATATTTGATCACGGGGATTTTAGCCATGATCACTAATTTTAAGAGATCTCACAAATCAGTTGGCGCATGTGATAATTCAAAAATTTAAACTTGATAGTTTATTGATCAGTTTAATAATTTAAAATTAATTTATACTGTTGTAATAATATATTAAAGATTGATAATTGTTGTGCAAACAAATATAGTTTATAGTCAAAGATATATTGGCATTAAAGAATCAATTTATGTAAATATGTTTAAGCTATTATAATTATTTTACACTGATTTAATTGTATTTTAGAGAGTAGAAAAAATTATTATAGGGATAGTTAATTTTTAATTTCAATTGAGATTTTTAATTTTGATTCAACGATGTTAACATCGGCTTAACTTGAAACTAAATTATGTTAAACTTCTGACAAAACAAATCTTTCCTACTGTTGGGATTGATTGACGACTTTTTCGTTAATCGAAATTATGACTTTGGCAATAGTTATAAAATTAGGGTTCTTTTGGGAAGAATATTTTAACGTGCCACATCAATATTTTTTAATGGGGTTAACAACACTACAACAGTGACCATGATGAATTTAAATTAAAATTTTAATGACTATAATGAATTATTTTTTATTTCAGTGACCAAAGTTAAAAAACTCTAAAAATTTAGTAATTACCATAGTTGTTTTTTTATTTTTTAATGGTGGGACACAACGTGGTGCATCCGCTCTTGAGTGGGTGTGGACAATTAAATTAAAGATGCCTTGTATCGTACTTTAACCACTAGTAGTCGAGGAGGGTTTGGCCATCACCCTAGGTATAGAGCAATTTTCAAATTTGTAGTTAGCGTGTATTCTTTGTATGAGTTAACAAAATACGAAAAATTAATTATCGAGTCCGTTTTAGGAAAAAAAATTAAAGATGCCTTGCACAAACTAAGATAAAGGTTATATAAAGTTGAGTTCATTAATTTAAGAATAGATACATATTACAAGCTAATGAAAGCTATACGGACAAAGCACATGAGAGACATAGAAAGCTACACAAATTACTACAAATACACATTGCCGCTCCTCAAAGTGAGCATATTTTATTCATTTCTTCAGTGTGCTTAATTTGATATAGACTGATAGGGCCTGAGCAAAGGTATTAGCCCTCCACTTAGATGGAGGGACATGACTTCATTGGTGGAACCTACCAGCTTTCCACCGATGAAGACGGCCGGAACCGGCACGTTACACCCCAACCTCATGAGCGCCCTCTCCATTTCCCTGCCTTCGGGGTCTTGGTCGAGCTCGTGGACCATCGGGGTTACCCCGACCTCTTGGAATAGAATCTTGAGCGCATAACACAGGCAACATGAGCTCTTGCTGAATAGCACCAACCCATTCTCCGAAACCAACCTCGTCACCTTGTCCATGTTGAAAAAAATCCTGATTCACAATGTTAATTTGCTTAAAGAAAGGGTTAAGGACCGTCGGATCGGTGGATCCAATGGTGGTGGGAGGAGGTTGGACTAATGAGAAGGTGAAAAAAAGGGTTCAAAGCATGAGGTTGCTGGAAATTTAAGCTCTCATGCTAGAGTATTTATAGGGACAGCAAAGCAAAGAGTAGACTCCAAAAGAAAATGTGCTTTACCTAGATGCTAAAACCAATAAAGTTACTTTATAGGACGGGGACTACTTATTTCCATGGGGCTCAAACTTTGCAAACACTTTTGAAAATGATCAAGTAGCAAGATTTTTATGAGAAATTGAGTTTGCGACCCCACTAATTAACCATGGTTTCATATTTTCTAGGGTTTTTGATCCGTTCAAATTTTATAGAAATATTTCTCTTTTGAAAATGAAATTTTAGGTGTATTTAGTTTTTTACTAAAATTTTCAGATTAGATTTAAATAAAAATTTAATTCTAATAAGAAAATTTTACACAAACATTATTTTTTACATTTCTAATTATAACTTTTTAGTTTAATGCTCATCCCCTTGTGTCTTGGTGGCAAAGGTAGATGTTTATCATTTATTGGGATCCGGGTTCGAGCACTAGTAATACCATGTTGTGTGTGTCGTCTTTGAAAAGACTAAGAAAGTTAAACAAATGCAACCTTTGCATCATACCAGCATATTAAAAAAAACTTCTTAGTTTAATAAGAATTTTAAAAATCAAATTTTAATTTTATAAATATTTTCAATATTAAGTTACAGTTTCTTAAATCTATAATATATTATTGGTGTAATTTTGTAAAAATAAATTCAGAGGCGTGTGATAACGGGTAAAAATCTTCTGTCCCGGCCTAAAAAATAGGTAAAAATTAAATTTTGTCCCATAATCCTAATTTGCATACCTTAAACTCTAAAAAAATACACCATACCCTTAATTCCTTACGCCCTAACTCTAAGCTCCAACCTTAAACCCCAAACCCTAAACCCACTATTTTAAAGTGGAGGCACAAATGGGGGCATACTTAGGGGCAGATGATTTTCATCCACGATAACGAGGCCTCTTCCCAAAATCCGGAAATTTGAAACAAGCCGTTCACTTTTTGGAAAAATTTTAATTAGATCCCATTAGATTTTGTAGAAATACTAATTAAGCCACAATATTTGTAAATAATTTTAATTACACCCTTAAAATTATTGAACATTCTCATTAAGTCTCCCAAAGTTTTTACAAAATTTTCATTAGAACCCCATATTTACAATCAGGCCTTCAATTTTTTTTTAATTAAACCTTCCTAATGTCTTACCAAGATCCACAAGTGAATATATATTATAAACATTATTTAAAATTTTGAGACGGATGCAGGATTGGACTGAAAATATCGAATAAATTTAAGAACGAAATGTGTTAAAATATACATGAATAAAAGTCGGTTCGAGTGAGGCCAACAAAAAAACAGTCCCGCCACTTTGTAATTATTTCTTAATGGTTTCAATCAAGAGGCAACAGAAGTAAAAAATTGCGAGGCTAGCAAGTCACTTTAAACCAGATTCTCACAATCATCTCCTTTTTGGATCCCTTATGCAGAAAGATTTCGGAGGAGATCGCGAATGTGATGGCCTTTCGGTGCTTCTTTCTTTCCATGTTGCGCCCACCAACTTGTATGATTCTTCCCACATGCATCTACAATATATATATATATATATATATATATATATATATAGCACCATCGTATGTGCGAGTGGGCCTCGCACACACACGTGTGTAATGACAACGACTCTTCCATACACATGATTTTATGTTATTGGTGTAAACGGTTAGGAAGTTATATTAGAAATTTAAGTGTGCGAACTTAAGTACATTAACTATACGGAAGTTTGAAATTTTCAGGCGGTGTGATTGCTCCAGCACCCCTAGTCCATCCCTGCTCGTTGTCAAGGACATACACAAGATGTTTGAATGAGCGGGGAAAAACAGTGCACAATTGTAGAAGAAGAGTATGCTATTTGTATGCATACCGATAACTATTTTAAATGTTTGAGCTTGTGATTGTGTATCATGTCCATCATTTGGATACGAGGACATGACTTGTAAAGATTCTCTAAATATTTAGAAAAGTTTAAGAAAATTTAGTTATACTTATATCGGATGCATATCCATATCCAACACTTATGAGTAACATAGTTACCATATAGTTTGATATAAAATCATTAACTAAACTTGCTAAAAGATAACTGTAATACCCTCAAGAATGTCAGCAGCATGATGTTGCTTTTGCAAGTATGGTCAGTTCACGACAGGGGGCATAAGCTTTGGAATATGATTAATGATTCTTCATTACCAGAAACAACAGTCAAACCGCATTTCTGCTTCGTGGAAACTTTATTCCATTCTCCAGTGGGATGGGATTCATCACAAGTTTTAGTACAGGCCATGCATTTATGTCTGTTTCCGATAGGAAAGAATCCTACAACGTATTACGTGGAAAATATTGAATTAGGTTTAGGCTATTCTCAAGAAGTTCATGTTATTTCATAGTAGTACTAAGTTTAATTGCCAATATTTGGAATAGGCAATTAAGTTGTTTCCTTTTTTTATTTTTTTTACACGGTTATTGCTACAACCATATGGCCTTCGCATCTATGAGCATTTGTTTGAGTGATCCATCCACATGAAGCGATATGATATCTTTCGCCGAGCCTACGAATCTTCCACCAATGAACACAGCCGGGACCGAGGGATCGCACCCGAGCCCTCGTAGAGCCCGCTCCATGTCTCGCCCACTAGGCTCGTGGTCAATCTCATGGATTGCCGGGCTAGCACCGAGCTCGTAAAACAGTGTCTTGATGCTGTAACACATGTAACATGAGCTCTTTGTGAATATCACAGCTGCCTTCTTGGATGCCAAATCCCTCACGTTGTCCATTACCACAACCTGAACCGCTCTCTTTTGATTTTGTTAAACAAATTTAATCTACAACATACAATTTAATGCAGCCAATAAGTATCAAAAGAAGGTAAAGATTAAGAAAGATGAAACAGGCAAATAAGCGAGCAAGCTTAGCTATGGTGGAGTTCGAGACTGCATCATCTGCTATTTATAAGGCGTGGGATGGATGTTGCATTAATTGTTTAATGTAAAAGTAGCATAAAAAAGGAAACAAGTTCCATTTTGGATAAGGAGAAAATAAACAAGATTTTGTATGTTAGTGACGACACTGTTGTATTAAACAAGTTGAAATCATATTGATAGATAAATCAAATTTCTTGGATTGTCCGTACATCTGAATTGTGTTGGGAATATATGTAATTAATAAGTAATTCTTTAAACAATGTCAAATATAAAATATAAAAGCACTTTCGGTTGCATTGCTGCTATAATAATATTGCTTTTTTGCCGATAAAGAAAAGAATAATAGGATCAAACGATAAAATATTAGTAATAATTACACTAGATTTATTGTTTTTCTCACTGTAGTCGATTCAGGATGTCAATGATCATGAATAGAATAACTGCTTTTCTCTTTGAGTTTGAGATATCGACTTTATCTGGTACATTTTTTTAACTGAGAAAAAAAGTTCTTACCCATCATCAAAATGCCATTTCTCTGTACCGATCCGCGTCGCATATTAATTTTAGTGGATAGTCTTCTGCCAAAAATTATTTACATACAAAAAGTTTTGAAATCAAGACAGAACTGCCTTTCTTTTAAGTTTCATGGTACTTGTTTTTGGGTAGCTTATCGTAGTGAAATTGGGTTGATGGCGTGGGATAGATAAGTGTTTATCCAATTCGTTGCAACTTTTATGCATTGGCCCCCCTTCAATCCTTATTTCAAAATTCATGTTTATATATGTGTGTCTGAAAACAGCTAGATTTGAAGATGACAAGGGATTTGACGAGGGAAGTGTTGGAAAAATATGAGAAATTGAAAATTTTGAGCCATATTTTTTAGTGGTAAAGGTGAAGGTTCGAATGATAAATTTATTAATTAATATTTTACTTCATGAGACTTTTACAACGGTATCTCATATGCTCAAAACGGTTGAGAAATGAATGAAAAATTGATGCTCAAAGTGAGGATGTTGTGAATTGTGTAAAAGAAAATAAAAAAGCCCAAATCCCACATGCATGGGATAACAAGCTTAAAAATGATTTAAATACACCAACCCATTTAAACCTTATTGAATGACTTAAATGAACATTATGCCTTATGCGCAGGTGTAAGGGTGCAAATCAAAGCTCATTGAACCCATTTTAGGTTGGGGAGGAATATATTTTATTTTCCATGTTTTTCTCCACTCCCCTATATAAATCATGCATCTCCTACGCTAAAACAATAGTTCAAGTTTGAGATCTCTTTAGTTCGTGCTTCTATCGAAGATCTTGTTGTTGTTGTATCATGGGAGACGAACTACCAACCAAACTCAAGTACCGCATAGTGGTTGAAATTTGTCTTAAGGAAACTACTTCTCGCAGGCCTCAATACCTTCTCTACTCAACTTTAATCTGATTTTGTTTTTTCTACTCTTTTCAATTATTTGATTAAAATTTTTTTCACATGCGATAACATTAGTGGTAGCGACAGCATCAAAAACCCCTGGTGAAATCCCACCTAGAATGTTGAGTTGTTAAAAAGGGACATCATCACTGGTCCATGGTCGATCCTATACTTTAAGATGGGCTCACCATGCTGTGATGTCCTGTCATTCTTGGCCTCCATGTACTAGGTCAAGAAAATTGTGAGAGGCTTGACGTAGTCGTCGAAGCCTAACTTTCCCATAGCCCAAAGCACGTCCTCAATGGTGATGGTTTTGTGCTGCTTATGTTGGCAATGCTCGTTGGCTTTACCGGTGACGAAACAGATAAACTCTGAGAGATATTCCTAGATGGTTTCTTTGGATTCGTCTGAGATTTTAGCATGCGACGGGAGCATGTTGTGTATGATGCGGATCACATTGGTTATCGACATGAATCTATCTTACTCGCGCACCAGCGGTGGCGAGGTATTGGAGTTGGTGTTGCTACCAATGTTGGTGAAGTTTGAAGAATTTTCATGTCGAACTAAACTCGAACCTTAAAATTTGAAAAAAAGTTATAGTAACTTATTTTAAAATTTTAACAATTAAATATACCAATATTACCAATATTATTAACTATAAAGTACAAATAAATATTAAAGTTGAATATCTAAGAAATCTTTGTTTTAAGAATAAAAAGTTGTATGATGTAAAATAATTTAAATGACAAGTTTACCTTTAAAAATTTATTTTTTATTTTTGTTGAAAAACTAAAAAAAAAAATTTATGTCAGAAAAATTGGTTGAGTTGTTTAAAGTGATAATTTGGCTGTGATAATTTTAAAATAAAAAGGTGACACAATTACTGTGATAGAGTGAGTAATAAACTAAAAAAACCAAATATTGAAAGCAAAACTAGATTGTAAAAGGGAACCTTGAATCATTCAATTATTTTTAAAAAAAATTCTATAAAATATTTTTTAAAAATCTATAAAATAAAGAAATAGTTACATATCCTAATTTGAGATTAAAATGTAAATTAAATAAATAAATACAACATATTTATAATTTTATTCGTGGAGTTAAAAGATATGACATTAGTCTACTAAAAGCATATATTATCTTTCTGAAGAATGAACATGCCATTATTGTAAAAACATACATAGAAATTAAATTTTGGATGAAGCTATCAAAGTGAACTCGAATTTCAAATATGAACAGTAAAAACAAACATGGACATAAAAAATAATTCGAATACATTTAAGCTTTAAACTCTAGAGAAAAACAATAGTGAAAAGTCTTTAAAATGAACAACAAAAACTGTTTGCATGCAAAAAGAACAAAAGGAAGTATAATAATAAATCCGACTAAAAATCAGAAGATAAAATCTCACCATTTTAAAAATGAAAATACTCTTCATGCATGGGCAATAAACCTTCAAATTTCTAGATAAATCTTTATATATTTTTTATACTAAAAAATTATATTTGTAGTTGGAGAGTAATGTACCAAAAGTTGATTTTGCAAGCTTGGGAAAACGAATGAACCTGTCACCACATTCCATAATTCAGTCTCTTCAAAGAAATTGTAGTATATATTTTTTGAATATTTGGTGTTTGAAGGATATGAGTCTTTGGAAATGGCACTATGACCCTCTAAAATGAGGGGGAATTTATAGTGCACATTTCCATAGCCAACGTCTCTCATTGGAAACTGCCCTTCCCCTCTCTGAGATCTTCAGATGGACTGTGGCCCCTCTAAAAAGAAGAAAATCTTTTATGGAATTTTTTTATACACATGCAGTATAAATTTTACTTTACAAGTGACTTTTAGTTTTAAGAGTTAGTTTTGGTTTAGAGTTTAAATTTAGAAGTTTATATTGTAGGCTTTATAATTTGAAAAATTTTACAACGAGCGACGGACATTGATGAACATCACTAACGATGAACACCATTAATTTTTTTTTAAAAATTTTAAAAATCTAAAGGACAAAAATTATAATTAAAATTATCTCTTAAAAAATAAAAATCAAATTTAATAGTTACTTTATAATATTTTTTAATAGGCTAGAATCAAATATACCCAATTCTCCTAAACTCTAACAAAATCAATCTCTTAAAAAATAGAAATTTGAACAGGCTATATTTGATTTTAATTTATTAAAAAATTATAAAAAAGTAACTAGTAAATTTGATTTTTATTTTCTAAGAGATAATTTTAATTATAATTCTAGTCTTTTAGATTTTAAAATTTTAAAAAAATTAATGGTGTTCATCGTTAGTGGTGTTCATCAATATTCGTCGCACGTGGTAGACTCATCCTTATAATTTAAGGTTAGTTTTTAGAATTTAGGGTATAAGGTTTAGTTTTTTAAGGTTAAAGTTAGAATTTTAGAATTTGAGTTTTATATTGTAATATACATGCTCGTGTAAAATTAATTTTCGTATCAAAATTTTACCCCTCTTTTAATACATATATATTTTGAATAATTCTAAGGCGGTTATAGGTAATATTTATTCATATTTTTTCGTGGCTGCGGCAGTAGTGGCGAGTGACCGGAATAAGGATTGTGTGACGCTGTATGTGGGGAATCTGTCGGATGGGATACATTGGAAAGGCCTGTGGCTAGCTTTTGATAGTTGTGGAGATGTTGCAGATGTTCTCATAGCTAGGAAATGAGCGCGGAATGGAAGGCGTTTTGGTTTTGTTAGAATGAGATTGAGAAGCACGGTAAGAAGGACGATTGAAAAGTTTCACAGATTCTGTTTGTGTGGTTCTGTGATTTTGGTTTTTGAAGCACAACATGGAGGAAGGTTTGTTTGTTGGAGGAAGAAGATGGTTCTAAGGGATGGGGATCGACGAGATATGGGGAAACTAAGGTTGCAGTCCGAAGAGAAAAGTGGGAAGGAAGAAACTCAGACGACACTTGTTTTGAAAGAACCTCGGCGGGTGCAAGGTGTCATGGACCAAGATTTAGGGGACATTGGAAAAGAGTGTAGTTGGTTGGTGCCTTTCGTATGCATGTAAACGAACCGAACGAACACGAATGAGGGTGTGTTCATGTTCGTTCGTTTAACTTTAACCGAACAAATGAACAAACACGAACATAAACGAACACAAAATTTATTGTCCGTGTTCGTTCATTAAGGAATGTAGCTTGTTCGTGTTCGTTCATGTTCGTTCGTTTAAATGATAAACGAACACAAACGAACACAAAAGAACATATATAATGTGTTAAATATTTAATATTTTGGATTAGTTAGATTAATTCAGTTAATTAACCGATTTTAAACCAAATTAATCGATAATTGACTCTTAATCATTAACCGAAACCTAAATTATCTAATAGATTAATCAATTTTGTTTTGGTTCGGTCAGTTAGTTTGGTTTAACCGAACAATGAACACCCCTAGACATATGTGAATAAATTTAAATGAATATAAACGAACACAAACGAGCGAACATAAATGAACATAAACGAACGAACATAAGCGAACAGATTACCGAACGTTCACGAACATAAATGAACGAACTAGCCTTTTATTCTTGTTTGTTCATTTAACTAAACAAACAAAAAATTTTGTTCATGTTCGTTCGTTTAATAAATAAATGAATTTCCCGCCCACTAACGGTTCGCTGAATGTTAAGTTCATTTACAGCCCTACCGTTTCGTACTTTGAGATGTTGCGGCTTACTAGCGATATGGAAACAATAGGAATGAAGGATTTTTATGTGATGCGATTATCGGGTTATGTGATGCTAATAATGATTGAATCATTTGAGGCTAGGGAAGTGTTTTTGGGTGGAAAAGAGAAGTTGGGGGTTTAGTTTAACCGTTTAGAGTGTTGGTCACCAGACTATGCGATATGGAAACAATAGGAATGAAGATTTTTCTCTTCTGGTACACTACTCTCCATCTACAAATATAATTTTTTAGGATAAAAAATATATAAAGATTTGTCTAGAAACTTGAAGGTTTATTGCCCATGCATAAAGAGTAGTTTCATTTTTAAAATGTTGAGATTTTATCTTCCGATTTTAGTCGAATTTATTGTTACTTCCTTTCTTTTTTTGCATCCAAAATTTTGTTGTTGTTCATTTTAAAGTCACTATTGTTCTTATGTGGAGTTTAAAGCTTAAAAGTATTCAAATCATTTTTTATTTTCTATGTCTATTATTGTTTTTATTGTTCATATTTGAAATTTAAGTCCAATTTGATGGCTTCATTCAAAATTTCATTTTCATGTATGTTTTTATAATAACGATCGATTTGTTCTTTAGAAGGATAATATATGCTTCTAGTAGACTGATCGATTTATTCTTTAGAAGGATAATATATGCTTCTGGTAGACTGATGATGATATCTTTTAACTCCAGGAATAAAATTATAAATATGTTCTTTTTATTTATTTGATTTATATTGTAGTCTCAAATTAGGATATGTAACGGTTTATTTATTTTATAGATTTTTTTAAAAAATAATTGAATGAACTCAAGGTTCCCCTTTTACAATCTAGTTTTGCTTTCATTATCTGATTTTCTAGTTTATTACTCTCTATATACCAATAATTGTGTCACTTTACAATTTTAAATTTGTCTCAGTTAAATTGTCACTTTAAATAACTCAATCAACTTTTGTAACACAAATTTATATTACTATCCTTTTTAGTTTTTCAATAAAAGCAAAAGACAACTTTTTAAAAGTAAACTTGTCATTTAAATTATTTTACACTATATAATTTTTCTCCTAAAATTCTGTGAAAAGTCAACATGTGACACCATTAGTGAGACGGAGAATATATTTAAACACTTTTCATAGTTGTTAATTAACATACTATTTATAATAATATTGTATTAAATACAAAATACTAATAAGTTTTTCATCATTTTCAACATATTGGTTGAATAAAATATATATTTTTGATTATTTTTCAATTTTCCAAATATATAGTTTGTTCCAAAAAAATTATATTAAAAATTAATTATATAATATTAACATTTAAAAGAGAAAAGATCAAAGCATGTGGATTGATAATGATAAAAATGTTTGACTTTGAGACTCCCAACTAAGAATCTAAACAATGAAAGCTGGGGTCCATATTTCATGACTTGATTGGGCCCATTCTCTGAAAGTAGAACCCACTTAACAACCCTTTCTCGCGTGGACTGATCCACTTAGGATATGACAAGTGTAAATTAGAGAAACTAATAAAGGCATCTAATTATTATTTTAAATTTTTTAGATATTCAACTTTAATATTTATTTGTATTTTATAATTAATAATATTGATATATTTATATTCTTAAAATTTTAAAATAAGTTAGTAGAATTTTTTTCTTCTATTTTTAATGTTCACTCCAATACGATCAGTTAGTTGATCCGATTTCAGGTACAACTTCTGTTTACCTCAAAACTAGACTTAAAAACAAAGTTAAGCATATTTTTCAGTACTATAACAGGCAACCCTAAACCAACTGCTGTTTACTTTAATCTAGTTGAACTCATTTGGTTCGGGACTAGTTCGTCAACAATTTTAATCTAATTTTGAAAGAAATAAAAATCAAATGAGACACAAATAATGAGATATGCATTTATCCCGAAAGAAAACATATGACTTGTAGGACTCCAAAGTTCCTTTCCAGAGTTGAGCAAAATTCAAATATTATCTAGGATGAAAACTGAAAAAATAAAGATCTCGATCTGCTTTGTGAGAAAAATTGGAAAGAATTGAAAAATCTACTAACCCGGTTTTCGTTCAAAATCTCAGTACCGTTGATGATTTTTTTCAAAATCTTGTCCTTCTCTACGAATGCAAACCACGCCATAATCTTTGCATATAGCTCTAACTTGAAATTTGATCCGAAAGCTTAAGTTACCTTAATATAACATGTTAGAATATGCTCTACGTATTATATTGAGACAAAACAATACAACCTTAAAGTTCGTATCGTCCTTTCACATCGATACAATACAAAGAAACTAATAAGCATGTATATACCTGATCAGGTATCTAAAAGTCAGGAATGCTGAAAGATTAAAGTAACCACAAACAAGTATGACTTTAAGGGATTCTGCAAAAAGACGAAGATAACATTATTGTATCCTCGCCGCTAGAGGAACAATGAAAATATTCACATATAAATGGTACTAGAGAGGGATGGAAATCATCTGTACCTTTTCGGTGCCCCTACTTATGCTCCACACTCAAAATTAGGTTTAGGGTTTAAGATTTTAAGTTTAGGTTTATGGATAGGTTTAAAAAATTTAGGGTAGGGTGCATTTTTAGGGTATATGGTGTATGGTTTAGGATTTAGAATTTAGGGTTAGGGCTTGGAATTTAATTTTGTTGTATTTTTAGTGTTGGGGCATAAGTAGGGGCACCGAAAAAGGTAGAAGATTTTTATCCACTAGAGAGCTAAAGGCGAGAATAAATAAAAAAAAGGAGAAATTTTTGTTGAATTAATTTGATGGCTTAAACGTCAGATAGGTGCCCAAACTATACCCTTTTTTCCAGTTAGGTGTCTAACGTTTGTTTCGGGCCACTTAGGTGCCTAACGTTTCATTCCGTAACCCATTTAAGGTTTTAGCCGTGACGGACGTTAAAATTTTTCGTTAAGTGACACGTGGCACATTTTTAGTGTTTCTGATATTAAAAATAATAAAATTAATTAATTAAAAATAAAATTAACCCTTAACCCATCTTCTTCCCCATCACCATCCCCTCTTCCCCCTTTTTGTTGGATGAATTTCAAATTAAAAGAACTGATATGCCTTTTCTCAGTAACCTATCCGGCTCGATCTCATATTTGTGATTTGCGTGCATGCCTGTTTCATTTTCTTAAAGTGTTGATTTTTCTCTGTCGCCAGATATGTACCATCTGCAAAGGAATGCCCTTTTCTTCTCCAGCTGCCAAATGGAGAGATTTCTAAGACAAATGGCTTTATATCTCCAGTTAGTTATCAAGACTATTATATTCATGCTTTTCACGACTAATTATTCTGTGAGACTACGTTACCTTATTACTTCTCATGAAAACTTTTAGATGTGGGGCTGTTTGAAATCCCTTGGCTGATTATTTTCATATGAAATTATGTTTCAGTGGTTATGTTTCAGTATCGGTCAAAGTTGCAAGAAATAGAATGAAACCAAAGGAAACTTCCTAGACTTTGTTATTTGAGTACAGTTTATAGCGTTCTCACCCAATAATATAAGTCAAAGAATTTTTCCACGCTCCTTTGATATATACATTATATCTTCATTTTCTAGCTTCTTCTATAGCTTACCAAAGGAGACGATGAGTTGCAGGAATAATGGAGTAGTGGAGAAGGCTCTTAACAGCCTGGGCAAAGGGTTCGATTTAACATCGGATTTTCGACTCAAATTTTGTAAAGGCAAAGAAAGGCTGATTTTACTCAACGAGAGTGAGAAGAAAGAGATCGCCGTGCCTGGTTTTGGAGCTTTCGGGGATGTCTCTGTCGATATCAGATGCGATAAAGGCGATCGTACTCGTTATCAGTCCGATATCCTCGATTTCGATAAAGGGGGAAGAGGGGGGAATGGTGACGGGGAAGAAGATGGGTTAAGGGTTAATTTTATTTTTAATTAATTTATTTTATTATTTTTAATATCAGAAGCACTAAAAATGTGTCAAGTGTCACTTAACGGAAAATTTTAACGTCCGTCACGGCTAAAACCTTAAATAGGTTACGGAATGAAACGTTAGGCACCTAAGTGGCCCGAAACAAACGTTAGGCACCTAACTGAAAAAAAAGTATAGTTTAGGCACCTATCTGACGTTTAAGCCTAATTTGATAGATCATGAAGACAATTTTCGAAAAGCGGAATCTAGTCTTTCATTTTAATCAAGTATCAACACATTCTTGCGAACTGATTATAATGTATAGCTATATATATCAAATTATGTGCATCGGTAAGTGTCTGTAAAATGTATGAAGTAACGAACTAATGTATTATAAGTTGCTGCTTGCATACCCTTGCGTATTAGTCCTCCCTTAGTCAAGAAGCTCTTGACTCGGTTCAGAACGGTTAGAGACCGTTGAAAAGAGTTTTGTTTTGCCTGTAAAAGAGAATGAGCCTAAAAAACACTTGAAATGAAAAGTAATACTTTACAAATGCAACAGATATTTCTCACAATTCAACACGATTTTCCAAAAGAAATTGCAAAACAAAATCTTGAGAAAGAGAAATAGTACCTCCCAAGGATCAACCATGATAAAGTCGAAACTTTTGCAGACTAGATTACACATCTTGATACGATGTTCTGCAGCTATTTGACCCTACATCATCAGTCAAATCTATTCAAGCAGAACTAGATAGCACATGTAATTAGCTATCACCATTATCCTCTAATTTAGTTAACATTTTTGGATAATTATTCAATCCACTGGCAACCGAATTCTATCGAATTGAGGCAAACAAATTAGATTCACCACTTTCCCATATGCTAAAGAATCAAAAACCAAGTTTATAAGAAAATTTATAGATTCCAGCATTAGTGATTCATTTTTGGATCTTAATTCAATGAAATAATAATTGATTCTATCAACTTCCACAATCAAATCGGTGGATGTTTCGAGTTTCAATCTAAACATCAATGATGCTACGCCGGGATTGGTTTAGGAATTCAATTCTATCAAATTTAGAAATTAAATGTTTGATTATTTCTCTAGAAGCAAATGAATCAAAACCTAAGTTTATAATAAAGTTTGTAATTTTCACCATTAATATTTCAGTAAAAGAAGAAGAAGAAAAAAGCTAACCCTTTTCTTGTAAGCATCAATTCTTCCAAAATCAATTTGAATTCAACGCATCTCAAGCCAGTTCTAACCATTAAAAATTTAAAAAATCAAAATCCATAGAAAATGAAAAGATGTAGGGAAAAAAACTTACCAAACATGCGTAAGTGCATCAAAGTATGAGGATTAAAGCTTCTAGTAACTACTAAAACTACATATATTTTGTCCCCGCTTTGATTAAATTAAAAAAGTAGATCAATAAAACTAGATAATTTGAACTGATTTGTTTTTTAAAAAATATAAGAAAGTAACTTACATGTTCTTTGATTTACAATATCAAAACTCAAAACTTTTTTTTTACTAAGGGGCCTAATATATCATTCTACTAAACTAATATCTTAAATCAATTTGTAAAGTGTTTTTTTTTAATTTTTTTAATACTATGATGGCTGAATTTATTAAAATTTAAAATAAAAAATATTTTTAAAGGAATAACATTGTAACAGCAAATAACAAAACAAAAAAATAAAAAGACTAAAAAACGAAATACTATACCAGTAAAACATATCAGTGAGCTTCAACGACAAGATGAGATAAAATTATAAAAAAGAAAGTAAGAAATAAAACTTTTTGTCTATATTAACCTAGGCCCGTTTTTGAGATTTTGGTGCCCATGGGCAAACTTAAAAAATAGGCCTCTAATTAAGAGTGAGCGTTCGATCGAGTTAAGTTGAGTAAAAAAAATTCAAGATATACGAGTTTACGAGTCCTTACGATTATAATTTTTATTTTACAACTCAAACTTTATTTAAACAAACTTTCGAGTCGAGTGGAGTTTTGCTCACCCTTTCCCCTAATAATGAGTATTGGAAAAAAATAAAATTTGAAATTAAACCCTTAGTAATAGGGGTGGGCATTGTCGGGTACCCGGTTCATCCGGGTACCTCATTAAGCGACCTGTGTCCCGACCCATTATATCCAGGTACCCGGGATTCGGGTACCCGTAAAATTCGGGTACCCAGATAATCGGTTCCTATTTTTTTATTCTAAAATTTAAAAAAAATCACATGTTAAACACAAAAATATTTTAAAAAATTAAACTTAAAACTTAAAATAATATAATACAAACATAGAAAAAATTTAGGGATTTAAACTTAATTTTAGAGTAAAAATATTAAGAAACATAAAATAAATATATATTATTAAATATAAAAATATATTAAATTTTATCGGTTCGGGTACCCGGTAAGGGGAAACATCCGGCCCGTGTCTCGGAAAATTTGATGGGTCGAGTAATTTTTTTCCTGGGAATTACCCGACATTTTTAGGTTCGGGTCGTCGGGCCGGGTCAACCGGGTCGAGTATTTTTGCCCACCCCTACTTAGTAACAAGTGATATATAAAAAATGGTCTCTATTAAGAAATTAAAAAAATGAATTTTAAGAGTATTCTTGTAATAACAAATATAGGAGAAAATGGAACCCTAATAATAAGTATTGAAAAAATAAAATTTAAGAGTATGCGTGTAATAACAAATATTAGGGAAAATAGACCATAAATAACAAGTATTGAAAAAAAAATTGGACTCATAATAACAAGTATCGGAAAAAATAAAATTTAAGAGTAGAGCCCTAATAACAAATAATAGAAAAGATAGACCCATAGTAACAAGTATTGAAAAATTAGCTTCATAATAACAAGTATTGAAAATTTTGTACCCTAATAACAAGTATTGAAATAACAATAAATAATAAATGGGCCCCTAATTACAAGTATACGAAAAAAATGAGCCTATAATAATAAGTATTGAAAAAAATTATACCCCTAATAACAACTATCGAAAAAATAAATTTTAAGAATGGAATTCTAATAACAATTATTAAAAAATTAAATTTTAAATAATAAATATTTAAAAATATTAAACTCTAACTATAAATATTCGAAAAAATGGTGATGGACAGGGTAGGGCCCCTAGGCGGGTACCCCTATTGCCCATGCCCATGGAACAACCCTATATTAACCTACATGCTTAGGATGGAAGTACAAGTGTTAAGTAAAACTAACAATTTTACATTTTGTTTTACAAAACATATCTGAATACATCAGTAAATGATTGTAAGAGAACATATAATAAATGGTACATGAATTAGACCTCCCTAATTCCTACAATGGACAATGATTCTAAGAACATGCTAAGAGAATCACCCTTTAGCTAACGCCTCATCCCTTTGAATCATTAAAATTTATATATCAAACTCCCAAATTTCTAATCGAATAAAAATATAAAATTCCTTCGAGAAAAATCTTACTGACTACAAATCATGATATTAGTATTACACAACTAAAAGCTATAATGGTGAATGGTAATCAGATAAGTAAAACAAAAAAGATCAAAACTAACTTCAAGTAAAACCCATCAAAGAAAACAGCATCAAACTGAAAGAAAGGAAAAATTCTAACCATCAGACTAAAACTTGCCCCTTTTTAAAAACTTTGATCAGCAAAAATATCAAACTTGATTAAGAAATAGAAAACCTAGAATCGAAAGCCCGTAAAAACATGAATGAAAACAACCAAAAGCTTAGATCCATCAAAGATAAATCAAATTAAACAACATAGTTCTGCTCTTTTAAATCAAACTTGATTATTGAATTATTTATACGAAGAGTATACATGCATTAAAGAGTTCCAAAAGAAGAAAAGTAACATTATTACTGCTCTTTTTAGTTATAAAATTCAGAGCTTTATTATATGCCATGGAAATACTTAACCTACCTTATTCCACAAAACATAACCATCGAAGTATCGTACATCGTTAGCATAGCAAACAATAACAAAGCATGGGGTCACAAAGTGGGAAATATTGTTGATAGCAAGACGGAACCAGGGGAGTGCAGCATACACAAGGATCTGTTGGTCAGAGAAGAGAAGACTAGGAAGATTCAGGACCGAATCAAATCGGCTAACAAAGGCTTAAGTCTATTAACCAAGAGTTTCGTAATAATTTTATATAAAACAGTACAAAGGCTAATGGGACGATATTGACTTATCTTAGTCGGAGACCGCACTTTCGGGATTAGCACCAATAAAGTTTGATTCGCATCATCAGGGAGGGATCAATTCTCAAAGAAATCCACCACAAACCGGAAGACCGAATCACCTACTATACCCCAATTCCTTTGGAAGAAAACAGCTTGAAAGCCATCAGCACCGGGAGCCTTAAGAGGATTCATGCTAAATACAACCTCGGTAACTTCCTCAAACGACACCTTGCTTATTAACCCATCCAATTTGTCTCTACTCACCCGTGGAAAACCATTCGAACACAACTCGTGTGGCTCCCTGCACGGCTCCGACGTGAAAAGGGAGGAGAAGAACTCAACTGCATGGTCCTGCAAGGCCGACTGATCATCACACCAATCACCATTGTCCAACTTAAGCATTCTAATCGAGTTCTTACGTCGACGGTTTAAAGTCGTCGCATGAAAGTATTTAGTGTTCCGATCCCCCTGTTGGATCCACTTACTACGAGATTTCTGAAACCAGAGGCTCTCTTCTTGCTTAAGAACCTCAGAAAACTCCCATTTTAAACTCTTCTCCAACTCTACAAGAAACGGTGTTTGATGCCGTTCCGTGGCTAACTCCACCCCACGGATACGGGCTAACAACTGCTTTTTCCATTGCCCAATGTGGCCAAAAGTCTCTCTATTCCAACGTCTACTATTAGTCTGAAACCTCGCTAAATTATCGAAGACAGCACTCTCCTCATTCCAGCTTTCATTTAACAAGGTTGCGAACTCCGGATGCTCATTCCAAGCCGCAACAAACCTAAACGGTCGGGCCCCTTGATTGCTATGCAGACGATCAGTAGATAATAAAACAGGTCTATGGTCCGAACCCAAGCGCTGAAGATGGAAAACTTCCGACAGGGGAAACACATTATACCACGCACCAGAGCAAATCCATCTATCCAGACGCTGACTAAGGTCCCCCTTTAACAAAGTGTAGGTTGTGTTATCGTTAAAATTGAAACAATGTGTAATGCGGTCTAATATAATAATATTTTTAGTCTCAAAGCTTATACATTTTAATAATTTTATTCTAATTTGAAATAATTCAATAAATTTAATCTTTTGATTTTAAAAATTCTATCAATTTAGTTTTCATGATATTGTCAAAGCAAACAATCCCATTTGATAAAGCAATTGTTGGATAATTATAATGTCATAAATCAACAAGTTGTTGTTAAATTGTCGTTATACCATCAAGTAATATAACATTTCTGAAAAATAAACAAGTAATTTAGGAGAATAACAAAAAGTAAATTGATAAAAAAATTAAATAGAAAGGGTTGAATTTATTGGATTGTTTCTAATTATGACTAAATTAATAGATTGTAAACGTTTTAGGATTAAACTTGTTATTATACAAAGTTACATTAATATTTAAAGGTCGATGATCTATTTATAATAATATTATAATTGAGTAACATATTTGTAATTTTTAGAAGAAAAAAATTTGTTTGTTATCAAACTCATAATTAAATGATGTAGATAATTTACTCTAAATTATTTCCATAAAATAGTAAGAAGAAAAAAACGCGTATTGGATTGGTCCAAAAGGTCACAACATACAAACTAGGTCAGAGTTAACGCAAATAATAGATTAAATGACAGTATAGGTTTTCAAATAGTCGGGTTTAGTTAATAATGAAATGAATTATTATTTACTTATTGATTAGACTTTTAAAATGTTTAATTATTGACAAATAAAAATATTTATGAAAATAATTAACCAAATCGAATTAATTTCATTTTTTGTTTAACAAATATTTTATATATTTTTATATCCCTATTGGTTCAAATAACATCAGTACGAATAAGGATGACCATTTAATCTAGACTCGACCAGTTTTGACCCAAACTGATTTTATAAGGTCGGGTTTTTTAAAGAAAATTTTGAGTTCGGGTTAAATTTTTTTAGGATGAGGTCGGGTCGGTATGGGCTTAAGGTGAAGAATACCGACCCGACTCAAAATAATAGTTTAATTTTATTCTGAATATTTAGCTATAATTGCTACAATTCTCGTCTCTTTTTATATATATTTTTCAATTACCTTCCTATCTTGTCTAATAAAAATGTAATAAATATTATAATGTTCTCTCTCTATTTGTATTTTTTTAATTAGCTCCTTATTTTATCAAATAATAATGAAAATTGATATTTTTTTATTTATGTCAGGTCAGGTAGGGTTGAATTCAGATTTTTACTCTAGAATTTGTGTCGAGTTCGGATCGGGAGGAACGTCATAAAATGTCGAGTCGAGTTTAGGTAGAAGTGTTAAATTTTCAGGTTGAGTGCGAATCCTTGATCGATCTGATTAGAAGGTAAACGACTAGCCATGAAATGTACTTCATACCGAATCTCATGATTTTTGCTTTTTAGTCTTTTGTAATTAGTTAGAAAATATAATTTAAGTTTTAAGCATTTAATTTTTATTTTATTCTTTTAAATTAAGTATCGAATTTGAAATATGAAGTTTGGATATTAAAATTGCCGGGTTTAGATATTGTTGAACCTAGGGCTTATAAATATATGAAGTAGATTTTTTAATCATTGCTAGAGTAATCCTATCAGAAATTGTATATGCTTTGAGAGTATTTTCTTAATTCAGTTTTTATATTCATAATCACAAAATTTAAATCTAGATATTATTTAAAGGATTTTCTCATCCTTCTAGATCAACTCAATATATATATATATATATAATACTTAACAATTTTGGTTAGTTATTTAATTCAATTAATTAACTAATTGTAAATAAATTAACTAATAAACGAAAATTTTAAAAATATCAATATTGGGTTGAAATTATTTCGAGGATTAACTGATTAACTAAATTAATTCTTTTACATCAATTAATCAGTTAAAATCGAAATCAGTGATCATCATCATTTTTACATCATGCGAAAACAGAATAGTGAGGCGCGTGGTTAACAAAAAATAAAAAAATAATTGTTGCCCTCAGGTCAGGGGAGGAACATCGCGTGGGCTTAAGGAAATAAGTTCCACCTAAAATTTTATAGTTTAATTGTAAGATTTTGCTAATGATAGCCCTAAGGGCTGTCAATAAGAACACTATAGATTCTTATAATTAATGCTTGTTTTACTTTGTAATTAATGCTTGTTTTGCTTTGTAATGAAAATCTAGTAAAATGTAATTAATACATTCCTAAAAAATCATGTTTAATTAATTTTAGGTTGTTTAGTGTAATTAATACTCACTTAAAACAGTTTATTGTTTAGGGTTTAGATATTATGGTTTAAAGCTTAGGGTTTAGGGTTTAGATATTAGGGATTGTGTTTGGAGTTTAGGGTTTATGGATTATGAATTATAGTTTAGGGTTTATGGATTATGGATTATAGTTTAGAGTTTAGGGTTTATGGTGCATGATTTAGGTTTTAGGGTTTGATGTTTAGTGTTATGGTTTGGGTTTAGGGTTTGAGGTTTAGAATTTGGGGTTTACAATTTAAGGTTTAAGTTTGAGGTTTGGGGTTTTATTGTTTAATTAAATTAAAAATTTTAAATTAATGAAATAAATTTTTTAAGAATGTAATTAATAACATTCTACTTTATTTCTTTAAAAAGCAAAAAAAAATAATTACAAGAATTTATTGTGTTCTTACTGACAGCCCTTAGGGCTGTCAATAGCATAACCCTTAATTGTATTTTAAGTTCTTAAAGTTTTGAAATTACTAAAACTAAGTTATGGTTTTTACCAAAATTTTTAGGTATAATTATTCTTTAAGACTCTTTGAAGTTGATGGAATTAAATTGTGTTCCTAACTTTTCTGATTTAATTATTTTTTAAGATATGAAATTAATAAAATTAAACCCCAACCTTTAATTTTCTATAGTTATCTTTTACAACCTTATTAGTTTTAAAGATAAATAATTTGATCCCACTCATAATTTTATCTTAGTTCCCCCCTCATCAGCCACTACAAATTCAGATGAAGTCCCTTGCTGTCATCCTCCTTCCCTGCGAATTTTGGTGGCACGCACCAAATTCAAGCTCCTACTGCTAGGAAAAGCAAGTGTTATAAAAAAAAATTCTCCATTGCATCCAGAAACAAAACTACAAAAGCATTGTAGGCAAATTGTGTAACTTGTGATCAATATCTTTAAATTTTAGATAAATTACGTAAATTATTATTGAATTTTACTCTCAAATTTATTTTGGTCATTGAAGTTTTAAAACGTTCAATTTTCTCACTGAAATTTAGACATTGAACGTTTTTTTGTCACTTTTCCATTAATGTAACACCCGGGTTTGGGGGTCGGATGGAAATAATATTAAAATACTGTTTCGGGTTTCGGTTTTAAAATTTAAAATAATAAAAAATTATTTTGGGCTTTAGATATTCGAATCAAAAAAAAAAAATCTATGTTGGATCAAAATTGTTTTGGGAATTAAATCTCATGGATTTTATGACAAGGGAAGAGTTGCCATCTCATTAATGGCACTATTGTAATTTCAAACCCTTGGAAATTAAAATCCCCTTTTTAATTTAAAACACCAAGAATTTCTCTTCTTCCCTCTTTCTTATTCATTTTTCACGACAAAGAGGGGGAGCTTCTCCAAGTTTTATCCAACCTTCTTTTCTCCTCCATTTTGGCTCGAAATTGAAAGGTAAATACATCCCCATCTTGCTCTCATCTTCCTCTACTTGGAAGTACAAATATATTTCATTTTCATCAATGTTTTAGAAATTGGGTTTTTGAAAGTTTAGGTTAAATGATGGAGCTTTATGGGTTTTTACTAAGGCTTTTGATTTGTTATTGTTAGATATGTTATCTATGAATCAAATGGTCCAATATATATAATTTTTAGAGTGTTTTAAATGGATTCCCGAATTTGGGTATAAAGGGGGGTTTTTGGAGGGTTTTGGGTGAGTTTTTGGGGTTGTTTTAGGTGGGAATTGATAGCCCAATGGTAGTACTATGGTTAAGGGTTGATTTGGGAATGTTTGTGGGTGCTATGGATGTTGGAAAGGTGGTTTTTGGACATGGTTTAGGGGCTGTCCGAAATTGCTAAAAGTGGGGGTTTGGTCATGGCTTGCAACATTGTGAATTGTATTTGAATTGTGTTCCGGGTTGGTCTTTGATGTTGGGCTGATTTGGAATTGTTTGAAATGTGTTTGAGGTTGTTTGGAAGCGGGAATTCGTGTTGGAAAAGCTTCGGGAAGAAATCCAAAAATTTGAGGGAGGTTGCTTGCTTGACTTGGAGCTTGGAAGCTTAGGTGAGTGGTTAAATATTTTCAAAATGGTTTTGAGTATTTGGTTCAAGCATGTGAACCTAGGATGGGCTTGGTAAACCCACCTAGAGTTGGGATTAGAGTGGTAGCCTAATCCCAAGCTTTGATTAGAGACTTTGGTTGCACTTTTTATCGGTTGTATATGCCTCGTATTAAATTATGATGGTGTTGATTATGTATATGTTGTATACATGTGTGTTGAGGCGTGTTTGATGCATTGTTATATGCATGTTGATGATAGATATGATATGGTTATACACATGTATAAAATATAATGTGGCATGGTTGTTAATGATGTATATATGGTGTTGACATGTGAAATGATGTTATGAGGTGGTTTCATGATCCGAGGATCATGGTGAGTACATGCTAGGCATGTAAATGTGGTTGTGCATGACGGTAAGTCATGGTAAGTACGTGCTAAGCACAGAAGTGTTATGAATTGATATTATGAATGATTAATGAAATGTGTAGTATTGGCACTAGTATGCTTGGGTACAAATGATCGATCATTAGGATGTTAGTGTGTACACATGAGTCAAAAGTCGCGCGTGGCCTTGGTGGCGTTGAGTCACCAAGGAGGAGTACGGGTTCGCCCGGAAATTGTATTTATATTAGTCGGTGATGAGTGGAATCCCATCGACGGGGCGTGAGGATGAGTGGAATCCCCTCCGCGTGAAATGAGGCGTGAGGATGAGTGGAATCCCCTCCGCGTGAACGGTGATGAGTGGAATCCCACCGTCAGGTAATGGTTGAGTTGTTGGATGTGAGTTCCAACGGTTATCCGCGTATTCGAGTCATAGCTAGGTGCCAATACAGATTGTAGTTTATATTGCCAATTTGTGGTTAATTTGTGAGCCAATGTGTTTTGGGAGGTGTTGCTAACATGGTTTAATATATGTGATTTCATAGGTTGTGGATTTAAACATGTTGAGCATGACATGATATTGAATATATGTTCATGCATCATCTATATTTATGGCTCGCGTGGATCGGAGGTAAGATCATGCATTTTATCTTGGTTGTAGCTCGTGCTTGGACCCTGCATTGTCGAGGGTTGTTTTTAAAGAGCTTACCCTCACTAAGCTTTTATGCTTACGCTCTCTTTTGTTCGACAATGCAGATCAATAGCTTGAGGGTGGCAAGGGCAAGGAAAGGCCTCCAAGTGTTGCTTACGATTAGCTCAAGTATGATGTTTAAATTTAAAGATTGTAATAGTAAAGCAATGGGATAGGTATTGTTGGGTTGAGTTTGATGTATGTCTATGGATGACTTGATTTGTAAGCATGAGGTATCTTGCCATATGCTTGTATGATGGATGGCTTATGGATGCTTAAGTTGCTTGAATGGCTTGTAAACTTATTTGAAATGTATGATGCTTATTGGTTCTTTTTAATGTCTTCAAGCATGCTCGTATGAAAGGCTCTACATGTGTAATTTGCTATGTATGAAGGACTGTCTAAATCCATGCTTGTATGTGTTTGAGTATGTTAAATCTAGGATGTATGTCTCTAGACTTTGTTTGAATGATGATTGTATGAATGCATGATGTGGCTTGTTGCCATAGTGATAGACATGTCTAATTAATGTTGAAGCATGCTAAAATGGTTGTTATACCTTAAGATGTCTTGTCTTGAAGTTGCTTGGTGGTTTGTTGGTGTTTTGGGGCATTCTTGTGCCTCAAAACAGCCCAGAAAAGTCTGCAGACAGGGGGTGTTTCGGAACGGGTCCCCGTGTTCCGAAACGGCCCCTGTGTATATGGCCTGCCGTTTCGAAACGAATGAGGGTCGTTCCGGAACGTTTTCGCTACTGGAATTTTGAGAAATTGGCGAGATGAAGCCGTTCCGAAACGGGCCTCTGAGGTTCCGAAACGGTCAAATCTCGTTGACCACGAGATATTGACCGTCAAGGTCGTTCCGATACGGGTCTCCCCTGTTTCGGAACGGTCACCTTGTGGTTGACCCAGGCCCGTTGACTAGGTCAAGGCGTTTCGGAACACCCTATAGGTGTTTCGAAACGGCCTGCTGTAATGAAGTAAAATGGACTGTTTACCCCTTTTTGTTGGTCGGTGAATGTTTCGTTGCTTGTATCTTCCGCTGTTGTGTTCCACATAGGAATTAAATATGCATCTAGATAAGACTAAAGTTAAAAGAAATTTTTTGGGTCGTTAACCGAGGGGAAACCTTAACGGGTTTCGCTTCGGTTTTCCCCGTGTGGCCCACTTGGACCGGTCATCCGACCAGACCGGGACGAGGGGGTTACACTTGTTGGTATCAGAGCCTAAGGTTACCGAGACCTTGGGCAGGTAAGTGAGGTAAGTTTAAGTTTTGAATTGATGTGCACGGTGTTTGCTTGCTTTGTAAGTATGATTGCCTGTATGTCAAGTATGTTGACTGTTTGATTAAAAGCATGTTGCTCGTTACCCGTGTATGCTGTGATGTGTGATTGTTTGATTGAGAATGCATGTTGTTTGATCGTACGCATTTGTTTGCTTGTTTAGCAAATATGCCTTGTTATATGCTTGGTTGAGCATGCATGTGTGTTGACATGTTTGAAATGTGTTGAGTAGAGTCCCATTGCTTCTATTACATCGGAAAAAGGATTTTAAGTGAGGGAAATCATACTTGAGCCACTTGGACCTTTCCTTTGCTAACCCAACTTGTATGTTAAATTGTTGATTGATTTATTGCTTTTAGTAAGCTTAGGGCCAATGTGTGGGCCGTGAATCGGTAAGTGGAAGTTGTGGTTTTGAAAATATCGATGATGTGGAGGAAGTTCTTCACTATAGTTAGGGGAGTATGGTTGTACCGGAATTGAGGTACAATTTGTTTGCTCGAGTCCGCGTGCATGTGAGTTGATTCTTGTTGGTGGAGGGACGATTTGACCGATTCTGATATTAGTTGGTGAAAAGAAGCGAAGACCTATGAGTGAGAATCAGAGTGGTATCTATGTTATAGTGGATAAGCCCTTGGTACAGTTTTGAGTTTGTCTCTTCTGATTGGTTCTGAGTTCGTACCTCCGTATGTTGTTAACGAGCATGCAAGTTTGAATGTGCTCGATGAGGTAGGTATGAGTACCTTAATTCTTTTGGCGAGATTTAGGTAGGGGTCTCGTGTGAGTAGTCTGAATTTCAGAGGTGTTAGTGGTGACCGTTGGGGTTCAGCCTATGGTTTCGATGCAAGATAGCCGATCAGTACCGTGAATGAGAATCGATTTGTGTGTTTGGGGCCAGTGTGCGTCTGGGTGGTTTTCCAGTAAGGTTGTCTGTGTGTGCCCAAAGCTGCGTTTTTGAAGTTTTGAAATGCTCTACGAATAGTCTAGAAGAGTCGGGTTTTGTTGAAGAATCAGTCTGAAAACAAGAGGACCGAAGACTATCAGTTGTGTACTTGTGAAGTTACAATTTTTGCAGAATCGTCCATTTGTGTGAGCGTGCAAAGATTTTGACGTATCTCTGTTGAGATTTTTGACGTAAGGACGCATGTGACTAGACCTTTTGGGAGATGGTAGTGATCAGAAAGATGTACAGAAGATGTTTGTTGGTGGTTCAGAGTTACTAGTTTCTAGTAGATGTGAAGTGATTGTCTTCCTACAGTTTCGGTGTGCCCTTTTGACAAGGCTCGGCTTGAAGAGCAAAGAGTTAGTGTATACGTTGAAACAAAGAAAGAGTTGACTTGAAGTTACAAGATTTATGTGTGACTGTAGTGGTAGGTGAGAAGGTGAACTTCTTGTTGAATGTTGATCTAGATTTAGAGGTCAAAGATTGATTGAGTTTAGTTGACAGACTTGCTTAATAATTGTGATGAATTTGATTTTGAAGGAAGACTAGACCGCATAATGTTAGGATAGTTTGTGTTTTCTTTTCCTAGAAGTATTTGGAAGAATTGTCGGTTTACCTCTTGTTAGAGGAGAAGAGTTTATTATTGATGTCGTCTCCGAGTTGCTCGTGTTTTAGTTTGCTCCGTATCTTATGGTTTCTGACAGAATTGAGAATGTTGAAGAATTAGCTTCGAGACTTGTTAGACCTTAGATTCATTAGGCCTAGTGCATCATCTCAGAGTTCTACAGTGTAATTTGTGAAGAAGAAATAGTGACAGTACGAGAATGTGTTCAGTTTACATACAGTCGAAACAAGTGACAGTGATTTGTTGATCAGTTAGTGTGTGCTTCAGTCTATTTGAAGATTAATTTGAGATCCGTTTCTACCAGATGAAGGTGAGAAATTTGAAGTACCAAAGACAGCTTTAGGGGCAAGATGTAATCGCCTTGAGCTCTGAGTTATGCCGCTTTGTTTGACTAGTGTATTAGTTACCATCATAGAGATGTTGAGCAGAATAATTTTCTGAGTTTCATGATCAGTGGTAGTAGCTCTTCTAGATGTCACGTGAGTATATTCAAGTACCGAGAAAGATCATGGCGAGTTTTGAAGTTAGTGTGGTAGATTCTATTAGAGAATTAAATGTATACCAAGTTGTACAACGTGAACTTCGAGTTAATGAAGATGTCCTCTTAGAACATGAAAATTAGCAGAGTATATTAGAACAAATCTTGAACAGACAAAGGAAGATGTGAGTTGGAAGAAATTGAAGACTGTGACAGATATCTATAGTTCTAGGCCTAGCATTGTTACTTTCAGAGAATTGTAAATAGTGTTTGAAGATAGTTGCTCCATTGATAGATTGCTACAGAAGAATGTTCAGTTGTGTGGTTAGATGCGAGACAATGAGCCCTTGAGAAACTGAAAGAGACTTTGAAGAGAGCTTCGACCTTGAATCAACTTATGTCAGAGAAAGAGTTGTGAACCACAGTGATGCATTACATGTAGAGTTAGGTTGTGTACTTATGCAAGACAGAAGATTGTGGCTTGTTCATCAAGATAGATGGAAGACCGTGAGAAGAGTTATTCGATATGAGACATAGAGTTAACTACAGTTGTAATTGCTTCGAAGACTTGGAGACAAGCTTGTATAGTAAGAAATGCGCAGTGTATATGTACGTATCATTAGAGCTTGAAATGTTTGAAGACTTGGGAATGGTTGGAACTTGAACAACATGAGTAGTTAGAATTGCTTGAAGACTGTGATCTCAAGATTGAGTACTATCTGAAGAGAGTCTACGTAGCAACCGATGTTCCGAGTTGTAATTGCTGGTAGATTAGTAGTTGAGTTACGCGTTGTAATTGCCGAATTCCGTATATCAAGTGATAGTAGTTTCGTGGCCGAGTTTCGGGTTGAGACTACCTTAAGTCAGAATGTTTGATGAGAAACAGTTGCAAGATAGATTCTTGACACCTCACGTGCGAGGCATAGTAGAGGGAAGACCTTCAGAATACAGTTTCAGAGATGATAGAGTTTTACATTTCAGAGACAGAACAGTTGTACCGATTGACCTAGTGTTTTGAGACGTATTGTGTTGGCCGGAGCACACAGCAGTTTGATTTATTTGCATCTGAGTTGTATGAAGACGTATTGTGGGTTGAAGACGAGCACTTCTGGATTGAGTTGATGAATAATGTGGTTCAGTATGAGAGTAAGTATGTAAATTGCCAGCGTGTCAAGACCGAGTTTCAGTTTTCTTCTAGTTTGTTACATCCGTGGAAGGTTCGCAGTAAAAGTGAGTAATAAAGATTCGAGATTTCAACTAGAATAATTTTGAAGACGTCTGCATAGCGTTTGGTTAATTGATGAAGACAGAGGATCAGTCAGAGAAAGTTGTGAGTCGAGTGTTCAAGCAGTATTGTATGAGTTTGTAAATCGGACTAGTTCTGTTGTTATCTGTTGCGATTACCACCAGGGTTAGAAAGGGGTTTGAGATGTGTTCCGTGTATCCATGATTCAGAAATGTGAGTTAGATCTGTTCCGTGCTATGTTTGTTGAAGAGATTGAGTTGAGTTTGAAATTGGCATGCCTTGAAGAATCAGTTGAGATCTTAGTGCAAGATAGCAAGTGTTGTGTGGTAAGTCTTTCGGTTGGTTAGTATGTTGTGGTGAGAAGGGAAGTGGGTTCCTGTCCGATAAATTTCGGGGACGAAATTTCCTTAAGTGGGGGAGAGTTGTAACACCCGGGTTTGGGGGTCGGATGGAAATAATATTAAAATACTGTTTCGGGTTTCGGTTTTAAAATTTAAAATAATAAAATATTATTTTGGGCTTTAGATATTCGAATCAAAAAAAAAATTTCTATGTTGGATCAAAATTGTTTTGGGAATTAAATCTCATGGATTTTATGACAAGGGAAGAGTTGCCATCTCATTAATGGCACTATTGTAATTTCAAACCCTTGGAAATTAAAATCCCCTTTTTAATTTAAAACACCAAGAATTTCTCTTCTTCCCTCTTTCTTATTCATTTTTCACGACAAAGAGGGGGAGCTTCTCCAAGTTTTATCCAACCTTCTTTTCTCCTCCATTTTGGCTCGAAATTGAAAGGTAAATACATCCCCATCTTGCTCTCATCTTCCTCTACTTGGAAGTACAAATATATTTCATTTTCATCAATGTTTTAGAAATTGGGTTTTTGAAAGTTTAGGTTAAATGATGGAGCTTTATGGGTTTTTACTAAGGCTTTTGATTTGTTATTGTTAGATATGTTATCTATGAATCAAATGGTCCAACATATATAATTTTTAGAGTGTTTTAAATGGATTCCCGAATTTGGGTAAAGGGGGTTTTTGGAGGGTTTTGGGTGAGTTTTTGGGGTTGTTTTAGGTGGGAATTGATAGCCCAATGGTAGTACTATGGTTAAGGGTTGATTTGGGAATGTTTGTGGGTGCTATGGATGTTGGAAAGGTGGTTTTTGGACATGGTTTAGGGGCTGTCCGAAATTGCTAAAAGTGGGGTTTGGTCATGGCTTGCAACATTGTGAATTGTATTTGAATTGTGTTCCCGGTTGGTCTTTGATGTTGGGCTGATTTGGAATTGTTTGAAATGTGTTTGAGGTTGTTTGGAAGCGGGAATTCGTGTTGGAAAAGCTTCGGGAAGAAATCCGGAAATTTGAGGGAGGTTACTTGCTTGACTTGGAGCTTGGAAGCTTAGGTGAGTGGTTAAATATTTTCAAAATGGTTTTGAGTATTTGGTTCAAGCATGTGAACCTAGGATGGGCTTGGTAAACCCACCTAGAGTTGGGATTAGAGTGGTAGCCTAATCCCAAGCTTTGATTAGAGACTTTGGTTGCACTTTTTATCGGTTGTATATGCCTCGTATTAAATTATGATGGTGTTGATTATGTATATGTTGTATACATGTGTGTTGAGGCGTGTTTGATGCATTGTTATATGCATGTTGATGATAGATATGATATGGTTATACACATGTGTAAAATATAATGTGGCATGGTTGTTAATGATGTATATGTGGTGTTGACATGTGAAATGATGTTATGAGGTGGTTTCATGATCCGAGGATCATGGTGAGTACATGCTAGGCATGGAAATGTGGTTGTGCATGACGGTAAGTCATGGTAAGTACGTGCTAAGCACGGAAGTGTTATGAATTGATATTATGAATGATTAAGGAAATGTGTAGTATTGGCACTAGTATGCTTGGGTACAAATGATCGATCATTAGGATGTTAGTGTGTACACATGAGTCAAAAGTCGCGCGTGGCCTTGGTGGCGTTGAGTCACCAAGGAGGAGTACGGGTTCGCCCGGAAATTGTATTTATATTAGTCGATGATGAGTGGAATCCCATCGACGGGGCGTGAGGATGAGTGGAATCCCCTCCGCGTGAAATGAGGCGTGAGGATGAGTGGAATCCCCTCCGCGTGAACGGTGATGAGTGGAATCCCACCGTCAGGTAATGGTTGAGTTGTTGGATGTGAGTTCCAACGGTTATCCGCGTATTCGAGTCATAGCTAGGTGCCAATACAGATTGTAGTTTATATTGCCAATTTGTGGTTAATTTGTGAGCCAATGTGTTTTGGGAGGTGTTGCTAACATGGTTTAATATATGTGATTTCATATGTTGTGGATTTAAACATGTTGAGCATGACATGATATTGAATATATGTTCATGCATCATCTAAATTTATGGCTCGCGTGGATCGGAGGTAAGATCATGCATTTTATCTTGGTTGTAGCTCGTGCTTGGACCCTACATTGTCGAGGGTTGTTTTTAAAGAGCTTACCCTCACTAAGATTTTATGCTTACGCTCTCTTTTGTTCGACAATGCAGATCAATAGCTTGAGGGTGGCAAGGGCAAGGAAAGGCCTCCAAGTGTTGCTTACGGTTAGCTCAAGTATGATGTTTAAATTTAAAGATTGTAATAGTAAAGCAATGGGATAGGTATTGTTGGGATGAGTTTGATGTATGTCTATGGATGACTTGATTTGTAAGCATGAGGTATCTTGCCATATGCTTGTATGATGGATGGCTTATGGATGCTTAAGTTGCTTGAATGGCTTGTAAACTTATTTGAAATGTATGATGCTTATTGGTTCTTTTTAATGTCTTCAAGCATGCTCGTATGAAAGGCTCTACATGTGTAATTTGCTATGTATGAAGGACTGTCTAAATCAATGCATGTATGTGTTTGAGTATGTTAAATCTAGGATGTATGTCTCTAGACTTTGTTTGAATGATGATTGTATGAATGCATGATGTGGGTTGTTACCATAGTGATAGACATGTCTAATTAATGTTGAAGCATGCTAAAATGGTTGTTATACCTTAAGATGTCTTGTCTTGAAGTTGCTTGGTGGTTTGTTGGTGTTTTGGGGTATTCTTGTGCCTCAAAACAGCCCAGAAAAGTCTGCAGACAGGGGGTGTTTCGGAACGGGTCCCCGTGTTCCGAAACGGCCCCTGTGTATATGGCCTGCCGTTTCGAAACGGATGAGGGTCGTTCCGGAACGTTTTCGCTACTGGAATTTTGAGAAATTGGCGAGATGAAGCCGTTCCGAAACGGGCCTCTGAGGTTCCGAAACGGTCAAATCTCGTTGACCACGAGATATTGACCGTCAAGGTCGTTCCGATACGGGTCTCCCCTGTTTCGGAACGGTCACCTTGTGGTTGACCCAAGCCCGTTGACTAGGTCAAGGCGTTTCGGAACACCCTATAGGTGTTTCGAAACGGCCTGCTGTAATGAAGTAAAATGGACTGTTTACCCCTTTTTGTTGGTCGGTGAATGTTTCGTTGCTTGTATCTTCCGCTGTTGTGTTCCACATAGGAATTAAATATGCATCTAGATAAGACTAAAGTTAAAAGAAATTTTCTGGGTCGTTAACCGAGGGGAAACCTTAACGGGTTTCGCTTCGGTTTTCCCCGTGTGGCCCACTTGGACCGGTCATCCGACCAGACCGGGACGAGGGGGTTACACTTGTTGGTATCAGAGCCTAAGGTTACCGAGACCTTGGGCAGGTAAGTGAGGTAAGTTTAAGTTTTGAATTGATGTGCACGGTGTTTGCTTGCTTTGTAAGTATGATTGCCTGTATGTCAAGTATGTTGACTGTTTGATTAAAAGCATGTTGCTCGTTACCCGTGTATGCTGTGATGTGTGATTGTTTGATTGAGAATGCATGTTGTTTGATCGTACGCATTTGTTTGCTTGTTTAGCAAGTATGCCTTGTTATATGCTTGGTTGAGCATGCATGTGTGTTGACTTGTTTGAAATGTGTTGAGTAGAGTCCCATTGCTTCTATTACATCGAAAAAAGGATTTTAAGTGAGGGAAATCATACTTGAGCCACTTGGACCTTTCCTTTGCTAACCCAACTTGTATGTTAAATTGTTGATTGATTTATTGCTTTTAGTAAGCTTAGGGCCAATGTGTGGGCCGTGAATCGGTAAGTGGAAGTTGTGGTTTTGAAAATATGGATGATGTGGAGGAAGTTCTTCACTATAGTTAGGGGAGTGTGGTTGTACCGGAATTCAGGTACAATTTGTTTGCTCGAGTCCGCGTGCATGTGAGTTGATTCTTGTTGGTGGAGGGACGATTTGACCGATTCTGATATCAGTTGGTGAAAAGAAGCGAAGACCTATGAGTGGGAATCAGAGTGGTATCTATGTTATAGTGGATAAGCCCTTGGTACAGTTTTGAGTTTGTCTCTTCTGATTGGTTCTGAGTTCGTACCTCCGTATGTTGTTAACGAGCATGCAAGTTTGAATGTGCTCGATGAGGTAGGTATGAGTACCTTAATTCTTTTGGCGAGATTTAGGTAGGGGTCTCGTGTGAGTAGTCTGAATTTCAGAGGTGTTAGTGGTGACCGTTGGGGTTCAGCCTATGGTTTCGATGCAAGACAGCCGATCAGTATCCGTGAATGAGAACCGATTTGTGTGTTTGGGGCCAGTGTGCGTCTGGGTGGTTTTCCAGTATGGTTGTCTGTGTGTGCCCAGAGCTACGTTTTTGAAGTTTTGAAATGCTCTACGAATAGTCTAGAAGAGTCGGGTTTTGTTGAAGAGTTAGTCTGAAAACAAGAGGACCGAAGACTATCAGTTGTGTACTTGTGAAGTTACAATTTTTGCAGAATCGTCCGTTTGTGTGAGCGTGCAAAGATTTTGACGTATCTCTGTTGAGATTTTTGACGTAAGGACGCATGTGACTAGACCTTTTGGGAGATGGTAGTGATCAGAAAGATGTACAGAAGATGTTTGTTGGTGGTTCAGAGTTACTAGTTTCTAGTAGATGTGAAGTGATTGTCTTCCTACAGTTACGGTGTGCCCTTTTGACAAGGCTCGGCTTGAAGAGCAAAGAGTTAGTGTATACGTTGAAACAAAGAAAGAGTTGACTTGAAGTTACAAGATTTATGTGTGACTGTAGTGGTAGGTGAGAAGGTGAACTTCTTGTTTAATGTTGATCTAGATTTAGAGGTCAAAGATTGATTGAGTTTAGTTGACAGGCTTGCTTAATAATTGTGATGAATTTGATTTTGAAGGAAGACTAGACCGCATAATGTTAGGATAGTTTGTGTTTTCTTTTCCTAGAAGTATTTGGAAGAATTGCCGGTTTACCTCTTGTTAGAGGAGAAGAGTTTATTATTGATGTCGTCTCCGAGTTGCTCGTGTTTTAGTTTGCTCCGTATCTTATGGTTTCTGACAGAATTGAGAATGTTGAAGAATTAGCTTCGAGACTTGTTAGACCTTAGATTCATTAGGCCTAGTGCATCATCTCAGAGTTCTACAGTGTAATTTGTGAAGAAGAAATAGTGACAGTACGAGAATGTGTTCAGTTTACATACAGTCGAAACAAGTGACAGTGATTTGTTGATCAGTTAGTGTGTGCTTCAGTCTATTTGAAGATTAATTTGAGATCCGTTTCTACCAGATGAAGGTGAGAAATTTGAAGTACCAAAGACAGCTTTAGGGGCAAGATGTAATCGCCTTGAGCTCTGAGTTATACCGCTTTGTTTGACTAGTGTATTAGTTACCATCATAGAGATGTTGAGCAGAATAATTTTCTGAGTTTCATGATCAGTGGTAGTAGCTCTTCTAGATGTCACGTGAGTATATTCAAGTACCGAGAAAGATCATGGCGAGTTTTGAAGTTAGTGTGGTAGATTCTATTAGAGAATTAAATGTATACCAAGTTGTACAACGTGAACTTCGAGTTAATGAAGATGTCCTCTTAGAACATGAAAATTAGCAGAGTATATTAGAACAAATCTTGAACAGACAAAGGAAGATGTGAGTTGGAAGAAATTGAAGACTGTGACAGATATCTATAGTTCTAGGCCTAGCATTGTTACTTTCAGAGAATTGTAAATAGTGTTTGAAGATAGTTGCTCCATTGATAGATTGCTACAGAAGAATGTTCAGTTGTGTGGTTAGATGCGAGACAATGAGCCCTTGAGAAACTGAAAGAGACTTTGAAGAGAGCTTCGACCTTGAATCAACTTATGTCAGAGAAAGAGTTGTGAACCACAGTGATGCATTACATGTAGAGTTAGGTTGTGTACTTATGCAAGACAGAAGATTGTGGCTTGTTCATCAAGATAGATGGAAGACCGTGAGAAGAGTTATTCGATATGAGACATAGAGTTAACTACAGTTGTAATTGCTTCGAAGACTTGGAGACAAGCTTGTATAGTAAGAAATGCGCAGTGTATATGTACGTATCATTAGAGCTTGAAATGTTTGAAGACTTGGGAATGGTTGGAACTTGAACAACATAAGTAGTTAGAATTGCTTGAAGACTGTGATCTCAAGATTGAGTACTATCTGAAGAGAGTCTACGTAGCAACCGATGTTCCGAGTTGTAATTGCTGGTAGATTAGTAGTTGAGTTACGCGTTGTAATTGCCGAATTCCGTATATCAAGTGATAGTAGTTACGTGGCCGAGTTTCGGGTTGAGACTACCTTAAGTCAGAATGTTTGATGAGAAACAGTTGCAAGATAGATTCTTAGCACCTCACGTGCGAGGCATAGTAGAGGGAAGACCTTCAGAATACAGTTTCAGAGATGATAGAGTTTTACATTTCAGAGACAGAACAGTTGTACCGATTGACCTAGTGTTTTGAGACGTATTGTGTTGGCCGGAGCACACAGCAGTTTGATTTATTTGCATCTGAGTTGTATGAAGACGTATTGTGGGTTGAAGACGAGCACTTCTGGATTGAGTTGATGAATAATGTGGTTCAGTATGAGAGTAAGTATGTAAATTGCCAGCGTGTCAAGACCGAGCTTCAGTTTTCTTCTAGTTTGTTACATCCGTGGAAGGTTCGCAGTAAAAGTGAGTAATAAAGATTCGAGATTTCAACTAGAATAATTTTGAAGACGTCTGCATAGCGTTTGGTTAATTGATGAAGACAGAGGATCAGTCAGAGAAAGTTGTGAGTCGAGTGTTCAAGCAGTATTGTATGAGTTTGTAAATCAGGCTAGTTCTGTTGTTATCTGTTGCGGTTACCACCAGGGTTAGAAAGGGGTTTGAGATGTGTTCCGTGTATCCATGATTCAGAAATGTGAGTTAGATCTGTTCCGTGCTATGTTTGTTGAAGAGATTGAGTTGAGTTTGAAATTGGCATGCCTTGAAGAATCAGTTGAGATCTTAGTGCAAGATAGCAAGTGTTGTGTGGTAAGTCTTTCGGTTGGTTAGTATGTTGTGGTGAGAAGGGAAGTGGGTTCCTGTCCAATAAATTTCGGGGACGAAATTTCCTTAAGTGGTGGAGAGTTGTAACACCCGGGTTTGGGGGTCGGATGGAAATAATATTAAAATACTGTTTCGGGTTTCGGTTTTAAAATTTAAAATAATAAAATATTATTTTGGGCTTTAGATATTCGAATCAAAAAAAAAAATTCTATGTTGGATCAAAATTGTTTTGGGAATTAAATCTCATGGATTTTATGACAAGGGAAGAGTTGCCATCTCATTAATGGCACTATTGTAATTTCAAACCCTTGGAAATTAAAATCCCCTTTTTAATTTAAAACACCAAGAATTTCTCTTCTTCCCTCTTTCTTATTCATTTTTCACGACAAAGAGGGGGAGCTTCTCCAAGTTTTATCCAACCTTCTTTTCTCCTCCATTTTGGCTCGAAATTGAAAGGTAAATACATCCCCATCTTGCTCTCATCTTCCTCTACTTGGAAGTACAAATATATTTCATTTTCATCAATGTTTTAGAAATTGGGTTTTTGAAAGTTTAGGTTAAATGATGGAGCTTTATGGGTTTTTACTAAGGCTTTTGATTTGTTATTGTTAGATATGTTATCTATGAATCAAATGGTCCAATATATATAATTTTTAGAGTGTTTTAAATGGATTCCCGAATTTGGGTATAAAGGGGGTTTTTGGAGGGTTTTGGGTGAGTTTTTGGGGTTGTTTTAGGTGGGAATTGATAGCCCAATGGTAGTACTATGGTTAAGGGTTGATTTGGGAATGTTTGTGGGTGCTATGGATGTTGGAAAGGTGGTTTTTGGACATGGTTTAGGGGCTGTCCGAAATTTCTAAAAGTGGGGTTTGGTCATGGCTTGCAACATTGTGAATTGTATTTGAATTGTGTTCCGGGTTGGTCTTTGATGTTGGGCTGATTTGGAATTGTTTGAAATGTGTTTGAGGTTGTTTGGAAGCGGGAATTCGTGTTGGAAAAGCTTCAGGAAGAAATCCGGAAATTTGACGGAGGTTGCTTGCTTGACTTGGAGCTTGGAAGCTTAGGAGAGTGGTTAAATATTTTCAAAATGGTTTTGAGTATTTGGTTCAAGCATGTGAACCTAGGATGGGCTTGGTAAACCCACCTAGAGTTGGGATTAGAGTGGTAGCCTAATCCCAAGCTTTGATTAGAGACTTTGGTTGCACTTTTTATCGGTTGTATATGCCTCGTATTAAATTATGATGGTGTTGATTATGTATATGTTGTATACATGTGTGTTGAGGCGTGTTTGATGCATTGTTATATGCATGTTGATGATAGATATGATATGGTTATACACATGTGTAAAATATAATGTGGCATGGTTGTTAATGATGTATATGTGGTGTTGACATATGAAATGATGTTATGAGGTGGTTTCATGATCCGAGGATCATAGTGAGTACATGCTAGGCATGGAAATGTGGTTGTGCATGACAGTAAGTCATGGTAAGTACGTGCTAAGCACGGAAGTGTTATGAATTGATATTATGAATGATTAATGAAATGTGTAGTATTGGCACTAGTATGCTTGGGTACAAATGATCGATCATTAGGATGTTAGTGTGTACACATGAGTCAAAAGTCGCGCGTGGCCTTGGTGGCGTTGAGTCACCAAGGAGGAGTACGGGTTCGCCCGGAAATTGTATTTATATTAGTCGGTGATGAGTGGAATCCCATCGACGGGGCGTGAGGATGAGTGGAATCCCCTCCGCGTGAAATGAGGCGTGAGGATGAGTGGAATCCCCTCCGCGTGAACGGTGATGAGTGGAATCCCACCGTCAGGTAATGGTTGAGTTGTTGGATGTGAGTTCCAACGGTTATCCGCGTATTCGAGTCATAGCTAGGTGCCAATACAGATTGTAGTTTATATTGCCAATTTGTGGTTAATTTGTGAGCCAGTGTGTTTTGGGAGGTGTTGCTAACATGGTTTAATATATGTGATTTCATATGTTGTAGATTTAAACATGTTGAGCATGACATGATATTGAATATATGTTCATGCATCATCTATATTTATGGCTCGCGTGGATCGGAGGTAAGATCATGCATTTTATCTTGGTTGTAGCTCGTGCTTGGACCCTGCATTGTCGAGGGTTGTTTTTAAAGAGCTTACCCTCACTAAGCTTTTATGCTTACGCTCTCTTTTGTTCGACAATGCAGATCAATAGCTTGAGGGTGGCAAGGGCAAGGAAAGGCCTCCAAGTGTTGCTTACGGTTAGCTCAAGTATGATGTTTAAATTTAAAGATTGTAATAGTAAAGCAATGGGATAGGTATTGTTGGGTTGAGTTTGATGTATGTCTATGGATGACTTGATTTGTAAGTATGAGGTATCTTGCCATATGCTTGTATGATGGATGGCTTATGGATGCTTAAGTTTCTTGAATGGCTTGTAAACTTATTTGAAATGTATGATGCTTATTGGTTCTTTTTAATGTCTTCAAGCATGCTCGTATGAAAGGCTCTACATGTGTAATTTGCTATGTATGAAGGACTGTCTAAATCCATGCTTGTATGTGTTTGAATATGTTAAATCTAGGATGTATGTCTCTAGACTTTGTTTGAATGATGATTGTATGAATGCATGATGTGGGTTGTTGCCATAGTGATAGACATGTCTAATTAATGTTGAAGCATGCTAAAATGGTTGTTATACCTTAAGATGTCTTGTCTTGAAGTTGCTTGGTGGTTTGTTGGTGTTTTGGGGCATTCTTGTGCCTCAAAACAGCCCAGAAAAGTCTGCAGACAGGGGGTGTTTAGGAACGGGTCCCCGTGTTCCGAAACGGCCCCTGTGTATATGGCCTGCCGTTTCGAAACGGATGAGGGTCATTCCGGAACGTTTTCGCTACTGGAATTTTGAGAAATTGGCGAGATGAAGCCGTTCCGAAACGGGCCTCTGAGGTTCCGAAACGGTCAAATCTCGTTGACCACGAGATATTGACCGTCAAGGTCGTTCCGATACGGGTCTCCCCTGTTTCGGAACGGTCACCTTGTGGTTGACCCAGGCCCGTTGACTAGGTCAAGGCGTTTCGGAACACCCTATAGGTGTTTCGAAACGGCCTGCTGTAATGAAGTAAAATGGACTGTTTACCCCTTTTTGTTGGTCGGTGAATGTTTCGTTGCTTGTATCTTCCGCTGTTGTGTTCCACATAGGAATTAAATATGCATCTAGATAAGACTAAAGTTAAAAGAAATTTTCTGGGTCGTTAACCGAGGGGAAACCTTAACGGGTTTCGCTTCGGTTTTCCCCGTGTGGCCCACTTGGACCGGTCATCCGACCAGACCGGGACGAGGGGGGTTACAATTAACTTTTTCATAACGTCCATTTACGGGCGAACAGATGTTCAAGTTTCGAATAGTGAAAAACTTCATAGACACGAGAGAAACAATATAATGAGATACGAGCTCCACCCGATGGCGGAAGAGGGAAGTCAGCAAGACAGAAATTCAAAGATTTTTTCCCCAATTTGTGGATATTGGCACACTTTCGGGTGAAATAAAAGTCGGATTCAAACTCAGAGGAGAAGATGAAGCGAGTGATGAAATTTTGTACCGAATGACCATCATTTACGGTGCGCGTCCGACGATGGTGAACGGTGGAGTGACAAAAAACGTTCAATGGCTAAACTTCAGTAACAAAAACCATTCAATGTCTAAACTCAGTAAGCAAATTGAACGTTTTAAAATTTTAAGGTCTGTTTGTTTCACTGTAATTGGTTTTCCTTAAAACGTTTTCATAACTTTCCGCTGATTGGTTCATGGAAAATGAAAAAGTCAAAGAAAAACCAAATACGGTCAATGAAAAACAAACATTGTTTTAGGGTCTGTTTGTTTCACTGAAAACTGTTTCCGGAAAATGAATTTTGAAAAATGAACTACAGTTGTTGGAAAACTAATTGCAGAAACCATTTTCCGGTGTTTGAATGATGTTGTACAATTCATTTTACACTGTTTGGTAGGGTTTCCTGAAAATTTCATGAACAATCCACAAACAAGCATCGATAATGGTAAAAATAAGTTCCAATCAAAACATGGTTTAATGTTTAGGTTAGTGTTTAGGGTTTAGGGTTTAGGATATCATTTATGGTTTATGGTTTAGACTAGTATTTAGTGTTTATGGTAGCATTTAGGGATTAGTATTTAAGGTATAGATTTAGGGTTTAGATTAGTGTTTATGGTCTAGGTTAGTGTTTAAGGTTTAGGGTTTATGTTGGTGGTTAGGGTTTAGGGTTTAATGATTAGAGTTTATGGTAGCATTTAGAGTCTATGGTTAGTGTTTAGGGTTTATCATTTATGGTTTAGGGTTATGTTAGTGTTTATGGTTTAGTGTTTAGCTTTTAGTGTTTAGGGTTTAGGTTATCATTTAGAGTTTAAAGTTTATGTTAATGCTTAGTGTTTAAGGTTTAGTATTTATGTTAGCATTTAGGGTTTAGGGGTTAATGTTTATTGTTTAGGGTTTATGTTAGTGTTTAAGGTTTAACATTTAAAGTTTAGTGTTTAGGTTTTAGGGTTTATTGTTTATATTAGTATTTAGGGATTATGGTTTATGTTGGTGTTTATTGTTTATGGTTTAGTGTTTATGTTAGTGTTTATTGTTTATGGTTTAGTGTTTATGTTAGCATTTATGTTTTACGGGTTAGTGTTTAGGGTAAGGGTTTATGTTAGTGTTTGGGGTTTAATATATATGGTTTAACATTTAGGGTTTAAGGTTTATGTTAGTGTTTATGTTAGCATTTAGTGTTTAGGGTTTATGGTTTAAGATTTTGTTTTAGGGTTTTGTGTTTATGATATATCATTTAGGCTTTTGTGTTTACGGACCAATGTTTATGGTTTATGGTTATGTTAGTGTTTATGATTTAACGTTTAGGGTTTATGGTTTAGGATTTTTAATGTTTAGGGTTTAATATTCACCGGTTAATGTTTGGGGTTTAGAGTTTAAGATTTAATGTTTATGGTTTAAGGGTTAGGGTTAGGGTTTTTAATGTTTATGGTTTAATATTTATTATTTAATGTCTGTGGCTTAAGGTTTAGGGTTTACGATTTAATGTTTATGATTTAAGGTTTAGGGTTAGTGTTTTTAATGTTTAGGTTTAATATTTATTGGTTAATTTTTAAGGTTTAGGGTTTATGAGTTTTAATGTTTATGGTTTAGGGTTTAGGGTTTAGATTTTAGTTTTTATGTTAGTATTTAGGGTTTAGTTTTTATGTTAGTATTTAGGGTTTAGTTTTTAAGGTTTATGGTTTATGTTAGTATTTGTAGAGAGAATGGGAGGAAGGAAAACAACTTACCGAAAATCAATGGGTAAGTCATTTTACACTAAAATAGGGTCTGTATTCCATTGACTGTAGTTGGTTTTCCGTTGACTTTTTCATTTTTCAGGAACCAAACAACGGAAAGTTATGAAAACGTTTTCAGGAAAACCAATTACAGGGAAACAAACAGACCCTTAGTGTAAAATGACTTACCCATTGATTTTCAGTAATTCGCTTTCCTTCCTCCCATTCTCTCTACAAATACTAACCTAAACCCTAAACCCTAAACCCTAAACCTTACAACATAAACCCTAAACCCTAAATACTAACATAAAAACTAAACACTAAACCTTAAACCCTAAACCCTAAATACTAACATAAAACTAAACACTAAACCTTAAATCTTAAACCCTAAATATTAACATAAAAACTAAACACTAAACACTATGTGTTAAACCTTAAACATTAACAAAATTATAACCATAAACCCTAACCCCTAAACAATAAATGTTAATATAAACACTAAACCCTAAAGACTAACCACTTACAAAAACCTAAAACCTAAATACTAACATAAACACTAACACTAACATAAACCTTATACCCTAAATGAGAGCTTAAACCTTAAACCCTAAACACTAACCTAAATCTTAAACACTAAACACTAAACACTAAACCTTGTATATTAAACCCTAAATACTGATATAACCATAAACCATAAATACTAAACCCTAAACACAAAACCCTAAATGTTATATCCTAAACATAAACCCTAAAACAAAACCATAAACCCTAAATGTTAAACCCCGAACATTGAATGCTAACATAAACACTAACATAAACCTTAAACCCTAAATATTAAACCCCAAACACTAACATAACACTTACCCTAAACAATAACCTATAAAACCTAAATGCTAAAACCATACACAAAACCCTAAAACCTAAACACTAACCTAAACCCTTGACATAAACCCCAAATCATAAACCCTAAATGTTAATCCTTAAATGCTAACATAAACCCTAAATAGTAAACACTAACCCTTAAACCCTAAATGCTAACAAAAACACTAAACCTTAAACACTAATCGCTAACATAAACCTTAAACCTTAAATGATAAGCTAAACAATAAACCCTAAACTATAAACACTAACATAAATCCTAAACCTTAAATAAAAAACCATAAACACTAACTCTAAACCATAGGCCCTAGATGCTACCATAAACCCTAAACCCTGAATGTTACCATAAACCATAAATCTTAAACCATAAACCCTAACCACCAACCTGAACACTAAACCATAAACCCTAAATAATATCATAAACCATAAACCCTAAACCATGAACACTAATCTAAACCATAAACTCTAAACCATAAATACTAATCCCTAACTACTATCATAACCCCTAAATACTAATCTAAACCATAAACCATAAATGTTATCTTAAACCTCAAACCATAAACACTAACCTAAACCTTAAACCATGTTTTGGTTGGAACTTGTTTTTTTGCATTATCGATACTTGTTTGTGGGCTGTTTATGAAATTTTCAGGAAACTCTGTCAAAACAGTGTAAAATGAATTGAACAACATCATCCAAACACCGGAAAATGATTTATGCAATTAATTTTCCAAAACTGTAGTTCATTTTTCAGAACTCATTTTTCGGAAACAGTTTTCAGTGAAACAAACAGACCCTTAGTGACCAAAATAAATTTGAGAGTAAAATTCAATAATGATTTACGTAATCCACCCTTAAATTTTTTATAGATGAATCCACCAAAGCTGACATTCCCCAACGACTATCAATTTCGTTCACATATATGTATATGTATAGATGTGTGTGTAAAAATGAACACACTCACACACAAACAATATAGATGTGTGTGTGCAGGAATATATAAGCTGGGTGTATAGTGAAGATAAGTGTTTAATTTGTTCAAGTGACCCTGGCCTTTCGCTTTTTCTGGAGCCAGGGTAACGCAACCTCTATTTACCCTTTGTTTTGTTTTTTTGGAAGGGATATACGTGGTGATATCTGGTACTCACAGATTATATATACGTACGATGCCTTTTTACAGTAAGAAAATAAAAAAGTGGGAATTCTTTATGAAGAAAAAGCAGATGCATCAGACTTGTGATTCATATTGGAATGGAACATATTCTGAGTGGATTAGGATAAATTCATACTGAAAAACTATGCACAGAGATGATAATATGATCCCACATCGATGATGAGAAGAAATCCAATACCTTGAACACCTCTCCTGTGGAAGCTCAAAGGACTTGTTAGGGTTTTTAAAACCATTATTCTCATTGAATTTTCAACATGGAATTTGGAACAGAAAAGGGTAAAACAAAGTGGCATTCCTTTGGAATTTTATATGGTTATTTTAGCTCCCGATGCTTAGACACCGACCTAAACTCCAAAACCACCGAAAGCTAGTTGAGAAACATTTGGCCGCTGTGGGAAGACTGAAAGGTTCATATTTTAATACATTCAGCTAAAAAGATAAAACGCTTAATATGGAACTAAGTGACTAAACTATACCACTTTTAACTTCTAATGCCTAAACTATTTTTGGTAAAATTGTGTGTCTAACACTTCATTTTATTAATTTTAGGTTCATGACAGTTAGTTTTTAAAAAAAACTAAAATTCTTTTTTCTTTTTTATTTTTAACTTATTTTTAAACCCTTAATTTTTCAAACTTCACAAAATAACTTCAAATTCAAAACCCCAAACACCCCAAAACCCAAATCGCAAATTTAGCCACTGTCACTGCCCATCACTCCCATCAAAAGACTCACATGACCGTTTATCTCATCTCTCTGTCGTCGAAAAACGATGTCCCGATCAAATACCAAACGTGAAACTTTCATTCGAACGATGAGCAACAAATAGTGGCCGAAAGGACGACAGACAACGTTCGGATCACACGGTAAGAGGAGGGGACTTCATTTCAGTGACGGTGACAACAAACGACGGTTGATTTGGGATTTGGATTAGAATTTCAAATTTTAGGGTTTTTTGTGAACTACGGTAAAGTTTGAGTTTTTTTTTAGTTTAAGTTTTTCTAAAAATAAAAATTAACTGAAAGAAATAAAAATTAAAACCTACCACGTGTCACATTTTAATTAGTTAAAAGGTTTTTTAAGGTCCAAACACCTAAAATTTAACAAAAAAAAAACAGTTAAATTTTTGTTTTTACTAAAAATAATTTGGTCACCTAAAATAAAATAAAAAAATGTAGTTTGGACTTATTTTTATAATAAGCCAAAGATAAAAGATACTTTTCTTTGTCCGATAAGTTTCCCTGATGAGTGATGACCTATTTTGCATTAGTCAAACAGCAGGCAATTAGTGGCAAAGATAGGTTACGAATCCTAATCTTGGCGATTACCCAATCTTTTCACGTACTGAAATAGTATTACTACTGAAGTTTTAGGGCTCGTTCAGGACCTAGTTCCAGATTAATTTTTGGAGCGCCAATAAAAATGTTGCGCAAAACAATTAAAATTTACGTCTTTTCAACTAGCTTTTACATCTGATTTAGTTTTCAAACCAAACATTTAAAAACGTTAAAAAATTTCAATTTCTCCCTAAACTACCTTTTTACTATTTTTTCACTTGAAATTTCGTTCTAAAATAATTCGTGAACGAAGCCTTAGCCGCATTTGGGTCGTTCTCATCTATGGATGCAATAGTATATGGGCTTTTGGGGGTACAGATGGCTGTTTTTGTATATATGTTACAAAGAATAACTTATTAAGTCCACACTTTTCCATTTTCAACCCTAATTAGATGGTTGATTGCTATTATGAGTATGGGAATATGCAATAGTTTATAGCACTAACAATGGTGTTCCATTTACAAGAATATCAAAGCTTCATTTGTATCTTTCTTTTTCCGGGAAACTAATCTGTATGCAATTTAATTAATTATCATGTTGATAAGAAGTAGATAATATTGTGCGTCCTCAAGGCATATTTTTCTTATTCTTCCTTATTGTACGGACATCATGCACGTTTGTTTTATAGTGACCCAAAATATTCTACATACAAGCGATTGAAAATTTATTTTTTATAAAAATCTAGTTTTTAGGGTTTAGATGTTAGAATTTAGTGTTTTTGGGTTTGTAGTTCGATTTTAAGGTTTGAGAATATATTTTTGGTATAAAGCCACAAATATACCCCTAATGTTCGACTGAATAGCTATTTTGGTCCATATTCTTTTTTTGAACCAATTTAACCCCCAACGTTTCATTTTAGGTCAAGATGACCTCTCTACAGATAAAAACTGTTAGTAAACTGGCGATAAACAACTTGAAATGACTTAAAAGAATGACGCGTCAGAAAAAAATATTATATATTTTATACAATTTTATAAAAATATTTTTGACTGATGTGTCATTATGTAAAGTCAACATATTTCTTTATATGACACTCCTATCGCGGCGTGCACTGTCATGTATGTTTGTCGCATCATTTCAAGCTATTTATCGTCAGTTGACTAACAATTTTTATCTGTAGATGGGCTATTTTGGCCAAAATTAAAACGTTGAAGGTTAAATTGGTTCAAAAAAAAGAGTAGTGACCAAAATAATTATTCAATCAAACATTAGGGGCATTTTTAACATTTTATTTTATGATTTAAAATTTAAGGGTTAAGATTTAAGACCCGTAAAAAATGTGGCAACTTCAAAAGTCCACTTGTAAAAAAAACTTTTCACTTATTGTACATCAAATAATTATGCTTACAGTTATAACATATATTTTTTTTGGATAAGTGATGTTTGTATTATCCAAGAAAGCAGTGCAAAAAAAAAGACACTGCAACTATCCCCTACAGGTGTAATTGGGAAGCCATCCTCTTAAGGAATTCCCCAATTTACACAAATCCATCTATTTACATCATCCATATATACTTCTCTACCCTGTACTTTAATACTTACAGTGTGCTTTATACAATCAAGTAAACTATACCAATTTCTTTGTGTATGTCTAAATTTCCTATAGTTCCGCTCTTCCCAAATATGGTAGATAAACGCATTCCATGCAAGCTTGAGAATGTAGACAATCAAAGACTTGCCCTTCAAATGGGAGCACAGCCACTCTAATTCGTCATCCCAGTCCATCACACCTCTGTTAATACCGCATAAGGACAGAATCGCAGTCCAAACACGCTGCGAATAATGACAATCAGCGAATAAATGCCTCCTAGAATCAGTGCCTCCATCACACAGCAGACATTGTAACTCCACACACACGCCCATTCGCTGCAATCGATCACACGTTGGCAAGCGATCCAATATTGCCATCCATGTTATTATAGCATGCTTCGGAACGTGCATCCCAAACCACACAATCCTGTGCCATGCCACCTTAGGTTCGACTCTTCTAATTTCAATCCAGATGCTTCTCACACTAACAGCCGAAGGGGTGAGAGTGAGCACCAAAGGTCGGAGCTTAATCAATTTACGCAAGCACCAGCTGTAGCTATCTTTGTAGTTTACCGTCCAGTAATCGCTACCCTTAAAAGCATACACTTTAATCCATGCCACCCAAAGGGAACCTTCATCAGATAGCAAACTGCGAATAAGCCCGATCATACATGCTCTGTTCCACGTACTAAGGTCCTTAACTCCAAGACCTCCTTCTCCTTTGAGCTTACAAACCGTCTTCCAATCAACTCTAGCACCCGAAGCAGATTCATCTTTGCCCTTCCAAAAAAAACGCATACAAAGCTGCTCAATCTTCCTTATCACTCCTTTAGGCAAAATTACCTGTCGACACCAGTAATTCACCAAGCTAAAGAGTACAACATTTATTAGTTGTAATCTTCCTGCATAGCTAAGAGATTTGCTTGACCATAGCCCTAACTTTGCCCTCACCTTTTCAATAAGAGCAGTGCAATCTTTTTCAGTGAGCCTTCTTGTTACAAGAGGTATGCCAAGATAACGCACAGGTAATCTCCCAATCTGAAACCCAGTCAAGTTTTTAAAAACATTCTTTTGCTCATCCGAAACTCCTGCCAAAAACAGTTCTGATTTTGCAGCATTAAGCCTGAGCCCTGAAACTTCATAGAACTTCTCAAGGACACATTGCACACCCAAGATCGAACTCACATTACCCTTGCAAAAGATAAGCAGATCATCTGCAAAACACAAATGAGTGATCTTCCCCTTTTTGCACTTTGGATGAAATTGGAAAATTCCGTTACTGGCAGCAACATCCAACATATGAGAAAAGACGTTCATTGCTAATACAAAAAGATAAGGAGAGAGGGGATCACCTTGTCTTACCCCTCTCTTACCTTTGAAGAAGCCCACCAAACTACCATTCAACACAATGGAGAACCTACTTCCAGTAAAGCAAGCCTTTATCCATTTTCGAAACTTTTCAGGGAGGCCAACAGCTTCCAAAGTTCTAAGTAAAAAATCCCAATTCAACGTATCAAAGGCTTTCTGCAAATCCACCTTTAAAGCACATCTGGGGGATATAACATTCCTTCCATAACCCTTCACAAGTTCTTGGGCAAGCAAAGTATTATCTACAATACTTCTACCTTTTATGAAAGCGGATTGGTTCATCGATATCAAATCCGGCAGCCACACATTAAGTCTATCAACAAGGATCTTAGTTATAGTTTTATACACCACAGAACAGCATGAGATGGGCCTAAAATCCTTAGCTTGACATGCATTCGGAATCTTAGGAACAAGAGTAACTGCAGTTGCATTGAATGAAGGCAATAGAAAAGAAGATTCAAAAAAGAACTTAACTGCAGCAATGAAGTCAGGCCCCACGACATCCCATGATTTCCTAAAAAACCAAGATGTGTATCCATCTGGCCCCGGTGCCTTATCCTTACCTTGGCCAAATATTGCACTCTTAATTTCATCAGCACCAACCTCCCTAAGCAAAGACTCATGAGCCTCAGCAGGAATACTCACATTCAATAAATCTCGTAAAACCTCAACTGGATAATTCTGCACTCCACTGTCAACAGCTCCAATCTGCTTTGTAAAGAACTGCAAAAGAATGTCAGCCATCCCCTCAAATGATCGAATGTTTTCCCCTGCATCATTCTTCAAACAGCAGATAGTACTCCTTTTCCTCTTCACAGCTACAGCAGAATGAAAAAAACTGGTCCCTTGATCACCTTCTCGCAACCAATCAATTTTAGCTTTCTGCTTATAAAAAAGCATCTCAACTTTTTCCAAATCAGCAAGCTCAGCTAAAGACTGCTTCTCAGCAACTATATTAGCAGGTTGTACAGGTAATTTCAGATTCAGAACCTGCAGCTCCTCCACTTCTCTTCTCTTAAGTGAAACTCGTTGGGAAATGTTTCCATAATGCTGTTGATTAAGCCTCTTGAGACATGATTTCAGTCTTTTTAATTTGGCAAATAAGACTTGCATAGGATTAAGATCACCTGAAATAACCTCAGACCAAGATTGAGCAACCACCTCTTTGAACTCAGGGTGCTGAGTCCAGAAGTTGAAAAACTTGAAGGGTTTTGGCTTTTGCACAAGAGATTCTGTCAGTAACTTCACCAATGCAGGACTATGATCAGATACTCCAGGGGCCTGAAACTCAACACTAGAAGAAGGCAATTCAATGTGCCACTGAGAATTTGTTAAAACCCTATCCAATTTCCTAGCAAGGAAATGCTCTTCTTGCTTATTAGACCAAGTAAACAGAGGACCCAAATAAGGATGATCCTCGAGCCCCACCTCATGCAGACAAGCTAAAAAATCCTCCATATCAGATGTACTATGAGGACCCAAATGCTCAAAATCAGAACTTTCAGAAGCATGAGCTACCACGTTGAAATCTCCTCCAACTATCCAAGGAAGGCCATCCACTAAAGAAGCCACATGCCGAAGTTGCTGCCATAAATCCCTCCTCAGAATACTGTCATTACTCCCATATACAGCTGAGAGGATCATATCCTTGCCCTCAAGCTCACCCCTTAAAGCAATCACTTGCGTTCCAGCAAAAACAAGAGAAAAAGATAAGCCCTTCTTACAAAGAATCCATATCTTCCCCAAATCAATAGCAGAGTAATTATGATAACAGCTCCATAAATCAGCAAAGGCCCCAAACGAGTCATTAAATTTAGCCTCTCGCACCCTTGTTTCAATCAGACATAGAACATCAACTTGCAGCCTCTCCATACGCTGCAGAATTTTCCTTTGCTTTTGGGGGTTATTAATCCCCCTCACATTCCAGAAAGCAATAGTCATGCTGAAATGGAAGAACCTCCCAGCAGACTACTAGTCTCAGACCCCTTACTCTTAATCTTCTCAATCTTTTTAGTTTTCATTTCCTGTAACAGCATAGCCACACCAAGAGACGCAGTTCGTGGCTTACGAGGTTCATCCAAATTCGCAATCTCAATTGCATTCAAGGCCTCGAACTTATTTTTGGAGCTAACAAGTCCCACAATTTTCCCCTTGTCACCCCTTTTAATTTTTAACTTCTCAGAGCTTTGGAGGGGAGGAAAATCATCAGTATTTACCTCAACATCCCCCACCAAGACACGAGGTGAGCCACCAGAGTTAGCAATCTCAACAATCATTTCAGGCGCTTCTCCAACACCCTCATTCGCAGGCTCCAACTCAACAGCATGTTCACCCCCTAATGCATCCCCAGAAACAACATGATCCTCCTCAGATCCAGTAGCTTCAGGAACAACCAACTCACCAGATTCCACCTCATTCTTAGAACCACTACTCTCCCCAATTTGTGCTTTTCCCCCTTTTACTCGCCACTCAGTCTGCTGAGTTGACCCAGGCTTAGTCTCCTGAGAAGATGGGCACATATTTGTTGAATGCCCAAAAATCTTACATCCCTGGCAGAACGGAGGCATCCATGAAATACGAACCCGAACATGAGCAATAGAACCATCTCGCAATTTAACTGGAATAACCCTAGGGATCTTCTTCCCCGCCTCAACTTCCACACACACCTTTGCGAACTCCAATCTTTCTTTAGAAGCAGTAACAGTATCCATATATAGGGGAATCCCTAAAGCACTGGAGACATAACTAATCCCACGACGAGAGTACAACTCCAAAGGTAAATTGTACAGCTGAACCCAGATAGGAATATGAGCTAAATCAAAATCAAGGGATTTTAAATTCGGTTCCCATTTCCTAAGAATCAGCGGTTTATGCTGAATGTGCCAGGGACCACTCTCAAGAACCCAATCACGCGCAGCAACAGACGAGAAAGAGAAAACATACAGATTATAGCCAGCAAGACTAACCTTTCTCAATGTCGTTTTCCCCCATAGCGACTCGACAATCCTCTTTAGGGCAGCAAAATTCGGCGCCGCTCCAATGAATTGACCAACCAAAGCAAGCTTCCAATCTTCAAAGCCATCTTCAAAAACTTCCGCAGGCGGAGCCACAGTAACAGACTCTTCAGAAACTATCGGGGGAAAGAAATCAAGGGTTTGCTCAGTAGAACCCCCAAAAAACTTACGCCAATCTACCGTTGTCATGCACTCAAAAAGAAAAGAATGAATCGAATCAAGATGAGAAAAAACCCCACTCGAAGAACGCAGAAGAAAACCCACTCAAAGAACGCAGAAAAAAAAGAGATCCTCCTAGGCCATTAGGCCTGCTAATGTGCGCCTCGAGAGAAACTCGAAAGGTATACGTCTGTTCAAAATGTTATAACATATATTTTCTTTACAATTCTTCTCTCCTTTTACTTTCTCTCTCTGCTTAGCTTTCGGTGTCTTGAGTTGAACTCATGGGAATCTTGTTATGGAAAAGGAAAGGAAAAAAAGGTTCCATTCAATTGGATAAATCCAACTTATTTTCCCACTTCAACTGAGATGCCCCAAGAAGATAGATTACTGTAGGATGGGTAGCTACAATTGGCACAGAAAGCTGGACCAAAAAATAAGACTAATTACCTGAATGGATACATTTAAATTTCTTTTCTGCAACATTAATTACCTTAAGAAGAACAAAATTCTTACATTTTTGGAGGGTGTCAAAAGGAACAAGTGTCTAAATAATTTTCGAGTGCAGTGGTAAGCTATATTATTCTTCAAAATAAATTTTAAACTTTAAAAATGATATTGTTGAGAAGGACGACCCAACCGATCATGTCCTATGCATAGTGACAATGTAGGTATTAGGATAGTGCAGTCATTTTAAATGTGTTTATTGTCACATGTTATTTACAAAATATTCAAATAATCATCAAAGGTAATATCTCTTCACGGATGCTATAAATAGGCCTCCAGGGTGGTGACGTTCCTCATTAGGCTCAAGCAGATTACAAAACTTTCAAAGTCCCCCTCCAAGAAGCTCCATAGGCACACACACACACATCCTCACATTTAAAGTACTTTTCTCTGCATCAAACAATGGAAGTGGTTACAAGGATGGTTGCCGACAGACCGGTGGTGATCTTCAGCCGGACCACATGTTGCATGAGCCACACTATCAAGACTCTGATAAGTGGGTTCGGGGCGAATCCGACTGTTTACGAGCTCGACGAACTCCAAGACGGGCAACAAGTTGAAAGCGAACTGCAGCAGATGGGATGCAAGCCGAGTGTACCGGCTGTTTTCATAGGGCAGAAACTCATTGGAGGTCCTAATCAAATCATGACCCTCCAAGTGAAGAACCAGCTTGTCCCATTGCTCATAAGGGCTGGAGCCATATGGATTTGAGACAGGCATGCCTTAACTTTATGAAAACAAAAATAAATGACTCGGCTTTGTCTGCATTTTCTTTTGGTTTCTGTGGTATATACAGTGATATTTTTGCAGAGCATATCTTGTACACCGTTTTTGGGGCTGTCCAGGATCATATATAGTCATAGTATATATTTCCCTTGTATCATAACTTGGTCTTGTAATATTTTCCCTTGTCTATGCTAAATAAAGGTATATCTGCTATTATATGCTGGCATTAGCCAAATATGGCCTAAAATAACTGATCAGGCCATAGCATTAGCTGCGCATTGTGAAGGGTTCTTCCCATTTTAGCTGAAACTTCTAATTAACATTTAGCTGTGTTCTGTCAGACTTTGTCCCCCCCCTCGAAGCAGGGTGGCCTGTCCCTGTAATAAGGTTTTCACCCATATATGCAAGCAGCAGCCCACAGCAATGCAATGCTGTAAAACAATAACCTTGCTTGGGTTTTTTTTCCTCCGATTCTTAGGGTTTCGCCCTGACTAATTCGGACGGACCCACGTCGCATATCTCGTTTTGGTGGGTGAGTCTCCCAAGTCCCGGCGGGCATTTTCTGCTTACACAAGGCATTGAACTCGAGACATGCTGAAGCAATACCAAGCTGCTTACCACTTAGATCAACCCGTTGGTACTTTGCTTGGTTTTTTGTTCTACAATTTGACGTGATTCAGAGCATGATATTGGTAAGCAATGTCCCAGTAGCTGGCCTGGCCAATCTCAGTAGTAAACAGAACAGAGAGGAGTATATAGCTTTTCAGTGATAAAAAAAAAACTTGGGTTGAAAGAGGTTTAAGGGTTCAATGGTTCATGTATCTAATTGAATAAAAAATATTAGGTACTGAATTGAACCTTAAAGGAGTTCATATATCAAGGGTTCAATTGTTCATTGACTAAGTGATACATATGTCGTGATAATAAAAAATTAGACACCAAATTGAACCTTAGGTATCTATTTGTATAAAAGAAATTAGGTACCAAATCAAACTTTAAGGGGAGTTCATGTACCTAATTGAAAAGAAAACATTAAGTACCAGATTAAAAATATGACTTAGTTTCAAGTTAGAGCAAAAAAATTTAAGACCATATATAATTGAAAACTCCTTCAAAGCAAAATAAGAATAAAAATTAAAAAAATATCTATAATTAAATATTTGTTTAAGCCTTTAATTTATCATTTTACAGTTGATTTTTTTTATAGAAGTTTATAACCTTTTATAAATGTTTTATATATTTTTTATTTTTATTAAGAGGGACTAATCTGCACATTTTTAAAGTTGTAAGGACCAAAGAGTATTTACACTAATTTGTTATTATGTTTATTGTAAAGTTTCCACAAGCGCCTTAATTTTAGGGTATAAGGAGTTAGTTTAGGGTATATGGTTTATGGGTTTAGGTGTAGGGGTTTAGAATTTAGGGATAGTTTGTTTTAATTTAAAGTTTACGGTTATAATTTAGGTTTATATGTTAGGGTTTAGTTTTTAGGGTAATATGGTGAGGATTAAGTTATAAACTCTAAATTATAACCCTAAACCTTAAATTGAAAAGCATAAAAAATATTAAGTTTTAATTATTCAAAGCATAGAAAAGCATGACTAGAGGTTAGTCATGTACAATTGGATGCTGAGAGTGATGAGATTTTTATCCTTAACAAGTTGGCAGGCAAAATAGTTATGGTGCAATAGAGAATCGAAAACAAATGCTTCTAAATGAAGCCGTATCTTTAAATTCAAAACTGTTGGTCGAATATTGGAAGCGAATCAATCACCTCATCTGAACACGACACTTCATGTCTTAAAACACCTCCCCTGTCTATGTGTCTTAAGATCAATGGAGAGAATCGTGTGAAATGAAAGAAAAAGAATCCCATCTTCACATCATAATCGATCTTGTTTTGACATATTTGAAGAAAATTAATGACATGTGATGTGATGAAACATGTTTTTGATGGCTCAACACAATGTCTGCCTACTTTCACTCATATACAGATTTCTTTTCAAAATGGCATGGCAATGGTTTCACTGAACAAGTCAACCCCAGAATCCATCACTCACTGGTCATGATACTGAGTAACGCCAACGCCTATGGGATAAAAATCGAGATTCCGAATTCGCTTTACTCCCTGCAGCTTTCAGGCTGTTGATCCTGAACAAGGAGTGGAGCTTTCTTAGTTTCTTGGTGAGCGATTTGAGTAGCTTGTTCGCGGGATGGGATCTCACAAACTCTTGTTTCATCGACACATGATCTTTTTCCAGGTCGGTTAGCCGCATTCGCATTCTCGCCACTTCGAGTTTCAGCTCTCGGTTCTCTCTTCTCACCGATGCATAGTTGTCTCTCGGTGAGATGGCTCCACTTCCTACACCACTGCTCGAACGTTGAGGGAACGACTGACCATTGGTTGCACCGAAGAAGAACTGATTGTGGCCTCCGTTCATTGCGTTTCGAAGCCTTATTTGCTCGAAATATAACACTTGGACTGCCATCTGCACCGGTAACCTTTCGTTCTGCGCCGCATGGCTACATGCTTCTTGAGATAGTTTCTGACAGTCTATGGTCTTGCATAGTCTATAGCGTTCGGAATCCTTTATGTTCGGATGAACCTGTAAACGGAAGCAGAAAATGATTCTAAGAGCCTGCAAATGAAATTATCAAACACCTAAAGATAACTTAGCTATGGAACTACTTAATTCTTTATTGTGAGAAGCTCACTTTGAGGAAGATATCGACAGCTTTGTATAATCCATCGGTAACGACTCGAGCATGGTCCGGAAGCGATTCTGCAAGTGCTATGAATTTCGATGGCGACAAATTTGTGTCTAGTGCAACTTCTGCAAGATAAGTGTCAAGTAACTTGGACACTTTGAGGATTGAACTTTGTTTGGGAGATCTTGGACTGTCAAAATCATATGCCATATCATTTTCATCTCTCAATTGATTATCCTCATCCTCTTCATCATCATCCAAGTTCAAAAAGATGGAGAAGATCCTTAGGATCGACTCTGTATCATACGTTGCCATATGATTGTTTCCGTGCGAATTAGCCGGTATTAGGATGTCTTCAAGAATTGCCTGGTCTAATTGCAGACCGATCCGCCTCTCCAAATCCGATTTGCAAGAAGTGGATGCCGATGAGGCTATTGCGGTTTTTAGTAAACTGGAGAGAAATGCCACGGGGACCGGACTCTTCCTTGATTGAGTTGGTAGTAAGCTGACAATGGCTTCAACAACTACCCTTTGTTTCTTTTGCAGCTCAAAATCCAACAGGCTTCCCTTTACCAAGTGAGGGTCCCTGACAGCCAAATCTTGAACTGATTCCTGAGTGTAATTTATCAAAATTTTGATGATCATATCCTGGTTTAGACCCTTTGATTTTACTGCTAATAGAACTCGTTGGAAGAAATCGAGACTAAGAACTGCCAGAGTCTTTCCCCACCAATCCGACGGCGTTTCTTGCGCCATGTTCGGCATAGCTTTCGATGGAAAGTTGTGATCAAGTTTCATTAAGCCAGAGGTGAGCTGCTCTTTGCATGTGTTATTGGCAATTGCATTGATAAGCCTGTTAACAAGGTTGATCTCTTCAGATACAGGCAAGAGGCTTTTGCAACAGTGAAGAACAGATATCGAGCTCGATATGTTCGGGAGTACCGCATCCTTCAGATAAGCTTCCGTACGAGCTTCCAAGTTTTTCTCAGCAAACTCTTCCGTCATTTCCAGGAAATGTGAGGCACATCTTAACATTGCAACATTTGATAACGAAATCTCCACATTTATCCCGTAGCAGAACTTCGCAGCTAGCTCGAATGCCTCTGGTCCACCCGGAATAGAAGAGAGACTTATGCGTGAAATCTTCGCATCCTTGGTATCGATCAACAGCTTCCTGATTCTTCCACTCCGAGAAACCAGAGGGAACTGAAAAGAGAAGTTGCAACTGCATGACTAAAGCTTCTATTACATTGGTGCCAACCAGTTTCTAGGCCATAGTAAGGTAAGATCATAGCTATGTGTTGTGAGTGTACTTATAGGCATTTGCTGCTAAAAGATGCAAAAACCGATTCATCATACCTTGTGAAGTGCAAAGCTTGCCGCTCCAACGTCGACAATAAGATCACTTGAAACATCAGAAATAGGCCTGCAAGATAGATAACTATATCAAATGCTGCTGCATAGTGACTAAAATCAAGCTAGCAAAGGAAAAAAAAAGGAGATATGAATTCAGTTCTACATGCTTGTTAGTGCCAATAATTTGGAAATCAAATTGGTTCCTTTTGTCATAAACCTACATCCCCATTTTGAACCCATAAAAATCCCTCCACTGGTTTAGTCAACTCGTTTACATTCAATGAACATCTCAACAACTTGTGGACAAAATCTATCTTGATTCCATGGTTCAACATGGAGGGCCCAAATGGGGAAACTGACAAGTCAATAATTATAGCATTAGTGCTGTTTCAAAGAGCAGGGTAAGCAATCAGGTGAAGATCACATCACAGAAGGGGTTCATCTGTCACATTCGACCCTGACTGGTCTGTATTCCAGGCTTATCAGCAAGTGGTGCTGTCTAGTTTAAAACCACCGATGTGTTGAGTCGACCGGTAAGGAGTTCGATATCACTTAAGTAAGGCTTCCAATTCGAATCTTATACTCAGTAGATAGGGAAAAAAACACCCAACAGTCTAATCCCAAGTTTTTTGTCATACACTGTCCATGCAGGGGTGAAAGCAAAGCAACCACAAACTTAAAACCAGTACTGTACAAACAGAACTATTCAGAGTCAAACAGCAAGGAAGAAGAAGAAGAAGAAAGTTACCATTCAGTGGCATGCCTGATACTGCTGGAATTTTGTCGAAAAGATCTCTTCCCAGACATGCTTGGTTTGAGCTCAGCAACAGTAACAACACCCATTTTTCTCCTGACAAGGAATTCCTCCTAGGGATCCCAAAGGCAGGACTCAGGAGTGAGGTAAAAGTCAGATGAACTCATGCAGGATTAAAGGACTTTGAAAATAATACACAATGCTTTTAATGAGTGCTTATAATAATGTGTGCTTAATCTAAAGTCAAGAACCTGTTCGAGTGAGCTTTCCACTTTTCGGTGAGAGCGTGGCCATGGTTTTCTTTTTGTTTTGTTTAATTTGCAGGATTCCTGTTGGGTTTGCAGTGCTTTTAGGGGGATGTAATCATTGCTTTTGGAAGTAATTCAAACAAAAACACCTTGCTTAATTCAACTCTAATACACCACACTACAACATTACTTTAGATTTCTGCATATTATACATACATATAGCCTATTTTTGTGCCCCTAAAAGACTGGAACAAAAATCTTGTCCCTTTTCGGTGATTTATCACTTAATATTAAAAAATTAAATTTTAAATTTTAGTATAAAATATAAATAGAGACACCCGAAATAACAAAACATTTCTATTAAGAAAGCCTAGGCCTTCAAATCCTTTGCTGCCAAAATCACTATGACATCACCCTAACTATTCAATTTCCTGAATTTCCTCAATGTCAGATTTCATTCCTTCTGCCTTACACAAACTTCATTGCTTAAAGGGGTTGAATTCTTTTATTAGTCCCTCTACAATATGAAAGTTGAGGAATTAGTCTCTGTATTCTAATTTGGTTATGTTTAGTCCATGCATTGCTCCGGGACCAAGAACAAAATTTGACCTAAAAGAAGAGGATGGCACTTTTTGGACTTTAGACCATATATATGACAGGTTTAAACCCTAGATGGAAATTTTCAAACTACAAAACATTCATGCATCTAGACGTAAATGGTGTCGGTTTAATTATAATGACAAACTCCACTTAATCATAAAAAATATACACAAATTAGTAATGTAAAGCTCAAAATCTGTGTGCTCTTGGTGTGTCAGATTATTCTACAAAATATACACAATTTATGGAATGAATATTTGATATATTGAAATTAATTTTAAAATTTTACGATGATGTATTATAATCTATTTCGAATAATATATATAGGATTATACGTGGTTAATGTATCAAATTTTTAATGAGTTTGTATGGTTAGTGTGGGTGGTATGATTTAATCAGCCACAAATCATTTCCCTCTTTTCTTTGTTGGTGAGTCTAAATGTATTTTTATTATGCACAATTGTATTCAATTAATAAAGTATTTACATATAATTATCCACATTATCTAGTAAATAAGGCATATGATCATGAAGATGAAGATGTTATATAGAGGTTTTCTTAACAAAAAGACATTTTATTCAAACTAATAAAATATTTTTCTTTGTAACTCTAGCTGTCGTCCCCTTTTTCTCTCTAGCATTGTAATTTTTTTCTTCCTTTTTTGTATCTTTATGTGGTCGGTAGAAATACTAGCGCTGGTGCTCATTGTCGACACATTAATTTTTTTCCCTTTGTTCTTTATTTTTTAGTTTTTAAATTTAATAAATATGTCATTATGACACATTTTTCTTTATCTTTTAGCATGTATCTTCTATTTTTTGATACATTTTTCTTTATCTTTTAGTATGTATGCTCTGTTTTTTGACACGTCTTTTTTTTCTTAATCGGTTGCTTGACCGCTTCTTTTTTCATTTAATTTTTTATTCTGGCTGGATTTGACGCCGCTGCGACTGATCAAGATAGTGCTCTTTTGATTATTTTGTTGATATCTCTATTTTGAACTCTGAAATTGAATTTGGATACGAGCTCACGGTCACCCCTCTAATGTTTGTATCTATTTTGTTTTGAGCTTTTGAGTTGAATTTTTTTTGTGGTCCTATTTATGATCTAGAAATATTAATTTTCGTGTTTTTAAAAACATATTTAGACCAAATTTATTTACTTGAATTGTAAACTCTCCTTGTATTTTTGATAAAATTAAAGTACTCATATAAAAAAAATGTATATATTAGAAAACCAAATCATTAGGTAGCCACCTGAAGAAATCAATGATGAGACTTGCTTGTAGAAAGGTGGCAATGCCACAGATACATACATACATACATCATTGGTGCTGCCACAGCAACTCAACTTTTGGCTTTGTAAAATACATCTCACTTGCTGCAATTCCATGGCACCAGATTTATGTAACTAGAAAGGAACTGCGCCTACAATCTTTGTATTTGGATCATCCACAGAATCTTTTTAAACTATACAAAATTAAAACCTTGTTTGTTCACTATTAAATATTAATACATTGCCCAGGAAATCTGAAGTATGTCTGGGCATTGCTATTAAAACCCAAAACAGGTTTTGAATTTTGAATCATTGATGTTGCTAAAGAAAGGTGATGATTACAAGTGCATAGACACAAAGCAAGGTTGAAATTGAAATACCAATTGATTCATGCCATTTGGTCACTCAACTATTACAACTTTTCATTTTAGTCATTTAAAATAAAAAAATTTAAATGGGTAACTAATTTAGGTTTCGTTCTACTAACAACCAGTTGGTCTAGAATGATGAGTTAGCAGATACCTTAAACAAGGTTAGAGATTTGAATTTAAATGTTGTAAATGGAGCAATTTAGTTTGAAAAAGTCACCCTCATAATGAATCTCTACAATATTTGATACGAATTAATCAAGCAATAGGTTGAATACTTGTTAAATGATTGACAATAAAATATTTTAGGTAAAACTGGAATGAAAAAGGTTTTAAACTATAGTTCGAATTAATTACATTAATTGTGTATGAAACACTATTTCTTAAACATGTTTCCAAATCGTGTATAATTTAATAATTTTCTCTTTGAATTTTACTTTCAGTTTAATTACATGTGATATGATTTCGAGGATTATAAAAAATGGAAAATACTTTGATGCACAAGTTTGTGTAAACTTTTAGGGTTTAGGATTTTAGGTTAGGGTTTAGGGGTTTAGTATGTAAGGTATATAATTTAAGGTTTATGGTTAGAATTTAGAGTTTAGGGTTTAGGGCTTAAGGTTTAGGTCGCTAGGGTTTGTGATTTAGATTTTAAATTTTATAAAAGGATTGTGTAAAAAAAATTTACACAGCTTGTGCATCAAAATAAAACCCATAAAAAATTGATGAATCCTTATTTCAAACAACTAATAAAGATAGGGTAATTGTTCTATACAAAAGCGCTTGTGGAAACTTTTTTACACACGCGCCTTAGTTTTAGGGGTTAGGGACTTCTTTTAGGGTTTAAAATTTAGGGGGTATAAGTGTAGTAGTTTTGAATTTAGGGATTGTTGATAGAATTTTGGGTTTAGGGTTAAAATTTAGGGTTTATAGGTTAAAACCTAAATCCCCACCCATATTACCCTAAAACTAAACACTAACCCTAAACCCTAAATTCTAACCCTAATTCCTAAATTCTAAACATGAACCCTAAATTCTAAACATTTACACTAAAACCCCTAAACTCTAAACCATAAACACTAACCCTAAACCCTATAATTGAGGCGCTTGTGGAAATAAAAACTTTACACCGCCAGTGTATAGGATATTAATCCATAAAGATAAGGGACTTATATATGGATTAATATCCTATACACTGGCGGTGGAAACTTAAAGTTTCCACAAGCGCCTTAGTTTTAGGGTTTAGAGAGTTAGTTTAGGCTATAGGGTTTAGGGTTTAGGTGTAGAGGTTTAGAATTTAGGGATAGTTGTTTCAATTTAAGGTTTAAGGTTATAATTTAGGGTTTATAGGTTAGGATTTAGTTTTTAGGGTAATATGGTGAGGATTTAGGTTTTAACCTATAAACCCTAAATTATAACCTAAAACCTTAAATTGATACAACTATCCCTAAATTGTAACCCTCCACACCTAAACCCCTAAACCCTATACCCTAAACTAACTAACTATACCCTAGAATTAAGGCGCTTGTGGAAACTTTCAGTTTCCACCGCCTGTGTATAGAAAATTTATCCCTTATATATATATATATATATATATATATATTTCAACATCTACTTGATTAACATAAACTAAATTAAAAGCCACAAAATTATAAAACAAATAGCAGTTTTCAAGTAATTTAACTATACAAAAAATATTTAATTATTTTATAGGCAAATTACACTAATAGTCCCTGAACTTTTAGAACATTTTCACTTTAGTTATTGAACTTTTAAAATTTGTAATCACTGAACTTTTAATATGCTATCATTACGGTCACTAACGTTAGTTACTATTAAAATAATACTGACATGACATGTTAAACCTTCTTCCACAAAATCCCCTAGTTTTTTTTCTTTTCAAATTGACAGTCGTTGCAAAGGTCACTTATGTTGAACTAAGTGATCGCCCATCAATCCCAACAAGGGAAAGACTCTATATGGCCAGAATATTAACATTGGTAAAATAAGAAGTTTTAGCTTTTAGTTTCGAATAAGACTTAAGAAGATTCGAAGGTTTTCCGATGAGTTTGAACAGAAATAAAGAAATTGAAGAAGAAGAAAAGGAGGAATATTTTTACTAATAAGAACTAAAACGAAAACTTTTCATAGTTGGGTGACCAACTTGTTGTTATCCCTTCTAAAACATATTATTTAAGATGTAAAAGTGCAAAAACCTTTATAAAAAGACCCCTACCCCATGGCCATTGCTGGGAACCTTGGATGGGTGATCGTGTGGAAATGCATATAATTAATTATGATGGTGTGGATAAATCTCTTTTGCCTAAACAAATAAGGAATGGATCTTTTTGTTCATTATTTTTCCCCTTCAACCACTGACCTCTACCAATACACATTTATTGTCGTTTGTCTTTGTCAGTCCAAATAATTGAACCCCAAGGCTTGTGTTACACGTGGGCTTGTTCATCACTCCACAGCCCAATGTCTTAGCATCCAAGGCTACTGATTACTAAGGAGCTCGGTTTTCACCTCCAAAATCATGACAGCTTTCTGTACAAGTAATTATCCATCAATTTCTTATCACAAATAATTATCAAGTGATTCTTGAAGTTCAACAATGTTCATACATGTTAATTAATGGAACATTCAAGTAGAAAGGATAGTGACAGGCTGACCTGATTTAATGGCCGACTCTCGTGATTATTCGAATGAGAGGGAAGTTTTTCATACTCCGCTTGATATGGAAGCTTATTGCAGATGCAGATAGTTTTGATGGTAATAGAAGGACAAGCTAGTCATAAAATATGACCGATCCTGTTGCAACGTAAGGCGGATTGGTTGATAACCCTTTCCTGCTGGGGAATGTAACTTTGCACAATTGAGTATAATTTACCGAGATCTGTTAACAGAAACATGTCATGGCTGGTTGAACCACATCTGCAAAGGTAATGAAGAATGGCTCTAGTATTCACCCTGTCTTGTGCTTCTGGTACTGGATAAAGGAAGAGAACTCTGACTTGAATGTTGCATATCAGAAAGGGGAACAGAACCTGTATGTGAAAAAATCGAACCAACTGAACTACTAGATGTGCTTGCAGAAGGAATTCTGCTCAAATAAGAATCCTTCTTAGACCCTGTAATCAGCGCGGGCCGTAACTCGGAAGAAGTGGAAGATGGGGCCAATGCAGCTGCAATATCTCCCCACCGGGTGGTCGAATTTGCATGTGGACCCAAACTTGCAGTGCCCATTCTGCCAGTAGAAAGAACAAGGCTGCACCCCCTGCTTAAAGGAAAGAATCTAATTAAAACAACAATTAAAAATTGAAGTATAATGAATTAGCCTAGACACCACAGCTGAATATTACGGAATTGTGAAGGTAATTCACTAGATGTTTATGATAGCAATGCTAAAGCTGAACAGAAGGAAGAAAAAAATGAAAACAAGGTAGAACATATTTAAAACTGTTCAAGATAGCAATACAGCTCAAACACACTATTCATTGTGAAGTTCTGACCAACCTAAGCCATCCATAAGCAATAATCTGATTCTTGAGTTATGAGGCCCGGAAAAACCTTCCAACATTAGTTTATCGGCAGGATATATAAACTATCAAGCAGTCAAATGTGTATGAAGAAATCGCAAACTCACTAATGATGACCATTCTGAAGCCCTCTCAATCCTACACTTGCGCACTGGACTCTTATAAAATGAAGCACATCTAGCCCATTCAGTGGTGGGGTTGAGTTCCTCGAAAGGAAAAAAGTAAGATCACCTACGAGGAAAACACAAGGCAAAAGGTTGCCACTTTCTTTCTTCAATCTTCCCCCTCTAAGGAGAAATCCTAAGCCCATAACATATCAGACACAGAATTTCAGACTTCTACGGCAAGCAGCATCAATTAGAGGTATTTAAAATATCTTAACCCGACAAAACTTAGTCTACAATGCAAAATCTAGAAGTCAGGGTCCCTCTAAAAGCCAATTCTCAGGAAAAGCAATAATTATAATCATAACATAATGTCACACAATGATCTAATAAAAACAAAGAGATTGAGAATGTTCACATACCGGACGTAAAGGAAGTTCCACTGGGCTGAGGATGGAATTTGTCTGTGGCACAACCCTGTCTCTAGGATGATGATACCTGCAAGACGATCCAAATTTACAATCGCCGGTCCTCAAATAGTACTGGCATTCAGGTTCACTGGGTCTCTCTGGAAATGTTTGATTGTTCTGGTTACTGCTTGAATGGCCTATAGAAGAGGGCAGGGAAGGATAAGGTCCTGCAAGTGAAGGTGTTGAAGAAGATAGCTGCGTTAGTCCATAGAGAGAAGTAGCTCCAACAGCAGGTTGCACACCAGGAGAGTGTACTGAGCTTACAGGTGCCTGCACCATGTAAGCCAATAACAGCTTCAGGAATCCGATAGACTTACTCATTATCTTAATGTAACTATGCTGATCATCCTACCGAGTAGTGACACCAACCAGGAATAGGAACCATCCCAGGGGGAAACAGAACAGGACCATAAGCCCCTTGAACATACGAACCAGGTAATATTGGAGGCCTTGCCACTCTTACACTGGTGGATGCACCTCCATACTGCTCAGTTATAGGGACTGAAGGAGACTGCACCTGCTGAAAAATTTGAGGTGCAGATACTGGAAATGTTCCAGCTGGTTGAGGATGATGGAATTTACATGTACTATAAAATTTGCACTACCCCGTTTTCAAATAGTAGGAGCATTCTTTCTCACCCTGTTAATAGATACACATCAAATTGGTATCCAGATCTTTTACAAATCCTGGAAATAGATAAATACAAATTGAGGAGAAAACAAGAAAAGAGAAAAACCAAACCGGTCGTAATGGGTATCCATATATATTCAGTGGAACATGGCTAAAAGATTGATCTCCATGTTTAGGATGGTGGAACTTACAGGATGCACCAAATTTACAGGTCCCGGTTTTTAAATAAAACTGCATACATGAAGAGAAAAAAAAGGCACAACTGAACAAGTTAATGAAAATAAAGAAAAGATATTTGCAGCATTAATTAGCAAAGGAGTTTATCTGTTAAAAATAATTTTGCATATTTACATAAAGTTGTTCATTCACCTGACATGTGGGTTCCCTGGTCGTTCAGGGTATGCCCCGGTAGCTCTCACAGCAGCCTCAACCTAAATGGTATCAATTGAACTGTCACAAAAGGTTTAAAGCCGAATACAAGAAAAAACTTGCATCATCCTATTCTATCAATAATCACCCTCAATTCACTTTTAAAAGGAACTGAAGCAGGCAAATAACTTATTAGAATCGTGAATTCTTGTGCCTGTGAAATGAAGAAACAAGACCTGAAGTTCACTTGTTAAGTCGATGTACATCCAAAAAGAATAGAATTCCATGGTATATTATCCCCTCTGTTTGCTTTACTTACCCACAGATTAAACAAGACCTTCAGCATAAATATAGGAAATAAGCATCTATGATCTATCAAATAGCCTACATGTCAGAGAGTTTGGTATGAGCTAGAGCGTAAGACACGGACCGAGAAAATAATTAATTTCACAGAAGATGCAGCACAAATACAGACATAGGTTGCAGCTCATTGAAGTCCGGAATAGAAGATGTGAAGCATCACTTCTAAACTGCAGTATTCGGTTTCTATTTGGATTTTGGAGCAAACAATACAGCAAAAAAAATGTTCCCATCACATCCCCTATGTTTTACAAGAAACGAATCTATACGAAAGAATAATCTGGAAAAAGTAATGGAACCAAATGAAACAAACAGTAAAGCCCCGGTCATCAAAGAAAGAAGAGAGAAATTTACCAAGGCACGGTTGCCAGGGTGATTGTAACGGCACCTATTACCATATCCACAGAACCCGGTCCGCATGTAGTAAACACAGTCAGACACCCCGGGTCGTTCCGGGTACGATTGAGTGCCCCTCAAAGATAATTGCCACGTTGATTCTGCATTACACCAAAGAAACACACTAATAAAAACCCCTGATTCACTCTCCTCGTTAAAAACTCCCTAAAACCTCAAACAGTAGTAAGAAAAATGCTTTACCGGGGAAGCATCCTTACAATGCGAGTAGAAAACCGGGAAAAAATATGGAAACGTATGGAATTACCTTCCAGGCCTGTTTCAGGACCGGCGGGGCTCCAATGGGACTGCTGATCAGACTGAGACTCATTCCGTGGCGGGTTGCGACCGTACAACTCCATCAAACGGGTTCGGGCGGTATGTACAGTAACACCTTAACTAATACCCACTTTACAATAGAATGAAGAAGATGAATGGGAGGCTTTGCAGAGAAGTTAGGAATGTTACTAAAATGAATCGGAGATAGCTCGAGCGAGAGTGCAAATTTTGCTAAGAAGAAGAAGGTTTTCTTTGATTTTCGTTGGTGTCGTTATTTATATTAAATCTTCTATTGTTTCCGTACCGCCAAATGAAGTGCACGAAAAACTGGGAAAATATTTTCTCGAAAAATGTATAGACCATGTTTGACAATTAGTGGATAGCTGATAGGGATGTAAAACCAGGTTAACAGTTGAGTTTCAGTTCGGGCTCTGTCAGGTCGGGTCAAATCGGTTACAGGTTATTTCAGGTCATTTTTTGTTTTGACTCGATTCGGTTCGGGTTCATTTCGGGTCGGGTTCATTTTCGGTCGGATTCATTTCGGGTCGGGTTCATTTCAGGTCGGGTTCATTTCAGGTCGGGTTCATTTCAGGTCGGGTTCATTTCAGGTCGGTTCATTTCAGGTCGGGCCAAAACGGTTAATTGACAGGTTGATTTCAGGTCGGTTTCGTTTCAGGTCGGGTTCGTTTCAGGTCGGTTTCGTTTCAAGTCGGTTTCGTTTCAGGTCGGGTTCATTTCAGGTCAGTTTCGTTTCAGGTCGGGTTCGTTTTAGGTCGGTTTCGTTTCAGGTCGGGTTCGTTTCAGGTCGGTTTCGTTTCAGGTCGGTTTTGTTTCAGGTCGGGTTCTTTTCAGGTCGATTTCGTTTCAGGTCGGGTTCTTTTCAGGTCGATTTCATTTCAGGTCGGGTTCATTTCAGGTCGGTTTCGTTTCAGGTCGGATTCATTTCAGGTCGGGTTCCTTCGAGTTTATGGTTTATTGTGTTATGTGTACTGTAGGGACTAGGGACTAGGATTTAACATATATAATATTAGTACATTATACGTAGTTACATATAAGGAATTAATGATTATGGTTTAGTGCTTTAGTAGTTTGGGGATTAGGGTTTAGGGGTGGGTGGTATGGTATGAGGTTTAGGGATTGGGGATTAATGTTTAGGATTCATAAATTGATTCATGCATGCTTACATGCATTATATATATCTATATATATTGATGGATTATGGTTTTTATTTTTAGGGACTAGGGATTGTGGTTTAGGGTTTAAGGTTTACTATTCATTAATTTATGCATACATACGTACATGTATTATATATATATATATATATATATATATATATTGATATATTATGGTTTTTATTTTTACGGTTTAGGGTTTATGGATTAGGGTTTAGGGTTTAGGGATTGAGGATTGGGGATTAGGGATTATGTATATGTGTTATATATATAGTTGGGAGTATGGGTTTTATTTTTATGGTTTAGGGTTTAGGGTTTAGGGTTTATGGTATACTGTTCATAAATTGATACATATATACGTACATGTGTTATATTTATATTGATGGATTAGGGTTTTTTATTTTTAGGGTTTATGGGTTAGGGTTTAGGGTTTAAGGTTTACTGTTCATAAAATGATACGTACATACGCACATGTGTTATATTTATATTGATGGATTAGGGGTTTTTATGGTTTAGGGTATATGGACTATGGTTTAGGGTTTACTATTCATAAATTGGTACATACATACGTACATGTATTATATATATATTGATGGATTAGGGTTTTTATTTTTAGGGTTTAGGGTTTACTATTCATAAATTGGTACATACATACGTACATGTATTATATATATTGATGGATTATGGTTTTTGTTTTTAGGGTTTAGGGTTTAGGGTTTACTGATCTTAAATTAATACAAACATACCTACATGTATTATATATATATTGACAGATTATGGTTTTTAGGGTTTAGGGTTTAAGGTTTAGGGTTTATTGTTCATAAAATGATACGTACATACGTACATGTATTATATATATATTGATGGATCATGGTTTTTGTTTTTAGGGCTTAGGGTTTAGGTTTAGGGTTTAGGGTTTAGAGTTCATTAAACCATAAGCATTAAACCATAAACCATAACTTATGAACCCTAACCACTAAACCCTAAAGCATACTTACATGCATTATATTAATATATATTTATGAATTAGGGTATTTATTTTTAGGGATTAATGTTTAGGGCTTAGGGTGTTGGGTTTATAGTTTAGGGTGTAGTGTTCAAAAATTGATACTTATGTAAGTTAGGGTTCATTTATTATCTATATAATGATGGATTAGGGTTTCTATTTTAGGGTTGTACGGTTTAAAGAGTAGTGATCATTGTTTAGGGTTTAGAATTAGGGACTATGGATTAAAGATTAAAGATTGGGGTTTGGTGTTTAAACCCTAATCTCTAATTATCGACCTTGTCCATAAGCATTAAACCCTAAAGCATAAGTAATTAACCCTAAGCACTAAACCCCTGATCTAGAATTACGGACTATGAGTTATAGATTAAATATTAGGGTTTTACGGTGTAGAGAGTAGTGGTTATTGTTTAGGGTTTAGGATTAGGGACTATGAAAGATTAAAGATTGAGGTTTGGTTTTTAAACCCCTAATGTCTAATTATCGACCCTAAGCATTAAACCCTAAAGCATAAGTAATTAACCCTAACCACTAAACCCCTGATCTAGGATTACGGACTATGAGCTATAGATCGAATATTAGGGTTTTACGGTTTAGAGAGTAGTGGTTATTGTTTAGGGTTTAGGATTAGGGACTATGGTTCATTTATTAAAGATTGAGGTTTGGTGTTTAAACCCATAATGTCTAATTATCGACCCTAAGCATTAAACCCTAAAGCATAAGTAATTAACCCTAACCACTAAACCTCTGATCTAGGATTACAGACTATGAGCTATAGATTAAATATTAGGGTTTTACGGTTTAGAGAGTAATGGTTATTGTTTAGGGTTTAAGATTAGGGACTATGGTTCATTGATTAAAGATTGAGGTTTGGTGTTTAAACCCCTAATGTCTAATTATCGACCCTAAGCATTAAACACTAAAGCATAAGTAATTAACCCTAACCATTAAACCCCTGATCTAGGATTACGGACTATGAGCTATAGATTAAATATTAGGGTTTTACAGTTTAGAGAGTAGTGGTTATTGTTTAGGGTTTAGGATTAGGGACCAAGGTTCATTAATCAAAGATTGGGGTTTGGTGTTTAAACCCCTAATGTCTAATTATCGACCCTAAGCATTAAACCCTAAAGCATAAGTAATTAACCCTAACCACTAAACCCCTGATCTAGGATTACGGACTATGAGCTATAGATTAAATATTAGGGTTTTACAGTTTAGAGAGTAGTGGTTATTGTTTAGGGTTTAGGATTATGGATTATGGATTAAAGATTAAAGATTGGGGTTTGGTGTTTAAACCCCTAATGTCTAATTATCGACCCTAAGCATTAAACCCTAAAGCATAAGTAATTAACCCTAACCACTAAATCCCTGATCTAGGATTACGGACTATGAGTTATAGATTAAATATTAGGGTTTTACGGTTTAGAGAGTAATGATTATTGTTTAGGGTTTAGGATTATGGACTATGGTTCATTTATTAAAGATTGAGGTTTGGTGTTTAAACCCCTAATGTCTAATTATCGACCCTAAGCATTAAACTCTAAAGTATAAGTAATTAACCCTAACCACTAAACCCCTGATCTAGGATTACGGACTATAAGCTATAGATTAAATATTAGGGTTTAGGGTTTAAACCCTAAACCACAACTTACATGCATTATATATATATATATATATATATTGGTGGAATAGGGTTTTTATTTTTAGGGATTCATGTTTAGGGCTTAGGGTTTTTAGTATTTTAAGGCTTAAGATTTATGGTTTAGGGTCTAGGGTTTATTAAACCTTAAACCCTAAATTAATTAAAAGAAACCCGAAACCCTAAATTAATTAGATGAAATATTAAACCTAAAAATTAATTAGTAAACCCTAAAACCCTAAACATAAACCTCAAACCTTAATTCAAAGACTAACCCTAAACCTAAAAATAATTACACAAATCTAAACCCTAAAACTAAAATATAAAATTTAATTATATATAAAGGAAAACCCTAAACTATAACCCTAAACCCTAAATTAAACCCATACACTAAAGCTTAAAACTGCATTAATGACCAAATTGTAATTAAAACAAAATTATCAGCTCAATTTCAAATAAAAAGGATGAAAATGAAAGAAATGAAACTAAGAGTGCTTGCGGAGAAAGACCCGTGCGACCCGTGCGACCCGTATAATGACGCGCGGTTCTTTTGACCCGGACTCAGCCTATAAATAGACCATCACCATCACCCCCTTCATTTTTCACTTTTTTCCCTACCGTTACTCTGCCAAAATATCCTCTCATGTTCTCTCTCCTCTAAAAACACAAAATTCCCAGAAATTTTCAATCTTTTCGATCAAACTCTTGGTTTTTTACCAAGTTCTTCCACTTTCCCCTCTCCAGATCCTATACAAACACCTTAGCCCACCAAAAACCTGTTTATTCTCGATCAAAACATCTTTTTTTACAAAGTTTTTTCTTGTTCATCCAATTTCCCCTCTCTAGATCTTATACAAACACCTTAGCCCACTCTCCATCTGTTTGTTCTCGATCAAAACCTATTTTTTCTCAAGAACAACCCTATGTTCTTCCATTTCCATCTTTTCAATCCTTCAAACCCTAATCCCCAATTCAATTCTATTTTACCCTAAACCCTATTCACCAAACTTTAAACCCTTATTCAAAAACCTTAAACTCTTACCCTTGATCCACAAACCCCAAACCTTATACCTCGATCCTAAAACCCTAAACTCTTACCTCTAGTCCTAAAACCTCAAACCTTATTCTATAATCCTGAAACCATAAACCCTAATCTACAAACCCTAAACCTCTTCAGATCCGCTCTAGCCCTTCTTATTCCACTGTCCAGACTGTTCGTTGTCTTCATCTCTCTCTCGGTAAGTACAAAACCCTTTCATATTTCCTTTAATTATTTAGTTGTTTTAATTTTTTTTACTAATTGTGTTATGCTTTGATCTCAGGATCGTTTATGGGTTCTTCAAGAGTCTTCTTCCACATTTGTGTTTGGGTTTAGGATTTATTTTCTTCCTCTTATATTTATTTTTTTAAATGTTTTTATGTTAAACTGTTCTCTGTTGTTTATATATATGTCTGTATGTTTATATATCCTTGCATGTTTATGTCTTGATTTTTGTTTGCATGTTTCTGCTTGTTATTATTATTTGTATATATGTTTGCATGTCTCTGTTATTTTATGATTTGTATTTATGTTTGCATGTTTTTTTGTTTTTTTTCTGATTTGTATATATGTTTGCATGTTACAGTCTTGATATATGCTTCTGTTTTTTTCTGATTTGTATATATGTTTGCATGTTAGAGTCTTGATATAAGTTTACATGTTTCTGATTTGTATATATGTTTGCATGTTAGAGTCTTGATATATGTTTGCATGGTTCTGTTTTTTATTATTATTTGTATATATGTTTGCATGTTAGAGTCTTGATATATGTTTGCATGGTTCTGTTTTTTATTATTATTTGTATATATGTTTGCATGTCTGTTTTTTATGATTTGTATATATGTTTGCTTGTATTGTTTCTGTTTGTAAGTATGTTTTGTGTTGCATGTGGGTTAATCCGAGTATAAAAGGCTGGAAACCCGTCATGCGATGCTACTGGTGTCAAAGGAGGCTCTTTTTTAAAGAGCCTTGGGGGCTGGTGTAACAATGCCATGTATGAGGATTAACCTTTTCATATTTTATTTAATAGTTGTTTTAATTTCTTTTTATTAACTGTGTTTCCTTTTGATCTCAGGTTCGTTTCTGGGTTCTGCAATGGATTTTGATTCTTTTGAGATGAACTATCCTGGTGAAACTGGTATGTTTCTTTCTTTCTTTTATTTTCTTTAGTCTTTACCTGTTTTTAGTGTTAAAGTTACTAACTCTGTAATTGTTTATTTGAAGGGGAAGCTAATGATCAAGTGTCTGTAGTTGCTCCTTCCTCTAAGAGGAGGGCTGCAACTGACATTGGGAGAAGAACTTCTCATGTGTGGGATCACTATACTTTTATTAAGACTGCTGATGGTGTCATTGCGCAATGTAAATATTGCAAAACTGCTAGCTATAAAGCTGATTCTTATGTTGGTACTTCTACACCTAAAAGACATATTGATAAATGCCAAGCTTATAAAGATTTTCTTGCTAAAAATGTTAATAGTAGTACTGGAATTGTTTTTGATCAAAAAAAATATTGTGAACTGTTTGCTGAAGCTGTTCTCTGTCATGGTTATGCTTTAAGTATTGTTGAGCATAATAAACTTAGGGTTCTGCATCAGTATTTGAATCCTAATGTTAAGCATATTTCTAGGTATACTATTACTAAACATTGCATGTTAAAGCATGAAAAACATAAAAAATTGCTTATTGATTCTATGAGTTCTATTCCTAGTCGTATCTGCTTTACATGTGATGGATGGTCTACTTGCGCTTCACGTTCATATTTTGCTTTGACTGCTAATTATGTTGATAATAACTGGAAACTTCAATCTAAAATACTTAATTTTAGGTGTTTCCCCTCTTCACATGATGGTGAGTCTATTTATAAGTTTGTGAAAAAAAATTTATGTGAGTGGGGTCTTGAGAAAAAAGCCTTTACCATTACTGTTGATAATCATTCTGCCAATGATCGAATGGTGAAGAGGCTTAAAGATGATTTGCATGCAATTTTCCCCTTCCATGCAATGGTAAGTACTTTCATATAAGGTGTGCTGCCCATATTTTGAACTTGATTGTTCAAAGAGGTTTGAAGGTAATTGACTCTTCTGTACTTAAATTGCATGAAATTGTTAAGTTTATTGATTCTTCTGATGCTAGACTTTGTAGCTTTGATTCTGCTGTTAGAGATTGTGGTTCTACTTTTTTTGGTAAATTAATCTTAGATGTCCCTACTAGATGGAATTCTACTTATCTAATGCTTTGTAGGGCCATTGATGCTAAAGTAGCCATAAACTTGTTTGTTAATAGGGAAAATGATTTAGATTTAATTGGTGATGCTGAGTGAAAAACTTCCCAATTAATATGTGGTTTTCTTTAGCCTTTTTTTGAAATAACTACATTGTTTTCTGGTTCTAAGTATCCTACTTCTAACCTTTATTTTACTAATGTTGTTGCCATTGAGAAGTTGTTGTATGATGCTCACAATGATCCTTGTGAGGCCATTTCTGCAATGGCAGGACCTATGCTTAAATTGTATGAGAAGTATTGGTCTGAGCACTCGACCATTTTGTCCTTTGCTGTTTTGTTTGATCCAAGGTATAAATTACAACTCCTGAAGGAGTTGTATTCTGTCATCTATTTTGAGGATGAGGTTGAGAGAAAGGTAACTATTGTTTACAGTGAATTTGTTAACATGTATATATATTATTCAAAATTTGTCTTTTGCTCTTCTTCATCTTCTGTTCGAAGTAACTTCTCTCAAAGTACATCTGAGTCCTCCACTGGTCGGCCTCGAACATTTAAGAAGTCTAACCTTTTTCAGGTTAGTGTTTATTTTTTTTTAAATTTCAGTTACCTTTTTCTTATAATTTCAGTTACCATTTTCTTACAATTACTGACTTTTTTTTATTCTAGAACTTCGATGTTAATCTAGCTGCTTCAAGGAGTGGGAAGTCAGATGTTGACTCTTTTATTAATTTGCCCTGTCGTCGTCGTTTTTGGTCCGGGCCGAAATTGATTGGGCCTTCAAAGGCTCGTCGTGGATTGGAGTCGCCATCGGTCATTTTGGATTGGGTTTGACCGAAAACCTGTAAAATTGGTCTGCGTCTGAACCGAGGTCAAGTTGGGCTCGGGAGTCGGTTACGTGTGGGGAAGGTTATAGCACCCCCACAACGCCCAAAATTGGTACCTAAAGGGGTTGTGTTGTCTAAAAGGCTTCAAAGATAGGGTTAATAGCACTATTATACGCGATGAAAGAAAAAAAAATCGAATAAATTAAAGAAAAACTAAGCATGCTAAAAATTGATATATAAAAAAAACAAATGGAAAATTAATATTTTTCATTGAAGACCATAACCTTAAGTCAAATCATAATTTATCTCGAATTAAGCGAATTGTTAATCAAACATCTTTTAAGACCAAATCCCATTATTCGCAAAATTTTAAGACCAATTTATAATTAAACTCAATTTTAAATCCAATTAAAATATTAGTCATCCACCTTAAAAGGAGAAAAAAAAATTATCAAGATATCCTAAGTAAATTATTCGTTCTTTAATCATCTAATTAATTATGAGAATTAAGGATCTAATTAAAAGAAACTAAATATTGAGGCTAATACAAAAAAAAAAACTAATTAAACCTAACATATAAAAGAACCTAAAATAAATGAGGGACTTAGGCGTAATTAACCCTAAAGTTCCAAAATTAAAAGGAATGCAGGAGTTGTCTGCGCACGATTTCCTATGATCCCAATTTTTGATACGTTCTTTAAGTGATTTTAAATCACTATCACCATGACCGATGCACTGCTTTAATTAGGAGATTTTAATGGTAAAAAAAAACTTTTTTATTATTTTAACTCACCACTTTACCATTCAGCCTCTTTTATTTTTATTCATTTGCCCTAGACAAGAGTTTCAAACACTTTCTTCTCTCCTAACTCCCTGTGCTTAACAATGTCCGCCGCCGCCGGTCTAACTCCGGCGACGGCAAAAACTAAAAAAATATATATTTCCTCTTCGTTTTTCTTCCCTGAGCTCAACCCAACGTTAGTTTTCTAAAAAAAACGAGTGTATTCAGGTAGATCTGGAAAAAATAGTTTCAAAACTTTGAATGGTTTTACCTTTCGGTTTTGGAATCCCACCGTTGGATCGCGTTAATTTTCGAATATGTTGGTCTACCAGCAGCCGTGAATCCTCTCACCGCTCAGATTTCTCAGTCGTGTCTCCGTTCGCCGGAAATCGAAGGTAAACGGTTCGATTTCTTTTTTTGATTGTATTCGAACTGCTTTTCTTTGTTTCGACTCAGTGCTTATCTCCCGTTTTCTCTTCCCCCTTTTTCAGTTCCTCAGCCTTCTTATTTATAGCCAAAAATTAGGGTTTTTTTTAGTTTTTTCTTCCCGGATTTTCAGGGGATAAGCTTGAATGTGGATGTGGGGCGCAAGAAACGGGGATACTGATCAGGTAGAAGAGTCCTCGCGGCCATGGACTCTTACGGGCGGCAGACTAGGGTTTTTTTAGGGTTTTTCCATTTTCACATTATTATTACTTTTTTTCGAATTTTCTGTAATTTTTTCGTTTTTTTTCTCTTTTTCATTGTTTTTTTCATCTTATTAAACATGCTGGACCATATATTAGGCCCTAGAAAAAAAAATTGGTGTGTACAGCTGCCCCTCTTTGCTCATTGCTCGAATGAGAGGAATGAAGCAAAGATCAGAAACAACAATTTTTCGGTGATAATGTCATTCTCTTTTGGAGGCGAATCATGACACTCCCTCTTGGAGATGATTAACAGCATTCCTTCTTGGAAGCATACATCGGTATTTCATTTTGAAGGCCATTGATGACACTTCACCCAGAAGGCGATTGGTGGCACTTCGTCTTGAAGGTACTTCATCTCGAAGGCGATTGGTGGCACTTCATCTCGAAGGCGAATGGTGGCACTTCATCTCGAAGGCGATTGGTGGCACTTCATCTCGAAGGCGAATGGTGGCACTTCATCTCGAAGGCGATTGGTGGCACTTTATCTAGAAGGCGATTGGTGGCACTTCATCCTGAAGGCGATTGGTGGCACTTCATCTTGAAGGCGATTGGTGACATTCCTGTCAACCTGTCTTGATAAAAAATGCATGTGTTTCTAATGTATTTATCTTACCTGCAAAATGCTCCACTATTTTAAATGCATGAAAATTGTATATATTTTGAGTTCTGAAATTATTTTCATCGAGATCGAAGTCCTTGTACTTTTTCTGTCTGCCTCGTATCGTGCCTCTTGAATTCGTTCCTTTCCATTTATCCAAGAATAGTGTTCGTGAGCATTTTCTAGCCTTATTATGTTCTAAAATCTCTTTTCGAGTAATACATCGAACATTAAGATATATTGTAAACCCCCTTAGGTAGAGCAACGAGATTACCAATCAAAAGTATGCACAAATGTCCCAAATGACAAGTACAAGAAAATGCAAGATAACAAATATATATATATATATATATATATATATATATCATTGAATGAAAGTGGTCTGAGCCTTGACAGATGATAATCAAACGTCTAAGACAACAAAGGGAAATAAAAACAAAAGAAAAAGGGAAAAAAAAAGAAGAAAAAAAAATGCCCCTAAATATCAATTGCAAGGACTCAATTGCTACTTCGCTCAAGGATCTTTTTGAATATGACCTCCGCCCAGTAAAATTTGAGTTCTTGGACCACATATGAAGGCATGTAGATTTTCCCTTGATCATACTTGGACTATTCTTGAGCTTCTGACCCTTGAATCTTCTGTTGATTCTCAAGCGCCTTTTTGGTTTTTTACCTCTTGGCTTTTCTTTTTCTTTTCTTTTTTTTTACCAACAGGGCCCTTTCGGGTTTTCACCTCTTGACTTTTCTTTTTCTTTTCTTTTTTTACCAACAGGGCCCTTTCGGGTTTTCACCTCTTGACCTTTCTTTTTCTTTTTTTTTTTTCTCTTTTTTTTTTCTTTTTTTTTACCAACAGGGCCCTTTCGGGTTTTCACCTCTTGGTATGTCATGAATTCAAGCATAATACTTCTTCACTGAGTCAGAATTCACAGGACTGGATAACTCGTTCCCATCCATCTCGGTTAGGATTAATGCTCCACCAGAAAAAGCTTTTTTCACAACAAACGGCCCTTCCCAATTTGGCATCCATTTTCCTCGAAAATCCCTCTGCATAGGCAACCTCTTTTTTAGAACCAAATCCCCTTTTCGAAACGTTCTTGGTCGAACTTTCTTATCATGAGCTCGAATCATTCGCTTTTGGTACATCTGCCCATGACAAATTGCTTTCAATCTTTTTTCTTCTATCATATTCAACTGGTCATATCTAACTCGAATCCATTCAGCTTCGTCCAACTTAAGTTCCATTAAGACTCGAAGAGACGGAATCTCAACCTCAATCGGTAATACTGCCTCCATTCCGTAAACTAAAGAATATGGAGTTGCCCCCGTAGATGTTCGCACTGATGTACGATACGCTAGCAAGGCAAAAGGTAATTTCTCATGCCAATCCTTATATGTTATTGCCATTTTCCCCACAATCCGCTTGATATTTTTATTGGCTGCTTCTACGGCCCCATTCATTTTTGGGCGATAAGGTGCTGATTTATGATGCTTTATCTTAAACTGCTCACACACTTCCTTCATCATTTGGTTGTTCAGATTTAAAGCATTATCAGAGATAATTCTGTCTGGTAGACCATACCGACAAATGATTTCCTTTTTTAGGAACTTGCATACTGTCGACCTGGTTACATTGGCATACGAAGCAGCTTCCACCCACTTGGTAAAATAATCAATCATTACAAAAATGAAACGATGTCCGTTTGATGCTTTTGGCGTAATTGGTCCGATCACATCCATGCCCCACGCTGCAAATGGCCACGGAGCCGTTATAACATGAAGAGGTGAAGATGCCGCATGAATTTTATCCCCGTAAATCTGACATTTATGGCATTTCTGAGCAAAGTTGATGCAATCTTCCACCATAGACAGCCAGTAATAACCCAACCTCATAATCTGCCTAGACATACTAAGGCCATTTGCATGAATTCCACAAATTCCCTCATGAACTTCCTCAATAATCTTTTTTGTCTCATGGTTTTCTACACATCTGAGCAGCGTTTGGTCGCTCCCTTTTTTGTATAGAACTTCTCCGTCAAGAACGTACCCTGCAGCCATTCTTCGAATTGTTCTTTTATTCACATCATTTGCCCCCTCAGGATATTTTTGATACTTGATATATTGTAGAATATCGTAGTACCAAGGGTGATCATCTACCTCATCTTCGATGGTATAACAACTAGCGGGTGAATCATAAATACTCATTTGTATGGGCATTATATCATCTTCTTTGTTTGCTTTAAACATAGAAGCCAAAGTTGCCAATGCATCAGCCATCTGGTTATCTTCGCGGGGAAGGTAATGGAAAGATATCTCCTCGAACTCTTTTATTAATTCAAGGGCGAGTTTTCGGTACTCAATCAATTTTGCATCTTTAGTTTCCCATTCTCCACGAAGTTGATAAACCACTAACGACGAATCGCCGTATGCTTTTAGGACTTTAATCTTTCGTTGGATTGCCGCACGAAGTCCCATTATACACGCTTCATATTCTGCCATATTATTGGTACACTCAAAATTCAGTCGACCTGTAAATGGATAATGATTCCCTTTGGGAGACACTAAAACTGCCCCAATTCCATGACCAAATGCGTTTGAAGCTCCGTCAAAATTCATTTTCCAAGGTTTCCTGCCATTTGGTTCTTCTTCATTAGCAGTTAAGCACATTAGGTCTTCGTCGGGAAACTCAAAACTCAAAGGTTCATATTTAGAAGAAGCACGACTAGCTAAAAAGTCTGCAATAGCGCTACCTTTGATGGCTTTCCGATTTACATACTCAATATCATATTCAGAAAGTAATATTTGCCATCGAGCCATCCTTCCTGATAAGCCTGGCGATCCCATCATGTATTTTATTGGATCTAGTTTTGCAATTAACCATGTTGTATGGTATAGCATGTATTGACGAAGCCTACGAGCCGTCCAGACCAATGCGCAACATAATTTTTCAATAGAAGAGTATCTCGATTCACAATCGGTAAACTTTTTGCTGAGGTAGTAGATAGCTCGCTCTTTTCTCCCAGTTTCATCGTGTTGGCCCAATACACAACCCATAGAGTTTTCAAATACAGCTAGATACAAAATCAAAGGCTTGCTTGGTACAGGAGGGACTAACACAGGAGGTTTTGACAAATATTGCTTAATTTTATCAAAGGCCTCTTGACATGTTGAGTCCCATATGTCTGTATTATGCTTTCTTAAGAGTCGGAAAATGGGATCACATTTATCGGTTAATTGAGAGATGAACCGAGAAATATAATTTAAACGACCTAAGAAGCCTCGAATTTCCTTTTGAGTACGTGGAGGCGGAAGCTCTTGGATAGCCTTGATTTTTTCAGGATCTACCTCAATACCTCGCTTGCTAACAATAAAACCCAACAACTTGCCTGAAGCAACTCCGAAGGTGCATTTTGCCGGATTTAGCTTCAATTGAAATTTCCTCAAACGTTCAAAGAGTTTTCTAAGATTTGTGATGTGTTCTTCTTCTGTTCGAGACTTGGCGATCATGTCATCCACATAAACTTCTATTTCTTTATGCATCATGTCATGGAACAATGTTACCATGGCCCTTTGATATGTTGCCCCTGCATTTTTCAAACCGAAAGGCATCACTTTGTAGCAAAATGTGCCCCATTCTGTTACAAACGTAGTTTTCTCCATGTCGTCGGGATACATTTTGATTTGATTGTATCCGGAGAAACCATCCATAAATGAGAACAAGTGGTGTCTTGCTGTATTGTCTACCAACGTGTCTATATGTGGTAGAGGAAAATTATCCTTAGGACTAGCACGATTAAGATCACGGTAGTCAACACACATTCGTACCTTTCCATTTTTCTTTGGTACCGGAACAATGTTAGCTACCCATTCTGGATATTTGGCCACTTGCAAAAATCCAGCATCATATTGTTTCTTCACTTCCTCCCGTATCTGAAGTAACATATCTGGCTTCATTCTTCTGAGCTTTTGTTGTACAGGCTTGCATTCTGGCTTCAACGGAAGTTCGTGTGTTACAATATCTGTATTTAATCCAGGCATATCCTGGTAGGTCCAGGCAAACACATCCTTGAATTCCTGAAGTAGGGAGATGAGTTTGTCTCTTGTATCTGAAGATATGAAAGTACCGATCTTTATCTCTCTCTTGTCGTCCTGAGTTCCCAAGTTCACTATGTCCATTGGTTCTTGGTGAGGAAGAATTTGTTTATTCTCATACTCAATTAGTCTAAGTAGATCAGGAGACAATTCATGTTCCTCATGGTTGTCGTCAGACTCATACTCTCCTAAGCATATAGTCTGTTCAAAGTTGACTTTTGAGCTCGAAGCAATGTCATTCGTGCAATTGATATCTAAAGGCCTGCAAATGTGTAAGAGGAAATATATATATATACAAGGCACAAGAAAGGGAAGTGTAGAATGTTTTAATGAAATGAGACAAGTGGACAAAAGAAAAGAATGTACAAACAATGAGACCAGATTGAAAGGGAAAATGCATTCATTTATTGAATTGATAAACTGATGCCTAAATGGGGGCCCTTACAATAAATCTCCACTACTTTCGGGCTTAAGTAGCGGGCAAGTTTCGAGCATTACTCTGATAAAGATTTAAAAACAATGGGGAGTTCAACAGCGGTCCAATTATCCAAGACACAACCCGGAGGACACGGGCGAATTTTTGACCGATTTTTTGCAATTTCTTCCTCTTCCCCTATAGCGTTTATGCTTAGCTCTTCGAACCTCTCTGAAGGCACCCCTAGGATTTTCTTTTCAGAGCGAATGTGTCCCCCAGACACGAAGGTTTCAGAAATATGGGGAAATGCCATCAATTCCCCTTCGATGCTATGGCCGATCAATCTGGCCCTTCTCTTTGCTCTCGTTTTCAAAATTTGTTTCATCCTTTGACGTGGATTTGGCTGAAATCCAACACCACTTCGATCATATTTCAGACATGGTTGTATCGTCGTGTGCGTCCCTTGCAAATATTTTCCAAGTCCTTTTCCTGATTTGGCTCCTTTCCCAACGGTGAGTCGTATTCCCATCATAGTATTCTTTGAGAGTTTGGGTTTTGGGATCTTATTTCCTTCAGCAACAAAAGTAGCATTCACGAATTCAAGTGATCGAAATGTACACTCGACTGCATTTTCATCGATATCAATGTATGGAGCTTCCGTTGATGCAGATGCAATGATATCGTCCTCAGCGCTAACGCTTACAAGGCGTCCGTCAATTGCAAACTTAACTTTCTGGTGAAGCGTTGAAGGTACTGCTCCGGCTGCGTGAATCCAGGGTCGTCCCAATAGACAATTATAAGCAGGTGTGATGTCCATAACAATAAACTCTACGTTATACGTAACTGGACCAATCAGAAGTGGGATGTCAATCTTCCCCACGACTTCTCTCCTGGTTCCGTCAAATGCCCTTACGGTTGTGTGACAAGATCTCATGTGAGCTTTATCCACTGGAAGCCTATTTAATGTGGTCATGGGCATGACGTTCAAAGCAGATCCATTGTCGACCAGAACATGAGGTAGTATATGTCCATTGCAATAGGTAGTTATGTGCAATGCTTTGACGGACCCCGTACCTTCAAGAGGAATTTCATCCTCGCTAAAAGAGATAAAACTGTCAGCGTGTAGATTATTTACCAATCTATCCAACTTATCCACTGAAACATCATTTGGGACAAATGTTTGGTTCAACACTTTTAGGAAAGCATTTCTGTGGGGTTCTGAACTCAGCAACAAAGACAACACAGATATACGACCTGGTTCTTTGTGTAATTGTTCAACCACACTGTATTCGCTATGCTTGATGAACTTCAGGAATTCACGTGCTTCTTCCTCTTTTACAGGTTCATTAATTTCTAGTTTTTCTCCAATCAGTGGGAACTTGCCCTTTTGCTCAACATCTTTTATCTCTACTGATTTTGCAATTTCAGGAGAGTAACATCTTCCATTTCGGGTGAAGTTCCCAACTCCACTAATTCCTGCAGCCGCAATTTCAGAATCCTCTTTTCCTGTAACAGTCATGTTACAACCATAAATCCATGGCACTTGTTGGTTACTCTTGTATGGGAAAGGAGAAGGAGTCTCAATCACCAATCGAGGCAGAGACTTCTCTAATTCCTCTTCGTGTATTCTGGGCCAATTAATCACAAAAGGTCGTCTGGCTTCATCACTCTTTTTAGACAGTTGTCCATCCACAGTAAAAACATCCCTAACTTCTTGACTCTTTTCGAAAAACTCTATTTCTTTATTGTCCATCAGTTTCTGAACAATCTTTCTAAACTCACCACAATGTTGAATCTCATGATCTACATCATCGTGGAATTCACAGTAATCACCTTTACTAGTCATAACAGCTCCACGGTTAGAACTCACCAATCCTCTTTCTGCCAGTTTCTTCCAAACCCATTTTAACGGTGATTGCACTTCAGATAATCGTGTCTTAATCTTAAACTCATCGCCTCTCATCACAGCGTTAACCTTTGGTTCTTCATGTGTCGGTAGAGGGTTATTAGCGACATTTGGCCCCTCTGGTGTGTTGAATTGAAGGATATTTTGATTAATCAAACTCTGAACCCTTCTTTTGAGAGCTTGACAATTTTCGATTGTATGACCAGGGATTCCAGCATGAAATTCACAATGTGCAGAAGGATCGTACCATTTTGGGTATGGTGGTTGCAACGGTGTGAGAAAGACGGGGGATATCAATCGTTCTTCCAATAATTTAGCATACAACTCTTTGTAAGAAATTGGAATAGGCGTGAAAGATTGTCTTTCTGTATTAGTCCTTGGTGGCTTGGGCCCTCCTTGCGGTTGTTTTTCTTGATTTGGAGAGGTTGTAGTGGGTTTCGAATATCCTGTACGATACACAAATTGTGGTGATGATTGATATCTGGGGTATGGATGCCCATTATCTCCCACAACATTAATTTCATTCTCTTTCTTTTTGGTATACGATTTTTTTGAAGTCTCGAAACTGCTAAGTTTCCCACTTTTAATAGCACGTTCGATTGCTTCACCTGTTGTCACTAGATCGGCAAAGTCTCTAGTGGTATTACCGACAAGCTTCTCATAGTATGTTGACTCCAAGGAATCAATGAAGAGGGTCGTCGTCTCTTTTTCAAGTAATGGTGGTTGGACTTGTGCAGCCATGTCCCTCCAACGTTGGGCATATTGTCGGAACGTTTCATTGTGCCTTTTTTGCATGTTTTGGAGTGTCAAACGATCAGGTACCATGTCCAGGACATGCTTGTATTGTTCTTTGAAAGCACGTGCTAAGTCCCTCCATGTGCTTATTTGGGCCCTATTCAACTGATTATACCACCGCATGGCGGACCCAGCTAAACTGTCCTGAAAGCAATGAATTAACAACTTATCGCCGTTCCCGTACCCTGTCATTTTACGGCAAAACATAGTAAGGTGGGCATTAGGACAGCTCGTGCCATCAAATTTCTCAAATTCTGGCACTTTGAATTTTGGGGGTAAAATCAGATTAGGGACCAAGCTCAGCTCCATTACATCTGTCCCTATGAAGGCATCAGTACCTTCCATAGCTTTGATTCTTTCTTCCAAGCACCTGAACTTGTCATCGTTTATTCCAAAATGTTTGGGTTGCCCTTTCTTCAAATTTTCCGACTCATCAGGGTCTTCAAAATTTGGGATTTCTGGTTTGATTGGGTTTCCCCACATGTTTGAACCAGAAGCGCCTTGAATATTTGTTTGGTTCTGGACATTTGATTTTAGCCCGCCAGCAGAGAACACAAACCGAGGATGTGTTTCTTTTGACCCAAAAGGTGATGAGGAGTCTTCCTCGTGAGCTTCGTGAGCTTTTCCTTTTTCAGCGTTTGTTGCCTTGGATAACAACTGTGACAGCTTATCCTCTAGCTTGCTTAGAAGAATCTCTTGACTTTTCCCTATGTCGTCTCTCAAGCCCTTTACATCCTGAATGACTTGTTCTTGAAATTTTTCTAGCTTCTGGAGTCTCTCTTCCATTTTTCTAGCTTTGAATCTCGTGTAGTGAGGATGGTTGCTTTGATCGTCCCTTGCTTCCAGTATCACTAATATTGAACTCCCACGAATTAGTGTTTTATTTAATGTTAATGCATATGAAACACATGTTATAAATGTAATGTGTAATGATGAATGAATGCAACTAGGTGTTGGTTCGAAAATTAATAGGATAGAAGAATATTCGCACAAACCAAAAAAAGAACTTTTATTAAATAACTGAAAAAAAATCTAATCCATCCACCAAAATAAAATAAAATAAAAATCATCCATGAACATCCACAAATAAAAATATAATATCCCAAAAACATAAAGAAAGAAAAAAATCTCCAATCATCGTTTTTAATGACAAAAAAAACAAATTAACACCAAACTCGACGGTATGGCTTAGCTTGACCTCCCAACTTCTCAACTTTTCCCAAAAACTTCTTCCATTCGTTTGCAAAGTGTGTCGAGGAATCGATCCAATGCTTCAACGACCCTGCTTCCTTGGCCAAATCGGTGATGTGCTCAGCTGTCTTCCGGATCTGAATGAGCGCTTCCCTCATCAAGTCTTCCCTCACCTTGATATCGCCCCTTGCAAACCGAAGTCGTAGGTCCCACTGTTCCTTGCTAAGTTTAGCATCCCTTTCCATATCATCTATCAAGTCCCTATGTTGTTGTAGTGAATTTTCTAATGCTGTTACCAACTCCTTCAACTTCTCATTTTCAACTTGCGCCTTTTCAAGCTCAATCACCGAGTCTTGTTGTTGGTAGATTTGAAGAATCCCTTGCAGAGATGCAAGATGTTCTTGCAGTTCTTGGTTCTGAGCGCGACTAACCATGAGATCATTAAGGGTTGCCGTATTTGTCTGTTGGGCTACTTGCAAATTAACTGTAAGTTCTTCCACTCGATTTTCTTTGGTTTTCAATAGCTTCATACTACGCTTCATATCGTTCTCCAGATCACGAATCTCTTGCTCCCATTCTTGTGGAGTTTTATGCAAGTTGGCGTTCCTTATCTTCTCCTGAAGTCCCCTATAGCCCTCTTGTAAGTCATTTAAATCTGCACTCACAATGCTCAACTTCTTTTCAAACTCCTTCGATTGATTTTTAAAATATGTAGCATGGTACTCTAGTTCTTCATTTTTGGCTTCTAGCTCAGCGATCCTTTTATTCAGCGCCTTCTTCTCCTCCTCACTCTCTTGTCTAACTATGTCAGCTTCCGCAGGCATTTCTCTGAATCTTTCCTCTAAAGATGGAGCATTCCCTTGGCTAGGTGATGGGATGTTGCAATTTTTCCTCTTTGTCCTCCAAATTTGGTAATCCGAAGTAAGCCTTAGAGGTCCGAATCTGGCTTGGTATGGGTGAGCCCAAGCTCTGGCTATCTCGAGAATTTGCTTTTTAGACTTCTCTCTCTCGAAGACGAATTCACACATCCCTAATCCCCTCGTGGCTGGGACAAATTGTAATGATCCATATTGCCTTGATACCAATAGAGGAGCATATCCAGTTGCACCCCAGATACCGAGAAGAGGGACCCAATCAAAGGCACCACACTTGTACAGGATATAATTATAATCCAACCAATAAACCCGCCAAGTAATGTCCTCCATCCTCAGGTCTCGCAAGATTGATTCCCATTCTCCCGACGTTTTTTCCTTTTTTGGCTCCTCTGTTAAGAACTCCCTTAATGGTGAATACTGTGGAGTATGTACGCGTCTGGACAACTTCCTCTTGGCTCCCAAGTGACTTTGCATCCATACGGTGAGGAGTTGTGCACATCCTATGAAATATACGCCTTCATGCCTTTTGAGGAAATTAAGGGATCGAAAGGTCTCCGCCAAGATAGCCGGAACTGGATTAAGGCCTGAATCAAGCTCTCCAAATAAATCTATCACTGACGCCTCAATGTGTCCAGCTACTTTAGGAAAAATGATCAAGCCATATATCCCTAAGGCAAATATATCAACTTGTTTTCTCGGATCAGGGTGAGAATGGATCAATCCCCGAAGTCTATCCCAAGCGATGGCTTTACTTCCCCCTTTGCCTTGAAACTGGGCTTCCACCCATGACATGCTAGTCCCAGTCAAAGTCATAAGCTTCTCCTTGTATGTCTTAGGTTGAGCTCCTTTCACATAAATTTCGAACTCATGGACCTTCCTTAGATGGAGCAGCGCCGCATACTCTTCTATTGTCGGGGTCATGTCTTCCCCATTGAAAGTGAAGCAATTGTATAAAGGGTTCCAAAATTGCGCCATGGCTCGTATCAACCCCTTATCTGCATGCACTTGTAACAAATAGGCTATGTCTCCATATGCGTCATACATCATCTGCCTCTGATCAGTCTTCCACTGGCCCCAGATCTCCGCTAATTCTTGGGTGTCGTTATGCTTAAGCTGAAGGTGAACATATCCTGAGAATTGTTCATCTGGTCTTGCTAGTATACTGTCACCTCTCCTTCTCTGGGTGCTTTCTGACCATTTTCGAACATCATCGTTTTTCTCCGATAAGCACTGAACTTTTTTGGCCATGACGAAGATTTTTCTATCGAATTAATTTAATAACCAACACTCTTCTATGATGATGATGATGCATGTGTACATAAACAATAAACACCCAAAGAAATTTGATTAGTGTCTCACAAATATAACAAATAATTAAATACAAAAAAAAATAATATGAATAATAAAAAACAAAACGAAACAAAACATATGTTCATATATCAATGGGTGACACCTTAAGGTTTGAGTTCAGCATGGCTCTAACATGGGTGGGTTTCTACGGTTTGTTATATGAGGTTATGGTTCTAGACAGGGTACCCGAATTGTCCTCACTGACGCATGCTAAGGCTAGTAAGGTCCCTAGTCCTCCCCCATTATAGGTTCTCAGGACCAGGTTCAACTCGAGGGGATGCACTTCCCTATGACCATACGGAGGTTACCCTCACGAAGACATAGATCATATGCATCCCGGAGGCGACTACTATCCCATACGGAGGTTAACCTCACGAAGGAGCAGCGTTTTGCCCCCACTTAAACGGGACCAAGCTCGGGTAGAAAGCTCATGGAATGATGCAACACAACATGTACCCCTTTTTGTGTGGCTTGACTCTCTTGAATAGTCCCCAGTGGAGTCACCAAGCTGTCGTCGTCGTTTTTGGTCCGGGCCGAAATTGATTGGGCCTTCAAAGGCTCGTCGTGGATTGGAGTCGCCATCGGTCATTTTGGATTGGGTTTGACTGAAAACCTGTAAAATTGGTCTGCGTCTGAACCGAGGTCAAGTTGGGCTCGGGAGTCGGTTACGTGTGGGGAAGGTTATAGCACCCCCACAACGCCCAAAATTGGTACCTAAAGGGGTTGTGTTGTCTAAAAAGCTTCAAAGATAGGGTTAATAGCACTATTATACGCGATGAAAGAAAAAAAAATCGAATAAATTAAAGAAAAACTAAGCATGCTAAAAATTGATATATAAAAAAAACAAATGGAAAATTAATATTTTTCATTGAAGACCATAACCTTAAGTCAAATCATAATTTATCTCGAATTAAGCGAATTGTTAATCAAACATCTTTTAAGACCAAATCCCATTATTCGCAAAATTTTAAGACCAATTTATAATTAAACTCAATTTTAAATCCAATTAAAATATTAGTCATCCACCTTAAAAGGAGAAAAAAAAATTATCAAGATATCCTAAGTAAATTATTCGTTCTTTAATCATCTAATTAATTATGAGAATTAAGGATCTAATTAAAAGAAACTAAATATTGAGGCTAATACAAAAAAAAAACTAATTAAACCTAACATATAAAAGAACCTAAAATAAATGAGGGACTTAGGCGTAATTAACCCTAAAGTTCCAAAATTAAAAGGAATGCAGGAGTTGTCTGCGCACGATTTCCTATGATCCCAATTTTTGATACGTTCTTTAAGTGATTTTAAATCACTATCACCATGACCGATGCACTGCTTTAATTAGGAGATTTTAATGGTAAAAAAAAACTTTTTTATTATTTTAACTCACCACTTTACCATTCAGCCTCTTTTATTTTTATTCATTTGCCCTAGACAAGAGTTTCAAACACTTTCTTCTCTCCTAACTCCCTGTGCTTAACAATGTCCGCCGCCGCCGGTCTAACTCCGGCGACGGCAAAAACTAAAAAAATATATATTTCCTCTTCGTTTTTCTTCCCTGAGCTCAACCCAACGTTAGTTTTCTAAAAAAAACGAGTGTATTCAGGTAGATCTGGAAAAAATAGTTTCAAAACTTTGAATGGTTTTACCTTTCGGTTTTGGAATCCCACCGTTGGATCGCGTTAATTTTCGAATATGTTGGTCTACCAGCAGCCGTGAATCCTCTCACCGCTCAGATTTCTCAGTCGTGTCTCCGTTCGCCGGAAATCGAAGGTAAACGGTTCGATTTCTTTTTTTGATTGTATTCGAACTGCTTTTCTTTGTTTCGACTCAGTGCTTATCTCCCGTTTTCTCTTCCCCCTTTTTCAGTTCCTCAGCCTTCTTATTTATAGCCAAAAATTAGGGTTTTTTTTAGTTTTTTCTTCCCGGATTTTCAGGGGATAAGCTTGAATGTGGATGTGGGGCGCAAGAAACGGGGATACTGATCAGGTAGAAGAGTCCTCGCGGCCATGGACTCTTACGGGCGGCAGACTAGGGTTTTTTTAGGGTTTTTCCATTTTCACATTATTATTACTTTTTTTCGAATTTTCTGTAATTTTTTCGTTTTTTTCTCTCTTTTTCATTGTTTTTTTCATCTTATTAAACATGCTGGACCATATATTAGGCCCTAGAAAAAAAAATTGGTGTGTACATGCCCCTTCTTCCTCATGCTGATGATTCAGACTTTGATATTTTGGATTACTGAAAAGCCCAATCTGTTTCTTTCCATGTATTTTCTATCATGGCTAGAGATATCTTAGCCATTCCCATCACTTCAGTTGCTTCTGAATCCTCATTTAGCACTGGTGGTCGGATTTTAAATAAGTTAAAGGCTAAACTTTTGCCTAAAAATGTTGAGATATTTGTAACACCCGGGTTTAGGGGCTAGGTGAAAAATAATATTTTAATATTATTTTGCTCGGTTTATAAAATTTCATAATAGCTCGGGTTTTGTTTCAAATTTATTTACTTAATGATTGACTATGTTTTTACAATTTACATCCCAAATAGCCATGGTTTTGGGTGCCCTTGTGAATGATTCATTTCATTAAGGGCAAGAAAGTCTTTGTGCCTTTAAATTTTAAACAAACAAAAACCCCAACCCATTCACTATTCATTTTCTTCCTCTTCCAAATTTCCCAACGTGAAATAGAGTTCCTCATCCCCAATCTACTATTCCATCCTATTTCTTCTCCGTTTCAGCTCCAAATTGAAAGGTAAGAGCAAATTTGACTTCCCCTCATCTTCCCCTTTGTAAAAGTACCATTCATTTTTGTTTTCATGAAGCTTTGAGAAAATGGAAGTTTTGAAAATCTTGATTAAAAGTAGTGCCTTTGTATAGCTAAACCTAATATTTTGATTATTGTGGTTAGTTATGGATTATGGGAGTCAAATGATGTTATATATGTGAAGTTCAAATGATTTTAATCAATTTCCGGAATTTGGCTATAAAGGGGTTTTTGGAGGGTTTTAAAGTATGTTTTGGGGTTGTTTGATGTTGGGTTTTGGGGGCTGTAGGTAGTATGGCATATGGGGATCATTTTGGGTGTATTTGATGCATGGTTGGGTGCTTGAAATGAGAGAAATCAGTGGGACAAGTGGGCTGCTCGAAAATCCTGTTTTTGGACTTGTTTTGAGTGTTGGATGCTTGGCAATGTAATCCGGGTTAATTTCGATGACAAGATTTTGATTGTGGATGTTTGTGTTTGTGTTTGGGACTGATTAGAGTCAAGTTTGGGCATCGGTGAAGCATCGGAAGTGGATCCGGAGAGTTGAAGGTTGTGGCTTGCTTGGTCTTGTGCTTGGAAGCTTAGGTGAGTGGTTAATTGTTTTAAACGGTTTTAATTTGGTTGGTTCGAGTATACAGACTAGGTTGGGCTTGGTAGACCCACCTAGAGTTAGGATTAGGGTGGTAGCCTAATCCTAATCTTGATCTAAGCCTTTGGATGAACTCAAATGTATGTATGTATATGCCTCGTATGTCTTGTGATATGAATGCTTATGTATATTGTTTTATATATGAATGCTTATGTATATTGTTTTATACATGTGAATTGAGGCATGGGTTGTATGGCTTAAAGCATGCATGGTGATGGTTCATGGTTATGTCCATGGTGAGTACGTGCTAAGCACGGAAATGGTTGAAATGAGCAATGTAGAATGAGTAAAATATTGGCACTAGTATACTTAAATACAAATGATCGATCATTAGGATGTTAGTGTGTACACATGAGTCTAAAGTCGCGCGTGGCCTTGGTGGCGTTGAGTCACCAAGGAGGAGTACGGGTACGCCCGGAAATGGTATTTAAAGATAGTCGGTGATGAGTGGAATCCCATCGACGGGGCGTGAGGATGAGTGGAATCCCCTCCGCGAGACCGGTGATGAGTGGAATCCCACCGAGGTAATGTGGTTGTTGGATATGAGTTTCCAACGAGTCTATCCGCGTATTTGAGTCATAACTAGGTGCCAATGTGGATTGATATGTGTATCATTGTGTTGGGATTTATGAGCTATTTAAATGTGATTACATGTATGGTAGTGTTAAACTCATGATTATGACATATATGTGAGATAATCGCTCATGCATCTATATCTTGTGGACTCTTGATATACGTATGTTGCTTTGGCTAGATTGTGCTCGGACCCTGCAATGTTGAGGTTTGTTTTTAGAGCTTACCCTCACTAAGCATCATTGCTTACGCTCTCTTTGTTCAACATTGCAGATCCTTAGTTCGTAGGTTGCTCGGGCAAGAGGAGGGCCTCCAAGTGTGGTTTTGGACTTGAGTTCACCAAGTATGGTTTTAATGCTAAGACATGTAATAGTTTAAGCAATGGGGTGTGTAAGACTTGTTGGTTGTTGTTGGTTGTTAGGAGCATGCCTAGACTCTATGTTATGTTGCTTTTGTGTGGCTTGTGATGCCATGATTAAGTTGTTAACCATACCTAATTTGCTCTCTTGTATGTTGGTTAAATGCTCTAGAAACCATGTTTAAGGTTGGATGTTGTTTGATCGGATGTATGTGTGTTGATTGCCGCCTTTGTGTTTTACATGTATAAACCTTGTTGAAGCATGATGGTAATGTTGTAGTATGTTGGGTTTAATTGCTTGGCTGTTGTGTGGTGTCTTGGGGATGTTTTGGGGCATCCTTGTGCCTCAAAACAACCCAGAAAAGTCTGCAGACAGGGGGTGTTTCGAAACGGGTCCCCGTGTTCCGAAACGGCCCTGCGTAAATGGCCTGCCGTTTCGAAACGGATGAGGGTCGTTCCGGAACGTTTTCGCCACTGGAATTTTGAGAAATTGGCGAGATGAAGCCGTTCCGGAACGGGCCTTTGAAGTTTCGAAACGGTCAAATCTCGTTGACCACGAGATATTGACCGTCAAGGTCGTTCCGATACGGGTCACCCCTGTTTCGGAACGGTCACCTTGTGGTTGACCCAGGCCCGTTGACCAGGTCAGGGCGTTTCGGAACACCCTATAGGTGTTTCGAAACGGCCTGCTGAAATGAAGTAAAATGGACTAATTATGTTTGTTTGGTCGGTGAATGTTACGTTGTTTGGTTCTTCCGCTGCTATGCTTCACATAGGAGTTATAATTGCATCTAGATAAGACCAAAGTTAAAAGAAATTTTCCGGGTCGTTAACCGAGGGGAAACCTTAACGGGTTTCGCTTCGGTTTTCCCCGTGTGGCCCACTCGGACCGGTCATCCGACCAGACCGGGACGAGGGGGTTACACTTGTTGGTATCAGAGCCTAAGGTTGCCGAGACCTTGGGCAGGTAAGTGAGGTAAGTTTAAGTTTTTAAGTTGAATTGCACGGTGTTTGCTTGTTCTGCAAGAATGGTTGCTTATGTGACAAGTATGCTGATTGTTTTACTTTTAAGCATGTGTGTGTGGGTCCCATTGCTACTATTACATTGGAAAAAAATGATTTTTAAGTGAGGAAACATACTTGGACACTTGGGAGCCTCACCTTGCTAACCCATTTTGTGTGTTGTTGTTGTGGTTGTAGTTAATATCTGAGAGGGCAATGTCTAGACCGAGAGGTAGACCGAGGTTGGTTCGTCAGGAACCGCGAGTTGTGGCTCCTGTTGAGCCGGTAGTTGGTGCGAGGGCTCACTTAGAGGGACGGGGGGCAGCGGGAGTTGGCGCTCCTCCACCACCTCCACCACCTCCTCCACCCGGAGCTGGGGGCGAGGATGGAGCTGGAGGAGAGGGACCTCAAGGTGGCCAAGGTGGCCAAGGTCCAGCTGGAATTGACATGACTCCGCTTGTGCAAGCGATAGCGGGAGCGTTTCAGGCCGCAGTTGCGGGAGCTCAGGCTGCAGTTCAGCCTAGGTGTGATGATGCTAGTTTACCTTTGGAGAGGCTCCGTAGCCTAGGAGCCGAGGAGTTTAGAGGATCTACTCCGGAGAGGTCGGAGTTATGGTTGGAGAAGACAGTTCATATCTTGGCTCAGATGGGTTGTGCGGGCGCACGTAGATTGGGTTGTGTAATCTCACTGCTTCAGGGTGATGCCTACACCTGGTGGGTTACCATCACTATCGGGGTTCCAGAGGCCGAGATAGATTGGGATTTCTTTGAGTTTGCTTTCAAAAAGAGGTACTTGGGACCGAGGTACTTGGATGAGAAGAAGCGAGAGTTTATGGCTCTTACTCAGGGGGATGCTTCTGTGACTGATTATGAGATCCGCTTTGTTCGCTTGAGTCAGTATGCCCCAGAGTTGGTTCCCACTGAAATGGAACGCTGCAACCGATTTCGATACGGATTGAATGAAGAGGTTAAGAGGTACACGTTGGCTTCTGACTACTCAGACTTTGATGTGTTGGTCGCGAGGGCCAAGGATTTGGAGCATAGTTTGGGTTCAGCCAAACGAGCTGGTGGTTCTGGTTCTGGAAAGAGGCATAACCACTTTGATGGTAGAGATGCTAAGAGACACAAGGGTGGCGGACATCAGTTTGATCAGAGACGTGGTGGTGGCCACCATGGTAGGGGCCATCAGGGCCATAGAGGAGGAGGGCGCTTGCCCGAGTGTGCACAGTGTGGGAGACAACACACTGGAGAGTGCCGGGGTAACTTTCATGCTTGTTGGAACTGTGGTTCGAGGGACCACTTTAGGAGGGACTGTCCACGTCAGGCAGCTCAGGCACCGAACATAGCTCAGGCTCCTGCGAGAGGTAATGATTTTCAGAGAGGCCGTGGGCGCGGTCGTGGCTACTTCCAGCCGAGGGCTGATGCACCTAGGGTAGATGCTCAGAGGAACCTTGCACATGTTGTGGCTGTGCAGCCAGAGGCGGGAGGACCAGCGAGGGTCTATGCTCAGAGAGAGGCCGGGAACGACACCGATGTGATAGCAGGTAATTTTGAGTTACAGTCTATGTCTTTGCTTTCTTTGGTTGATTCGGGTTCTACACATTCCTACATTCTGAGTGAGCATGCACAGAAGTTAGATATTCCTGTTGAGATCTTAGATGTAGGTATGCATGTTACTAGCTCTTTTGGTGAGACATTTGTAGTTAGACGTATGTATAGGAGGTGTCCACTGAAGATTCAGGGTCATGTGTTCTCAGTTGACATGATGGAACTTCCTTTCTACGGTTTTGATATTATTTTGGGTATGGATTGGTTGGTTGAGCATCGGGCTAATGTGGATTTTGAGACAAAGAGAATTTCCTTGAAGCTTTCTGATGACTACGAGGTAGTGGTAGTGGGCGAGAACATTAAGTTCTTGTCCAATGTGGTGTCAGCTTTAGAGGCTCATAGGTTGATGGACTCAGGATGTGGGGCCTATTTGGCTTATGTTATGAATCCGGATATGAGTGAAGCTAGACTGAAAGATATCAGAACAGTGTGTGACTTTCCAGATGTGTTTCCTGAAGAGTTGCCGGGTTTGCCTCCTGACAGAGATGTTGAGTTTGTGATTGAGACAGTTTCAGGGTCTAACCCAGTTTCGATAGCTCCGTATCGTATGGCTCCGAAAGAGTTGAAAGAATTGAAGAGTCAGTTGCAAGAATTATTAGACCGTGGTTTCATTAGGCCTAGTAGTTCTCCGTGGGGTGCTCCAGTGTTGTTTGTGAAAAAGAAAGATGGTAGCATGCGCATGTGTATTGACTATAGACAGCTGAATCAGTTGACCGTGAAGAACAAGTATCCGTTGCCTCGTATAGATGATTTGTTTGATCAGTTGAGGGGTGCTTCAGTGTTCTCGAAGATAGATTTGAGATCCGGATACTATCAGCTGAAAGTGAAAGAGTGTGATGTTCCGAAGACAGCTTTTAGGACTAGATATGGTCACTATGAGTTTCTTGTGATGCCATTTGGGCTCACGAATGCACCAGCAGCATTCATGGACATGATGAACAGAGTTTTTAGAGACTATCTAGACCGGTTTGTGGTTGTCTTCATTGATGATATACTTGTGTACTCGAAGACAGAAGAAGAGCATGATGAGCACTTGAGATTTGTTTTGCAGAGATTGTTGAGCAATCAGTTGTATGCGAAGCTCAGTAAGTGTGAGTTCTGGATTCGAGAGGTTGTATTTCTTGGCCATGTTGTTTCGGCCGAAGGCATTCGAGTTGATCCATCGAAGATTGAGGCTATTGTTGAGTGGAAACAACCTAAGTCCGTGACCGAGATTAGGAGTTTCCTAGGATTAGCCGGTTACTATAGGAGGTTCGTTGATGGCTTCTCTAGAGTAGCTGCTCCCTTGACTAAGTTGTTGCAAAAGGGAGTCAAGTTTGAATGGTCAGATGCAAGACAAAAGGCCTTTGAGAAGTTGAAGAAAGCTTTGACAAATGCTCCAGTGTTAGTACAGCCTGTCTCAGGTAAGGAGTTTGTGATTTACAGTGATGCTTCCTACGTAGGCTTAGGATGTGTTTTGATGCAAGATAGGAGAGTTGTTGCTTATGCTTCTAGACAGTTGAAGATTCATGAGAAGAACTATCCTACTCATGACATAGAGCTAGCCGCAGTTGTGTTTGCATTGAAGATTTGGCGTCACTACTTGTATGGTGAGAAGTGTGTTGTTTACACCGATCACAAGAGCTTGAAGTACTTGATGACACAGAAAGAGTTGAATTTGAGACAGAGGAGATGGCTAGAGTTGTTAAAAGATTATGATTTGACTATTGAGTACCATCCGGGTAAAGCAAACGTAGTGGCCGATGCTTCGAGTAGAAAAGTGGCCGTTAAGCTGAGAGCTATGTTTGCTAGATTGAGTGTGTCCGATGATGGTGGTTTGATCACCGAGTTACAAGTGAAGCCTTCTTTGATTCAGTTGATTAGAGAAAAACAGATGCAAGATGCGAGCTTAGTTCCTCATGTCCAAGACATAGCCGAAGGAAGACGACTGAGTATAGTTTCAGTGGTGAGAGCTTGTTGTGCTTTAGAGATAGAATTGTGGTACCGTAAGATGTTGAGCTGAGACGTCAGATTTTGAGCGAAGCACATTCGAGTCCCTTTTCTATGCATCCGGATAGTACCAAGATGTACCGAGATTTGAAGAATGATTACTTCTGGGTAGGGTTGAAGAGAGATGTAGCCGAGTATGTGAGTTGTTGCATGGTTTGTCAGAGAGTGAAGGCAGAACATCAGGTTCCTTCAGGTTTACTACAGCCTTTGAAGATTCCGGAATGGAAGTAGGAGAGAATCACCATGGATTTTGTATCGGGGTTGCCTTTGTCTCCTTCGAAGAAGAATTCAGTTTGGGTGATTGTTGATAGGTTCACTAAGTGTGCTCACTTCTTAGCAGTGAACACTACGGATTCCTTAGACAAGTTGGCAAACTTGTACATTCGTGAGATTGTGAGACTTCATGGAGTTCCGAAGTCTATAGTTTCATATAGGGATCCTAGATTTACTTCGAGGTTCTGGAGTTGTTTGCACAGTGCTTTGGGTAGTCGTCTGCATTTCAGCACATCTTACCATCCACAGTCCGATGGGCAGTCAGAGCGAGTGATACAGATTCTAGAGGATATGCTTCGTTGTTGTGTGATTGATTTCCAGGGTTCTTGGGAGAAGCACTTACCGTTGGTTGAGTTTGCTTACAACAACAGTTATCAGTCTAGTATTCAGATGGCACCTTACGAGGCTTTGTATGGTAGACGGTGTAGAACTCCGATTTGTTGGGCTGAGACAGGTCAGAGGTTGTTACCTATGCCAGACTTGCTTAAGGGAACCACAGAAAAGGTGAAGTTGATTTGTGACCGTTTGAAAGCGGCTTCGGATCGTCAGAAGTCCTATGCAGATTTGAAGAGGAAAGAGGTTGAGTACGCAGTGGGTGAGAAAGTGTTTCTGAAGGTATCTCCGTGGAAGAAGGTGATGAGATTTGGCCGAAAGGGCAAGTTGAGTCCGAGGTTCATTGGTCCGTATGAGATAGTTGAGCGGATTGGGCCTGTAGCTTATCGTTTAAGGTTACCTTCTAAGTTAGAAAAGATCCATGATGTCTTTCATGTATCTATGCTTAGGAGATATATGTCAGTCCCTTCCCATGTGATGCCCGTTGAGGAGATAGAGTTGAATCCGGATTTGTCCTATAATGAAGAGCCCATTGAGATACTTGCTTCAGATAGCAAGGTGTTGCGTGGCAAGACCATAGAGTTGGTCAAGGTGTTGTGGAGGCATAGAGGTGTGGAAGAGGCCACGTGGGAGAGGGAAGCGGATATGGTTGAGCAGTTTCCGTATCTGTTTCCACCAGGTAATTTCGGGGACGAAATTTCCTTAAGTGGGGGAGAGTTGTAACACCCGGGTTTAGGGGCTAGGTGAAAAATAATATTTTAATATTATTTGCTCGGTTTATAAAATTTCATAATAGCTCGGGTTTTGTTTCAAATTTATTTACTTAATGATTGACTATGTTTTTACAATTTACATTCCAAATAGCCATGGTTTTGGGTGCCCTTGTGAATGATTCATTTCATTAAGGGCAAGAAAGTCTTTGTGCCTTTAAATTTTAAACAAACAAAAACCCCAACCCATTCACTATTCATTTTCTTCCTCTTCCAAATTTCCCAACGTGAAATAGAGTTCCTCATCCCCAATCTACTATTCCATCCTATTTCTTCTCCGTTTCAGCTCCAAATTGAAAGGTAAGAGCAAATTTGACTTCCCCTCATCTTCCCCTTTGTAAAAGTACCATTCATTTTTGTTTTCATGAAGCTTTGAGAAAATGGAAGTTTTGAAAATCTTGATTAAAAGTAGTGCCTTTGTATAGCTAAACCTAATATTTTGATTATTGTGGTTAGTTATGGATTATGGGAGTCAAATGATGTTATATATGTGAAGTTCAAATGATTTTAATCAATTTCCGAAATTTGGCTATAAAGGGGTTTTTGGAGGGTTTTAAAGTATGTTTTGGGGTTGTTTGATGTTGGGTTTTAGGGGCTGTAGGTAGTATGGCATATGGGGATCATTTTGGGTGTATTTGATGCATGGTTGGGTGCTTGAAATGAGAGAAATCAGTGGGACAAGTGGGCTGCTCGAAAATCCTGTTTTTGGACTTGTTTTGAGTGTTGGATGCTTGGTAATGTAATCTTGTGTTTGGGACTGATTAGAGTCAAGTTTGGGCATCGGTGAAGCATCGGAAATGGATCCGGAGAGTTGAAGGTTGTGGCTTGCTTGGTCTTGTGCTTGGAAGCTTAGGTGAGTGGTTAATTGTTTTAAACGGTTTTAATTTGGTTGGTTCGAGTATACGGACTAGGTTGGGCTTGGTAGACCCACATAGAGTTAGGATTAGGGTGGTAGCCTAATCCTAATCTTGATCTAAGCCTTTGGATGAACTCAAATGTATGTATGTATATGCCTCGTATGTCTTGTGATATGAATGCTTATGTATATTGTTTTATACATGTGAATTGAGGCATGGGTTGTATGGCTTAAAGCATGCATGGAGATGGTTCATGGTTATGTCCATGGTGAGTACGTGCTAAGCACGGAAATGGTTGAAATGAGCAATGTAGAATGAGTAAAATATTGGCACTAGTATACTTAAATACAAATGATCGATCATTAGGATGTTAGTGTGTACACATGAGTCTAAAGTCGCGCGTGGCCTTGGTGGCGTTGAGTCACCAAGGAGGAGTACGGGTACGCCCGGAAATGGTATTTAAAGATAGTCGGTGATGAGTGGAATCCCATCGACGGGGCGTGAGGATGAGTGGAATCCCCTCCGCGAGACCGGTGATAAGTGGAATCCCACCGAGGTAATGTGGTTGTTGGATATGAGTTTCCAACGAGTCTATCCGCGTATTTGAGTCATAACTAGGTGCCTATGTGGATTGATATGTGTATCATTGTGTTTGGATTTATGAGCTATTTAAATGTGATTACATGTATGGTAGTGTTAAACTCATGATTATGACATATATGTGAGATAATCGCTCATGCATCTATATCTTGTGGACTCTTGATATACGTATGTTGCTTTGGCTAGATCGTGCTCGAACCCTGCAATGTTGAGGTTTGTTTTTAGAGCTTACCCTCACTAAGCATCATTGCTTACGCTCTCTTTGTTCAACATTGCAGATCCTTAGTTCGTGGGTTGCTCGGGCAAGAGGAGGGCCTCCAAGTGTGGTTTTGGACTTTAGTTCACCAAGTATGGTTTTAATGCTAAGACATGTAATAGTTTAAGCAATGGGGTGTGTAAGACTTGTTGGTTGTTGTTGGTTGTTAGGAGCATGCCTAGACTCTATGTTATGTTGCTTTTGTGTGGCTTGTGATGCCATGATTAAGTTGTTAACCATACCTAATTTGCTCTCTTGTATGTTGGTTAAATGCTCTAGAAACCATGTTTAAGGTTGGATGTTGTTTGATCGGATGTATGTGTGTTGATTGCCGCCTTTGTGTTTTACATGTATAAACCTTGTTGAAGCATGATGGTAATGTTGTAGTATGTTGGGTTTAATTGCTTGGCTGTTGTATGGTGTCTTGGGGATGTTTTGGGGCAACCTTGTGCCTCAAAACAGCCCAGAAAAGTCTGCAGACAGGGGGTGTTTCGGAACGGGTCCCCGTGTTCCGAAACGGCCCTGCGTAAATGGCTTGCCGTTTCGAAACGGATGAGGGTCGTTCCGGAACGTTTTCGCCACTGGAATTTTGAGAAATTTGCGAGATGAAGCCGTTCCGGAACGGGCCTTTGAAGTTCCGAAACGGTCAAATCTCGTTGACCACGAGATATTGACCATCAAGGTCGTTCCGATACGGGTCACCCCTGTTTCGGAACGGTCACCTTGTGGTTGACCCAGGCCCGTTGACCAGGTCAGGGCGTTTCGGAACACCCTATAGGTGTTTCGAAACGGCCTGCTGAAATGAAGTAAAATGGACTAATTATGTTTGTTTGGTCGGTGAATGTTACGTTGTTTGGTTCTTCCGCTGCTATGCTTCACATAGGAGTTATAATTGCATCTAGATAAGACCAAAGTTAAAAGAAATTTTCCGGGTCGTTAACCGAGGGGAAACCTTAACGGGTTTCGCTTCGGTTTTCCCCGTGTGGCCCACTCGGACCGGTCATCCGACCAGACCGGAACGAGGGGGTTACAATATTTGTGACAACCCGTAATTGGTTGTATGGGTTTAAGCCCGAGGAAGAGGATGAAGAATATCTTTCAGTTATGAAAGATTGTGCAGTTGATGAAGATCCTATTGCAGAGTAAGTGTTTAACTTATATTTTTTTATTTGTTTTGAATTCTGGACTGATTAGTTCTTTTTTTGTAGGGACCTCTAAAAACAAGGAAGCATAAGATCTGGTTAGGTATGTTTCTGATTTGTTGAAAGCTGGAGATGTTTTGGTAAGTTCTCTAACTAGTTCATATTTTAGTTTTATATGCTTCTGTAAGTTGTTTTTATTCACTGACTTTTTTTAGTTTTATATTTCTCATTACTTCTGTTAGTTGTTTGGTTATATGTGCATGTATGTATGTATGTTTCTGATTAGTTGTTCAATATGTAGTGTGTATGTATGTATGTTATGCATCTTGTTTGGTTATATATGCTTCTGTTTTTTGTTTGGTTATATATGCATATATGTATGTATGTTTCTGATTAGTTGTTCAGTATGTAGTGTGTATGTATGTATGTATGTATGTTATGCATCTTGTTTGGTTATATATGCTTTTGTTTTTTGTTTGGTTATATATGCATGCATGTATGTATGTTTCTGATTAGTTGTTCAGTATGTAGTGTGTATGTATGTATGTATGTATGTATGTATGTATGTATGTATGTATGTATGTATGTATGTATGTATGTATGTATGTATGTATGTATGTATGTATGTATGTATGTATGTATGTATGTATGTATGTATGTATGTATGTATGTATGTATGTATGTATGTATGTATGTATGTATGTATGTATGTATGTATGTATGTATGTATGTATGTATGTATGTATGTATGTATGTATGTATGTATGTATGTATGTATGTATGTATGTATGTATGTATGTATGTATGTATGTATGTATGTATGTATGTATGTATGTATGTATGTATGTATGTATGTATGTATGTATGTATGTATGTATGTATGTATGTATGTATGTATGTATGTATGTATGTATGTATGTATGTATGTATGTATGTATGTATGTATGTATGTATGTATGTATGTATGTATGTATGTATGTATGTATGTATGTATGTATGTATGTATGTATGTATGTATGTATGTATGTATGTATGTATGTATGTATGTATGTATGTATGTATGTATGTATGTATGTATGTATGTATGTATGTATGTATGTATGTATGTATGTATGTATGTATGTATGTATGTATGTATGTATGTATGTATGTATGTATGTATGTATGTATGTATGTATGTATGTATGTATGTATGTATGTATGTATGTATGTATGTATGTATGTATGTATGTATGTATGTATGTATGTATGTATGTATGTATGTATGTATGTATGTATGTATGTATGTATGTATGTATGTATGTATGTATGTATGTATGTATGTATGTATGTATGTATGTATGTATGTATGTATGTATGTATGTATGTATGTATGTATGTATGTATGTATGTATGTATGTATGTATGTATGTATGTATGTATGTATGTATGTATGTATGTATGTATGTATGTATGTATGTATGTATGTATGTATGTATGTATGTATGTATGTATGTATGTATGTATGTATGTATGTATGTATGTATGTATGTATGTATGTATGTATGTATGTATGTATGTATGTATGTATGTATGTATGTATGTATGTATGTATGTATGTATGTATGTATGTATGTATGTATGTATGTATGTATGTATGTATGTATGTATGTATGTATATGTTATGCATCTTGTTTGGTTATATATGCTTCTGTTTTTTGTTTGGTTATATATGCATGTATGTATGTATGTTTCTGATTAGTTGTTCAATATGTAGTGTGTATGTATGTATGTATGTATGTTATGCATCTTGTTTGGTTATATATGCTTCTGTTTTTTGTTTGGTTGTATATGCTTCTGTTTATTTAACATGTTCAGTATCTTGTCTGTATGTTTCTGATTAGTTGTTTAGTATGTAGTGTGTATGTATGTATGTTATGCATCTTGTTTAATTATATATGCTTATGTTTTTTGTTTGGTTATATATGCTTCTGTTTATTTAACATGTTCAGTATCTTGCATGTTTCTGATTAGTTGTTCAGTATCTTGTATGTATGTATGTTATGCATCTTGTTATGGTTATGCTCTGTTAATGTTTCTAATGATTTTATTTGCTTGTTGCAGTCTGTTGCCGGTTGCTGATTGTCCTTGTTTTAATTATGTTGGTGTCTCATCTTTTTTAGTTAAGTTGCCCATAATTTAAACTTGGTTGCCCTTAAAAGCTCGATGATGATATTTCTGGTAGCAAAGTATATCTTTTATGTTTGTAAAACTTTGTTATAAGATCTGAGAACTTAAAGTTTTGGTTTCTGCAAGTTAAAGTTCCAGTTTGTAAAGATTATTAAGTTTGTATGTTTGTAAGTTTAAACTTTTATATTATTGAATAAAGTTTTGTAAGTTTAACCCTTTAAATTATTGAATATAAGTTTGCATTATTCTCTTCAAAATTATTCTTCTTAAATTTTACCTTATTCTGTTTTATACTTATAAAAAAATTGGGAGTATCCCTAATTCCATCCAAAGTTAAACGACAACTTAATTAAGTCATGTATGTTCTTGTAAAAATTATGTAAGTTTTTATATATTCACTGTTAAATTTAATGTTTTAAACAACTTAACTTAATTAAGTCATTTAAGTTATTCAAGTTTTTATTAAGTCATTTAAGTATGTTATGTTAATAAAAAATTTAGTCATATCTTATGTTAATTAAGTATACAGATTTAGTTTAATAATCGTTAAGTAAATTTAATTAAGTATAAAAATTTAATTTAATAATAGTTATTCATTTAACTTAAGTAAATTAAGTATAATAATTTATCTTTGAAGTTATTTTAAAATAAAAGTTAAGTTAATTAGAAAGACAATTTGATTTAATAATGTTTAATTATTTAACTTAAAATGAATGCAAGTTAATTAAACTTATTTTTAATCTTAAGTTAAGTTAATTTAATAACTAACTTAACTTCAATTAAAATGAATGCAAGTTAATTATTTAGCATTAATTTATTCATATAATAAAAAATTTAAGTCATCTTATTTTAATTAAGAATACAGATTTAATTTAATAATCTTTATTCATTTAACTTAATTTAATTAAGTATTCAAATTTAATTTAATAATAGTTATTTATTCCACTTAAGTTAATTAAGTATAATAATTTATCTTTGAAGTTATTTTAAAACAAAAGTCAAGTTAATTAGAAAGACAATTTATTAATACTTAGAATTATTATTAATTCAATTTATCTTTTAATTGAAATTAAGTTAGTTAATTTATTAATACTTGACATTATTATTAATTTTAAAATTTATCAATACTTAACATTATTTTATATTCATTAAATATAACTTTTTTAAATGTCAGATAATTATCATTATCAGCAAATCAAATAATAGTATTAGTTCAGGTTAATATCAGTTCAGGTCAATATCAGTTCAGGTCAATATCAGTTCAGGTCAAGAACAGTTCATGTCAAGAACAGTTCAGGTCAATAACAGTTCATGTTCAAAACAGGTCGGGTTCAAAACAGGCCGGGTTCAAAACAGGTCGGGTTCAAAACAGGTCTGGTCCAAACAGGTCGGGTTAAATCGGTTATCTGGAAGGTTAGTCTCGGGTTCGGGTTCGTTTCGGGCGGGTGCATGTCGGGTTCGATTACTACAGTAACATGTCAAATTCGGGTTCGGGTTCACTTCGGTCGGGTGCAGTTCGGGTTCGGTTTCTACAGTTACAGGTCAAATTCGGGTTCGGGTTCGTTTCGGTCGGGTGCAGGTCGGGTTCGGTCTTTGAATTCTCGGGTTAAACCAGGTTCTGACTCGATCGGGTTCCAGGCAGGTTACCAGGTCGGGTCAGTTTTTCACACCCCTAATAGCTGATAGCAGATAGCGAATTAAATTAGCTGATAGCTAATTGCATTAGTTGATTTGACTAGTGGATTGCATTAGCTGATTGTATAAAAGTGTTTGGTAAAATTAACTAATAACTGATTAGGTTATTTAAACAAGCAAAATGACATGTAAGGACATGATTATATTCAATACTTGTTTGAATAGTTTATTAATTATCAATATTTTGTATCTAATTATTATTAATTAGATCTATAAAATTATTTTTAATATAACTTTCCTAAACATATTCAAATGATTTATATATTAATTTATTATCTATATAATTATTTTAATATAATTTAATTAATTAATAAATTTAAATACACATATAAAAAGAAAAAAAAATAGGATTAGCTTATAAATAGGGTGAGAAAATATTTAATTTAAGTTATTTTAAGATTTTTGGTAACTGATAAGGGTAAAACAACTCTAATATTAAACTTCTAATCTCAAAAAGCTCATATTATGAGCTTTTTTCAAAATTAGCGATTTCACCTCAATCCGCTCTTTCAATCCGTTGTTTGCCAAACAACAATATTAACGAATTTAACTGGTCAAACCTCTAATTTTATCCCAAACCTCTCGTTACCGAGCATGGACAAAGAAAACTTGGGATTTTGGCGGATCTAGTGGAATTACATAAATATTGTAGTTACAACTTTTTATTCTAAAAATATAATTCTCCAAAAATTATTTTTAACAATATAATATTTTATTGTTTAAATTAGAAGTCTCATGGATTGTTTCTCATTTTTTTAACAGTAATTAAACAAAAAATTATTTAAAAAATAAGGGCACTACTTAAAAGCACCCAACAATTGCACGCTGTATTCAAAAGGGGAGGACACTATTTCAAGACTGGGGAGGGCACTTCGACTTGACTTTAAATAGGGTTTTTATTTTTTAATATTTTTTTTGTTTAATTATTATTAAAAAATGAGGAGTAAACCATGTGGATTCTGATTCAAACAGTAAAATATAATATTATTGGAAATAATTTTTTAGAACCATATTTTTGAAATAAAAAATTTCAACCATAATATTTATGTAATTCCACCGGGTTTCATATGGGATGTAAATCGTCTACCCCTAACTATGCTTCATTGGTGCCTTCATTTTAAAATAGCGAGCTTAGGGTTTATAGTTTGGGATTTAAGGTTGGGGATTAAAGTTAGGGTGTAAGAAATTATGGGTAAGGTGTATTTTTAAGGTTTAGAGTTTAAAATTTAAGATATAGAAATTAAAAGGAGGGCTTAAAATTTAATTTTTAAGCGTTTTTTAGTATGGGCATATAAAATGCATGATTAGGGGCATAAGATTTTTACTCTTTTATATGTTCCGTAAATAGATCGAATATGGATGATATGAAAGAAAGCTCGGTTTTTGGACATGAACAGGTAACCGACACTTGTTGGAATTGAAATTACTGTGTAATCCTCTTTATGTTGTTGGGCGGTGGCATCTTTGTATTAAGAGGGGCAATCTTTCTCCTTACTTTGTTAAAGGCTTATTATTCTGGAGGGGACAAATTTGTCATTTGACTAAAAAGTGTACGAACTTCACCATAAATTGGGACGCTACTGAGGTTAAAATGCAGCGCTATATAAATTTTTATTATTTTTATAAAAATTTGTGTAGGATTAAATAATAATTTAGATAGAAACGAAATTTTTATTAATTAGGTATGAATTTGCGGAATGTGTAACTACCTTAAGTAAGAATTTATGTAACTACCCTAAATAGGATTGGGTAATAAGTGGATAAAAATTTATGTAGGTTTTACTCTAAGTAAGAATGTGTAACTACCCAAATGTAACATTACTCATAATAGAGTGGCCGAAGTGTAACTTTTAATAATTGGGTGACTCAAATGTAATTTTACTCATAATTGAATGACTAAAATATAATTTTTAATAAATGAGTGACCTAAACGTAACTTTACCCATAATAGAAAGGCATAAAGTTAAAAAATACCCTCAATGTTTGACACAATAGTCACTTTAACCCCCTATTTTTAGAGTAATTCAACCATCAACGTTTTATTTTGGGTCAAAATATCCCCTCTGTGAATGAAATTGTTAGAAAACTAACGGTAAACAGTTTGAAATGACTTGACAGAATGATAAGTCAGCAGAGAAAATTATTTTATAATTTTATTTTTTGACTGATGTGATATTTTTTCAAGTCAACACATTTGTTTATATAATACTGTCATGTCAACATGCATTGCCATATAGATTTGTCACGTCATTTTAAGTTGTTTACCGTTAGTTGACTGGCAGTTTTCATCCGTAGAGGTATTATTTTGACCCAAAATAAAACGTTGAGAGTTGATTTACTTCTACAAATATATGAGCCAAAATAACTATTTAATCAAACGTTGGGATATTTTTGACTTTATACCTAATAGATAAACCAACAAATATAATAAAGGCTTGGGCCTAATTTTACCCTTTTATATCTAGTATTATAAATAATATATATATTTATTTGTATTTTTTTAACTACGATCGCAACCAATAAAAATCACATGTTACGTACATATGTCGAAACGGAGAAGTGGTTCGATCAGCACATAACACGTACTTGACTACTTGTTTTTGTTTCCCATCACCCAATTCTTAATTCCCCTTCCATTTGTCACATCCTCGATAATCATTTTTCTCCTTTTTCCTCAACCCATTTTTCTTCTTTTCTCCATAATTGATAATTCTATGCTTAAGACTCTGCTTCTCCGTTCTTCTCTTTGCTTTTCTCGCCCTACCAACTTCTCTTCCTTTCCAAGAAAATTCCCATATCCCTTCTCTCGTTTTCCTTCACTTTCTTGCCCTTTCTCGAGCGTTTCCCCTCCACCCATTCACGCCCGCAACTGCAAGGTCTTCGCCATGGCTGAACGGACCTCGACTTCAACCTCACACTCCCATAAGCATAGTAATCGTCTCGCAACTGAGCATAGTCCTTATCTTCTTCAACATGCTCATAACCCGGTAATTCTTCCATTCCGTCTATTTTGGGATATACGAGAGGATGATGGGTTTTTGTTTTTTTAAGTGATTCAGCTCGGTGGAGCTTAATAAATGTTTGATTTTACGAATTTGGACAAGAATTACATATCAGTTCAATGGTTTAAGACTTTGTTCTAGACCACTCTCTCCTTTTATGTTATTTATTAATTGGTTGTAAAATTTGAAGGTTGATTGGTATCCTTGGGGCGAAGAAGCTTTTGCAGAAGCTAGAAAAAGAGACGTCCCAATCTTCTTATCAAGTATAATATTTTCTTACTTATTGTGCCTTTTGGATAATTTACATTAATTACTTGTTACTAATTTTGGTCATTCATTTTATGGCGGTCTTCTCTTTGAAGTTGGATATAGTACCTGTCACTGGTAAAAGTCTTTACCCATTAGTGCAAATCAACATCTGGACTACTTCATCATTGAATGTAAATAGTGAAATGAGGACTTATTGATTCATGTCATTTGTGAAGGTGTCATGTGATGGAGGTGGAGTCTTTTGAAAATGAAGAGGTGGCAAAGTTGTTGAATGATTGGTTTGTGAGTATTAAGGTGAGTGTAGGTTTAGTTGTTTTTTTGGGGGTTATTTTGTACATTTTTTAATATATAATGCTCAGCTCTGGCTTGGTAAGTCATTAACTGACCTAAGGGTCCTTAAAGAGTTCGATCTCACATACTCTTCCGACATCTGCAGGTGGATCGAGAAGAAAGACCAGATGTTGACAAGGTAAATGAAATCAACAGGAATTGTTTTTAGTTCTGTGCAGTTGCTCGGTTTGGCTGTGATTATAGAATTATCCTGTAAGCACAATTATATGCTTAAGCTCATGATATATTAAAGGTGTCAAATATGATAATCTATGCTTGATATCGAGTCACTAGCTAATTTAATAATTCAAATGTTAAACTTGGATCTATCTAGTTTGTTTCCAATGGAACAGGAATTTTGCTCTTTGTTTAGGTCTTTAGGAAAAGGAAGCATCATTCTTCTAAGATCACCATCCACTGATTCAAATGTACTGTGCTGACAGAACAATTTCGTTTTTCTAGGTGTACATGACATATGTACAGGCTTTGTATGGTGGTGGAGGGTGGCCGCTGTCGGTCTTCCTTTCACCTGATTTAAAACCCTTAATGGGTGGAACTTACTTTCCTCCTGAGGATAAGTATGGAAGGCCTGGATTTAAGACCATTCTTAGGTTAGCATATTTTCTTCCTGAAACCTTAGTTTTTGTTTTCCTTTACCTTCTGAATTCTTGTCTATCTTTTTTTTTTGTCATATTGTAATTTGTAAGCATTGATTGGTGACTGTCTGGGTGTAGTGTTAAATTTTGAGTTTAGACCTCCTCTCAATTTCATATTGCTTCACTAATGCATATGCATGTTACTTTTCCACTTTGCTCAATCTATTTGTCCCCACCCTGACCGTCTCCTGCTGCTATTTTAGAAAGGTGAAGGATGCTTGGGATAATAAAAAGGATATGCTTGTTAAGAGTGGAGCCTTTGCTATTGAACAGCTATCGGAAGCATTGTCAGCTAGTGCAGGTTCAAACCAATTGCCTGATGGTCTTTCACAAAATGCATTACACTTATGTGCCGAGCAGGTATGCTTCCTTCTTTCCAGAACTTGACATGGCCTATTCATGAACAATCGTAACTCGGTGGAAGTAATATAGTACAAGTATAATTAATTATCAAGTTCTTTTGAAATGCTTCAATGGCTGTTCCTTAGTTTTTTTGGTGTGTTTTCGGCAATGCCATATCCAGAAAAAGCAACACATTTTTTTTTCTATGAGCAGTATTTGTCTGTGCCAAATAGATAAATGTTTCACTTTTCTGGAGTTATTTACTTTATTCTTTTCAGCTGTCCAAAAGCTACGATTCAAGGTTTGGTGGGTTTGGATCTGCTCCCAAGTTTCCTAGACCTGTCGAGATTCAATTGATGCTCTATCAGTCCAAAATATTAGAGGAAAGCGGAAAACATGGTGAAGCAAAAGAGAGTCTGAAAATGGTTTTCTTTAGTTTGCAATGCATGGCACGGGGAGGTATGCATGACCATGTTGGAGGTGGTTTTCACAGATATAGCGTGGATGAATGCTGGCATGGTCAGTTTCTTTCTTTCTTCATTGTTTTTGTCTTTCCCCTTTTTCTCTTTTAGTTTGTTTACGCAGTTGAAAAAATGTATGCGTAGAATATTATCTTTCTAATTAACATGACAAATTCACAGTATAATATTAATTTAACCGCAACATGTGATTTTGGTCTTCCTTTAATGGCAACTTAAATTTTGTAAAAAAATAAAAAAGTTCTCATTTTGTCTGTTGTTGTGATGGACATCAGTGTAACTGTAATTTTTCTTGCAGTTCCTCATTTTGAGAAAATGCTGTACGACCAAGGGCAACTTGCCAATGTTTACTTGGATGCTTTTTCCATCTCTAGAGATGTATTATATTCATTTATATCTCGTGATATCCTTGATTATTTGAGGAGAGATATGATTGGGTCAAAAGGGGAAATCTTTTCAGCAGAGGATGCTGATAGTTCTGAATTTGAAGGTGCAACCAGAAAAAAGGAGGGAGCCTTCTATATATGGACAAGTGAAGAGGTTATTTTCTATAATTTTTGACCTAGCGTTTGCATATTTCACTACATTAGAATTCTTGTGCTTATAGCAGGAGAAAATAATATAGTATTAATCCCGATGCTTGTCGCACAACGATGAAAATTTTCATTACGTAAGGATTCTTGTGCCTCGGTTAATATTTGTAAAAAGAATATTTTATTCAGCATGATGCTTGTCGCAATATGATTAAAGTTGTTCTTTACATGGCTTTGTGTGCTTGCCTATGTTTTTGAACTTCATTGTTGGAGGGAAGATCGATGCTTATTTTTGCTATAAATGTCAATTGACCCTATGCATTAGTGTTCTTTTGAGCTGTGTATATGAACTATTTATACATTTGGTTATTCACAATGCTTATTATTGGGTAATAGATAGTCATCCCTAGTATGAGATAATGATCATTTTAATTTCTAGTTGCCCTCCGTATCTTAAATTTCTAAAGCATGTAAATCTTCATGTTTAAGATTGATGGAATTCTGGGGGAGCATGCCAGTCTTTTTAAGGAACACTACTACATAAAGCCCTCAGGAAACTGTGATCTTTCTAGCATGAGTGACCCGCACAATGAATTCAAGGGGAATAATGTGCTCATTGAAAGAAATGATTCTTCAGCACTTGCATCAAAATTTGGCATGTCAATCCAGGAGTACCTGGATATTCTAGGTGAATGCAAAAGGAAGCTTTTTGATGTAAGGGCAAAGAGACCTCGGCCACATTTGGATGATAAGGTAATTATCTGATGAACTAATGTTTGGTGACTCCTCTTATTACTTTTTAATAACTGGTGGTAAACACTTACATCAAGTACTTGTTAGGTGATTGTATCGTGGAATGGACTTGCAATTTCATCTTTTGCAAGAGCATCTAAAATCCTCAAGGGTGAACCGCAGGGCACAAATTTCAACTTTCCTGTTGTTGGCTGTGATGTAAGATTTTAACCTTCACTCAAGGAAATGAGTTGATTTATCATAGTTTCTTTAATCGAAAGGATTGCTCTATCACATTGCTCATTGCTGGATTGTGCTTGTTTATTCCACCAGTTCATGTCCTGCTTGGTGCATGTCATTTTGGAAAGTCCTCTTAAGTTTATGGTTCTCAAAACCTGACCGAGGGTGAAGAAACCAGTGACATGATGTATATAGTAGCTTTTAAACAATACTTAGAGAAGTTAGCTTGCCATTTATTCAGGGGAGTATAATTAGTGTGGCTGGCTTTGGTTGTAGTACATATGTATACAAGACCGTACTGTTATCTGCTAGCCTAGTAGTAAACCGAGTAGTACTGTATTAATTATAGACCAGCTAGTTCTCTCAGGCAGTATGAATTTAAACAGTTCAGTTCTCTTGATTGGTAGCTTTGAGACTTGAAGATCCTAGTAATCTAATTATAATCTCAAGTGATTTCAAACTCCTCGAGTGACAATCATGTTGATGGCAGGACTAGTAATCTAATACATTGTTGTCCTATCTTGCCTTGTAGCGCTCATTTGAATAATAATTTTTCTGTTTATAATTCCAGCCCAAGGAATACATGGAAGTTGCAGAAAAGGCGGCAAATTTTATTAGAAGACATCTGTACAATGAACAAACACGCAGGCTTCAGCATAGCTTTAGGAATGGCCCATCAAAAGCACCTGGGTTTTTAGACGATTATGCGTTCTTGATTTCAGGGCTGTTGGATCTTTATGAGTTCGGTGGTAGCACTGACTGGCTTGTTTGGGCAACTGAACTTCAGGATATGCAGGCAAGAGTCATCTATGGTCTTCTTTCCACTAAGTTTGGTTTCCTATCTCTTTCCCTAATGCTACTAGCTTACTTCCCCATTTTCTAGGATGAGTTATTCCTCGATAGAGAAGGTGGAGCCTATTTTAATACTCCAGGAGAAGACCCTTCGGTGCTTCTCCGTGTAAAGGAAGATCATGATGGGGCAGAACCATCAGGAAATTCGGTCTCTGCAATCAATCTTGTGAGATTGAGCTCCATGATTTCCGGCAGTAAATCCGATCATTACAGGCAGAACGCAGAGCATCTTCTGGTTTGTTCTCACCTCATAGGAAAACTGTTTTCCTTGAATCAAACTCACTTTCCTCGAATTGTGTCTTGGATTTGAAACTGTATGTTTTTGCAGGCGGTTTTCGAGTCGAGATTGAAGGAAATGGCAATGGCAGTGCCACTCATGTGCTGTGCAGCCGGTATGCTGACCGTTCCATCCAGGAAGCAAGTTGTCTTGGTTGGCCATAAGCATTCCGTAGAGTTTGAGAACATGCTTGCAACTGCTCATGCCGCATATGATCCGAACAAAACGGTAAAAACACGACATAATTGAACATCTTAGTCTCTATCTTGTAGTAAATAACATCTAAATCGACACCGGTGTCATTCAATGTGACAGGTAATCCATATAGATCCAACAAACGCTACAGAGATGGAATTTTGGGAAGCGAATAACGACAAAGTTGCCCTCATGGCTAGAAACAGTTTTGCAGCAGACAAGGTGGTTGCACTTGTATGCCAAAATTTCAGTTGCAGTCCCCCAGTAAGCATCCCTAAATCTCTAGAGGATCTGCTCTCAAAGAATTCTCCGTCGAACTCCGACGCATGAGTCTTTCAGGCTCAGATTCTGCTCTTGAACTTTTATCACAGCTTTGTTTACTAATAGTGTATGATAAAAAAGAAAAATCAGATGTAATACTCATTTATACAGTGAACCAATAATAGCAACAGCAGGAACAATGGTTTCACAGATACTACTTTTATTGCTTTTTATTTAATGCTAAATTACTGAACAATTTAGACTTGAATAAATTTGGGGTTTCAATTTTTTTAACAAAAAATCATTGAGCAATTGATCTATATATTTTTTTGGTATTTCAACATTTGATTGGTGAAGAGCAGTTGATAGATCGGAGGATATCATGAGAATCCAAGTTTGCATCTTTCATATGTTTCTACCTTTTACCACGTGTCACAACATGGTAGACTCATATGTTATGCTCTTTGAGGAAAATGAAACCTTCTATTCAATATGTGAGTTGCCAGTTTATAAATGAGGATAGACACAGATTCTTGCTAAATCTGGCAGTTTATGTTTTTTATTATCCAAAGTAACTTTCGTTAAAGGACAAAGGGGTACAACAAAGAAAGGCACGTACATCCTCCAACGCCCATGCAGGGCCATGCACATAGGCAAGCAACCCTCAGCCCAGGCCACGCATTGCCAAACACACAGAAACCCTCGAAAAACAGCAGATCGAAGACCCAACCGCCGTCAAAACGACACCAACGGGAGCAAACGTTGTGGGCAAGCCCAAAACAGTTGGGATACCACACGAAAAACAGCCAAGACCAAGGACTCCAAGGACCTAAAAGGAAAGGACTCGAACAGACTAAACTGAGCCAAACATGAAACTAACAAAATCCACTAAAGCTGTAGAAGCCTGTGGTGGATCAAAACCGCAGAAAACACACCGAAAACTTCGAGACGTAACAGGACTTGTCTTCCAATAGCAAGGGGATAAAAAGACATACTCCGACCGCCTGAGAGCTCCTTTCGGAAACAGGCTCCCACACCACACCAAAGGTGATGGGTCTTTTCAAGGCGATGCCGGTGTATAGCAAGGCAGCAGTTTATGTTTAATGAAGATAATTTAATAAGTTTTGATGATCATTTCCAATTCGATAAATATAATAACTAAAGTCATTTTATGATTTTCTAAAGTTAGTTCAATGATAAAAAAAACTATTTTTGTTTAGTTTAGTGAATATTAGTATACTTTACACTAAATTCTTTTATCATTTTAAGTTCTTATTTAGGAAAAGCAAAGTAGCAATAAAATATTATTCAACACATGCATTGTTTGAAAACTTATTGCTAAAAAGCAAAGGAAATTACGAGAATAAAAATGTAAGAAACGAGAGCCGACTAAACAGATGGTGAAAGATAATTTTGATCTCAATAGGCAATATTTAAAATTTGTTTGAACTTTACATAATACTAACTTACAATATAATAAAAGCAAAAGGCAAAAGGCAAAAAGGATTTGAATTCAGGCCAAATATCTAAATGTGTTGGGATTCTCCTTGTCTCTCTCCAGGTAGTCTCGCGTAATCAGATCTTCAATCCGTTTCTTTATAGCTTTAATATCAGGCTGCAACCAAACACACACCACATCAGTGCTTGCATATGCGTATGCAAACCAAAGATCCAACATCTCATGTTCTCACACTAAGGGTTAGGGTGTGTTAGTTTACCTTGAACATGCGACTCAACTGCTCAACACACTCTGAAACCAATTGTTGGTGCCCCAACACCTTCCTGCTCTTCATTATTCGTACAATTGCAGCATCAATAGCATAACGCCGGTCTTTATCTACATCCTCAACAACTTTCTTCCTTTCATCCACCGGAGGGAGAGGAATCTGCATAAGATGATTCACAAAGTTATTTTTTTCTTATCCCGATAGATACAGAAAAGCAACTATTAGTAAAAAGAGAGGAATCCCAACCTTAATTCTCCTCAACTTGTCGGTGAACTTAGAGTTGAACTCAAAGGAATCGCTCTGGGAGATGGTTTTTGTGTTTGGCTCTTTACTTAGAATCTTATACTTGGCACATGACAGTGAATGTAGTAATCTCACCAAGTCTTCATGGGTCAAGTTCAACTGAGCCATGATCTCTGAATATCCCAGCTGATCAGAAGTATTGAAAAGCAGGAGGACAGCAGCCTGTTCACATACACAATTAGATTCCACAATCAAAGTTCAACACCAGAACTGAGCCAGAGACGGCCATAAATCCAAGCGAAATCACAATGTTCTAATTTACAAGTTTAGAGATTCTGTTCACCTGATAAGTTGAAACAACCAGTTCAATAGTTTTCTGATCAAACTTGCCACTTAGGTGGCAAGTTCCCAGTGAGTATATCCATGTAAGCTTTCTGTGTTTTGTTTTTGTTTCATAAAACCCTTTGAAAACTTCCACACACTTGACCTGAAACCAAAATATTAAATATAAATAACATTTTTGAAAACATCACGGAGAAAGATTTAATACTGCTGTTATGCAATATCATTGAAGTCGTTACCATCTCAGCAGGAAGATTGAGGTCAAACGATTTATAACTTGGCCAGAATCCTGTCGTGAGAACAGTAACTGTTAAATCAATCCCAGGATGTGCAGCTGAGTTACTCCTAAGATAGTCCTCAAAGCTGGCCTGGTTTTCCCTTGCCAATGTCAGATCTGTGACCTGTTAGGAAGATAGATGATAAGTTTCACCACAGTTAAAACCATAATTAGTGTAGACAAACAAACTAGGCAAAAGACCAGCCGAATCACCATGCCCTCCATCTTTGAGGTGAACTGTCCACCACATTGCTGTTTCAGCTTTGTAAGAATACTCCTTTCATGATCGTCATTAGCACTGCGGTCAAATAGTAGTCGACGAGCAAGCTTCTTCCTGTTAATGTTTGCACAAATGAAGTTAGGATCAAATAGTGTGCAAAACCATGTCTTAAAGATAATTTTTTTAACAAGCAGATGAGAAACTTATTGACAAAAAATTAGTAGCCTCGCCTGTAAAATTCAGCAAAGAGATCTTTGTCACTGATATAGGCAAGAAGCTTAACCACCTGCAGAAACCAAAAAAAAAGTTCAGAATAAATTACAGATGAGATCGCCACAAATTTAGCATCAAATGAGGGATAAGACACCTTCTCAAGTGTTTCTTCAATTGCTTCATCACTCAATTTCTCACTCCCACCCTTCTTGAGAATATTATCACAGAAAGTTGCCAAAAGCTCTGCACTTGAACTACCAGTAACAGTTTTGTTACAGAATACCTCAAAAGCCTCTTTCAAAGCCTATGGGACATTTCAACAAAGTGAGTTTTAGGAGAAATGATTGAACAAGTTCTGATTAAAAGTTTAGGCACTACAACACAAACCTTGTGGAACAGAGTATGGTTTTGAAAACAGTCTGTCACATACGCCATATACTTATCGTGCAGCTTGATTATTTTCCTTATAAGGACCTGATGATAACAGTAGTACAAGATTTTCAACATCCATAATGATTTAAAGAATTCATAACAGTGAAAGTTGGGATATTTACCTGTTCCTGTACACCTGGAGCATTCGAGGCCTGTGGAAATGAGTGAATATCAGCATTTAGAACCAAAAGGTGAAAATTAGAAACAATAAATTATGCAGACAGCAGATTATCATCTATTATTCTATTATCAATCAATGGTTGGGAAAATCCTAGTCTGCAGTGGTTGGCACACCAAAGGCGTATCAAACTTAACAGTTAAGGGAACTTAACAAGCACAATAATAAATTATTATTTAGGTGTCATTTTTCTGGTGTATTTGCATTATCCCACTAGCTTTTAGCTGGTTTTGTAATCTTTTGGTTTATTAATAAAATATTTAACTAGAAACATAATAAATAAATAAATAAACAAACAAATGTCGTGCCAGACTGTAATGCTTAAATACTACTTCCCACCCATTCTGTCAGTTAAAAGAAAAATATTCAATCCCCTCTAAATTACTATATAGAAAGAAACTTCATGGGTATCTTTAGTGCAGAAGAAAATCGATAAATGTATCCACTATTCAACAATTATCCTTGCTATCATAGGAGGCTAATAACAAAAATAACAGTCACTTACAGCATCTTCTGCCTGTTGAACCAAGGCTGCACCCTCAGCAGTAACATGCTGCAAAAAGAAAGTATTTCAGGTTTAGGTTTTAGGGAATGAGACAAAAGACCAAATGGCTTGTAGAACAGAAAACAAAATATTCAGACCTGCTTGAATATATTGGCTACAGGATCCAAGCCTCGAGGTATTTTACAATAAAGCCTGTACATCCTAGAAAGATCCTCCACCTACAGAGTGTAAAGAAGTCCAAGTATCTAACTTATAATTTACTGGAGCTAACGGCCAGAAGATTAAGCTTTGCTAGAAAAGAAAAGGGTTGAGCAATACCTTGTCATCTCTAAGCAAGGCTCTGCATCCTGAATGCTCTTTTTCAAGTAGCCGATTGGCATATGTAACCAACAGTTCATGTTGCACTTTCTGGATAAGAAGGAACGGTTATCAATAGAATGCTCTAGGAGTTATAGAGCTGTCCTGGCAGGAACTTATCATGAATTCTTATCACACCATTCCATGTCATTCCATATATAAAAAATATGCGACCTCATGACACACGGCTTCTATTATTCTATCTAAGTGACAACTTTTATACAAACACCTCTCATTTATGTCACCCTCTTAGAGTAGAGAATAAACAATTTCACTAATCACTAACCATTCAACTCACCTCTAACAATTTCAGCTCACTGCTTGAATGCAGGTAATTAGACACTCTTTCCCTTTCCTTCTTCAAGCATTCTTCAGACTGCAATTATCATTCAAGTAAATAAAACAATTAGAACCATTTAAATTAATCAGAGTAAAATTTTAAACTTATATATAGGCAGGAAAACTTTAGCACTTGCTTTCAACATGTACTCAGGACAAGAATCTTCCACAATCCAGCTTGATGCCTTGCGTGAATAGTAAGCACCAGTATCTTGAAGCATAGCTCCTTCAAAATCATCTTCATAACGATCCATATGTCCCATGCCAATCTCAACAAAAATATCCAACACATTCTTCAATAACGCACGGTCTATCTGATCTCCCTCGCGTTCTTTATCGATCTGATATGAAGTAATCATTCCGCTTAACTTTTTGATGGAGTTTAAAAGAAAAACAGCAGTAAAGTAGAAGAATTATGACTGAAATACGAATAGGAAAGAAATTGGAGCTGTAGAAAACTTAAGTTAAGAAAGACCTCTAGTTTTACTATTAATTTAAAGAAAATAATAACAACAATAATTCCCTAATAACCTTCTAGTGCAGTATTTATAATAAAATAATCACAGAGTATTATTTATGAACAAACTTAGAAAGAAGATTGTTATCTTTTTCTAATTAGGTTACAGCCTTTATAAGATGATCTAAGTACAAATAAGGAAATAATTTCCTAGAAATCACTAACTTCCTAAGAATTAGAGACTAATATTATATCCTACTATACAAGGTAATTACAAGGACTAAGCCAAGAATTATGTCCTTAATTTTAGGGATTCTAACACTCCCCCTCAAGCTGAGTGTAGATATTTATCAAACCCAGCTTGCCAATGAGTTCCTCGAACATGTTCTTGCTCAAGCTTTTAGTTAGCATGTCTGCAACTTGTTGCCTGGTAGGTAGGTAGGTAATGCACACTTCTCCTGAGTCAATTCTTTCTTTGATGAAGTGGCGATCTATTTCCACATGTTTGGTGCGATCGTGGTGAACAGGATTATGAGCTATGCTGACAGCAGCTTGGTTGTCACAATACATCTTTATAGGTCTAGTGTATAGTACTTTTAGTTCTCCCATTAGTCGTTGCAACCAGATTCCTTCACATATGCCATGGGATAGTGCTCGATACTCTGCTTCTGCGCTGCTGCGTGCTACAACAGGCTGTTTTTTGCTTCTCCACGTCACAAGATTGCCCCACACATAGCTGCAGTAACCACTTGTAGAACGTCTGTCATTAACAGACCCAGCCCAGTCTGCATCAGTGTAAATTTCCACACTTCGGTTGGCAGTTTTCTTGAAGTGTAGGCCTTTACCAGGGGTCCCCTTTAGATACCTTAAAATTCTGTAAGCAGCTTCCAAGTGCTTCTCTCTTGGGGCATGCATGTATTGGCTGATAACACTCACACCAAAGGCTATGTCCGGACGGGTGTGAGATAGGTAGATAAGTCTTCCTACCAGTCGTTGATATCTCCCCCTATCAACTTCTTCTCCATCTTTATCAGTTCCCAATTTAAGATTAGATTCCATGGGAGTTTTGGCTGGTTTACACCCCAACATACCAACTTCAGATAATAAATCAAGAATATACTTCCTTTGGGAGATGGAAATACCTATTTTAGACCTTGCTACTTCCATTCCAAGGAAGTACTTAAGGTTTCCCAAGTCCTTAAGTTCAAATTCAGCACTAAGAAATTCTTTTAGACTTTCAATTTCACTTGAATCATCCCCAGTTAATATTATATCATCCACGTAAACAATGAGAATGCAGCATTTCCCACCTTTCGAATGCTTGTAAAACATGGTATGATCTGCTTGCCCTTGGATATAGCTCCTACTGATCATAGCCTTGGCAAATCGGCTGAACCACGCCCTTGGAGACTGCTTCAGACCATACAAGGATTTCTTCAACTTGCATACTTGGCCCTTGCTTTCTTCAAACCCGGGTGGGAAATCCATGTACACTTCCTCATTTAACTCTCCATTGAGGAATGCATTTTTTACATCCAATTGAGTCAAAGGCCAATCCATGTTGACAGCTAAGGATAGAAGAACTCGAATGGTGTTTAGCTTGGCAACCGGTGCAAACGTCTCGTTGTAGTCTAGGCCATAGGTTTGGGTGAAACCCTTAGCAACGAGCCGAGCCTTGTGTCTGTTAATACTGCCATCAGGATTGAACTTTGTGGTGAAGATCCATTTGCATCCTACTGTCTTCTTCCCACTAGGTAGATGCACGACTTCCCAAGTTTCATTTGCCTTGAGAGCCCTCATTTCTTCCATCACAGCTTTCCTCCACTCAGCTGATTCAAGAGCCTCTTCTATATTTTTTGGTGTTTCTACAGAATCAACATTAGACACAAAAGCTCTATAAGACTTAGATAAATTTCCATAGGACACAAACCGGGAAATAGGGTGTTGAGTGCAGCTTCTTGTGCCCTTTCTAACAGCAATTGGAAGGTAGATGGATGGCGATAGAGGTGAGACTTCTGATTCGGAACAGTCCTCGGTTGGGGATGAATTTGGCACTGCTGTCTCAGTTTCAGGTGGATGCTTTCTTCGAGAATAAACCAGCAGTTCTGATTCTGGAGCCTGTTCTTGCTGTTTTTCTGGATTAGGTGGTTGCTGCTCATTTATCGAGCTTTTTTTTTGCTGCACAGGAGAACAAATGTCTAAATCTGGAATAATAACATCCTGATTTGTGGGCTTGGTAATGGTGGTAGGATCAGGAGGCATAGGATCGGTTGGTATCATAAGGAGTGTGTTAAGAGTCTCATCTTCATTGAGAATCTCCCCCTGAAGATGAGCTGCAGTAAAGTAAGATTCATGTTCAAAAAAAGTGACATCCCGAGAGATAAATATTCGGCGGAAGGTAGGCGAATAACACTTATACCCTTTTTGTGTTGGAGAATAGCCAATGAAAGCACAAGTGTGGGCTCGAGGATCAAGTTTGGACTGATTTGGTTGGTGATTGTGGACAAAAGCTTTGCAACCGAAGATTTTGGCTGGAAGGTTGGGAACATGAAATAATGGAAAAGCCTTTTGAAGGATAGTTATAGGTGACTGGAAATTTAGGACCTTTGATGGTAGTCGGTTTATGAGATAACAAGCTGTGAGGATAGCTTCTCCCCATAGGTATTTTGGAACTCCCATGGTGAACATTAGTGCTCGAGCTATAGCAAGGAGATGACGATTTTTTCTCTCGGAGATCCCATTTTGTTGAGGGGTGTCAGGACAAGAACTTTGGTGTATGATGCCTTGTTCAGCTAGGTAAGGACTTAGGACAGAATTAAAGTATTCTCTCCCATTGTCAGTTCGGAGAGTATGAATGGTTGAGTTAAATTGGGTTCGAATCATTGAATGGAAGTTTTGGAAAACTTTAGGTGTTTCTGATTTTTCTTTGAGAAGGTAGACCCAACAGACCCTAGTGTGGTCATCAATGAAAGTTATAAACCACCTAGCTCCTGTAATGTTTTTCACTCGGCTGGCTCCCCATAAGTCACTATGAATTAAAGAGAATGGTCGAGACTGGTTATAGGATTTTACTGGGTATGGTACTCAGGTGTGTTTGGATAATTGACAGATTTCACACTTCAAGGAATCAATATTTTTATTTCTAAATAACAGTGGAAGGTGTTTTTTTAAGTACAAGAAGTTTGGATGTCCTAGTCTACGGTGCCATAACATGATTGTGGCTTCCTTGGAAGTAGATAGAGCCAGCCCTTCTTGTCCACTGTCTTTATTCCAAACATAAAGACCATCATCAACTTTAGCAGTGCCAATCATCCTCCCCGATTTCTGTTCCTGTACCACACAACCATTTGCAGAAAATTCAGCAAGAACACTTTCATCCTTAGTTAGTTTACTGATTGAAAGTAAATTGCAGGACAAGTTTGGAACATGTAACACTTCATCAAGAGAAAAATTCTTTGTTAATTGAATTTTCCCAATACCAGCTACAGGTGAGTAAGAACCATCAGCAATACGGATTCGGGACTGATTATGACATGGTGTGTAGGTGTGAAACAAGGTGGAGTTACCTGTCATGTGATCAGAGGCACCCGAATCGAGTATCCAAGAGGATTGGTTGTTAGCTTCAAAAATACTGTTGAGAGCAATACCTTGAGTGGCTAAGGATCCATGAGCAGTGGTAGTGCCTAGTATCTTATGAAGAGCCTCAAGTTGATTTTTGGTTAGGCGAACATCAAGGACTTCATCTACAGCAGTGGAGGTGTTAGAGGACACTAGTGCAGCCTTATTTTCCTTCGAATTTTTTCCAGGATAACCATGTAGTTTGAAGCATTTTTCCTTTGTATGTCCTACACGGTTGCAGTGGCTGCACCATGGCCTGGTCGAGCCTGAATCATTCCCAGCACGGTGCCTTTGTGATTGAGGGCCTCTGGAGATAAGAGCTGAGTTTTCAATGGGACGGTAACCATCAGTTGTCACAGGTTTAGGTTCCTTTAAATCTCCCATCATGACAAGTCGGCGCTTCTCTTCTCTTCTAACTTCTGCAAATGCTTCACCAATGGTTGGCAGGGAGGTTCTGCCCAGAATTCTACCACGTACCTCATCAAGCTCTCGGTTCAGCCCTGCCAGAAACTCATAGAGACGTTCTTTGTTGAGATGAGTCATAAACTTGGTATGTTCCTCGCCTTCTCCCCAGTCTGCCTCATAGTACATGTCCAATTCCTGCCACAAAATTTTCAGATTATTGTAATACTGAGTTACTTCAAGTGTTCCTTGTCGGATATCCTTCAACTTGAGTTTGATCTCAAATACTTGGGAGGCATTTCCAAGATCTGAGTAGTTTTCTTTGATAGCATCCCACATATCTTTTGCAGTTTTGAAGAAGAGGTAGGTGCGACTAATATGGCCTTCCATTGAATTAATTAACCAAGCCATTACGATCGAGTTGTTGAGTTCCCACGTTCCATAAGTTGGATCTGTTGTGGCTGGTCGTGGAATATCTCCATTGATATATCCTAGTTTTCCACGACCACGGATCACCATAATGACCGATTGGGACCACTGTAGGAAATTTTTTCCATCTAGCCAATGGTTGGTGATTATAAGGGAGGAATTAAGATCCCCTTGAGAAGTTCCTTGATTGCTGTTTGGAATCATTTGTGAGGTTTCAGTCTCAGACAAAGTTTCAACAGTGTCAACCATAGGAAGGAATAAAATAGAAGGAAAGAGAGATTAAGAGAAGGGATGTTTGGGACGAGAGATTAGAGATGACAGGATCAAAAATCCTAAAGCTCTGATACCATGAACAAACTTAGAAAGAAGATTGTTATCTTTTTCTAATTAGGTTACAACCTTTATAAGATGATCTAAGTACAAATAAGGAAATAATTTCCTAGAAATCACTAACTTCCTAAGAATTAGAGACTAATATTATATCCTACTATACAAGGTAATTACAAGGACTAAGCCAAGAATTATGTCCTTAATTTTAGGGATTCTAACAATTTATTTCCTACAAAAAGTCTTACCAAGAGTCCTATCCTAATCACAAAATTATTTAAAAGAACCCAAGAGATGAGACTGAAAAAAACTAACAGAAAAACAATTGATAATAATAAACCGATCCTAAAGAAAAAAACTTCAATTAAAATAATCTTGAATGCTACTGCATCGCTTCTTATTTGAAATGTGACCTAAATCAACTAAGAGGCAACAATGTCAACTTACAAGGGCAATTACAGCATCTTTGACTTTGGCATGCACTTCCTGGTACACCTGAAATTGATAAAACAAATTGTAGATAATTATTTACAAGTAAATTCAAAGTGCTGTGCAGCACAGCTCTCAAAACCCAGCCCATTACATCATAATCAGCAGTGGATAGAGGTTACTAGAAGAACAAATCACAAACCAGGTCACGGAAGCAGGTCAGACCAACTTCATTAAGTGCAGGGAGTGATCTCCGGGCAATGAAGTAGCGATCAAGGTAATGGAAGAAGCGTGATAACCACCTAACCATTACTTTATGGTTTCCCCATCTTTTAACAAGCTCCCTCAGCATGAACTCATCATGCTTCTCTCTTAAAGACGGCAATACCTAATTCCAAGAAACAAGAGGAAATTTGAGACAAAAAGCACATTCATCAACAAAAAGATTAAACAGATGCATATTCATGGGTTTCTTTCTCAGAAGAGTATTGAAAGAAAAAATTTGCAAAACCTCCAAAATAAACCAAGTTTTATACATAAGACCAATCTATCTACATCAGACCAATAATCAGTCAGCAACCAAATCATGTCTGATATATCACCAACTTCCTTACCGTTGAAGTAATATATTCTTCAAATGCCCCTCGGTACTTATCATAGAGCTGCTGAGAGTAATCAAAAGGCGGCTTTTGAGTACACATGTTGTATATAGTCCTGCAATAGTTCCAATAAAGAAATGGCAATGAGGATTTTTTAAAAAAGAAGTATCAGGTAATTGAAAATATTAACTAAACAGCTCAAAGCAAACAACAAAACTGAAGATAAGTAAAGAGGGATACGTGTAAAGCATCATATATTCTTCTGAGGTAAACTGAGGCTCCGGCAGTCCTTCCAATATCCTCCTCAGCTTTTTGATCCCCTTATCCATATAATCCCATCCCTGATCTAATTCAATAGTCTTGCGCTCCATTGGTGTAAAATAAGAGCTAAGATATCTACAAACTAAAATCTGATTAAAAGCACATCACAAAACAACATTAAAAACACCTGGAAAATCAATCAATCAAACCACAACAATCAACAAAACCCTAGCATGAACATTGACAAATGAGAATTCAACAACTAATCGAGTTCCACACAAATAAAAAACGATTTAACAACCGATTCAGGTCAAACGTTTAAGAAACAAAAAATTTAACAACAAAACCAAAGGAAATCATAACCTCTAAACAATGCCAGATACTGAGATGGTAACACACGAATATGGAACATAGTAAAAAAAGTCGATAAAAATATATGTTAAACAAAAGGAAATAGAGAAGAAAACCCTAGAACTAATATGATTTCAATAATACAACTGCAAAACTAATATTACTTACAAACAAAGAAGCAGAGATGGATGGAGTTGTGGAATCCTGGCGTAATCGTTTGCAGAAGATTAGAATCGGAGGTGAAGTAATAATGGGTTAAAATAGAAACACAGACGGAATTTGGAGCTTGTAAAAGTAGTGGTGTTTATGGCTGCTTTAAATAGCGGGGGATTTTTAGTATTTTACAACGAAAAGAAGAGAGGTTAGATTAGACTAGGATTCGTACTCGTACCAAGTTTGGATTCATTTATTTTGTTTCTTTACTACCTTATTAAATGCATCTTTTCTATAATAAACTCTATCGATGGGTTAAATAATATCATAATTTTATTTTAATGATTTGGTATCTTATCTTATTAAAATAAGGGATAGTTTAATTGTTTCTCTAAAAACATACAGTAGTTATTTATTTTTTGCAAAAAAAAAATTACAAACTTAATTGTTTTTTTTTGAAAATTCAAGAATTTATAATATCTCTAAGTCTTTTTTTATTTTATTTTACTTTAACAAATTGGTTTTTGGCTTTATTTTTTATTTAAACAAAGAATTTGTGGTCGAGTTCATTTATTATATCAAATTAAATCAGTAAACGAATTCACTCGTGATATCAAATTTAATCAAACTTTTAGAGTGGAACTTCATTGCGGACACGCTTTGTGATATTGGGCTGCCAAGGAAGATTCGAGAGCTTATTATGCGGTGTATGTCCTCTGTTTCGACACGTATTTTGTGGAATGGGGCGCAGACGGAGCAGTTCCGACCAACTAGGGGAATCAGGCAAGGGGGTCCTCTATCGCCGTACCTCTTTGTTTTGTGCATGGAGCGTCTTGGTCATCTTATTGAGCAAAAGATCTCACAGGGGGTATGGAAGGGGTTTTGGTTATCGCAACAAAGCCCAATTATCTCTCACCTCATGTTTGCCGATGATATGGTCTTATTCGCGGAAGCTTCGATGGAGCAGATTGGGGTCCTGCATGCAGTTTTAGGCGAGTTTTGCAGCGCTTCTGGGATGAAAGTTAGTGTGGCAAAGACGAATGTTTTCTTTTCCAAGAATGTTCCGAGCTCACTTCGTAGTTCGATTTGCAGGGTGTGTGGTTTTCTGGAAGTTCAGGATTTGGGAAAATATTTAGGGGTGCCAATGTTACATCGAAGGGTTACAAATGAGACTTACGGCTTTTTGATTGAGAAGGTTAGGGACCGATTAAATGGGTGGAAGGCAAAATACCTTTCGTTTGTTGGGCGTATTGTTCTAGCAAAGTCAGTGCTCTCGGCGATTCCGTCTTATTGCATGCAGACGACTAAAATACCTAAAGGGGTATGCGATAAAATTGAGGGAATTATACGTGCTTTTATTTGGGGTAATTCGACGTTGAAAAGGACGATACATCTTGTTAAATGGGAAGAGGTAGCTTCACCTATTGAAATTGGTGGCCTTGGATTTAAATGGTTGGACCGACAAAATGATGCGTTCCTTATGAAGGTGGCTTATAATATGGTGGCGAAACCGGACCAGCTTTGGGTTCGTTTTTTGAGGGCGAAATATAAATATATCGAACGCATTCCGATCAATATTTTAAGGAGTAATTGCTCGGTTCTTTGGAGAGGAATATGTGCGGTTTGGGATGTTGTTCGGGAGGGAATTGTTTGGAATATTAAGGATGGCGCGACGGTGGATTTTTGGAAGGATAATTGGTTGGCGGATATTGGCCCGCTTCATTTTCATCGCACGCGTCAAACAATGGATTTGGAGCCCACACTAGTCAGGGATATGGTGGACGGTGAGGGGCATTGGGCGTGGGAGCCTATTTGTGAAGCATTACCTATGCATGTAATTGAACATATTGCTGCGGTTCGGCCTCCATCAGCTGCGTATAGCCCTGATTGGCCGGGGTGGAAATGGAGCAATACTCGACAATTTACCGTCAAGTCAGCCTACGAGGTGCGGACACCGGTTACGGGTGAGGCGGAGGATGGTGTATGGAAGGCGATACGTGCGTTCAAAGGGTTACCGCGTATTAAGGCGTTTCTTTGGCTCTTAGGGAAGGGCCGTATCCTCACAAATGATGAACGGACTCGTCGACATCTCTCGGATTCGGCTGCGTGTGGGATTTGTGGGGCGGTTTGCGAGGACATTGATCACGTCCTTCGCCATTGTCCTACGGCCGTTGCTACGTGGGTAAGCTTGATCAAACCAAGTTGTTTGAGGAACTTTATGAAGCTGCCGTTAAGGGTGTGGTTGCTGCAAAACTTGTCACCAAACGCTGGGTTCGCGAGGGATGGCACCGACTGGGGTGTGATGTTTGGGAGTGTCCTTTGGACGTTGTGGCGCACCCGTAATGAACGATTATTTGGGGCTGATAGGGAGTTTGACGCAGGCGTTATGAACGCAGCAGATGCTTGGCTGCTGGCGCACACATGTGCAACAGTTTTGCACGAAATATTCAGGCATCGTTGATGTGGCACAGCAGGCGAGGGGCGTGTGTGGTGCCCACCGCAAAGGGGTTTTGTGAAGTTAAATGTAGATGGCGCGAGAAATGTTTCGGATGGAGTGGCATCGTGTGGAGGGGTTATTCGTGATCCTCACGGTAATTGGATTACGAGCTTTACAAAATTCATAGGTAAGTGCTCGGTGTTTGACGCTGAACTTTGGGCAGTGTTTGAGGGCCTCAAGTGTGCGATGTGGGTTGATGGGGCGAGTATCGTGGTGGAGACGGATAATTTGGATGTGTTTCATACGTTATCTGGCCTATCGCATAGCTCGCGGTCTTCTTCGTTGATTGATTCTATTCGGAGCCTTGTGTTGCTTCATGGAAAGGTGGAGTTTCGTCATGTTTGTCGGGATGCTAATGGCGTGGCGGACGCGATGGCAAAGTTAGCGGATAAGTCAAGCTTTGAGGCTTATGTTTTCAATAATGCTCCGTTTGAGGTGCTTGAATTATTCAGGGACGATTGTCCCTAATGTGTTTCGATTCTTTATCATGTTTGTTCGGATTGCACATGGGTACTCTTTTTCCTCGTTAGGTTAGGAGGGTTTTTAACGAGGCCTATGTCGATCCTCTCATTATTTATCAAGAAAAAAATTAATCAAACTTTTAATAAACAATATATAAATTACGATCATTTGAAATTCAGGTGTAGTACAGCGTCATTATTTTGGTTACATGACTTCCAAGTTAGATTTTTTTTATTTTAAAATATCACCTCAATAAATTTAAAGGAAAACTACACCGGTGGTCCCCTAACTATCACCGTTTTTCTGTTTTGGTCTCCAAATTATGTTTTTCAGCAAAGCTGACATGGCATTTTTAAATTTTTTTTTGATCATTTCTCTCTCCTCTTATATTATTTTTATTTAATTTTATTCACTCAATCATGTCGTGACACGTGTCACTACCCTATTACTTGGAAGAAAAAACCCCAAAGTCCTTAAAAATGCATTTAGTGTCGCTGGGATTGGAACCCAGGACCACCAGCACAAAAGGCATGCACGTGAACCAACTATGCTAAGCTAGTTACTTGATACAAGTCTACTAACATTTATATTTAAGCTATACAAATTAATCTAAAGAAGAAGAGATCGAGAGGAAGAAGATGGCTGTTAGAGAAAAAGTTCAGCTTCAGTTAGGCCGTGTTGAAGAGGAAACTAAACGCTTGGTCGTGATTCATGAGGTATGTTTCAAACAAATTTTTCTTTTTTTATTTTTGTTTTTCATGGCTACGCTAAATTTTTTTTCTTGATTTTGACCTGGAAAGATGAAATTTTTAATGTTTAAAGCTTTTGATTTTGGGTCAATTTCTACAAAAATACTGAGTTTAGAAGGTCACATGGTGAAGAAAATTCATGTTCTGGACATGGATTTGAAATTCTGAAACGGGGTTTTCGGGTTTAGCCTTTATAATACATTTTTGTTGGAGATCAAAAGTATTTTATCTGTCAGATTTGCAGTCAAGATTTCAATATAAATTAAGAATTTGTCAGTTAATTTTTTAGCTTTACATCTTTTGCAAAAAAAAAAACCCGTTTAAGTTAATAGATCAAGGATTTCTTTAAATGGTTTACTATTTTAGAGCATAAAAGAGGTTTTTACTTTTGGATTTTATAGTTTCATACCTAGAGAGCTGGTCATAAATTCCACATGATAATTTTATTATTATTGTTTCTCATTTTAAATATAAACATGTGAATCTACAGGAGCTTGAAGTACTTGCAGATCCTATGAGGAAGGAAGTTGCTCAGGTCAGGAAGAAGATTGATGCAGTTCTGTTTTTAAGGGTTTTTTTGGGTTAATTTGTATAGCTTAAATATAAATGTTAGTAGATTCAAATCAAGTAACCAGCCTAGCATAGTTGGTTCACACGCATGCCGTTTGCGTTGGTGGTCCTGGGTTTGAATCCTAGCGATGCCAAATGCTTTTTTAAGGATTTTGGGGATTTTTTTTCTCAAGTAATAGGGGTAGTGACACGTGTCATGACATGATTGGGTGAATAAAATTAAATAAAAATGATATAAGAGGGGAGAGAAATGATTAAAAAAATATTTAAAAATGCCACATCAGCAAAATCGTTATCTATTTAACGTCGGGGATCAAAACAGGAGAACTATGTAACAGAAGGGACGAGTTTGCCGAAAAACATAATTTGAGGACCAAAACAGAAGAATGATGATAGTTAAGGGACCACCGGTGTAATTTTTCCTAAATTTAACTAAGAAATTTTAATAGTGTAAACTATCGAATTTATATTTTTAAATCTGTAAAATAAATGATGTAAATACTGAAAATAAAAACAGGAAAAATAAATTCAAAATAAATAAAAAGTACGACGACTTATAATATATTTTTGACTTATTTTTTACATCAATAATTTTCATTTATATTTTAATTATTTTTCAATTTTACGTTTGAAATTATCGAAATCCAAACTCATTAGTCATTAATGCAATTAATTCAAGCAGAAGTTGACTCAAACTCATATCCAACTTATGGGTGAATTTGTAATACATCAACTTAATTTAAGGTTAAAAATAATACAATCAAATTATAAGAACTATCGATATACTGAAAAAGAATAATTCGATTGAAGGCTCGGTCCCCCGACATCGTCTAACTCTATGCCAACGGCTGCGGTAATACATAGGATGCAAAGCATTATTCAGAATGGTCACATGAGTGTTTACATAATATAAATTTTTATCCTCTAAATATTGTTTAATAATATGTAATCTAAGGATTAGAGGGGTCATGGCTCCCAAATTTTTCACAGATTTTGACCTCTAGAATTAAAAATAACAATTGTCCCTTCAAAAATTTTAAAAATTTATATTAGATTCTAGAAGTTTGAATATTTTTAATTAAATTACCTCTCATAATTTTTAAATTCTCTTATGAAATTTTCAAAAAATATTAAAAAATTTAGTTTAAGCCTCTCAAATTTTTAAAAGTTTAAGTTGCTCCCAACTCTTATCCCGAGGTTACTCCACCGGGGAAAATTGATATGTTAAGCCTTACTAATGTGACCTTATTGAAAAAATTAAAAAATCAATGATTAAAAGATAACTTTTCCATAATTTAGTAGTCATTCATGCATTTTAACCTTAAAATCAAGGCTTAACTAAAAAATATTTCAAACTTTGGTTTTTTTTTAATAGGTGCCTGTAGTATTTTTTGACTGAAATATGTGTCTAACGTTTCATTTTGATTTGTTTTAAAGTCAATATGTCAACAAAATCAATCACCCAATTATAGTTTTACACGTGGTTTTTGTTGTTTAGTTTTTATTTTTATTTTCAAAAAACAAACTAAAAAATAAATTTAAAAATCCCAAAATTTCCAAAAATCACAAAATATCTCAAATCCCTAAAATCTCAAAATTGACGCCATTAGCGCTACTGATAGTCTCGCTAGATCTCCGCTAACATCGTCGTTAGAGGTCGCTGCTCATTTCTCCCAATCACTCATAGTCATTAACCGACAGAAGGCATGTCAATCGTACGATGAACTAAGAATGCTAAAGGCTCCAATCGTTTTACGTTCGATTGACACACCACTTGTTGGTTACCGAAGATGAGTGGTTAGGAGAAATGGCATGGTATCTTGAGGCAACGGTGGTGGGGTCCAACGAGGCTATCGACGACAGTAATAATATCAATTTTAAAATTTTGAGGTTTGAGTTTTAGGGGATTTGAATTTTTTAGAGATTTTGGGAAGTTTAAGATTTTTTTAATTTTTTTTTAATTTTTTTGGAAAAAAAGATTTAAAGAATTAAAATAAAAGATAAGTGTTTCGTGTAATAATAGTTTTAGTTCGTAAAGTTTTTTTATTCTCTATTTTTTTAATTTAAAATAATTTAATAAATTTAACCATTTATATTTTAAAAAATACATCAATTTATTTATTTTTATTATAAAACGAATTTTTTAAGTTATCCGCAAATCTATGTATTTTCATTAAAAAGTAGAATGTTTGCAATAACTTTTGTAGCATTAACTTTTTATTATAAAACAGACTTACAAAGAATTTAAAAAATATGTTTTATAATAAAAAAAATTATAATAACTTTTGTAGCATTAACTTTTTTTAAAATTTAAAATAATTTAATAAATTTAATTATTTATATTTAAAAAATATATTAATTTATTATTTTACTATAAAACGGATTTCTTAATTTCTTAGTAAGTTTTATGTATTTTTATTAAAAAACAATTTTTTACAATAACTTTTGTAACATTAACATTTTTATTATAAAACAGACTTACAAAAAATTTCTTTTAACTTCTTTGGTGTTGTATACCCTCACCCTCCTTCCTATATGGTTAAGTATATTTTCGTTGTCTTACGAGCTACCGACAATGGCGAATGCACGTTGCATTTTTCAATTGCCTTTCTAACAAATCTTAATTAAGTAATTAGTATGCACATTAAATTTTTCTTACGTTTTTGACTTGGAGTTATTTTTGGACAGACCATACCATTTGCTTTTAATTAATTAAGTTATTTTTTATATTTTGAGACGGAATGGTATTTTTCTAAAAATATTATTATTATTTTATAGAAAAAAAAGAGTAGATATTTTTTATTTAATTTGAAAATTAATTAGGTGAATAAGGGTGGTGGATAGTTTTAATTTTAATAAAAGAATTATAAGTAGTATTTTAATTAAAATTTAAAGGAGTAGTTTTAGATAGAAAAAAAATCTGAAAACTAAGATTAATTATTTTTTTAATCGCCAAAAAAAGAATAAAGGAAGATTTCAACTCAAATAATTGCATGTATTCATAGTAATAAATTTTAAAACAATGTATTTGAGAACTTAAATAATTGCATTAATGAAACGAAGAAAAACCAGTGAAATAAGATTATCTAATTAATTTTGTAGGAAGTCATGATAATTAATGTTTATAATGACAAAATCAAACCGAAAAAAGAAATTATAATGTGAAAATGTACAACTTACAAACATGTAATCAAAATTAGGAGGAACGTTTGCACTCTATTCACTGAGTTGCCGATACGCGGAAGTGAGTTTGATCCCGAGCCAACAAGTTGAAGACCATGAAGTATCCAACTACAAACTGGTATTGCCAAGCAAGCGCCTAGAAGTGGCATCCTTACTCAAGTCGAGGTTAGAGAAGAGCCAATTCGCCAATGTCTTCTTATTGCTCATCACCATGCTCGGTACTTCCATGGTCATTGGCCACAGTGTTCTCATTCCTTCCATCTCTGGTAATTACTCACTCATCGCTTCATTAATCAATCAATCTTTTTTCTTCGTTTTATATTAAATTAATGTTTCATGGTAATATTCATGTGTTTCATCTAAGCTTCGCCATTGTTGATCTTTTGGTTGTATTGGATATGTTTAAAGAATCTTATTCTCAATGCTTATTTCAGGGGGAGAAGCACTATCTGCTGATGTTGGCCATTTCTCGGTTAGATCCATTCAAGTAAGCATGTGCTCCCTGGTGCACCCGGCTTTGATTTTGGCATATTCGAGACAATCCGCTTACCTTCTCCACAATCCAGAGCAGTTTCTGATGCATTTTTTAAAGCTGTCCCAGGTCTATGAACATGAAATTGTCTTTTTTTCACTGTTAATTATATAAAAGTGGTCTCTTATGATTCTCTTATTTGCAGATTGTATGTTTTGGCCAATATTTATAGTGGCTGCAGTTATAGCAAGCCAGGCAATGATTTCAGGGACATTCTCAATTGTTCATCAATCACTCTCCCTAGGTTGTTTCTCTCAGCGTCAAAATTGTCCACACATCTGCAAATCACGAAGGACAGGTTTATATCCCCGAAGTCATTTACTTTTTTATGTTTGCTTGTGTTGTTGTCACCTTTGGTTTCAAGACCACAGTGAAACTCGCCAATGCATATGTTAAATAATTCAATTCTTTCTTTTGAAGTCTAATCTCTTTTTGACCCACGATGTTAAATTCATTTCCTTTGTTTGTTTGCAATATTATTACAGAAATTACAATCGTGTTTGTAATGACACTCACATTATTGTTGTTGGTTCTCATCATGATCATAATATGGGAAACCAACTTATTTTTCGTAATCCTCTATGTTGTTCCCATTGAGTTTGTGGAGCTACTTTATCTGAGTGCATTACTTACGGAGGTTACTTGTCATTGGTATTTTCAGCATTTCTGATGACTGTGATATATGTCTGGAATAATGTTTACAGAAGAAAGTACTATTACGAGCTCGACCACAAGATTTCTTCGAAGAGATTGAAGAAAATATTGACCGACAGAAAAATGGTACTTTCTGGGCTTAAAATTTTCTACTCAAAGCTAGTTCGAGGTATCTCGCCCATATTCGAGCATTATGTTTCGAACGTATTGGCCTTGCATTCTATCATATTCTTTGTTTCCAAGAAATTGCTTCACATAAACAAGGTTCTGGCAGAAGAAAGATATTTTTTTCGAAGAGTCGAGCCCAAAGAGCTTTTTGCCTTTCAATATGCGATTTGATACGAATATAAAGATGTACATGAAGAAGCTTTTGAGGAGACATTGATTACTAGGCTGAAAGAGTTTATTCAAGAAAAAACTGAACTGCAAATGCAATTGGTATTTGCCACTGCCAACACAAATATAGCCGAAATGGGAAGTGATTTTGACGGGAAAATTACCAAAAGTAATAGCAAGATTGTGAATGCAAAGAAAATGGATGTCGAGCAGCTTCAACAGATTATGCAACAAAAAATATAACAAGTGGAGCAAGCATGGGAAGAATCAAGAATCGTTCACATATTTGGCCAGAGTGAGGTGATTGCAAACAAAGAAGAGAAGATTTTGATAGATTATGTTTATAATTTGTTGAAGAAAATTTTAAGACAAACTGAGAACGTTTATGATATTCCTTATAAGCACATAATTAAAGTTGGCATGACCTATCAAGTTTAAACATACAAATACACTTGTGAGAAATATCTAACGTCTTATCTCTATACATTTGACTCTAAACTTTACTTATTACAAGTTATAGACGGTGGAACTAAATATTTTCAAAAAGTTGGTTTGTAGCCAAGACTATTGGTTTTAGTTATTATTATATTATTTTTAAGTTTTAACGCAAGCAAATAGTTTATTAAAAAAAATTGAACTGGTACAATTAGTATATTGTCAATTGGTATCAGAGCGGTGGTGCCTATAAGACATATTTTTTTAAGGAGATAGTAATAATCACGTGACATATGGTATCAGAGCGACCATTTGACTGTCTGATTTTACGTCAAATGCCCATGAGTGGGTGGGCAGGGTGAACAACAATTAAAATGGCTTATTACGAGCGTGGTTGACTCATAACGAGGGCGTCACAAGGTAGAATGAGGGAGAATGACACGCTCCGGAAGAGGTAGAGACATCAATCTCACATCGAAAAGAAAAAAATGAGATCTTGAGATATATAAACGATGACGCTGCACATCCTATCACACATGTCTTTTAGGAAGAGGCTAATGACCCCATAACAAGTGGTATTATAGTGACCCTTTGACTACCCAATTTTAAAATTTTCAATTTTTTTCTTCCGAAGTTTCTAAAGAAAGAGTTATACTACTTGATTTTATGTATAAAAACTACAAATAAAGTATATAATGTGATAATATCTTCTACATAATATAATAATTTTTTTTTGAATAAAATAATATAATAATTCTTAATATTTTAGTAAGATAATATCAAAGTTCCAGAATATCATGAGCTCCGACAATCTCGGAAACCCTACTTTTCCCCCTACCCTTGTCGCTGGCGCCGCCAGCCCTGGGAACCCCCGGAAACACCGCCGCTTGGACGATGATCCACCGGACGGAGGCGGTAAATCGCAACCATCCCTGCCATCCTACAAAGATTCTCTTCTGAATTCTAATCCTGCAAATCTGCCTGGCCAAGAAGATTTCTTCGAGGAAGACGATATTGATATCATGGAGGGTGACGTGGTCCGATCAAGTGAAGATGGTATCCCGGCCATTGATTTTTCCGATCGGATTCAAACCTTGGCGGAACGTAGTCTTGATCAAACATTGATAGTGAAGTTACTCGGTCGCCGCATTGGATACAACACGTTGCATTCAAAAATATATGAGTTATGGAAGCCACAACAGGCGATTCGATTAATGGATATCGAGAATGACTATTTCTTGGTATCGTTTCGTCTCAAATCGGACTACCTTAAGGCACTCACTGAGGGACCTTGGACGATATTTGGCCATTATCTTACAGTGCAACAATGGACGCCGGAATTCACGACTTCAACCCCATATCCGACGCAAGTGGCTACATGGATTCGCCTACTGGGTCTCCCGGTTTTACTCTACAAGAAGAGCTTGATTGAAGAGATTGGTGAGTGTATCGGTCCGGTACTCAAGTTGGATTATCAAACGGAGATGGGCCGTCGGGGTCGCTTTGCGCGAATGGCCGTTACGATCGATCTCTCTAAGCCGCTTACATCAAAGATCATTGTTAATGGCAACATTCAACTTATTGAATATGAATCTCTCCCTATTATTTGCTTCAAATGTGGTTTGTATGGTCATGGACAGGAGATTTGTTCGAAAGCAAAATCGGATGCACAAACTACCTCGGACTCACAGGCTGCTGCAACTGATATTCCCGCCTCTGATGTCCCGATCGCACCTGCTGCAGCCGGTGTAGCCAGCGGTGAAGATTCTTCCTTTGGCCCGTGGATGGTAGCGGAGCGTCGGCCAAGACGCAATAACGCAAAGCCAAAACCTGCCCAACCCGCCTCTGCCGCTGCACCCATAGGCTCACGTTTCAGCCCCCTATATGTTGATACGCCCAGCGAACCCATCAGCTCTCCGTCCGCAAACCCCACTGTTGCACCTGTGCCACAACGCCCACAACGTAAGCAAGGCCATCCCCCGTCCCTTAAAACGCGAAGCAAAGGCAAACCCCCCATGGCTGCTCAAGGCATCAAGATTGGTCCCGCAAGGAAGCCTTTGACAGTGAATCTTGCTGACTTCCCAATGTTAACAAAATTTTCAGCCAATTCCCCCAACATGCCTTCAAGCTCGAGCTCTAGGCTTGATAAGACAAATCACGCTGCGACGGTTATGTCAGAAAATGCCGATCCAAATGTGATGCAACTTGATCCGACTTGCAACACTCAAGTGCAACCAAGTGATGTAGTTCCGCGTGAAAAACCCCCTGATCAGCAGCAGGTCTCTGGCAATCCTTTAACTAGTACGCAGGCTCATCCTTCTGCTGTGAGTGACCCGCAAGCGCTACCTAGTATGGATGTTGTTGGCTCGACAAAGGATCGACCGACAATAATGATTGAGTGATGTTTGCTCCTATTCCCTCATCTTTTTTATATTTTTATGGATTTAAAAATTTTCTCTTGGAATGTGCAAGGTTGCGCAGACAGAAAGTTTATTCAGGCGGCAAAGCAATTCTTGTGAGATAATAAGCCTGATGTTGTGGTGTTTATGGAACCTCGAATTAGTGGTCATCGTGCTGAATCAGTCATTGCAGCCCTGGGCTTCCCACATTCTCATCGAGTGGAGGCTGCTGGGTTTTCTGGGGGAATTTGGGTGGCATGGTATGATCGTGTCTCCATTTCTATTCTCAGCATTCATTTTCAGTTTATGCACTTTCGGATTACTCATCGGGATAGCCATTCTACTCTCCTTGCCACCGCCGTGTATGCTTCTCCTTCAGCGTCGGGAAGGAAAGCCTTATGGAACCATCTCCATAATCTTGCGGCTTCTATCCGTGGCCCCTGGATTATTTTTGGAGACTTCAATGCTACTCTTTCATGGGATGATCGTAAAGGTTGCTCTGTCTCTGCTCGGCCAAGCAAGGATTTTCTTCGTCTCATGCTTGATCACTGTTTGCGCGACATGGGGTATAGCGGTCCTGATTATACGTGGTCTAGAGGCCTTGCGTCCGTTCGTCTGGATCGTTTTATTTGTAATGTCTATTTTGATGAGTCCTACCCGGAAGCTTCAGTGCAGCACCTGCTCCGGATGCGCTCTGATCATAGGCCCATTTTCTTGTAGATTGGAACGGCACATCACAGGTTACCTTCTAAATCTTTCCGTTATTTTTCTGGTTGGAATTCTCATGAGGATTTCTCGCGGATGATGTTAGATAATTGGGTACCGGCTCCCTCCTTATCTGAGACTATCCGAAATTTCACCTCTGCTGCTGATACATGGAATAAACTAATCTTCGGTTATGTGGGCACTAAAAAACGTATGCTTATGGGACGGCTTCGGGGAATTCAGAAGGCCTTGAGTAGTCGTTCCTCCCGGTTTCTAAAAAACCTGGAAAGTGATTTACTTGTTCAATTGGAACATCTCTTGGATGAGGAAGAGCTTCTTTGGAGACAAAAATCACGCTCCGACTGGATCTCTATGGGTGATCGGAACACCCGTTATTTCCATCGGCGGGCAATAGCGAGATGTCAGCGCAGCTGTATAAAAACTCTTCAACTATCGGACGGTACCTGGTGTGATGATGATACTCAATTAAAAGAGGAAGCCGTTCAATTTTTCAGTACTTTGTTCACGGATGGGGCGACGGCATCAGGAACTTTTCCCCTCTCGGGTTGCTTTCCGCCCGTTGAGAGTACGACTTTGGAAGCCCTTGAGTCGATTCCATCATCGGCGGAAATCCATGCTGCTCTTATGGATATGGCGCCACTGAAGTCCCCTGGGTGGGATGGACTTCATGCGGAATTTTACCAGAAGCAGTGGCCAACGGTGGGTCCCTCAATTATTTCCATGATCCAAAGCATTTTCCGAGGTAATTATATGGACATGGACCTTAATCGTACTATTATAGTCCTTATTCCTAAATGTACTCATCCTTCGACCTTTGCGGACTTTCGTCCCATAAGCCTTTGTACAGTCATCTACAAGCTCTTATCGAAGATTATTGTTCGTCGACTCAAGCCCATTTTTCCCCAAATCATTGGGCAGAATCAAACTAGCTTCGTCTCAGGAAGACACATTACGGAGAATATAATTATTAATCAGGAAGTCATTCACTCTATGAGACTAGCAAAAAATAGATCGTGCTGGATGGCGATCAAAGTTGATCTGACTAAAGCTTTTGACCGTGTTAAATGGGACTTTATATCAGATTCTCTTTTGGATGCGGGTTTTCCTCCTCTTATCCGAAGAATAATCATGAGCTCAATTACTTCAGCTAGTTTCCAGATACAGTGGAATGGGACCTTATCTCGGCCTTTTTATCCGGAGCGCGGCATCCGTCAAGGCGATCCTCTCTCGCCCTATATCTTTGTGCTAGTCATGGAGCGACTTGGGCATTTGATCAACCATTCAGTTCAAAATCAGACTTGGCTTCCTTTCCGATTCATCCGTAATGGCATTCCGATCTCTCACTTATTCTTCGCGGACGATCTTATCCTTTATGCCGCCGCTGACAGATCCCAGGCTAATGTGATACAATCCGTGCTGCATACTTTTGGAGCTTTCTCGGGCCACTGTGTTAATAGAAATAAAACTCAGGTTTATTTCTCACCTAATACCCCTCGTGTGCTTCAAGATGATATCAGTACTTTTTTAGGCTATCAACATGTGTCTTGCCTAGGAAAGTACCTTGGCGTACCTGTTTTACATGCACGTATGAGATGTTCTGATTACAGTTTCATTATTGACAAGATGAGAGAAAAGCTCAATGGTTGGGCTAGCCGCACGCTTTCCCTAGTAGGTCGTATTACACTTGCTAAATCAGTTTTATCTGCTATACCAGTTTATTTTATGCAAACATCTCTTTTACCGAAGAAGACTTGTGCTGAAATTGAATCTCTCATCCGCAAATTCATATGGGGATCGACGGATCAAGCCTCTAAGATATCGTTGGTTAATTGGGAGTCTATGTGCCAGCCTCCGGCTAATGGAGGCCTTGGATTCCGACGTATTCATGATTTTAATATGGCCTTTATCTTGAAAATATGCTTTGCGTTGGTTTCGGACACACAGGCTCTATGGATTCGTCTACTTCGGCAGAAGTATCGTATGCATGACCTTTGTCCTGAATCGGTCACTCGGAATTCTTGTACTCCTCTGTGGAGAGCAATCGCTTTGGCTTGGCCTGATCTTAAAGGTAGCATGTCTTGGTTAATTGGAGATGGGATGGCGATTGACGCCTTAAACGACAATTGGATCCCGTCTATTGGTCCACTACGGGAATATCTGCTACAGCCGATCGACACTAGCACCCGACCCATGCGAACCTGGGATTTGATGGATGACTATGGAGAGTGGGATCGTGCACGCTTATCTCGCCTTTTTGACCCGGCCGTTATACCATATATTATGAGTATTCGCTGCCCGGATTCCTCGGATATTCCCGATTCCCCTGCTTGGAGGTATACTGCAGATCAGAAGTTCTCGGTTAGCTCCGCCTACGAATCAAAATGCCACACGCACTGGGACAGCCGCGATCCTGTTTGGACGATGGTGTGGTCTCTGCGTATCCCGCAGCGAGTCCGAATGTTCATATGGCTATGTCTCAAACAACGCCTCATGACCAACGTTGAGCGTTTTCGACGGCATCTTGCTCCTTCCCCGATATGCTCATATTGCGGAAAAGAAAATGAAACTATCCTCCACGTCTTACGCGACTGTATTGCAGCACAGCAGGTATGGAGGTTACTAATTCCCCTGAGTCTGCACGCTTCCTTCTTTAACGGGGAGGTAGTAAGCTGGCTGCAGCGTAATCTCTCGCAACACCACACTTTGCCGTCTTCGGATGTTCCTTGGTCCTTCCTGTTTGCGTCTATCATCTGGTATATTTGGAAGAACAGAAACGACTCAATTTTCAGTGCTACCCGAGCATCACCGGACCAAACCTTGATACGAGCCATTGCATGGGCCAACTATATAAATGAAGCAAAAACTCAAACCGATCAGGATCGTCAAACCTGCACCCAACAGCGCAGAGGGAGTAGACCAACCGTAGGATGGGTTGCTTTATCGACAGATGGAGCAGTCGCGCGCTCGTCTCAGTTAGGTACTGCCGGAGGCGTCATCCGTACAGCAGATGGTGAATGGATTCTGGGTTTCCACAAAAAGCTAGGAGTTGTTAATCCACTTCAAGCTGAGTTGTGGGCTGCCCTCATAGGACTTCGGATTGCTCGATCAAAAGGTTTCTCTCGGATTCTTATTCAGATGGATAATAAAGAAGCGATTGATCGCTTGAACCGCGATAATGCTCTCCTTGATACGAACCCGCTCATCCGTGACATTACAAAGCTTAGAACAGGTGGGGAGACCCTTGTCCGGTGGTTGCCACGTGAAGGAAATAAAGCCGCTGATGCCCTTGCAAAACTAGCTAGTTCCGATAGTTTCGATTTAGTAATTTTTGATACACCCCCGTCTTCTATTTTGCTTCTTTTATACTCTGATTTCTCGTTTCTGATGTAATTTCTCATGCTATCATTTTAATTCGAAAAAAAAATATCAATAAGTTCCCAAATTAAGTAATAATGAGACAAATAATTAATTATTTTGGTGCTTTTTTTTTCTCTCGCTTGTCTCTTGAGGAAATATGTTCTTTTCCCTACAGGTTTTATATATTCATTGTATGTAAGTCATATTTTCTTTATTAATTTTATTTCTAAATTATTTGAAGCATCTTCTAAATAATTTAAAACAAGTTTAAAATTTAAATTAATTAAATATAATGATCGTAACATATTCAAACAAATTATATTAAGCTTGTTTGGTAAACAACAATTTTGAAAACAAATTAGAGTGAAATCTCTAGTTTTGAAAAAGCTGCTAATATGAGTTTTTTAAAATTAGAGGTTTTGACATAATAGTTATAAAGACATTTTTACCCTTAATAATTATAAAAAATCTCCAAATAACTTAAATTTAATCTTTTTCTATTTTAATTCTTCAACCTCACGTATTTACTGTAACATTTGTAAACTAATATTTTTTATTTTTTATTCTCACACATTTATATTTGTATTTAAATTTAATAATTAATAATTAATTAAATTTTATTAAAAATAATTATATAAATAATGAATTAATATATAGATCCATCAAATATTGTTAGTAAGGTTATATTAAAAAAATATTTTTCATAATCAAATTTATATTAATAGATACAAAATATCGATAACAAATAAATTATTCAAACAAGTATTGAATATCACCACAAGAATTATAGTTTTTAGTGACAACTTTCTTGTGATAACAAAGAATTTTGTCACAATTGTTAAGGTATTTGTGACGAATTCTTTATGTGACACTATTACTTTAAGTAAGTGTGACACTATTACTATTATAATAGTTGTGACAAATTTGTTTATCACTATAACTTTGTCACTAATAAAATATACAAATCGGTTGCAATTGTTTTTTTGCGGGAAATTATATAATAGTGACAACATATAAAATTATCATGATTTGTTTATTTTTTATTACAATAAATTTTATAATTGTTACACAACTAAATTAATTACATATAGATATTAATACAATAATAAATTTATTTTTTGACAATAAAGATACTTTAGGTACCTATTTTAACACACACATATATATATATATATATATATATATATACTTTAGGTACCTAATTTGACGGAAAAAAATACTTTTAGTACCTAAATGAAAATTGTTATATACTTTATGTTGGGATGATCAACCAATGGTGATAGGCCAAGATGAGGTGAATTGACAATTTAAAAATCGGTGGAAGCAATTAGAAAGATAAAAAGTTGGGACACAAGAGATTTATAGTGGTTCAACCTTCTAACAAGGTTTACATCCACTACCTTAACTATACACACTAAGAATTTTCTCAAATCCACTATATTTGCTCTTTTTTTGAGGCCAAATGAGATAACCTCACACTCCCTTAAGAATACCTTAAAAATAGATCACAAATAAAGTAAACTGAAAAATTCTCTCAAAGATAAGATGTTTGCCCAATACAATGTTCACTCAAACCCCAAAACTTGAATCAAAAGATTACAAATAAAGCTATCTCAAGTTGATTACAAGATATGACTCTAAAAGGCTCAAAGATTGTTAGATTTGTGCTTGAATGCTTTAGACTTGATGGATAGTTGTTGAAGCTTTGAAGACTCGATTATATACTCTCTCATTAATTTTCAACCGTTTTGGTAGTTAATGTAACACTTGGGTTTATGGGTCGGGTGTTAGGAGAGTTAAATCAGGTTTGAGTCGTGGACTCATTTTAATTTAATTTGGGCTTGGTTTTAATTAAAAAGGGCCATGAGTTTTCATTAAGGGCAAAAAGGTAATTTTTAAAATAAAGGAAAAAGATGAGTAAAAAGGGGCTTTTGAAATGTTCTCTTCATCTTCTTCCTTTAGCTTTTCACGACAAAAACCTCCCCTTGCCCCCTAATACTATTCCATTTCTTCCTTCATCAAATTCAAGTGTTTTTATCAGGGTAAGAGCATTTTTGACTTCTCCTCATCATTCCTAACACTTCTATGGTTTTAGTTTTTGGTAAACATCATTTTGGAGTTGTTTATGTTTTCAAAAGTTTACGAAAAAGGTTGAAGCTTTGATGGGTTTTCCTGTGGGTTTTGATTTGTAAAGTTAATAGGTGTTTTAATCTTTCCCTTAAATGCATCATATGTGAAAATGGTGGGGTTTTGTCAAAAATCCCGAAATGGGTTTTTGTGGGTATTTTAAAGGGGTAAAAACTTGGGTTTTTGAGGTAGTTTGGTGTTGGGGAGTTGGGTTGATGTTATAGTGATGCTTGAAGGTTGTTTTGAAGGTGTTTAATGCTGATTTGAGTGTTGAGATTGATAGATTTCTACTGGGTTGTGTGTGAGTACGAAAATGAGGATTTTTGGGTTAGTTCATGGCTTGGAAGTGTAAAGAATTGACCTTGTATTGTAATTTGAATTATGACAGTGTTTTGTGGATGATTGGTCGAGTAATATGTTGTTTTTGATTGATTAGAATCAAGGGAAATCGTTGGAGAAGCTTCGGGCTCGATTCCGGGAAATTTGGAGGCTTGATCGGCTTTCTCGGTTTGTTTAAGGGAGTTTGGTGAGTAGTTTATTTAAAACGGTTTTAAATTGGTTCAAGTGTGTAGTTGATGTGTTGGATTGTGCTTGGTAGGCCAATCCAAGGTGGAGATTAAGTTGGTAGCTTGATCTCTTGTTTGACTTTATGAGTTCTTGCTTATTGTGCATAAATGTGGACTTGAGTAGTATGTGCTCGCTATGCATGTTGATATATATATATATATATATATATATTGATGTTGTTTATTGGTAAAAATATGTAGTTTTGCATGATTTTGAAATCATGGAGAGACTTGCTTAGTATGATTGACACTAGTTAATTACCTGGTATAGATGATCGATCATTAGGATGAGTGTGCACACGGTAAGAGTCAAATTCGCGCGTGGCCTTGGTGACGTGTAGTCATCAATTAGGAGTACGGTGAGGTAATATTCCACCGGGAAATGTTAGCATGTGATGATGAGTGTAATCTCATCCATGAGTGAAAACGGTGATGAGTGTAATCCCATCGGAAGGTAATTGTTGTTGAGTACGTTGGGGGTGAAAATCCCAACGGAAGTTATCCGCATATCCGAGTAAGCTAATAGTTGCCAATATACTTGTTCATGTGTGGATGTTGTGTAAGATATTTTTTTATATCTTTGTTTAGCATAACATGAGGAAAGATGTCATGTTCATGCATTCTCTTATCATTTGGCCACGTTGCTATGTTAGCGTAAATGTATGCCTTGTGAATGCCTTAAGGATATCATGCTTTGAACCCTGCATTGTCGTTGTTTTGTTTTAGAGCTCCCTCATTAAGCTTCTAGCTTACGCTCTCGTTTCGACAATGCAAATCATTATTACGGAGTTAACAAGGAGCAAGGAAAGATGGCATCCAAGTGTGTTGTAGTTGCTCAAGTATGGTTTTATGGAATAATGTAGTAGTTTAGCAATGAGGATGCTACGTGTTATAGGAGCGTGTATCTAGACTCCTATGTGTTGGCTTTTTGGTTTTAATGCCTTTATGTTGTGGACTTGTAAACCATGTTTCTGTTGATGCCTAAGTGTTTGTATTGAAGGCTTATAACCATGTCCTATGAATGCTCATGTGTTGCTTTGAAAGCATGTAAACCTTGTTATGCAATGCTCATGTGGATGTATGCCTCCTTTGAATGAAATGGACATGTTATGTGTTTGATCATGTTTATAGTATGATGAAATGCCTATAGATTATGTGTATGTTTATTGTTTATTGATTCTTGTGGTTTTGGGGTATGTTTGGGAACACTTGCAGATGCAGAAAACTGATTTCAGGGTCACACAGAGTACAAGCGTTTCGAAACGCTCGTGGTTGTTTCGGAATGGGTGTAGCTTCAGGGATACTCGTATCGGAACGGGGGTGGTGTCGTTTTGATATGATTTGACATTGTGAGCCCCCATTTCGGTACTTATTTCGATACGGTTTGCCTCTGTGAGTGCCCGTTTCAAAACCTGTTCCGGAACGCTTTGTTACTAGAGACCCCCGTACTTGAACGGAGTGGACCGTATCGATACGGCTTGGTTTGACTTTTAAACTGGAGCCCGCGTATCGAAACGAGCAAGCCTGTTTCGAAACGCAGGCTTGTATTTGGGCTTTTTAGCATCTTCAAAGGTTCTCGGATGTTGGGTTTTAGTCTCGTTGGTTGTATGCTTCCTCGTTAAGTTTATATGCATCGTTTGTGTATGGTTTTGCTTTCGTAAGCATGCAATTGGACATAACACGTCTCTTGGTAAATTTAAATTACTGTACGTTCCATCTGTATCGTCTCGTCCTCGTTTTCCGTTGTCGTTTTCACACATAGGACTAAACGATACATTTAGACAAGATAATTAAAGAAAAATTTTCTAGGGTTGTTAATTGGAATGAAACCTTAACGGGTTTCGCTTTGGTTTTCCCCGTGTAACCTACTCGAACCGGTCTGTTGTTTGGCCCAGAACGAGAGGATTATATTTGTTGGTATCAGAGCTTGAGGTTTCTGCGACCTCGGGTAGGTAAGTAAGGTAAGGTTGAAGTGTTATGTTGCTATCTCGGTGTATGTTGTACGGTGAATGTTTTGCTATGTATGTTTGTTGTTCGTTTGCTTGCATGGTTGTGGTGTTGAGGCGTAGTGTCGACTTCCCATTACTGTTATTGCTTATTTGAAAGGATTTCGTAAAGGAATACTTGAGCACGTTGGACCCTTGCCTTTGCTAACTTAATCCATGTGTGTTTGTTTGTTTGTAGTTGTTATCTTGCTAGCCGTAAGATGAGACCTAGAGGCAGGCCTATGGTGGTTCATCCGGAACCACGGGCAGTAGCTCCGGGAGTCGAGCCAATTGTAGAGGCGCAAGCTCCTCCACCTCATTCTTCTCCTCCTCGTCAAGAGATAGGGTGAGGCGAGAGCCGAGGGTGTAGGACCTCAGGTTGGCCAAGGTCCGGCCGGTATAGATTTGGCTTCATTAGTTCAGGCTATAGCTAGGGCTTTCCAGGCAGCTGTGGCTGGGGGACAGGCAGTGGCACAACCTCAGGGTGAGAGCACCGGTTTGCCACTTGAGAGGCTTCACAATTTGGGCGGAGAAGAATTCCGAGGGTTGGCACGCAAGAGATCCGAGGCTTGGTTTGATAAGACCATCTGCATCTTATCTAAAATGGGTTGTACGGGAGCACGCAGACTTGGGTGTGTTGTTTCTCTGCTTCAGGGTGATGCCTACACTTGGTGGGTCATCATTACTACGGGCATGCCAGATGCCAAGATTACGTGGGAGTTCTTTGAGTCTGCTTTTCGCAAGAAGTATCTGGGTCCCCGCTATCTCGATGAGAAGAAGAGAAAGTTCATGGCTTTGCTTCAAGGGAATACGACAGTGACCAAGTATGAGATACGGATTGTCAGATTGAGTCAGTATGCGTCCGAGCTAGTTCCTACTGAGAGGGAACGTTGCGACTGTTTCCGTTACGAGTTGAGTGAAAAGATAAGGAGGTACGTTTTGGCTACTAATCACACAGATTTTGATGTCTTGGTCGCTAGGGCCAAGGACATAGAGCACAGTTTGGGTCTGACCAAACGTTCTAATGGTTCTAGTTCTGGAAAGAGGTCTGACGACTTTGATAGAGGCGATGCCAAGAGGCATAGGGACAATAGGCATCATTATGATCATAGACGTGGTGGCGGTAACCACAGTATGGGTCATCAGGGCCAGAGAGCTGGTGGGCGTTTGCCCGAGTGTGCTAGGTGTGGGAGGCATCACACCGGTGAGTGTTGGGGAAATTTTCATGCATGTTGGAACTGTGGAGCTAGAGATCACATTAGGCATGATTGTCCACATTAGACTGGGTTTGCATCAGTTCAGGTTCAGGCTTCTGCTAGAGCTATCGATTATCTGAGAGGCCGTGGGCGCGGCCGAGGCAACTTTCAGCCAAGGAATGATGACCAGAGAAATGTAGCACATGTAGTTGCGGTTCAGCCAGAGGGCGGAGGTCAGGATAGAGTTTATGCTTAGCGTGAGGGACAGAACGACATAGATGTGATTGCATGTAATTTCTCGATACAATCTTTGAGTTTGCTTTCTTTGATTGACTCCGGGTCTACGCATTCTTATATTTTGAGTGAGCATATAAAGATGTTGAATTTACCTTGTGAGGTACTAGAGGTAGGTGTTAGTGTTACTAGTTTCTTTGGGGATACAGTAGTGGTTAGGAATATATACAAAATGTGTCGGTTAATGGTTCAGGGACATGTATTTCCAGTGGACATGATGAAGTTACCGTTTTATAGCTTCGATGTGATTTTGGGTATGAAATGACTTACAGAAGATAGAGCTAGGATAGATTTCGAAACAAAGAGAGTTTTTTTGAAGCTTGCGGATGACTATGAGATTGTGGTAGTAGGTGAGAATGTAAAATTCTTGTCGAATGTTGTTTCAGCCTTAGAGGCTCAGAGACTAGTTGAGTTGGGTTGTGAGGCGTACTTGGCCTACGTGATGAATCCGAACATGAATGAAGTTAGACCTCAAGATATCAGAACAATGTGTGACTTTCCGAGTGTGTTTTCGGAAGAGTTACCTGGATTATCGCCTGGTGGAGAGGTAGATTTTGCGATAGAGACATATTCAGATTTAACTCCTGTTTCGATTGCTCCAAACTATATGGCACCGAAAGAACTGAAAGTGTTGAAGACTCGGTTACAAGAGTTGTCAGATAAAGGTTTTATCCGTCCGAGTTCTTCGTCTTGGGGCGCTCCGGTTTTATTTGTGAAGAAGAAAGACGGTAGTATGAGAATGTGCATTGATTATATATACAGTTGAATCAGTTGACAGTGAAAAACAAGTATCCCTTGCCGTGTATTGATGATTTGTTTGATCAGTTGAGAGGGGCATCAGTCTTTTCGAAGATTTTCTTGAGATCCTGGTATTACCAGTTGAAGGTAAAAGAGGTTGATGTTCCGAAGACAACCTTTAGGACTAGATATAGTCACTACGAGTTCTTAGTTATGCCGTTTGGGTTGACAAATGCACTGGCTGCTTCCATGGACATGATGAACAGAATCTTCCACCAGTACTTAGATCAGTTTGTGGTTGTTTTCATAGATGATATTTTGGTGTATTCACGTACCGAGGAAAAACATGACAGACATTTGAGTTTAGTTTTGCAGACTTTGCTAGACAACAAGTTGTACGCAAAGTTGAGTAAGTGTGAGTTATGATCAGAGAAGTAGTCTTTCTATAACATGTAGTGTCAGCCGAGGGGATTAGAGTTGATCGGAAGAAGATAGAAGCCATTGTTGAGTGGAAGCAACCAAAGACTGTGACCGAGATTCGTAGTTTCCTAGGCTTAGCGGGTTATTATAGGAGGTTTTTGGAAGGATTTTCAAAGATAGTCGCTCATTTGACAAAGTTGCTTCAGAAGAGTGTTTATTTTGAGTGGTTAGATGTGAGACAACAAGCTTTGAGAAATTGAAAGAAGCTTTGACCAATACACCGATCTTAATTCAGCTAGAGTCAGGGAAAGATTATGTGATCTACAGTGATGCTTCATATGTAGGGTTAGGTTGTGTGCTCATGCAAGACGAAAGAGTTGTAGCTTATGCCTCAAGACAATTGAAGACTCACGAGCGTAATTATCCGACACACGACATAGAGCTAGCCGCAGTTGTGTTTGCCTTGAAGATTTGGAGACATTATTTGTATGGTGAGAAATGCACAGTGCATATGGATCACAAGAGCCTGAAGTATATAATGACACAACGAGAATTGAACCTTAGACAACGTAGGTGGCTAGAGTTGCTTAAGGACTACGATCTCACGATTGAGTACCATCCGGGTAAAGCCAATGCAGTGACAGATGCTTTGAGTAGGAAGGTAGTCGTTGAGTTGAGAGCCATGTTTGCTAGTTTGAGCTTGTCTGGTGATGGTGGTTTAGTGGTCGAGCTTCAAGTTAGACCTACCTTAGGCCAGTTGATTAGAGAGAAAAAGATGTTTGATAGATCTTTGGAACCTCACGTACAAGATATAGCTGAGGGTAGACCATCGGACTACAGTTTCAGTGTTGATGGGGTCTTGTGTTTCAGAGATAGAATAGTTGTACCGGATGATAGTGATTTGAGACGTACTATCTTGACCGAAGCACACAGTAGCCCGTTTTCCATGCACCCTAGTAGTACGAAGATGTATCACGATTTGAAGAATGAATACTATTGGGTCGGTTTGAAGAAAGACGTATCCGATTACGTGAGTAAATGTATGGTATGTTAGAGAGTTAAGGCGAAACATCAGGTTCCGTCAGGTTTGTTGCAACCGTTGAGGATTCCGGAATGGAAGTGGGAAAATATCACCATGGACTTCGTTTCAGGTTTGCCTTTGACTCATTCGAAGAAGAACTCGGTTTGGGTTATAGTTGACCGTTTCACGAAGTGTGCTCACTTTTTAGCTGTTAATACGACTTAATCCTTAGATAGGTTGGCTGATTTGTATATCGGTGAGATTGTGAGACTGCATAGTGTACCGAAGTCGGTTGTGTCTGATAGAGATCCGAGGTTTACAGCCCGATTTTGGGAGTGTTTTCATACAACTTTGGGTACCCGATTGAATTTCAGCATGTCATATCATCCTCAGTCAGATGGTCAGTCAGAGAGGGTTATACAAATTTTAGAGGACATGTTGCGTTGTTGCATTATTGACTTTCAGGGTACTTGAGAGAAACACTTGCCGTTGGTCGAGTTCGCATACAATAACAATTTTCAGTCGAGCATTTAGATGGCTCCGTATGAGGCTTTGTATGGTAGAAAATGTAGAACTCCGGTTTGTTGGGCCGAAGCAGGTCAGAAGTTGTTACCGGTGCCGGATTTGCATAAGGGGACTATCAATAAGGTGAAGTTGATTTATGATCGGTTGAAGGCAGCTTCGGATAGGCAGAAGTCCTATGCCGATTTGAAGAGGAAAGAATTCGAGTATTCCGTGGGAGATAGAGTGTTCTTGAAAGTCTCTCCGTGAAAGAAAGTTATGAGATTTGGCATAAAAGGGAAATTGAGTCTGAGGTACATTGGGCCATATGAGATTGTGAAGCGAATCGGCCCGGTTTCTTATCAGTTACGTTTGCCATCCGAGTTAGAGAAGATTCACAATGTGTTCCACGTTTCGATGCTTCGTAAGTATAGATCAGATCTGTCGCACCTAATGCCTGTGGAAGAGATTGGGTTGAATCCAGATTTGACGTACGATGAGGAACTAGTTGAGATCTTAGCCTCAGATAGCAAAGTGTTGTGCGGTAGATCGATTGAGCTGGTCAAAGTGAGGTGGCAACGTCGAGGAGTGGACGAGGACACTTGGGAGAGAAAAAGGGATATGGAAAGGCAATTTCCGTATCTCTTTCAGTCAGGTAATTTCGAGGACGAAATTCCTTAAGTGGAAGAGAGTTGTAACACCCAAGTTTAGGGGTCGGGTGTTAGGAGAGTTAAATCGGGTTCGAGTCGTGGGCTCGTTTTAATTTAATTTGGGCTTGGTTTTAATTTAAAAAGGCCATGAGTTTTCATTAAGGGCAAAAAGGTAATTTTCAAAATAAAGGAAAAAGATGAGTAAAAAGGGGCTTTTGAAATGTTCTCTTCATTTTCTTCCTTTAGTATTTCACGACAAAAACCTCCCCTTACCCCCTAATCATTGTTCCATTCCTCCCTTCATCAAATTAAGTGTTTTCTTCAAGGTAAGATCATTTTTTACTTCTCCTCATCATTCCTAATACTTCTATGGTTTTAGTTTTTGGTAAACATCATTTTGGAGTTGTTCATGTTTTCAAAAGTTTAAGAAAAAGGTTGAAGCTATGATGGGTTTTCATGTGGGTTTTGATTTGTAAAGTTAATAGGTGTTTGTGAAACAAATATTTTAATTTTGATATAACTAAAAACCTAAGGACTAAATTGAAAAAGTCAAAACGAATTTTAAGTCCTAAAAATATCCCCATATATTTTTTATATTATGCCTAAGTTAAAAACATACTATTCCAAATATTTTTCTAAGTGTTTCAAGCCAAAGCAGTGTTTTTCAAGCACCCGTTTCGAAACGGCCTTAAGGCGTTTCAAAACAGTTTCACCACTGTCGACCACCGTTCCGAAACGTGTATCGAAACACTTGGAAGCGTTTCGAAACGGCTCAACTCGTTTCGAAACTGTTCTTCATGTTGGCTTTAAAAAGAAGTAAAATTATTTTCAAATATTTCATATTTTCAAATATATATGGGTGTTTCGAAACGGATCAAGCCCGTTCCGAAACGACCCTTTGGCAGTAGCCATTCCGTTTCGAAACGGATCACTACCGTTCCGAAACAGGGGCTAGATTTTAGTTTGAAAATATGACCGTTGTATGTTTTAACTGATTTTATCAAAACCGTTAAGGCGTTTCGAAACGGGCTAGAACCGTTCCGAAACGACCCTTTTACAGTGGCAAAACCGTTCCGAAACGGCCCTAAGGCGTTTCGAAACGGGCTCTTAAATGCACCCCAACGACTCTTTCTATTTTAGTCCGTTCTGAAACAAGTTTCCCGTGTTCCGAAACGGGTTGGTGCAGACTGCATTTATGGTGGCAAGAGAGGGTTCCAACGGCTCCATTTATGTTCCCAACCACCCAAACGGCTAGAAATCAATGAGAAGGTATAAAAGGGACATTCAAAAGCATCAGCAACAACTATTGAACTTCAAGCAAACATCCAAACATCAAATTCAAGCATTTGAGCAAAAATCCCAAATTTGTGTAAAATCCCAATTTGTGTTTTTCATTCATATTCTGTAAAATTGGGTTGAGTGCTTGTATTGGGGCTATCATTTGTATTGAGAGATACCTAATTAGCCTTCAAATTTCTTTGTTCTATTGAGTGAGAGTTGGGTTGATTTTTGGGTAGAAAAATCAACTGATATTGTAAAGGGTTGCCTCCTTGTCCTAGAAAATGGGAAGATCAATTTAGTGAAATTGTTGCAAATCCTTAGTGAGACTAAGGTAGTGGATGTAGAGTTCATTTGGAACTTGAACCACTCTAAATCCCTTGTTCTTCAATTTTTACTTGCCAATTTCCACTAAAACCCTTTAAATTTCCAATTCACCCCCCCCTCTTGGTAAATATTGATCTTTCGATCCACTCAACAATTGGTATCAGAGCTTAACTCTTTGAGGATTAACAACCACAAGAGGAGATCCTTGGAAGAGTGTGATCATCAAAATATCAAGAGATGGCTTCAACCTCCGGTTCCGGCATGTACGAGTCACAATCAACCACCAAGCCTCCGTTCTTCAATGGTGACAACTACTCCTTTTGGAAGAACAAAATGAGGCTATTCATCAAGTCAAGTGACTACCTTGTATGGGATGTCATTGAGGATGGGCCATACATTCCATTGAAGCAAGATGGTGAAGGCAAGATGGTGTTGAAGAAGAAAGCCGAAATGAGTGAAGAGGAGAGGAAGAAGATTCAAGTCAACGATAAAGCTCTCCACATGCTTTTTTGTGCTTTCGGTCCGGACATCTATTCAAAGGTCTCTTCCATTGAAAATGCCAAAGAAGTGTGGGACACACTTGAGACCACTTATGAAGGCACCAATGATGTCAAAGAAACTAAGATTGGACTTCTCAATCTTAGTTATGAAAATTTCAAGATGGAGCCCGATGAGACGGTGTCAAAGATGTTTGATCGATTCTCCACAATTGTCAACGGGCTAAAGGGCTATGGAGAGATCATACTGGAAGACAAGCTTGTCCGGAAGCTACTCTATTCACTTCCCGAAGCTTGGGATGGGAAGAGAACCGCCATCATCGAAGCAAAGAACTTGAAGACATTAAAGCTTGATGAGCTTGTGGGTTCTCTCCTTACTCATGAGATCATGAAGCAAGGAATGGAAGATGAGAAAAAGAAAGAAGAGAAAAGAGTAGAGAAGCTTGAAGTTGAAAAGAAGAAGAAGATGGGAATAGCTCTCAAGGCAAAAGCTTCACAACATGATGAGAGCTCATCTTGTGAGGAGGATGAACTTGAAGAATTGGCTATGATAGCTAAACGATTCTCACGCTTCATGAGGTCCAACCGGGGAAGAAAAATCAAAAGAAAGATGGACTTCAAAGGAAGGAACAAAGAAGAAGGGAAGGATCCCATCATTTGCTATGAGTGCAAACAATCCGGTCACATCCGTTCAGAGTGCCCTCAACTCAAGAAGAAGGGCTTTGAGAAGAAGAAGAAACTCAAAGCCAAGCTTGCTACTTGGAGTGATGAGGAGTCATCGGAGGATGACGAACAAGAAGTGGCTAACCTTTGTCTCATGGCACTTGAGGAAGATTCCTCCTTGGTAACCTCTAACTCATCTACTTTAGATTTTTCATATGAAGAATTAAATGATGCATATGATGAGTTACAAGAGGTATATGATGAATTAGTTGAGAAGTTTAAAGAGTCGGTCATTAAGAACAAGAAAATCATTTTAGAGCTAAATGAGAAAAATGACTCACTCACTCAAGCTAATTCTAAATTTGAGAAAAAGATTTTAGGATTAAAAGATGAACTTAAGTTCTTTCAAGATGAAAATGTTGATCTTAATAATCTTTTGTCTCAATGCAATAGTGAACACCAAAAGGTGTTAGGTGAGCTAAATGAGCTCAAAAAGTCCTTAAAAAATGTTGGTAGTGTCAAACATGAAGTAGGAGAATCCTCTAGAACACACCAACCTAAGAAAAGGACTAATTACTACAAACAAGGTAGCTACCCTAGACATAGTAGAGCTAAAAGAATTAGAAGTGTATGGGTTCCTAAGGAACTTGTAAAATCTAATAATATTATTGCTATGTTATCTTGGATTCCTAAGGGAACCAAGGTTTTGGGAGCTAACACTCATGGACCCAAAATGATTTGGGTACCAAAAACCAAGGTTTAATATCTTTGTTTGTAGGGGGAGCATTGCTACAAGGCCAAAGCACAAAGTCAAAACTCATGGTACCTTGATAGTGGATGCTCGAGACACATGACCGAAGACAAGAGTCGATTCATGGATTTAAAGCCAAAAAGTGGAGGAGTAGTAACATTTGGTGACAACTCCAAAGGCCACATTAAAGGTATTGGCTCCATAGGTAATCACTCTACCATTCTCATTGAAAATGTCTTATATGTCGATGGTCTTAAACATAATTTATTGAGCATAAGTCAATTGTGTGATAAAGGATTTAATGTTTTATTTGATAAAAATGGATGCAAAATTGTTGACATTAAATCTAATAATATTATGCTCATAGGTCATCGCATAGGAAACATATACATGGTGCATTTAGATGACATACATACATCTCATGCATGTTTAGTTGCTCAAAATGAAAATGATGCATGGTTGTGGCATAGGAAGCTAGGACATGCTAGCATTAGTGTTTTGGAAAAACTAGTCTCTCTAAATCTAGTTAGAGGTTTGCCCAAAATCAAATTTTCAAATGACAAAATTTGTGATGCATGCTCTAAGGGTAAACAACATAAGTCTTCCTTTAAATCCATTAATGATGTTTCTACTAGTAGATGCTTACAATTAATTCACATGGATTTATTTGGGCCAATTAGGACTATGAGCTTGGGTGGTAAATCTTATGCATTTGTGTTAGTTGATGATTTTTCTAGATTTACTTGGGTTCTCTTTTTAAGTACTAAAGATGAGGCTTTGGAAAAATTCATCACATTTTCAAAATTAACCCAAAATGATCTTGAACTTAGAATTTCACACATTAGAAGTGATCATGGAATCGAGTTTCAAAATTTAGGGTTTGAAGAATTTTTGAATGAAAATGGTATTAGCCATAATTTTTCGGCTCCTCTAACTCCTCAACAAAATGGGGTAGTTGAGAGGAAAAATAGAACTTTACAAGAAATGGCTAGAACTATGCTTTGTGAAAATAATTTACCTAAATATTTTTGGGCGGAAGCCACAAACACCGCTTGTTATATTGTAAATCGAGTTATGATTAGGCCAATTTTAAAGAAAACACCTTATGAGATTTTAAAATCTAAAAAGCCTAACATTAGCTATTTTCACCCTTTTGGGTGCAAGTGTTTTATTTTAAATAATGGAAAAGATAACTTAGGTAAATTTGATGCAAAAAGTGATGAAGTCATTTTTATAGGTTACTCTTTAACCTCTAAAGCCTATCGAGTATTTAACAAAAGAACTTTAGTAGTAGAAGAATCTATTCATGTTGTATTCGATGATAATCTCCTTCCTAGGAAGGATTCTTGTGATGATGATGATGTAGGAATCATAAATGCCTTTGATGGAGGTCAAACTTCAAAGGAGGATGAGATTCAACCAAAAGAAGAAGATACACAAGATCCACCTCTTGAAGCCTTGAAGGACTTGGCTATTGAGGAAAAGGAAGTGAGCTACCCAAGGGAGTTGAACTATGTCAAAGATGGTGAAATCTTGGGTGATCCATCCAAGGGGGTAACCACTCGTTCTTCTCTTAGATTAATGAACCATGTTGCATTTATCTCATGCATAGAGCCTAAAAACATAAAAGAAGCTTTGAAAGATGATTTTTGGATTATGGCTATGCAAGAAGAGTTAAATCAATTTGAGAGAAGTAATGTATGGACATTAGTTAATAGGCCTAGTAATCAATCTACAATAGGAACTAAATGGGTCTTTAGGAACAAACTAGATGAGAGTGGTAACATTGTGAGAAATAAAGCTAGACTTGTAGCACAAGTTTACACTCAAGAAGAGGGAATAGATTTTGATGAAACCTATGCACCCGTAGCTAGAATGGAAGCCATTAGGATGTTGCTTGCATATGCATGTTATCATAATTTCAAGCTTTTTCAAATGGATGTTAAAAGCGCATTTTTAAATGGTTTTATAAATGAAGAAGTGTATGTGGAACAACCACCGGGTTTTGAAGATTCAAAATTTCCAAATCATGTTTTCAAACTTACCAAAGCTCTTTATGGTTTAAAACAAGCTCCTAGAGCTTGGTATGAAAGGCTTTCAAATTTTTTGATTGAAAAAGGATTTGAAAAAGGTAAGGTGGACACTACACTTTTCACAAAAATGTTTAAAAATGACATCTTAGTAGTTCAAATTTATGTTGATGATATTATTTTTGGTTCTACTAATGAATGTCATTGTCAAGAGTTTTATAAGCTAATGCAAGGTGAATTTGAGATGAGCATGATGGGGGATCTCTCATTCTTTTTGGGACTCCAAATCAAGCAAAAGAAGGATGGCACCTTCATCAACCAAGCAAAATACATAAAGGATATGCTCAAGAAGTTTGGCTTGGAGAATGCAAAGCCTCAAGCCACTCCTATGAGCTCATCTACAAAGCTTGACAAAGATGAAGGAGGTAAGTGTGTTGACTCTAAGCTTTATCGTTCTATGATTGGATCTTTGCTTTACCTTACCGCAAGTAGACCAGATATCTTGTTTAGTGTTTGCTTGTGTGCTAGGTTTCAAGCTAGTCCTAGAGAGTCTCACCTTATAGTCGTTAAGAGGATCTTTAGATACCTTAGAGACACTCCTTGTTTAGGCCTTTGGTATCCTAGAGACTCTACCTTCAACCTACATGCTTATTCGGATGCGGATTATGGGGGTTGCAAAATTGATAGGAAAAGTACTTCGGGAACTTGCCAATTCTTAGGTAGTATGCTCATATCTTGGTTCTCTAAGAAACAAAATAGTGTAGCCTTATCTACCACCGAAGCCGAGTACATATCCTTAGGGAGTTGTTGTGCTCAAGTCCTTTGGATGAAGCAACAACTCTTAGATTATGGAATTAAAGTTGGAACCATACCCCTAAAATGTGACAACACTAGTGCAATATGCTTAACTAAAAATCCCATCCAACACTCTAGAACCAAACATATAGAAATAAGGCATCATTTCATTAGAGATCATGTCCTTAAGGAAGATGTGGTTATAGAGTATGTAGACACCTTGAATCAATTAGCGGACATTTTTACAAAACCCTTAGACAAAGAGCGTTTTTGGTCCCTTAGGAGAGAGTTAGGTCTAGCTGGCCTATCTTGACCTTTTAGGACCTCTTTTGTGCTTAAAAATGCTTGATTTTGTGAAATGCCATGTTGATGTGTTTAAACTCCTAATTTCATCCATGCTTATAGTTAGGGGGAGTATGTTTATGCTTAAATATGTTTTGCCTGCTCATTCATGACATTTATGCATGTTAGGCCTCTTAAAAGATCATTTTTCTGCATTTTTAGAGCCTCATCTGCACTTCCAGGCCCAGGTGTATCAAAACAGGTGAACCCGTTTCGATACGGATACCTTAAATCCAGCTCTGAAAGAAGGGCGTTTCGGAACGCCTCAAAAGCGTTCCGAAACGTTTTTTATTCTGCCAAGGGGGTGTATCGGAACGCGTTCCGATACGGGTCAAAGGGTGTTTCGATACGGTCAACAGCGTATCGAAACGTTATGTTTATGGTTTTAAAATGGTCAAAACCCTAGCCGCCCGTTCCGAAACGGTCTTGACCGTTCCGAAACGGCATCGCGGAATGCTTTATTTAGGGCTTTTAATGACACAAATACACTTTTTATCAAAACTCTAAAACCCTAAACCGCCTCCCTCTCTATAAATACCCTCTAAAACTCTTTGATTTTCACAAAATATTGAGGGGTTTTTCTCTACAACTCAAGTCTAAGCAAGTTTCATCAATCTTGTGCAAGGATTTCTTCAAAATCATCCAAAATCCCAAACTAAGGTAATTTTTCAATTTTTTTCTTTCTTTCAATTCATGTTCGAATCTTAGGTTAGAAAATTTTATTTTTGTATAAATTATATGTTTTTGATTGTGGGTTTTCAAAATCTTGTAAAAAAATTTTCAAATCTCAAAATTTTTTATTCAAATATAAATTTTTTCAATCGTATTTTTTTAAATTGTTTTTATTTTAATTTTGTTTTCAAAAACCTAAGTGGGATTTATTATTGGATTGATTTTAATTATCAATGCATACACTCAATTTTAAAACACTTGCTTAATGTTTTTAGATGGCAGATCAATCGAACAAAAAACGCAAGGTCGTTCAATCCGGTGATTCGAGCATTCGTCCGAATATCACGATGCTTTTTCAGAAATCTTTCAAGACTTCGGAGGCACGTGCTCGTTTCTCTCATGTCAAGGACTTCGCGGTTCGTAAGGAACGTGTCATTGACCTTGATTTCCTCAATTCCGAGCGATTCCTTTTCCGTTATCTCGGCCGTTTGGATGAGTGGAATCTCATGTACTTCTTGAGTATTCCGGATGTTTGCTACAAAAATATGGTACTCATCTTTTACTCAAATGCTCGTTTTCTTTATGATGAGTCCAAAACCGAGATCATAGGAATTGAGTCATCCTTACTAGGCAAAAAGTTTGTTATTAATGTTGCTCTTTTGGAATCTGCTTTTAAACTTAAGAATATGGGTCTTGAGGATGAACGTCATTTTGGCAATTTCACCGGTAAAGCACTTAATTTGGATGTGCATGATCGTGTTCTTCATTTGATAGTCTCTTGGTTTATTCGCCCTTCCGGTGGTAAATATTCCCATATCCGTCAAAGAGATCATTTTTGGTTAGAGTGTTTCCGTAGGGGTGAGCGCCCAAATGTGCCTAAGATAATCTTTGCCGAGATAGTCAATAATATCAAGCTTATTGACACAAATGAGTTGACGTCCTTTACTTATGGCATTGTCTTGAGCGCCCTATTTCATCATCTTGAAATTGATTGTACCTATGACTCTCCGGAACCTCGCAAGACCAAGATTGGCGAGTCATCCCTTCGCAAGTCCGGGTTCACGTATGTGAATGGTATTTGGGAAAGAATTGATAGAGAAGCGGTTCCTCCTCCCGTTGCTCCTCCACCGCAAGTTCAAATGGCAAACAATGAAGCTCTCACGGCTTTTCTTACCGAGCGGTTCAATGCCTTGGACACTCGGATGAATGCTTTGGACTCTAGCATTGCTTCGGGCTTTGAAACAATGGGCAATCGTTTGAAGAATGTCGAGGATCGTCTTCATTCTCTTGAAACTTCTAATTCCAACTTGGACCTTTCCTTCTCGACTCTTTATGGGCAATGGACGAAGTTTCAACGTTCTCAAGCCAAGGACGATGATGATGATGATGAGGATGATGATGACGAGGCTTAGGAACTTCATATCATATCATATCATATTATTTATGCTTTTAGGATTAAGATTGCATCTTTTGTTTTCTCATGTTTTTAGGACCCTATGCTTATGACTTTTTATTTGGGATTTTATTGTTTGAATTATGTTGAACTTAATGTTTTGAATTATGTTTTGGATATTTTGATTATGAATTTATAATATGGTTGCTTATTATTGCTTATTGGTACTAATCATTTATCTTCTCTATGAGCTTATGTCATTCTTTTTGATCTAACAAAAAGGGGGAGAAGAAATTTAAGAGCCACAACACTAAAATTCGTTTTTAATTTTTAAAAGGTTTTTAAACTTAAACTTCAAATCAAAATTGTTTTAAAAACCTATCTTAAATTAAGGGGGAGTTAGAATATTTTCAAAACTTTCAAAATTCTCAAAAATTCTAACTTTGGTTTTGTTATATCAAAAAGGGGGAGATTGTGAAACAAATATTTTAATTTTGATATAACTAAAAACCTAAGGACTAAATTGAAAAAGTCAAAACGAATTTTAAGTCCTAAAAATATCCCCATATATTTTTTATATTATGCCTAAGTTAAAAACATACTATTCCAAATATTTTTCTAAGTGTTTCAAGCCAAAGCAGTGTTTTTCAAGCACCCGTTTCGAAACGGCCTTAAGGCGTTTCGAAACAGTTTCACCACTGTCGACCACCGTTCCGAAACGTGTATCGAAACACTTGGAAGCGTTTCGAAACGGCTCAACTCGTTTCGAAACTGTTCTTCATGTTGGCTTTAAAAAGAAGTAAAATTATTTTCAAATATTTCATATTTTCAAATATATATGGGTGTTTCGAAACGGATCAAGCCCGTTCCGAAACGACCCTTTAACAGTAGCCATTCCGTTTCGAAACGGATCACTACCGTTCCGAAACAGGGGCTAGATTTTAATTTGAAAATATGACCGTTGTATGTTTTAACTGATTTTATCAAAACCGTTAAGGCGTTTCGAAACGGGCTAGAACCGTTCCGAAACGACCCTTTTACAGTGGCAAAACCGTTCCGAAACGGCCATAAGGCGTTTCGAAACGGGCTCTTAAATGCACCCCAACGGCTCTTTCTATTTTAGTCCGTTTCGAAACAGGTTTCCCGTGTTCCGAAACGGGTTGGTGCAGACTGCATTTATGGTGGCAAGAGAGGGTTCCAACGGCTCCATTTATGTTCCCAACCACCCAAACGGCTAGAAATCAATGAGAAGGTATAAAAGGGACATTCAAAAGCATCAGCAACAACTATTGAACTTCAAGCAAACATCCAAACATCAAATTCAAGCATTTGAGCAAAAATCCCAAATTTGTGTAAAATCCCAATTTGTGTTTTTCATTCATATTCTGTAAAATTGGGTTGAGTGCTTGTATTGGGGCTATCATTTGTATTGAGAGATACCTAATTAGCCTTCAAATTTCTTTGTTCTATTGAGTGAGAGTTGGGTTGATTTTTGGGTAGAAAAATCAACCGATATTGTAAAGGGTTGCCTCCTTGTCCTAGAAAAGGGGAAGATCAATTTAGTGAAATTGTTGCAAATCCTTAGTGAGACTAAGGTAGTGGATGTAGAGTTCATTTGGAACTTGAACCACTCTAAATCCCTTGTTCTTCAATTTTTACTTGCCAATTTCCACTAAAACCCTTTAAATTTCCAATTCACCCCCCTCTTGGTAAATATCGATCTTTCTATCCACTCAACATTGTTTTAATCTTTCCCTTAAATGTATCATATGTGAAAATGGTGGGGTTTTGTCAAAAATCCCGAAATGGGTTTTGTGGGTATTTTAAAGGGGTAAAAACTTGGGTTTTTGAGATAGTTTGGTATAGGGGAGTTGGGCTGATGTTATAGTGATGCTTGAAGATTGTTTTGAAGGTGTTTAATGTTGATTTGAGTGTTGAGATTGATAGATTTCTGCTGGGTTGTGTGTGAGTACGAAAATGAGGATTTTGGGGTTAGTTCATGGCTTGGAAGTGTAGAGAATTGACCTTGTGTTGTAATCTGAATTGTGACAGTGTTTTGTGGATGATTGATTGAGTAATATGTTGTTTTTGATTGATTAGAATCAAGGGAAATCGTTGAAGAAGCTTCAGGCTCGATTCCGGGAAAGTTGGAGGCTTGATCGGCTTTCTCGGTTTGCTTAAGGGAGTTTGGTGAGTGGTTTATTTAAAACGGTTTTAAATTGGTTCAAATGTGTAGTTGAGGTGTTGGATTGTGCTTGGTAGACCAATCCAAGGTGGAGATTAAGTTGGTATCTTGATCTCTTATTTGACTTTATGAGTTCTTGCTTATTACGCAAAAATGTGGACTTGAGTAGTATGTGCTCACTATGCATGTTGATAGATATATTGATGTTGTTTATTGGTAAAAATATGTGGTGTTGCATGATTGTGAAATCATGGAGAGACTTGCTTAGTATGATTGGCTCTAGTTAATTACCAGGTATAGATGATCGATCATTAGGATGAGTGTGCACACGGTAAGAGTCAAATTCGTGCGTGGCATTGGTGACGTGTAGTCATCAAGGAGGAGTACAATGAGGTAATATTCCACCGGAAAATGTTAGCATGTGATGATGAGTGTAATCCCATCCATGAGTGAAAACGGTGATGAGTGTAATCCCATCGGAAGGTAATTGTTGTTGAGTACGTTGGGGGTGAAAATCCCAACGAAAGTTATCCACATATCCGAGTAAGCTAATAGTTACCAATATACTTGTTCATGTGTGGATGTTGTGTAAGATATTTGTTATATCTTTGTTTAGCATAACATGAGGAAAGATGCTATGTTCATGCATTCTCTTATCGTTTGGCCATGTTGCTATGTTAGCGTAAATTTATGCCTTGTGAATGCCTTAAGGATATCATGCTTTGAACCCTGCATTGTCGTTGTTTTGTTTTAGAGCTCCCTTACTAAGCTTCTAGCTTACGCTCTCGTTTCGACAATGCAAATCATTATTACGGAGTTAACAAGGAGCAAGGAAAGATGGCATCCAAGTGTGTGGTAGTTGCTCAAGTATGGTTTTATGGAATAATGTAGTAGTTTAGCAATGAGGATGCTACGTGTTATAGGAGCGTGTATCTAGACTCCTATGTGTTGGCTTTTTGTTGTTAATGCCTTTATGTTGTGGACTTGTAAACCATATTTCTGTTGATGCCTAAGTGTTTGTATTGAAGGCTTATAACCATGTCCTATGAATGCTCATGTGTTGCTTTGAAAGCATGTAAACCTTGTTATGCAATGCTCATGTGGATGTATGCCTCCTTTGAATGAAATGGACATGTTATGTGTTTGATCATGTTTATAATAGGATGAAATGCCTATAGATTATGTGTATGTTTGTTGTTTCTTGATTCTTGTGGTTTTGGGGTATGTTTGGGAACACTTACAGATGCAGAAAACTGATTTCAGGGTCACACAGAGTACAAGCGTTTCAAAACGCTCGTGGTTGTTTCGGAACATGTGTAGCTTCAGGGATACTCGTATCGGAACGGGGGTGGTGCCGTTTTGATATGATTTGACATTGTGAGCCCCCGTTTCGGTACTCATTTCGATACGGTTTGCCTCTGTGAGTGCCCGTTTCAAAACCTGTTCCGGAACGTTTTGTTACTAGAGACCCCCCGTACTTGAACGGAGTGGACCGTATCGATACGGCTTGGTTTGACTTTTAAACTGGAGCCCGCGTATCAAAACGAGCAAGCCTGTTTCGAAACGCATGCTTGTATTTGGGCTTTTTAGCATCTTCAAAGGTTCTCGGATGTTGGGTTTTAGTCTCGTTGGTTGTATGCTTCCTCGTTAAGTTTATATGCATCATTTGTGTATGGTTTTGCTTTCGTAAGCATGCAATTGGACATAACATGTCTCTTGGTAAATTTAAATTACTGTACGTTCCATCTGTATCGTCTCGTCCTCGTTTTCCGTTGTCGTTTTCACACATAGGACTAAACAATACATTTAGACAAGATAATTAAAGAAAAATTTTCTAGGGTTGTTAATCAGAGTGGAACCTTAACGGGTTTCGCTTCGGTTTTTCCCGTGTAACCTGCTCGGACCGGTCTATCGTCTAGCCCGAGACGAGGGGGTTATAGTTAAGATCATAAATATTGTCGTTGGTCTTCATTTTTCTTGCAATAAATGCAGTCTACCAACACTGGTATCGGTACTCGGGATTGTGTATTGGTACATGCTATAAGAAGAAAGAGATGTTGTAAAAAATGGTATCGATACGCAGGAAGCCGTATCGTTACGAGAAGTGCATTTTACAAAGGCATATCGCTACGGTCCGTACCGTATCGATACTGATTTTGCTCATTAGAATCTAAGGAAGTTTTTAATCAAAAGTCGTATCGATATGCTTGTATGGGTATCGGTACGCTATAATTGCTTTTTAAGGTTATGATTCCAATAAACTGACAAAGCAACGGTCAAATATTATTTGCAAAAGATTTACAGAATTTTAACACCCTGTATCGGTGCGCGAAAGATCGTACCAATACTCATGAGCAAAATTGATTTCCAAGTTGAATGGCGTACCGATACAGCTACACGTGCATTGGTACCCTATAGCTATCAAGTATAAAAACGAATTCTAGTAGCTAAAAACAGTATCGATATAGTCAAGGGTGTATCGATACTTTTGGGCCAATTTGGTTATTTTGAGTATCAAAATATTTAGAAAATATTTGGGTTTAAGTTTTTGACTTAGAAAATATTTTAAGTTTGAATCCTTGTCAATTTTGTGAGTCTTTTGAATACTTATAAATTTATCTTTTTTTATAAATTAGTCCTTAAAATATTTTGTTATATCAAAATCAAATATAAATTTAGGAATGGCAAAACAACCTGAATTCGACGGGTTTCGACCCGATCCGATAGGTTTGGATTTTTTAAAATATTTTTTTGAGTTTCAGGTCAGGTTGAACAAAAAAATAGTCGGGGTTGAGGCGGAGTCAAGTTTAGGGGTAAAAATCCCTGACCCGACCTGATAGTCATAGTACAGATTGTCCTTAATACCTCTCTAAATGTTTTAAATGTTAAAAAATATTTTTTTAGTCTTTACTTCACCCACAAATTCTCTGTGAAGATTGTAATTCTCATTCCACAACCCTAAGTTCATGCATTCCTCTTTTTCTTGGTTCTAAATCTAAAAGTTAAAGAAACTCATTTAAATTCTTTTCATTTCTTCTTCATCTTCTTCTATTTCTTCAACTCAACTCGAATATTTTTTTATTTATCCATAAATTTTCAGCGATTTTTATTCTTCAATCATAAGGTCGCGTTGCCCTCTTCTTTTTTATTCTAGTTCGGAAGATAAGCTCGTCAGGTAAATTTACTTACTTTTCTCTTTGTCTTGTTCTTCATTATCCAATCCTTTAATAAGAAAGTTGGGTTATATCCATTACTGTTCTGTATAATTATAGAGAAGCTTTAGTTAAAGTGGGAGAAAAGCATTGAGTTGAACAAAAAAATTAATGAGATTTCTTTATTGGTAACGATATCGAAATTGTATTAAATATATCAATTAAAATAATCAATTAACTGTTAAGCTTAATCTATTCAAAACATTTCATTTTTTCTCTTATATTTCTGGACAGTAATTTCTTGCACCCCTAATATGCCTGTAATTTCTTGCACCACATATTTTACTTTCTAAAACTCGAATAAGATCTTGACAAAAGATTACAATTATTTCCAAGCTCGAACAATGCAAATAGATTATGAGAGAAGGGAGGAAATGTCATCATATGTTAAGAAGGTTATTTTTTAAATTCGCACTTGAACTATGAACACAATTCCTCTACTTTTTGGTACATAAGTTGCTCTCTACAGTTCAATTAATTTTAGGAAAATTCTATAACGGGCGACGAACATTGATGAACACCACTAACGATGAACACCGATGAACACAATTAATTTTTTTTAAAATTTTAAAAATCTAAAGGACTAAAATTATAATTAAAATTATCTCTTAAAAAATAAAAATCAAATTTAATAGTTACTTTATAATATTTTTTTAATATGTTAGAATCAAATATACCCAATTCTCCTAAATCCTAACAAAAACAATCTTTTAAAAAAATAAAAATCAATTTATAATTTTTAATAGATTCAAATCAAATATACCCAATTCTCATAAACCTAAACCTAATTTAAAAACCTTCAAGTTTTGGTTGTGATGTTAAGCTTGAACCGATACCTAGGAGCTCTAGGGATGACTTGACTCTGCCCCAAAAACCATTGATTCGGTTGTGATATTTGAAACCCAGTGGAATTTCATAAAATCATTGATTCGGTTGTGATATTTGAAACCCAGTGGAATTCCATACATATTATAACTTAGTTAAAAGAATATATTAGGTTTAGATTTAGGTTTAGGTTTAGGAGAGTTGGGTATATTTGATTTGAATTTATTAAAAAATTATAAGCTGATTTCTATTTTTTTAAGAAATTGATTTTGTTAGGGTTTAAGAGAATTAGGTATATTTGATTCTAACATATTTAAAAAATATTATAAAGTAACTATTAAATTTGATTTTTATTTTTTTAAGAGATAATTTTAATTATAATTTTAGTCCTTTAGATTTTTAAAATTTTTTAAAAAAATTAATGGTGTTCATCAGTGTTCATGGTTAGTGGTGTTCAACAATATTCATCGCACGTAATAGACTCATCCTTAATTTTATATGGTAAATGAATAAATGTCAAAATAATACAAAAAGGTAAGGCGTGATACATTAACAAAAAAGTTCTAGAAACTTATTAGGAACCAAAGGTCCAAATCTACTCATGATGATGCTTTCTGGAAATTGAAATGTGGTAATAATTTTGTAATGGTGTTTTAATATTTCGTATTTATTTCACTGTTGTGTTGTGTTAGTTTCCATTTTTATGCATTACATTTTTTAAGTGTTTATAATAAATTATTTTGTACAGAGTAAAAGTCTAATTCAATGGAGAAATTTGTTTCGTCAACATCTCCATCTTTAAACGCTCCTCAACTACAACCTGATGACACTCCGGATGCAAGCTCTGAGGGAAATATTAATCCATCTTTAAGTCAACCTAATGTTGAGAGGGCTACAAGTTCTGGGGGAAACACAAAACTCTCGTAAGGTGACTACAACCCATCAAAATTAAAGTCCGCAGTATGAGAGCATTTCAAGAAGAAAAAAAAGATTAACAATGAATGAAATGCGATATGTAATTATTGTCAAAGAAAGCTTGGTAGCGATTCTAAAAGTGGGACAAGTCACTTGCGTGATTACATAGCAAGATGCAACAGGCGTGGTCAAGTGGACATTCAACAACAAGTTTTAGTAGCTAATTAGAAGAAATTGGATGGTAAATTTGTACTAAAGGCTTTCTCATTTAATCAAGATGCCTCAAGGAGATCGCTTGCGAAAGATGATTGTTATGCATGAGTATCCATTATCAATAGTGGATCATTCAGAGTTCATAGAATATTCTGCAAGCCTACAGCCTTTGTTTAAGATACCTACACGCAACATTGTAAAGCGTGATATATTGAACATGTTCGAAGAGAAAAAGGTTAATACAATATTTGACTTGGTAGCTAACGAAGGTTGAATAGCCCTCACATGTGATATGTGGACCGTTGATCATCAAAACAGAGGATACATGGTTGTTACTGTTCACTAAATAACTCTTGGGTTTTACAGAAGCGCGTCATCAAGTCTTAATATGTGCCAACCCCACATACGACCCAAGTCATTGCTTCTAGTTTGATGAAGTATTTTTTGGATTAGAATATTGGTCGAAAGCTTTCATCTATCACTGTTAATAACTATAGTGTGAATGATGGTGTTGTCGATATTCTGGTTGGTAAACTAGGAAGTGATACACTAATGCTTAAAGGTGCTTTCTTCCACATGCGATGTTGTTCGCACATATTAAACTTAATTGTGAAGGATGGAATAAGTGTGATTGAAGATGGTACAGAAAGGATTCGACATAGTGTCATTTTTTGGAGTGTTACTCCAAAAAGGTGGGAGAAATTTAAAGAGGCAGCACGACAATTGCGTATTTCAATTGCAAAAAAATTATGCACTGATATTAAAATACGATGGAATTCAACTTACTTGATGCTCCAAACAGCCCTGTCTTACAAGGATATATTTCCTCATTGTGTATAATTACAGGGTGATCTTTTATACAAGCATTTGCTGACAAAAAATGATTGGGTTTTTGTAGAGATCATTTGTGAGAAGTTTAAGGTATTTTATGACATCACTGAAAAATTTTCCGGAACAGAATACACAATTACAAATTTTTACTTTTCAAGTATTTGCTCGATCAAGGTGGCATTAAATGAATGGATTAAACATAGTAATGACACCATTTGAACATAGCAAAGCACATGTTGGATAAATTTAAGAAGTATTGGAGTGATGTTAATATTATCATGGGTGTTGTCACACTTTTAGACCCAAGGTACGAAACAACTCTGTTGGTGTATTACTTCCAAGATATTTACGGGGTTCTTGCTGAATATGAAGTTGAAAAAATTGTATAGCTATGTCGGGATTTGGTCAAAGAGAATGAAGCAAATATGATGTCGTCTGAAACGGAATCTCAATCCTTCAGCACATCTCTAGATAGCGTAGTAGTTGATTCAGAAAATTTTGTGGATTTTGTTGCTTTTGTTTCTTCCTTGAAACAAAATAAATTCAAAGTCTCATCTGAGTTGGATCGCTACTTGGAGGAAGATATCATTCTTAGAAAGTCAAAATTTGACATATTGAACATGTGGAAAATAATTGGGCATCAGTTTCCTATATTGCAAGCTATCGCAAGAGATATTTACGCCATACCGATTTCTACTATTGCTATGAAATCTAGTTTTAGTACCTGGGGAAAATTGGTGAATGCACAACGTAATAGACTCCACCCATCAACTGTAAAAAGCTTTGACATGTTGTCAAAATTGGTTATGGGTCGAGAAAGGTACAACAATACTTATCATTTATTTTTTATTATCTTTATTCTTATGTTGTAGATATTATTTTTCTTATTAGATTTTATTTTTATTTATGTTACTCTAGAATCAAATTGAAAGGAAACAACATCCTTCTACGAAGATGTTGATAAAAGCGAATCATCGATCATTATATGATAATGATAAATTGGTAATGAATAAATTCATATTTATTATTTTTATTGTGTTATTGTTCATATTTGTTAATCTATATTAATTCAATAATTTTTATAAGATTTGTATGGTTAAAGAAGCTTGAAGAAATTCAAGTCGAAGACAATGAAGGATTTTCTTCATTTGGATGTTTATGTTTATATCTCGGTTTATCATTTGTGTGGTTGTTGGTGTTGATGAATTTATTTCAACTTTGCTATGGGCTTATGGTTTTAATTACCTTGTGTTCGAACTTGTTTCATGTGTTCAGGTTTGTGTTTGAAATTGTATTATGTATGTAGACTTGTTTAAACTTGTTTTATGTGTTTATGCTCTATGACATTGAACCTCTTTCTCTCATTTAGTATATGTGTGATCTTAATTTATTTTGATGTGTTTGTTCTCAATTCCACTATTTTCCTTTTAAAATCTTTGCCTATATTGTCAAGTTTTTTACCTATCTATTGTTGCTTTCATATGCATATAAATTTGGTAAAGTACATTAATTTGCTTTCATATGCATATTTATAGATTTATTTGGTAAAATTATTTAGCAATATTTTATCTAAAGCATTGTAGTTATTGTGTTGGTGGCATTCGAGTACTGTAAAAATCTCTATAATGAGTGAATGATTTTAAATATTTTGAATGGTTAATGACTATTTATGCACTTTTACATATTTTGAATGCAATTTTAAGTACATATGTACGAAAGAGTACATATTTAACATTTAATCAAACAGTTTTAAATAAGAATAATAAATTTGGGTCGGGTCGGGTCGTAGTCGAGTCTTTAATCCATAAGGTGGGTCGGGGTTGGGGCGGGTCGAGGATTCATATGTGATTTTTGGGTCGGGATCAGGGTGGCCAAAAAACTGAACCGCCGCGCCCCGTTGCCATCCCTATATAGATTTTACACTTTAGATACTAATTTGTGATATAAGCCACTTTTGAATTAAAAACAACTTCAAAACTATATGTTTTTTTCTTCACACCAAAACTATGTAGTTTGGTTGGATTCATTTATGGCCTTAAAAAATCTTTTCCTCTATTCTTATTCTTTCTCGGTTGAGGCTGCCCACTATTATTCTCCCCAAATTCCCTTTACCCTCCACTATCTTTTCATGGTCATTCAACCGTCATTTTAGTCTCAAATGAGATTGTGTTGTAAGGTGTTTCTATAACCTTTCAATTTACTTCAAATAATGTTTTTTTAAGTAATATGCCTTGTTATACCCCTCTAATTCCTAGTAGGAGGAAAAGAGTGTTATATTTCATTTATCATTAAGAACATTCCATTATTACAAAAACCTTAGAACACATAAGTAACTAATTTAACTCGAATACATTTAAATCCTTATAAAACTATTCCCAAGCTATCCACCCAACTTTCGAGCAATTATATAAAACAAAGAACACACCAAACAATTATGAATCAACACTGCAAAAATTTGTCTGCCTGCCAATTCCTTGATGAGCCAACATGTGTGTGACATCATTGCTCTCTCTATTGCGAAAGATGCCTTCCATCCATTCTTAAGACAATAAGAGTTACATACATTAGCTATATCCCTAAACGTTGAGGGGGCTATACTTGGTTGATTAACCCAAGATACAACCATCTGGCTATCCGATTCAATGCAGAGGGAGTGTGAGCGAAACCGTTTCGATTTGACGAAAAATTTACACGCTTCGAGAATCCCAAGCATCTCTGCAAATGTTGGATTAGATAAGCCAATCGAATTGGAAAAGCAAGCTACAGGCTTGCCATTGTGATCTCGAAGGATACCGCCAATTCCAGCAATACCAAAGCTTCCTTTAACAGCCGCCTCGACATTAAACTTTAACCAACCCACTTGAGTTGTCTTCCACAACCCTGCCGAAGCTCTGCATAATTTTAAAAGGAGAATGCGTATAGAGTCAAGATCACGAATAAAGTCTAAAATGGAGATGATAGATGTCGGCCACAAGCCGAAAATATTTTATCATTGAATAAGGTATCATTTCTACATAGCCATATGTCCATACAAAACCGAACAATGCCATTCTTCAAATTGGCCTGCAAAATTGTTTAATTGGTTTGCAATCCCACAACAAGATGACTCGGGATTATTACTTTAAGGTTTCAAATACTCCACCACCTCTACCAAATTATCCATATGAGATTACAGTGAAAAAAAATAAGATCGGCTGTTTCGGCATCCTTACAACAAAACACACACAAATCATTCTCTGAACAAGGAATTCCACGTTTTGCTAGTTCAGTACGAGTAGGTATTTTTCCCATAGACAGCTTTCCACACAAACACTTCCACCATAAGAGGAGCAAGATTAGCCCACACTAATTTCCAAATACAATCCTTTTTCAGTCCACATGTTGAAACATAGGTGCAAAAGGACTTAGGACTGTAAACACCAATTGAGGAACTAGTCCATATAACTGCATCCTTAGAAATTTGGTTCTTCGAATCATCACATAATACTCTCATAAATTCTTCCCATAATTCATTTTCCCGATCAAATAATGGTCTTTGATACTCAATGTTTCATATCCATAGCCCATTAATATTTTCACCAAACTCACTAACTTTAACAACCTTTTTGGAAGCCATTACAAACAACCTAGGGAAAGCAGTTTTGAAAGTGGCATTGTTGTCAAAAATCCTCCCAAAAATTGATGGAAAGGCCATCCCCAAGGGCAAATCTCATATTGCAATGCAGAGAATTCTTCGGCTCAAACAAGGGATAAGTAATATTTTTCCAAACCTAAGAGCTTTTTTCTATTTAAATATGTTTTGGGCAGCAAAGACATAGATTCATAGCCATAATTTGCAACTATAACCTTCCTCCACAAGCAATCTGCTTCAGAGCTAAATCTCCACAACCACTTATTTAGAAGCGCTCTATTTCTGAGTTTAAAATCGACCAAACCTAATCCTCCAAACTCTTTTGGTTTACGTAGTTGATCCCACTTAATCCAGTAAGTTGTTCTTCCAAATGAAGAACCTCAAATAATATGTGACAAATAATACACATTCACCTAACGAAAAATAATTAGTTTATTGAGAGAATTGGTCACCCCAACCAGCATCTGGAATAGCGACAAATAATACACCAGTAAATTAAATAATGATGACTTGGCCAGAGTAATACGACCACCTAACGACAATAATTTTCTTTTCGCCCTTCAAGACGCTTCTGAACTTTATCAAACATAGGCTTCTAAATCTCAAGTGTATTACGTGAATGGCCAAGAGGAAGGCCTAGATATGTAGTAGTTAATTTATCATAACTGCAATTAATCGAATTTGCCAATTCCTGCACCTAGCTATTACCCACATTCACACCATACAATTTTGTTTTTTTTTATATTGAGTTTAAGCCCCGAAGTAACTTCAAAAATTCTTAAAATTCTTTTAATGTTCTGCACATGCTCTTTTTTCGCTTCAGAGAATACAATTAGATCATCTGCAAATTGTAGATGCGATATTCACAAGCTGTTATCTCCAACTAGGGCACCTACGAAAATACCAGACTCTACCGCTTTATTAAACACCCTGCTCAGAGCTTCCCCAATTAAGTTAAATAAAAGTGGAGATAGAGGGTAGCCTTGTCGTAGTCTTCTCTTAATTGTGAACATATTCGTGGGGCTCCCATTTACCAGCATAGAAATAGATGCAGTTGACAGACAAATATTTATCCATTTCTGTCATCTTTCCCCGAATCTTATATTTTTTCCATAACAACATTTAAAAAAAATCCAATCAACTGTACCATAAGCCTTTTTAAAGTCAACTTTAAATACGATAGTTGCTTTATTTTTCCTATTCAATTCATCTAAAATCTCATTCACACTGAAAGAACAATCTATTATTTGCATACCCGGTATAAAGGCAAATTGAGATTCCCCACAATTTCATTATTACAGCTTACCAAACTTCTAGCAAGAACTCGGACAATAATTTTATAAAAGCTACCTAGAAGTGAAATTGGCCTATAATCTTCTATGCCAGCAGGGGCAGCATTCTTCGGGATAAGAGTCAAAAAAGGAATGATTCACAGATTTATCAATTAATTTCCCCTTGTAGAAAGCTTCACAAAACTGCATCACCATACCTTCAATTAGATGCCAATTTTTTTTGAAAAAATTAATATTGAATCCATCCGGCCCGGGGTACGCGATCCCTCTTAAGAATGGATAACATACCAGACTTCTTCTGAAGAGAATGGGGCCTCTAATGCCATGACAGAACTTAAACACAACTGGTTGAACTCAATATCTATGCCCTTCACCAAAATAGTGGATACCTCATTATAGGTCTTTTGGAAATGATTTAAGAAAGCCTTTTATATCTGTTTAGGATCTGTGATAAGGACATTTCCAACACGAACAGAACCAATTTGGTTTGCTTTCTTTCGTATGGACTCTGATAAGTGGAAGAATTTTGTATCTGCCCCCCTTCTTAAACCATTTAAGTTCAAATTTTTGGAGCCACTCCTCCTTCACTATGTACTTCTTTCATAAAGTTGATTTCAATTCTTTTATTTCTCCAGAAATACTCAAATTGCTGCCATATACCAATTGTGCAGATTCTAGAGATGCATTTTTCCTTTCAATATCTTCTATAGAATCTGAATTTTTGGATTTTTCTTCTTGAACCCAAAGCTTGGAAGCTTCCCTGATTTTCCTCAACAAAAAACCTACACCCTTCCCTTTGTACTTCACTCTCACAGATTTAACCAACTCAGCATAATCCAATGATTGAACCACTTGAATGGGCGAGGGCCATCGATGGATTTATTTTCCTTCAACGCTACATGGTTGTGATTAGATAAACTCTTAGGAAGTGAGCGCTTCCTGAACCATATCTGTGTTATACATTCCTTTTATTAACCCTACCAAGCAATTATCTCTCAAGTCCCTTCCAGCTTATTGAAGTGTAAAAGAAAAGAAGAAATTTTATTAAATTGAAACTTAGTTTTACAAGATACAAAGGTGAAGTTTATATAGAACATACATTAACCTACTTTAACCTTAATTACTAATAAACCCTAATAACATAAATAATTAACTAAAGCTGTTGTAACAGCCCCCCCCCCCCCCTCTCAAGCTGAAGGTTGGTGAATGTTCAGCAAGCCCAGCTTGAAAACAAAATCGTTGAACATTGAACTAGGAAGAGCCTTGGTGAATATATCAGCAAGCTGGTTAATAGATCGAACATGAAAAAGTTTTAGAAAACCATCAACAACCTTCTCCCTAATGAAATGACAGTCCACTTCAATGTGTTTGCTACGTTCATGGAATACTTGATTCGATGCAAGATGAACAGCTGATTGGTTGTCACAAAATAATGAAGCTTGAGGAACCTTGATCCCAAAGGAAGAAAGGAGAGAAGCAAGCCAAGTAAGCTCGCACGTCGCAGAGGCCATTGCTCGGTATTCTGCTTCGCAAGAAGACCTGCTCACAGTATGTTGTTTCTTGGATTTCAAAGAAATAAGGCTATCACCTAAGTATGTGCAATAACCTGTAGTGGATCGACGAGTATCCGGACAAGAACCATAGTCAGCATCTACAAAGGCACGCAGCTGAAGATTGTTGGTTTTGGAAAAGAACAATCCTTGCCCAGGAGATTTTTTAATGTAGGATAAAAGGTGATATGCAGCTTGTAGATGGGGCTGTCGTGGAGATGAAACAAATTGACTTAAAAGGTGGACAGCATAGGTGATGTCCGGACGCGTATGTGTGAGATACAACAAGCGTCCAACAAGCCTTCTGTGTACCTGTGGATCAGGTAATAATTCTCCTTCATGAGCACTTAACTTGTGGGAAGCAATAAGAGGAATTTCAGCTGGTTTCTTCCCAAGGCAACCAGTGTCCTCTAGAAGTTGCAAAGTGTAATGGCGTTGAGATAGAGAAATGCCAGTGTTGTTCCTTGCAATCTCGAAGCCAAGGAAATATTTCAATGGTCCTAAGATTTTGAGTTTAAAATGTTGCTGGAGAAAATCTTGCACAACAGCTAGTAGATGTAAATTATTTCCAGCAAAAATCATATCATCCACGTATACAAGTAATGCTATAAAGTCATCACTTGTGCCCTTGGTGAAAATAGAATGTTCTGAAGGAGACTGGGTGAAACCACACTTGAGAGAAGGCATGAAACCATTGCCTAGAATCCTGTTTGAGATCATAAATTGACTTGTTCAACTTGCAAACTAGGTTGGAAGATTCACCCAGATCCATGCAGTTTGTTGTAGAAGAAATTTTGAAATTATATCCCAAAGGAAGCTTCATATAGACTTCTTCATCAAGCTTTCCATTTAAAAAAGCATTGTTGACATCCAATTGCAACAAATGCCAATCATATGTAGTAGCCAAGGCTAGTAGGAGCTTGAAAGAAGTCATTTTAGCAACATGTGAGAAAGTATTTGTATAATCGACTCCTTCGATTTGAGTCAAGCCTTTGGCAACTAAACGAGCCTTGAATCTGTCCACAGTGCCATCGGCCTTATACTTCACTCTATAAACCCATTTGTAGTCAATAGGTTGTTTACCTTTAGGGAGAGGAACAACTGTCCATGTATTTAAATCCTCCATTGCTTGTAATTCATCCTGCATAGCTTTCCTCCATTCAAGATGTTTGACAGCTTGATGATAGTATGTAGGCTCATAGACAGAAGAGACGTTGTTGATAAAGGCTGTATAGGTGTCTAAAAGTTTGGAAGAAGAGACATAACGCTGAATGGGATAAGAAGAAGCAGATGCATTATTGCACTGATAATGCTGCAAGTAGGAGGGCCTTTGAGAAACACGAGATGGCCTTCGAACCAACTCTGTATGTGGAACAAAAACTGCATGGCTTGGTTCTTCACCATTCTCCTAAGAAACATTTGTTGAAGTAGACCTAACAACACTCTCCTGAAGTGGTACATGTTGATCAATAGGGTGAGTGTCATTTAGAATAGGTTGGGAAACCTCAGGAACATCATGTTGATCATGAGTCACCCCAGTATTGGGAAAATTGAGACTTGTGTCAGAGGGATTGTTAAGAGATGTTGGAGGAGAGCCTGTGTCATGCTCAATGTCATTCTCATTAGAAGCCTGAAGAGTAAGTTGATTAAAGGATGAAGTAAAGTTATCAGAAGGAACATGAGGTAAGGAAACATTTGGAAAAGGATTAATTAAGGAACCTGTAGGTATTCTCACTGTGTGAAAAGGATAAAAAGATTCATGAAATATCACATCCCTAGAAACAACAATTTTCCTAGTGAAAATAATGAAGATTTTGTAACCCTTTACTCCAGAAACATAACCAAGAAGAATGTCAGGCAAAGCGCGAGGAGAAAACTTGTCACGTTTGGATTTAAGGGTGGAAACAAAACATAAACATCCAAAGTTTCTAAGATGAGTATAAGTAGGAACCTTGTGAAAGAGGAGTTGATATGGTGACTTGTTATTTAATAAAGTGGAAGGAAGCCTGTTAATAATGTATGTAGCAGTAAGTAAGCAATCTCCCCAAAAATAGATAGGTAGCTTAGACTGAAAGTAAAGAGCACGAGCAACATCTAACAAATGTTGATGCTTTCTTTCAACCACAGCATTCTGTTGGGATGTTTCCACACAAGAAAAGTGATGAATGATGCCAAGGGAGTTAAACAAATCGGTAAATTTTAGTTCAGGGGCATTATCAGACCTAAAAAATTTTAAATCGAAACCAAATTGTCTTTTAATCATTTGTATAAAAACATGAATAATAGTGGAAACCTCAGACTTGTATTGCATCAAATAGGTCCATGTACAACGACTGCAATCATCAACTATGGTTAAAAAATACCTCTTATTATCATAGGTTGGGAACTTATAAGGCCCCCAAATATCACAATGAATCAGCTCGAAAGGCTGAATAGAATGAGAAGAGGAACTTGGAAAAGGCAGTCTATGCTGTTTGGCCATGGGCAAACATAACATGGATCATTATTATTATTTACATCAGAATTAGTGTAACGGGGTTTTTTTTTCTCCGCAAATCAAGTTCCCGTTACTCTTGAAAAAAATGTTCGATTTGATTTAAAAAGGGGGGAATTTAAAAATTGGCTCGGTTCGGGTTTTGGAAAGAAAACCTTTTTTTAAATAAAAAAAAATCTTTTTCTCGGTTTGGAGTCGCCACCGGCCACTAAGGTAGACCAGACACCATAAAAAAACAAAACCAGAGATTCGTTTGAAAGGGTTCGGGAGTTGGTTACGTGTGGGGTAGGGTTAGCGTCCCCATCACGCCCGGAGATCGGTACCAAAACAATTGTTGCTTTTAATTGATGGAAATTATTCGTAATTTAAAAAGAACTTAATTAGCGGTTCTTGGTTGAAAATTAGGCTTTAATCACGTGCTTTTTCAAATTGGTGGTATCGAATTAATTAAGCACTTAATTAAAAAGGATGACGGTACACCGGACCAAAAACTAAACCGACATCATATAAGACTGACTGCCGTGTTAGTTTAGGGTTCGGATCCCGTACGTCACCTTTATGCATGATGCAAGCAGATAAATATGGTGCTATGGTCTTGTCCGTTTTAAACTCGCATTTACCTTTAGACGATTCGAATTAATCCGAATATTCGGGGACATCCAATAAGCTAGGCATGTCGACCCGAATACGCGAATTAATAAGTATCTCCGTTTTAAAATTAAAATTAATTACATGCGAATTGGGGTATTAAAAATCACATGAAATGACAATTAAAGTGCGTGCCATGAAACACATATTCGAATGGAATAAAAAAGAGTTAAAGAACATACATAAAAAAGCATGCAACATAAAAAGAAACATATATGCATATATTAACACAAATAATATAACAAAATATAAACTCGATGGAAAACATATATTCGATATAAATATAAAAAAAGGCAAATGCATGAGCAACAAAATATATCATGATAAAATGCTAAATAAATAAAAGATGCAAACTGGCAGGGATCAAGACGGTAAATAAACCAATTTTAAAAAACAGATTATAATACGAAATGGGACCAACTTGAAGAGACATGAAACAATTAGGGACCAAAACAACAATTTCCCCACTCGCAAATCGATTAAAACTGAATTCAGGGACGGGATTGAAAACACGGGAAAACCTACAGGGGCTAAAAGGGCGATTTTACCATCCGGAATTTGATTTAAACGAGAACGGTGGCTAAATTGAAAACGTTTGGAAACTAACAGGGACTGCGGGGAGGGTTTTGAAACACGGAAGCCTCTTTCGCGTAATTAAGAGGACGCGGAGGTCCTTAAAACGAGATTAAACCAAAATTAAAAAGAAAAAGGTTATAAAATCAATTCTAAAAAAACACTTCGGCCCCCTTTTACCATTTTCAAACCCTAATTTCAGAGAGCCCCCCCTTTTTCTCTGCTATTTTTCGGCGCCGCAACGGGGTTCCGGTCGCCGTTGCCGGCGCCGGAAACCTAAAAACCTCTCCTTTTTTACTTCCCGGCAACCCCCAAAAAGCCAAACCTCTTCCCCCTTTATTCCGATAACCCCAAAAATGTTTCTGTTTTTCCCCCTTTTTTTAAAAAACCCTAAAAGGCCGAAACCACAAAGACGGCAACTTACCCTTTTTCACGTTACCGGCTCACCACGCACGACTCCCGAGGGAGCCAAAGGGCTTGTCGCCGGCGACGGGGAAGTGGAGAAGGAGGGAGAAACAACGAGGGTGAGACCTTAAACCATTCTGTTTTTTATTTCGTCTTTTTTGTGTTTGATTCAAAACGAAAATAAACGGAAAAATACCTCCGCGAAATCTCTTTCTGCGTGTATTGATGTGAAGATGATTACAAAATCTCTCTCTCTGGGATTTTTGAATCGAAAGAAAGCCCCCTTACAATTTTTCTCTCTGAAAAATCCTCCCCTTTTCATTACATTTGGTTTCGGGTATTTATAGCCCGAATTTCTTACATTTTTTGCATTTTCTAAAATATGAAACTACTGATAAATGTTGCTGTGATTCTTGGCCGGATTCATTTGGTTGCTGCATGCCTCTGATTTCTGTTGATTTATGTTTTTTGCGTCTGATTTGTTGCGAATTTGTTGTGCATTTTTTTTCTGACATTCGTCCTTTTGCGTTGCATGTGGCTGCTGGAGGAGGGGGGGGGACCAGAGGGGCTCGAAGAGACGAACGGTGGGCTGCACGCGCGCGTCTGAGGACGAAACGGCGCGCGTGTCGGAACTGGGGAGCCGCGCATGCCGCGCGTGGAAGTTCTGGAGTCTTCCGAGCTTCTACCCCGACCGTTGATTTCGATCCAGATCCGACGGTAGACATGTGACGGCGCAAGGGCTTCAGCAGACAGCTCCTAGGGTTTTTTGGTCTTGGCTCGATCTGGACCGTTAGATCTTGATCCCAGATCTAACGGTGGGGAGGTGGCGGCGGCTGCACAAAAAGAAGGGAATAGGGTTAGGGTTTTTTAGATTAGATCAGGCTTTATTCTCTGGGCCTAAACGGGCCGTAATATCTGTATAATATTTTTGGGTTGTTTATTATGTAATGTGGACTTTTAAATTAATAAACTGGGCTTTTATTTATTAATATTGGGCTTGTATTTATTTAATGTTTTTGTGTTTTTCAGATTTGATTAATAATAATAATAATACTACTATACGGTAATGACATTATAATGATAATAAGTATTAGTAATACTAGTATTAATATTGGTAACAAGGGTAACAAAGATGGTAATGATAATTTATAATAATAATAATATGATAATAGAAGATAATAATAGATGATGGTGGAAGGTATGGTAATAATACTATAGGTGGTAATATGATGGAATAATAATAATAATAATAATAAGATAATAATATAATGATAGTAACATAATAGTAATAATAATGAGATTAATAGATGATTAATAAGGTAGTAATGATATTATCATATTAAAGCCCATTAATAAAAGAAATCGGGTCTAACACCCCGGACAAAATAGGTGATTACAATTAGGTAATACATCCTTTAGTAAGTGCAAAACACGAGTGCTAGGGTGACCTAATCTAATTTTCCAGGAAACAGATACAACATCACTTGAGTGTCGAGAATTGTGAACAAGAGTAGGTAAATTTGAATGAACAGCATGCTTATCAGTAGACAAACGAAGAAGATAAAGCCCTTGAAGAAGATCAGCTTTCCCAATCATGTTGTGAAGGTCCTGAATGACACAATGAGATTTATCAAATAACACAGTCAAATTAGAACATTTGACTAATTCACTGACAGCAATTAAATTGAGTTTGAAATCTGGAACATATAAAACATTAGTTAAAATTAAATTAGAAGACAATCTAATTGTTCTAGTATGTGTAACTTTAACAATGGTTGCATTATGTAACATGACAGAACTATCAAAGATGGGATTCAAGGATTCGAAAGCTTCTTTAGAACAACAAATGTGCCGAGAAGCTCCTGAATCAATGATCCAATTAAAACTATTGTGAAATGGAGCCAAGCTATTAATATAAGATAAGATCTTGCCTTGTATAGAAAGGTTGATTAAGGAAGAAGAAACATCCACATTGAAGGTGTTTGTGAAGTTGTGTGTAACTGAGAAGTGAGCATAGCAATGAGTTGCTGACATTGCTGGTTAGTTAATCCATTAGTGGCACTATCAGTGTTGCCAGAAGAATCATTAAAGGATGGACAAGTTCCTAAATATGTAACAGCATGTGCTTGAGCAGTAGGAACATCCTTCTGAGATCGAAAAGTATACCCCGAAGGATAGCCATGTAACTTGAAACACTTGTCTTTTGTATGCCCTAGCATATGACAATGAGTATATTGTGGGCGTGATCGTTTAGAATGCTGAAGAACATGTCTCTGAACAGCAAAAACATGATTGGAAGGAACTTCAAAGATAGCTGAAGAATTATTTAGAGAAATGGATCTCTAATTTTCTTCTTGTAAGATCCAAGAGAAGACCTTTGAAATAGATGGGAAAGGGTCCATAAGCAACATTTGAACACGGACATGAGCATATGACTCCTTTAGACCCATCAAGAAATGCATAGTCTGCTCACGTTGTTGATCATCCAACATCTTTCGAACACCTCCACAGGAACAAAGAGAACAAGAACATACACTCTTGACAGACATTAATTCATCCCATAAAATCTTGAGATTAGTGTAATACGTGCTCACAGACATCAAACTTTGAGCCAATTCATTTAACTTTTTCTTAAGATGAAAGATACGAGGACCATTCGTTTGTTGGAATCTTTCTTCAAGATCTTTCCATATTGCAGCTGCAGTGGAATGATAAAGCAAGCTTGCTGCAATTTTTTTAGAGACAGAATTCAAGATCCATGAGTTAACAAGGTTGTTAGCTCTGGTCCAAGCATTAAAATGATCTGAAGTAGAAGTATGAGCTGAGATTGAACCATCGATAAATCACATTTTATTCTTGGCAGACAATGCCATTAACATCGAGCGTTTTCAGGTGTTGTAATTATTATTGGTTAAGGGTTGAGTCACCAAAACCATCCCTGGATTATCCGACTGATGAAGATAATAAGGGTTGTTACCCTCTTCAAATTGATCGTTGAGATCAACCATGACTAAAAAACCACTGATTCTTAAAGATATAAACAGAAATGTGCAGGCAGAAGCAATGCGAACACAAGAAAAAAAGAAGAAACTCAAAAACTGATTCTTGAAAAATCAAGAAATGAAGACATTTGATACCATATTGAAGTGTAAAAGAAAAGAAGAAATTTTATTAAACTGAAACTTAGTTTTACAAGATACAAAGGTGAAGTTTATATAGAACATACATTAACCTACTTTAACCTTAATTACTAATAAACTTTAATAACAGAAATAACTAACTAAAGCTGTTATTAGCTGTAAATGACGTTCCCTTTTCCAACTTGTTGAATGGCATTGTCGTGCTCGGCTTCGTCTACCACCATCATCACCTCTTCATCCTCCACAACTTTGATCTTTGCACTACCTTCATCTCCGATCAGAAGATCTGGTTTTCCAACCCCCAACAGCGCCTCCTTATAGGATCTGGTGTCCTTCAAAGATAATTGCACCTTATTACGGCTACCTACAATATTACTCGTAGGAGGATAATCTGACCTCTGATTTGATAGGAAAACTCTAATGTGGAAGCCATCCATTACCCTACCAAAACCTTTCTCAACAGCACACTTTGCATCTTCAAACCGCAAAAATCTTACGAAAGCAAAAGTAGTAGGTTTTAATCTTCTTTTCAAATTATTGTAGGCAGTGAAAGAATCCACCACATGCCTATATGCTTGGGAAGTTTCTCTTAGTGCCGAATGAATGAATCCTTTTACTTACGTTGTCGATGAAAATTGAAAAGCCACTCCGTCGTCTGTAGCTGCTGCTCCTTGCAAAGCTTCTTTCAGCATCGAGAAAACCCTTTTCTCTCGCCATCTCTGATAAACTCTTTGATGATATAATTATCTTTCAAATGATGTTTAATTAATCAATCGTTTCTTAATTTTTTTATTGCTGTATTTTATGCTGGTGCGATGCAAGGGTAGCATCTGTTCAACTTTTTAAGTCATTTTAAAGACGGCACACTCAGCATGGCATTACTGGTGTTCGAACCTAGGTCCCAAGAGATGATAAACATCTACCTTTGCCAACAGAACACAAGGGGATGAGCATATTCATTTACCTTTTATACTTAGGATGAATAAATAACTGCTCATTTTTTAGATATATGTCCACATATATAGTAAGTGTTTCTATGCCAAATCAAAGTTCGAGTAATGTTTGTAATCATTTGCCTAAAAAAAATTTCAACAAATAATAGCTCTTTGCATTCTTGCTAAAAGTATTTTACATTTAATTTTCTTTTTCTTTTTATTTTGTTTTTTTTATATCTAGAATTTGTTTTTTTTTATTTTAAAAGATTATGTTAGTGTTGGACGATTATAATTAAAGATGTCATTTTATAGTGTCATTACATCTACTCTGTTACAAGGAAGCACCAGATTTTTCTGTTGGACTTGGCTCTCCAAGGTATTTTCTTTTTCATTTTTAATTGATTTTCATATTTATACGATGTATTCTTTTAAGTTTTTAATGTTGCAATAGAATGTATGCTTGTGTTTTTCTATAAATTTTAAATATCGCTTTTCTATAATGGATATTTAAAATGAATTGTGTTAACATTACAAAGAATTTAATGATTTTTTTGTCAATCATGGATTGGGTTATATTTGTGAACAATTTAGCAATGTAAAAACACTAATTTTTTAAAATAATTATATTATATTGAAATGAATATGATTGAATGACATTAGAAATTTTTTATTGATCTGCAAAAATATTATTCTTTGCAGAAAAATTCAAAATATTTATTACTTATTAGGTAGAAATTTTTGTTTTTATTTTGGAAGATTCCTTGTAGTGCTATTGTCCAACGGAGTATGTGGTGATTTAGTTTTTCTTTATTGGAGTTTATAGTCTATTCACATTAGTAGTTTGTAAAAGTTAACATATTAGTAATTATTTATAGGGGTGACCACTCAATTATTGGGGTCTAACATATTTTGACCACCGAACTATAAAAAAGTAAAATTTGACTATCAATTATTTAATTGGTCTTATTTTGACCACCAGCCATTAAAATCTAACGGAAGGATGACATGATCTTAATTAAATAAATTAATCACTCAATTAGGTGCCGACACATCTCGATTGGAAATGGAAAATAAAAACAATTGTAATTTTGGCTTTGCAAGGATTTGATCTCATGTGCCCCTGGGAGTAAAACAAGAGAGTTTGCTCCTCCCCTGTTTTCCTTTTTACGTCCTTCTCCTTGGACCACCTTCAAGCTTTTTAATCTTTGTTTTCCCTTATGAGGATACAAGATTTCCTCCCTTGTTGGTTGTTCCTGTTTCAGGTGCTAAAGGATCACGTGTTGAGGGCTTTTTCCTCTCTTGTCTGTCTATCTTGCTACTATAATACTTTTATCAAATGTATATTATATCACATACAAATACAATCCTTTATAGTTAATGCCTTAAACAGATCATATTTGAATACGTATTTTCATTTGAAAATGTAATTGTAATGAAAAACATATAACTATAATTATTTGAATTCAATAAGTGATAAAAACATTATCCAGAAAATTATATTTTTAAAGAATTTGTCATATCAATTAGATTCAACCATCAATGTAATAGATATAGTATTTTAGTTAAGTCTACTAAAGACCCTTGTACTACATTCAAAAATTTATTTTGTTTTTCTGCCATTAAAGGAGACATTTTAGTCCATATAAATTTAAAACAATGGATATTTTAGTTTAAAATGATAATTTACCATTAGTTAAATCACAATATTGCGTTAGGTCCTTATCATTTATAAATTGACTAGATTTACATATGTATTTCAAAAATGAACAAATAAAAATGGCTCATCACAATAAAGTGAATAAGGTAGTATTTGTTTATAGATGTTCTTAACCCTTTGACAGTGGGTATGCACCTTGTAGACAGAGCGATTTGAAACTGTGTCTCCTAAAATGAAGATCATCCGCTTTTCCACTAAGACACTTGTTAGGTTCCGATTATTAAAAAAATAAAACTAAAAATTCAAAAGAAATTAATTTATAAAAGATGAAATTTACAAGGGGGAGTTTATAAATATAGTATCGAAATTCAGAAAAATATAAAAATTTATAAATTTACAAAAATTAAAAATAATCTTCAAAGAATGAAAATATTACGGAACAATATCGAGGAATTTTTAAAAAGAAAAAAAATATTATATTAAAAAATAAAATTGCCTTAGTGATTATAAGTTGTTTTCATATTAATTTCACTTATTGGAATCATCTTTATTATAAAAAATAATTTTATAATCATTCTAATCTTATGTTCAATTTTTTAGCCCGAACATATTTTTGAATTCTTTCAAAAAATTTATAATTTTCTTGAATACTATATATTTCAATTCTTATAATTTTTAATTTTAATTCCAGAATATAGTGTTATGTTTTTAAATTTTTGGAAGATTGTTGTAATTTTGAAATTTTTAAAATTTTAGATTTTGTTGAATCCTAAATAATATTTTTAAGATAATAAAGGGACTAAAATGAATTTTTAATGTAGTACAAAGTGCTCTAGTGGACTTTAACCTTAGCATTTTTAATAAAATAATAAAAATATAAGATATTAATTAAAACATGAATTCAATTTTCTTCAAATTCGATACGAGCGTATCCAAGGGGTAGCATTATAGTATATTAGCTTCCTTCTGAAACAGTCTAGGCCAGGAGATATAAGAAGCAACCGTATGAAAACACCATGGCATTTGTGGCACCTACCAGTACCTTGGGACAGTTTAACTTTACAAAATTTGCACCACTTACTATGAACAGGAAGCTCAGTTAAGCAAACCTTAACCTTTACAAAATTTGGTGCATAATTTAAACCATTGTTTCATAATGCCCCCACAATTCAAAGCAATAGCAGCCGATTGCAAGCATTCAACACCGCTCGAAAGCCTTTCAAGCTAGATATATCGAGACATGTAATGCTCTTAGGTCTTTGCATTTTTTGAAACCTTGTCAAAAATTGGATTCTCGACTAATTCTTTAGCAGACGGTCGTCGTGCTGGATTGTGATCCACCATGACCTGATAAAAAAAATTATCCATCGGAAGTAACAAACAAAACTACTCTAGCTACCTATGTTTAGAGGATTTAATCAACATGGCAACACATGAAATCAATCTGGCATGTTTCAAGTGATATATTTAGGATTATATATACTAATATGACAAATGAACTAAGATGCAGTATAGAGCTTCTTCATCATAACACCAGACTCCAGAGCAGTTTTCCGTTGCATATTTTTAAGTTATGACCACCGGACATACTAGATGGAAAAGCCAAGACTAATCATCTCACAGGCAGCCAGAAAACAACATAATTATCTATTTAGATTTGAAACTAAAGAACTTAGAGCTGAAAATAGGATACCTTGAGTAAATTTTGAAACTGTAGGGAATACCCAGGAAGCAGTGGTAGCTTTCCTTCTCTAAGAAACTGAGCTCCAGATTCTGGCAGAGGCGATCCCCTAATGAGCTCGTAAATAGTAACTCCTAATGAGAAGATATCAACCTTGTCAAGATGATCATAGTTCTCATTTAGGATTTCTTGAGGCATATAACGTGCATCACCCTCTTCAATTGGCAGGCTCTTATTTAGGAGAGTTGCACATCCAAAATCACCGAGCTTATAAACACCGTTCTTGACATATATATTATCAGGTTTTACATCCAAATGAACTATTCCTCTTTCGTGTATAAACTGCAGTGCCTTTGCCATCTGCAAACCTTTTGACATCAGAGCAGAAGACGATAACAAGAAGAAGAAAAGAAAGAAAAAACCTAAACTTTCATTATCTTTGTCTCAAACCAACCAAGCTAACAAATGGGAATGAGACCTTTTCATTTTTTCAAAACATTGTCCCTACCCCATCCTGTTTTTCTCTTGTAGATATGATGTATTTCAGCTAATGCTAACCTGAAGCAAGGCTCTCAGGAAATGTCCTTCTGTGAAGAGTTGAGGATACGTTTTTCTGGACAAGCTGTAATCACAAAGCTCCATTTGAATATAAAGTTGCTCATTTTCAAACCAAGAAGAGTAATATCCAACAATGTTTTCATGAGACCCTGGAAAGGATTGCTTTAGTATCAATGTCTGAGGTTACAATTCCAATTTTCCTCTTAAATTGAACAAAACAAATTAATGAAATGGAAAAGGAGAGTAAATACAAATTTATACCTACTGCAGCTAAAGCTTGAACTTCCATCAAGGCTTTCCTCCTGCAAAGAGTTATTATTATTTTATAATAAAATTTTCCTAACAATTAGCAGAGAGACATGTGAAAAAAAAAGAAAAAAAAAAAACTGAAAGCTACCTCTCAGTGTCTTGATGCAACTGCCGGGTACTATGTTTCACAGCATACAAGCAACCATCAATTCTCTTTAAAACTTTGAAAACTCGACTGAAGTTGCCAGTACCAATTTGCTGGAAAGCAAGGCAAAAAGAAAGAGGATATGATAGCCTGGAGGTTAGATATTTAATATATAAATTGAAGCTAATGATTCTAAATAAGTTCAGAACTTATGGAATAGGGATAGACACCTCAATCTCATGAAAATCTGTGTGATAGCGTGAAAGGCCATCCCCGCCGATAATTGCAGGGAAGAAACCTGTAGATTGCAGTGATATGTTATTAAAACTTTCTAGATAAATAATTTGAGGACGTCCAGAGTGGTAATCTTCTTTATCCTAATGGGTACTGAAAATATGGAAGTTTCACAGAAAATATCGGAGTGTTTCTTAAAAACTAACATCGTACCTGCACACTTTGATCTTTGATTTCCAAAAGGATCAGTCTCAACTTCTGAAGCATCCCTTAGATATGGGTTTTTAATACAAGGAGGTGGCATAACCCGACACCTTAGAGCAACAGCAGATTGAGAAACATAACTTTTAGTCTTCTTTGCTCCAGGTATGATTGTTTTTTCTAGGTTGCCTTCATCTGCATCAAAGCTGTCATTGGCAAGTTCCACTATTTGTTGGGAGCCAGATAATGTAGGGCTGAGGGGATTTGCCAGGATACCATCTAAGAAAAGAATAGATATTCAATTGAAAATTGTTGAAAAAATACTTGTGTTCATAAAGTTTTGTACATGTAAATATAAACAATAAAAGAAAACTCTTATGCCTAATTTTTTTACTGTAATATGTGTTAACTGATAGATCATTAACAGATATAAAATCTAGTTGGAAACCACAAAATTCTTAGGAAATAAAATACTGAAAACAGGAGGAATGAAGCAACGGCAGCAGACATCTCCAGAGTGAGGACAGGAATATGACTTTGGATCACTACTGGTGGACGGAAGGAAGAACAAATTAAAGTGCAGCAATCAGCAACACAGACAGCTAGGGGTAGTGGTCACTAATTATAGCTTTTTCTGTTTTGTACTTGCTTCGGCAACCCAAAAAAAGTTATCTCAAACACTCCATTAATATTGGACTTCACATGAAAATGATGAGCAATTTCACTGATGTTTACTAACAATTGCTTGAATAATTTCTAGACAAGCATCCAAGTTTTCCATCCGTTAAACTTCCATGTTATAGGATGGGGCCACATTCTCTACTTTTTCACCATATCATATCTCATCGTACCAAAGACTCTGGTCCTGGTCATTACAAGTGTTCAATGACCTTAAGCAGGATGGCTCCTATTTGAAAGCCTACGATATTATCCCAGCTCCAAATTCCACAATGAATATGCAAACTATTGACTGATGACTAAAGTTTAATTTGCTATGTCGTAGAAGTACAGAATCCCTCATATTCACCTTTACATGTTTCAGTTCTCATAGCAACATGAGAATATCACTTTAACTAATTAAAGTCTGGATTAATCGTCTCTTTTCCCAACAACGGAGCTCAAATTTATGAATATAAAACTGAAAACGCAAAGCATCGATATAAAATATGACAATTTTCAAACAACTACAAATCCACAATCCATCCTTCTAAAATATTCTAGTTTTCATCAATTACTTGGATCTTACCTTGTCGAAGTCTCTTGCTTTTGAGAGTATTCAGCTTCTCCGGCGACTTAGGGCAAGGAGTATTTTCCTGTGGAATTCAATAATTTAAAGGGAAAATAAAACAATTTCAAAACTCAAAGCAGAAAAAAATAACATTCGGATGTTGCTTAATAAAATTATTAATAATACCTTGTTGTAATCAAATCCATTAAGCAAATTCTGATTATCAGGGGTGATATAATCAGGAGTGCTGCATCCACAATCAAAACAAACAAAGAAAAAAGTGAAGAACCAAAAAAAAGAAATTTAGAATATTAAATATTAAATATATATCCAAAGAGCAAAAGATTTACCAAAAGAAGTCTTGACTGAGAATGAAATCCTTGTCATCGGCGGCGTCGAGGTCGGGAACGGAAGTGGAAGGGTCATCCTGGGATCCGAAATCTAGAAGGTTTCGCGGGAAGAGAGAGGATGAGGCGGCGGAAGATGATTGGAGAGGGTGGAACTGAACCGGAAAGTGCTTCCCCAATGCCCCTTTCATCGTATTATTACTCGGCCGCTTCGCTCCTCTTCTTCTCTTCATTAACCAAAGCAGACCCTAATCTCTCTCTATTTCTCTCCTTAGCTCGCTCGTGCGGGATAATATATAAAAAATGGATCTCCCATTTTCAGAGGTTTTTTTATTTCTTTTTATTGCTTACTTTTTGGTGGGTTGAGGCCTGGGGGAGGGAGGAAAAAGATTTGAACTTGCGCGGGAAATTGGCATTATTCATTGGCACAATAATCTAGGGATAAATTACACTCATCACTCAACTATTTTGTTAGTCTTATTTTATTCACACAACTTTCAAAAAAAATTAATTTACTAATTGTATTTTTAGTGCTCATGTTTTAATCGTTTTGAATTATATTATTATTATTAAACATAAAAAATTTAAAATTAAACCCAAACATTCGTCGCTAATCATCTCTACCACATCGTTCACTATCGTCGAACGTCACCGTCAACGATCGTATATAATGGTCATTCCATCTTAAATTTTTTCAATCGCTTTATCTTAGCACGTGTGTCTAAATTCGACCTCCATTTTGTCAGAGTGTACTCCGAAGTCCACAAAATGACCAAAAATATTTTGATTTCTCTCTCGTCGATCTCCCTCTTTCACCGTCAGATAAAATTTATTTCTCATTAAGTTGTTTTCTTTGTACCAATGAAGTTTTTTAACGTTCGAATCTTAAAGAAATTCTTTTGTTCGCCGATAAATGGTCACGACGTCGAATGGCGTTTGGGTATAAAAATAAATAATTTTTATTTTAAATATTTTAATTTTAATAATAATATATAGTTTTATTTTTATTTTAAATTATTTTTATATTTAATAATAAAATATAAAAAAATAATTCAGAGTGACTAAAACAAAAATACTTTAAAAATTCAGTTAGTAATTTTAAATTTTTGAAAATTAAATCACCAAAAAACGACTGAGAAGATAATTGGTGATTATCTGTAACTACAGTAAGATCATCATATCGATGAACCTTTACCGTACATAAAAGACCTGCCTGATCTGAAATTTGCATTCATTGGAATACCATATCAATAAATTCCCCTTATGCGATTACTATTATTTGGTAGTGAAAAGTTTCCACCGTTCCGTACTGCATATGCTTACATGAAGTGTATCCCTTTAATTTAGGTAGTTACACCCTGCATTCCTAAATTATAACTCATCTTTTAAATTAATTTCTAAATTTAAAAATATTTTAATTAAATTCTTAAAATATTAATATTTTATCAATCAAAATTTTCTCCAACATAATGTCAATTTTGACATTATAAGTTAATTAAAACTTAATCAATGGTGTATTTTTTAATAGTGTAAAGGTGATTACAAGACAATATCAATTCATACATACTCTTAAGTGTACTTAAAACACACACGCATATATATATATATATATATATATATATATATATATATATATATATATATTGAATTGACAACCTAAATCCGATGCATAAACAAATCTAAAAAAAGTAGATATCTTATTTTTTTGAATAATTACAACCTAGAGGTGGAACTACTTCTAATATATTTTGAACTTACAATTTAAGAGAGATGGGAGGGTGTTAATTAAGAGCTTTTAATCACATGCTCTAGAGATTATGGACATCGGATATTTTGTTTTAGTATTAATGTTTTAAAGGTCCAATGTATTAACTAAACGAAATTAGCCCTCAATAATTTTAAAATTCTTCCATTATAGGTATAACTATTAAATTTATACGTGAACTTTGACACAACATGCAATTTGATAGATTGATTTTTCATTCTATACAATTGAATGCATGAATTTTTATTTAATTTTTAATTTTCATAAACCACTGGTATCATTATCGACTAGCATTATTTTACATTTACATATGGTATAAACAAATACTTATATTTAGATAATAAGAAATTGTTAAAAAAATTAGATAATAAGAAAACAAATTATTGTACTTGTTTTTAAAGACTTGTTAATTTAAAATTCCTTATAAAATGCATAAAAAAACAATTGAACCGTTAGTACATAAAAAAAACCAATCGAACACTTATGAAACTCAAAATCATGTAGGTCATTTCGTTACGTTGATCAACATTGACAGTTATTAAATAAATAGATTAATTAAATGACAACACATGACTTTCTATAGAGTTTTTTTTGTTGCATTTTTCGAGGACATTTTAAAACAACGAATCATTTTCTAAATGTACAATTAATTTGAAATTAAAAATTCATGATACAATTGAACTGAAATTTAAATTTTATATTATAATTATATATTTGCTCTAAATTAAATCTCATATATCACATTGAACTAAGAAATAAATGTTGAATGACATGTGAGTATTTTTTTTTGATCAAATACGACTTTCATTCCGATTAAAGAAAATTACAAACAAGAAGATAACCAACAAGCCCCACAGCCGAAAGGGACGTACAAAACAAGCAAGAAAACATACAAAGGCCATGCAAGGCCGAAGAGCAAAAGGCACGAAGTGCAACATATTGACCACCATCCCGAAGAAGCCAAGGCATGGTGATGAAAGAAAAACACGATAAAAGACATGGATAACCATGCTTACAACCTAACATGAAACAAAGAAAAACAACCAAGGCCCACGCCTTTAGAAGAACAAACAAGCCAAAACATAACAAAACTCCATCAACGCTAAGAGCGCAACGAAACCATGCTACCAGCGGCAGAGCCCTGGGTCGCATCAAACCAACAGCACAGTCCATCAGAAAGGACGAAAGATCCACTGCCCGCTCTCGTATTCTTTTGCTACCAGGAACATGACTAACTCCACAGGAGAGCTCTATCCAGAGGCAGCCTTTCACACCATAGGTTGTGATCCTTATCACGACAATATTAGACATGAGCTTTGAGAGGAAGCTTGGGAACACGATATCGGGAAAATCACTCATCCAGGACCGAAACTCAGGGAAACAACACCCGAGACAATGAACATCAGCAATATTGCACCAGAGGCAAGGAAGCAAATACACCGCCACCAACCACACCTTCCACAAGTCGGTAGCGGGAGGAGAAAAGATCATTCTTGCTGCGGATAACTCTCACCGGAGTTATCCGCAATTTTAACGACGGCATCGCTTCTAAATGAAGGTTGCTTCAGATTTTCAAACGCCACACTTGAAAAGGAAGTGACCAAGCATGAGATTTTGGTGGATTGAGATTTTAAGGTACCAAGAAATGAACGAAACAGGGAAGTGAAAATCCCACAAAATCTGGGATAAAGCTGCTGCAGGAAGATGATACCAGGCCATTCCTCCAGAAAAAAGTCAAAAGTTACTAAAAGAGGAAAAGGGTTTGTACCAAAGTGAGGGTACCATAATACCCCTGTCAGATAGTCCTTTACCACCCTCAACCCAAGACATGTCGAGGAAAAGGTTGCTGGGAGATCACCGGCGCAACAGCCAGTTCCGGTTCTAGTTCCGATGAACCAGTCTGGTAGAGGAGAACAGACGGCAGTGAAGGTCCCAGCCGTGACAAGCCAGCCAACTTTTCACCCAAAGCTGTCGGCAAAGTTACCGGCCACCGAAATCCACCAAGCTTTGACGGCACGGCCACCCATCCATCTAAAGCGCAGCCAGCGGACAACATGTCCCCATGTTCCTGTTCCCTCCCATCTAATGCCAGATCTACAGACCGGCTCCGACGAACCGAAAGCATCAACCGACTGAAGATGACGACGGAGGCCGTCGACTCCCCTAACCACCGCAAACGCAAAGACACGAGGGAAACCACCAAGCAAGTGAGCGTCTTTCCCGAGCCGGCACTGACGAGCAAAAACCGGTGGCGAGCAACCGACCGTCGGCGTGCTGCGAACGAATGACGAAGGGGAGACCGAACCAACACCCTGCCTGAGCCGACGCCGATCGCGTTTGGGTTTTGGGGAGGCGGCGCAGAGAGGCACTTTCACTCTCATCTTCAAAGTTAATGTTTTGTCTTATTCATGAGCTGGCTCTGCCTCGAATGACATGTGAGTATGAATGTGTAAAAATATCACATGTTAGAACATTTGTTGCTTCAGGTTAAACAATAATGACTACCTATAGAAATATATTTAGGGTAAACTACATATATGACCACTGAACTATGTGTTTGGTGTTAAAATAACCACTATATTATTTTTTGCCGCAAATGCACCACACAACTATTTAAACGGTTCCATTTTAGTCACACACCGTTAAAAAAATGAAAAAGTTGACGGAACTGTTAAAAAATTGGTATAATTATACATTTGGTCCTCTATATTTATACAATATATCAATGTAGTCCTAATTTTAATCTAATAAAATAAATTAATTATTCAATAAGATGGTGACACGTGTCACCACCTTATTGGAAGTCTTTAATTATTTTTAATTAATTAATTTTCCACCTCCAATCAGGTGGTGATACATGTCACATAATTGGAGGTGGAAAAATGAAATCAACAAAATCACCCTTATTAAAAATCAAACCTAGGACCTTGGAGCACCCAAGGTGTGTGCTTGCCATTGAACCAAGCATGCTTTTGTGTTATAGGGTACAACAATTAATATATGTCTTTAATGATTGTTAATGCCCAGAAAAACTAAAGAGAAGAAAATGCAATTGGACATATTTGAACCAAAGACCTTGTGATCCAAAGCACATGTGCTTACCACTGCACCAAGTGTATGTGTAACACCCGTGTTTTGGGGTTAGGAGTTAGCCGAGTTTATAGTTCGAGTCAATAAAATTCAAATTAAAACAATTCAACCTAAATTGTGATGTAATTGAGCTTTAGTAAAAAGGGGAGGGACCTATGTTGCAATTTTACCCAAAAGATTTTAAAAGGATGACAACTTTTGAAAGTTGTCATCTTCTACCCCTTTTCCCTATTATTCCACGTGAAAACACCCACCACCATCTCCAAACTCTCTCAAACTTTCAAGCTACTATTCCATTTAATATCTTCTTCAATCCAAGGTGTTTTTCAAATGTAATCATGTTTTCTAACCTTCCTCTCTATTCCCTATCCATACATGGTCTTAGATTTTAAAGATATGAGGCTTTGAAAATTAGGGTTTGATTTAAAGTTTGGGTTTTTAAGGGGTTTTTCATCTTGTTTTGATAAATTGAGTTGGGGCTTTGTTTATTCATGTTAAAATGCACATTATATGTTAATTTGGTTGAATTTTAATGAAAACCCGAAGTGGGTTCTTAGACCCATTTTTGAGATGTCAAAAACTCCATTTTTGGTGGGTTTTAGGTTGAAAACAAAGGGCTGATGGTTTAGGTATGTTAGGAGGGTGATTTGGGACCTTTTGGGGGTTATTTTGGTGATTGAAAATGGGTATTTCAGCTAAGGTTTGAAGGAGTACGAAATTGAGATATTTGGGGATTAAATTGGTTGGAAAATTTGGGTGAAGTTGATTTGAACTCAAAGGTTATGTGTTGATTGAATGTTAGCATTGATTGTGGTTGTTGGTTGTGTTTTTGGTTGGCTAGAAGCAAGAGGAGTCGTTGAAGGAGCATTGGGACCGAATTCGGGTTCGTAGGAGGATTGTTTCGATTTGCTAAGGAATGGCGGTGAGTGGTTTCAAACTTGTTTTAAAGTTTGGTTCGAGTATGTGTAGTGTGCGTGTGTGTAAAGTGTGCTTGGTAGGCCACTTCTATTTAATTCAAGTTGTTGATTTAGCCTTTGTTCTCCATAAATGCTATTATGCTTACTTAGCTATGCTCTTGTGATTGTGGTTAATTGGTGCATGTATATCATGATATGTATATATGTGATGAGCATGAGTTATGGTTGATGATATGTGATGTGATAATGAAAATTGGCACTAAATAAATTTCCGGTTGTAAATGATCGATCATTAGGATTAGTGTGCACACAAATTGAGTCAAAACGTACATGGCCTTGATGGCGTTAAGTCATCAAGGAGGAGTACAATGATGTAATATTCCACCAGAAGCTTTATATATATTCTACGTGATGATGAGTGGAATCCCATCCGTAGGGCATGTGGCAATGAGTGGAATCCCGCACATGCAAGGTCCGGTGATGAGTGTAATCCCACCGAGGTAATGTGATGGTTGAGGTTTAATCCGCACATCCGGGTAATTAATAGTGGCCAATTAAACTTGTTCATGTGTTGTGATATATGATTGTGGTATATGGTGTTGTTACATGATGTTGATATTGATGATTGAGCTTGGTAGATTGTGAGGAACCATATTATGCCACTTGAAAGACTAGCTAGGTCTACTTGATTATATGCCATTGTAGGTTGTATGTGAGATTAGGATTTACATGCTTGAACCCTGCATTGTTGATGTTTTTCGTTTTAGAGCACCCTCACTAAGCTTATAGCTTACGCTCTCAATGTTCAACAATGCAGATCATTAGCGTGGTGTTAGCTCGAGGCAAGGCAAGAAGGGCTTTCCAAGTTTGAGGCTCAAGTACGGTTATCAATTTTGTATTAGTTAGCAATGTGGCAAGAGTTTTTGTATGAGCTTTGTATGACTCATTTAAATGTTGATGTTTGGTTTGATTATGGTTTGTAAAGCATGAGATACTATGATGAATGGTGGTGTGTGATGGCATGCTTTAGATGTCTAGGTTGCCTTGTGTGTGAGTGCAAACCTCTTACGATGACTTGTGCTTTTTAAGGCCTTTTGAGCCTTTATGAATGCCCATTTATGCTAAATTATGGTCTTTGTATGAATGTCATGTATGGATGACTTGTCACATGTTTGATTGCTTCCTTTGGCTTAAGTAAGATAGCTTAAATGTTAGTATGTGCTTAGGAGAGTATAGAAATGCATTTAGAGTCGGGTTTGGGGTCGTTAAGTTGGAAATTGCGGAGTTACAGAGCAAGGGCGTATCGGTACGCCTAAGGGCCGTATTGATACGGTCTTGCCTGTAGAGCTCAGTTTTGGCTGGGCGTATCGATACACGGGGTGTATCGATACGGTTTTTGGTCACTGGAATTTTGAGAAATTGGGGAGTTTTTGGAGTATCGATACGGTGTTGGGGCGTATCGGTACGGGTTTATCTCGTTGACCACGAGATGTTGAGTGAAGAGGGCGTATCGATACGCTCAAGGGCTGTATCGATACGGTCTTCTTCGAGTTGACTGTTTGGGTTGACCAAGTCAAGGCGTATCGATACCCTTGATTGGTGTACCGATACGGCCTGCCCTGTAAGCTTAAAATGGACTGTTTGTGCATGGCCGTGGTTCGAATGTGATTTCCTTGATTGTTTTCCGCTGTCGTCATCACTTAGGATTTAATACGCCTCTAGTCAAGATTAAAATGAAAGAAGAAAAAAATAGGGTTGCTAACTGAAGGGAACCTTAACGGGTTTCACTCGGTTTTCCCTGTGTGGCCCACTCGGACCGGTCATCCGGCCAGACCGGGACGAGGGGGTTACATTTGTTGGTATCAGAGCCTGAGGTTACCGAGACCTCGGGCAGGTAAGTGAGGTAAGCTTAATATGTTAAATGATTGTGCTGTTCGATGCATGTTTTGCCATGAATTCTTGAATATTTGACTGATCGTATGATGTTTTGAAGCATGAATTATTGAGTTTGGTGTAGAGTGTGTGCCCATTGCTACTATTACTTAATTTAAAAAGATTTTTGGAAAAATGAGTACTTGAGCACTATTGGACCCTTGCTTTGGCTAACGTAATCCTTATCTATTTCTTGTTGTAGTTTATACCTTGCTAGCTGTATCATGAGACCACATGGGAGGCCTAGGATGGTTCGACCGGAACCACGGGCAGCGGCTCCAAGAGTTGAGCTAGTAGTGAGAGTTGAGGCTCAAGTGGGAGAGCCTGTGGTTGGAGTTGGAGCTCCTCCACCACCTCCACCTCTTCCCCCTGGAGTAGGAGGTGAGGTCGGGGCCGAAGGAGAGGGACCGCAAGGAGGCCAAGGACCGGCCGGGATAGACTTAGCTCCGTTGGTTCAGGCGATAGCCAGGGCATTTCAGGTTGTAGTAGCTGGAGGTCAGGCAGCTCATCATCAGGGTGAGGGCACTGGATTGCCTTTAGAGAGACTTCGGGGCCTTGGGGCCGAAGAGTTTAGAGGGGCTACTCCGGAGCGATCAGAGTTATGGTTTGAGAAGACTGTCCGTATCCTTGCTCAGATGGGATGTACTGGTGAGCGCAAGTTGGGATGTATTGAGTCTCTGCTTCAGGGTGATGCCTACACTTGGTGGGTCACCATTACTACGGGTATAGATGAGGCTGAGATCACTTGGGAGTTCTTTGAGTCAGCATTCCGGAAGAAGTATCTGGGTCCGCGATACCTCGATGAAAGGAAGAGGGAGTTTATGGCATTGCTTCAGGGGAGTATGTCCGTGACCGATTATGAGATCCGATTTGTCAGATTGAGTCAGTACGCACCTGAGCTTGTACCTACTGAGGTGGAGCGTTGTAACCGCTTCCGTTATGGGCTGAGTGAAGAGATCAAGACGTATACTCTAGCTTCAGATTACACTGATTTTGATGCCTTGGTCGCAAGGGCCAAGGACTTAGAGCATAGTTTGAGTTTGACCAGGCGGTCGGGTGGATCTAATTAGGGTAAGAGGTCCAGCAACTTTGATAGAGGTGATGCCAAGAGGCATCGGGACAACAAGCATTATTATGATCATAGACGTGGTGGCAGTAACCACGGTAGGGGCCATCAGGGCCAGAGAGCTGGTGGGAAGTTGCCTACATGTGCTACTTGTGGGAGGAACCACACCGGTGAGTGTTGGGGAAATTTTCATTCTTGTTGGAGTTGTGGGGCTAGAGACCACATTAGGCGTGACTGTCCACATCAGGTGGGACAGGCACCAGCTCAGGCTCCTTCTAGAGCCAATGACTTTCAGAGAGGCCGCGGGCGCGGTAGAGATAACTTCCAGCCGAGGAACGATGGTCAGAGGAACATAGCACATGTAGTTGCAGTTCAGCAAGAGGGCGGAGGTCAAGCCAGAGTTTACGCTCAGCGTGGGGATCAGCATGACACCGATGTGATCGCATGTAACTTCTCGATACAGTCTTTGGGTTTGCTTTCTTTGATTGACTCTGGGTCTACACATTCCTACATATTGAGTGAGCATGCACGATCTTTGAATTTGCCTTGTGAGATGTTAGAGGTAGGAGTTAGTGTTACTAGTTCCTTTGGGGACACAGTAGTAGTTAGGAAGACGTACCAAAGGTGTCCGTTGATGGTTCAGGGACATGTGTTTCCAGTGGATATGACGAAGCTTCCTTTCTATGGTTTTGATGTGATTTTGGGTATGGACTGGCTCACGAAGCATAGAGCTAGGATAGATTTTGAAACTAAGAGGATTTCTTTGAGGCTCACAGATGACTATGAGATTGTAGTGGTGGGTGAGAACGTGAAGTTCTTGTCCAATGTGGTTTCAGTGTTAGAGGCTAAGAGATTAGTTGAGTTGGGGTGTGAAGCATACTTGGCGTATGTGATGAACCCTAACATGAGTGAGGTTAGACCTCAGGACATCCGGACAATATGTGATTTTCCTAGTGTGTTTCCGGAAGAGTTGCCAGGGTTACCACCGGACAGAGAGGTAGAGTTCAGCATTGAGACCTATTCTAATTCAGCTCATGTTTTGATTGCTCCGTATCGAATGGCAACGAAAGAATTGAAAGAGTTGAAGACTCAGTTGCAAAAATTGACAGATAAATGTTTTATTCGGCCTAGTTCTTCACCTTGGGGTGCACCAGTTTTGTTTGTGAAGAAGAAAGATGGAAGCATGAGAATGTGTATAGATTATAGACAGTTGAATCAGTTGACAGTGAAAAATAAATATCCGTTGCCTAGAATTGATGACTTGTTTGATCAGTTGAGAGGAGCATCGGTCTTTTCGAAGATTGATTTGAGATCAGGTTATTACCAGCTAAAGGTAAGAGAGGTTGATGTACCGAAGACAGCCTTTAGGACTAGATATGGTCATTATGAGTTTTTAGTCATGCCATTTGGGTTGACTAATGCACCGGCTGCTTTCATGGACTTGATGGATAGGATTTTTCATCAGTATCTAGATCAGTTTGTTGTTGTGTTTATTGATGACATCTTGGTGTACTCGTGAACTGAAGAAGACCATGACCGGCATTTGAGACTTGTTTTGAAGACTTTGCTAGATCATCAGTTGTATGCGAAGCTCAGCAAGTGTGAATTCTGGATCCGAGAGGTAGTCTTCTTAGGACATGTAGTGTCAGCCGAAGGAATTAGAGTTGATCCGAAGAAGATTGAGGCCATTGTTGAGTGGAAGCAACCGAAGTCTGTGACAGAGGTACGTAGCTTAGCCGGATACTATAGGAGATTTGTAGAGGGTTTCTCTAAGTTAGCCGCTCCATTGACACAGTTACTTCAGAAGAGTGTTCAGTTTGAGTGGACAGATACAAGACAGAGAGCCTTTGAGAAATTGAAAGAAGCTTTGACCCAAGCACCGATCTTGATTCAGCCAGAGTCCGGGAAGGACTATGTAGTCTACAATGATGCTTCTTATGTAGGGCTAGGATGTGTTCTTATGCAAGACAAGAGAGTAGTGGCTTATGCCTCAAGTCAGTTGAAGACCCATGAGCGCAACTATCCGACCCATGACATAGAGTTAGCTGCAGTTGTGTTTGCTCTGAAGATTTGGAGGCACTATTTGTACGGTGAGAGATGCACAGTGTACACCGATCACAAGAGTTTGAAATACATTATGACTCAGGGAGATTTGAATCTCAGACAGCGTAGGAGGTTAGAGTTGCTAAAAGACTATGATCTTACCATTGAGTACCATCCGGGTAAGGCCAATGTAGTGGCCGATGCATTGAGTAGGAAGATAGTCGTAGACTTGAGAGCCATGTTTGCTAGATTGAGTTTGTCCGGAGATTGTGGCTTGGTAGCCGAGCTTCAGGTTAGACCTACTCTAGGTCAGTTGATTCGAGAGAAACAACTCTTAGATAGATCTTTGGCACCTCACGTGCAAGATATAGTCGAGGGTAGATCTTCAGACTATAGTTTCAGTACTGATGGGGTTTTGTGTTTCAAGGATAGAATAGTTGTGCCGGAGGACAGTGACTTGAGACGTACGATCTTAACTGAAGCCCACAGTAGTCCGTTTGCTATGCATCCTGGAAGTACGAAGATGTACCGTGATTTGAAGAATGAGTACTTTTGGGTTGGCTTGAAGAGAGATGTAGCCGACTTTGTGAGTAAGTGCTTAGTGTGTCAGAGAGTGAAGGCAGAACATCAGGTTCCCTCAGGTTTGTTACAGTCGTTGAGAATTACGGAATGGAAATGGGAAAACATCACCATGGATTTTGTTTCGGGTTTGCCTTTGACTCCTACGAAGAAGAACTCAGTTTGGGTGATAATGGATCGTTTTACGAAGTGTGCCCACTTTTTGGCAGTCAATACTACTTACACTTTAGATAGATTGGTCGATTTGTACATTGGTGAGATTGTTAGACTGCATGGTGTGTCGAAGTCTATTGTGTCAGATAAAGATCCGCGATTTACTTCTCGATTTTGGGAGTGTCTGCATACAGCTTTGGGTACCCGTTTGAACTTCAGCACGTCTTATCATCCTCAGTCAGATGGTGAGTCAGAGAGGGTTATTCAGATCTTAGAGGATATGTTGTGTTGTTGTATCATTGACTTTCAGGGTACTTGGGAGAAACATTTGCCTCTAGTAGAGTTTGCGTACAATAATAGCTTTCAGTCGAGCATTCAGATGGCTCCGTATGAGGCCTTGTATGGCCGAAAGTGTAGGACTCCAGTTTGTTGGGCCGAAGTGGGACATAAATTGTTACCTATGCCAGATTTGCTCAAGGGGACAACAGACAAGGTAAAATTGATTTGTGATCGTTTGAAGGCTGCTTCGGATAGGCAGAAGTCCTATGCCGATTTGAAGAGGAAGGAAGTTGAGTTCTTAGTGGGTGAGAAGGTATTCTTGAAAGTGTCACCGTGGAAGAAGGTGATGAGATTTGGCCGAAAGGGGAAGTTGAGTCCGAGGTACATAGGACCGTATGAGATTGTGAAGAGGGTTGGTCTGGTCGCTTATCAGTTGCGTTTGCCATCCGAGCTAGAGAAGATACACGATGTGTTCCATGTTTCGATGCTTCGTAAGTATAGGTCTGATCCATCACATGTTATGCCCGTAGAAGAGATTGAATTGAATCCGGATTTGACTTTTGGGGAAGAGCCCGTAGAGATCTTAGCTTCTGACAGTAAGGTGTTGAGGGGTAGATCGATTGAGCTAGTAAAGGTGCGGTGGCAACGTAGAGGTGTGGACGAAGCCACTTGGGAGAGGAAGGAGGATATGGAAAAGCAGTTTCCGTATCTCTTTCAGTCAGGTAATTTCGGGGACGAAATTCTTTAAGTGGGAGAGAGTTGTAACACTCGTGTTTTGGGGTTAGGAGTTAGCCGAGTTTATAGTTCGAGTCAATAAAATTCAAATTAAAACAATTCAACCTAAATTGTGATGTGATTGAGCTTTAGTAAAATGGGGGGACCTATGTTGCAATTTTACCCAAAAGATTTTAAAAGGATGACAACTTTTGAAAGTTGTCATCTTCTCCCCCTTTTCCCCATTATTCCACGTGAAAACACCCACCACCATCTCCAAACTCTCTCAAACTTTCAAGCTACTATTCCATTTAACATCTTCTTCAATCCAAGGTGTTTTTCAAAGGTAATCATATTTTCTAACTCTCCTCTCTATTCCCTATCCATACATGGTCTTAGATTTTAAAGATATGAGGTTTTGAAAATTAGGGTTTGATTTAAAGTTTGGGTTTTTAAGGGGTTTTTCATCTTGTTTTGATAAATTGAGTTGAGGCTTTGTTTATTCATGTTAAAATGCACATTATATGTTAATTTGGTTGAATTTTAATGAAAACCCGAAGTGGGTTCTTAGACCCATTTTTGAGATGTCAAAAATCCATCTTTGGTGGGTTTTAGGTTGAAAACAAAGGGCTGGTGGTTTAAGTATGTTAGGAGGGTGATTTGGGACCTTTTGGGGGTCATTTGGGTGATTGAAAATGGGTATTTCAGCTAAGGTTTGAAGGAGTACGAAATTGAGATATTTGGGGATTAAATTGGTTGGAAAATTTGGGTGAAGTTGATTTGAACTCAAAGGTTATGTGTTGATTGAATGTTAGCATTGATTGTGGTTGTTGGTTGTGTTTTTGGTTGTCTAGAAGCAAGAGGAGTCGTTGAAGGAGCATTGAGACCGAATCCGGGTTCGTAGGAGGATTGTTTCGATTTGCTAAGGAATGGCGGTGAGTGGTTTCAAACTTGTTTTAAAGTTTGGTTCGAGTATGTGTAGTGTGTGTGTAAAGTGTGCTTGGTAGGCCACTTCTATTTAATTCAAGTTGTTAATTTAGCCTTTGTTCTCCATACATGCTATTGTGCTTACTTAGCTATGCTCTTGTGATTGTGGTTAATTGGTGCATGTATATCATGATATGTATATATGTGATGAGCATGAGTTGTGGTTGATGATATGTGATGTGATAATGAAAATTGGCACTAAATAAATTTCCGGTTGTAAATGATCGATCATTAGGATTAGTGTGCACATAAATTTAGTCAAAACGTATGTGGCCTTGATGGCGTTAAGTCATCAAGGAGGAGTACGGTGATGTAATATTCCACCAGAAGCTTTATATATATTCTACGGGATGATGAGTGGAATCTCATCCGTAGGGCATGTGGCGATGAGTGGAATCCCGCACATGCAAGGTCCGGTGATGAGTGTAATCCCACCGAGGTAATGTGATGGTTGAGGTTTAATCCGCACATCCGGATAATTAATAGTGGCCAATTAAACTTGTTCATGTGTTGTGATATATGATTGTGGTATATGATGTTGTTACATGATGTTGATATTGATGATTGAGCTTGGTAGATTGTGAGGAACCATATTATGCCACTTGAAAGACTAACTAGGTCTACTTGATTATATGCCATTGTAGGTTGTATGTGAGATTAGGATTTACATGCTTGAACCCTGCATTGTTGATGTTTTTCGTTTTAGAGCACCCTCACTAAGCTTATAGCTTACGCTCTCAATGTTCAACAATGCAGATCATTAGCGTGGTGTTAGCTCGAGGCAAGGCAAGAAGGGCTTTTCAAGTTGAGGCTCAAGTACGGTTACCAATTTTGTATTAGTTAGCAATGTGGCAAGGGTTTTTGTATGAGCTTTGTATGACTCATTTAAATGTTGATGTTTGGTTTGATTATGGTTTGTAAAGCATGAGATACTATGATGAATGGTGGTGTGTGATGACATGCTTTAGATGTCTAGGTTGCCTTGTGTGTGAGTGCAAACCTCTTACGATGACTTGTGCTTTTTAAGGCCTTCTGAGCCTTTATGAATGCCCATTTATGCTAAATTATGGTCTTTGTATGAATGTCATGTATGGATGACTTGTCACATGTTTGATTGTTTCTTTTGGCTTAAGTAAGATTGCTTAAATGTTAGTATGTGCTTAGGAGAGTCTAGAAATGCATTTAGAGTCGGGTTTGGGGTCGTTAAGTTAGAAATTGTGGAGTTACAGAGCAAGGCGTATCGGTACGCCTAAGGGTCGTATCGATACGGTCTTGCCTATAGAGCTCAGTTTTGGCTGGGCGTATCGATACACGGGGGTGTATCGATATAGTTTTTGGTCACTGGAATTTTGAGAAATTTGAGAGTTTTTGGAGTATCGATACGGTGTTGGGGCGTATCGGTACGGGTTTATCTCGTTGACCACGAGATGTTGAGTGAAGAGGGCGTATCGATACGCTCAAGGGCTGTATCGATACGGTCTTCTTCGAGTTGACTGTTTGGGTTGACCAAGTCAAGGCGTATCGATACCCTTGATTGGTGTATCGATACGGCCTGCCCTGTAAGCTTAAAATGGACTGTTTGTGCATGGCCGTGGTTCGAATGTGATTTCCTTGATTGTTTTCCGCTGTCGTCATCACTTAGGATTTAATACGCTTCTAGTCAAGATTAAAATGAAAGAAGAAAAATATAGGGTTGCTAACCGAAGGGAACCTTAACGGGTTTCAATCGGTTTTCCCCGTGTGGCCCACTCGGACCGGTCATCCGGCCAGACCGGGACGAGGGGGTTACAATATGCCTTGTGATATAAAGTACAACATTTAATATATGTCTTATATAGATTTTAATGCTTGGGAAAAGGAAGGAAATGTGGTTTTAAGAAACTCGAATATAATATTTTTATGATGCATAAAAACATCTAAACCAATTAAATAAATCTAATAATTAAATTAAAGTTAACAATATTAAATTATGTTTGTGAGTTTGAATTCGCTAAATGAATTTAATATAATTTTAATTTTTTTAATATAATTTTATATAATAATTTAATTAATTTTTTAATAAATATTAAAATTATTAATTAAGTTAAAAAAATCAATTCAATAATTATATACGTGAAATTATAAAAATAAATTTGAAATCAGAAAATATATTAAATTTAGTTTAAAATATTAAAATATTAAAATGATTTTTATATTAAAAAATTAAAAAAATAATATTAATTTTGTTACTCTTATTTTTCCACCTCCAATTGGGTGACACGTGTCACCATCTGATTGGAGGTGGAAATTAATTAAATAAAAATAATTAAAGACTTCCAATAAGGTGGTGACACGTATCACCATCTTATTGAATAATTAATTAATTTTATTATATTAAAATTATGACTAAATTGATATATTGTATAAATATAGATGACCAAATGTGTAATTATACCATTTATTTTAACAGTTCCGTCAACTTTTTTGTTTTTTTAACGGCGTGTGGTTAAAATGGAACCATTTAAATAGTTGTGTGGTGCATTTGCGGCAAAAAATAATATAGTAATTATTTTGTCACCAAACACATATTTCAGTGGTCATCTGTATAATTTACCCATGTATTTATAATGTTGGTCATCGGTTTTAAAACTTACGTTTGGGTCATTTGGGTACATATTTTTAAATTTTAGTTTTTTAATTATTTATAATTCGTCATTTTATTGCTTTTATTTTATTTTTAAAAAGAATTTTAATTGTGCTTTTTAGATATTTTTAATGTTTAATGTTTTGAACATTTTAATGATTTTTAGCATTTTAAATTTTAAATTTTAAATAATTTTTTATTTTTATTTTTTTTAAAATATTAAATAAGCTCATAACTTTGAAAACAATTCAATTAATCTCATATGTCGTATCATCATTCAAAGCAGAATAATTAAATCCTATAACTTTATAAACAATTCAATTAATCTCCTCTATCATATCATCATTCAAAGCGAACTGCTAGGTTAGCACCATAACTGTTAACACATGTTTGTGTTGGTCAAAGTATCACAATAATAATTTTAAAAAGTCGGAGGGTCTCATGAACTATTAACCATATTTTGAATAGTAAAAGTCTAACTATATTAAAATCACGATGTATTAGAATACAGGTAAAACTTATTTAATTTGTATTTTAATTTTCAACTCTTTAAATCAAATAATAATTTATTTATTTAACATTACACTTTCGACTTGATCGAATAATAATTTAAAGTTATTAAATTAATTTTTAAAACCATCTCTTTCATTTAAATATTTTATTCAATTATTTATAATTTAACATACATATCATTCACAGGTTACAGTGAGATATTAAATAACCATTTGTATTTATATGGTGTGAGCTAAAATAATATGAACTTAAGTTCCAATTTTTCATCTATTAATTACACCATCGTTTTAAGTTAAGATGTCATTTCACCAAAGTATCATGATTGAACTCTCACAAATATAAATTTTAACTTAAAGTTTTTCTTGTAAATTTTATTCAACACCTTGTCATAAAATATATTATTCTCATATGATATATGTGATCCTTTTAGGTTTGATCACTTTTATATTAATGTTTCGTCATAAATTATATAATAAAAATGATTATTACACAAAATAATAACGTACAATATTGATTGGTAACCAAATGAAAAATGTCGGCGGTTATCATGGTGTTGGGATTGCATGCCGATAATGCCTAATGTTATTCGTCTATAATTTGCCATCGAAAATATATTAAAAGAGTCTTTGACGGGTTTTTGATCGACATAGAGTCGTGGTAGATGCGTTCATACCGGTAAATAAAGTAAAGAAATGCTCCATGTCACGGTTTATTCTCCCAAATTTGATCCGTGCGGCGTTAACACTTCCCAAACAATGCTAAGCACCATTACTCTCACGCAACTTGATGGCTAGGCAAGTGAAAGACAAGAGAAGGCAAAGAGACTTAAAAAAAAGCTTTATATTAAGTGTAAGAGAACTTACAAGTATGTTTCCAACTCTTAGGTGAGTTACAAAATGAGAGGGGTGGCCTTATTTATAAGCTCCAAACTTTTCAATAGACGGTAGATCGTTTCGATCCGACGACTATTAATTTACCTCCCAAAATATCTCCAAGAGCCTATAAGGTTTTAGAGAACTCTACACATGTCTATACATATCTATAAGACTCTAAAGGGTTCTAAAGAGTTCTAAGGTCTTTCAGAGTTGTCCCGAGTTTTCTCGAGTCTTCCAGGGTCTTCTGGTGCCTCTCGAGTGAGTCTGGACTTTAGTAGAACGTCCCGAATCTTTCTAAAACGATGTAGACTTCTCAAGACAAGTGTTAGCCGTCCTAACCTTTGTAGTGCTCTCCATGGTGCTTGATTGCTTCAAAAGTGCTCAAAGAGTGGTGTGAACCTCGTTTGAATTGTGGGAAAATGGTGGGTTGTGACATCCCGCTTTGAGTTTGTGCGGATGAAGTATGCAAGGGATGCAAGACGAGTAATTCAATGGCTACATGGGGCTTGGTTATATGGATCCAAATGGCGACTCTCTTTTGTACAAAGGGAAATTAGGGATTTCCCCCCAATTATAATCAGTTAGATTAGGTAGTAGGTGCTAATCAGAGAGATATAGAAAGTGCTTGAAATTAAGGTCAATAATTTCTAATGTTGTCTGAGATTGTTATTTTCTAGAAAGAGGAATGTATTACCCATTTGATTGTTACTCTTTTGAGAGACAATTATTGGAATGTATATAAACGTTAGTTGTTAAAAGTCAGTTAGGAAGTTAGTTAGTCAGTTTTCCTAATATGCTTTGTTGTATAAATAAGCACCTAAGGTCTTTGAGGAAGATCAGAAAGTTTTCTTCTTTGTATCAATAAACAAAGATTACCATCTTTATCTTGTAATATGGTATCAGTTGAAATTTAACGCTTCTTGCGTTTTTTCAGCTTTCCTCTTCTTTCTTTCTTTCCTTTTCTTCTTCCTTTTCTTGCGTTCTCAGTCATGGTGAATCTCAATGATCAATTTGATGATGGAAGCAATCCGTATTATCTGCATCAATCAGATAATCCAGGGATGGTTCTCGTTTTGCAACCGTTGACAAATGACAATTACAACAGTTGGAAACGATCCATGGTGATGGCTCTCTCGGCTAAAAACAAATTAGGCTTTGTTGATGGTTCCATTTCAGCCCCACCATTGATCCCTGCTGAGAAGTATAATGCATGGACGCGAGCTAACAATCTTGTCAATTCATGGCTCCTTAATGCTGTTTCTAAAGAAATTGCTGCTAGTCTCTTATACCATTCAACTGCAGCTGAGATTTGGAAAGATCTTGAAGATCGTTTCCAGCAAATGAATGGTCCTCGATTGTTTCATCTCAAGAAGAAAATCAGTGAACTTGTTCAAGGTACTTCTTCAGTGACAGTTTATTATACTCAGCTCAAGGTTCTCTGGGATGAGTTGTTGTCAGCAAGATCAATCTGTTCTTGTTCTACTTGCGCTTGTGGCGGTGTTCGTAAAATGGTGGATGATACTCAAAAGGAACAGATCATTCAGTTTTTGATGGGGCTTAATGAATCTTTTCTCACATTCGAGGGCAAATCTTGTTAGTTGATCCTTTTCCCTCTCTTTCTAAAGTCTTTTCTTGGGTTGTGCAAGAAGAAAATCAACGATCAATCTTGACAACCAGACCAATTGAAGCTGCTTTTGCTGTTAAAACTATAGCCAAGAAGAGTCGCCCTCAGTGCAGTCATTGTAATATGATGGGGCACACTAAAGAAAAATGTTACAGACTTCATGGTTTTCCCCATGGTTATGGTGCACGATCCAAGTCTTCTCAGAATGTTGTTCATTCCAATGTTGTTAGAGACTCGGATGCTTTGCCTGGTGTTTCTGGTGACTCGTTGACTCCTCAGCAATGTCAACAGTTGATTGCCATGTTGACAAATCAACTACAAGCTGCTTCGACTCCTGATGTTCCTTCTACATCCATTAACTTCACAATGCAAGGCAAGATTCTAGCTTACATTAATAGTCTGAATTTTTCTGATTCTAAGCCTCCTTGGGTCATTGATTCTGATGCTTCACGGCATATTTGTTATGATAAGAGTTTGTTTGAATCTCTTATGCCTATTGAAGGAGGGAACATTCTTCTCCCTGACAAAACTCTTATTTCAGTTGGTTTTGCTGGGAATGTTCGTTTGTCTCCTAGCTTGCTTCTTGAATCAGTTCTATTTGTTCCGGAATTCAGTTTCAATTTATTGGCAGTCAGTGCACTGACCAAAGACTCTGATTTTCGTGTGTTGTTTTCTCACTCTGATTGTGTGATTCAGGATCTTCAGCAAGTGGTTGGGAGGGGTGAGCTGTTTCAAGGCCTGTATTTGCTTCGATTGCCTGACATGAATTCTTGTAATGATCAGCATAGTATTTCTTGTATGAACTCGATTTTTGTAGTTCCTTGGCATGACAGATTAGGTCATCCAAGTTCAAATGTATTACATTTGATAAAGGATGTTATTCCTTCTATGAATAAAACTGAATCTCCTTGTTCAATATGTCCTATGGCTAAGCAACATCGTTTGCCTTTTTCTTCTTCTGTTTCTCGGGCTAATTCTCCCTTTGCTTTAGTGCACTGTGATATTTGGTGTCCTTTTAAAACTCCAACATACAACAAACAGAGGTTTTTCTTGACCTTAGTTGATGATTTTTCCAGATGCACCTGGACTTTCTTGTTGCAACACAAGTCTGATGTTACTTCAATTGTTCCTTCTTTTATTAACATGGTCAATAGGCAGTATGGTTATGATATAAAAGTCTTTCGATCTGATAATGCTTTGGAGTTACGCTTCACTGAATTGTTTGCTTCACTCGGCATTGTGCATCAGTTCTCATGCGTGGAAACTCCTCAACAGAATGCTGTTGTCGAACGAAAACATCAACACCTTTTGGCTGTGGCTCAAGCTTTATTCTTTCAATCACGTGTTCCAGAAAAGTTTTGGGGTGATTGCTTGTTAACTGCCACGTTTTTGATCAACAGATTACCATCTCCTGTGATAGATGCTAAGTCTCCTTATGAATTGTTGCATGGCCATCTTCCTGATTATGGGGCTCTTCGTGTATTTGGCAGTCTGTGTTTTGCCTCCACATTAAAGGCTCATCGAGGCAAGTTCAGTGAAAGGGCCTTACCTGGTGTTTTTGTTGGGTATGCCCCTGGTATGAAGGGTTACAAGGTTTATGTTCTCAAAAGTAAATCTATTATAGTCTCTCGTGATGTGGTTTTTCATGAAGGGATCTTTCCTTTTCATAGTATTAATGCTTCTGAAGTTTCCATTGATTTTTTCCCTGACATATGTTTGCCTCGTGGTTCTTCTATTTCTTCTTCTGATTCTTCAGCTCAGTTTGAGGTGTTTCGAAGTTCCTCGAGGGTGCAGGATACTGAACCAGCAGTTGGGGTTGATGTGCCTGTTGAACCGGTCATTGAAACTGTCATGGACCCGGTTCATGAGTCAACTCCTGAGTTATCAACTGAAGGTGTTATGCAGAATGTTGAGTCAGTTGTTGTCCCTGACTTGGTTCATGATCGTATGCCATCTAATTTTGATGAGTCTGTTGCTGAATTGGTGAATGATCATGTGTTACCTGTCGATGTTGAGCCAGCTGTTGAAGGTGTTTCTCTCGATAATTCCTTACATGTGCATGGCTCATCCATTGCCCCTGAACCACGTCGATCAACTAGGGTTGCTAAAAAGCCCTCCTACTTGCATCAGTATTATTGTAACCTTACTTCTTCTTCGTGTTCATATCCTATTGAACATCAGATTGTGCCATCATCAGTTTCTCCTTCACATGCAGTTTTCCTTGCAAATTTGTCTTCCACATCTGAGCCTTCCTTTTACCATCAAGCTGTTAAGTCTCCTGAGTGGCGTGCTGCCATGCAGGATGAATTACATGCTATGGAGAGGCTTCAAACATGGACTGTTGTTCCCCTTCCTCCTGGCAAGCAACCGATCGACTGCAAGTGGGTGTATCGGATTAAACATAATTCCGATGGCACGATAGATCGTTACAAAGCTCGTTTGGTGGCTAAGGGTTTCACTCAGATCGAGGGCATCGACTATACTGACACCTTTTCTCAAGTGGCTAAAATGACATCGTTCAAGGTTTTGTTATCCTTAGCTGCTGTTCATGGTTGGCACCTCTTGCAATTGGATGTCAACAACGCTTTTCTTAATGGTACTCTTGATGAGGAGGTGTATATGAAGCTTCCCCTTGGTTACGAGACAAATGTGCAAGGCAATGACTTAGTTTGCAAGCTTCAGAAGTCAATTTATGGTTTAAAGCAGGCTTCTCGACAGTGGTTCCAAACTTTTCATGCTGTGGTCCTACAATTCGGTTTTGTTCAATCTCCATCTGAACATTCACTCTTCATTAAAGGTTCTGGTGATGATCTCGTTGCCCTTCTTGTTTATGTTGATGACGTGGTGATTGCTGGCAAACATTTGGAGTCGTTGCTTGCTGTTCAAAATTTCCTTAAAAGCCATTTCAAGCTTAAGGAGTTGGGTCCCCTGAAATACTTCCTTGGCTTTGAAGTTTCTCGTCAACCTGATGGCATATCCCTGTGTCAGCGTCACTATGCTTTACAATTACTTGAAGAAACTGGTTCTCTTGGTAAGAAACCAACTGATTTACCTATCGTTGCTAATCATAAGCTAAGTATACATGATGGAGAATTATTGCCTGATCCTCAAGTTTATCGAAGATTGGTTGGGCGTCTCCTCTATCTCACGCACACTCGTCCCGATATCACCTACGCCGTACATCAGCTGAGTCAATTTGTTTCCACTCCACGGCTTCCTCATCTTCATGCAGCACATCATCTTCTTTCTTATATAAAGAAGGCTCCTGGTCTCGGTCTCTTTTTTCATTCCAAAGCTAACCTACAACTTAGTTGTTTTGTGGATTCTGACTATGGTGCTTGTCCAGATACACGACGCTCCGTTACTGGGTTTTGCACATACCTTGGCACTAACCTGATTTCATGGAAATCGAAGAAGCAGCATACTGTGAGTCGTTCTTCATGCGAGGCAGAGTATAGAGCCATGACCTCTGCTACCTGTGAACTTGTGTGGTTGGCTGCTTTACTTTCTTCTTTCCACATTGATGCATCACCAGTTTTCCTTTACTGTGACAATCAGGCTACGTTGCACCTTGCCTCGAATCAAGTTTTTCACGAGCGATCGAAGCACATTGAAATCGATTGCCATTTTGTACGAGAGAAGCTGAATTCTGGATTTCTTAAGTTGTTTCACATTCGATCTCAAGGCCAGCTTGCTGACATCTTTACCAAAGCTTTGCATCTTCCTTCTTTTTCTGCTTTTTTGCTCAAGATGGGACTGATTGATGTTAATCCTAGTCCATCTTGAGGGGGGCTATTGGAATGTATATAAACGTTAGTTGTTAAAAGTCAGTTAGGAAGTTAGTTAGTCAGTTTTCCTAATATGATTTGTTGTATAAATAAGCACCTAAGATCTTTGAGGAAGATCAGAAAGTTTTCTTCTTTGTATCAATAAACAAAGATTACCATCTTTATCTTGTAATAACAATTAAAGTTATTCTTTTAAGTTGTAATCTTTTTTAACTTTTTATAGAGTCAAACAAAAAAATATAATTAGATTATTAATATACTAACATTATTTGAAGTTAATTTTATAACGATTCTCTTTGGTAAACTAACTTTTGAGCTAAAATTAAAGGTTTATGGTGCATTTAGTTCACGCAATGTTGCATTATCTTGTTTGGTTTATTTGGTAGGAATGTAATATTATTGTGTTTGGTTGTAGGTATATAAAATTATCTGAAAGTAAAATTTACTAAACCGACCATGTGTTTTATTTCTTTTTAACATGTTAAACTTTTAGTATTAAATTAAAAACATATGCACAAAAATACTAGAATTATTTTTACTACACTATGTAAAACTTTCAAAAACTATATATTTATCATAATATTAATATAATTATTAGATTAACTATTTTTAACAAAATATAATTTATATTTACATACCTCGTTTCTCTCTATTAAAATATTTTTGTGAATTTTTAAATGCTAAACTTTTAATATGTTCAAAATTTTATTTTTTTATTGCTTGTAATAGATTGTCAAGTAAAAATAAAATAAATCTAAAAGTTGTATAATACTGATAAGAATTTATATCATAAGTTTAACCTATTGTAAAATGTTTTATAAGATTATAAACATTTCAAAAATCAAAGAATAAAATTAAAAACATCAACTCTTAACTTATAATTTTTAAGCAATATGCAATCTCAACATATAACCTATAAACGTCATACATATAATGTTAATAAAAATAAATTAAATACTAAATTGTAACACCCGGGTTTAGGGGTCGGATGGAAATAATATTAAAAATATTGTTTCGGGTTTTAGTTTTAGAAATTTCAAATGATAAAATATTATTTTGAGCTTTAGATATTCGAATCAAAAACTTCATGTTGGATCGAAATTGTTTTGGGAATTAAATCCCATGGATTTTATGATAAAGGAGAGTTTGCCATCTCATTAATGGCAATATGGTAAATATGAGAGCTTTAAAATTTAAAACCCCTCTTTTTATTTTAGAAGACAACTTCTCTCTCATCTTCATCTTCTTCATTTCTTCTTTCACATTAAAATGCCATTTTCTCTCCAAAACTCTATTTCATCATCTCCTTTGGCCTTGTTGGTGATTTTTAAAAGGTAAATGTATTTTTGGGTTGTCCTCCTTTTCCTCTACAAGATGCTACCTTTAGATTTCATTATTGTTCAAGATTTTAAAATTTGAAGTTTTAGGGTTTTGTTTAAAAATGAGAACTTTATGTGTTTTAACCTAAGCTATTGATTTATTATTGTTAAATAAGTTGTTTGCAACCCTTAAGATCCAACATATGTGAAATTTAAAGTATTTTAACATGATTCCCGAAATTGGGTAAAAATGGGTTTTTTGGAGGGTTTTGGGTGATTTTTGGGGGTTGTTTTAGGTGGAAATTGATAGCCCAATGGTAGTGCTATGGGTAAGGGTCGATTTGGGAATGTTTGTGGGTGCTATGGATGTTGGAAAGATGGTTTTTGGACATGGTTTAGGGGCTGTCCGAAATTGCTAAAAGTGGGGTTTGGTCATGGCTTGCAACATTGTGAATTGTATTTGAATTGTGTTCCGGGTTGGTCTTTTGATGTTGGGCTGATTTGGAATTGTTTGAAATGTGTTTGAGGTTGTTTGGAAGCGGGAATTCGTGTTGGAAAAGCTTCGGGAAGAAATCCGGAAATTTGAAGGAGGTTGCTAGCTTGGCTTGGAGCTTGGATGTTTAGGTGAGTGGTTAAATATTTTTAAATGGTTTTTCAAGTGTTGGTTCAAGCATGTGAACTAGGTTGGGATTGGTAGACCCACCTAGAGTTGGGATTAGGGTGGTGGCCTAATCCCAAACTTTAGTTAGAGACCTTGGTTGATCTTTAAAGTGTTGAATTATGCCTTATGTTTAGTCATGCTTATGGTGGTTATGCTTATGTTGTTATACATGTACATGGAGGCATGACTTAATGCATTGTTACATGCATGTTGATTATAAATGTGATATAGATATACATATGTATGAAATATGATGTGATATTTGTGTTATTGAGATGCATGTAGTGTTGACATGTGTAATGATGTTATGAGATGATTATATGATCCAAGGATCATGGTGAGTACATGCTAGGCATGGAAATGTGGTTTGTGCATGACGGTAAGTCAAGGTGAGTACGTGCTAAGCACGGAAGTGTTATGAATCAATATTGTAAAAGAGTAATGAAATGTGTAGTATTGGCACTAGTATGCTTGGGTACAAATGATCGATCATTAGGATGTTGGTGTGTACACATGAGTCAAAAGTCGCGCGTGGCCTTGGTGGCGTTGAGTCACCAAGGAGGAGTACGGGTTCGCCCGGAAATTGTATTTATATTAGTCGGTGATGAGTGGAATCCCATCGACGGGGCGTGAGGATGAGTGGAATCCCCTCCGCGTGAGATGAGGCGTGAGGATGAGTGGAATCCCCTCCGCGTAAACGGTGATGAGTGGAATCCCACCGTCAGGTAATGGTTGAGTTGTTGGATGTGAGTTCCAACGGTTATCCGCGTATTCGAGTCATAGCTAGGTGCCAATACGGATTGTAGTTTATTTTGCCAATTTGTGGTTAATTTGGGAGCCAATGTGTTTTGGGAGGTGTTGCTAACATGGTTTAATATATGTGATTACATGTGTGTTGGATTTAAACATGTTGAGCATGACATAATATTGAATATATGCTCATGCATCATCTAACCATGGCTCGTGTGGATCGGAGGTAAGATCATGCATTTTATCTTGGTTGTGGTTCGTGCTTGGACCCTGCATTGTCGAAGGTTTGTTTTATGAGCTTACCCTCACTAAGCTTTTATGCTTACGCTCTCTTTTGTTCGACAATGCAGATCAATGGTTTGTGGGTGGCAAGGGCAAGGAAAGGCCTCCAAGTGTTGCTTACGGTTAGCTCAAGTATGATGTTTAAACTTAAAGATTGTAATAGTAAAGCAATGGGATATGTGTTGTTGATTTGAGTTTGATGTATGTCGATGATTGACTTGATTTGTAAGCATGATGTGTCTTGCCAAATGCTTATGTGATGAATGTTAACTCATGCCTAAGTTGCTCTTTTGAATGTTAGTCTTATGCCTTAAGTGTTTATATATGTGCTTGAATGATGTTTGTATGAAAGCATGTTTGTGGGGTGTCGCCTTAGTGTTAGACATGTCTAATTAATGTTGAAGCATGCTAAAATGGTTGTTATACCTTAAGATGTCTTGTCTTGAAGTTGCTTGGTGGTTTGTTGGTGTTTTGGGGCATCCCTGTGCCTCAAAACAGCCCAGAAAAGTATGCAGACAGGGGGTGTTTCGGAACGGGTCCCCGTGTTCCGAAACGGCCCCTGTGTAAATGGCCTGCCATTTCGAAACGGATGAGGGCCGTTCCGGAACGTTTTCGCCACTAGAATTTTGAGAAATTGGCGAGATGAAACCGTTCCGAAACGGGCCTTTGAAGTTCCGAAACGGTCAAATCTCGTTGACCACGAGATATTGACCGTCAAGGTCGTTCCGATACGGGTCACCCCTGTTTCGGAACGGTCACCTTGTGGTTGACCCAGGCCCGTTGACCAGGTCAGGGCGTTTCGGAACACCCTATAGGTGTTTCGAAACGGCCTGCTGAAATGAAGTAAAATGGGCTGTTATGGTTGTTTGGTCGGTGCATGTTACGTTGTTTGTTTCTTCCGCTGTAGTGTTTCACATAGGATCTATAAATGCATCTAGAATAAGACTAATGTTAAAAGAAATTTTCTGGGTCGTTAACCGAGGGGAAGCCTTAACGGGTTTCGCTTCGGTTTTCCCCGTGTGGCCCACTCGGACCGGTCATCCGACCAGACCGGGACGAGGGGGTTACACTTGTTGGTATCAGAGCCTAAGGTTTCCGAGACCTTGGGCAGGTAAGTGAGGTAAGTTGTGTTTTATGTTGAAATGCACGGTGGTTGCTTGCTTGTCAAGTATGCTTGATGTATGTTCGCTTGTTTATCAAGTATGCCATGTTGTATGCCCGTGTATGCTGTGATGTATAATTGTTTGATTGTACGCATATGTTTGCTTGTTTAGCAAGTAAGCCTTGTTATATGCTTGGTTGAACATGTATGTGTGTTGATTTGGTTGAAACATGTTTAGTAGAGTCCCATTGCTTCTATTACATCAGAAAAAGGAATTTAAGTGAGGGAAATCATACTTGAGCCACTTGGACCTTTCCTTTGCTAACCCAATTTTGTATGTTAAATTGTGATTGATTTATTGCTTTTAGTAAGTTGGGGCCAGTGTGTGAGCCGTGAATCAGTAAGTGGAAGTTGTGGTTTTGAAAATATGGATGATGTGGAGGAAGTTCTTTACTATAGTTAGGGGAGTATGGTTGTACCAGAGTTGAGGTACAATTTGTTTGCTCGAGTCCGCGTGCATGTGGGTTGATTCTTGTGGATGAGGGACGGTGTGATCAACTCTGGCATTAGTTAGTAAGAAGAAGTAAAGGCCTATGGGCGGGGGTCAGAGTGGTGTCAATGTTTTATCAAATGAGCCCTTAGCACAATATCAAGTTGTTTCCTCTAGTTGATTCTGAATCCGTATCTCTGTACATTGTTAGCAAGTATGCAAGTTGAACATGCCTGGTGAGGTGTTAGTAGGTGACCGTTGGGGTTGGCCTATGATTTTAATGCAAGACAGCCGGTTAGTGTCCGTGAGTGTGAGCTAGTTTGTGTAATTGGGTCAGTGTACGTTGAGTTGTTTTCCAGCAAGCGGAAGAGAAGAAGTCACTTCCGATATAGTTGAGCCGAGAAGGGAGCCTTGAGCTTTGACTTCAGGATTGGTTGGTAGGGGTAGAACAGTTCCAGCTAGACTGTTTGTGTGCGATCAGAATTGAGTCTTGAAGTTACGAGATGCTCTAAGAACAGTTTAGAAGAGTCAGATTTTGTTGAAGAACCAGTCTGGAAACAAGAGGACAGAAGACTATCAGTGTGTATATGTGAAGTGACAGTTTCTGCGAATACCTCCTTTGTGTGAGCATGTAAGAAATTAGGTATCTTGGTTGAGACCTTAGATGTAGGGACACATGTGACTAGCCTCTTTGGGAGACAGTAGTGATCAGAAAGATGTACAGAAGACGTTTGTTGGTGGTTCAGAGTTACTAGTTCTAGCATATGTGAAATGATCGTCTTCCTACGGTTTTGATATACCCTTCGACAAGGTTTGGCTTGAAGAGCATAAAGTTAGTGTATACGTTGAGTCAAAGAGAGAAGTTGCTTTGAAGACGCAGATTTTTGTGAGACTGTAGTGGTAAGTGAGGATGTGAACTTCTTGTTGAATGTTGAGCCAGTTTAGAGATCAAAGGTTGATTGAGTTTAGTTGGTAGGCTTGCTTAGCAAGTGTGACGAATTTGATTTTGAATGAATATTAGGCCGCAAAATGCTAGAATAGCTTGTGATTCTTCCTAGAAGTGTTTAGAAGAAACGCCCGGTTTGTCTCCTAACAGAGAAGAAGAGTTTATTATTGACGTCGTCTCCGAGTTTGTTCGTGTTTTAGTTGCTATGTATCTTATGATTTCCGGAAGAATTGAGAATGTTGAAGAATCAACTTCGAGATTTGTTAGACCTTAGACTCATTAGGCCTAGTGCATCATCTTATAATTCTACAGTGTAATTTGTGGAGAGGGAAGAATGACAGTACGAGGATGTGTTTAGATTTCAGATAGTTGAAACAAGTGACAGTGAATGATTAACATCCGTTTCTGAGTGTCAGTGATTAGTTGGTCAGTAGTGTGTGCTTCAGTCTTTCGAAGATTAATTTGAGATCCGTTTACTACCAGTTGAAAGCGAGAAAATTTGAAGTACCGAAGACAACTTTTGAGGCAAGATGTGACCGTTTTGGGTTCCGAGTTATGCTGTTTTGTTGGACTAGTGTGTTGGTTACTTTTATAGAAATGTTGAACAGAATATTTTCCTAAGCTTCCTGATCAGTTTGTAGTAGTCCTCATAGATAATACATGAGTATATTTAAGTACCAAAGAAGACCATGACAAGCTTCAGAGTTAGTAATGTAGATTCTATTAGAGAATCAGTCGTATGCCAAGTTGAGCCAACGTGAACTTCGAGTTAATGAAGATGTTCTCTTAGAACATGAAAATTAGCAAAGTATATTAGAACAAATCTTGAACAGGCAAAAGAAGATGCGAGTTGGAAGAAATTAAAGACTGTGACAGGTATCTATGGTTCCTAGGTCTAGCATTGTTACTCTCAGAGAATTGTAAATAGTGTTTGAAGATAGTTGCTCCATTGATAGATTGCTACAGAAGAATGTTCAGTTGTGTGGTTAGATGCGAGACAATGAACCCTTGAGAAACTGAAAGAGACTTTGAAGAGAGCTTCGACCTTAAATCAACTTATATCAGAGAAAGAGTTGTGAACCACAGTGATGCATTACATGTAGAGTTAGGTTGCGTGCTTATGCAAGACGGAAGATTGAGACTTGTTCGTCGAGTTAGTTGAAAGACCGTGAGAAGAGTTATCCGATATGAGACATAGAGTTAACTACAGTTGAAATTGCTTCGAAGACTTGAAGACAAGGCTTGTATAGTAAGAAATGCACAGTGTGTATGTACATATCATCAGAACTTGAATTGTTAGACAACCTAGGAGGGGTTGAAACTTGAACAACATGAGTTGTTAGAATTGCTTGAAGACTGCGATCTCAAGATTGAGTACTATCTGAAGAGAGTCTACGTAGTAACCGATGTTTCGAGTTATTTTGTTGATAGATTAGTAGTTGGGTTGCGAGATGTGATTGCTGAATTCAGTTTACCGAATGATAGTAGTTTTGTGGCCGAGTTTCGGGTTGAGACTACTTTGAGTCAGAATGTTTGATGAGAAACAGTTGCAAGACAGATTCTTGGCACCTCACGTGCGAGGCATAGTAGAAGGAAGACCTTCAGAATACAGTTTCAGAGATGATAGAGTTTTGCGTTTCAGAGACAGAACAGTTGTACCGATTGACCTAGTGTTTTGAGATGTATTATTTTGGCCGAAGCGCACGGTAGTTCATTTGTATTGCATCTGAGTTGTATGAAGACGTATTGTGGGTTGAAGATGAGTACTTCTGGATTGAGTGGATGAATGATGTGGTTCTGTAAGAGAGTAAGCGTGTAAATTGCCAGCGTGTCAAGACCGAGCTTCAGCTCCTTCTATTTGTTACATCCGTGGAAGGTTCATAATGGAAGCGAGTAATAGAGATTCGAGATTTCAACTAGAATAATTTTGAAGACGTCTGCGTAGTGTTTGGTTAATTGATGAAGACAGAGGATCAGTCAGAGAAAGTTGTGAGTCAAGTGTTCAAGCAGTATTGTATGAGTTTGCGAATTGGGCTAGTTCTGTTGTTATCTGTTGCGGTTACCACCAGAGTTAGAAGGGGTTTGAGATGTGTTCCGTGTATCCATGATTCAGAAATGTGAGTTAGATCTGTTTCGTGCTATGTTTGTTGAAGAGATTGAGTTGAGTTTGAAATTTGCGTGCAACGAAGAATCAGTTGAGATCTTAGCATCAGGTATCTAATGTTGTGTGGTAAGTCCACCGAGGTTGGTTAGTATGTTGTGGCGAGAAGGAGTGTGGAGAGACAGCTTCTGTGATTCTTCATGTCTGATAAATTTCGGGGACGAAATTTTCTTAAGCGAGGGAGAGTTGTAACACCCGGGTTTAGGGGTCGGATGGAAATAATATTAAAAATATTGTTTCGGGTTTTAGTTTTAGAAATTTCAAATGATAAAATATTATTTTGAGCTTTAGATATTCGAATCAAAAACTTCATGTTGGATCGAAATTGTTTTGGGAATTAAATCCCATGGATTTTATGATAAAGGAGAGTTTGCCATCTCATTAATGGCAATATGGTAAATATGAGAGCTTTAAAATTTAAAACCCCTCTTTTTATTTTAGAAGACAACTTCTCTCTCATCTTCATCTTCTTCATTTCTTCTTTCACATTAAAATGCCATTTTCTCTCCAAAACTCTATTTCATCATCTCCTTTGGCCTTGTTGGTGATTTTTAAAAGGTAAATGTATTTTTGGGTTGTCCTCCTTTTCCTCTACAAGATGCTACCTTTAGATTTCATTATTGTTCAAGATTTTAAAATTTGAAGTTTTAGGGTTTTGTTTAAAAATGAGAACTTTATGTGTTTTAACCTAAGCTATTGATTTATTATTGTTAAATAAGTTGTTTGCAACCCTTAAGATCCAACATATGTGAAATTTAAAGTATTTTAACATGATTCCCGAAATTGGGTAAAAATGGGTTTTTTGGAGGGTTTTGGGTGATTTTTGGGGGTTGTTTTAGGTGGAAATTGATAGCCCAATGGTAGTGCTATGGGTAAGGGTCGATTTGGGAATGTTTGTGGGTGCTATGGATGTTGGAAAGATGGTTTTTGGACATGGTTTAGGGGCTGTCCGAAATTGCTAAAAGTGGGGTTTGGTCATGGCTTGCAACATTGTGAATTGTATTTGAATTGTGTTCCGGGTTGGTCTTTTGATGTTGGGCTGATTTGGAATTGTTTGAAATGTGTTTGAGGTTGTTTGGAAGCGGGAATTCGTGTTGGAAAAGCTTCGGGAAGAAATCCGGAAATTTGAAGGAGGTTGCTAGCTTGGCTTGGAGCTTGGATGTTTAGGTGAGTGGTTAAATATTTTTAAATGGTTTTTCAAGTGTTGGTTCAAGCATGTGAACTAGGTTGGGATTGGTAGACCCACCTAGAGTTGGGATTAGGGTGGTGGCCTAATCCCAAACTTTAGTTAGAGACCTTGGTTGATCTTTAAAGTGTTGAATTATGCCTTATGTTTAGTCATGCTTATGGTGGTTATGCTTATGTTGTTATACATGTACATGGAGGCATGACTTAATGCATTGTTATATGCATGTTGATTATAAATGTGATATAGATATACATATGTATGAAATATGATGTGATATTTGTGTTATTGAGATGCATGTAGTGTTGACATGTGTAATGATGTTATGAGATGATTATATGATCCAAGGATCATGGTGAGTACATGCTAGGCATGGAAATGTGGTTTGTGCATGACGGTAAGTCAAGGTGAGTACGTGCTAAGCACGGAAGTGTTATGAATCAATATTGTAAAAGAGTAATGAAATGTGTAGTATTGGCACTAGTATGCTTGGGTACAAATGATCGATCATTAGGATGTTGGTGTGTACACATGAGTCAAAAGTCGCGCGTGGCCTTGGTGGCGTTGAGTCACCAAGGAGGAGTACGGGTTCGCCCGGAAATTGTATTTATATTAGTCGGTGATGAGTGGAATCCCATCGACGGGGCGTGAGGATGAGTGGAATCCCCTCCGCGTGAGATGAGGCGTGAGGATGAGTGGAATCCCCTCCGCGTAAACGGTGATGAGTGGAATCCCACCGTCAGGTAATGGTTGAGTTGTTGGATGTGAGTTCCAACGGTTATCCGCGTATTCGAGTCATAGCTAGGTGCCAATACGGATTGTAGTTTATTTTGCCAATTTGTGGTTAATTTGGGAGCCAATGTGTTTTGGGAGGTGTTGCTAACATGGTTTAATATATGTGATTACATGTGTGTTGGATTTAAACATGTTGAGCATGACATAATATTGAATATATGCTCATGCATCATCTAACCATGGCTCGTGTGGATCGGAGGTAAGATCATGCATTTTATCTTGGTTGTGGTTCGTGCTTGGACCCTGCATTGTCGAAGGTTTGTTTTATGAGCTTACCCTCACTAAGCTTTTATGCTTACGCTCTCTTTTGTTCGACAATGCAGATCAATGGTTTGTGGGTGGCAAGGGCAAGGAAAGGCCTCCAAGTGTTGCTTACGGTTAGCTCAAGTATGATGTTTAAACTTAAAGATTGTAATAGTAAAGCAATGGGATATGTGTTGTTGATTTGAGTTTGATGTATGTCGATGATTGACTTGATTTGTAAGCATGATGTGTCTTGCCAAATGCTTATGTGATGAATGTTAACTCATGCCTAAGTTGCTCTTTTGAATGTTAGTCTTATGCCTTAAGTGTTTATATATGTGCTTGAATGATGTTTGTATGAAAGCATGTTTGTGGGGTGTCGCCTTAGTGTTAGACATGTCTAATTAATGTTGAAGCATGCTAAAATGGTTGTTATACCTTAAGATGTCTTGTCTTGAAGTTGCTTGGTGGTTTGTTGGTGTTTTGGGGCATCCCTGTGCCTCAAAACAGCCCAGAAAAGTATGCAGACAGGGGGTGTTTCGGAACGGGTCCCCGTGTTCCGAAACGGCCCCTGTGTAAATGGCCTGCCATTTCGAAACGGATGAGGGCCGTTCCGGAACGTTTTCGCCACTGGAATTTTGAGAAATTGGCGAGATGAAACCGTTCCGAAACGGGCCTTTGAAGTTCCGAAACGGTCAAATCTCGTTGACCACGAGATATTGACCGTCAAGGTCGTTCCGATACGGGTCACCCCTGTTTCGGAACGGTCACCTTGTGGTTGACCCAGGCCCGTTGACCAGGTCAGGGCGTTTCGGAACACCCTATAGGTGTTTCGAAACGGCCTGCTGAAATGAAGTAAAATGGGCTGTTATGGTTGTTTGGTCGGTGCATGTTACGTTGTTTGTTTCTTCCGCTGTAGTGTTTCACATAGGATCTATAAATGCATCTAGAATAAGACTAATGTTAAAAGAAATTTTCTGGGTCGTTAACCGAGGGGAAGCCTTAACGGGTTTCGCTTCGGTTTTCCCCGTGTGGCCCACTCGGACCGGTCATCCGACCAGACCGGGACGAGGGGGTTACATAAGTTAATATTAAAATATGCATAACACCATTTAAATGTTAAATTATTATTGAATAAAAATATTTAATTAATTTACACCATACATATTTTATCATCTAATTAAATTCAATAAAGGATCTATGTGAACAAAACTCATTAATATATGGGTAATATGGTATAAAGGGGTGTGAATTAACAAATACCTAAGAAATCCAAGGGAATCACATCCCCACCATTTAATGAAAAATCCGCTACAGTTGGGAATGCAATATTACCCCATGGAGGGAATGCTCCCCAACCAAAAGTGGGTATGTGATTCCGTAAAATATCATTCCCCCGGTAATGATCTTTTCCATGAATCAAACGCCCCTTAAACTATTTTTAGAGGTTTGACCAGTCAAGTCCGTTAATTTGGATATTTGGTAGATAGAGGATTGTAACAACGGATTGAGGTGAAATCTCTCATTTTGAAAAAAAAAATCATTTTAGAAACTTTTAGAGGTTTGGATAAAAAGACTTGTAAAGACTATTTTGTCCTTAATAATTATAAAATAATTCTCTAAATAACATAAATTTGATTAACTAATAAAATTTTAAAAATAATTCTATAAACAAGAAATTAATAAATACATATAAATTTAATAATTAATAAAATTATATTCAAAATATAATTTCATAGATGAGAAATTAATATATACAATTATATCTAATAATTATTAAAATGATATTAAAAAAGATAATTTTAAAAATAAAAAATTAACATGCACATCCTCATATTTGCTCAGTAATGATATTAAAAAAATTTCTATAATCTAATTAATATTAATATATACAAAAGGTTAATAACTAATAAAATATTCAAACGAGTATAAAATATAATTATGTACTCATATATCATTTTAATTATTCAAATAATCAACATTTAACACTTAATTTTACCAAATACTTTTATACAATCAACTAATGTAATACGCTAGTCAAATCAGGTAATGCTATAAACTATCCACTATTAGCTAATGTAATCCGCTATATATTAATTGTCAAACAAGGCCAACATTTTTAAAATCATTTTGTATTTATTTTTGTTTAAATATTTGTTTAATATAATTATTAGAAGGGTTATATAAGTTATTCTAAAAAAAATTATTTATCAAAATATTTTCCTCTTAGAAGTTAGAATACATAAATTAGATCATAACAAGGAAAGCTGGCGTATGGACAAAGTGAAGCCCTCCCGCTTTTGTCGACACGTCTTTTCTGATTAACGAATGGTTCATTAAAAAACTATACCAATCCGATCAAAATTTATTAATTGATTTAGTAATTAAGATCAATCGTATTATATTATCCCTAATATTTATTTTAGATATATCATACATAATACTTCCATAATTAATAAAAAAAAAACTCTGAAGGTATATCTAATATCTGTTTGAAGTGTTTTGGTTTTGTATGTTGCCCAAAACGACCATAACTCCAATCCAAATCAAACAACTTTCCTCCGGTTTCCAACAGGACACCATCTTCCAACAATCTATCCATCTGTTTCCTTCCCTTGGGTCCTAGAAACATCCATAATATTAATTCCCTCTACAATTCCTTCCATGGCCACCCTCTCAGCCTATCCCACCCCTAATCCCAACCCTAATTTCCGTTCTCCGGCGGACCAATCCGAGAACGACCCCGAATCCCTCCCTCACATGGACCCCCACCCTCCCTCCGACCCCAACTCCAACCCTAATTTCGGCGCCCCGTCCGACGCGATTGCTCCTGCCGCGCCACCGCCCTCTCTTCTCCACGTCTCCTTCAACCAGGACCACGGATGCTTCGCCGCCGGCATTGAACATGGCTTCCGGATCTACAATTGCGATCCTTTCCGAGAAATCTTTCGCCGAGATTTCGATCGCGGGGGAGGTATTGGGGTTGTGGAGATGCTTTTTCGGTGCAATATCCTGGCTCTCGTTGGCGGTGGACCCGACCCGCAATACCCGCCTAATAAGGTTATGATCTGGGACGACCATCAGAGCCGGTGCATCGGGGAGCTTTCGTTCCGGTCTGAAGTGAGATCGGTTCGGCTTAGGCGGGATCGAATCGTAGTCGTTTTGGAACAAAAAATTTTCGTCTACAATTTTGCTGATCTGAAGCTGTTGCACCAGATTGAGACTATCGCGAACCCAAAGGGACTCTGCGCTGTGTCTCAGGGGGCCGGATCATTGGTTCTGGTTTGTCCTGGATTGCAGAAGGGACAAGTTAGGGTTGAGCATTATGCCTCGAAGAGGACTAAGTTTATTATGGCTCATGATTCGAGAATTGCCTGCTTTGCACTCTCGCAGGATGGACAGATGCTTGCTACCGCTAGCTCGAAGGGGACGCTGGTTCGAATTTTTAACACTGCTGATGGTAGCTTGCTACAAGAGGTATACCTTTTAGTACTATCAACGCTATTTTGTTTTGTTGATTTTGGAACTGAATTAGGCAAATTTGGGTTTAAATTTTTCATAATGCAAGGAATTTTCAAGTTAAACTAATATATAGACACATAATTTGCAAGAAATTCCATTAGAATGTTTGCCCGATTATGCTCAAATTAGAAATTTGCATGTTTTGGGGCATCTGTTCTATTTCAATCTGATTATGTCAGCTTGCAAAAAAAGGTTAACATTTTGTTTTTATGAGTTACTTGTAAATGCTAGCATGTTGAGTAATATGTAAGAAACTGGGAACAAATGTAGGGTATTACTAGCATATAGATGAAGAATTCTAACAGGATCAGAGTTAAGTATGTATTTAAGTTATCTTGCTGTGTCATGGCTTTCTACTGAGCTATCATGTAATGTGTTATGAGTGTTAAGAAATTGTTCTATTAATTTCCTATATGCAGTTGATTTTAAGGTATTTGCAAAAAAAAAAAATTAGTGCCCATAGTGGTTTGTGTGGTTTTGGGTTACAATGGACTTGAGAATTATTATCTCGCTTACGTAGATTCAAAATACTTGTCGGCATTCTGAAAGTATTCTTGTATATACTTATAGGTAAGGAGGGGTGCAGATAGAGCTGAAATTTATAGTTTGGCGTTTTCTTCAAACGCCCAATGGTTAGCAGTTTCAAGTGACAAGGGCACAGTCCATGTTTTCAGCCTTAAGATTAATGGTGGATCTCCAGGTATTGACAGGTCACAAACTGCATCCGAACCTGTTACTCCACCGCATTCCTCTCTTTCTTTTATCAAAGGTAAAAAGTTCTCTCTTTTGCCTACTACTTGTGTTGTCATTGTTTCAGACATGTCACTTTGTCTTCAAACAACTTGTTAAGTTCCTTTTCCTACCGTTAGATAATGCAAATTCGAAGGATGTTCTTATTCTCTTATAAGTACATTCTTTTGCAACAGAATAGAATCTATCGTGGACAAAAAATCAATATCAATTGCCCCTTACACCTTCCCCTTTTTGGTTTCTGAGATTATTGTGACCTTTGCATGAGAAACAAAATTACAAATTTTAGTTGGATGAGGACGATGACCCAGCTGGGAAATACTCGCACTTTATAGAATGTGACAACTAAGCAACTAACTAGATTGTGTCAAATATATCTATTCGAAACTATGCATTTTATACGACTTTTCTTTTTGGATTTTTTGGGAGTTAAGTATGGGAAGCTTCTAAAACACTAGATTGTCTTTGTGCTTGCAGGTGTGTTACCAAAGTACTTTAGCTCGGAGTGGTCAGTGGCCCAGTTCCGTCTGGTTGAAGGTTCTCAGTACATTGTTGCTTTTGGTCACCAAAAGAATACAGTGGTAATTCTCGGTATCGATGGAAGGTAAGAAAAATGAAAAATAGTAGCAGGGATTATTAAATATTAATAAATACATGTGTGTGTTATTATAATTGTTGTTTTGTTAAATGAGTGAATGAAGTGTAATTTGGGTTATTGATGATGAAGCTTCTACCGATGCCAATTTGACCCGGTGAATGGTGGGGAAATGACGCAGCTGGAATATCACAACTTTATGAAACCAGAGGCAGCTTTCTGATGTGGGACATTTATTTATATATTTCTTGGGCCATATCTTTATCCCATGATGCATTTTGTAATTTGTAAATATTCAAACCTATAGCTTTGTAAAGTTCGGCTCCCCCAAAAAAACTATAAATAAATTTCAAACTGTTCATTGTTTATTTTTCTCTTTTTCTTCGGCTTGGTAGTGGTAGACATATCAAAATTACAATGCTGAATAACCTCTCGTATTCAACCTATTAGTTGATTAATACACATATTAAGTACCAAAGACGATATTTTCAGCAGCCCTGTTTACTCCACTTCTATTGTTAGGGTATGAATTTCTGATCTTGTTTAGAGATGTAGTGTCTATTTCATTATATTAATTGGTAAATGTCTGCACGTTTTTAATATTTCGAGTTTTACATTTTTATTTTCTTTAATTAATTTTTTTCTTTTGGTAACATAAATATGACTTGGGAATTAAGCTTTCTAATCTTGTCACTGGTGGTTTAGGCCAAGATTTTTAAATTTATTATTCGGTATTAAAATGGTGACAAATGTCAATTTTTATTTTTTTATTTTTAATTATTAAATTTACTCCTTCAAATATCAATTATTAAATTTACTAAAAGCACACATTTCATAATTCTACACTTTTGTGAAAAAATTCCCCCCAACAAATAATTGTCTTTAATTTTCTGGTATATTATTTTAAGTTGCTTGACGAGGTTTTTCATTATTAGATATAAAATTTTAGTTGAAATAAGTTAGAAATGGTATTAGATATGGATGAGTGTATAATTATATATATATGTATTAAAATGTTTAGATAGTATCAAATGTCCCGTTATTTATTTCTAAATTTTTTAATTCTATTTAAAATGAAATTTATATACATTTAAACACTGCTTGTAAGATTATTTTTCACTATTGATAATTTATTGAATATTAACTCTTTTATTAATAAAATAATAATAATTAAATCTCCCAAAATTTCTGTAACTTTCAGCATCTGTAGTGTGGACAAACAGGTTCCCAATTTTCAATTTACATTCAAATAAATGATTACTTCTGAGTTCTGATTTGTACTCAAATAATTTTTTAAAAAATAATTGTAAATCAAATTAATAAGAGGAGATTAACTTTACTGACATACAATAAAAATAATGTTGTGTAGAGGGGAAGGTCTAAAATTAGCTACATAAATTATTATCATTTTGGTAAAATTTTATATAAGATAATTATAGATCCAAAAATATTTGTGAGAATGAACAGATACAAAAAAATATTCTATAAACCCTTCCCACTACCTCATCTATGGTCACTACTCAATAAAATGAATCCATATTACTTTTTTTTCCACATCATATTTTCTTGTAAATTAAAATGTCTAACTCATCATCTTCATCTTTACCTCATTCTATAATTATCGGCTAAAAAATTTAAAATCCGTAAATTTAATAAGATTTAAAATCAATACAAAGCTTTAAATTCTTTTCAATTCCACTGTTACCATCTAATATCCTTTAATTTTATTCATAACTACCAATAAATTTTTCATTAAAAAATTACGAAACAATTAACTAGAAACAAGCAAAATACAGATATGCGATTCTGTTCTCTTTTCACTGCCCAGGACTATAAAAAAGCAATAAATGGTTCGATAATATAATACATATCTGTTCACAAAAGAAAAAGACAATTTAAGAAGCGCGTGAAAAGGGTGCAGTAGAATTGAAAATCAATTTAGGTTTATACTGATTTTAAACAGTCACAAAAGAAGAAGAAAACTTATATTTTGCTGCCATCAATTCCATAAGAGTTATGGCAATTAAAAGCACAAAAGAAAAAAAAATATACGACAGAGTGAAGGGAAACCAATAAAGAAAAGGGTGCAATGAAAAACAATAGAATTGAAAAGTGTGATCCACCGCTGTGTAGGATAATAAGAAATTGTGTAATTACAAAAATATTTATCATTTGTGTAACTACTTAATTATTGTGTAACTACATAATTATTGTATAACTACACAATTTTTATATGATAACTTAAATTTTTACTATTTATGTAAAAATATGTGTAGATTGTTTCAATCAAAAAAATGTGTAAATTGTGTTCATTGTAAAAAGTTTAATAACTACATACATCTTTATCATTTATATAAAAAAATGTGTAACTCTCGCCTAATTTTAAACTAATAATAAGAGTGTACAGAGGTCATAACTGAAAGTTGTTGATTCTTCTCATATGTATAAAATGTCCTACTAACATAATCTAAAGATGATGCTTTGCTTTGTCATTTGACCATTTGTTTTAGTTTTTTTATGCATTGCACTGAAAACTGTGCTTTGACCACCAGAGGCGAAGTTAAGATTTGGGGTTGAGAGGGACAAATTATAAATGTTTGAAAGCTGAGGGGACAAATTCAAAAATAAACTAATTTATAAAAAATTAAATAGAGAGAAAAAGTAAAAAAATCCTTCGGGGTATGGGGGGGGGGGGGGGGGGGGGCGATTGCTCCTCCCGAACCCCATGTAGTTCTGTCCCTGTTGACCACACTTTCTCATTATGCTTAATCATATTTATATTAAAAAAGCACTCAAAATCTTGACATATCGCTAGTTTTGCTCGACATATCGGTTCTTGCTCGGTTGTTGAGACAGAGTTATAGAGAATCTACGAGGTTTAATGTTAGCATGAAGTTTAGGCTATCGTAAGATCATTGTCGAAACTGATAGTGCCGAGGCAGTCCTACTTGTTAATAACAACGGCAAATCAGGTGCGCCTTTTACAATCGTTCTTCATATCTAGAAACTCTTGAAGAATGATTGGGAGGTGTCGCGACTTTTTTTGAAAACTCACTGATAAGTATTTATTTTGGTTATGTTTTTAGTTCTTATTTTGATTGAATATAAGTTTGAAGGACTTAAATGGGCAGTTTTTATGTTGTTTTCATGCAGGTTACGTGATGCTGGAAATAAGCTGGAATGCTGCAGAAAATACTAGAGTCGTGGGCAGATTCATGGGCATGAACCAGGGCATGAACGCTGACTGGGCGCCACGTCAGCACCTTCTAGAAGCTGACGTCAGCAACGCAGATAGCTTATCAAGCCACTTATCAGATAGCTTATCATCCGAATTTTTATTTTAAAATTCAAATTTAGATAATTATCTTATGTAATTTAATTTAGATTTGAGATTTATCATCTTAGTTTTTTAGGGTTTTCAGCTACTATAAATACCCCACTTTGGGGGTGAATTAGATCATCATTCATTCATCGTTCTCTTCTTCCTTGAGTTTAATAAAAGCTCTCTATTTTCTCCATTTCCATATTTTCTCCATTTTTGTCTTTATTTAATTAAGTATGGTTTTTTCACCAACCATGCTTAACTAAATTTCCTTTAGCCAAAAGCAACGCCAAACCCGACTAAACTCGTGAGATTAGGAAAGTACTTCAATCCTTCAACAACTCCTTTTTAGATTCTCTGTAAAATTGATTAGGCAATCGGCCTAATCTTTAGGCATCTCAATTGTTTCATTCCGAGAGCGCGCATCGGGTTGAAGTGGTTTAGATCCATCGTCGGGGACGAGGAAAAGCTTGTAGCCAATTCAACTGCCTAAGAACAAACTTAGTGGCGGTCCACTAAGGGGAATCAAAATCGGAAACAATTCTCATCAAGACGATTATCCGAGCACGGGCTTCTCCAGCACTAACTCAGACGATTTTCAATATTTATTTCACGTTCTTATTATTTTTTCTTTATCATTCAAATAACTTCTCTAAAATCCCCCTTTTATTTTCTACAGGTTATTGGTCTAAATCAGAACGAAAGGTGTTAGAATTCCTATTCCCTGCGGATCGACCCTTACTCTCGCTATATTATTTTAAATCTTATTTATTTGAGTTTAAGGTTTTATTTTTGACACTATACGACGCGTGTCAAAATTGGCGCCGTTGCCGGGGAATACGGCAAAGTACTAATATTGTTTCATTTGATTTATGACTAGGAGTAATCCGGGAGAACAATTTGAACTCATCCCGAAAATTGAAGCACTAGCCCGAAAGTTGAACGCACAAACACTTTGGGAAAAGAAAAACAAACAACGCCAACAAAGATTTGAACGCGATCTAGAGATCACATACGAAGCAGAGTCGAACTACGAACCAGATCCAATGGGAGACGAAAATCAAACTATTTGCCAGCTAAATGCGACCCCCGATGGCCAACAACCAATGTGTATAACCTTCCCAAATGGAGAAACGCCATCCGTGCTAAAAAAGGGTTTGATCCACCTTTTACATACTTATCACGGCTTGCCAACAGAAAATCCTCACAAACATTTGAAGGAATTTCACATGGTTTGTCTAAGCACAAAGCCTCAGGGAGTATCCGATGACCAAATTAAACTTAAAGCTTTTCCATTTTCTTTAGCAGACATCGCAAAAGATTGGTTATTTAATTTACCCCCAAACTCTGTTACAACCAGGACTGACATGGCTAAACTCTTTCTTGACAGGTTCTTCCCTGCAGCAAAAGCAAGCGAAATTAGGCGCAGCATCCTGAGCATTCAACAAAAAGAAGTTGAATCTTTGTATGAATACTGGGAGAGGTTTAAAAAGTTGTGTGCAAATTGTCCACAACATGGATTGTCGGAACAAACCCTCCTCCAGTATTTTTATGAAGGATTGACGCATATGGATATGAAAGTGATAGATGCAGCAAGTGGCAGAGCTCTAGTCAACATGACACCAACAGCGGCTAAAACACTGATATCAACCATGGCCGCCAACTCGCAAAGATTCAATCAATCTAGCGAACCATATCGAAGGGTTCGCGAGGTAAGTACAATTTCTTTGGAAAATAAGATCGATAAATTAGCTGAAATAGTACAAACTCTTGTTGTAGATAAAAGGAAAACAACTAGACTTTGTGGAATCTGTACTAGTCCAGAACATCCAACAGACTGTTGTCCGATGATTCAGGAAGATGATATCGCTCAAGCCAATGCCATAGGAAATGCATATAATCAGGGATGGAGAAACCAATCAAACTTCGGTTACGCGCAAAATCAGAGGCCAAATCAAGCTTATCAACCAACTGCACCACAACAATATCATCCGCAGAAGCCATCGTTGGAGTCAATTGTTGAAAAGTTAGCACTAGCCCAAGAAAAATTTCAACTAAGGACCGAAGCTCACTTTGAAGCAATTGACAAACAAATAAGTCAACTGACGTTAGCGGTAAGTCGCTTAGAATCCAAAGGGAAATTACCTTCTCAAACGGAGCCCAATCCAAGAGAGAATGTGAATGCCATCACTCTACGAAGCGGTACCATCGTCGAACCAAAAGCCACGAAGGAAGGCGTTCAAAAGAAAGATAAAGAAAAGACAACATCTCCCGTTGAAAAAGATTCACTGAACTCGACCCCTAAACCATCCCCCTATGACGTGCCACCTCCCTTCCCATCGAGATTAGTGAAGAAAGATAAACAAGCCGAAGAAAAAGAGATCCTAGATATGTTTCAAAAAGTGGAAATCAATATCCCACTCCTTGACGTAATCCGAAAAATCCCAAGGTATGCTAAATTTTTGAAAGATTTATGTAATAACAAACGTCGTCTTATAAGAGTTGAAAAATTTAATCTAGGAGAACACGTATCGACAGTTTTTCAGCGAAGGTTACCACCGAAATTGAAGGACCAAGGTATGTTCGCCATTCCCTGCAAAATCGGTAAAGTGGGTATTAAACGAGCAATGTGTGACTTAGGGGCCTCTATTAATGTTATGCCACTTTCATTTTATAACTCACTTTCTGCTGAGCCTTTGAAGGATACAAAAGTAACCATACAACTGACAGACAGATCAATAATTTACCCGGAAGGATTGCTAGAGAATGTTCTGGTAAATGTAAAAGATTTAATCTTTCCGGCAGATTTCTATGTCATAGACATGGAAAACGATCAGACTAATAATTCTTCCGAAATCCTCCTTGGTCGTCCATTTTTAAGTACTGCAAATACGAAAATCGATGTGAGAAGCGGGATCCTTACAATGGAGTTCGATGGCGAGGTCACAAAATTTGATGTTTACAAAGCGATGCGACATCTTGATAATGTTGCTAGTATAAATTTTATAGATGTTATTGAGCCCGCCGTTGAAGAATTTATAGAATCTAAATCTGTTGATGATTTGTGCAGGGATTTGAAGGATCACGACAAAGGAATTAAGGAGTTGAGAAATGTTTCTTCTATTTATTCTGATTTACGCCTAACTCCATCAAAATCTAAAATGTTTTCTTTCATTTTGCAGGAATTGAATTTGGAGTTAAAATTACCTCTAGATAAATTGAAGAGTGAAAGAGAAATTTTTCCAGTAAAAAAACTCCATAATCGTAAAATTTCTCGTAGGGAAATATTCAGTTGGATAAAGCGCAAGAACTGGAAGAAGTATTTGTCGCAATGCCAGTAGTCTGAACCAGGTCGTCGAGCTAAACGACGTTAAATAAAACGCTACATGGGAGGCAACCCATTTTCTTTATTTATTTCTTGATTTTAATTTTTCATTTTTGAATTTATTCTTATTTTCTTTATCATTTTTAAAACCCACGTCTACTTTTCCTTTATCTTTTCTTTTTAGCATTTTTTATTTACTTCCTCTTAATAATATAGTTATTATTACCAATTTAAATTTATTATATATTATTTATAATATATTATTTTTTTTAGATTTACGTAAGTTAAATATATATATATATATATATATATATATTTCTTTATCTATCTATTATCTTATTTATTTTTAAATTTAACACTTATCTTTATTATTATTGATTTTAAATCATAATATATATATATATCTTTTAAATTATTAATCTATATTTATATATCTTTTTAATATATATATATATATATATCAACTATATCTAAAATTTTAAAATAAAATTATCCTTTGCAAATTTTTTACCCTTTTATTTAAAAAAAAAACTAACATAATTTTCCCCTTATTTTTTTATTCTGCAGCCGCCATTATCACTTCATCTTCAACCTTCATCACCCGATCATCCACCATTACCACCACCATGGTCCGAACTCGAGAGCAAGCTCGCCTCCGCCCCTACACTATACTCGGAGCCCACTACCGAAACATGCTCTTCTGCAATCGGGGAGTATTTTCACCCTCTCTCTTTTGTATTTTATTTTATGTTCATTTTGAGGAAAAATGATTTAAGTGAGGGGGAGGGAGATATGCTTGTCAAATTTCCATATTGCTTATTCGTTTTGGTTGTTCTCTTGAATTCTTGATTTTATTAATTTAAGTTCTTCGTTTAATCCTTAATTTTGCCTTGTCTCACTGTTTTCATATGGTTTTGTATCTATCTTGTTAGAAAATTCTAGGTTGCATGATAGATTTGGCATGATTAAATTTTTTTTAATTAAAATCCTTTATATGACATTTCTTTCTCTACTTCACATGATGCTTACCTAAGTACACAAGACAAATTTGTGAGTTTTTGAGCATAATGAGCATGCATTATATTTGCTCTTTGTTTCTTTGAGTGTGCCTAGCTAAATTAGTTGCATTCTAGAACTTGTGTTTAAATTATTTTTGTGATTACATTGATTGAATATATTGCTTAAATATGACAGAGGCACTAGGTTTTAACCATTTCTCTTTCCAACAAATTGCCTACCCTTTAATTAATTTCCCCTAGTGAAACAATTTTTGAGCCTTGACCTTTTTCTTGAAAAATCACCACATTTTTAGCCTAATCCTTTTTTTTCCTTAAATCCATTATTTTTGTCCCCTTTCAAGATAAAACCGTCTTAAAAAAAGAACAAATAGATTCGAATAAATGCAGTCCAGTAGCAGAAAAAAATACTGTGCAGAAAAAAAACTATGCATAACTGTTCGAATAAACTGTGCAGAACTGATTCGAATATGCAGTGCAGAAAAAGTGCAGGAAATTGTTCGAGTCTGCAGAAAAAAACAAAAAAAAAAACAGTGCAGTTCGAAGAAAAATACACTGCAAAACAGTTTTAGTTCGAAAAAAAGAAAAAAAGAAAAAAAAAGAGAAGTTTCGAATATATTTTTGGGATGATTTTTGTCTTGAATTTTAACCCTTATTTTCAGTCTTTATCCAACCCTTACCTTAGCCCCATTACAACCTTTCTTTAAGACCTCTTGATTTTTGCATCACATTCATGTTAGTAGTGGAGATTAGATTTAACCACAAGCCTATGGTAATGCTCTAATTAGTTTTGGCTCGAGTGATTTTTCTCTACCCTTAAACACTTTGAGTGACATGAGTGATTCCTTGTGAGGGTACTTGGTTTGCATCATTGATGTTAGTAGGGTATTAGAATGTCATTTTTGCTTTAAATTCTTAACCTTGCCATTTATCTATTTTGCTCCTTATTTTTCTTTCATGTTTAGATGTTTAATCATATCGAAACCTTTGGGACTTCGTGAAATTAAGGATGAAAACTTGAACTTAGGTTTGTTTAATTTTGAGATACTTGAGGACAAGCATCGGATAAGTGAGGGGGAATTTGATAAGTATTTATTTTGGTTATGTTTTTAGTCCTTATTTTGATTGAATATAAGTTTGAAGGACTTAAATAGGTTGTTTTTATGTTGTTTTCATGCAGGTTACGTGATGCTGGAAATAAGCTGGAATGCTGCAGAAAATACTGGAGTCGTGGGCAGATTCATGGGCATGAACCAGGGCATGAATGCTGACTGGGCGCCACGTCAGCACCTTCTAGAAGCTGACGTCAGCAACACAGATAGCTTATCAAGCCACTTATTAGATAGCTTATCATCCAAATTTTTATTTTAAAATTCAAACTTGGATAATTATCTTATGTAATTTAATTTAAATTTAGGATTTATCATCTTAGTTTTTTAGGGTTTTCAGCTACTATAAATACCCCACTTTGGAGGTGAATTAGATCATCATTCATTCATTGTTCTCTTCTTCCTTGAGTTTAATAAAAGCTCTCTATTTTCTCTATTTCCATATTTTCTCCATTTTTGTCTTTATTTAATTAAGTATGATTTTTTCACCAACCATGCTTAACTAAATTCTCTTTAGCCAAAAGCAACGTCAAACCCGACTAAACTCGTGAGATTAGGAAAGTACTTCAATCCTTCAACAACTCCTTTTTAGATTCTCTGTAAAATTGATTAGGCAATCGACCTAATCTTTAGGCATCTCAATTGTTTCATTCCGAGAGCGCGCATCGGGTTGAAGTGGTTTAGATCCATCGTTGGGGACGAGGAAAAGCTTGTAGTCAATTCAACTCCCTAAGAACAAACTTAGTGACGGTCCACTAAAGGGAATCAAAATCGAAAACAATTCTCATCGAGACGATTATCCGAGCACGGGCTTCTCCAGCACTAACTCAGATTTGAGTTAGCATCGATTGACGTAGCTAACTCACTAAAGCTTGACTTCAAGGATTGCCATGGGAGTCGAATTTACCAAAGAGAAGTAAGTTGCAGGGGTTGAGCCTTGTAGACTGTAACCGGCAGGAAAGTCGAAGAAAAATCAACTTCAGTGATCGAAGATGTCGTGGCAAAGCATGGCTTGAGGCTAATTCAATCTATAATTCATTTTCAATATTTATTTCACGTTCTTATTATTTTTTTCTTTATCATTCAAATCACTTCTCTAAAATCCCCTTTTATTTTCTACAATTTATTGGTCTAAATTAGAACGAAATGTGTTAGAATTCCTGTTCCCTGCGAATCGACCCTTACTCTCGCTATATTATTTTAAATCTTATTTATTTGAGTTTAAGGTTTTATTTTGACACTATACGACGCATGTCACTCACTTTTTATTGTTTAATTCTCAACAACGGCTAATATGTTTAATTCTTGGATCTACCAAGACCCTCCTGACTTTTATACTGCAGTCTTTCATGATGACTGTGCTGTTCTCTGAGCTAGTACATTAGCTCTAGTTTTCATCATACTCTTCACCAAAAAAAAAGCACTCAAAATTGTAATTTTCTAACACAATATGAGGCAAAGTAGGATAGTCGTCTACTGCAGACTAAGGTTTCAAATAACCGGGTGTAATCGCGATAGCGGCCGTTATTTTGTGGTAGCACCACTGCCCGAAACTGTTATTGTTAAAAATAAAAGTGATAATCAGATTCACGTCGATAACGGTACATTGTAGCCGAATATCGCAAATAACAGTGAATTGCGGCAATAATGGGCCGCTATTTTCATTATTGTCCGGTTACCGGCAAAATCAAGAGAACTAAATATGTTATTTCAAGCGTTTAATGGCAATTTTAGGCGAAGATGAGAGTTCAAAAATAAAAATCTCTTATGAGAACTAATAGAGTGATTTAGTTTTTAAGACAAAACTAGAAAAAAAAAGAATAATAAACGATGGTTCACGACGGTTCAAGGGTAAAAAATACGAAAGGGCAAAGTAGTAGACGTATATGAAGAAAAACTTAGGCGCAGCAAGTACCTTGCCGGCGATTTCTACAGCTTGGCCGATTTGTTCCACTTACTATTTCATGAAAACCCCATGCGCTAATCTGATAAATGAGCGCCCCCACGTTAAAGCTTGGTGGGAAGAATGGGAACTGATCACAAACTTTTTTTAATGAAATATTTTAAACTAGTTTTGTCATTGTTGGTTTTTCTTGTTATTGGTATGGAAATTTTAATAATTTTCAAAATGTGATGCTTGTTGTTTTCTCTCATCTGTGATTATTATTATACTGATGTCTATGCAGAAGATTCTACTGATCTCAATATTGACTGCTAATTATCAGGTAGTATTCTGTTTGATGTATGTTGGAGTTTGTGATGCAATTTTCTCGAGGTATTCTGGCATAACCCATGATGGAGATTGGAAAGCAGAGTAAGAGAATCCATTAATTTTGTTTCTAGTGACAGACATTTGGTCGTAAAATCTTAAGCGATGTTTGGTGATGGTGGGCAGAGCTGCAACGAACATGTTCCATTGCAATATCAGGCAGGAATGTGAAGAGATTAGGATTTAGACATGCAGGGTAAGGGGTTCCAATTCCAAAATGCTAAAACCAAGGTCCTACAAGCAGTGATTCCTGGATGGGCTAAATAAATCTAAAAGCTTAAACCCATATTGTTCCATCCCAATAACACACCAAACCGCCTGCTCCCCGCTATTTGGCTAAAGCTACACCGTCAACTCCGTATATTGAAACTTCATTACAATAGCTCTGGTTTTATTTCAAGAAAACACAGAATTGAGTTGAGTAAAAAAAGGTAAGGACGGAGAACAAAATTGCTACTAAGGGAACAATATGCGCATCCGGGGAATCGAACCCCGGTCAGTACCGTGGGAGGGTACTATGATACCACTACACTAGATGCGCTTGAACGACGTCAGAATTCCACACACTTATATATTACCAATGTTTAGGTTTAGAAGGTGAGGTAGCCAGCCTAGCGTAGGAAAAAAAAGGGGCTAAAGTACAATTTTTACCCATGAGTTCGACTCAAAAAATCAATTCAGTCTCTTATCAAAAAACGCACCCAATTAAAAAAATTTTAGTTCGTAAATTGCATCAAATTGACTATTTGACCGATGTTGACCGTTGCAGTGGTGACGTGGTAGTCAACGATAATAACATGACAATACACGTGTGATGATGATGTGACAGGGAGACTGAACTGATTATTTTAACCAAATTCGAAGGCATGGTTAATTTTTTTGTAGAGTTCAAGGGCATAACATATTTTAATTGAAAGTTCAAAAACTTAATCTTTAAGTTAAAAAATTAAAAAAATAAAATACTAAAAAAATTTAAATATTCATAAAATATTAAAAAAATAAAAACATTTTAATGAGTTAAATTATTTATCTAATTTTATTCAAAATTAAATAAGTCACTTAAATTAACTTGAATTTTAAGCTCAAACAATTAAATTATTTATGTTATAAATATTTATCTATGTGGATGTCTATTATGATAAGGACTTTATCAAAGGAGATTTGAATTATTTTATCATTAGGAATATTATCTACATTAAATAGAGTTTAATGTATTATGTACTTCTTATGTTATGCCTATAAATAGATGATTTACTGAAGGCATTGTACACAAGTCAATATTAAGAATAATACAAATCTCTTTCTTTTCTTTCATCTTATTTTGTTCCTATTTCTTCTTGTTCTTGTTTTTCACATTATTCACAACACGTTATCAGCACGAGTTTGCTCAGAAAATTTTAAGTTACAAATCAAGCTTTTATCTGGTATATTCTTTTTCCATCTTATATATTTCAAATTATAATATATATATATATAATAATAATAATAATTTTTTTTAATGACATGCCAACGAATGTATCACATTTTTTTTTCTTATAAAAGTTATAAACATAAAATATTATTATAAATAGGTTATTGATAACTTAACAATTGACAGAAATAATAATGTTTTTTATAATAATAATATTAATCTTCAAAACTTTTACAATTCATTAACTGTTGGTATAAAATAATATATATACAATAATAAATTAAAATAATATATAATTAATTCCTTGCTTATGTTATCATCCATCTGTTGGTATTTATGACTTCTATTGTATAACAAATAATAATATTTACTTAATTAATCCAACTTGTTGTTATTTATTTTGTTTAATATTTTGTTTTAATTTGCCATGTTTGGTTATTATAAATTATATGTTGTTTTGTTTTAATTCATACCATGCGTATATACAAGTAATTTATATGTTATTTGTTTTAATGGTTTAATCCGAGTATATTGGCTGGACATCCCGTTCTGCGAGGCTACTGGTCTCAAAGGAGGTTTTTAAATGACCTTGTGGACAAGTATAACAATGTCGCGTATGAGGATTAAATCTTCTTTTCTGTTGTTTTTCGATTATATATATTAATTTATAATTAATCTAATTTGATTGTTTGTCTTTTATAGTACATCAATGGCAAATCTTGCAAAAATTGAGTTTGTGGCTCTTGATATTTCCGGAAAGAATTATTTATCCTGGATCTTAGATGCCGAAATACACCTAGATGCTAATGGTCTGGGAAATACCATTAAAGAGGGGAATGCAGAATCTGCCCAAAATAAGGCCAAAGCCATGATACTTCTTCGCCGTCACCTCCATGAGGGGTTGAAATTAGAATATTTATCGGTGAAAGATCCTCTTATTCTTTGGAATAATCTAAAGGAACGATATGACCACCAGAAAATTGTTATTCTGCCTAAAGCTCGATATGACTGGTTGCATCTGAGATTGCAAGATTTTAAATCAGTAAGCGAGTATAACTCTGCTATGTTTCGTATTACTTCACAATTGAAGTTATGTGGTCAAATTATTACTGATGAGGATATGTTAGAGAAAACATACTCCACTTTTCATGCAAACAATGTTGTCCTTCAGACACAATATCGAGAAAAAGGCTTTAAGAAATATTCTGAGTTAATTTCTTGCCTTCTTGTGGCTGAGCAAAACAATGAGCTACTGATGAAGAATCATGAATATCGCCCAACTGGCTCCGCTCCATTCCCTGAAGCGAATGCGACATTTTATAGCGGAAGAAATAAAGGTTACACCAACAATCGTGGTCATAACTATGGGTGTGGTCGTGGTCATAGTCATGGTCGAGGACATAGGCGAGGTGGTCGTTTTAAAAATAACTATACTCACCGTAAGTGAAACAATAAAGATGACAATAGTGCAAAAGATCAATCCAAGAAAGAGGAATCTATGTGTCATCGATGTGGCAGCTTAAATCATTGGGCCCGTGCTTGTCGTGTGCCAAAGCATCTTGTGGATCTTTACCAACAGTCAATCAATGGTAAAGGAAAAAAAGTTGAAACAAATTTTGTTTATATCAATGACAAAGATGATTATGGCCTTGACAAAGATGATTATGACATTACCGACACTAGCAATGGCGATTAATAGCTTTACAGATATAGATGTTAATGATTTTCTCATTTCCCCTGAGAAGAATACTTGATTTTTATTTTATTTATTTTATTTTATTTTTGTTTATGTTTATTATTATTTTAGGAAAAGTCTGTTAGAAAGATATAATATTTTATTAGGAATTATATATATAAAGAATAAAATTCATGGATGTTATTTATTTAATTTATATTTTGAATATTTTTGTAATATTTTTTTGAAGAATATGATTCCGTCTCAAATACAATCCGCCAAAAATGGTGATGATTTATGCTTAGCGGACAGTGCAAGTACTCATACTATACTTAAGCACAAGAAATTTTTTTTCCCATTTAACAATGCAAGGGAATAATGTGAGTACTATATCCGGAAGTGCTAATATTATAGAAGGCTCCGGAAAAGCAAATATGTTATTGCCAAATGGAACTCTATTCCATATTCATAATGCGCTATACTCTCCAAAGTCACAAAGAAACTTATTAAGTTTCTTCATAATGGATATCATATTGAGAGTAGTTGTCAAGGAGATACTGAATATCTCTATATTACAAGTATAACTCAAGGCAATAAGAAAGTTTTAGAAAAATTACATGCACTGTCATCCGGATTGTACTACACAAGAATCAGTGCAATTGAAGCACATGCTATTGTAAACTATAAGTTTACTGATAACTTTATTATTTGGCATGACCGGTTAGGCCATCCCGGTTCGATTATGATGCGAAAAATTATCGACAATTCATGTGGTCACTCATTGAAGAACCAACAGATTCTTCAAAGTAATGCCTTTTCATGTGATGCTTGTTCTCAAGGCAAACTAATTATTCGACCATCACCAGCTAAAGTAAATTATGAGTCTATCAATTTTCTGTAACGGATACATGGTGATATATGTGGGCCCATACACCCTTCTTGTAGACCATTTAGATATTTCCTAGTTTTAATCGATGCATCGACTAGATGGTCACATGTATCCTTGCTATCAACCCGCAACTTGGCATTTGCGAGGTTACTTGCTCAGTTGATAAAATTACGAGCACATTTTCCAGATTCCCCTATAAAGACAATTCGTCTTGATAATGCTGGTGAATTTACTTCTCAGAGTTTTGATGATTTTTGCATGTCGATTGGAATAAGTGTTGAACACCCTGTAGCGCATGTTCATACACAAAATGGTCTTACAGAGTCCTTTATCAAACGACTTCAATTAATTGCAAGACCATTACTAATGAAGTCAAAACTACCGATTTCTGCATGGGGACATGCCATTTTATACGCAGCATCATTGATTCGCATCAGGCCTGTAAGTTATCATAATATCTCCCCATTACAAATGGTTTTTGGTCAGGAACCAAATATTTCTCATCTTAGAATTTTTGGATGTGCGGTATATGTTCCGATTGCTCCACCACAACGCACAAAGATGGGTCCTCAAAGGAGGTTGGGAATATATGTCGGTTTTGAATCCCCTTCGATAGTTAAATATCTTGAGCCTTTGACGGGGAATTTATTTACAGCTCGATTTGCCGATTGTCATTTTAATGAGTCGGTTTTCCCAACATTAGGGGGGAGAAAATAAACAGCTGGGAAAAGAAATAAGTTGAAATGAATTATCGTTATCTCATTTTGACCCACGTACCCAACAATGTGAACTAGAAGTTCAAAGGATAATTCATTTGCAAAACTTAGCAAATCAATTGCCAGATGCTTTTGCTGACCCTAAAAAAGTGACTAAGTCACATATACCAGCTGTGAATGCTCCGATTAAGATTGATGTCCCAGAAGGACAAACTCTAGTTGCTAATGAGTCAAACGCACGCCTGAAGCGTGGTAGACCAGTAGGTTCCAAAGATAAAAATCCTCGAAAAAGAAAAGGAGCTATATCATGTGATGGTCTAATCGAGGAATCAATAGATTATGAAAAATCCCGAGAAGAGATTAAAAGGTCTCCAAAAGAGACATTAGACATGAATCAGGTACCTAATAATGACGAGATCTCAATAAATTATGTCATGTCTGGTAACAAGTGGAACCGAAACAAAATCGACGTCGATAATACTTTTGCATGCAATATAGCACTAGAGATTTTGAATGATAATGTGGATCATGAACCATTGTCAATTGAACAATGTAAGCAAAGAGATGATTGGCCAAAATGGAAAGAGGCAATTGAAGCGGAACTAAAATCTCTTTCAAAAAGAGAAGTATTCGGGCCTGTAGTCCGTACACCGGAAGGTGTAAAAGTTGTGGGGTATAAATGGGTTTTTGTGAGAAAGAAAAATAAAAAAGGGGAAATTGCGAGATATAAAGCTCGTTTGGTTGCACAAGGATTCTCACAAAGACCGGGAATTGATTATGAAAAAACATACTCCCTAGTGGTGGATGCAACCACTTTTAGATTTTTGACTAGTCTGGCAGTAAAAGAAAGACTTAATTTCCGCTTAATGGATGTTGTTACAGCCTATTTGTATGAGCCTCTTGATAATAATATTTATATGAAACTTCCGGAAGGTTTCAAACTGCCTGAAGCAGTTAATTCAGGTTCTCGAGAATATTATTCAATCAAATTGAATAGATCCCTTTATGGATTAAAACAATCTGGGCGCATGTGGTATAATCGCCTCAGTGAATACTTATTAGCAGAAGGCTATAAGAATGATCCAATTTCTCCATGCATTTTTATTAAGAGATTTAGCTCTGTATTTGTTATTATTGCCGTGTATGTTGATGATTTGAATATTATTGGGACTCCTGAAGAGATCTCATTGACAGTAGAATGTTTAAACAAAGAATTTGAAATGAAAGATCTTGGGAAAATAAGATTTTGTCTTGGATTACATATTGAGCACTTAAAGGATGGAATCCTTGTGCATCAATCAACATACATAGAAAAAATGCTAAAGAAATTTTACATGCATAATGCACATCCATTGAGCACTCCTATGGTTGTTAGGTCACTTGATGTTAACAAAGATCCATTCTGTCCTCGAGAGATGGATGAAGATATTCTTGATCCAGAAGTGCCATATTTAAGTGATATTGGTGCATTAATGTATCTTTCTAGTCACACACGACCTGACATATCGTTTGCTGTCAATTTGTTGGCAAGATTTAGTTCATGCCGAACCCGAAGACATTGGAATGGGGTCAAACACATATTTCGTTATCTTCAAGGTACGAAAGACATGGGATTATTTTTCTCTAATCTATCCAAAACAGAATTGGTTGGTTTTGCGGATGCAGGATACTTATCTGATCCTCATAATGCTCGATCACAGACTGGTTATGTATTTACATACGGTGGTACAACAATTTCTTGGCGCTCAATGAAACAAACAATTACTGCTACTTCCTCTAATCATGCTGAGATTTTGGCTATACATGAGGCTAGTCGTGAATGTGTGTGGCTAAGGTCTACAACCAATCATATTCGCGAAAATTGTGGTTTACACTCTGGAAAAGTAGCTCCGACGGTCTTATATGAGGATAATACGGCCTGTATTTCCCAACTTAAGGAAGGATACATAAAGGGTGATAGAACAAAACACATCTCCCCAAAATTCTTCTTCACTCACGATCTACAAAAGAATGGAGACATTGATGTCCAATAGATTCGTTCATGTGATAACTTGGCAGATTTATTTACCAAGGCACTCCCTACTACTCCATTTGAGAAGTTAATTTATAATATCGGATTGCGTCGTGTCAAAGATCTTATATGATGTATTTATGAGGGGGAGCAAAATACACGTTGTACTCTTTTCCTTATCCATGGTTTTGTCCCATTGGGTTTTCTTGGAAAGATTTTTAATGAGGCAACATGTTATGCGCATTAAAGATGTGTGTACTCTTTTCCTTTACTAAAGTTTTTTATGGGATTTTTATCTTAGTAAAGTTTTAACGAGACACACTGTCTTCATAGACATCCAAGGGGAAGTGTTATGAATATTTATCTATGTGGATGTCTATCATGATAAGGACTTTATCAAAGGAGATTTGAATTATTTTATCATTAGGAATATTATCTACGTTAATTAGAGTTTAATGTATTATGTACTTCTTATGCCTATAAATAGATGATTTACTGAAGGCATTGTACACAAGTCAATATTCAGAATAATACAAATCTCTTTCTTTTCTCTCATCTTATTTTGTTCCTATTTCTTCTTGTTCTTGTTTTTCACATTATTCACAACAATTTATTCAATTTTATTCAAAAATTAAATAAACCGATCAAATTAATTTAAATTTTAAATAAATTATTTATCTATCAAATTAACTTGAAATTTAAATAAATTATTTATCCAATTTTAATATTGTTAAATTTTTTATAATTTATTGAATTCTTATTTTTTTAACTTAAATATTAAATAAGTTATCCAACATTCAATTAAAATCAATTATGCCCTCCAATTCAGTTAAAAAAAATCAATTCAACCCCTTTGTCATGTCATCATCCCACGTGTACTGCCACATCAACATTATTGAATGTCATGTCAGTATCGTGGATCGCTACGTCATCACTGTTAACTGTCATATCAATATTATATCGGTCAATGCCAGTCAAAAGATTAATTTACTGTAATTTGTGAACTAAAAAATTAATTGTGTGTGTGTTTTTAACGAGAGATTAAATTATTTTTTTAGGTCGAAATCATAGAAAACTAGTCCTTTAGCAAAAATAAAAAAAGTTTTGTTTTTGCCTACCACCTGATTGATGAAATTGCAGATTAGATTTAAGCTTCAGGAATAGCTGTAAATTAATTTAAAGAAGCCACAGAACTGACTCGATCAAAAAGGGTAGACTTCGTAGTAGAGCTTCCAAAGTGCAAGAATAGAAATGAATACCCACATTTTTTGTTTTTTCACCGTGGTGGTTAGGGTCGTAAATGAGATGAGACAGATCACGAGTTATTTAAATCTGAATCTGTTAAAGTTCGACTCAATTGAACTCGACTCAAGTTTAAACTTGCTTGAATTCTTAACGAGACAAGTCGAGCTCCTTGATACTCGACTCGAAAAGCTTACGAACTACTCGAAAATATAATGTATTAAATTTTATATTTTTTAAAATATAAAATCTAAGTTCCTAAGCATAAGTCCTAAACCCTAAATACTAAATTCTAAACCTAACAACCTAAACCTCTAAACCCTAAACTAGCACTCTAAACTCTAAAATTAACAAGCTTGAGTTACATAACTTGTGTATAATTTTTTCCTAATAAGGTTTTAATTGAGAAGTGACGGATCGCGAGCTACTCGTGTCTGACACGGTCAAAAATTAATTAACATTTAACTCAATTAGACTCGAATCAAGTTTGAACTCTTAACAATCCAAATTTAGCTCAAATTTCTCAAGCTCGTTTGGAAATACAAACGCCACTAAAGAACATTGACTGTTGCGGCGTTTGTATATACAAACGCCGCGATAGATCAAAACCTTTAGCGACGTTTATGCGATATAAACACCGCTACCTATTGCGACGCTACTTCTTGCGGCGTTTTTCTTAACGCCGAGAGTGTTTTTAGCGGCGCTAAAAAACGCCGCTATAAGATTATAAAAATGCAGCGAAAAGCCTGTTTTACCGTAGTGCATTCGGGAAATCAAACCACGGTCAATACCGTAGGAGGGTGCTATGATACCACTACACTAGATGCGCCTGGTCGACATCAGCAATCCATATATTTAAAAATCAACAATGTTTTTATTTTTAGAAGGTAAAGTTGCCAGCCCAGCGTAGAAAAAGATTTTAATTTTCTTTGCCTACTCCTCTTTGATGAAATTATATTGCTTATCATATTTAAGTTACGACTCTAAATATGAAGTGTAAAATGAATATGAAAAAATAAAAAAATATTGCAGAGGACTGATATTATTTGGGAAAATTCTACGGCACTTGACGAGTATCGACGAGCACCACTATTGACGAGCACCGATGAGTACCGATAAACTAATTTATAAAATTTTTAAATCCAAAGTACTTAATGCGTAATTATAATTTTTTTAAAATTAAAAGTGTAATTTAATTAAAATACATTGTCTTAATTTTAATTTTGTTTTAAACATTATTAATCAAAATAATCTATCCCCAAATCAAAGAATCCTAAGTATTTTAATTAAATTGCATTTTTAATTTTAAAAAAATATAATTACGCATTAAGTACTTTGAGTTCAAAAATTTTATAAATTGATTTATCGGTGCTCGTCAATAGTGGTGCTCGTTAAAGCTCATGGAAAGTAGAAGAACTATCCTATTATTTGATGTCATAATCTCCTAGGATTCTGCTTTTAACAGTTTAAAGACATTTGAAAGTTATGTTGCCTTCTGTTACTTATGCCATGCAGGTCAAATGACATCACTTAAACGTTCCATTTCCCCCAGGACTAATGTCCTTTATGCCTCGTAGTAATCTGCAACTTGTCTTGATTACATACCACAAGGTCTTTAATATATAATCTCAAAAATAAATAAGGTTGTTTTAAAAAAATATTTTTATCTTAGTAAAAAATATATTATAAAGCATTCTTTACTGTCGTTTTTTTTATTGTCTGGTATCGTTTTAGAAGCTCTGAAGCTTTGGATAAAAGGAGGCAATAAATTATTCTTCAATTTATAGGTACTACGATCACAAACAACTTGTGGATTCAAACTGGTTATATCCGTATTGGTTTTGTAAATAAAATTTCACTACTGCAACTTTTACTTAAGGTTGTAGAATGTAAAATTTAATAGGTTTGTTAGATCTTGAATTCGCCCCTTTTGAAGCTTTCAAACCAGGATCGCCATTGGTGATGGAGGATTCCTCTCGAGACTGCTTCTTCTCGCATCGTTTCTTGGGGCGTCGATATTCAACGGGCCGTAACTACTCCGACAGTGATATTGGAATTGGGGTCATCCTTTTGGGAAGATCTGGTCTTTAGATTAAATTGTTAGAATATTGAAATGTTGAAGATTATTGTTAGAATAAAACGTGTAAATGTTGTTATTATACTAATTTTATTAATTATTATATCTTTTACAGATATTTTTAACGTAAACTAGTTATATTTTAAAATTCTGGTGATTTTTTTAATTATTAAATAGAGAGGTATTAAAATTTTATATTGAGAATTGAATTTATACAAAATGAACAATATAATCTTTTACCGCTAAACTAATTAGTAGATCTCTAAATTCAGGTAATTTTTTATGATAAAATGACTCAACAAAAAGTTGTCCAACAATCAAAGGATTGTGTAGTTTACCTAGAATTATTTGATTATCATCACATTATATTAGGTACGAATGGGTTGGTCCCATTATCTTTATGAACATTGATATTATAAGTTTGTATAACATAATTTATTGAAACTGAACATTTTTTTTTTCATTTTTAAGTACATCAAGCGGTGCCAATAAAAAAATGTTGTTACCCTAAGGTGATATGAGTTTGAGTATTTTGTCTGTATAACGTGTGGGTTATTAAAGAATTAAAATTAACAAATATATACTATCTTATAATCACACCAAGATGTTAAAGAGATATACATTTTTTTATTTTTTAAAATGAATTATTGGCTTACATTTAAAATTGAGCAAACACATTTGGTCGGTTGACCAAGCTGCTCATTTTTCTTCCATCATATTCCCGTAGGTCATAGGTTCGAGACTCATTAAGAGTACACCCCTTCCTTACCCTAGAGTTCTCCTTCCCCTCTTCTCTAGGTTAGATAAGGATTAGATTAAAGATTTTTTAAAACTTACATTCAAAATTAATATTGAAACTTGTTTGTAACTCTTTTTACAAATTACAAACTATTATCATTTTTTTGAAATTACAATAACAACATAGCATCTTTATTAAATTATTATCATAAAAGAACATCATTAGTGGTAATTCATCTTACAAAGTAGCCTCATACAATTTATTGAAACTAAACAATTTTCATAATTTTTAAGGAATTTAGATGAATTACCACTCACACATTAAAGCATTGCATGCCTTTCAAGACACAGAGGAAAATACCTTGAATTTTAGGCCAGAATCACCAAATTTATCCTCCATAATTTTGGACAATTTCTCAACCATAGAAGGGGAAAGATAATTCACCCAATCTCCAATTTCTCCTTTCCTAAACAAGTATTTGTTATCAAAATCCTTAATTGATTTTCCACTCTTATTGACCTCCAAATCTTTCAAATTCCCAAAGCTACATAGTTTCATTATTTCCTCTACCAAACCTGCTTTCTCCTCTTCAATTGAGAAAGGGACATCCAAGAAATTTGCCAACTTCTTCAAGTGGGAGATGGCATCTTCTTTCATGTCCTCATATTTCATGAACAAAACATTATTCGGCCTCGCTAAGCTTTCTTTCCAATACCCTAACATATGCTCCCAAAAGGGCCCGAATCCGATCACACCCTTGCAATACATGTCGAAAGCTTCCTCTAATGGAAGTGGAGGTTGGGATTCCAGCCTTAGTTTGCTGCAATAATGCCACGAGGAGATGAACGTATCGAAAGGGTTTCGACATACGTACACAACCCGACAATCAGAACTCTTTATTGATTCCCGCAACGAACTGTAAGGAACATGAGTCCCGAAAATTCTTGGCTCAAGAATGTTGGATAGGTCAGGGTTTCGGTCGTTGGCATAAAGCTTGTATTCCAAGAAAGGTACTAGATCGTGTGGATTCGATGCAAGTAATGGATGGTTTTCATTCGAAATCGGAAAACTCTTTCGATTCATGATGGCAAAGGTCAAGGCTTTTATCCAAGTCGTACCCGATTTCGGTATGGTAGCGAGGATTACATCAGAATTTTTTGCTCGAAAGTGTTTTTGAAAAGAAATAATGGCTTGAATCTCTTTCGATTGACACCAAAAACCTTGGAATTTATAAAGAAAAGAAGTTCTCCAACCTTTTTCTTTAGGACAAGAATGAATCAACTCCTTGCACTCATTGCTGATTAGATTTTCTTCATCTTCTCCAACATCAACTGTGGGGATTTTAGCGAGATGGGGAATGGCCATTGAGGTTGTTAGAAAATAGGGTTTTTAGACTTTAGTTTTGGCTTGTGAATTAGCTTTCAGAAACGTGCACTTATATATAATTGTATGGCTAACTATTACTTTCTCTTTAGTGAGTGGCTAATCTATATTCTAGAGTCTAGACTTGTTTATAACCCGATGGATCCTGGCTCGAGTCAAGTTTAGATTTGAATTTTCAACTCTAATTATCTTAACTTGACTCGAATTAATTTAAATAATAGAAAATATTGTTTTATTTAAATTAAATTATATAAATATATATTTGATATTTTGTTAACGTGTGTATGTGTGTATGTATTGATGGTGGAGTGAATTGTCAAGCCGATCCAAAACCATGCCTACACTTAGAAAACTTTTGGAATCACCGAGGAAGATTGATATAAATGGTAGGCAGCTTGATATTACTTAAATAGGTTTTGAGTTTGAGGTATTGTGTATGCAAAAAAAAATTTTGTAAGAAAACTCACTCACCAAAACTAAGTGTACCATTAGAAAAACATATTTTCAACCATTATCCAAGTGTTGACTTAACTTAATAGCCGTATATATACACATACAAGATGAAATTGGATTGATTGACCAAATCTACATTAATAGCCAAATCTCAACTAAAACAGATTCTAAATTGATCTAATGACCTAATCTATAGGATCTGTTGTCAATTTAAAATATTTACATCACATATTTTAATTAATTCCTCTAATACCAAATAAGAGTGATTAGGGGTGTAAATGAGCTGAGTCGAGCTCGAGTAGTGCTAAGCTCGGCTCGGCTCGTTAAGATTTCGAGTCGAGTTCGAGCTTGAGTAATTTCTAACGAGCCTGAGAAATCTGAGTTCGACTCGGCTCGTTTAGAACTCGAGTCGAGTTCGAGCTTGATTTAAGCCCAATCGAGTCAAGTGTTGATCGATCTTTGATCGCATTGGACTCGAGTAACTCTTCATCTATCACGTCTCATTGAAAGTCCTATGAAGAAAAAACTTTGATACATAAGTTTTGTAAACTAAAGCTTGTTAATTTTAGGGTTTAGGATGTTAGTTTAGGGTTTAGAGGTTTAGATTGTTGGGTATAAAATTTAATATTTAGATTTTAGGGTTTAGTACTTATGTTTAGGGTTTTTATTTAGGGTTTTAAGTTTAAGAATTTAGGTTTTAAATTATAAAAATAAAAAAAATAATATATTATATTTTTTGAGTAGCTCATGAGCTTTTCGAATCGGGTATCCAGTAGCTCGGCTCGGCTCGTTAAGAACTCGAGTCGAGTCCAGTCGAGTCGAACTTTGACCGAGCTTTGAATGAGTCGAGCTCGAGTAGCTCGCGATCTATCTCGTCTCATTTACAGCCCTAAGAGTGATAACGTGTGGGTCGGGAACAGTTTTGCATTCTCCACTTTATCTCCAACACTTATGGATACGATTTTTGAAAATCTCATTAAATGTTTCATATTTTTTGTACTCATACCCATCCCTTGTGGATCCCCGCGAGTTTCGGTTAATCCCCATCTAAAATAACAAATCTTTATACATTAAAACAAATACCCAACATTAAATCTCCAAAATTACAACATAAATGATAAATTTACTTTTGCCAACAATAAACAAGCCATTTCAAAAGTATAATAATAACTTAACAATAATAATTTTTTGTCGAGCACTTTTGTAGCCAAATCAATCTAATATGTGAAACTTATAATATGTTTTGATCATTCTCGTCACCAACTTATAATATGAAAAGTAAATATCACATGCATCAAATAATATGAAAAATAAATATCATGGGTTCATATGCATCCATTATACGAAAAGTAAATATCACAAACTTACTTTTTCCGCGATTGACTCCAACAACAAATTATAGCAAAAATATATATATATATATATTCAAGTCAATCAAGATTCACTTACGACATTTTTTTAGACTGTTAAAAAATTCAATAAAATATCAAAACAACCTAAACAAAAAATACTCGGACATAATTACCCACTTTAGTTTAAAAAAAGTTTCTTTCTCCAATCAAATTTCGAATGATGATTGGTGACATGTTTTTGGATTTGATAAATCCGGCCAAATCCAGATCCAATAAACCTAACCAGGGTCATGGTTGATAAAAGTGGATTTGAGGTGGACCAAAATAGAGATTTCAAGTATTTGTAGGTCAAGTATTGTCCTGTGATGCTTAGGTTCCCATTAAAATACAAACATCAATTCGAACCAACCCAAAGGGACAAACAACTTTGTTTTTCATGTTCAACTGCCCCAACTATATCAGAGTTTGTTTTGAAAAATACTAAAATTTGATTTTGTAATTTTTGGGCAGTTTGAACCAGGCGAGTTTAAGTATAGATAACTGCGTTTGAGAATCAAGCTAATATTTTACTAGGTAAATTTGTTTTTTTTTCAATCAAGCTCGAGTTTTGAAAGTAAAATATGATAGAGCTCAAACGTATGAATCGGGTCAACCGGCCTTTAGAAAAATAAAGTCCATCATGCATTTGAGCAAAAAATTGGGCTTCAATGATTGCATAATAGTAGTATTACTTCTAAATAATTGTTTTTTTTGGAATTTGTTTATATTTTTTATTAAATAGAGATATATTATATTTTCACGTTAAAAATTAGGGTAAACTACATAAATCACCACCATACTATTAGAAAAGTTGCGATTTGACCACCTTACTTTTTTTCGAAGCAATTAAACCATCATACTATTAAATTGGGTGTAATTTGACCACCAGCCGTTAGAGGTTAACGGCAGGGTGACGTGGCAATTAAAAAGATATGAGTATAATAACACATTTGGTCCTTATTATTTACACATTCTTTCAATTTAGTCCTAATTTTAATTTAATAAAATAAATTAATTATTTAATTAGGTGGTGACACGTGTCGCTACCTTATTGGAGGGGTTTAATTATTTATATTTGATTAAATAAATTTATTTGCATCCTTTAATTAGGCGTTCATCCTCCGCCTAATTAAAGGATGAAAATGGAGAAAATAATAACACACCCAAGGGGAGTCAAACCTATGACTCCTAAGCAGAAATGCTTACCCACTACAACAATATAGACTTTTAGTGACAAATTGCCAGTGACTAGGAGTAATTTTGTCACAAATATTAAACTTTTGTGACAATTTTTTTTGTGCGGCACTATTAGTATTAGTAATTGTGATGTGTTTTAATTTGGTCATTGTTATAGTGGTAATTGTGACGATTATATTTTTCACAATTAAATTATCACTATAAGTCTATAATTGTGACACAAATTTTATTGTCACTAAAAATTTGACCCATGATAGTGACGATATATAAAGTGGTCACTATTATTTGATATTTATTGTGACAGTAAAATTGTTTCACTTAAAATTTTAATTTTTGTTGCGATAAATTTTGTCATCAATGAAAAATAAAATTAATGACAAATTAGATATTGTCACAATAATAAATTTATTTTTATAATGTTAGTAATAATAACAATTATAAAAAATAAAGTTACCATAAATTAGTTTGTCAAAAGGTAAAATAATTCTATTAGTCTTTATACTATGTGTAAATTGTTGTTTTAGTCATTCTATTTAGATTAATTTTAGTCCATATATTTTTCAAAATTTAAAATTTTAATCTCAATCTCAATGGGACAACGATAATATGAATAAATTACAATGACTAAAATTGATGAAATAAAAAAACAAAAATCAAATATGCAACTTATGTATAACAAATGGGCTAAAAACAAAATTTTACATAACATATTTGAAGACAATTATTCATGTCAAAATCAAAAATTCAAAACTTAAAAAGTATAGAAACTTAAAGTGACCAAATTAAAGTAAAAAGACTAATATAGAATCTTGGCATAATATGTGATAGCAATTTTTACCTTGTGAAAAATTTTACACTTAATATTTGTTTTAATTTTTCTTGTGGAGTTAAAATTTGCATTGTTAGTATATTAAATAATTATCACAAAAAGGATAATTCAATCAATAATTTGAATTAAATTAAATTAATTTATGTAATTAATTAAAATATAATATTTAATAACTAATATTTCATATGTTTACATTTTAAAACCAACTCAATTATTTTTTTCTTCAAGAAACTTATTTCGTATAAGAAACTATAGAAAATTAATTAAATTATTATTATATTAATTAGTTTTATAATTAATACATACTTTTAAAATAATTAAAATTAATTTCAATGTAACCTAAATCATATTTTCTTACAAAATAATATTAAATTTCTTACCTAGCCTAATGGATAGACATTGCATTCTCCTCCTAAAGGTTCCAGGTTCAATCCTCCATGAAGACATGCATTATTATATTTGTTTATTAAAAATTGAAATATGAAGATGTCACATCATTTATAATTAAAAGTTCAATGACCAAATGAAATACTAAAAGTGATGCTTGACAAAAGACCCATTAAATTTCAGGAACATAAATAAGACGGTTACAACTAAAAATATAATTAATTTTTTATTATTGAGAGTGACAACATATTTTAGACACTATTTTAATTTGTATTTGTGATAAATATTTGTCACTAATAAGAATAACATTAGTGTCTAAATTTTAGTCACTATTATTAATCTTTTGTGTCAAAAAATGTAGTCATAAAAAATATAACTAATTGTGACGAAATACAAAAAGTTGTCACTAATATAATAGTGACGGAGTTATTAGTGACGACTGGTGACGACTCAGAAAAATAGTCACTAAAAATTTTGGTGACTAAATTTAATGCTTTTAGTGACCATTTTCAATGTCACTAAAAATGCATTTTCTTGTAGTGACCACCACGCCAAGTGCTGTTTTGTGATCTAATTCCTGCAATATAGTATATGTAGTTATTTGTTTTCGAAGGCAGCACCCTAACTGGATAGAATCCAAGCATAGTCCCTCACAGACTCAGGCCACAACCAAATCATATGACGAGGGATTCTGTTGAACGGACGTTGGTCGCCGGTGAATGGTTGTTATGATGAACGTAAGTGAGTAATGAAGAAATGAAAATAACATAACAAAGGATTCCTTCTTTTTATTATTCGAAATAATTAAATAACATAAAAGGAGACTTCCTATATATAACCTAATCCTAACGGCTAACAACCCTAACCGTATAGGTATAAGGACTATTCTACCCTAATTCAACACCCCTCAAGTTGGAGGGTGGAAAATGTCTTTCACACCCAACTTGAACATAAGGTATTCATGTTGTCTAACAACAATTGTTCGGTGGCACTTGGCATACTTTACCCTAATTTTTATTGTCAACATTTCTTCGTTGATTTTATAATTATTACTATGTGTACTTTTTACTTTCGACTAATTTTAAAGTAATTTTTAATAATGCACGTGGTACTAATTCCTTTTTATTAAAAAAAACCCCTACTGCAGCAGGCCCCAACTCCTTGGTTCGAACCATCTCGACTCTTCTCGCCAAGCCATAGATGGTTGAGTTTGTGTAAATACGTCATGAAGCCAACATAGTAACAAATTTCATGGCAAAGCTCGACTCTCTACTTGATGGATCCTTATATGTTTTCGATGCACCGCATTCAGATCTCTCCGATTTTAAATTCAGATCCCTATATCTTTGGCTCCTCCTATACTCGTATGAATGGCTCCTAATGTAATGACTTTAATCTCATTTTAAATTCAAGAGAGATATCTCAATTATATATAATGCTTTATTATATATATAAAATATGATCTTCTTACACTATGTAAAACTTAAAACCTTTACACATTTTTAGGCCGTTGGATGAAGGTAAATGGATGGATGTGATTAACAGTAAAAAAATGTGAAAATTATCATAGAAAAAATGATAAGAAAATAATCTTAACCATTTATTAGTATTTTTTAACGATCATCAAACATTCATTACATCTCGTATGTGGTGTATTCTTTTCCTCTTTTTAAGATTAGAGAAGTTTTTAACGAGGAACACATACGGGTTAAGACATGTATGATTCAATCTTAATAAAATCATATTTGCCGAGCAAAAAAAAATCAAAGTTAAAAAAATGTAAAACTAATTGCGTTTTACATGAATCGATCCTAACACATTATGTATATATTAACGGTCACTTTTATTATAATTTCACGTCAAAATTATATCGAATTCAAATAAATATAGTACTATTAATTTTAGTCTCACCTTATTCAATTTCATTGTTATAATAACTAATCTTATCGTCACTAATATTTTATTTAGCCAGAATTATCTTAATCTCACTAAATTTTATCTTCTGTCTATTCAAAATTATCCAAAACTGCTTATTTGAAAGACAAATTTTAGCTTTAGAAATTTCGAATCGACGTGATGCGAAAAAGTCAGACTTGATTTGAATCTTAATTTCATAAACACAATTCGATTTAAAAAAATTAAATTGCGACTCAAATAACTTGTTTTTTTTTTGTAAATTAGTGTATTAGCTTTCAAGTTCGAGTCGAGTCCCTCAACTCTACTTAATTTATGTATATTGCATATGAAGAAACATATATGTTTTTTTTTTTTGCTCGGCAAGAAGATTTATTAATTAAGTTTAAACATACAACTTTAGACATGCATTGTGCGCCTCATTAAAAACCTCCTTAATCCTAAGTGAATGAAAAGAATACAATACAAGTTAGTACAAGAGTTGAACTAAAGAAAACCGACAAGCCACGATCCATGAAAAGCAAAGAACAAAACACCTTCCCAACAATATAAGGTCGCCCAGACATGAAGGATTCGCACTCCATGACAATTCGAAACATACCACCACCATGCCTTAAACACTTCTTGCCAAACAACACGAGTCTTAAAATATCATATTTCCTTTCAAAACGACCTTTGCAGATGATCCGTTATGTCAAATTGTAGTATTAGAACAAACACATGAGTTGCACCAAAAGAATTGAAAAACACCAAACGATCTATGGCATCGAAGATTGTCCACCTTTATCAAGGGTGCAAAGACAAATAATTATCCAATTCAAGTCTACCAACTCGAAACTCACAAGCCACAAGCTCCAAATTCGTGCAGCAATATATAAGAACCAACCAGATCTTGAAAAAGTGTTGACTCCAATGGTTGAGCAAGATTATTTTCCACAGCTACAAATAAGCTCGACGCCTTGATTCCTTGAAAAATCAGTCTTTATGCGCATCTCCAGTTCATCAAAGACACAACAGCACCAAATCAACTAATAGTCTCACGGTCGCTCGAGTTACAGGGCCGAATCACCCATGCGTATCTCCATTGCATCAAAGGCACAACTGCACCAGCACCAGCACCAACACCGCTGACTAGCAAGCAGCCATTAAATTAATCTCGCTATCCAACTTGAGACACCTTAGTAAGGCATCCAATGAATGAAAAAGTTATAGTATCGCCACGACACCCAATTCGGATGCAATATGGTTATAGAAAGCCGTTTAAAATGGAACCAATTTTTACCATAAACATTTACAATTAAAAAACCTATCTACCCCTAAATTAAAAAACCTTAATTTTTATTCATTTAAAATTTCCGCCGCTGCCGTCGCCGTCGCTGCTTCTTGCCGCCGGTAGACGGTACTGGTTGGGGCCGTGAGGATTATCCCAACCCAACAGTGAAATATTAGATTGCCTGATTTAACAAATCAATTCTTATGTAATTAAATCGTCTGATTTAACTGGTTAAATATTAGACGGTATTCCCATCCGTGAAAAAGTAACGTTTTCAGGTTTGAAAGAATACCAACAGTGAAATCAAGCTAAAATAGATGGTCTGGAAATGCCAAAAACAGATGAAGAATTGGCGATAGCAAGAGGCAGCGGCGATGACGGCGGGATGCAACGGCGGTTTAAATTTAAATGAACAAAAATTAGAGTTTTGTAATTTAGGGGTAGATAAGTATTTTGATATGTGTTTAAAAGAAAATTAAAAATAAAATAATATATTTTAATTAATTTACTTTTTTTATTTTTAAATAATTTATAATTATACTATGAATCATTTAGATTTTTAATCTTTATAAATTGAATTAATGGTGTTCATCGGTGCTCGTCGAGTGTGGCTGTAACGCTCGAGTTTGGGGCTCGGGAGATATTTGGGTATGGTTAGGCCGGTTCAGGTTAAGCTAATTTTGGGTAAAACAAATTAAATGAGCAAATTCTAAAGCTCTTGAAAGGAAAATGGATTTTTTTGGTAAAATGGGTAACAAAAGAGTTTTGAAGATGAATTTTTAAATTGAAATAAAATAATATATTTAAAAAAAAAAACCATTTCTTCTCCCTTTTCCCATTCCTTTTTCGCGTTAAAATTTCCTTAAGTCAAACAATTATTCATTTCCACCAATCTTCACCCTCTTGGAGGATTGTAGGAGGTAAGATAATTTAGTTTTATTCTTCTCTTCTTTCTAATCTTAGTTTTGGCTTTTCCTTTTCAAGGTTTTGAGGTTTCTCAAGTTTCTTCATTTTTGGGTAAAATGGGTTTTGAATGAGTTTAAGCAAAGGTTAAAAAAACAATGGTTTGAGTGAGTTTTAAATCATTATTTGAGTATAAAAAGGAGTTAAGATGACGAGTTTATTAAAAAATCTCAAAATTTAGAAAATGGGTAATTTTTGGTTAATGGATATTTGGATTTTTGGCTTGGAAATGGTGGGGAAGGACTTCTAACGGTTTGATGGTGTTGGGTTAATGTTTTTTTGGAGTATTTGAATATGTTTTGGATGATAAATTGATGAAGTTATGGTTGACTTGAGGTTAGAGTAGAAGTGAGGATGATTTTAGTTAGTTTCGGATAAAAATTGGAAACTTGATGTTGTTGACTTTTGATAAGATTGATTTCAATGAGTTTGATTGTTGAAAAGTGTATTAATTCTTGTTATGATTTGGGTAGAAGCAGTGGATAAGGATTTGGGTTCTTCGGACGCTGCACCAGGAGTTGAAGAAGCTTGAAGGAGGACCATTAGCTTGTTTTGGTATTGTGTTGGTGAGTGGAAATTGTTTTGAAGCTTTAAAATGTTCAAATATGTCTCTTGGGGTTTGGGTGGAGCCTTAGGGGCCAACCTAAACCCAAGTGTAAGTTTGTCCAATTTTGCCTCGTTTCGTTGATTGATGGTGTATGTGTGCTTATACGTGTTGTTGTGTGAAATGCGGATTCCGTTTACCTCTTTTTTAATAATTGTTATATTGTCGTCGTTGTTGTCAAAGCCTCACGTAATGGTCAGTGGAAAGTGTGTTGTTAAATACGGTGATGTGTAGTCCTACCGGAAGTGACTAGTAGATGAGTACGGTGATGTGTAGTCCCACTGGAAATATGCTAGTTGTTGTGAACGGTGATGTGTAGTCCCACCGGGAATGGTAGTGCATGTGCATACCATGGTGTTGTCTTATGCTTTCGGTTTATCGTATTCCTTTCTAAAAATTTTGTTTTTGAACTAAATACATGTTTTGAATTGCATTGTTGTTGTTCTGATTTTGAGCTCCGCTCACTAAGCCTTTAAGCTTACGCTCTCTTTTCCAACAATGTAGATCGTTAGTGGCTTCGGGAGGCCAACAGGGCAAAGGAGGAATCTTTGAGTTCATTTGCTAGCTCAAGTATGGTTTTTCATGGTTGTAATAATACTTAGGCAATGGGAATACTAGACTTTTGTGTTAGGGAGTTGGTGTCCAAACTCTTATGTTCTTGTTGTTACCATGTTTAAAGTGTTGAAGCATGCCTTGGTTTGGCTTTTGACCTCTTGTGGATGTTAAACATGTTGGTTATCTATGTTAAATCTTATTTTGTTGATTTTAGCCTCGTTGAATGTTTGACTTGCTTTATATGAGTTTTCTTGGTTGCCTTAAGTTTCATGTATGTTTAGAAGTTGGTCAAATGCTTGCTTAGGGAGTTTAAGTTAGTCCCCTTCTGCATAAATCTGCAAATTCTTGTCTTTCTGTGAAGGCGTATCGATACGCTCAAGGGCAGTATCGATACGGTCCCCTGTTTTAAGCCCATCGTACCGATACACGGGGACATATCGATACCCTCTTGCCCTCTGGAAATTTGAGAATTTGACGAGAAATTGAGGTATCGGTACGATACTTAGGCGTATCAATACGGTCCTGGAGTTGACTTTGGGAAACTTGACCGTTAAAGGTGTATCGATACCAGCCTTTGAGGGTATCGATACGGCCTCTCAAAGTTGACTATGAGGGAGTTTGACTCTTGAAGGTGTATCGATACGGGCCTTTGACGTACCGATACGACCTGAAGTAAAATGGCTAAAAGTAGTCTTTAATTGTCTGATCAGCTTGGTTCGTATCCATGTTTGCTCTTCCGATGTTTGCTTCCTCACATAGGTTCAAATAAAGCATTTAGACAAGATTAATTTTTTTAAAAAAAGTTAGGCCTGTTAATCGTAGTGAGGCCTTAACGGGTTTCGCTTTGGTTTTCCCCGTGTAACCCGTTCGGTTCGGTCTAGTGGCTAGGCCGCAACGAGATGGTTACATTTGGTGATATCATATCCTCGATTTTGAGGTTTCCTGGGAAGGTAAGTCAGGTAGGTTGGCTTGTTTGCCATTGCACGGTGTGTGAAAGAATGATTTCTCGTTCTTATGTTTGGTTAAAGTGTAGTCGAGCGTCCCCATATCTAAGTATTGTTAATGGAAAATGGTTTTGGTTAAAAGAGCTTGAGCACTTGGATCCTTGCCCTTGCTGACTCAATGTTTTCTTACTGACCCGGGGATGTTCCTCATACTCCCGATGGTAATGGGGCGAATGTCGGAGGTGTTGAACCTCATGCTGGTGCGAATGTTAGAGGTGATGGTAATGGACCTCAGGTAGGCCAGGGTCAGGCTGGTGCGGACATGACTCATTTGATTTAGACCATAGCCAGGGCTTTTCAGACAGCTTTAGCCGGTATACATGCTGCAACACAACCTCAGGGTCCAGGGACTGGTTTACCCCTTGAGAGATTCTATAGTTTGGGCGGAGTTGAGTTCCGTGGTTTGACTCTCGAGGGTTCAGAGGCTTGGCTCGAGAGCACTACACGAATCCTAGGTTAGATGGAGTGCTCAAACACTCGTAAGTTAGGTTGTGTTGTCTCCTTGCTTTAGGGAGATGTGTATGCTTCGTAGACTACCGTTATTTCGAGTATGCCGGAAGCGGATGTCACTTGAGAATTCTTCAGGATGGCCTTTAGAAAGAAATACCTTGGAGCCCGATATCAAGATGAATAGAAGAGAGAGTTTATTGCTTTGGTCAGGGTGGTAAGACGGTGTTAGAATATGAGATACAGTTCGTGAGGTTGAGCCAGTATGCTCCCGAGTTGGTTCCCAATGAGAGAGAACAGTGTGAGTGCTTCCGTTATGGTTTGATTAGGGATGTGAAGACTTAATTTCTTGCTTCTGATTACACCGAGTTTGATGTTTTGGTCTCTAGGGCCAAAGATATAAAGCAGAGTTTGAGCTTGAACGCTCGTGCTAGTGGGTCCGACTCAGTGAAAAGACATTCAGATTGGGACAGAGAGCATTCCAAGAGGCACAAAGATAGGAGATATCATCCCGAATCGAGACATAGATGCGATAACCAGGGACGTGGCCATCAGGGCCAAGGAGTTGTTATTCACACACCCGAGTGCACTAGGTGTGGGAGAGACCATCCGGGCAAGTGTATGGGTACCTTTGGGGTATGATGGAACTGTGATTCCCAAGATCATTTGAGGCGTAACTGTCCTCACCCGACTAGGGGCAGGCATGCCCCAACTCGAGGTTTTGAGCATCAAAGAGGTCGTGGGCGCGGTCGAGGTAATTTTCAGCCAAGGATTGATGGTTAGAGGAACGTAACTCATGTGGTAGCAGTTCAGCCCGAGGGTGGAGGTCCGGCTAGGGTGTATGCACATCGAGAGGCTGGGAATGACACGGATGTCATCGCAAGTAATTTCTTATTACGGTCTTTATTATTGCTTTCGTTGATAAATTCGGGTTCGACACATTCATACATTTTGGGTGAGCATGCAAGAACTTTAGATTTACCGTATGAGTGGTTAGAGGTAGGCGTAAATGTTACTAGTTCTTTCGGTGAGACCGTGGTAGTTAGGAAAATGTATAGAAGGTGTCTTTTGATGATTCAGGGTCATGTATTTCCGGTCGATATGATGGAATTTTCGTTCTACGGTTTCGATGTGATTTTGGCATGGATTGGCTCGTAGAGCATAGAGCTAGAGTAGACTTTGAGACTAAGAGAGTTTCCTTGAAACTTGCGAATGATCTTGAGATTGTAGTAGTTGGCGAGAACATTAAGTTCTTGTCCAATTTTGTTTCGGCTTTAGAAGCTTAGAGATTGATGGATTTGATTTGTCAAGCGTATTTGGCCTATGTGATGAATCTAAATATGAGTGAAGTTAGACCGCAAGACAACAGAACAATTTATGGTTTTCCGAGTGTTTTTCCAGAATAGTTGTTGGGTTTGCCCCCATATAGGGATGCTGAGTTTTCTATTGAGACGTATACAGATTCTGCACCCATGTCTATTGCTACGTATAGAATGGCACCTAAGGAAATTAAAGAGTTGAAGACACAACTTTAGGAACTGTCGGATAGAGGTTTCATTAGGCCTTGTATTTTACCGTGGGGTGCTCCAATCTTGTTTGTGAAGAAAAAGGACGGGAGTATGAGGATGTGTGTAGATTATAGGCAGTTGAACAAGGTAACGGTAAAGAACAAGTATCCTTTGTCGCAGATCGACGATTTGCTCGATCAGTTGAGAGGTGCTACAATATTTTCAAAGATTGATTTGAGATCCGGTTATTATCTGTTGAAGGTGAAAGATATGGACATACCGAAGGCAACTTTCCGTACACGATATGGACACTACAAGTTCTTGGTAATGCCTTTCAGTTTGACTAATTCCCCAGCTGTATTTATGGACATGATAAACAGAGTATTTCATGAGTTTTTGGGTAGATTTGCAGTAGTGTTCATAGATGACATTTTAGTGTACTCCAGAATCGAGGAAGAGCACGATAAGCATTTGCGATTGGTGCTACAGACTTTGCTTGACAATCAGTTGTATGCCAAGCTGAGTAAGTGCGATATTTGGAAGACACAACAACACCAAATCAACTAATAGTCTCACGGTCGCTCAAGTTACATGGTCGAATCACCCATGCGTATCTCCATTGCATCAAAGGCACAACAGCACCAGCACCAACACCGCTGACTAGCAAGCAGCCATTAAATTAATCTCGCTATCCAACTTGAGACACCTTAGTAAGGCATCCAATGAATGAAAAAGTTATAGTATCGCCACGACACCCAATTCGGATGCAATATGGTTATAGAAAGCCGTTTAAAATGGAATCAATTTTTATCGTAAATATGTACAATTAAATTTGAACAGAAACTCAAATAACTCGACTCGAAAAAATTTCAAATAAAGTTTTGAGTTATAAAATAAGACTCAGCTAACTAAAAAAAATTACTTGACTTTGAATGCTCACCCTTGGATGGATTAGCATGTTCATGTTGGCATGCAAAGGGGGTTAGTAACATTTGGAGTTTGCATCACTGGGCAATTGTGTGGTCCGAAGATCTTAACAAAGCTTAGATGGCAATAAATCTAACATTAACTCGCTTTGAGTATTGGTCATCCCAACCTATTTAGACATCTAATCTGCTTCTATCCCTATAACATATTCAATATATGTCTATAAAAAGTAGTTGTGTAATAGTCGATCTCTCTAATCTAGTTTTATTATTCATTTCAAAATTTAGTCCCATTTTAGAAAAATTCTGCCACGCTCGAAGAGCACCGATAAACACCACTAACGATGAGTATAGATGAGCATCATTAATTCAATTTATAAAGATTAAAAATCTATATGACTCACCGTATAATTATAAAAAGCATTTGTGTAATAGTCCATCTCTCTAATCTAGTTTTTATTATTCATTTCACGTACTCAAACAAAGATGGCTTCTCGATCTTGCTTCTCTGCCCTACTGCTGCTGCTTGTGGCATTCGAATTCATTTTCGTTATTGGGGTTACTCTTCCTCAGTGCAGACCAATTGTGGCTAACGATAATGACCAAATTCAATCCGGTTTAAACTTGGAATTTCTGGAAGCAGATTTTTTTCTGTTTGGTGCACTTGGTAAGGGGCTGGATGACTTTGCACCTTCTTTGGCCCTAGGTGGTCCTTCTCCGGCGGGCGGAAGGATGGCCAATCTGGATCCAACCACCCGTAGGATTATCGAGGAATTTGGTTATCAGGAAATTGGACATATCAGGTCCCCCCCTTACCCTGTAGCTCCGTCTGTAGGAATTAATTATTCAAGCATTATTAATCAATGACGAAATAACTTGCAGGGCGATCACAGAATCAGTAGGAGGAATCCGAAGGCCTCAACTGAATCTAAGTGCCGAAGCTTTTGCTGCAATAATGAACCAAGCAATGAATACCACACTCTCTCCTCCATTCAATCCGTACGCCAACTCCATCAACTATCTTTTAGCATCCTATGTTATCCCTTACATGGGACTCGTAGGTTATGTTGGAACTATTCCGAACCTGGACAGAAAAACCAGCCTATCCGTAAGAACCTTAATTTCTCCATCCAAAAGCTATATATTCTATCCTAATTTCTGTAAATGTAACTTGCTGGTGTAGCTGGTTGCTTCACTGTTGGGAGCGGAGGCCGGACAAGACGCAGTGATACGAGGATTACTCTACGAGAGGGCTGATGAGACAGTGAGCCCATATGGACTGACCGTGGCGAATTTTACCAATCGTATCTCGGAATTTAGGAACCGGCTTGGCATGTGTGGGGTGAAAGACGAAGGTTTGATGGTACCGGTGCAACTTGGAGCGGAGAACCGAACAACCAGTAACATCCTATCGGCGGATGCTAATTCGCTTCCGTATTCACGGACACCGGCGGAAATTCTGAGGATCGTATACGGAACCGGCAGCGAGCTTAGGCCTGGTGGATTTTTCCCAAAAGGTGGATCTGGAAGAATCGCCATGGGATTGCTTCAATAGCTGAATCTAAAGAGAGGCATACATATATACGAATAATTGAATAAATAATGGTTTTATATAATCCAACGATAAAGGTTGTAGGAATCCAACAAACTATAAGAGTTAAATCAAGTTGGTTTTTAGTTAAAATCATGTTGATGTAGTTGGAGTGACAAAGCTTTAGTTGTAGTTCTATGCAACTTATCTCCTTTACAAAATCATAATGATAAAAGTAGAATTGAGATATTAAATATTTTGAGTTAAACTTTTCTTTTAGCCTTTTATTTTAAACAATACCAATTTGCTTTGAATTTGAAAGATGCATATGGTTGATTTTGACGAAAACATGGTCGTTATGGGTTGTTTAGTCTAAAATTTATGTTCTGAAAGGTGTTGATATTTGACATGTTCATATTCGTCAATCATATAATATCATATTGATGAGTTGTAATCATATTGATGGTCGTTACTGGTGATACATACCGATTTTTAACGTAACCGAATAGATCCAAACTGATTTAACCCGAACTGAAGGCAACTCAAAATAAAAAAATTAAAATAAAAAAATGATAAGTGAATTGTCGTACAACTCAACAAAAAGTCAAATGTAGGTGCTATATAAAACCATATATGGGGTGTAAAAACCTAATTCGACCTAAAAACTCGACTGAAACTGATCGATCCTCTATTAACCAGAAATTGACCCGACCCGATAGAAAAGGAACGGAAAAACAACCGACCCGACCCGATACGAACTTAAACCAAATCAATCCAAACCGAATTTAAACCGAATGTAATCAGACCCGAAAATAACACGAACCAAATGATCCGTTTACCACCACTAACCGTAAACCGTCATGGAAAAGATAATGACCATTAATTTACTAAAATGGTTATTGCAAAAATTTTAATATTTATCTTACTCAAATTTTAATTTTGTTTTAAAATATGACTAATTGTACGATGAGTTTTTGAAAATTTTAATATTTATTTTAAATTTATTAAAAAAATTAATGGTGCGTAACGGTGCGTACCGTTAGTGGTATGTAATGGTGTGTATCACCCGTTATAAGTAGGGATGTAAAAACAAGTCAGAACCTGGTAACCTGACTGAAACCTGCCCGAGTCAGAACCTGATTTGACCCGAGTTTTTGTTGACCCGAACCCGGTCTGCAACCGACTGTTGTTGATCTGAACCCGAATTTGACCTGTTACTGTAGCAACCGAACCCGATCTGCGTCCGACTGAAAATGACCCGAACCCGAATTGGACCTGTTAATTTGGACCTGAAACCCGACCTGCGTCCAACTGAAAAGAACCCGAAGCCGAAGCCGACCTGGCAAATAACCGAAATTACCCGACTGAATTGACCCGATATCCGATTTTACCCGACCTGAAATGGACCCGACCTGAAAATGGACCCGACCTGAAATGGACCCGACCTGAAATGGACCCGACCTGTTTTTAACTCGACTGAAATGGACCCGACCTGCTTTTAAACCCGACCTGTTAAGTGACCCGACCTGTTCTTGACCTGAACTGATAAAATACAAGAAATTTGTTTGTAATAATATTAGCTCTCAGATCTTATAGCAAAGACATAATTTATCTCACATAAAATACTTTATTTCAATACAAAGGAGAAATCAAGATTAAACATTTGATGGAATTAAAATATTAAATTTCAAAATTACAATGACTTAATAAGTATTCAAACTCAAAATTTAGGGACAATACATAGTTTATCTAATAATTATACTTATATAGACCTAAATTGTTATTAGACCAGAAAATTGAGGACACATGTGAGTTGTGACATGCTAATCATTCTTTTAGTTCAACCATGTTTAATTAAATCTAAAGAAACTATACCAAAAATTAGCACTAAAAAAAACAAACTAAAACTTAAATAATCTAAACCCTAAGCATCTAATTAAGGAAGGGCCTAAAAGTAATTAACCCTTAAATAACAAATTCAAAAAAAAAAACTCCCCATCCATTTTCACTCAATTTGCCGCCTCCCCCCCCCCCCCCCATCAATTTTCCCTCCAACTTTTTAATCTAAAATCCCCCCCGCCCCCCAATTTGTTTCCCCCCAACTTTTTAATCTAAAATCCCCCCCCAAATTTGGTTGCACAAACTTCCCCCTAAATTAAAAATTAAAGTATTTTTAACTTTTAACTTTCCCTCTAATTAAAATTTTTAATAAAATAAAAATTTAATTTAATGATCATAATTAATAAAATAATTTTAATTTTAAATAATTTATTTTTAATTCATCCATCACAAATTATTAATTTAATAAAAATTTTAAGTTATTAACGCCACAAATAATTTATATTAAATGAGTTAATACTAAGCATATTGAATTATTTAATAAAATTTAAAACTTAGAAGCGTGAAATGAATATTTAAATACAATTTTTTATACATATATATTAAATTGATTATACATGTATATTTAACAGCAATATTATCTAACACTTTTTTTATAGGAATCTAACACTTTAAATTGATTAAAAAGTTAATAGTTAATATTTTACATTTATCAACACTTTAAATTCATCAAATCATAGACCCTAAACCCTAACCCCAAACCCTAAACTCTAAACTATAATGTATATAAGTATATATATATCTATCAATGTATGAATTCTAAACCCTTGATGAGTTTTACCTTAAACTCTAAACACTAAACTCTAAATCCTAAACCCTAATATATGTAAGTATGTATGTATATATCTATCAATCTCTAAAGCCTAAACCCTTAATGTAGTTTTCCATAAACCCTAAACCCTTAAATCCACAACATAAACCCATAAACCATGAACTCTAAACCCTAAACCCTTATGTATGTAAGTGTGTTTGTATCTATCAATATATGAACCATAAACTCTTAATGAGTTTTCGCTACACCCTAAACTCTAAACAAGTAACCATAAACCATAAATCCTAAACCCTAAACCCTAATATATATATGTAGCTATCAATGTATGAGCCCTAAACCCATAATGAATTTCTCCCTAGACCATAAACACTAAACCTAAACCTTAAACCATAAACACTTAATGAAGTTTTCATAAAACTCTAAACCTTAAACCCTAAACCCTTAAATCTAAAACCTAAACACTTAGAACATAAACTCTAAACCTTAAACCCTAATGTATGTAAGTATGTTTGTATCTATCAATGTATGAACCCTAAACCATTGATAAGTTTTCGCTAAACCCTAAACCCTAATGTATGTATGTAAATGTACCTATAAATGTATGAACCCTAAACTCATATTCATTATTTTTTTAATCCGTCCAATATTTTATAATTTTAATTTGATATTTTCATCATTCTATACCCTAAAACTTTATTTTTATTCCAAATTGACCCATGTTTATTTTTTTAATTTGTCCAATATTTAATTATTTTAATTTAATATTTTCTTTATTCTAGTCCCTTAACTTTATTTTAATTCTGTATTGACCCTTGTATATATTTTAATTCATCATGTTTTATAATTTTAATTTGAAAGTTTGTTCATTCTAGACCCTAAAACTTTATTTTTATTCTAAATTGACCTCTACTTATTGTTTTTTTAATTACTCTAATTTTATACTTTTAATTTGATATTTTTGTTCATTATAGTCCCAAAACTTTATTTTTATTCCAAATTGACACATTTTCCTTGTTTTCTTTTAAATCTATCTAATGTTTTATAATTTTAATTTGATATTTTTGTTCATTATAATCTGTGAAAGTTTATTTTTAATCCAAATTGACCCCTTTTTCAGTCCAAATTGACACTTTTCATTATTTTTTTAATTACTACAATGTTTTATAATTTTAATTTGATATGACTTTAAATAATTAACTCAAAATCAATGAAGATTGATGGAGGCCAACCTAAAGTCTATCAACTACTTATATGGTTGTACCGAACTCAAACTCAATACGAATTCCAAATCCGAAAATACCCTGACCTGAATTACCCGACCTGAAACTACCCGACCTGAAATTACTTGACCTGAAATGCACCCGACCTGAAATGCAACCGACCTGAAACGAACCCGACCTGAAATGAACCCGACCTGAAATGGACCCGACCTGAAATGGACCCGGCCTGAAATGGACCCGACCTGAAACGGACCCGACCTGAAATGGACCCGACCTGAAATGGACCCGACCTGAAGTGTATCCGAACCCGAATTAACCTGTCAATTATCTGCTTCGGACCCGACCTGAAACGGACCCGACCTGAAATAGACTCGACCTGAAATAGACCCGACTTGAAATGGACCCGACCTGAAATAGACCCGACCTGAAATGGACCCGCACCCGACCCGAGTCGAGTCAAAACAGAAAAATGACCTGAAATGACCTGTATCCGATTTTACCCGACCTGACAGTACCCGACCTGAAACCCGTCCGATTACCTGTTTTTACATCCCTAGTTATAAGTGGGAAAGTATTATATGCACCGATGGTAGAAATAAATTGTTTTTACAAAGTGTCTTAGTTTTAGGCTTTAGGGACCAAATTTAGGGTGTATGGTTTATAGGTTTAGGTTTATGTGTTTAAAATTTAGGGGTTTTTTTGTTAGAATTTAAGATTTAGAATTTAAGTTTAAGTTTATGTTAATATGGTTAGAGATTTAAGATTTAACTTATAAACTTTAAATTTCAACTACAATCATTTTATTCTACCCTTTAAACTTAAACTCCTATATTACACACTCTAAATTAAATATTTAAATCCTACCATTAAAGCCTTTATGTATTTATTTTTTTTACCGTTAGTACACGATATAATTACTCATTAGAAATATATTGGTTAACAATAATTGCTAGAATCTTTTTTAGTAGAATTTGTTATACATAGGCCTAAATTTTGGTAAAATAAGACCCAGTAGTTGTAAAAAGAAGCTGAAAGCCCACGGGCACAACTAAGAAGCGTCGACCCTATAAATGGTGTGGGGAAAAGGCCTTAATAAACAATCATTACAGTCCAGACGTGGCTATCTCTGGAATGAATCAAGGGGGAATGAATCAAGGGAGAATTTTACTGCTGAGAAATCATTAGATGGACTCGAATCACAAATAAAAATTATCGGTCTTTTTTTAGGTTTTTTATTTATGTCTCACACTAAAATTTATGTTTAGAGTTAAGGTTTGAGGTTAAGCCTTAGGATTAGAGTTTAAGAAATTTTGGGTATGGTGTAATTTTAGGGTTTAAAGTTTAGAATTTAAATTTTAGTGTTCGGGTTTAGAATTTGATTGTTTTAGTGTTGGGGCACTGAAAAGGGCCAGAAGATTTTTGTCCTCGAATCACCACGTCATTGATGGTCTCAACCAATAAGATCCTTCCATCTCAAAGTAACTTCCAAATAAGTACTCACTCTTTATTTACATGTAGGAAATATGTTAAGATTCACCTTAAAAAATAAGATGGGTGTACTATATTGACTGAGATCACATATGACGTGAGAAGAAGTGGCGGATTCAGAATTTTTATATAGTGTGGTCAAAGTAGATTGTGAGGTACGAGGATTCCCATACCACTACAATATAAATAATGTTGACCCCATACCCAAAGAAATCAAGTGTGGTCAATTCTAATAATTCCATGAAAAAATTTATACTAACGCCTTGAAAATCTCATTTAACTCTTTGAAAATTACATTTAACTCTTTGAAAATCTCATACCATAACAAATCAAGTTGAGTCAATTAACCCCTCTAAACTACATGTGGCTCCGTCGCCGATGGTGAACCAATTCCATCTAATAATTTTTCCCTTCTACAAAATTTCATATCCAACTCAGCAAGGAAGTGTGAGTAGTTAACGTTCATCCATTTTATTTTTTCTCATCTAATAATTTTCACCTTATTTATTAACTTTTTCATATTTGAATAATTATTCCATACACATAGTGGAAACAAAAAGATTTCATAAGCATTTTAGTTTTAAGGTTTATTGTTAGATTTTAGGATTTAGATGTTGGGGTTTAGGTTGAATGAATTAGAATTGATGAGGTGAGGTTAGAATTTAGGATTTAGAGTTATAATTTAGGCTTTATAGGTTAAAACCTAAATTCTAATCATATTATCCTAACCTCTAAATCCTAATCTTTAAACCCTAAATTTTGACTTTAAACCTTAAATATGAATTGGGGTGCAATTGACCCCACTTGATTTCTTGGGCAATGAGGTTTTCAAGGAATTAATATAAAAAATTTCATAGGAAATATTAGATTTGACCTCACTTAATTTGTTGGGTTATGAGGTCAACATACTTATTATAATGATATGAGAATCATCTATACCTTGTACTACACTTTGACCTCACAATATAAAATTTCTAACTCCGCCACTACCCCTAAATTCTAAATCATTAAACCTAAACTCAAAATTTTAACTCTAAACCTTAAAACTAAGGCACTTGTGAAAATTTTTTGTTTCTGCCATCACTGAACTGAATATAAATCTATTGTATTTTACTATACATGTTTAAAATAAACATTTTAATTTCTAACAATCATTTTTATAAAGCTTAAGGGCTCGAGAAGCTCCCTAAACTTTAAAAAATCAATTAAGCCCTTAAAAAGTTATGCACCCAATGTCATCATCAAACTTAAAAAATTAATCAATCTGACACTTTGATTGACGGATTCTGTCGCCGTGGCGGTGTTGACGTGGTCATTTAAGTGCTGATGTGGTGGTCCACGTTAAAAAATGATGACGTGGAAGAGGGGCTTAATTGATTTTCTTTAAAGTTTAAGAACTTAATTGATTTTTATAAAGTTTGAGGACTTATTTAACCTTTAAGTAAAAAAATATATCAATAAAAATTGTTAAAATTTATAAAAATAAATATTAAAATTACTAAAAATAAAAATATATATGACCATTATAATAAAAAAATGAGATTAAAATTATGTTTTAAAGTACATTCTAATGCATATGATGCAAACCTATATCACAATATAGATACATACATTTTATATTAAACCAGCTTTTATGGAATTTAAGTTAGAAAATAAGAAAAATTAAGAAACACTCTTATGGCATACAAGAACTTTATGGTGCTTGACTTAATAAAGAGTTTTTTTTTTCATCCGATCAAACAGTGAATTTCATCTTGCTCGATGCATCAAAGCAAACAAGCAGTAGTATCATAGAAAAAATGCAAACATTTTTTTATAGTGAGAACACTTCTTGGTTAAAGAATAATTCTTTTATATTAAAAAAATATAACTTTATATTTCTTAAAATTCATTATATGTTTTGAATATTTATCTATGTCTATAATGATAAGAACTTTACCTAGGAGATTTGATTTACTTTATCAGTAGGAATATTATCTCTATTAATTAGAATTTTATGTATTATGTACTTATTATGCCTATAAATAGATGAAGGCATTGTATACAAGTCTGGTTTTTTGGATAATAATACGAATCTCCATTCTTTTCTCATCTCTTTGTTATTTTATTCTTGTTCATTGTTCTTCGTTATTTTATTCATAACACGTTATCAGCACGAGACTCTAACCAACTGAGGTCCTCACCGTTCGAATACCAAAGAGCCATAAGTTCGCTTGAAAAAGAATTAGTTAGAAATCAAGTCTCTCCAAAGACGGTAGTTATCTAACTTATCGACACAAAAGTCATGAAGATGTTGAAACTTTGATCTCGGGTAGGATCATGATTCGTTCTTGATTTGGTAAAAAAAATCATATATCTAATTGAGGTATGAAATTTGGTTCTCATTATATTCTTTTTGTAATTTACCATAATTATTATTAGTATTGATAAGTACGTACAATAATCTAATTTTATTAATTATATATTTTCTTAAAAAGAGAAAAGGTCATAAATAACATTACAACTAGGATACGGGATTTTAAAGGATTTACATTTACTTGGTCCATTATTTTTTTTCAAGAATCATGTAATCCATTATTTTATTATATTGATGAGATTTAATATTTTTAACCGTATTTTTTAGTTTTTGCATGATATAATGACTTGGAAAGAGACATGACATTATGAGAAGATGTCTTGGTCATTTGCTACGTCTCCATTATCCTCGAGAGGAAAACCAATATTTGTAAATTTTGATTTATTTTTGTTGGGTTTTTAGGGGCTCGATTCGATCAACCAATTTAGCTCACCAAGTGGTGGAGAGATGGATTTTTGGGTGGAAGGGTTGTGGAAGCTAGAAAGAATAAAGACACAATGATTTATAGTGGTTCGGCCTTCTAACAAGCACCTACATCCACTACCTTAGCTTCCTACTAAGGATTTCTCAACCAATTCCACTAATTGATTCGTCCCCTTTTCTAGGATTAGGAGGAAACCCTTACAACCGATCAAGCTTCTACCCAAAGCCTTGATCAAAACCCTCTTTACAAAGAGATAAACAAAAGCAAACTTAAAACCCTCTAATAGGTGTTTGTTTGCACAATTAAGCACTCACCCAAACCTAAAACACTTGAGCAAATTTGACAATTTTAGCTCACTAGTGTTTGTCTATACAAGAATTGACAATTTAAGCACTAAGACACTTTTTGATCATTTGATGTTTGACAATATGAACATTAGCCTTCTCTTGATGCTTGGAGGTCCCTATTATACTCCCAATTGAGTTTGTAGTCGTTACTAGCCGTTGGGGATGAATTGGAGCCGTTGAGGACTTTATTTCCCTTCATAAATGTTGTTCTGCAGCTACCAGTATCGATACATGTGGAACGGTATCGATACGGCCTTCTTGAGGAAATAGCCGTTGGGCTCTTGCCAGCATATGCGTATCGATACACTTGAGGGCGTATCGGTACGGGTCCATATTTGAATAGCCGTTGGAGTGGTTGAACAGGGATCGGTACGCTTACCTGGCGTATCGAAACGATCCGGTCCGTATCGATACACTAAACCCTTGTATCGATACGGGTTTTGAGAGTGGCCAAACTGGGGCAAAAAGGTATCGGTACGGGTTGACAAGTCGTCGTTAACCGGTCAAAAATAAATATATATAAATCCTCTTTCAACGATAGATAAAATAAAGAAATTGAATAAGTATAGGGAAAGAGGGTCGATCCGCAGGGAGATTAGCTGGAATTGTTGACTTGAATTTGTTGAATCTGAATTCCCAGGAATATCTGTAAAAGCAAAGGAATAAAAGAAGGGGGTGATATGATTTTTGGTGAAGTAATTAAATAAAGAAAAAGAATTAAAAGTAGTAAGAAAAACCAAGTGTGTAAATCAGCCTCGAACCAGCTCCTTCAATTCTTTCGATCATTGAAATAGATCTTTATTTCGGGGATCATGTCGGTTACAGTCTACGAGGCCCAACCCGTCGTAACTTGTTCTTCTCTCGAATAACCAATCCTCCCAAGTCTATCTTCGAAAGATGGTTCTTAAATAAATCAACCACGACTATCGTCGTTAAAATATTTAGAATAAAACAGGAAAAACCCGACTCAGAAATTGTCTAAAAGTATAACCGCTTCTGATTTTATCTTTCCTTAGCGGACCGCCGCTAAGAGTGTTCATAGGAAGTCGAAATTTGTCACAGGCTGATCCTTCCTCCCAACTATGTTTTTAAGCGAATTCAGACCAAAGGGCCCTTTTTGATTTGAAAAACGTTTAAAAACCTTTAGTAAGGCCGATTGCCAAACTATCTAAGCAGAAAGATAAAAATGATTTCCCCAAAAGTATTTAAGCAAGTTCAATTCTCACGAATCGAATTGACTTGGCTGGTTCTTGGCTTAAAGAATTTAGCTAAGCATGATATTGATTATCATACTTAACTTGTTTTTAGAAAAGCAATTGAATAACATAAAATAAGTGAAACGAGAAAATAAAGGAAAATGGACTTCGATTAAAGCTAAAAAATGTTTACAAAGATAAAAAGACTCAAAAACTAGAAGATGATCTCAAGCCTTCACCAAAGGTTGGTATTTATAGGCTTTAGATTTACAAAGATAAGAGATAGGAAATAATTCAAATTCAAATGTTTGATTAAAATTCAAAAATAAAACTAATATGGATAAAAGCTGATAAGTTTGATCGGATTCTTCTTCCGGAACATTCCAGGAGCTTCTAGAAGTTGCCACGTCACTGCCACGTCACTACTATGTCACTGCCACGTCAGATGCGTCGTGCCTGGTGTCGTGCCCATGATGCCAGTCATGACAGAATAATAAAAAAAACTGCAGAAATGCTCCATTTTCACTGCTATTTCCAGAGTTGGACCCCTGCATAAAACGTAATGGAAACAGTATGTATTAAGCAGCAAGAAGTCACAAAACTTAGAAAATTAGCAAGTGAAATATGTCACATTTGAGAACTCATCACGGGTACAACCGTATCGATACTGGTGCTCTAAAATCACAAGTCTGGCTGTTTAAAACATGAAAAATCTTTGCCAAAAACCTTTTAAAATGCCTCAAACATAATTTCAAGTTGTTTGGACTTAAAACAAGTTTTAAATTCTTTTCAAATTAGTCCAAAACATTTTCAATTTATTATATCAAAACATTAGTTCTACAATCTCCCCCCTTTTTGATATAATAAAACTAACTTGAAAAATTGTTTGGGATTCTCCCCCTTAAACTTTAAAAATGTGAATAAGAGATTAAATGTATTAATTTAAATAAAGCTCCCCTTATTCATTTGCAAATTCAATTTTTCAAACCATTTCTCCCCCTTTTTGTTATATCAAAAAGAATTTAAGACATTTAAGTTCAAAATAACAATAGAGGTAAAAAGTTTTGACACAAATAAGAATTTGGTTTAAAAATAACTCCCCCTTACTCAAAGCATCATTGAAATGTTAGTCCAACATATATGATCATCTAGTTGAACTAAATAAAAACTAAGGCAAATAAAAGCAAAAACAACTAGATTTTTACCAACACTTGAATTCAAGGGAGGATGTGAAGCCTTCCTTCTCCAAGTGTTCTTCCTTGTGTGCATGGAGCTCCCCCTCAATGTTTGACTTGTTGAATATCTCCATCACACCTAGCAATAGACAATCAAGTAATTTTTGGTATCCAAATTGCTTTGGATCCATAGACGTTAGTTGCACAAATTTTAGTCCCCTTAGGAATCAATTTTTCAATGTCATCCTTTTTAATAGAAGTGGTTAGTCCTTTTGGGACCAAAACACTTCTAAAACATTTTCCTTTAATAAATCTAGGGGCACTAGATTGTCTAACATTAAAATTTGATTTTCCAAAATTGTTTTTCTTTTCAAGCTCTTTGGAAATCAAATCTTTTTCTACTTGAACATTTTGAAGCAATTTTTGTAAATCAAGACATTTTAATTCAAACTCTTCAAGTTTTGCTTCAAGTTCAAGTTTGGTTTTAGAAAGCAAATCATTTTGAATTTTTAACTTTGAAATCAATTAATTATTTTTCAAAATGTGGCTTTTAAAATCTAAAACCAATTCATCGTAGGCATCTTGTAATTCATCAAAAGAATAAGAACATGAAGTAGATGAATTAGAAGTTACCCTTGAATCTTCTTCGATGGCCATAAGGCAAATGTTGGCTTGTTCATCGTCGGTGGAGTCCTCATCACTCCAAGTAGCCACATGTGCCTTCTTCTTATGGCTTGAAGTGCTTGCCCTCTCCTTTCTCTTAGGTTCTCGTTCAAGCTCTCTCAAGGCTTTCTTCATGAACGGGCACACTTCTTGAAGAGATGAACTATCTCTTCATCTTCATCCTCCTCTTCACTTGAGTAGACATGATGGCAAATGGAGGATTTGAGAGCCATGGCACTAGCATTGATGCCAAGCCCTTTGATTTTCTTCTCTCTCATAGCTCTTATTTCTTCCCACTTCTTCTCATCCTCCTTGTTCTTCTTCATGATTTGATGAGTAAGAAGTGACCCCATGAGTTCATCAAGCTTCAAAGTCTTCAAATTTTTGGCTTCGATGATGGCGGTCCTCTTTGAGTCCCAAGACTCGGGAAGTGAGTATATGAGCTTTCGAACAAGCTTTTCCTCCGGGATGGCTTCTCCATAGCCTTTGAGACCATTGTTGATAGTGGAGAACCTATCAAACATCTTCTCGATGTTCTCTTCCGGATCCATTTTGAAGTTCTCATATTCCAAGGTTAGGAGCCCAATCTTAGTCTCCTTGACTTCGTTTGTCCCCTCGTATGTGACTTCAAGCTTGTCCCATATCTCCTTGGCACTCTCACAAGAAGACATCTTCTCATAGATGGTAGGGCCAAAAGCACAAAACAAGATGTGCAAGGCTTTGCAATTAAGCTCCATCTTCTTGCGATCGTCGGCACTCCACTCCGCTTTACTTCTTTGAGGAACGAACGGACCATCTTCAATTACATCCCATAGCTTGTAATCTCTTGATTTGGTGAAGAACTTCATCTTTGTCTTCCAATGGGCATAATAAGTCCCGTCGAAGAAGGGCAGTTTGTCGATAGAATGTGCCATTGAGTCGGTTGATGAAAAAGTGATCGAGCTTGCCAGATCTTCTCAATAGGATGTGAATCCTCTTCGATTGAGCCAATCTCTGATACCAATTGTTGGGTTTTTAGGGGCTCGATTCGATCAACCAATTTAGCTCACCAAGTGGTGGAGAGATGGATTTTTGGGTGGAAGGGTTGTGGAAGCTAGAAAGAATAAAGACACAATGATTTATAGTGGTTTGGCCTTCTAACAAGCACATACATCCACTACCTTAGCTTCCCACTAAGGATTTCTCAACCAATTCCACTAATTGATTCGTCCCCTTTTCTAGGATTAGGAGGAAACCCTTACAACCGATCAAGCTTCTACCCAAAGCCTTGATCAAAACCCTCTTTACAAAGAGATAAACAAAAGCAAACTTAAAACCCTCTAATAGGTGTTTCTTTGCACAATTAAGCACTCACCCAAAACCTAAAACACTTGAGCAAATTTGACAATTTTGGCTCACTAGTGTTTGTCTATACAAGAATTGACAATTTAAGCACTAAGACACTTTTTGATCATTTGATGTTTGACAATATGAGCATTAGCCTTCTCTTGATGCTTGGAGGTCCCTTTTATACTCCCAATTGAGTTTGTAGTCGTTACTAGCCGTTGGGGATGAATTGGAGCTGTTGAGGACTTTATTTCCCTTCATAAATGTTGTTCTGCAGCTACCAGTATCGATACACGTGGAACGGTATCGATACGACCTTCTTAAGGAAATAGCCGTAGGGCTCTTGCCAGCATATGCGTATCGATACGCTTGAGGGCGTATCGGTACGGGTCCATATTTGAATAGTCGTTGGAAAATAGCCGTTGGGGTGGTTGAACAGGGATCGGTACGCTTACCTGGCGTATCGAAACGATCCCGGTCCGTATCGATACACTAAACCCTTGTATCGATACGAGTTTTGACAGTGGCCAAACTGGGGCAAAAAGGTATCGGTACGGGTATAACTGTATCGATACTGGTGCTCTGAAATCACAAGTTTGGCTGTTTAAAACATGAAAAATCTTTGCCAAAAACCTTTTAAAATGCCTCAAACATAATTTCAAGTTGTTTGGACTTAAAACAAGTTTTAAATTCTTTTCAAATTAGTCCAAAACATTTTTCAATTTATTATATCAAAACATTAGTTCTACAATTTTCATTCATTAAATTATGATTTTAAAGTGTGATAAATCATGGTGATATTTGATCGAAAGCAATAATTTTTATGTGTCGAAAAAATCGACTATTGACTTCTCACAAGTTCAAGTTACGAAAAATCATCTTGATCAAAAAAAAAAATTATGGGAGGCATTCCTTGAAGTAAATGCAATCATGATGTTTTCCATGCGATTATTGGATCTGTTTCATTCCATGAAGTGAATGCAAACATGGTAAATCACTATTCATTAATTAAAGGCACTTTTCACAACATACTCCACTTTTCACAACAGATAATGTTGTGCTCAGACACAATATCGTGAAAAATGTTTTAAAGGCACGCTAGCTCTACTCCATTCTCTGAAGTGAATGTGAGATTATATTATAGAAAGAATAAAAACCACATTAGAAGTTGTGGTCGTGGTCGAGGCCATGCATATAAATATAAAAAAATATGGTCATTTTAAAAATACTTCTACCCACCGATAGTGAGGTTATAAGGATGGCAAGAGTGATAAAAGATCATTCTAAAGAAGTAAATTCTTTTTTATTACCAATGCGATGTTATAAACCATTGGCCTTGTACTTGTTGTACGTTGAAAAATCAACAATCATTGAATGATAAAGGAAAGAAAATTAAAGCAAATTTTGTTTGCAAAAATGACGAAGATGATATTGATCCAACTCATTTGGACATTGTTGATTTTCTTATAACCCTTGAAGGAAATAAATCATCTTCTAAGTAATCTCATAACCTTGAAGAGAATTATTTATCTTTTTTTTTATAATTTACTCTTCTTTATGTTTATTTACTTTACGCATTAATTATTTACGCTTTATATATTGATTTAACACCTAAAGTATGTTTTTTAATTAGTTAATATATTATATGTTCTGTTAGTTTAATCCAAATATATTGGCTGGACATCCCGTTCTGCGAGGCTACTGGTCTCAAATGAGGTTTTTAAAAGACCTTGTGAATTGGTTTAACAATGTCGCGTATGAGGATTAAATCTCAGTTCTTTGGTTGTTTATATATATATATATATACTATGACATTTATTTATTTTATTTCACATGATTACTTATCAAATGCAACCTATGGTGACGATTTATGCTTAGCAGAAGCATAAGATATATTTTCTCATTTAAATGCAAGGGAAAATGTGAGTACTGTATCTCAAAGTACTGCAAATATTGATGCTCCAAAAGAGCAATAAGTTCTTGAGAGAAAGCACATTATGAAAAGTGAAGTATTGCAATATTGTAAAAATTATCTTTGATGGTAATAATATCATCACCACTAGAAGTTGAAATTTTAAGAGAGCAATATGAGTTCGCAAAATATTCCTTTGAGAATTATAGATAACATATGTTATCAATTGTCATTTGAAATAAGTCAATGTAAATATAAATTCTGGTAGCCAAAAGTTAGTTGAACGCTCTAGAAGAACTATATATTGCTATCAAAAGATAATTTTCATTGAAAGCTCGGAAAGAGCTAAATATATTCCTATTCAAAGGAACAATTTCGATGGTCGTACTAGACATGTACGAGTGAGATTGAATCACATGATATGGTAAACCAGAATTTTACCAAATTCAAAATGTATATACACACTTGTATATAGTTGACATGATCGGTTAGACCATCTTGATCAATAATGATGTGAAAGCTATTGAAATTTACATGCACATTTATTAAAAGAACCTGAAGTTCTTGTGGTGCTTGTTCTCAAAGGAATTAACTAAATTCCACTTATTGAAAGAGCAAGAAGTTCTTGTGTTGCTTGTTCTCAAAAGAAATTATTAAAATCCCACTTATCAAAAGAACTTGAAGTTCTTCTACTAAAGTTGAGACTGTATGTCTTACATATCTGAATGAAATATGGGCCCATATATCCAAAAATGTGGAAAGTTTTATATGAATTTAGTATATGCATCTACATTGTTTTTTCAACTTACAACCAGAAGTTTCTGAGATTGATTCTAAAAGGATTATGATCATGCTATTAGACTATTCGTCTTGCAAAAGCTTGTGAGTTTATAGTTTAGGCTATATTAGTTGAAATAACTATTACAAGCCTATTGATTATGAACAAAATAATTTATTAAAATTTTAATTGGGTGCATACTCTTTAATAGTTAAACTTAGAACAAAGTGATCTATATGGTATTTCACATATAGCAACACTTATACGCATCAAGCCAATGAGTTATAATAGACTCTCCGTTATGATTGGTTTTTATCAGAAGCCATACATTTCTCATTTTAGAATTTTTGAATGTGCGATATGAATTGCTCCATCACAACACACAAAATAGGTAAATAAAAAGGGTTGAGAATATATATTGAGTTTGAGTCTCCTTTTATGTTTAAACTTTTAAACATTAATTGAAGAATCATTTATGAGATAATTTTTCTCAACAAGCTGGATAAAGAAGGAAAATGAATTATTATTATCTAGATCCTCGAATATGAACTAAAAGTTCATAAGATAATTCAAGTTATTGTATGTCAACTGCCAGACATATTTACTGACCTAATAAGAGTAATCAAGTCTCATATACCAGTTAAAAATGCTCAAAGTTTAAATTACATGTTAGAGTGAATGGATGTAAATCATGCCTGAAGCATGATAGTTGAAATTGGTTCCAATAATCAAAATTCTCGTAAATAGAAAGTAGTATGAGATGGTCATAAATTGGAGGCGGGTGCTCCTGAAGAGACCAAAGACATAACTAATTATAAAACTCTTGAAGAGTTTTAGGTACCTGAAATAAAAGATTGAAATCTTAAAGAGATCTCGATGAGTTATGTCACTACGAGAATGAAACCAAATAATTAAAAAGTTGTAGACAACGATTTTGCAAACAATTTTACATAGAATACTTCTATAGAAGTAAAGAAAAAATGAGAATCTTGTATATAAATCTATCCAAAAGTATAGATATGGAATTGTCAATGTAGAAAGACGCTTTGAACTTCTAAAAGAGAAGTATTTGGACCGGCAATCTAAACACCTAAAGGTGTAATGCAAGTGGGGCACAAATAAATAGTCGTAAATACGACTTGAATTATGATTTATGAAGAGTTTTGGTAAACTCCATGGTGAATGCAATTATTTTGTCAGTTATGAAATATTTTATATGCGTCTAATTGTTTTGTGGATCCCTATAAAAGGAAAGTTATCCTTGACGGATTTAAAATGCTAGAAGCATTTGAAAATTTTCAAAAAAAATATTTAGACGTGTTTCATTGAATATTTTGGCGCATTTGGTATAATCGCCTTAGTGAGTACTCATTGAGGAAATATTGTAAGAATGATAAGATTTCTTTATGTATTTTTATAAAGGATTTTTGGATCAAGATCCATTATGATAATTTGAATTTCATTAGAACTCCTAAAGAGCTTCAAATTGGAAACCCATAAAGTATTTTCAATGCATTTATTAAAATTATTTGAGAAAAAGAATCTTGACATCAAGTTTTATCTCAACCTGGAGATCGAGCATTTAAATATCTCTTTTTCTATGAATAGACATCAGCTGAAAGAATCTTAAAAATGATTCAATATGGATAAAGCATATCTACTGAGTATCCTTATGATTGCAAGATTATTGGGTGTGAATAAATTTATCTTCGAAAGAAAGATAAATAAATAATTCGTTTGGAAGTACCATACATTAGTTAGTCAATAAATATCCATGGATATACAAAGATCATTACCTTTAAATCTTCAAACATGCGTCGATGCCTCCTCAAATCTTGTAGAAATAATTGTTATGCATGAGGCAAGCCAAAAATGTTTTTGGCTAAGACCATTGACCCAACATATCCAAAAGATATGTGGATTTACTTTCACAGGATATGATATAATGCTATCTTGTGTAGAGATAATGCAAGATGTATATCTCAATTGAAAGATGGATACATCATAGAACATATTACTCCAAAGTTTCATCCCTCACGGTCTTTAGAAAATAATATTCAAGATTGAATTATGAAGATTCAAAGATCTTCTGTGGTGTTTTCATGAGGGGTAACAAATACGTGTGCACTCTTTTTTTTCTTGACCGATGTTTTGTCACAATAAATTTTCCTGGTAAGGTTTTTAATGAGGCAACATGTTATGCGTATCAAAGATGTGTGTACTCTTTTTCATTCACTAAAGAGTTTTTTTCCCATTGAGTTTTTATCATAGTAAAGTTTTAACAAGACACATTATCTTCACAGACATCTAAGGGGGAGTGTTATGAATATTTATCTATCTGTGGATGGTTATAATGATAAGAACTTTATCTAAGAGATTTGATCTACTTTATCATTAGGAATATTATCTCAATTAATTAGAGTTTAATGTATTATGTACTTTTTATGTCTATAAATAGATGAAAACATTGTACACAAGTCTGATTTTTTAGATAATAATATGAATCTCCCTCTTTCTCTAATCTCTTTATTATTTTATTCTTGTTCATTGTTTTTGTTCTTCGCTATTTTAGTCATAACATTATAGTGTTTTTTATTTTTAGTAATTTTTTTTATTTTTTAGTATTATAATATTTTTTATATTTTAATATTTCAATTTTAATTCAAATAATTTCTTGATTTTAATTTTTTTCTTAAAGATATAAACCTTCAAACTTTTTTACAAAATCAATTAAGTCCTCGAACTTTCTAACAAAATCAATTAAGCCTCTCGAGACACATCATCATTTACATTTGGACTGTCACATCAACACCGTGAACTGTCATGTCAGCATTGTAATGGTCAACGACGGTATCCGTCAGTTAAAGGGTCGGATTGGTTAATTTTTTGGGTTTGAGGATGACATTGGGTGTAAAAAATTTAAGGGCTTAATTAGTTTTTTTTTTATTTCAGGGTTCTCCTAGGACAATGCACATATACGTTGTAGACAAAGCAATTGAACTCAGATCTCCTAGAATGAACATCATCTCCGTTTTTTCACTGAGACCACTTGTTGAGTACTTTAAGTAAAGTTAACGGAATTAAATTCTCACGTTGTGTACAAAATAAATTGGATTAGAAGAATTATCTAATAATAAGATCTATGTAGTGTTCAATCTAAATTAATCACTCAATTAATTAAATACTAGAGATAATAAAAAATCTAAAAGCAAACCAGGCGAATAAATTTAGAAGTTTAAACTCACACCATTCTTTCTTTCTTAATGCAAACCCCACTCATCTAAAAATGGGAATAAAATGTCATTTAGTTAAATATTATTCTTCAGTTTGGTCCCATCCGACGAACAACCTTATCCACAGTCAATATTCTCCTTTTGTAAATTGCACACTATGCTCACTGACACTGTTCATTTACATCATTTCCTTTTGGCGGTGTCGATTTTCCAATTACTGTTCGAATCTGCAATAGATCATATACTCCATTTTGCATTTTGAAAGCTGCTTTTGTTCTTCCATTGCCAACCATAGACCCAAAGATCCTTAGAGGAAAAAAACATATCACCCATTGAATCCGCTCATTCGATGAGCTTAAGACAATGATCCCTTGGTAATGAAATATGTTTTTTTAAGGTTAACCACCTTAAACCAATGATCAAGGGTAGTTCTGCGGTACGGCAGCTTAATATGCGGCTAATATACGGCGTTACCGGAAACATCATTAAGAAATACCGGAAACATGATAAGAAATACCGGAAACACGATAAGAAATACCGGAAACATGGATTTCGAAAGTATGGATACTTTCGAAATCAACATATCCAAAAGTATGGATACTTTCGAAAGTATGGATACTTACGAAATCAACATATCCAAAAGTATCGATACTTTCGAAATCCATGTTTCCGGTATTTCTTATCATGTTTCCGGTATTTCTTATCATGTTTCCGGTAACGCCGTATATTAGCCGCATATTAAGCTGCCGCATAGTAAAAAAATCCAATGATCAATCTTTTTGGAACAAAAAAAATGATCAGTCTTTGAATTATATCTATTTTTAACAAACATGTGGATCAAACACAGCATGGAACTGTTGGATTTGACATCATTATTGCAGCTAGAAGATGCTACCTAGTCCTATGTGTGCATGTCTATATATGCCGTAGCTCTAAAAGCAGTTTAGACTTTAGACGTCGTTTTCTTCTTTTTAGCCTTTGTATTCCCCCATGGATTTCTTTTGAAAGTGGAAAGTACTGTAACGACACTGCATGTGCTGAGGGGAGCGAGAGGGATTGGGATAATAATACATGTTTACTTTTCACGATATATATGATATGTATTGAACAATAATTAGGGTTTAATGTTAGTAGTTCATACACTTCTAGAACCAAGTGTGATTAAGTATTTGCTTTTAGTTCAATCAAGATTCATCCGTCTGATTAGTATATAATGTCCTTATATTAATATACGAGTTGGTTACATAATAAATTACTATATACGAGGCATGTGAAATTCGTCTCTCCTTTGAAAACACGTACGACAGATTCCAGGCAAATCTGACGAAAAAGCAAAGCTTTCAAGGTCATATCTCATAGCCATAGCTTCTCCAATCCATCATTTCAAAGTGAATGTGACGTAAAAGAAGAGGAGAGGAAGCATGCGCAGATCACAGGTCACGCTGGAGCTGGAAATGGTTAAAGCGATGATCATTGTGCTGTGCATTTGCAGGGAGTTGAAGCCGGCCTGGTGGGGGGGGGGGGGGGGGGGGCACATGTTCAAAGAAAGAAAGAAAGCTATTTAAGTGCCAAATTATCCGGAAATCCTTATCCTCCTCAACAATAAATCATTGTAAGATCTTGGTGTGCTTCTCCCAAAATATCTCAATAAAGCTCGTGAATAATCATCATGGACCGTACCCTTTGGCTGTATACATGCAAATGCATGCACTCTAGTTATTAGTTATTACAGACTGTTATCCGTCACACAAGCAGAGAAATCCAATAGAACGATTATGTTAAAAATATGGGAAGATATCTCTGCACGGCCGAGGAAACCACAAGCAACTTAGTTTTAAGGTTTAGGAATGTAATTTAGTGTTTAATAATTTAAGTGTATAGGTTAAAATTTAGGGTTTATTTTTAGGGTAATATGATTAAGGATTTAAGTTTTAACCTATAATACTTAAATTTTAACCTTAAACTTTAAATTCTAACTATACCCCCTAAATTCAAACTCATCCACTAAAACTCTTAAACACTAGACCTAAACAAAATCTCTAACCCTTAAAACTAAGGAGCTTGTGGAAACAAAATTTCGACAAGCGCTTGTACATGGAATAATTACCCTAAAAATATATTATACTCCCTCAGTCCTACGAAGATTGTCCCTTGTTGACTTTTTAAAAGTCAAATTTTTTAAACTTTGACTATAATTGTATTAAATATTTTAAATAATTAAATTCTATCAAATATATATTTAAAAATGTTGTGAATAAAATAAAGAAGAACAAGAAGAACAAAGAGATGAGAGGAAGAGGGAGATTTGTATTATTCTCAAAATATAGAATTGTATACAATGCCTTCAATGAATCATCTATTTATAGGCATAAGAAGTACATAATACATTAAACTCTAATTCATAGAGATAATATTCCTAATAATAAATAAATCAAACTCCTTTGATAAAGTTCTAATCATGATAGACATCCACATAGATAAATATTCATAACACTCCCCCTTGGATGTCTATGAAGATAATGTGTCTCGTTAAAACCTTACTAAGATAAAAACCCAGTGGGAAAAAAAAATTCTTTAGTGAAGGAAAAAGAGTACACACATCTTTGATACGCATAACATGTTGCCTCATTAAAAACCTTACCAGGAAAACCCATTGGGACAAAACCTCGGTTAAGGGGAAAAGAGTCACTACAAGAAAATAGATTTTTAGTGACATCAAAAATAGTCACTAAAAGTATTAAATTTAGTCACTAAAATTTACAGTGACTATTTTTTTGAGTCGTCACCTGTCGTCACTAATAACTGTGTCACTATTATATTAGTGACAACTTGTATGCATTTTGTCACAATAAATTATATTTTTTATGACTATATTTTTTGACACAAAAGATTAATAACAGTGACTAAAATTTAGACACTAATGTTATTCTTATTAGTGACAAACATTTTATCACAAATACATATTGAAATAGTGTCTAAAATACATTGTCACTTTCAATAATAATAAAATAATTATATTATTTTAGTTGCAACCATCTTATTCAGGCAACACGCACACTGAATATCTCTCGCGGGGCGTAGCGAATGTGCTAGATACCAACCCTTGACTTCTGCGACGAGCGCGATATGAGACCCTCTGCCCCCAAATTGGTTCCTATAGAAGGTCATCCACTTGGTCCCAATGGCTCGTACACCTAGGGTCACTTATAGAAGGTCATCCACTTGGTCCCAATGGCTCGTACACCTAGGGTCACTTACACCAAGGTTAGCTCGGTTGCTAGCCCATGGCGAGGGGGTTAATTATAAATGATGTGGCATATTCATATATCAATTTTTAATAAATAAATATAATGCATGGTTTCGTAGAGGATCGAACCTGGAACCTTTAGGGGGAGAGTGAAATGTCTATCCACTAGGCTAGGCAATAAATTTAATATTATTTTGTAAGTAAAATATTATTTAGGTTAAATTGTAATTGAAATTAATTTTATTTATTTTAACAGTATGTATTAATTATAACAATAATTAATATAACAATAATTTAATTAATTTTATATCGTTTCCTATACGAAATACGTTTGTTGAAGAAAATATATAAAATTAATTGAGTTGATTTTAAAATATAAACATATGAATATTAAGATTTACACCTAAATTATTGATAAAATTATCCTTTATGTGATAATTATTTACTATACTGACAATGCAAATTTTACCTCCACAAGAAAAGTTAAAACAAATATCAAGTGTAAAATTTTTCACAAGGTAAAATTTTGCTATCACATATTATGCCAAGATTACATATTAGTCTTTTTACTTTAATTTGTTTACTTTAAGTTTATGTACTTTCTATTCAAAAAAATATGTACTTTTTAAATTTTGAAATTTCGTTCTTGACATGAGTGATAGTCTTTAAACATGTTAAGTAAAACTTTTGATTTTTATTCTTTTGTTCAATCATCTTTAGTCATTGTAATTTAATCATATTGTCGTTGTCCCGTTTGGATTAGGATTGGAGTTTTAAAATTTCAAAAATATAGGGACTAAAATTGATCAAAATAGAATCACTAAAACAACAATTTACACATAGTGTAAAGACTAATAGAATTATTTTACCTTTTGATAAACTAGTTTATGCTTTTATGGTAACTTTAAATTTTTATAATTGTTATTATTACTATAATTATAAAAATAAATTTATTATTGTGACAATATATAACTTGTCATTAAGTTTATTTTTTTTATTGGTGACAAAATTTATCACAACAAAAGTAAAATTTTAAGTGACATACAATTGTATTGTCACAAAAAATATCAAATTATAGTGACCACTTTATATATCGTCACTATCATGTGTAAAAGTTTTAGTGGCAATGAAATTTGTGTCACATTTGTAGATTTATAGTGAGAATTTAATTGTGAAAATGTAATCGTCACAATTACTACTATAATAGTGACCAAATAAAAATACATCACAATTACTTATGGTAATAGTGTCGCACAAAAAATTTGTCACAAAAGTTTAATATTTGTGACAAAATTACTGTTAGTCACTGCCAATTTATCACTAAAAGTCTATATTCTTGTAGTGAGTGCAACGCGTATTTACTCCCCCTCATGCAAACATCACAGAAGATCTTTGAATCTTCATAATTTAATCTTGAATATCATTTTTCTAAAGATCGTGAGGGATGAAAACTTTGGAGTAATATGTTCCATGATGTATCCACTTTCAAACTGAGATGTACATTTTGCGTTATCTTCACACAAGATAGCTTTTATCATATCTTGTAAAAGTAAATCCACTTATCTTTTGGATATGTTGGGTCAATAGTCTTAGCCAAACACAGTTTTTTTGGCTTGCCTCGTTCATAACAATTATTTCTACGACTTTTGAGGAGGCATCAACGAATGTTTGAAGATCTAAATGTAATGATCTTTGTATATTCATAGATATTTCTTGACCAACTAATATATAGTGCTTCAAGACCAAGAAAAGATATAATTATATTTATTCACATCCAAAAATTTTACAACTATTGGGATACTCAATAGATATGCTCTATTCATATTGAATCTTCTTTAAGATTCTTTAAGCTTATGTCTATTCATAGACAAAAGAAATATATAAAAATGCTCGATCTTCAGGTCGAGATAAACTTGATGTCAAGATTCAAGTACTTGTATTGAAAGTACTTCATGAGTTTACAATTTGAAGCTCTTTAGGAGTTCTAAAATTATCATAATGGATCTTGATCCAAACTCCTTTATAAAATATATAAGGAAATCTTATCATTCTTATAGTATTCACTAAGGCGATTATACCAAATGCGCCAAAATATTCATGAGACATGTCTAAATAAATTCCTCAAAAATTTCCAAATGCTTATAGCATTTTAGATCCTTCAAGGATAAATATGGATCCACAAATAATTAGACGCATGTAAAATTTTTAAAACTGCCAAAGTAATTGCATCCACCATGAAGTAATTAAAACTTTTCATAAATCACAATTCAAGTCGTATTTACGACTACTTATTCGTGCCTCACTTGCATTACACCTTTAGGTGTTTAGACTGGTGGTCCAAATACTTCTATTTTAGAAGTTCAACGCGTCTTTCAACATTGGCCAATTCAATATCTATACTTCTGGATAGATTTTATACAAGATCCTCGATTTCTTTCTTTACTTCTATAGAAGTATTTTATGTAAAATTGTTTGTAAAATCGTTGTCGACAACTTTCCAATTTTTCTAGTTCCATTCTCGTAATGACATAACTCATCGAGATCTCTTCAAGATTTCAATCTTTATTTCAGGTACCTGAAACTCTTCAAGAGTTTTATTATTTGTTATGTCTTGGGTCTCTTCAGAAGCACCCGCCTCCAATATATGACCATCTCATATTACTTTCTATTTACGAGAATTCTGATCATTGGAACCATTTCAACTATCATGCTTCAGGCATGATTTACATTCTCTCGCTCTAACATGTAATTTAAACTTAGAGCATTTCAGCTGGTATATGAGACTTAATTACTCTCATTAGGTCAGTAAATATGTCTGGCAGTTGACATGTAATAACATGAATTATCTTATGAACTTCTAGTTCATATACGAGGATCTAGATAATGATAATTCATTTTCCTCTATCCAGCTGATTATTATCTCCCCCTGATGTTGAGAAAAATCATGTCATAAATGATTCTCCAATTAATCTTTAAGAATTTAAACATAAAAGGAGACTCGTACTCAATATATATTCTCAACCCTTTTTATTTACCCATTTTGTGCGTTGTGGTGGAGCAATTCATATCGCACATTCAAAAATCATAAAATGGGAAATGTATGGTTTCTGACCAAAAACCAATCATAACGGGGAGTTTATTATAACTCGTTGGCTTGATGCGTATAAGTGTTGCTATATGGAAACACCATATAAATAATAACTCTTTTGTTCTCATAGTTTAGCTATTAAATAGGAGGCATCCAATTGAAATTTTGCTAAACTATATTTTTCATAATCAATAGGCTTTGTAACAACTGATATAGCCTAAAATATAAATCCACTAGCTTTTCAAGACGAATAGTCTAACTGCATAATCTGAATATTTTTAGAATCAATCTCACAAACTTCTGGTTGTAAGTCGATAAAACAATGTAGATGCATCTACTAAAATCATATAAAACTTTCCACATTTGTGGATATATGGGCCCATATTTCGTTCAGATATGCAAGACATACAGTCTTAACTTCAGTACAAGAACTTTAAGTTCTAATTCTTTTGGTAAGTGGGATCATCTATATCCTTTGAGAACAAACAACACAAGAACTTCAGGTTCTTTTAGTAAGTGGAATTTAATCAATTCCTTTAAGCAACACAAGTTCACATTCTTTAATAAGTGGAATTTAATCCATTCTTTTGAGAATAAGCACTACAAGAACTACAGGTTCTTTTAATACACGTGCATGTAAATCTCAATAATTTCTGCACCATTATTGATCAGGATGGTCTAACCGATCATGCCAACTATATATATGTATGTATATATCTCTGAATTTGTAAACTCCTTGTTTACCATAACATGTAATTCAATCTCACTCGTACATGTCTAGTACGACCATCAAAATTGTTCCTTTAAATAGGAATATATTTAGCTCTTTCGGAGCTTTCAATTGAAATGATCTTTTGGTAGCAATATATAGCTCTCCTAGAGCTTTCAACTGACTTTTTGGCTACCAGAACTTATATCCATATTGGCTTATTTCAAATGCCAATTTTTTTTTTTTGCTCGGCAAATAAGCTTTTTTTATTGAATCATAATCGCCTCAGCCTATATGTGTGCCTCGTTAAAAACCTCCCTACACCTAATTGGAGGAAAAGAGTACAACACATATAGGGGATACAATAACATCACACAAGACCCGGGCAAAACAAAATTACCCAACACCTCCAGCTCCTACTGTAACCAAGACTCTAAAAGAAAACAAATATAAATTAACCAACATCAATAAGATTACCCCATGAATCAAACAGAATAGCCACATTGGCTTAGATTCACCCTGCCAATGAAAGTAATAAAAGCACCTCTGCCTTGTAGAACCTTTCTCAAATCATCCCATCAACTACCATATTATACTCCCTGTCAACAAGAACCAAGTGAAACCCCTTGAATGTCGCCAGCAGCCTCCAGTGTAGTCTATATCGCAGAACCAAAGGCTTCATCCCCTGAACCATGTCCGGATTTTACACAACCCACAGGGCCTTTGCGGTACATGCTACCACCATGCCTTGAAGAGTTCCGAACGCTTCGATCCCTCATTCGCTAGGAAATCCGCAAGGTTGTTTGACGTCCTCTGAACATACACAAACATTATACACGCTATTTTCTTAGAGTTTCCATCAATCGATTCAAATACTTGCCACCATCGCCAAGGTCTTAGAGTTTTGTCGCCAAGCCAATTGAGGACTACTTTCGAGCTGATTTCCACAGTAAGTTTTGATTTTCCTAACCAGCCAGCTTCAATGAAGAGTTCCAAGGCTAACTTTATTGCATACAGAACAGAAAAATCCAAACTTACCGCTTCAACCGGGCTAGAAAACATAGCTGTTAGTATCCCTTTTGTCGATCTTAAAACACCCCCACATCCGGCATACTCGTCCCTGAACGCACCTTCTACTCTAATGTTCATATTATCTGCAAGAGACGCGATCCCAGCGAAATTACTTTCTTCTATTCTGATGCTGCCCCGCGGATTGTTCCACCAACGTTCTTCATCAAGTAACAAGTCTGGATACGAAGCTTTTATCCACAAGAAAGCTCTCATTTTCAGGATAAACAACAAGTGCTTCAAGGAGGTTGTTTTGTCTTCGAAAACTCTCTCATTTCTTGCTAGCCATAAGCTCCATACAGCAGAAGAAGTTGAGACCAGCCAAATGGTTTTGGAACTACCTGTCCATGAAGCATTGAAACAAAATGCAAAGAAGTCTTCGATGTTCATCAATCCTGGCCAAGAAATTTCCCACCAACTGCAAAAATTCTTCCAAAAACATATCGCGAACCTGCACTCCAGAAAAAGATGGCTGGTATTTTCAATTACCCTTGCACACCATGGACATCCGATCAACTTGTCATCTAGCTTCACACCCCTCGATCTAAGGAATTCTTTAGTAGGGATCCTTTCCATCTTTAAGAACCAGAGAAAAGTTTTTACTTTGTGCGGCACCTTCAGCTTCCATAGCGTATCAAAATTAAAAGGATGGTCTTCCAACTCAACATTTACCATTAAGTCAGTTAGCTTTCCAACTGAGAAGTTCCCAGCTTTATCATGGAGCCATAAAATTTTATCTGGAGACCCGACCACCAATTTCACAGGAGAAACAAGATTTTTTATCAAAACCAGAAGCTTTTCCTCTCTACTTACAAGTGGTCTTTTGAACATTTGATTCCAGTTTAAGTCATTCAATTCACACTCTCCTGCCACTGCAGCAACTAAAACTCCCTTATGAATTGACAGTCTATACAATCTTGGTTGAACCATGTTCAAAGGCTTGTCACCACACCATATATCTTCCCAAAATAAAGCCGTATTTCCATCCCCAATCTGCCATTTAAATGCCTTTTCATCCATCCATCTTCCAACAGCGGGTTCCTTCAGGTTGTTAAGAATACCTCTCCAAACTATCGATGCATTTTTTAGCCTACTTTGAGATTTGACCATATTATGGATGCTTTCGCCATATTTAGAGCTGAGAATTTTACGCCACAACGCTTCCTTTTCCACATAGAATCGCCAGCCCCACTTTGCTAGTAGAGCTTTGTTTTTTGCTTCAATATTAACTACTCCCAAACCGCCTTTTCTCCTTGGCTTACAAAGCTTCCCCCAATTCGCCCGAACCATCTTTTTTGGACCAGCCCAGCTTCCCCAAAGGAAAGCGCGCCTAATTTTATCGATATGCTTAAGTACTGATTTGGGAACCTGGAAAATGGACATATAATATAAAGGGAGGGTAGCAAGGACAGAATTAACGAGAACAATTTTTCCTGCAAACGACAAGGATCTACATTTCCATCCCGCGAGCTTCTTCCTGAATTTATCTACCACAGGGTCCCACGTTGATATTTTTCTCGGATCCGCACCAAGAGGAATACCCAGATAACTAAAAGGGAGCTTTCCTTTAGAGCAACCACACAATTTTGCTAGTACAACAGTTCGCTCCTCCTCCACATTTACCCCAACAATACACGATTTTTTGAAATTAATACTCAGCCCAGAACTGACCTCATAACACCTAAGGATACGTTTGATGATCAGCATCTGGTCTTCGATTGGTTTTAGAAACAAAAGAGTATCGTCGGCAAATTGGAGATGCGTGATTGGCTCCAAGTCCTCCGCTAATTTGAATCCTTCCAAAATACTATCATCCACGGCCTTTTTTAGAAGTCGGTGAAGACCCTCCGTTATAAGAATAAAGAGAAAAGGGGATAAGGGATCCCCCTGTCTCAGTCCTTTGCACAACCTGAACTCTTTCGTGGGAGAGCCGTTGAGTAAGATAGACACTTTTGCAGTTGACACGCACTCGAATATCCATCGACACCATCTACTTCCAAAGCCCATTTTCTTCATTATCATCATCAAGAAATCCCAACCCACGCTATCATAGGCTCTTGTAAAGTCCAATTTCAATAAGATTCCTCCTTCATTTCTCTCATTCCGTTGGAGCGAATGTATTATTTCATTTGCAATTAATACTCCATCAAATATTTGTCGACCCTTTATAAAAGCGCACTGTGTGGAGCTCACTAATTTCCCTATAACTCTGCTTAGTCTTCTGGATAGGACTTTGGAAACGATTTTGTAAACTGATCCCACTAAACTGATAGGTCTGTACTCTGTAATGCTTGTTGGCTGATCTATCTTTGGTATTAAGGCGATGAAGGCTGAATTCACATTATTTGGCAATCTCCCTGATGAGTAGAAGTTCTCCATCAAACTTTTCAGATCATTTTTAACAACCTCCCAACATTTTTTAAAAAATAGAGCGTTAAAACCATCTGGTCCGGGGGCTTTTGAGTCTTCGCAATTCCACACTGCATCTTTAATTTCCTCAAGAGTGAAGGGTTGTTCTATACAGTTTGCTTCTATATCGGAGATTCTACAAAATTCCAGATTGAAAGATGCTTCCCAATCCCTCTTCCTGCTACTAAATTGTTGCACAAAGTGGTTGTATACTTTTTGCTTCAATCGCCTAGTCGTGACCGAACCACTTTCACCTAAGTTTGCCCCCTTGATCGAATTCCTCTTTGATCTTATTTTCACTGCCCTATGATAGAATCTGGTATTTAAGTCGCCCTTCAACAACCAGTTAACTCTGGCTTTTTGACGCCAAAAATCCTCCTGCACCTTTAGATATTCCCACAATTCCATTTTGAATTTCTTCAGCTCCTTCAATTGATTGGGTTCCAAATTTGCAATGTCACCCTTTTTTTCTATCGCATTCACCTGATTAACCAGCTGCTTTACCTTCGCATTTACATCAGTCTGTTCAGCATTCCAACGTTTCAAGGCTTCCTTGAGTCGTTTCAATTTTATTGGCAGATTACATCTTCTCAAGTTAAGGTCCCCCATCGTGTCTTTAATCACCTTTAAACATCCTTCCTTTGAGAACCAAGCGTTGAACATCTTAAAGGGTCTTGGTCCCCAATCGAGATTATCATTTGCCAGAATCAACGGAGTATGATCAGATACACTTCTAGGTAGGCTTCTTAGAGTTAAGTCACCAACACCTTGGAACCATTCCACGTCTGCCAAGAACCGGTCTAGCTTGCTTCTTCTGTTGCCAGGGCCAATCCAAGTGTAGAGTCTCCCAATTAACGGAATTTCAATCAATTTGCAGCTCTCAATAAAATTATTAAAATCTTCCATATCAGGGTACCTGTTATCACTGCCTTTCCTTTCTTCTCTAAATCTTACTGCGTTGAAGTCACCCCCCAATAGCCAAGGGTATTTCGAAGAATTTCTCATACTCGCCAATTCTCCCCACAAAACATGTTTCTCCGTTTTTCCACAAGGAGCGTAAACGTTGATGCAAGTAACACGAACATTTTCCAAGATCCAAATTCCAGAGATAAGGATGTACCTGTCAGCGATTTTATCGACTTCCACTGTGAATTTGTTTTTGTCCCAAATAATTAGTAGCCCACCAGATCTCCCCGATGCCTTTGCTATCTTGAACTCATACTCATCGTCATACCATAGGTCCCTGATATCTTCCTCTTTAATTTCTTCCTTCTTGGTTTCTTGAAAAAACACCATTTCTGTCTGTTGTTCTCTAATGACCTTCCGGATTTCAGAAATCTTCGCCTTGGACCCAAGACCACGAATATTCCAGGATAGAATTCGCATTTTGTGCAGCGACTTAACACTGGAATACAATCATATGGTCCCTCTCTTCTAGTCTTGCCATTTCTTCCACCATTGCATTTTCATCCCCTTTAATTTCAATTCCAAGGGTCTTTCCAAGTTTCAGCGCCTCCTTCGCTTCCAAAGTAAAGTTATCCCACCGCCACTGAAGATCAGAATCCGACAGCGATCTACCCTCCAGTTCAGTTGTTTCCAACACCTTGCTTTCCTTCCTTTCTTTTCTTCGCGCTCGATCTCGCTTTTTCCTCTCCTCTTCTGTTAATACTTTATCTTGTAGGTCTTGTAGGGAAGAGTACCTCCTCACTCTTGACTGGTTTTTATGTTTAGGAGCAGACGAATTTTTGGGGTTAGAGTTAATACCTTCTCCAACAAATCCCCTTTCCTCAATTTGTTCCCGGTGCACTTTATCTATAGTTGTATCCTTATCCAAAGGAGAATTCAGCTTATTTACACAATCAGCCCATGATCCTTTGTGGCCCATAAAATAGTAATCCTGATCATTGTCAACTTCTGAGACCAATCCAGTCGGTTTATAAGCAAATAGATCATTTTTATTAAAACCCATGCCTCCCACATCTTCTAGAACTCTAGCCCGCATCGGGTTTGTCCTATCCGAATCCGTTCTTACTGACCCATCACTAGCCCAGTCTTTTGTTTGCTCATTTCTCTTTGTTGACCTTTTTTTATTCAATTTAGACGACACCACTTGGCCTCCATTAAGAGCTTCTCCAACAAGTTCCTCGGATGAATCTCCCACTAAATCGGTTTCTCCAATACGCCTATCTTTGTCTCTTTCCACCCCTTCGACATAATCATTAGACTTCATTCCCATATCCATTTCATTAAATGCTTCCTGGTAAATGTTTCTTGGTTCCTCCTGGCTTTTCGTATCCCTCTTTTCACCGGTTGTAGCAATCGACTCCGATGAAGACTCCGATTCTGGAGAGGCTGGCTGCCTTGAATGAAATTCATCCAATGTTTTTTTCTGAGTGTGGTTTGCCTCCCAACGTATCCATGTTTCAGTGATTCTTACTGAAAAGATTTCTCTCCCTGCTTCAAGGTCAATTAGATCCTCAATTTTCTGCGTTTGACTTGTTGTGATTAGCATTGATATTCTATCGCATCCTAAATGTTGAGACATATTCTCCCCCATCGCTATCCAGGAACCCCAGATTCCAGCGATGCTTTTAAAGGTTTCAATGTTCCAGCAATGTAAAGGTATCCCATACACATCAATCCATGTTACCCTTTCAGAAGGTCTGTATGATTCAGTCCATCTTTCAACTTCTGAGAAAACTTCCTCCAGCAGGGACCATTTTTGAGTTTCCATGAGTTGGAAAAGCTCAACGTCGTGAAATTCAATCAAAAATTTTTGGCCACCAATTCTCTTTACTTGCAAATCACCAAGACCCCATTTATCTAATCTTCCTTTAACTGCTTCAATCGAGCAAACCGTGGCTGTTGTTCCAATTACGCTTTTACTCAATTTCTGAATCGCTTCTTCATCAACGTGACCCTGGACACAAATGCGATTTGTGGTTTCTCTGGTATTGTTCTCCTCTTTTCCTTTATTGCTTTCTGACTTCTGTAGACCTGCATCTTCCCCTCCTTGTTGATTCACGGTTCTGTGGTTTGCAGAGTCTCGTTGATCCCTCTCCTTCTCCCCAAGCTTCTCTTTATTTGTTCTCGTTCTTCTCCAGTAAGATGTTCTCCCATTGAATCTTGCCACCGATACCGTAAGTCTGTAACCATATAACTTAAATCCATTCAATCTTTCCATCGCCCTGTAAGCATCCTTCCACGTTGCAAATCGGACAAAACCAAACCTCTTTCCTGCTTTGTCTCGTTTCCTTGCTATGAACGAATCTACCAAGTCTCCATGTCTTCCGAACGTTTGTCTGAGTCCACTCCAGTGAAGTTTTGTCGGTAGGTTACTGACGAACAAAGTCACTACACCTCCTCCTCCGCGATCCATTGATGATTTTTGTTTAGAAAAAAAATTTTCAAATGCCAATTGATAACATATGTTATCTATAATTTCCAAAGGGATAGTTTGCGAACTCATATTGCTCTCTTTATGACTTTGACGAGTATAACGCACTGTGAATATGGAATAAAGTTCCATTTGACAATAACATATTTGTTCAACCAGAGCCTTTTGTGATATTAGTACTTCCGGATATAGTACTCACATTATTCCCTTGCATTTTAATCGAGAAATGCATAATTGTGCACCTTTCAAAATGTGCTTTGTTTCATTTACTTCAGGTAATGAAAATATGTACTTTGTATCATTCACTTCGAGGAATGAAAAATATAAAATATAGCACATCATATCAAGTCGATTATCTATCAGAGATAAACTTTCAAGTGCTCTTCCGAAGTATTGATATTTTAGTACTTTGAGAAATACTACTCATATTTTCCCTTGCATTTAAATGGGAAAATTATTTTTTATGCTTAAGTACAATATGAGTACTTGCATTATCTGCTAGGCATAAATAGCCACAATTCTAGGCATAAATAGCCACAATTCTAGGCATAAATAGCCACAATTCATTGTATATTTTATTCCGGATGTAATCATATTCTTTAAATAATAAATTAACATAAAACGTAAATAAATAATATGTGAAATAAATAAACATAAAGCAAACCAACATAAATAAATAATAAATAAAACGAATTAACATAAAAAAAATAAAATAAAATAAAACCAATTATTCATGTTAGAGGTTATAAGGGAAATAAATAAATGGTAAATTATTCCCTTCAAGGGTTATGAGAAAATTAACAATATCCAATTGAGTTGGACCAATAACGCCATAATTATTTTCTCCATAAACAAATTTTGTTTATATTTTATTTCATTTATCATTCATGATTATGGATAAAGTCCATAATACTTTGGCGTTTGACAAGTACGAAACCAATGGTTTATAACATCACATTGGTAAAAGGATTTCACTTCCTTAGAATGATCTTTATCACTCTTGTCATCCTTATAACTTCGCTACCAGCGGGTAGAAGTATTCTTAAAATGACTATATTTTTCATGTGTATATTCATAGCCTCGACCACGACCACAACTTTTAATGTGATTTTTTATTCCTTCCATAATATAATCTCACATTCACTTCAGGGAATGGAGTAGAGCCAGTGGGCCTTTAAAACCTTTTTCTCATATCCTTATCACAGAGAACAAAGATTTAATCCTCGTACGCGGCATTGTTAAACCTGTCCACAAGGTCCTTTAAAAACCTCCTTTGAGACCAGTAGCCTCGCAGAACGGGATGTCCAGGCAATTATACTTGGATTATATCGAAATTATGTCTCTAATTGAATAATGATTTACCATGTTTGCATTCACTTCAGGGAATGAAACAGATCCAATAATTTCATGGAATAAACATCATGCTTGCATTCACTTTAGGGAATGCTCCATCATTGATAATTGCATAGAATAAACATCATGCTTGCATTCACTTCAGGGAATGCCCCATCATTGATAATCGCATGGAATAAACATCATGCTTTGCATTCACTTCAAGGAATGCCTCCCATAAAACTTTTTGGATCAAGACGAATTTTCGTAACTTGAAATTGGGAGAAGTCTATGGTCGAGTTTTTTGACGAAGAAGAAATATTGCTTTCAAGCAAATATAGACTTTATAATAATCTTCTTGTAAATCCAAAATCATCATGATTTATCGCACTTTAAAATAATAATATAAAGAATAAAAATAAAACCAAAATTTACCGATATTGATTTTTCTCTCGTGGACAATGGAGACATAGCATATGATCGAGATAGCTTCTCATAATCCCTTTATATCACATCTCTTTCCAAGCCATTTAAGCATATCATGTAAAACTCAAAACACGGTTAAAAATATTAACTTTTACCAAATAAAATGACATAAATAATAATATGAAAAATATCAAATATAATCATATAAGTAAAAGTATGAATAAGCATACCGCTAATTAACCCTTTTAGGAATAAGAGAAAATACACGTAATTTACACCAAACGCAACCTCTTCGTCTCTGTCGATTCGTCTTTTGGTTTGTGAGAAGCCACAAATTTATCTCTTTCCAATGTTCGAATAAAATCAAACATACTTCCAAAATTTTCAAAAATTAAAACAAAGTTAAAATATAAAGAGAAAGACAATCGGAAACTAAAAAAAAATAAGGAGAAAAAAAACTTATCTTTGGTTTATTCTATAATCGAATTCTCCCCGGTAACTTCTTTTGAATTATAACGATGAAGACCTCAGTTGATTAGAGTCTCGTGCTGATAACGTGTTGTGAATAAAATAAAGAAGAACAAGAAGAACAAAGAGATGAGAGGAAGAGGGAGATTTGTATTATTCTCAAAATATAGAATTGTATACAATGCCTTCAATGAATCATCTATTTATAGGCATAAGAAGTACATAATACATTAAACTCTAATTCATAGAGATAATATTCCTAATAATAAATAAATCAAACTCCTTTGATAAAGTTCTAATCATGATAGACATCCACATAGATAAATATTCATAAAAAAAAAACTATTTATTATAAATTTTTTAAATATATTTTTTCATATTTTTATCAATAATAAATTTTTATTAATTATGAGTTAAAGTTAAAAATTTAACAAAAAAGTCAATAAAGGCATCTTCGTGAGCTAGAGGGAGTATTATATAAGAATAGTATTACAGAGTTTTTGGGGTGAGGTTGATTCTAACCCAATCTCTTATTAATTCTCTCGGTTCTGATGGTGCACTCTCCTTTTTGGAATCAAAACCAAACTGTTAAGCCTAAGCGCCAATGAAAGAAAGGGAAAATGGGCATTATCACAGTGTTCTTTTGCTTTTTCCCGTCAAACTAATGCTCCGTCGAATAAAGGTAGACAGCAGCTTTCCTAGTCATCCAGTACTATACGTACGCTACTCCTTTGCAGAGACGTGCCGACACAAACTTACTCGCTTCGTAATACTCATACAACCATTAAGCCCTTGGTGTTCAACACCCCTTTCCACATTAAAGTTTTGTACTAATTAAGTGCTCACTAAGGTAGAAAATAGAAATATTCAATTGCAAATAAGATGAAGATTACAGTCTGAGCGATGGCTCATAGCTATAGTCTGATAAACTGGCCAAACCATACAAGCCAAAGTTAGGATTCGTTTATTTGCCATTCAAGGGAATCCATTTGGGATCCTTAGGACTAGAGAATGATGCCAAGACATGAGAATTCAGCAACTTGAGAGCACTACTAGATTTGATGCACCTTGGTGTTTTATATTGATTGATTGAGCCCCCTTGGTTTATGAACAAATCCATCAATGCCTCGAATGCTCCTGGCTCGACAACCCGTATCTCGAGTGGTCCTACGGTCTTTTCCCGGGTACGGCATTGCCTGTAGACATAATCCAGCTCTTCTTCCACAGTCACACAACATTCTTCTAGCAACTTAGCATCAACTGAGGTGGCTGAGTCTACCATTTTGATCTCCCAGAAGAGAACGTAATGTCCGGGGACATAGGATGTGTCAACATAGCTGGTGTATTCCACGAGCAAAGCGTTGTAGGGTTCTAACAGTTTCTTTGCTGTCGTGACGCTTCTGTGAAGATCTTCCTCGCTGGTTTTGTCATTGTCAACACTCAGCACAACATTTCTCCGGCAGATGAACCGGAATTGTGGGGCTTGATTGTGAAATCCTGTCACCTGGAGCACATCTCCCATACGATATCTATACAGACCAGAGAAAGTAGTAACCACCAATTCGTAATAGCAGCCAAATTTAACATTCACCAAATCAACAAGCATGTCACATGGCACTGCCTCCTCTTCATCTATGTCCATGGCAAGTGTTCCATTTTCACCCAATGGTAAAAACTCAAAGTAACACATGTTAGGCAAGAGAGTAAATGAAATTTCTGCAGGGTCACATATGGGTTTCAAGTTGACACCAAAGTAACACTCAGAGGAAGCATACATAGTACCGACTAATGGCAACTTTCCTGCACTGTAATATTTGAGAGCCGGTATATACTGTGCCATGGAGCCAGTGATTACGGCCTCGATGTACTTGGCACTGGGCCATAGGAGACACAGGATTCCTTTCCAAGATGGCCGGCTACAAATGTCCTCAATCTCATCAGCTAGATGGGGGTTAGGTGATGATAGTACAGCCATCATCGACGACCGGCACGCAGGGTCTATGATTGATAGGTCAAGATGGCCGGTCCGGATATCATTGCATAGTTGAGTCCACTTACACTCGAGAAAAGAGATGGCTCGGAGGAAAGCCGACGCAAATACAGCCCCTAGTCTCGTAACCTGGTGTCGATGTACCAGACCAGCTAGCAACTGGCAGTACATGCTTTGGCTGCTATCATTGCACAAGATTGCCTGATCTGGACTTGTTAAATCGTTAAATGGATCCCGTGTTCGGCACTTGAAGTGCTTGCTCTTGTAGTAGCTAGTGAGCACAGTGCGAAATGGCAGACCACAAGGTGTAGATAATTCGGCCTTGACAAAGTATAGATACATGGCCTTTCCGTTATCCAGACCGGGAATATACCTGAAAATCAAAATGTCAATACAAACATCACTTTAACCAAAACATCTATGCTACTTATCATTGAATAATTTATACTTAGTGTGTGCTTACTGAGAAATTCATTATCGAAATTCATTAACCTGGATTTTTTTTACAAGAACTCGGGCCTCGTTAAAAACCCTCATAGTCATATTATGATGTTACTATGCAAAAAGTTTGGATGCTGATGAGAGCAAAGTTCTTTTCATGCATTACACGCCAACTTGCACTAATCACATGATCTAAATGCATACACACAGTCATAATTGGAATGATGGAATATTTAATGAAAAACAATACAAAAAAAGGAAGAAGATGAAAGGTAACTTGTTCATAATTGGCATGATGAGATTATAAAGAAAGGTTCGACGGTCAAGATCTTCAGCTATCGACGGTGTTAATTTAGGCTCCCCTGCAGAAGTCCCTGAGCTGCAAATTGAGAAACATGTTTCAATTAACTTGCAACATAGAACATAAAATATTATATCAGAAAATAACAAAGAACAAGCAATAATGGTATAAAGAGGAAACCTGCAGAGAATTTCAGCTATGGGGTGACCAGTAATGAGGGAAGAGTCTTCACCATTAGCAATTCTCTGGATATAAGGATAGATATTCTTGTAGGTAATAACCGGGGTACAACTTTTAAACCAAGAAACATCTTTAGATCCTTTCATATACTTATTCAAATACTCACTTTCTGCATTTTGCTTTAAAATTTCTTTCAAGATGCCTTGCTGAACTTCACCAGCAGTTGCAGTTAACTTTTCAATCTCCTTCAAGGCATCCTCGCCCTTGTATTCCAGTTTCTTCCCATCCATGTTATGGTTAAAACTTAAAAAAAGAACAAGTAGCAAGTTCAGAAGAGAAATAAGATGAGCAAAAGCTCTTGATCACAACTTACATGCTAGAGGTTCTATATATACTGAGTTTGGCTTTGTCATGTACCTGTTCAATAATGGACGTATTTTCCACCAGATTTTTTACAGGCCGATCATCACAAGCATATATTGTGCTGATTTCGTTTGTTCTTTTTAGATAAATCGATATCGTGCTGATTTGATTTGTACTGTACTGTGGACCCTCACTTGTTTTTCTTGATTAGAAGCAACAATGACCTCGTCCAACAATATAGTGGAACTGTTTTTTTTCATATATTATGTAATAATTTTAGATAGCAGATTCTAGCTTCTGTCGCAGAATTTAAGCAAAAATGTTAAAGGTGGCAAGGATGTTAGTATCTGGTTCCAGTTCTAACATCAGTTATTGTCCATAAAATGGAGCTTTAATTTTCACATTTCCTTTCCCCATGTGAAAAGCCAAGGAAATTAAACTCCTCCCATTTAGTATATGTTCTCTTTCTCTGGTTTATTTCCCTGTAAGTGACGTGAAGAAGGACAAAACTGGAAAGGTGTAAAGCAAAAAAAAAAACGAACATAGCGTTTTACTGAATAGTCATTTTAGCCGTTGTTTTTTTTTAACTAATTTAACCCCAACGTTTCATTTTGGGTTAAAATAGCTCCTCTGTGGACGAAAACTGTTAGTTAACTAATAGTAAATGACTACAAATGACGTGATAAACCTACATGGCATTGTCATGTAGACAAAGGTGTTGACTTGAAAGAATATCACATCAGTAAAAATAATAATTTTGTCAAGTTGTTTATAGTTAGTTGATTAACAATTTTGATAATCCGCAGAGAGGTCATTTTGACCCAAAAATAAGACGATTGGATTAAATTGATTTAGAAAAAAAAATAAAGAGTCAAAATGACTATTTAATCAAACATTATGATATTTTTTAACATTATCCCAACTGGAAACCATACCACCCTCAATGGCAAGCTGCCAAGGAAGACAATTTAAAGCAAGTCAAGTTGACAAGTTGCAGGTATAAAAGGGTCAATCACAACTCCCATTAACAAAAAGTTTATTCTTCAAGACCATATAAATGACATGGAAATTAACTGCAAGAAATTCAAGCCTTGTAAGGAAATTACTTTAGGGAAAAGGAAATATTATTATTTTAGGAGAAGTTAGTATTTTACTGGGAGTGAGTTTATTAAGATCCTATTTATTAGTATTTTAAAATTCTTCCTTACTTGAACCTATTGAGTGGTCTCACTGGAAAAGGGAGCCTTGTTATCCCTAGGAGACTCAGATTCGAGCAGCTTATACTCATGTAACTTTTTTCTGTGATGTTCTTGAAAGATGAGAAATGTACTCAAACTGGATACAGATATGGTGAGACCAACAGTGTTGGTGTCCAATTTAAATGGCCTTTGACAATTTCGTTTCTCTGTGTTCATAAGGGTCATCTCATGTGGAACTCAGTGGAAGTAGCATCATGAAGCACAAATCCAATCTGATAGGGTAGTTAAAGGCTTAAAGCAATTCAAAAACAAGAATTCTCCGGTTGTCTGAGATCATCACTCACTTTCAGATACCCAAATATCAAGATGAACCAATAAATGAACTTTTGAAAGTAGCTTGCCTCACCACCATCAATTGGACTTGTGCAGTTCTTTGAGTCTCAAAGTCCTTCAAAATGAACTGAAATATAGATGTTGATAATAAGGATCAATCCAACTCTTTAAGTAAGGCTGGCAAGAACAAAATATCAGTAAAAGTTTCAATGCTGCTTTCCTGGACACTTTCTGTTCTACCAGGGAAGCAGGACTTGTCAGCATCATAAACTTTCTTAATTTAGTATCATTTCCGATTAACTTAGCTGTGAAAAGTTTGAAACATCCATATATAATTTCCCATGGATGCTAACCTCTTCATTAAGAACAGTGAATTTTTAGTATCAGGAATTTCAAATTTGTTACATATGATTTCTATGGCAAGCATCTTTTCACCTTGCACTTTATCAAACCCATCTCTGTTTGGACTAATCATTGAGAAAGAAGATAGCTTGGTGATCAAAACTTCTCCATTAGCTTGAAAGCAATGACAAAAAAAAACTTGCAGCATAACTAATAATTGAGTAGTACAATGATGGTTTTGTATCAATTAAATAGTGAATTTACGATTATATAATAATTAAATAGTTTAATGATCATTCTGTAATATTTGTAAAGTTCAATGACCATTTTTAACAACTAATATATTAGTTAAGTGCTCAGTCAGCCCACCATTAGACTTTTAACGCATCTAATGGCTCAGTGCCCATTTTGTAACAAAATTCAAAGTTTAATGCATATTTTGTAACTTTTGAAAGTCCAATAAAAATAATTTCACATCATTTGTGAAATTTATCCTAAATAAATCAATCTTACAAACCTCCATAGTTATCAGCTGTCAATGCTTTGGGTGGCATGAATTTATTACCGTCAACTCATAAAGTAGTAACATTTCAGAATATCTTAGTTTCTCTAACACATATGTTGACAACACTTATTTTATGTGCTTCAATCTGAGATGGAACGTGGCAGATTTTACGGCTAATGAAAGTATTTCTTGTTTTTGATTATTTTTGAATTAGACAACAGGTGATTCTACATCCATACTTCAAGGGATGTATCATGTATATGCAATGTTAGAATTCACATGTTCCTTTTTTGTGCTTCTTATATGTTTCATCAATGATTTTATGTCACGTGTATTATCAATAAAACAGAAATAATCAATAAAACAGTAAAATCGACATGAAATTATTAGTGAAACATATAAAGAGACATGAAAAAATCGCAGACAAATTTTGTTTTGTTGAATGTTGTGAATGTTTAATCAGTTGTCTTTTCCTCTCTATTTTTTCTTTCCATTTTAGAGGGTGAGAGGTTGGATTCATGGTGTGCTTTATTGGTATGGTTATAGTTTAACCAAGCACGCTGTTTCTCTTCCCCACCCTTTGTAATGATTTGGTTGCACTAACCACAGGATGAAGTAAGATTTTTCAATAGGATATTACCACTCCAGTCCTTTCCCTCTTGGCTAGAGTTCCAGCTGTTCTAGACTTCATGTGGTTGAATTTGGTAGGTTTGTTAGATGTTCCTATGTCCCTAATGTGTCATATACAAGATCTTAGTGTGCCGTACATAAAATTTTGTTTGTGTATGCTTATGATTAATAAAAGAATTAAATATACAATTGGCCCTGAAGTATATACAAAATATCGAACTTTAAAAAAAATTAGACGTTTTGTCCCTGAAGTATACACTGTGACCTTCGTTGGCCCCTGAACTAAAAATCATGACCTCATATGCCCCTTTCGTTAAAAAAATTATCACGGGTCAATCAGAACGTGCATCATGTCACTAATAAACAAAAAAAAAATCAGCTGACTTATTTTAAAGGGGTAAATTTTATGCTAAGTCTATATAATTTTTGTTTTTATTCATTTTAGTCCTAAAAATCTTTATTTAACCCGAATTGACCCAAATTACTTTCTAATTTTTATAAATCAGTCCATTATTTTTAATATGTTGATGTTTTTGTTCAATTTAGTCCTCAAAAAATTTATTTAACCCACAATTAACCCCTACTACTTTGTAATTTTTATAAATTAGTCCAATATTTTTAAGATGCTGATATTTTTGTTCAATTTTTGTCATCAAAATCTTTATTTAACTCACAATTGACCCATACTACTTTATAATTTTTATAATTTAGTCCAATATTTTAAATATAATTATATTTTTTGTTTAATTTAGTCCTAAAATCTCTATTTAACCCAAAATTGACCCATATTTCTTTATAATTTAGTCCAATATTTTAAATATAATCATATTTTTGTTCAATTTAATCAAAAATCATTTTTAACCTGAAATTAACCCCATTTACTTTCTAATTTTTATAATTTAGTCCAATATTTTAAATATATTATTCTTTTGTTCAATTGAACAAAATACGATTATATTTAAAATATATATTTAACCCAAAATTGACCATTATTGGACTAAATTGAACAAAATATGATTATATTTAAAATTTTGGAATAAGTTATAAAAATTATAAAGAAACATGGGTCAATTTTGGGTTAAATAAAGATTTTGAGGACTAAATTGAACAAAAATATCAGTATTGGACTAATTTATAAAAATTACAAAGAAATTGAGGTTAATGTCGGGTTAAATAAAGATATTTTGGACTGAATTGAACAAAAATATAATTATGTTTAAAATATTAGACTAAATTATAAAAATTAGAAAGAATTTGGGGTTAATTTCAAGTTAAAATGATTTTTTGACTAAATTGAACAAAAATATGATTATATTTAAAATATTGGACTAAATTATAAAAATTATAAAGAAATATGGGTCAATGTTGGGTTAAATAGATATTTTAGTACTAAATTGAACAAAAAATATAATTATATTTAAAATATTGGACTAAATTATAAAAATTATAAAGTAGTAGGGGTAAATTGTGTGTTAAATAAAGATTTTGATTACAAAATTGAACAAAATAGCAGCATATTAAAAATATTGGACTAATTTATAAAAATTATAAAGTAGTAGGGGTTAATTGTGGGTTAAATAATTTTTTGAGGACTAAATTGAACAAAAACATCAGCATATTAAAAATAATGGACTAATTTATAAAAAAAAAATAGAAAGCAATTTGGGTCAATTCATGTTAAATAAAGATTTTTAAGACTAAATTGAACAAAAATAAAATTTTATAGACTTAGCGTGCAATTTGTCCCTTTAAAATAAGTCAGGTAATTTTTTTTTGTTTATTAGTAACACGTGACACGTTTTGATTGGTCCGTAAAAAAAATTAACGGAAGGAGAATATGAGGTCACGATTTTTAGTTCAGAGGCCAACGGAGGTCGCAATGTATATTTTAGGGGGCAAAACGTCCAAAAATTTCTTTAAGAAATAGTTTGGTATTTTGTATATACTACATGGGTTAATTGGTCATTTAAACCTTAATAAAATGATAAAATTGCTCTTTTAACTATTTTTAAATATTTTTTTAACTTGAATTTTTTAAATTTTAAGACTTAATCTTATACCAATAAAAGTTTACTACCTTCATCATCCCTATTTAGCAAAATGAAAATAAACACCTATAGAAAGAAAAAAAAAAGAGTTTATGGGGCAAGAGATTGGCATTGAAGCACATCTCTTATGATGTGGTTGTTTCCAAGTATCCTTAATTCATCCATCGATAGGGGTGAAAATCGGGTGGTGTGATAATGGTTTAACATTCTCTATTTTGTGTTTAGTACTTGTGGGGATAATTTCAGAAAATTCTCATTATATACTTTGAAATTTTTTTCATTATCATTTTCATATTTATTAGATCCTAACAGTTTTTGGAGAATCCACATACCCAACAAAAAAAAATTACTATTTACTAACCGAAATATATAATCAATTTTAATTTACTAGTCATATATTTAGTACACTTAAAAAAATTGTGGTGGAAGCTTGGAAGGAAAATAAGGTAAATTAGAAGATAAATAGATTATATACTCTTAATTAACAAAAAAAAAGGTAAATTACTAGAGAAGTCATCCAAATTTAATAAAGATTAAATAAAGGGCAAAAATATATTGATAAATTGAAATATCGATAATACGATAAGTAGGTATAGTTAATTATATATTTTTAAAAAAATTATAAAATATCGAGATCTTTCGCATATTTTTCAGAGATTCACACGATTATTTATATGTTACCGTTCGGTTATCCCTATAATTTAGATTGCTATATATTCGTCCCCATCCCCTGAGCTTCGGTTATAAAATTTCTTGTCTCGTACGCGTGAGTAAAGATTTTAATTATTCTACATCTCTCGGTTAAGATAGCAATAGTTTTTAGATATTCTCCACTTTCCCACCGCTATCCACCGATCATCAAAAGTTTGAAACACTATTATACCCTTCGAAAATTGCAGACCCCAACACCTTGAACATAAAACACACCGGTCAGCTTTTGCAAATAAATAATAGAGCGTTGCTGAAGAAATTAGTGTTTCAAAATGGCTGGCCCCAAGCTGTTTATAACGCTGGAACTCAGAACTGATCGAAATTGACAAGAAAAGCCATGATTGTCAACTGGTTATGTGTTTTCGAGTTTTCACATTACCATTTACCATTTCTGTCACTTTTATTCTTGTATTAGGTCATCCATTTACAACTAAAACAAAGATTTCGAGGAAGCTTCTAAATAGCTATCAAGTCGAGTTTTGACATCTTACAAGAGTCTTTGAACATATCAGTATCACCGAAAAAAATAACATTTCTTTTCTCTTCCATTGTTGGGTTAGGGTGGGCTTTTATTGTTATTCTATTTGTTCTTTTTATTAGTCAATGGATTAGGACAGCCAAACTATTGCAGGTTGTTGGACGAACTGGGACTTTTAAGTTCCAACCAATCAGATTATACGCATCTATGGTGGTCAACCATTTTCCTCCATGTGTGTATGTTTTACGTTTCATATTTAAAGTTGGTTTTCCCTTTCAATAATATCTTCTTTAAATTTGAATATAAATTTTGTCTTTAAGAATGTAACATGCCTTACTACGGCAACCGGTACTTGTTTGGTATGCTTAAACGTTAAACTATGAGTTAATTACTCGGTTGGTACATGAACTATATCGAATTTTTAGTTTCACGTACAACATTTTAAAATTTTCAGTTTCATACACAGAGTTTTTCACCATTAACGGGTTTACTCATCACAGTGACAAAATCTGATGTGGACTCCTTGAACCAATCATAAATCGACAGTGGCATTTTCTTTCCAAAAATAAAAACTCTATTTACATAAAGTATAATAACACGATTAGTCCTTAATGTTTCATTGATTTTTCAAAAGTTTTTGTTTTTTTTATTAAAAGTTAAGTATTTATTTTAAAATTATTAAAAAATATTCATACTAATTAATTATTAACGTGTGTCAAAAATATTTAAAAAATTAATTTTTATTTATTTTATATCCTCATTTTAATTCTTTAATTCTTTTTTATATCCAGGGAAAAGAAAAACCAATTGGAATCCCTAGCTTCTTTATCATCTTCATCTCATCCTCCTCTCATGCATTCCTGCAGTATTTAGCAAGCTTTGTCGGCCGTTACAGTCAACCGTTGCTGACCACTGTGCTTATCTACTATATGGGAGGCTTTTACCCGAAATTTCAATTTAAGTTTAATAGATTTGGCTATAAATTTTGATGGGTATGAGAATTACAGCGAAAAAAGAAAGAAACCGATGTTAGTTTATGGGTATTAAATCAAATGAAAATGATGAAATCGCTTGGTCTATTACTCGATATTGGTTCAATATGCACCAACAAGGATGGTTGTAGGTGGGCAGTAGTGGAGGCGGCGTTGGTCGACTGAATGGCTAAAAAGGATCAAACAACGACGGTGTTACGAACTTGAGTTTCACCCTACAATTGCATTTGAACTTTGATTAAATCCAGTGGGTGGGTTGAACATCTAGCCACCATTTTTTTTGTAATTCTAAGGTTTTGAAAAAAATGGGATGTGTAGAATAAAACGATGATGAAAATTGGTATTTGGATTTTGTTGAAGAGAAAAAGAGAGTTGGGTTAGCAAATACGGTGTATCTAAAACTAAAGAGTTCACGAATGACCATTCTTACCATTCATTTGGGGCTGTGTTTTGATGCTTTTTCCTCCAACTTAATTTGATTGTCGCCATTGAAGCATGTGACTAAAGGTCAAAAGGAGAAACATGTAGCAAAGAAAAAATTACAGATAAACAAAAGCAAAACCCTACTCGGAGCTTTCCAAACATTTCGAACCATCTTCATCTTGCTGCAAAATGGGTGTCGGAGTGTTTGCTGCTGAGCTCCAGCCGAATACCAGTTCACTGGTATTGCTCCCGTCGTTGCTGGATCTTTGCTTCCATCAAACGTCGGTGACCGGATGAAATTAAAAAAAAAATCAAGCTTTGATTTTTTTAAATAATTTTTTAATAATTTTAATCACGCTTTATTTGTAATATTTTTAAAATAAATATTTAATTTTTAAATTTTAAGGGTGAAATTAAAAAATCTATAAAATATTGAGGACTAATCGTGTTATTATACCTAAAGTAAATAGAGATTGTATTTTTGAGAGAGAGAGAAAATGCCACGTGTCAATTTCTAATTGGGCCAATGGGTACACGTCAAATTTCGTCTCGGGAATGAGTAAACCCGTTAACGGCGAAGAACTCTGTGTATGAAACTGGGAATTTTAAAACGTTATGCATGAAATTGAGAATTCGGTATAGTTCACGTACCAACAGGGTAATTAACCCTTAAACTATCAATAATTATTTTAGCCACAACAAACATATAATCTTGGATTTAAGCTTGTTATGTTATCATATTCGGTATTACAAAGTTTTGAAGTAACCATATATATTTTGAAGCTTTCTTCAGATTTACCTTCTGGCCTTTTACTTTTTCTTTTTTGTTGGTTTAGTGCCTAGTGGTGGTTTGTTCCTTGTCTGTAAATGTAAACGAAACCTAATCATGGGGCCAATCTTATTAGTGATTAGTCAATGTCAATCTTCCAACTCTTCCATTTGTAGCTTTAAAACAAGTTGCCGCACCCTCTTCTCTTCTTGTCCCGACTTCAACAACTGCATCATAGAACAATAAACGACACCCAAAACAAAATAAAAAACATCAACAACATCATGGCTAATCCCTCTGGTTTTCTCCCGGCCGTTCCGTTAGTCCTTTTGTCCCTATTCGTCGGTCGACGCGAGTGGTGAGCACCATTTGAGCTGGATACCGACCAAGTCCGGCTGCCAGGGCTCGATGGGTGAAGGCATGGCTGAGGATGAGTTTGAGATGGACTCCGAGATTAGCAGGCGCATATTGCAGACGACACGGTACATAAGCTATGGTGCTCTGCAGAGGAACACCGTGCCATGCTCACAAAGGGGTGCATCATACTATAACTGTCAACCGGGAGCGCAAGCTAACCCTTACAGTCGAGGCTGCAGTGCCATCACTCGTTCCGGGGTTAAGGTTTTTCTCCCTCCTTTATTTCTTTCAGTGTCACCGGTTCATCTACTTTTGTTGTCGAAGAAGTTACCGTGTCATTCTTTGTCCCTTAATTTGATATTTGGAATTTTACCTTCAAGTTTAAATAAAATGAACATTTACTCTTCTAACAAGCGTAAAATTCAGGTCATAACCTACTTTCAGTTTGATGCTATCTGGAATGTGAAAATTCAGATTCATTGGGACAACATATTATTATGTCTGGTTCTTAAGTACTTCCCAATTCGGAGAAAGTATTTCCGGGTGAAATGCGAGTTAAGAATGTTGTCTTCACAAAGCATTCAAGTAATAAAATCTGGGATTGTAGAAATGTTAACAACAAGCCACCTCATTTCATTAATTCCCTCTATAAATTGACAAATAGGCAATACATTATCTACTGGTGTTAAAACCAGATACCTGTTTATTCCCATTTCACAGAAGAAATACTTAATACAGATAAAACAGGGAGAAAAAGGGCACAGTCACACTCAGTAATATCCCTGATCTCTCTCCAATAGTAATCACCAAATTACAATCATAACCATAGCTAACTGTTAAAAACACTCTGTGGCCGAGTTTTATGCCGAGCCTTCCTCTTGATTTGCTTCATCCGACTTTTGGTTTGGTGGGGGTAATGGGGGTGGAGAGCCCTCCACTCCCATCTCAACTTTTAGGTCATTGATGCTCTGCTCCAGCTCGTTTATACGGTTTCCCATTTCATCAAGTGCTTTGGAAGTTAAGTAAACGGTAGGTGTCCCATATTTCGCAATAACACTGAAGTAGAAAACTATTTCCATTCTAAGAAACTATCTATTTCTAGTTAAAGTATTGCTAGAATAGAGCAAAAAACATAACAAAGTTTCAAGCTTGTTCAAATCTGGCTAGTTCACACACAGTCTCACATAGCTTTTTAGCCTTATAGCCTCCATATATGTCAATAAGTAGACAAAAGGAACTAAAAGCACATATTGCTTTAGGCTCAAGAATGAAGTGAAAAAAGGATAAATTTGTGTGAACCCGTCTTTTACTAATACTTCATCCGCGAAGCAACTCAGCACATTTCACAATGCTGCTATCTCAGAGGGGAAATGAAAACACTTGAATGAAAGTTAAGAACAAGGGAAAAGGATATTCTTTGTGATAAGGGAATCCGACATTGTTTGAAACCTAGATTGCTGCAACAAACTATTTGTCAATAACAGGGAAATTATTCCAACAACAAAGTCCAATTACACAAACTCACCATTTGTTGAAGAAGATTCTGCACCTGCAAAAGGTAGTCAAAGGAAGCATTAATAAAGGTTGGCATGTCAAAAACCGCAACAAATAACTGCTGAGTTACATCAAATGGTACAGGCAGAAGTGAACAACAAACATTAAAAGCAGTCATCATTCATGTTATGAACTGGGTTTTATGTTTGAACAAAAAAAAGAACTGGGTTTTATGAACTCACGAAAACAGTCATATCAGCAGTGCTTTGCTTTGAATCCTCAGAGTTATGTCCGTCCTGCACATAACAAACAAGCATTGGCATATATCAAAACCATAATACTCTCTTAACTTGAAACAAATCAATACAAAACTGGGTAGAAATTGCCTAGGAATTAAGAAAAATCTCAACAAGACAGAGATTATATGCCATTGAGTAAAAGGTTTGGGTCTCAAAAGTCAAAACAAGTAAAACTGTACTAAACGTCCACTAGCATACATAATAATCCGAGAAACAGTAAAACTCTAGCACCAGCATTGCAAGCACAACCAGTTTTAATCCAAAAAAGCTAACTTTTTTTTATAAAATTAAGAAAAACCAAACCAGACACGAGAAAGAAAAGCATTATAGTTGAAAACCCAGAAAGATTCACAAGTTGTTAAAAAAGGGGGTCTAGAACAAGTTCAAAAGAACACTCTTTTTATCAAAACTTCGTGAACCATGATTACAATTCTGGATCGTAAAATTTCTGGGAAATTATAAGAATTGGAGGAAATGATAGGAAGGAAGATGAGCAGAACTAGAATTTGGAAATTGAACAAAATAATAATAATAATAATAATAATAATAAAAATAATAATGAAAAAGTAATAAATTTTACCATTGCTATGGAGTAGCTGTTCACGCCGCACCTCAGTTACTAACCGGAGCTTCAACTTGAATACACAAGTGAATGCTGCTTCGCTTATTTTAAAGACGGATGGTCACGTTCCTTTTTCATCCCGGCCTACACCTTTAATTTACGTATATACCACTCCCTGTTAATTTTTCTTTTCTTTTCATGAAATACAGCAACCACTCAATTATTAGGGTTTTTGGTTGCGTTTGGCAACCAAAAATCACTTTTTTAAGTCCTTTTAGTTAAAACATGCTGTTTTTTGTTGCTTTTAAAACTAGCTTTTCCACCCAAACCAAAAGCTGAATTTTATAGCTTCTTGGGTGGAAAAGCTAGTTTGAAAATAAAATTACTTTTTTACCCTTATTATTTAATTATCATTTATTGTTAAAATAATATTTATGCATATATAATTGTAAAATAATATATATTTTATAATATTTATATTGAAAATAAAATTGTTTTATTTGTACTTTATTTTATATTTATTATTAATGTGTAAGTGGTATGCTCGTATATAATCTAGAATGTAGTTTATATTTTCAAATTAAATTTTATAAAAAAATAATTTTTTATTATAATTAAAATTGATTTATTTCATAAATCATAACATTAATTAATTTGAACAACCACCCAAATTTACTTTTACTTTTCAATATCATGTTAAAATAGACATTTTATCTCCTCAAAATCACTTTTTGACATCAATGACAAACACTAACCAGTTTTTCAAAACTACTTTTCAACGGCTAGTTTGAAAATCACTTTTTTCACCGCACTTTTTAAAAGCAACCATAAACTAAGCCTTAGTTTAATTATAAATGGTTTTTTAGTTATAATTTAATCATTTAGTTAAAAAGTTGTGAAAGTTTTGGGGATAGACAGTAGACACCTTAATCCTCAGTTCTGAAAAATGGAGTGATGAACTGATGGTATTCGTAGGAGACTTTGGTTTGAGTAATTTTAATTTTAAAATGTACATGAATTTTATTAAAGATTAAAAATAAAGTAAATATTATTGAGGTAGTTCAAATATTTGAGTGGCATGTACAATTTTATTAAAACGAGTTCTTAAATTTCTTAAGTTAATTTATTTTGGGCTCTCATTATATTGATGCTTTGTGCAATCGTTTTTATTGTACATAATGATGAGCAAAATTTGACTCAATTTAAAAAAATTCAACTAAACAAATTCAAATAAAATTTAAGTTTTAAAATAATATTCAAATAATTTAAAATTTTCATTAATCGGTTGATCAATTTTCAAGTTTGAGAGAATCTCTCAATTATGCTTGATAAATATATATTGCATATATAAAAAAAACATGAATATATATATGATTATAGAAAGCTGTTTAAATTTGAACCAATTAGAACTATAACATTATAAATATTTACAATTAAATTTGAACATGAAATAGAACAACACGACTTGAAAAATAATTCAAATAAAATTTGATTTATAAAATATAATTCATCAACTCTGCTAACTCAAATTTTTTAACTTAACTTAATCGAATATTTATCCCTAATTACATATGTCTGGAACTATTCAGAATACTATAATGAACAATGTTATGTTAAGGATGTTAGAATAAATAAATTATAAACCGATGGCGTTATTGTCACTGTGAATATTGATTCAAAGCCCAATTCGAGTGGCAAAGTACATTTAAAATTCAAATAGTTGGGCTCAGTTATAATTGTGTGGGGGGTTTTCCTGCTTTCGGCCGAGCTGTCCAGGAATGGACCGGACAGGGCCGGCGAAATTTATGTTATCCACATTAGTTTAATAATAGGGTAAACTACATAAATGACCATCATACTATTATAAAAGTCGCGATTTGACCACCTTACTTTTTTTCGAAGCAATTAAACCATCATACTATTAAATTGGGTGCAATTTGACCACCAGCCGTTAAAAGTTAACGGCAGAGTAACGTGTCAGTTAAAAAAATAAGGGTATAATTACACATTTGGTCCTTACTACTTATACATTCTTTAAATTTAGTCCTAATTTTAATTTAATAAAATAAGTTGATCATTTAATTAGGTGATGACATGTGTCACTACCTTATTGGAGGGATTTGATTATTTATATTTGATTAAATAAATTTATTTTCATCCACCAATCAGGAGGTGACATGTGTCACCGCCTGATTAAAGGAAGAAAATGGGGAAAAAATCACAAATGCAAGTAGAGGGTCAAACCTGCGTTTCCTAGCAAGGAAGAGTGATAGCTTACCACCATGCCAAATGTTATATTGTGATATAATTCTTGCAATATATATTATATGTAAATAAACATCAAAAACTAAAAAATTCCATCATCGTTTTCCATTGCCTTGAGCTTCTCCAAATCCCCAGAAACAAGAAAGCCAAATTATATTACAACATTTCTGTAACCATTTCTGCAATGATGCTTGCATCAGGTTGACTGGGAATCCAATCCCAAGCTGGGTCAATCGCCTTGCTAGAATTGGTAAGGCTAAGAACATCTTCTGTTTATTTCCAATCCAATTTTGTTGTTTTAACTTTAAGTTTCTATGAAAACTGTTTTCTTTTTTGGGTAGGAATTATAATGGTTGAAAATGTCAACAATGAAAAAATTGAGTTAATGCATTAGTTAGTTTTATGTTATTCGAATTCAGATTAAGTGACATCTATAAGAATAATTTTGAAACACATGTACCTTATGAAGATCATATCATATACCGAAATATGTTCTTTATATGAATAGTTTTAGAGAAAATTAAAAAGTTTGTATAACATTCTTTCATTTTATTGAATTTGATTCCTCAATGTTGGTGATGTTGTAGGGTTTTTCTGCAACTGTGTTCTTCCTATGACTTTAAATGCAACCAAAGTGAGGCATCACAGAATCGAAGACAAATCATGTGAAGGAGAAAAGAAGAAATTAACAAACGATGGTGGAAAAGGTCAAGGTAATGGAAAATGATGATGGAGTTTTTCAGTTTTTGATGTTTATTTACATATAATATATGATATATTGCAGGAATTATATCACAATGTAGCATTTGGCGTGATGGTAAGCTATCACTCTTCCTCACTAGGAGACGCAGATTTGAACCCTCTTACTTACATTTGTGATTTTTTTCCATTTTCTTCCTTTAATTAGGTGGTGACACGTGTTACCACCTGATTAGAGGATGAAAATAAATTTATTTAATCAAATATAAATAATTAAATCCCTCCAATAAGGTAGTGACACGTGTCATCACCTAATTAAATAATTAATTTATTTTATTAAATTAAAATTAGGACTAAATTAAAAGAATGTATAAGTAGTAAGGACCAAATGTGTAATTATACCCTTATTTTTTTAACTGACACGTCACCCTGTCGTTAACCTTTGACGGCTGGTGGTCAAATTGCACCCAATTTAATAGTATGATGGTTTAATTGCTTCGAAAAAAAATAAGGTGATCAAATCGCGACTTTTGCAATAGTATGATGGTCATTTATGTAGTTTACCCTTAATAATAAGAATGTATTTTTACCAATTATCCTGAATGAGAATGTTATGCCCGATAACTTCTCTTTGCCAACTACTAGCTATCAGAAAACTGTTTTGAGTGGCCCACTTTAACAGACTCAACTGGTGGATAGATCTGATTTAGGCTTTGATGTTCATATGGCCCAAATGGAGGAGGAGGACGCTGATCAGTTCGTTGAAGGAACGAAAAGACCGAGAACTCTACCCACTACATCCTCAGTTTCTATAGTAGACTCGGTTGATGGTTCATCTGTATTATCGGCAAGCACCGCTCAACAAGCCAGTCGGGACCAATAAAGCTCTTAAGTTGAAACGTTTGGGGATTGGGCAAGTCTCTGGCGACTCGGCGTCTCTAGCATGAGCTGTGAGATGTCAATCTCTCTATAATTTTCCTGATCGAAACAAAATTGCAGAGTTCGCAAATGGAAAAGGTGAGAAGATTTTATGGTTACTCGAATGGTATTGATGTGAGTTCTACAGGCCAAAGTGGTGGTCTATCGCTTGGTTGAAAGGGGAATTGTAATGTCTCACTTCGGTCTTATTCCAATAGGCATATCAATTTTTTGTTCAATGATGATTCAGAAGGTTTTGCGTGGCGTTGTACAAGCTTTTATGGTGCTCCCGAGGAACAGAACCAGGAGGCCTATTGGACTTTACTCTGACAGCTTAACACCGAGCTGAATATTCCATGGTTAGTTGTGGGAAATTTTAATGAACTTTTATTTGTCTCTGAGAAAAGTGGTGGTCATGTTCGGAGTCAATGAAAAATGGACCGCATTCGAGAAGCTCTTGTAGATTGTGATTTGGAAGATGTGGGTTATTCAGGACTTTGGTTCACTTGGGAGAAAGGTCGTTTGGATCATACAAACATACTAGAACGACTTGATCGAGGAGTGGCTAATTCAACTTGGTGGTCACTCTTTCCCAATTTCAATCTAACCTAATGGCCTCATGGTTTTTTCTGACCATTGTCCCCTTTTGATCAATACAGATATACGGTCTCCTTTGTCTGGTCATTTTATACCTTTTCGGTTTGAGGTTTCATGGTTACTTGAAGACTCTTGTGAGTCTGAAGTCATCAAACTTTGGCAATGCTCACAAGAGACTATTCTAAAATGTTTGTCCTATGTTAGTGTTGGCTTATAGCGTTGGTTCAATCGTATAAGAAAGGATAAGAAATTGTCGGTTCACAGCCTTCAAGAAATTAATTGTAACAGTCCTACTGATGATAATTTGGGGGAGATTACGGATATAAAATTGGCTCTCAACATGGAAGCAGATCGGAAGGAGCTCTATTGGGAGCAAAGAGTCATAGCAAATTGGCTTAAATTTGGCGATAAAAATACGAGTTTTTTTTCTTCATAATCATGCTTCTCAACATAGGAGGAAAAATCGTATTGATCATCTTATTGGGGATGATGCTACTGAAGTTCACTCAGTCAATGAGATTCTCGACATAGCTTCCTCGTATTTTCAAGATCTGTTCACATCACAGGCTAGCAGTGATCCCACAGAGATTTTGCTTGACAATGTAATTACCCTGGTACTAAATTCTGATCTTCTACAACCTTTTGTTTCAGAAGAGGTACATCATGTTATTCGCTCAATGTAACCATTAAAGGCTTCAGGTCCGGATGGCCTTGGAGTCGTGTTCTATCAACTGTATTGGCATATAGTGGGTGGTGATGTTGTTGCATATTGTATTGACATGTTGAATGGTACTCTCTCTCTCTCTCCATGAAATAAATACTACCAATATAGTACTTATCCCTAAAGTCTCAGGTGCGAATCAGATGTCCTAGTTTCACCCAATCACGCTTTGTAATGTTCTCTATAAGGTGATCTTGAAAATGCTGGCTAATCGAATGCAACAAGTCCTTCACTTGTGTATTGACGATGCGCAGAGTGTTTTTATTCTAGAAAGGCTTATTTCTTATAACATCATTGCTGCTTTTGAAGTCTTGCATTCCCTCCGCAACAAATGTTTTGGTAAACGTGGTCACTTTGCATTAAAGCTCGACATGAGCAAGGCGTATGTCCAAGTCGAATGGACCTTTTTGGATCAGGTACTCTATCGTATGGGTTTTGTTGATTTGTGGGTGAATAAACTTATGGCTTGCCTCTCTTTAGCGCCGTACTCAATTGTGTCTAATGGCAATATAAGCCCTCGTTTTACTGACTCGTGGCCTTAGACAAAGAGATCCTATCAGCCCCTATTTGTTCCTTATTTTTAGTGAAAGATTATCGTCTTTGATTTGAACAGCTTCGACACATAATTCTATGATTGGTCTTCGCATTAACCGTAGGGCACCTTTGGTTCATGATTCTATGATTGGTATTTGCATTAACCATGGGGCACCTTTGGTAAAACACCTACTATTCACAGATGATTGTCTTATGTTTGGGAAGGCCAACGCAAGGTGGGCTATGAAAATACGAAATATACTCTCTAAATATGTTGAATGCTCGGGGCAAATGATCAATTATGAAAAGTCCAGTATTTTATTTGGTTCAAATATTTTAGATTACAATAGTACTGATATATGTCGTATTTTGGGGGTGAATATTCGAAATAATCCTGAGAAGTATCTCAGATTACCATCTGTAGTTAGACAGGACAAAAAGAGGTCTTTATCGAATCTAAAAGACAAATGTGGGAAACATATTCAGAATTGAGGGATACAGAATCTATCAACAATGGGGCAAATAGGTTTTCTTAAAAGCTATCCTCCAAGCTATTCCGGTTTTTGCCATGTCATGCTTCATTTTCCTTAAATCTTTTTGCAAAGAGCTTGAAGTTATTTTTGTTCGTTTCTGGTGGCAGAAGAACTCGATAACACGGCATTTATTAGTGCACCTAGGAGTTTCTTTGCTAGCCTACAGTGAGGGTGGTATGAGTTTCCGAGATCTTAAGAAATTTAACATTGCTTTACTTGCAAAACAAGGTTGGAGGCTTATAAATTGACATGATTCCTTAATAGCTTGACTTCTTCGTGCCAAGTATTATCCTGCTTCCAATTTTCTCTTGGCTCAGTTAAAATCTAACCCTTCCTATGTGTGGCGAAGTATCTGGAGTACGGAGGGCTTATTGAAATTAAGTTTTTTTCTGGAGAGCTGATAGTGGGACTGTCATTTTCATATGAAATGATTTCTTGTTGTCGGTCACCCCTTTATGCAAGATTTTCCATGTGCCTTCTCCATTTCAATATGTTGCAGAGTTGATAAATCAACATGATCGCACATGGAATGAGACCCTTATCACGTCTTTTTTCTCTCCAGATAATTCAGTCGTTATTCTATCTATCAAGCTCTCTATCTCTGGCCAGCCAGATGTTTTAACATGAGCAGAAGATAAATCAGGAATGTACTCAGTGAGTAGTGGCTACCAGCGCCTACTGCAGAGGTTAGAATTACTATTTGAAAATTTTGTAGAAACTTTATTCCCACTATGCAAAACTTATATTATAAACGAATTGCTCCTACTCCTATATGTCCGAGATGCAAGTTATCTACTGAAGATAATGCTCATGTTAGTTTTCAGTGTGAGTTTGCAATAAATTCTTGGATTGCTTTAGGATATTCATGGCCTCAACAGATTCTAGCCTATGGTTTCGAGGACTGGCTCCAATGGATTTTTCAAAATATCGATCCAAAGAAATTTTTATGAATTTTCATTACTATTTGGGCTTTATGGTATGCCAGAAATAGATTGATATATGGAAATAAAACTCAAGCAATTCCTAAAGTTATTACCTTCATCCGGAGCTATGTATCTGAACTTGGCACAATTGCTTTGAGCCTCTCCCATCTCAACGTCTGGTCTAATGTTATCTGGTCACCTCCCCAATTTTCCAAGTGAAGATTAATGTCGATTCTAGTAATTTATCTGCACAAAACACAGCATGGTCTGGGATTGTGATTAGAGACTCTGATGGACATATACTTGGGGCGGTTGTGAGATTTAACCTCAATACTTATTCTGTTCTCGAAGCTGAGGCCCTAGCTATTCCCCAAGGTCTCCAATTTGGTGCGGATCTGGATTTTCAAGAAGTGATAGTGGAAGGTGACTCTAAGCTGGCCATTCAGAAGCTCAATTCACTAGCTGAGGATTTGTCAGTAGTGCGACCTATCTTGTGTGATGTACTGATGTGCGGACAGTATCATGACGGTTCCGTTCTTGCGGTTTGTTTTCACAGGGCGAATGGGCAATGAAGTCGCACATATAATTGCTCGGGAAGGGCGCTCAACCACTGAAGATCGTTTCTGGGTTAAAGTTGCTCCGTTGTCGGTTCTTCTGATTGCGACAACTGACCGACGACATTTGGACCCACCTTAGATTGATTGCTGGTGCTATGGGCAGGGCCTTTATTCTCATATTTTGGCTCGTTATCTTCTATCTTTGCTCTTTCATTGCTCTATAGTTGCTTGTTGATGGAAGAAGTTGGCTCGTCTGAATTTTGCTGCTCTCTAGTTTCTTTAGTTTTTGTTGTTTCCCTTGTTTATTTCTGGTTTTTCTGTTTTATCTTTGTATATGGTCTGATTTTTACCTTTCTAATAAATTACTCGTACAATATTTAAAAAAAAACTTAAGAAATCTAACAAAAATAATTACGTAATATAATATAATAACAGTTTGCCTGAAAACTTATTGGTGAATAAAAAGATATTGTTAGTGTTTTAAAAGTTGGATGAAACAATCCAAAATCATGTTTGGGGGATTATGGGTCTGGTGTCGAATTCATACATATGAAGAATTTGATGATCGGCAAAATGAAATGCTCTATCCATCTGCTTGAAGCACTTGTGAATAGAGTAATCGTGGAGCTTCCCACATCTCACAAAGTAAGTCACCAATGGCCAACGATGATCACCTGAGCTTGGATGATATTTTTCAATCATTTCCTCATACCTATCAATCAAACTCACCTCATAATCATGCAAATAATAAGCATTCTCTAAGTAAATCTTATCCCCCATTTCTCCCTTTCAGCACCCAACAAATAAACCATTGCAAAAACTGAGAACCTTGGGATTTGGAAATTTCTTCAAAGATCTCTATATTGTTGAGCTCCCAAGCACCTGTCTATCATCTTTACCCAACAATGTGGGATCGAAAAACTGAGAACCTTGGGATTTGGAAAATTCTGAGAGAGGCTTCAAAGCTTTAGAAAAAACATGTTTCTTTGGCATGGAACATGCCACGCGGAGCTGAAGATTGATTTGTTTTCCGTCAAGAAACTTGAAAACAGTTGTTGGGAGATGGGAGGAGCCGCCGCGATGCAGCGGGAAACAATGAATAAATGAAAAAACCTTGTTTAGTATCAATGTATCGGGTAGAGACTTTCTTAATTCCTTTGTCTTCTGCGGCGGACATTGTCAACCGCTTAATCTTTAGCTGTTGTTTGGTAAGTACCGATAAATAAATATGACTTGTTTTTTTAGGTAATAAGAATACGGGTAAATTGTACTGATAGTACCTGAACGTTTAGAATGTTTTTAATATGGTCATTAAACTTTTAAAACTTACAATACAAATCATTAAGCTTTTCATTCGCTCTTATTACAATCATTGTCAATATTCAACGACTTTTCATACAAATGAACTTACCAATTTAAAGGTTGATCGCTTCTCCTTTTATTTATCGATTTTGATTTCTTAGAATCACCCCTAAAACTAAAAAATTCTCAAAACTAAAGCTACGAGAAAACTTTAACTTGAGTATTTTGTCTTCTAATGAACCCCTCTACCTACGATATATAATTTCTCGTTGCCCTTTTCATTCGTTGATCGTTTAGATTCGTAAATTTTATTTTTGAACTCTGGAAAATTTAATCTTTGAAAATTTATGATGATTTTCTTTTTATTTTGTTGGTTTGAATTTGAGACTTTTGATGTTGTTTAACTTGTTTTTTTTTCTCTCTTTTTTTTGATTTATTGGTTGATGGGTTTATAGTATTGATTTAAAGAAGTTTAGTGTATGTGGGGAAGTTTAAGGTTTCAAGTTAAAGGGTTATAATGGTAGGTGGTGGGCTTGGTTATGGAGGAGAGAGAAATATTCGACTCGAAAGTTGAGAAAATGTAAAAGATATTGTGTCAAATGATAAAAAAAACACGCAAAAAATTGAAGCCCGTAAGTCTAAGAGTAAACATATGGTGCAAGAGAAAGTCAACAGAAAGATAAATTATTTTATGGCCATTCTCACAGCGTCAGTAATGGTTTCATCCACTACAAATCACTCACATCACCATTTTTTACCTTATGATTAGTCCCCTCAAATTAAAACTTTCAAATAATTGTTCTTTCAAATGGCATGAAAAAATGAGTGTAAATTCACCCTTAAAATATTTTTATGGAAAAATGAATGATGTAAGTAATTTTTAATGATTAGGGTCATTGCTAACGTGATAAAGAGGGTTCATGAAACATTTTTTAATAAAAAAAGGGTAACATGTTTTAAGACGTAAAAAGTTCTTCAAAAAATTAAAGTCACTATGTAATAATTTTGAATTTGAAAACATATTTTTTTATGGTAGATTAAGTGACATGCCATGACCTGCATTAGGTACGCCCCTATACGTGATTTTAAACTGGTTATATGAACAAAACTTAAAAGAAAAATAGTATAAAAATATTCTGCAATGCTTTTTAAAAGTGTTTTGGGCTGCAAAAATAATGCAGAACAAGTTACTTTTGAGGTCAAAATGTTTTTCAACAAATTTTCAAAAGCAAATTTCAGAAAGATAAATTTTTTAAATTTTAGTTTTCTAAAACCACTTTTGAGCAAATTTAATCATTTATCTCGTTTATATCACCAATTTAATTACCTTTCAAAAATATCACATGAAACAAACATTTTATCTACTTAAACGCATATTTTACTAATAATTCAAACACACAAATTTTAATCAAAATAATTTAAAAATACTTTTTAAAATTTTATTAGCCGCACTTTTCTAAAAGCAATGTTAATCTGATCATTAATAGAGATTTTTTTACAGTATTATCAATTGAAACTCAATTATTACATATAAATAAGATTGAGTAAATTATTCATTTTTTTTTATAAAAACGACTTTTAGAATTTTTTGAAGTTACAAGTATAATTAAATTAGAATCAATTCATACAATTCATTACGAAATTATAATTACGCTCAATATATCTATATAACTATAGTTAGAATTAATAATTACATTTTACAATTACAAACAATTTGATAACTATAATATAACCGGATCTAAATTAGAATAAATTTAAACATAACACACATCATATTTGCACATGATTCCCAATACCTCAATTCTATCATCGAATCGAGATCTCATTGAAATTATTTAAAAATAATTACATTTTAAATAAGAAAAGAATACAGACATTGAGAGCGAAGTTATACCTTAATATTAATTTGTTTTGGCCGCAAACAGCAGCACCAACTTATGCGCTGATCGTCAATCGTCGGTGTTCAATTTTTTCATGTTTTTTATTTGAATTTTTTATTTTTTTTTAGTTTTTTTTTTTCAAATTTTCAATATATATTATATATATATATATTGGTTATTTGCTTTTTGCACATCTTATTTTTCTCTGTCTTTATGACACGCTTTTTCTGCTTTTATGGCACGTCTTTGTCTCATGATACGTTTTTTAGATACCTTTGTGGCCACTTGATGCTCGTGCAGTGTTTTCTCACGACGTTTGTTTCTGATTTGTGTTTGTCAGTGGTCATGGATAGTTCATCCTTTTTGTGGTTGTTTGCCGATGTAATCGAAACTGTGGAGCGGATCAGTACCTTTGAAACCAATGCGAAAAGTATTTACAATTTTCTAGTGGGGATTTCATTTAGTTCATGTTTTGACAACTACTCATGGACTCTTCCTACAATGAACTTCATAGATTTGATGTGGTACAAAGAGAAAATATCTAATTTGGCTGGAGCAACCCTATAGTTTTCTTTTTAAATTTGTTGTTGTTTTTTTTAATGTTGTGAAACCTTTAAAAATTTATGATCTTGTTTTCTTTCGTTTATTAATAAAGTTGTTTGGTTTCATGTTCAAAAAGTTGTACTTTATTATTTAATGTCAAAAAATTTACACTTTTTGTCACTAAAAAGCGAGAGACAACCCAATTTCGCCGTTTCATCAAAAAATAATAATGGTAAACTAAGCTGTAATCAATTTATGATGTTTTTAATTCAGTCTCTAAACTTTTAACTCGTTTTTATTATGATCATTGTCGTTAAATATTATGGTTAAAGTCTTGTTCCCATTCCTAAAAAAAGTTTTGATCTTTAAAAAATTTTAATTTTAAAATTTGACAGTCACCGTAAAAGATTAATTTTTTTGTCGAAAGAAGTTGCCATTGGCCGATCCTAACGATGGGAAGGTTCATTTGACTACAAAATAACATAATTTGATTTCATGTTGATCAGACGTTTAACATTGAGGATAAAAAATATAAATTTTTAATTTTTATTGGATTTCCTTCCTTTTTTGTCATTTTTTTTTGCCGTTGTTTGGTGGGTTCTCAGAAGACCATTCCTCCTTTCTCTTATTTTTATTGGTTAAAACTTGTAAAAAATATCTTAATCTCTTCAATTATCAATCAAACTTCAATAGAAAAGTTAAAAATTTTTGACATGTCAATTTCAACCATCGAATCAATTTAAAACCAAACTATGCCAAACAAATATGACGACTACTTTGTTCATAAAAAAAATTGACCTTTTATGGTGGTTATAAACTTGAAAAATTAAAGTTTTTTTTTTTTGCTGAAAAAGATTTTAACACACGTGGGCCTTGACAAGTTAGTTCGAGGGGGTCTTTTAAAATTTTAAAAAATTAGGAGTCAATATTAAAATTTTCAAAAATTTAGAAGGGTTTAGTTTATTTTTTTCTTAAAAATTTAGGGGTTTGATTTAAAAATTAAAAATGAGACGGGAAATTTTAAAAGTACTACTAGGGATTTAATTAAAAAATTAAATTTCTTAAAATATAATAACAAAATTTTAAAATTTTTGAATGGATGAAATTAAAATATTTAAAATTTTAAAAGACTAAATATCAATTTTTATAATTGGGGGTACGGCACCCACGGCTCTTATATTGGTTCGCTCCCACTTTAAAATATCAAATCATCATTTCTTAAGGACAACTAATAAAAGTGACTATAATAAAAATAAATTAAAAGTTCAATAATTGTAATACAAATTTTAAAAATTTAATGACCAAAATAAAAGACAATAAATATTCAGTAACTGCCAGGATAGTTTACCCTAATAATAATAATATTAATAGGTGCACACACAGCACGGGGACGTTGATAACTGATATCCCCGCAATCATTCACCTCTTTTCTCTTCCCTTCTGATTCTTTCTCTTCCCTTTTTATTCCTCAATAGACCCAAAGGTCGTTCCTTTTTCGGATCAGAGAAAACCCAGAGTGATTAAACCCTCAAAATTCCCTTCTTTTAATTTAACAAGGCGATGGTTGAAACGCGGCGGAGCTCTTCCTCTTCCAAACGACCCCTTTCCTCTCCGGCTACATCGCTTCCTACCTCTAGTAAACGATCCAAGGTCTTAGCTTTGTTTTCACCTCTCTGATAATCCAATTTTTGTTATTCTATAGGGTTTTCAATTTGCATGCGCGTCAAAAAAGATATCTTTAGATTTGAATCTGGTACTGATTTGTTTTTTTCCCTTTAGGCATCTGAGCCGGCGTCGTCTTCCACCAATGGTGCGGCGGTGTCTGGGCCGCTGAACGAAGCTCTAGATCCGGTGAAGGAATCCGGGTCGGACTCACGGGTAACGGAGCTTCGATCTTCTGATCTGCCGGTATCCGATGCGGATAAGGCCGTTGACGCATCTATCCCTGATAAGTCTGCTGATGCTGACGTGGAGAACGTTGCTTTGGTGTCTCCGCCGTCTTTAGGTTCGATCCTCGATTGATTTCTCAATTGGGTTTATGGGGTTCTGTTTTTCTTTTTTTTAATAGGGTTATGTGTGGGAATTTTTTTAATAGGGTTTTGATGTCTTTACTTCTGTTTACGTAGGTGAACCTGCTATAGATACGGAGAACGCGAAGATGGTTGGTGCAGGGTTTACTGCTCGGGTTAAGAAGAAGCCGACGAAACATGCTAAATCAGGTTCTAAAGTCCCTTGGGGAAAGCTTCTTTCTCAGTACTCTCAGGTATTTTCTCTGAAATTGCGTTATTATTACCTTTTGTTTCGTGATCTCTGTGTTAAATAGGTTAAGATTAGCAGTACCTATTGCAGTTCTGGGTCTTTCATCTAATAAAGCGAAATTATGAAACAAAAATTATGGGGTTTCCCCCAAGAATTGTTAATGGCGAAGGATATTGAACTTTGGGCTCGTGAATTTTGGATGTCAATGGAATCTCACTACATAATTTGAGTAATTCGGTTTCAGTCATAGAGTGGAATCTTGGAGTTAACTGAAATCCTATTACATAAACTCAAATGCATTGGATTTTATTCATCAGAGAAAAGATCTCAAATCATTTATGTGAATGGGATGTTAACTTGATATCCGTAAAAACTTTACCAAACATGCTGTTATTTTGGCAATTATGCTTGGGGTTCTGAAAACAGTGGTCCAACCTTGCAGTTCATTTGTCTTTAGGGTCATTAGATCCATTGGGAACTCTGTTTATTTAGTCTTTCTAGTTCAATGGAAGTTTTTTTTTCTTGAGGAAAGTTGCGAATTTGAGAGAGCAGTTTCAGTTATTGTTAGATTGAATTTCTTCCATGGGGAAATTTCTTATTTGTACATATTCAGTTGTAAAATGCAGTTCTGTGCAAGATATTATTGTTACACTTTTGTAATTGGCGGGAAAACTACTTTTAAGTTGTCTCAGTAAGTTGCCTGGTTTCATAGCGTGTTCTATTTTAGTTTGTCATTTTCAACTCAACAATTGGAATGGATGAACCAGACAATTTGTTTTTTCCTTTTGCCTTTTGAGTATCTTCCAATTGCGAGTCTCATCATCTTATTGTCTAATCCATTGACTATGTAGTCATGAGGAGGTAATCTTTACTCATTCTGCTCGAATGCCTAAGTGACAATCTTATACATGGCATACCACCAAGTTGCTAGCTATTTTGCCACTTCTTATAGGTCTCAGCTCTTTATGATAATTTCATGCGGAACTACTATGCTTCCAATTCTTGTTAATGTTCAATTTGTCCCCAGAACCCCCACGTGGTCATGTGTGGCACTATATTCACTGTTGGCCAAAGTCGTCAGTGTAATTTATGTCTTAAAGATCCCAATATTAGCACTATTTTGTGCAAAGTGAAGCATATAGAGGTATGAATCTTTGCAAATCATTTGCTCATAATTTTTCAATTTTCATGGGTTTATGAGAGTGATGATTTTCATTTTTCCTAATGCAGATTGATGGGAGTTCAATTGCATTACTAGAAATTTCAGGAGGAAAAGGCTCTGTTCAGGTTAATGGGAAGACTTACCGTAAAAATGCTAGTTTAATTCTAAGTGCAGGTGATGAATTGATTTTCACTAGTACAGGGAATCATGCTTATGTATCCTTTTTTTATATTGTTTTTACAAATTTTGGTACTCTACTCTCTCAAATGATAATCTGTGGTACTGTCTTCCAGCATGTTCCATTATTCCGCATTGAGTTTATTTTGATGTATGTTCCATCTTAGCAACCTTTTAATTCCTTGATGGAAACATAGATTTTTCAGCAGCTCACCACTGATAACTTAGCTGCCCCGGATATACCTTCTTCTTTAAGCGTTTTAGAAGCTCAGACCGCTCCTATAAAAGGGATTATTGAAGCACAACCAGGTAACCCGTCGGCTGTTGCTGGGGCGGCAACAATATTGGCCTCTTTGTCAACAAAAGAGAATTCAGAGATGTCTACCTTACCTTCTGGTTGTGAGGTATCAGACGACCGTGTTCCAGAGGTGGATATGAAGGATAGCGCTAGTAATACTGATCCAGTAACTGCTTCTTCAAGGGAGAAAACCATTCCTCCTATACCTGATGCAGCCAATGAAAATCCTAATCTTGATAGACTTGGATTGGATGATAGTATGGATGTTGACAACACAAAGATCCCTGGGGCAAGCTACTCGTTAAGGCCATTTTTGCGTATTCTTGCTGGAGCAAATACTGACTTGGACAGCATTGCTAAAATTCTTGACGAGCGAAGGGAAATTAGAGCGGCGCTTAGGGAACTTGAACCTCCTTCAGCTTTGATGTCAACTAAGCGGCAAGCTTTTAAAGATAGTTTACGCGAAGGCATTCTCAATGCGGACAATATAGACGTCTCATTTGAAAATTTTCCATATTATTTGAGGTAAATTTTGTGCTTTTGCTCTGAATTGTATTTTGTGCTTTTGCTCTGAATTGTATTTTGCACTTTTGTTTTATTCAGAAGTTTATTATTATGATTCCTTGTGTCTAGAACTTTGGGAAACCTAACTTGTATTATTGCTTTTACTTTGCCAATCTAATTTTCACAATTTTGCAAGTCTGTATGCAGTGAATATTGACCATCCAACATTGCATGTTGCAGAGAATAGAATTCTTTGTGTGCCACGCAGTATTATCTGTCTCTCTGTTTATGTTATACCTAATTCATTTCGTATTCATCAGCTTTCTAGTGTTGGGGAAATTTGATTAATGTTACTTGAAAATTTCCATTGCGATTTGTGACAGTGATACGACAAAGAAAGTTTTGATAGCCTCAACTTATGTGCATTTGAAGTGTAATAAATTTGTAAAGTACACTTCAGATCTTCCTACCATGAGTCCTCGTGTATTGTTATCTGGTCCTTCAGGTATGGATGCTGTTTTCTGTTAATTGTCTATGAGAGAATGTTTGATTCTTCCTATTTGCTCTTTATATTCTCGTATCTAAGTTTTCAATTAATTTACTTTGAATATGTATAGGTACAGAAATATATCAGGAGACATTGGCAAAGGCACTTGCTAAACATTTTGGTGCTAGACTGCTGATTGTTGATTCTCTTCTGTTGCCTGGAGTATGCTTCTTTCACCTCTCAGCTTGTTTTGATTCTTGGAAAAATATCATGTTATGAAAGCAAGATGTTTGTTCCAAGTCTTGTGTTGTGGTTGCACAAATTTCTTTATAGTTTTGAATTTCTAAATGTCTGAACATTTTTGTGGCACCTATCTTCAATTATTTTCTTCCCAATATATCCAGGGATCAACATCAAAAGAATCTGATCCTGTGAAGGAACCTTCAAGGGCTGAGAGGGCATATGTATATGCCAAAAGAGCTGCACAGACTGCTGCTTTGCAGCAGAAGAGACCAACTTCTAGTGTCGAAGCTGATATAACAGGGGGTTCTTCACTGAGCTCCCAAGCTTTGCCAAAGCAGGAAGTATCTACTGCAACATCTAAAAATTATACATTTAAGAAAGGTATTTCACTTCCTTGAGATAGGATAGTTACCCTTGTTTTTTTGTAATGTCATAGCTTTCTCAGAAGTTAATATGGTTATCTAAAATTACTTGATTTAAAATTTTCAGGTGATAGGGTTAAGTTTGTAGGTGCCATATCACCTTCTGGACTTTCCTCTCTACAACCTGCTTTAAGGTATCTTCTTATACTCCGCCTTTTAGCTAGCCATATGGGTGTTCTCTCTTTCATAGCAAGTACCTTTTTATATATTTTGAAATTAGGTTTGGACTTTGGAGTTTTATCTTATTTTGGTGATGTCCTTGCTAGCTTATATTTGAGACCCAGTTTGATTGCCGCCCTTTATACCATTGCTAGGCATCTGAGATGTTCATATTTGTTTTAAGAACTGCTGCTAGTGTTGGCATGGTAGATAGAAGGAACATGTAATTTTTTTTTTCTAAAGGCACGTTTTTGCTAAAAGGTTAAGTAGTATAATATTTGTGTTCTGTGTAGGGGACCAACGATTGGTTTTAGGGGCAAAGTTCTCCTTGCATTTGAAGAAAATGGTTCCTCAAAAATTGGGGTCAGATTTGACAGATCTATTCCAGAGGGAAATGATCTTGGTGGGCTTTGTGAAGAAGATCATGGTTTCTTCTGTGCTGGTGATCATTTTATCCCGTTTCTTGCATAATTTCAAACATCTATTATGATGTATTGTGGACTTCTATCCAATCTTCCTCATTGTGTTTTCAATCTATAGCTAGCTCACTTCGTTTGGATAGTTCTGGAGGAGACGATGTTGACAAGCTAGCTGTTAATGAACTTTTCGAGGTACGCATCATTTTGATTAATGCATCAGTGCTTTTGCTTTATGGTATTCACATTTATAAGCATTTAGCTCTGAATTGTCTCACTTCCATAGGTTGCAGTGAATGAAAGCAAGAGTTGTCCCTTGATTTTGTTTGTGAAAGAGATCGAGAAGTCCATGGCTGGAAATTCAGATGTATATACTTCCCTGAAGAGTAAGGTTGAGAATCTGCCAGCTAATGTTGTCGTGATTGGTTCTCATACCCAGATGGATAATCGCAAGGAGAAAGTAAGCAACCTACCTTTTGTTCAGCTTTATCTTTCTTTGACGCTTTATGAAGTATTTGTAATTTTTTGATGTCTGCAATTTTATTTTTCTGCAGTCTCATCCTGGTGGCCTCTTGTTCACAAAATTTGGATCCAATCAGACTGCACTACTTGATCTTGCATTTCCTGTATGTCAAGCAACAACAACTTTCTTTTGCCTTATATTTCTTAAAAGATGTTGGATTATTTTCAATGACTCAGCTGAGTTTTATGCTACTGTACTGTCTTGGTGATTTCTAACTCTCTAGTTGTGTTAACTTTTGGAAGGACCATATCTGATCATTTGCTAACATTTCAATGTTTATACTTTGAATTTGAATGCTCTTTTCTCAAACAGTTGCCTAATTACATTGTTAAAAGTTTTAGGTATGCTCCTCACTTGAATTTAACATGACTTAATGCCGATGCCATTGTATAGCATTCTTATACTGCAATTAAAATGAGAGCATTTAGCACGGTCCCTAAAAAGTGACAGTGCGAGTGATGATCATCCTTGGCACGAGTGTCCTCAAATGCGATGTGGGATGCCATGCTTAGTGCATTCTGATCTAGTATTTGCCTCCCCTCTTTCTCTTTCAGATAACATGTCTAATGCAAGTATCATTCTTTCTGCAGGATAATTTTGGTAGACTTAATGACAGGAGCAAAGAAGCACCTAAAACCATGAAACAAGTTTCTCGGCTTTTCCCTAACAAAGTGACAATACAATTGCCTCAGGTACGTTTAAGTCAGTTTCTGCATTGGTTATCCTGTTATGAATACTGAAATATTTAATTTAATATTCCTGAATCATGTCAGGATGAAGCTTTACTTTTGGATTGGAAGCAGCAACTGGAACGCGACATTGAAACTCTTAAAGCACAGTCAAATATTGTTGTCATTCGCTCAGTGCGTATAACAAACTCTTACTTTGTTTTTCCAGTTTTGCACTTCCTCTTTATGCATGCCAGTAGGAGCTTCTGTTCATATAATACATTGCCCGAAAGTGGCTTCCTTTTATGAATTTGGTAAAACTTCTCACAAGTGTAGGATAATTAACCTTCTGGAATGAGAAACTAAAAGATACTTGAAGAGGGTTAAAATTAAAAATGCATGTATCCCTTCCCCCAACCCCTCCTCCCTCTCCCAAATAGAAATAAGCTGTCTTCTTTGCCCTTTTTATATTTATAAATTAATGAACAGTTCATTTATTTGAACATTTGAGGTACTAGTCTCTATTTGCAGATTTTCATAACAGTTTTGTGTTATCAGGTTCTCAGTCGAAATGGTTTGGATTGCCCTGATCTTGAAACACTCTGCATTAAAGATCAAACACTTGCAAATGAGAGTTAGTATCCTTGAACTTCTTACTATATTCAAACTCCCTTCATGTGTATATTCCTTTTCCTTAGTTTTTAACATTTTACTATTATTTATATATAAAATTTCAGGAGTCCTTTTTAAAAATATATTTAATTGATTACTTTTTAAAGTTTGTCAATGAATAAAACTGTTCCCTGAAATTCAAAAGTAGATAATACTAAAATATTGTACTACGTTTTTACTTCAATTTACTATTTTTTTTACCTTCTACCATTGTAGGCGTGGAGAAAGTGGTAGGCTGGGCGCTGAGTCACCACTTCATGAATTCTTCTGAAGCTTTGACCAAAGATGCTAAACTAATAGTTTCAACTGAAAGGTCCTATTTTCTGTTCATTTACTGCAGCCTAGATCTCTAAAATATTGAAGGAGATAATATTATTTGAACTGAAATGTCTCCATTTTATTCTTATGCTAACTTTCTCTCTGTTTTTCTGTTGCAGCATCAAATATGGGCTGAACATTTTGCAAGGCATTCTAAATGAAAGCAAAAGCTTGAAGAAATCACTTAAGGTATGATTGTCTTCTTCCTCTTAGGTTCTCTGTGTGGCCATTTCCCACTATACAATTGTCCATAATCTTTCTGGTTGTGAGGTTAGTTTGTTATCGAACAAGATTTAATTTTGCTTATTTCCAGGATGTGGTCACTGAGAATGAATTTGAAAAGAAACTTCTTGCGGATGTTATTCCCCCAAGTGATATTGGGGTTAGTTTTGATGATATTGGAGCCCTTGAGAATGTCAAAGACACCTTGAAGGAATTGGTGATGCTTCCCCTTCAAAGGCCTGAATTGTTTTGCAAGGGGCAGCTGACAAAGGTTCTTTCAATATGCAGTTTTGCTTATTGTATGTTATTTGGAATGGTGCATTTTCGAAGTAACTCCTAATGATATATTATTTGCTTTTGCAGCCCTGCAAAGGAATATTGCTCTTTGGGCCTCCTGGTACTGGCAAAACAATGCTTGCCAAGGCTGTTGCAACTGAAGCTGGTGCGAACTTTATTAACATATCAATGTCAAGCATCACTTCAAAGGTACTATAAGTGCATAAAACTGTTGCATTACCTCATTTGTCAGATAGCTTTCCTTTTGATATATGTATGTGACATATTTATATGACTTGCAGTGGTTTGGTGAAGGAGAGAAGTATGTTAAAGCCGTTTTCTCTCTTGCCAGTAAAATTGCACCTAGTGTTATTTTCGTTGATGAGGTTTGGCCAACTTAGATATGAATATCCTTTTCTTTTTGGTATTTTGTGTTTCTTTACTTCATTGTTATAACTTTCCTCCTGTTTCTCTAGGACATGTTGTTTTATTGACTTGGTGGTTATTTTAGGTTGATAGCATGTTAGGAAGACGGGAGAATCCAGGTGAACATGAGGCTATGCGAAAAATGAAGAATGAATTTATGGTAAATTGGGACGGTCTTCGTACCAAAGATAAAGAAAGAGTATTAGTTCTTGCTGCAACAAACCGGCCATTTGACCTTGATGAGGCAGTCATCCGGAGGCTTCCTAGAAGGTAACTTTCTCATCTTGTTTCTTTTGAGTTGCTGTTGTATGACCTCATGCTAAGCACCAGCAACTTCCCTGTTAAATATTGTGCAGATTGATGGTTAATCTGCCAGATGTTCCAAACAGACAGAAAATTCTGAGAGTTATATTAGCCAAAGAGGAATTGTCACCCAATGTTGATTTGGAAGCGATTGCAAATATGACTGATGGTTATTCTGGAAGTGACCTTAAGGTTTATCTTTTCACCTCTTTACTTGATTCTATTATCTTTGGAACTGTAAAGGAGTGTTGTCAACTAGAGAAGGATAGGAGTTGGTCAACTGCAAAACACATTCTTATACTGACTTGAGCGATGTCTCTTTTATCGATGCTTATTTCCCTATGTAATTTTCTCATTGCAGAACCTTTGTGTGACTGCTGCGCATCGTCCCATAAGAGAAATTTTGGAAAAGGAAAAGGAGGTCAGTTTGATATTTGAGCTTATTCTGTGTATGATAAGCTTGCAGCTACTTGTATATGATATCATGTTGTTTTTGTAAATGGTGCTAACAAGTGGCGCATCTGTCATGGACATGAGCATTACATGCCCTGATGCTATTTTTTGGTGGCTAGTAGTGTTACATATTTTGACTACTCTTGGTCTATGTAATTCTAGGTAATACCTTGATCTTGTAGTCCAAGAAGATGAAATATATTTGTCTAACATCTGGGGTTAAGAGATTACAAGGGAAAGAAACAATCTCTTATTATTTTATGCAAGACTTATGCATTTTAAGTAAAATGAATTAGTAATACAAATGTATCGATGAATTCTTCTGTTGCAATATATGCCCACTGAAGAAAATGAATTCTTGGGTGGGGTTTTTGACCGATAATTATACCCTATCTATGACATATTTACATGGACGTTTAAATTCTGTACAAGACTACAGACTGATATACATGTGATGCAATTGCAGGAGAGAGCATCAGCGGTGTCTGAGAATAGACCTGCACCGACATTGTATAGCAGTGCTGACGTTCGTCCTTTGAAGATGGATGATTTTAAATACGCACACGAGCAGGTACCATTGAAGCATCGGTGGTGTCTTAATCATTATGGTTCTAGAGCTAGAGCTGCTTATATTTATTTGATATTCTGAAATATGGTTTTTAATGAATGCAGGTTTGTGCAAGTGTGTCATCAGAGTCTACAAATATGAATGAGCTGCTTCAATGGAATGATTTATATGGAGAAGGCGGATCAAGAAAGAAAAAGCCTCTAAGCTACTTCATGTAGAGGAGGTATGTTTGTGAATAGAGACAATAGGCATCATCATTATCATTCCTTTTTCATTTCATTCTTCATTGCCGCCTATAAAAAGGTGGCCAAGTTGAGAGAGAGAGAGAGAGAGACCCTGTTCATGGAATTTCATTGCAGGTTCCTCCTACTTTGTATTATAGTTATATTATATATATAATCCTATACATAGGTTATGTTTTCTTCTGTTGGCAATTGATTCAACTTTATTAAAAAGCCATGTTCCCATCATTTCTTGCCCATTTTTATGCTTTCATGTCAACAGGCCCTCCTCTGCCTGTATTATACGAATGAAGTGAATTTGTATATTTCCTTTAAGTTATAAAAGAAAAATTACTCAAGTTAAATCAAGAGGAAGACTTCGGCTTGTCAAATTTAGGGGTAGTTTAGTTTACACGTGCTTTTCAAATTTAAGGGTTTAGGTTGTAGGGTTAGGGTTTTAGCGGGCTCCTAAATCAATGCTTTTTGTTTTATGAAGTTTTGCTTTTCTTAACATATTGTTGAGCAGTAGCAAATAGCAATGCATGTTTTCTAATTCTAATCGGTGCGTGGAAATATCTTGAAACTACATTTTCAATTGTTGGAAAGTGTTTTTGGATTGTTTATGTCATCGTTAAAATTTGTTTAAAATAGTATATAAAATATTTTAGTTTAGACATTATTTTTAAAAAGACAAATTAGATAATTCAGCTTTTGATTGGACTAAAAATTTACTTGTTCCAGGTTATTTTTAGCCTAAAAAAATGAATCTTTTTTAAAAATGAATGTGATTAGAAAATTACTTGTTCCAGTTTGGTCAGCGCATACATTTGCTTCAATTGTTAAACTATGTTTCTGTGATTGATCTGTTCTTCCATAACTGGGCTTGTTTATTGGTTGATCTTCAATAAGAAAGTAGTACTAGTGGTATAAACTTTGTTATTAGAAAACCAGATCGCATCGAAGAACAGAGCATTCAAACTCCATCGAAACTATACTCATTTCTATGTTCAATATGATTTTATAATATTATTACTCTATTATCGCTTCGCACCATTTTAATTATGGTTATTGGTTGGGAAGGAGCGGATGTATAATACCAATTTTTATAACTCATTCCTTAGATTTAAGGACGAGTGACTTAATTGATAGTATTTTAATAGTTATGTGGTCTGACTGATAAAATTAATTGATTGGCGTTTAGAATAAAATTTTATCTCATAATTTAATCATCACGATATAATTTACCCAATTAATTTATTGTCACAAAATAATTCATATGTGTTTTCACATTAAGACATGACGTGTTTTGGCTAGTTTTAGCGTATAAAATTTAGTTTAAGGTAAAACCATGTAATGTAATTAAAAATATACGTTATTACAACAAAATATATAAATTGTTACTACAATCTTCAAAGATTATATATACTTCATTGTTCGAAAAAAAGATTATATACTTCAAATATTATAAGTTTAATGTTTGATATACGGTCAAAATGTTACAAAATGTAATAATATTTCATGTTATTCAATACATATATTGTGTACTCTAAAACTATATATTTGTATAATTTTTTACGCAATAATATATACTCCATTTCATATACTTTGTCTTTAATTTAACCTAAGTTTTTTCTTGACGAATTGTCCTATGTTTTAATTTGACAAATCAAATGTCCCGAAATTACTTTACTATATATTATATTTAGGGATATGGCCAAAAGGATATTATATTTCCGGATGAGCAAAGTATGAAAAGGAGGCTTTGAAATTAGTAAATATTATTTTGTTTTTTGTGAGTGAGACTAGTCGATGAATTGTAATCACAATATGCTCTAACCTTAGCCTTTTACAACTGTTCAAACATTCGGCCCTACGCCATTATTGTTCCACTTCAATCCACCATTTGTCTTCGTTAACGTTGTTTTACACTTTTTAAATACCAAAAACCTTTTTTTTGTCAAATCACGCTATTTTATATTCGAGTTTTATCACGCATAATGAGTTTAAATTAATTATTTTTATAATTATACTTATGATCATGGACATACGTAAAACTTTATGTTATGATGGTGAATCTATAAAATTTTAGGGGGTAAAAATAGATTTTTAATAGAAAATATACATGAATCTCAAATTTTTAGGGGGCGACCACCCTCTCTAAGTCTATCCCCGCTTATGACATTTATTCCAAAAAAACATATAATCGGTAAAAAATGTTTCGCTTTGATTATTAAACTAATTATTATTGTAATTATAACCGTAACACTAAACCTAACATATATATAGGGTAACTATTTGATACATTAGCAGTGAAAATTAAAAGTTTTCACAAGCGCTTTAGTTTTAGGGTTTAAGGGCTTAATTTTAGAGATTTAAGTGTATGAGTTTTGAATTTAAGGACAGTGGTTGAAAATTTATAATTTAGGGTTTATAGATTAAACCTAAATCTTCACAATATTACCATAAAAACTAAATCCTAACCTCTAAACCTTAAATTCTAACCACTATACATGAATTTTAAATTCCTACACCTAAACCCCTAAACGGTACACCTTAAATTAAGCCTCATAAACCTTAAATTTAAGACGATTGTCGCCAGTGTATAGGATTATATATATGAATTAATATCCTATACACAGGCGGTGGAAACTGAAAGTTTCCACAAGCGCCTTAGTTTTAGGGTATAATGAGTTAGTTTAGAGTATATGGTTTAAGGGTTTAGGTGTAGAGGTTTAGAATTTAGGGATAATTGTTTCAATTTAAGGTTTATGGTTATAATTTAGGGTTTAGTTTTTAGGGTAATATGGTGAGGATTTAGGATTTAACATATAAAACCTAAATTATAACCCTAAACCTTAAATTAAAACAACTATACCTAAATTCTACCCCCTACACATAAACTCCTAAACTATATACCCTAAACTAACTCCATATACCCTAAAACTAAGGCACTTGTGGAAACTTTTAGTTTTCACCGCCTGTGTATAGAATATTTATCATATATATATATATGGGTAATTATTTTATACACAAGCGCTTGTGAAAACTTTTTTACACACACGCCTTAGTTTTAGGGGTTAGAGACTCCGTTTAGGGTTTAAGTGTAATAGATTTGAATTTAGGGCATGTTAATAAAATTTTAGTTTTAAGGTTAAAATTCAGGGTTTATAGGTTAAAACCTAATCTCTACACATATAACCCTAAACCCTAAATTCTAAACCCTTTCGCTAAACCCCTAAACTCTAAACCTTAAACTAAAACCATGATTAAGGCGCTTGTGGAAACAAAAAGATTACAAGTGCCTTAGTTTTAGGGTTTAGAGACTTAGTTTTGATACGGACACGGCCTCGTATACGCGAATGTTGAGCTTGCGAATAAGGATGATGGCGCGAATGTTAGATCGGTGAAAAGATGGATGAAGATAGATGATGACGATGAAGATGAAAGATAAATGGATAAATTGTCCTCGGCACCCTCTTGATTGCAATTAACCAAGCAAGCAACCTCAAGCGGCTCTAACCCATCCTCCTAGACGCAGTTACCTAGGCAAGCAGGAGTGTGAAGATCAACAACAAATTCTGACGAACTTGAAGAATCGCTTCTAAAATAAAGAACACAATTTATACTTCTTGCAAGTCTGAACTCAAAAGAGAACTTTATTTAATCATTCAAATCTGAATTACAATGTGGTTGAAGCCTCCTTATATAAGCCTTGGAGAAGTTCCGATCCTAGTAAACTTAAGAAATTAAATACAATAAATAAATGTTGAAATCTAATCTCCTAATTAATTACATAAGTAACTTCTAATAATAAATAAATATTAAAAATAAAATCATAATTAAATAAATCTGATCCTAATATATATTGCAGAATTCTATATTGATTTAAATTACAAATAATCAAATAAAATCTTGAAAATTCGTAATTATTCAAAAATCTCGTATTAATGTCATATAGAAATTTATGCATGTGTTGTCTTTGTTAAAATAGACGTATCTAAAGTTTCAGATGTCTGATTGAGGCGTTTCAAGATCCGTTGGAAAGATAATTGACAGCCGGACAAGTTTAAAGAAGACATGTTGACCCATAAATGCCTGGATCCCATCTAAAAAGGGGTTTCAAGTTGACTAACGTTTCTGACTTGTAAAAAAGTTTTAACTTCTTTTCCAAGATGATTAGTTTCACCCCTCTCATGCATGTATCAAGTTTAGTGTGTACGATTTAGGGGTTTAGGTGTATGAGTTTTGAATTTAGGGATAGTACTTAAAATTTATAGTTTAGAGTTATAATTTAGGGTTTATAGATTAAAACCTAAATCCTCACCATATTACCCTAAAATTAAACTCTAACCTCTAAACCTTAAATTCTAACCAAAGTCCCTAAATTCTAAATCTTTACACCTAAACCTATAAACCTTATAAATTAAGCTCATAAACCCTAAAAATAAGGTCCTTGTAGAAATTTTTACTTTTACAGCCAATGTATAAGAAAATAATCATATATATATATATATATATATATATATATATATATATATATATATATATATATATATATTAAAAAAATATTCTATATATTGGCGGTGCAAGTTGAAAGTTTCTACAAATGCCTTAGTTTTAAGGTTTAGAATTTAATAATTGTGATTAAATTTTAGTGTTTATAATTATAATTTAGAGTTTAGATTTTGAGATAATATATTAGGGATTTAGGGTTAACCTACCGACTTTAGATTCTAAACACTTAAACATAAAAACATATAAACCCTAAACTAAATCATTTATGAACCCTTTTATTTACACCTCTATTGCATAGTATCATTACAATATATATATATATATATATGAGAGTTAGGATCAACTTACACAATGTAAAATTCTTTTAAGTTTTACACGTTTTCTGGATCGTTAGATGGGAGAAATGAATGACTCAGATTAACTCCTTACTTTTTTTTTCAAGTGATAATCTTCACATATATAAGGTTATATTTTGTTACCCTTCTTTAAAATTTAAATTCTAAATTGCTAAACCTAAAACCCTAAAACCTAAATCTAAACTCTAAACTCTAACTTATAAACCCTAAATTCTAAATCATATAACTCATAAACTATAAACCCTAAATCTAAACTAAAATTTACAAAACTTATATATTTTTTTATATCTAAATCAATGACCCACTTATAGTGTAATGATGCAATGCTTTTTAATATCTAAATCAATGAGTGATGTCATTTCATTCCATCACTTATCAGTAGGTTGATTTAATCTTTCTAAAATATATTTAATTTAATCTTTAAACTTATAATATAATATTATTCAACTAATAATTTTCGTTAACATGTTGATAATACATTAAAACTTTTATCAATAATTATTATTGTAAGTATATGTACCACTTAAAAATAAAGTTAGAGACCACCTAATTTCCCTTGTACTAAAAATGTATCAAATTTCAAAATGATTTCCATATGAATCGATGGCTGACCAAAATAAACAACACATGCATGTGGACTAATGTTGTCTTTAGAATTTCTTTTCATTTTTTGAGAAAATGTATGGAATTGGCGTTTGATTTGGTGGGGTCAGTGCCTAAATCGTTGTCGTTCAATCAATCAATCCAATTCAGTTTTGTAAACACTTTGGTCTCTGTTGACGTCATGTGTGACGAACTCCTTTAAGCAATTAGGCATTTTAACGTGCTTTATGTTTCTAATGTTCATTATATTTAATTTATTAAATAAATTGTTTTTCTTGAAGACTTTGTTGTCTTTAATTGACGTCACGTGTGACGAAATCTATTGGTACATGCTTTACAATTACTTGGAAGTCATTACAATTTCGTAAATGTCTTTTTCTCTTATTTTTGTCGAAATTTGCAGACAATGCGTTTGAAATAACACAAAGATGAGTAGTGCTAGTCTTACTTTTACACCGAATCGTGGTCCCTTTTCTGTCCTAATCTACGCCCGCTTCATTGATTTCTTTTGTTTTTATGGCTTAATTATTTGTTTTTATCATTTATGTTTTTTCAAATTAAGGGTTCCTTTAATATAAATTTTTAAACGTTAATTTCTCGTTAATCGACTGTTTTTAGAGAAACTAAAAAAATAGTTGTGACGAAACGTCTGTTTGAGCACAGATTAGGTGAGAAACGAGGCCAACATCTATTTAATATACATATCATACATATTCAGTAATGTTTCTCTATTTACTGCTTCAACACTCGTTGAAGAAATATTACTTAACGCAACTCTAATGTTTAGAAGTTTAATATTTTTCATAAATGTTATGACTGGAAAATTTTATGTTGTATGGATTTTACATTGTTTGAGATTCTAAACTAAGTCGACATTGATATTATTAGAATTCGAATATTTTTTACGACTAAAATTTGATCAGCAAGCAAAGAAGGGAAATACTTTGGATAAAAAAAAAGCAAAGAAGGGAAATACGACAACGCAACGCGCGCTCTTTGTTGAAAAAACTCATCGAAACTACATGGAAAGAAATACATCGAATGCGTTCTTAAAAAACAATTGTATGTTACCAATATTCAAACCGTTAACTGAGTTCAAAAATATGTAATTTTTTTATCTATCCTCAAACTTTTCTAGTTCTACAAGGATTGTCTAGATTCAAGTGGGGTCAATTAAACTCTCTAAATTCTACTTAAATCCGTCTCTGCCAATATGGTTGGTCCAAGTGATAAAAAATTTAGCATTATTTGAGTAAAATTTAAGTTTAAGACATTGTGTATGTAGAAAATACCCACTAAAAGACTCATTCACTCAAATCAGGTGTATGGCGCAGGTCAATCCAAATTAGTCAGGAGAAATTCTTAGAGTATCACGAGGGAAACAAAAAACAATCGTTTGTTTGATAGTGTGTTAATTGAAATCTTTTTTTCCCTCCGTGAAATAATTTTTTATTAAAAATAATGTAAAAGTTTGCTTGCGAAGGATTAATCTTTTTAAATAGTGATTAACTCTTTTTGAATCAAACACGAAATTTTATTAAAAGAATGAAAAGAAATACACAAATAAGCATACCTTAAAATACAAAAGTAAACTTTAAAAAACACAGAGTATGCAAACGTGAATAGCAAACACAAATAAAAAACATGACCACTTGAGGCAAGGGTGCACGTTAAGAAGAATGCTCTCGGTGCATGATAGCAGGGTTATTGTTCACTGAATCTCTTCTTTGCTCCCTCGACTTCTTATCTTTCCTGTTGATCTAATTCTTGTTTATGGGTGAATCGGCTGGGTCGGCGAATTGGAGGCAGCTATTTGTGGGCGGCTCTAATCAATCCTTGGATTTCTTTCCGATTAAGGATTCTGAGGTTGTTCCTCCAGCTGATGATTTTTAGGAAGGTTCGCAGATTTAGTGTTATGCCCTGGTAGGGTAGTTTATAGGACGCACTCCTAATTTCAGTGCGCTACAGAAGATTGCTAGCCTTTTGTGGGGGAAGAATGGTGAGGTTGAGGTTAGCTATGTCGATGAGAGTTTATTTGTCTTCCGATTTGTAAACTCCACTGTTCGTGATTGGGTTTATGAAAATGGTCCTTGGCATTTTCAAAACAAACCCCTTATCTTGCGGCGCTGGGAACCAAACTTGCAGAGCTTGGAGTTCAATCTCGATCGCATTTCAGTATGGATCCATCTTGTTGGGGTTCCTCTGGAACTTTTCTCTAGACGGGGATTAAGCTATATTGCTAGTGCGATTGACTTTCCTCTATACATGGATAGTATGACTGCGTCTAAGCAAAGGTTGGCTTATGTCAAAGTCTGTGTGGAGGTGACTCTAGCTACCGCAATTTCGGAGTCTGTGTCGGTGAAGCTCCAGAATGGTACCATTGTGTTGGTAGGAGTGAAGGTGCTTTGGCTTCCTCCTAAGTGTAGTAAGTGCGCCGTCTTTGGGCATTCGGATAAGAATTGTCACAATAGGGAGGTTAGTGTGCCTGAGGATGCTGGGCAATGGAAGGTTCTGTCTGAGGGAGATAAGGTTTCTCCTCAGTGCAAGGCTACTGATAAGCCTCCTCTCGATCCTGGTTCTTCAGCTTCTGGCTCATTAGTTTCTGGACGTGTTCAGTCACCTGAACATGTTGATTTGGGGGCTATGGAGGCTGTGGATGTTACCTATTTTCCTCCTTTTGCCAAGGGAGGTATTCAGAGTTCCAGTAATCAATTTCATGTGCTGGCTTCAGTTGCTTCCTCTTTGGTTGACCATGAGGTTGCGAGTGCATGAGATGATAGTGTTGTGCAACAGAATGCTGAAATTGAAGTTTCAGATCTGGTTATGGATGTTGCTCATATTCAGGAAGCTGTTGAGCCTATTCGTACGGTTGCTTCTGCTCATGTGTTTCCTAGGAAGGTGAGAAATGCTTCTTATAGAGTGGCTCGGCTGGTTCAGGAGATTAAACAGAAGAAAAAAGGATCAAGTGGACCGTAAAAAGAAAGGTCATGTGGTTGCTGGAGGCCAGGTGAGCATCCCTTCTTCTACATGATAATTTGGACTTAAAATGTGCGGGGTCTTAATGACTCTGTGAAGCAGAAGGGTTTGTTTTGGCGTGTGTCTGAGTTAAGGGCTGATATTGTTTGTTTGTTGGAGACTAGGGTTAAGGTTGCACATGCTAGAGGTATTGTAGATAAGTGGTTTAAGGGTTGGCGGTGGGAATCAAATTATTCGGATGCTCCTAATGGTTGCATTTGGATATTATGGAAGGCGAAAGTTAATGTTATTCCTGTTTTTAGCTCTGATCAATGTATTACTTGTTGTTGTTGTTTGAATGGATTGAGATTTTTTGTGTATGCTATTTATGCTTGTAATGAGGGTATCAGTAGAAGAAGGCATTGGTCTGCTTTGGTAAATGTTAAGACCCTGGTGGGGGCTGATCCTTGGCTCATGGCTGGGGATTTTAATGTTGTTCTTCATCCTCAGGAGAGCTCGGAGGAGATTCGTGTTGTTTCTAGTGATATGGAGGAGTTTCGTGAATGCTTAGATGGGATTGGATTGTTTGATTATCCCTGTGTATGACCTGTGTTTACTTGGTCCAATCACCAAGAACAACGACCTTTAGCACAGAAGCTTGATAGGATGTTAACTAATCTTGGATGGTATTCTACTTTTCCTACTTCTCAAGCTGAGTTTTTGGCGCCTGTTATTTCTGACCATTCTCTAGGTGTTTTTTGGACTGAGAAGGCTTTTCTTCCCCCAAATCCTTTTAAATTTTATAATTTCCGGTGTCAACATCCTCTATTTTTAGGAACGGTTGTGCAATCATGGTTCCTTGAGGCTTCAGGTGATCCTATGAAGCAGTTGTTTGTTAAAATGAAACGACTTATACTTGTTTTAAGGCAGTTTAATAGGCAGAATTTTGGTGAAATCCCTTCCAAAGTTATTACAAAGAGAAGAGATTTGGAGGCTGCTCAGTTGGTTAATCTTTCTTCCAATGTTTGCTCTAGTCCTGTTGGTCGAGTTCAAGAGTTGTGGGCTGAGTTATCTCAATTGGAGGATGCTGAGCGGAGTTTTTATCAGCAGCGAGCTAAGGTGCAATGGTTATGTGAATTTGATCAGAGCACTAAATTTTTCTACTCTATGGTTAAGGTTAAGAATCGACGTTAATATATTCAGCCCCTTATTTCTATGGACACTCAAGATGGGATTGAGAATGGAGTTATTCAGTTATTTGTTGGTTTGTTAGGGACAAAGGACTCAAAGGTTGAAGTCCCTTCCATTTACCTGTTGCGGGAACTAATCTCCTTTCGCTTATCTGATCAGGATGTTGATTCCTTGGTGCGAAAAATTTCAAATGAGGAAATTCAAGATGCCTTATTTGAACAAGGGAATGACAAGGCCCATGGTCTTGATGGATTTACTGCTTTGTTTTTCAAGAAAACTTGAAATATCAATGGTAGAGAATTTCTCCTTGCTGTGAGATGTTTCTTTTCGCAGGCTGTGCTCTTTTCTGGCTTCAACGCTACGGATGTTGTCTTAGTTCCTAAGAGTATCAGTCTAAATCAAGTGAAAAATTATAGGCCGGTTTCTTGTTGCTCCATTATATACAAGTGCATCAATAAAATTATGGCAAATAGATTGCGTCCCATCTTTCTTGATATGATTGCTCCTAATCAGAGTGCATTTGTCAAATAGCAAAATATTGGTGATAATATTCTTTTAGCATATGAGTTAGTTCGTGGATATGGTAGAACTACTCTTTCACCGAGATGTGCTTTAAAGATCGATTTGTAGAAAGTCTTCGATTCTATTAGTTGAGATTTTATCTTAAATGTTTTGAAGGCTATGGGTTTCCCTTCGAAATTTGTTGACTGGATAGAAGCTTGTGTGATGTCCCCCAGGTTATCTATCTCAGTGAATGGAGGACTTGTTGGATTCTTTAAGGTTGCAAGGGGTGTAAGGCAGGGTGACCCATTGTCCCCTTATATATTTGTCGTGATCATGAATGTTCTTTCTAAACTTTTGGATGTTGTTGCCGCGAAAGTAGTGTTTCTGTATCACCCTAAATGTCATAAGATTAAGTTGACTCATCTTTGTTTTGCAGATGACCTGATAATATTTTCTAAGGGCAATCTAAACTCGGTTGTTGGTATTTGTTATGTTTTAGAGGAGTTCTATAAGATGTATGGATTGCGTCTTAAGGCGAAAAATAATGAGTTTTTCTCCTCTGGTATTGCTAGGGAGGAAATTGATGATATTGTTTCAGTCACGGGCTTTCAGCATGGTTTCCTCCATGTTCGGTATCTTGGGGTGCCATTGGTGGCTAGAAAATTGTCGATCAAGGGCTGTCAATGTTGGTAATGCTTCAAGAAGTTACCAAAGGCAAAGCTATATCCCACATTGGTTGGGAAAATAGCTAGGGAAGGGTATTTATACCCATGCTTCCTCCCTCCCTTGTTGAGTGGGAAAGAACAAGGGAAGTCCTCGCGCACCGCCGCCGCCGTCCGGCCGGGCTCGGGCTCGGGCTCGGGCTCGGGCTCGGGCTCGGGCTCGGGCTCGGGCTCGGGTAACACGTGTCTTCGACACGTACGCGCGCGTATATATTCGAACGTTCAGAACAGTGCAATTTATTCGAATTAATTCGAATATATACAGTCTGTTCAGTGGATGAATTTAGACTGTTTTTCAGTCAGATTCAAAGTGTAACAGCACTGTAATGGCATGCTTATTACAGAATTAAAATGGTGTTTATTATAATCTGTTACAGCAGATTTAAGATGGCTGTTATACAGATTAATTTCTGTAATTATTGTGCATGTGAAATGTCATTTATAGACATGTTCTTCAGCCTATAAATAGAGCTGCTGCATGCAGCATTTTATACAACACAACAATCAAACACATTCCAGCATCTCTCTGTTTTCTCTCCATTTGTTCGAGCCGTTCCACTGTTGTTCACTCCGAGAGTCGAGTGTACGATTCAAGGAGCGTCCGTGTGCACCTCGGGGGACAGCCTACCCGTGAAGCGACTACACTGTTCGGGGCAGTTTTGTTTCTAAGGCAGTGGCCACCATACCACGACACGGTCAACCATTTTACGTTCTGTTTTTGCTTATATTTTCCAGTCAGTACTAACAGCTGTTTTGCAGTTCACTTTACCAACAATTTAGAAACAAAACTGATTCTGATTCTGCAAAATGGCTGCTTCATCCGAACTACAAAGCAAGCTTATTCCCGATCTTTCCAAGCTCGATACTTTAGATGGCTTCAATTATCGAAGGTGGTCCCAACGTATTCTTATCTTCTTTGAGCAATTGGACCTCGATTATGTGTTGCTCAATGAACCACCAGTTGCACTACCTACCGTTGCTGTTTCTGCCGATAATCAAGGCCAAACCGATGCTGCCGCCGATGCCCTTGCTGCTGCCACCTTTGCCAAATATGAGAAGGACAACAAGACGGTCCGTGGCCATCTCCTTAGTCACATGTCCAACAAATTATTTGACATGTATCTAAAGGAGAGGAGTGCAAAGGCGATATGGGATTCCTTGGACACCAAGTATGGCACCGATGATGCGGGAATCAAGAAGTACGTCGTGGGAGAATGGTTGAAGTTCCAGATGACCGACAACAAGACTATCATGGACCAAGTTCATGACTATGAGAATCTTGTCTCGGACATCATAGCGGAAGGCATGCAAATGTGTGAAGTTTTGCAAGCAAACGTCCTTATCGAAAAGTTGCCAAAGTCATGGTCAGATTACCGCAACTCCCTCAAGCACAAGAAAAGGGACATACCACTTCAGGAGCTGATCGGTCACATGAAAATCGAGGAGGCCAACCGTTTGAAAGATAAGGTTACGAACAATTTTAGTCACTTATCTTTTAAAACTAATATTGTTGAGTCTGGTGGTGCTTCAGGGTCCAAAAAGCCCTTTAAGAAAGGCCCTCCAAACAAAAGGCCCAAACCACAAAAGACGACAAATTTCAAGAAACCCATGAAGGCTAAGCCCGACGTGAAAACCATGAAGTGCTACGTGTGTGGACAAGCTGGTCACAAGGCGTACCAATGTCAGCACCGTTCGGACCGCCAGAATGAGACTAGACCACGCATGCATGTGACAGAGAACATGGATGATGATGTCATAGCCGCGGTGGTTTCGGAGGTCAACCTCGTAGAGAAGAACACCGAGTGGGTCGTAGACACCGGAGCTTCTCGACACTTCTGCGCAAAGAAGGAGTTCTTCACCGAATTCGAGGACGTGAAAAATGGTGAACGTGTGTACATGGGGAACTCCAGCAGCTCTCAAGTGGTGGGCAAAGGCAAGGTTTTACTCAAGCTGACTTCCGGTAAAACTTTGGCCCTTAATAATGTCCTATATGTGTCTGCCCTGCGTAGAAATTTGATTAGTGGTGGCCTCTTAAATAAGGCAGGCATTAAGTTAGTTTTTGAGGCAGATAAACTTGTACTTTCCCGTAACGGTGATTATGTCGGGAAAGGTTTTTTAAGCGAAGGTTTATTTGTCATAGAAACTCAACTTAATGAAAATAATAAAGCTACCACTTCTGCTTATATTGTTGAGTCTATTGATATGTGGCATGCTAGATTAGGTCACGTAAATATTCAATCCCTAAAGAAAATGATGAATATGAATATTTTGCCTAAACTAGACATAACAAACTATAATAAATGTGAAGTTTGTGTAGAAGCAAAGCATGCAAAACCTACCTTTAAAAATGTTTCTAAAAGAAAGATTGAACTGTTAGAACTCATTCATACTGATCTAGCAGACTTTAGAAACACTGAAAGTAAAGGAGGAAAACACTACTACATAACTTTTGTAGATGACTTCTCTAGGTTTACAAAAGTTTATCTCCTAAGAGCTAAAGATGAAGCTGAAAATTTCTTTCTTATTTATAAGGTAGAAGTTGAAAATCAGTTAGATAGGAGAATAAAACGTGTTAGGTCTGATAGAGGTGGTGAATATGGATCTAATTTTCTAAAAGAGGTTTGTGAGACGAATGGCATAATACATGAAACTTCAGCCCCTTATTTTCCTCAACAGAACGGTATAGCCGAGAGGAAAAATAGAACTTTAAAAGAGATGATGAACTCATTGTTGATAAGTTCTGGGTTGTCTGACAACATGTGGGGGGAAGCCATTCTATCGGCTAATCATATTCTGAACCGAGTACCTCATAAGAAAATTGATTCTACCCCTTACGAACTATGGAAAGGGTATGCCCCAAATTTACAATACCTGAAAGTGTGGGGGTGTCTGGCCAAAGTGGGGTTGCCAGACTTTAAGAAGTCCACCATTGGACCTAAGACCGTTGATGCAGTGTTTATAGGCTATGTTTCTAACAGTGCCGCATACAGATTCATGACTCTACAAGACTTCTCTATTTGTGAATCTAGGGATGTTGTTTTCTTTGAAGAAATCTTTCCTCTCAAGAAACCTAGATTAAATGTTGAAACACAAATAGAAAACTTGCCATCCACTTCTTCTAGTGTGCCTGCTAGGTCTTCTCAAGAGATTGAATTTGAGCCTAGAAGAAGTAAGAGACAAAGAGTTGAAACCTCTTTTGGACCAGATTTCATAACTTCCTTCATTTCTGAGATAAATGACTTAGACACTCTTTCTGATCCTATAGCTCAAGCATATTTGTTAGATGAGGATCCTAAAACTTACGAAGAAGCTATACGATCTATTGATGCTAGTTTCTGGAAAAGCGCTATAAAAGATGAACTAGAATCAATAATGTCTAATCATACTTGGGAATTAGTTGACTTGCCTAGAGGATTTAAAACCATTAACAGTAAGTGGGTCTTTCGAAAGAAACTTAGACCAGATGGTTCTATCGAAAGGTATAAGGCAAGGCTAGTAGTCAAAGGGTTCACTCAAAGATTTGGTCAAGACTTCTTTGATACCTACTCTCCCGTCACAAAAATCTCAACGATCCGTGCATTGTTTGCACTAGCCTCCATTCACAAGTTGCAAGTACATCAAATGGATGTAAAGACTGCTTTTTTGAATGGGGATCTAGATGAGGAGATCTATATGGAGCAACCTCTTGGCTTCGAGGCGCCTGGTATGGAAGGCAAAGTATGTAGACTTAAAAAGTCACTTTATGGCCTGAAGCAAGCTCCTAAACAGTGGTATGAGAAATTTCACAAAACTATTCTTAGTTTTGGTTTTGTTGTGAATGGTTCGGATGCATGCGTGTATTCGAGGATGTTTGGTACTGATTGTGTCATCATAAGCTTGTATGTTGACGACATGCTGATTTTCAGTACTAACATTGAGTCCATTAACAAAACAAAAAGTTTCTTGTCCACAAAGTTTGAGATGACTGACTTGGGAGAAGTCGATGTAATCTTAGGAGTCAAAGTAATCAAATCTGAAAAGGGATTTTCTTTAAGCCAGGCACACTATACTGAGAAAGTGTTAAAGAAATTTGACAGTTTTGATGTCGTCCCTGTTCGAACTCCTTATGACTCTAGCATACATCTCTTTAAGAATGAAGGAAGTAGCGTTTCTCAAACGGAATATGCCAAAATAATTGGCAGTCTAATGTTCTTAATGAACTGTACTCGGCCAGATATTGCCTATGCTGTTAGCAGACTCAGTAGATACACTCATAACCCTAGTGGTGAGCACTGGGTTGCTCTTAGACGCTTACTTAAGTACCTTAAGGGTACTATGGACTGGAGACTTGAGTATGTTGGCTTTCCTGCTACATTAGAAGGATATTGTGACGCCAACTGGGTTTCCGATAGTGATGAAGTAAGCTCTACGAGTGGGTATGTATTTACTTTGGGAGGAGCAGCAATTTCTTGGAAGTCTTCAAAACAGACTTGTATTGCTCGCTCTACTATGGAGTCAGAGTTTATAGCTCTTGACTTAGCTGGGCAAGAAGCTGAGTGGCTAAGGAGTTTGTTAGCCGATATTCCGTTGTGGGGAACTCCGACTCCTCCTGTTTCCTTGTTGTGTGATTCACAAGCAGCGATTTGTGTTGCCAAGAGTCATGTTTACAATGGCAAAAAGAGACACATTCGCATAAGGCATGAATCTGTTAGACACTTAATAAGGAATGGAGTACTCTCTTTAGAGTATGTGAAGTCGGAAAGAAACCTAGCAGATCCGCTTACCAAAGGGTTAAGTCGGAAATTGGTCCTTGATTCGTCGAGGGGGATGGGTTTAAAGCCCATTGGTTGAGGAATTCATGGTGGATACCCAACTTAGTTATCTAAGTTCAATGTGGTCAAACGAAACCATGGAAAGACTCATAGTGTACATTTCTCACTGCCTATCCCTATGACGAATAATGTACATGCCCAGGTTGAGTACTATTACTCTTAATAAATTCATAGCCCAGTTTATGGGTGGTCTTTGTGAGAAAGACTTGATGAATTTACCGAATCATGGTTGAATACTTATTCTTAATAAGTTCATAACACAAGTATGAATGTGTTGTCCTATTGAGAAGGACAAATATGGACTTACCGCCAGAAAGGTTGAGTTTTGAGAAACTCTTAATGAATTCAAAGTTTAAATGATCCTATTGAGAAGGACATTTTGAATTCACCGACAATGAGGTTGAATATTTATTCTTAATGATTTCTTATCTCAATACTGGGTGGTTCATTTTAAATGGACTTGAAGAAATCACCATAAGTCTATAAGAGGTTGAACCATTACAAATGGTTCTTAATTATTTCATAGCCCAGATTCAGGGTGGTTTATATTGAGATAAACCTGATGAAATAACCTATGTAAGTGAGAAGGATTAGCCACCTTCTATGAAAAACGTTGGGCCGTTTTTTCTAAAACACTTACTAGAATCCTGATGGTAAGATGGCCAAATATACACTTGTGTATATATATCTTACACATCGAGAACTTCGGTGGATGAAGGAGTTAGTTGTGTGTTATGAGTTTACCCCTATCTTAGAAAGTTCAAGACTAGTTTCACTTATCTAAGAGAAGGATCGCTCATTATCACTATGTACTAGTTCAAGATACGTTCACTAGTGCTTAAGCAACTAATTCCGCAACTGCTCGTCTGAGGAGGGCTGTGTTTGAGATACAGATGAATTCTTTCGCATTAGTGGGGGAATGTTGGTAATGCTTCAAGAAGTTACCAAAGGCAAAGCTATATCCCACATTGGTTGGGAAAATAGCTAGGGAAGGGTATTTATACCCATGCTTCCTCCCTCCCTTGTTGAGTGGGAAAGAACAAGGGAAGTCCTCGCGCACCGCCGCCGCCGCCGTCCGGCCGGGCTCGGGCTCGGGCTCGGGCTCGGGCTCGGGCTCGGGCTCGGGTTCGGGTTCGGGTTCGGGTAACACGTGTCTTCGACACGTACGCGCGCGTATATATTCTTTTTGGAGAAAATTCGTAGGAATTTTCTTATGAATAAAAGCGTACGATTCAAGGAGCGTCCGTGTGCACCTCGGGGGCAGACTTCCCTTGCATATTCCATGTCATGTTGTTATTGCTTGGATGGTTGTTCTTGGTAGATTGCCAACTAAGGGCAGACTTCGCTCTTAGGGTATGTTAGTCGATGCCAATTGTGTCATGTGTGGTGATGCTATTGAGACTAGAAATCATCTTTTTTTTTAGATGTTGCTTTGCTAAACAGGTTTGGAGGGCTGTTTTGAACTGTTGTTGTCTTGGCAGGGTAGTTTTCTCTTGGGCGGTGGAGTTTGATTAGGCAGTTAAATACTTCAAAGGAAAGTCCTTGCTTGCTTTGTTTCTGAGGTTGGCTTGGTCTGCATTCTTTTACTTTGTTTGGCGTGAGAGGAATAAGAGACTTTTTGCTTCGAGCTCTTCAAGTCCTCTTGTTATTTTTTCTTCTATACAGGATGTGATACATACGAGACTGTATGGGAAGAGTATACATACGAGCGATAGCATAGATTTTCAATTATGTCATAATTGGGGTTTAATTGTATAGATGGGGCTGTTTAGTTTTGTCTGTTCTGTACAATTTTGTTGTTTGCTGTAGCAGTGTTTTACTACTCTTTAGGTAATAAAAAACAATTATCCAAAAAATAGCAAACACAAATCTTCTCATAAAATCTTCATCAGTGTTCTTCAAATCTAAAACCATAGTCAAATCTTGGTTAACTCTACGAACAACCAACCCACGCAATATTGTGCTCACTGAAAGAACGCATATCATTGAATTATTCCAACCAACAAAAAAAAGAAAACATCTTGGTTAACTCTACGAACAACCAACCCACGCAATATTGTGCGACAAGATTCAATTGTAGCATGCACCAAATTGTAAACGTCTTCAATAGTGATTATCTTCTTAAATCATGCATTCGTTGTAGAAAAACTAAATATGATAAAAATTTGATTTAGAACACGTATATTTGTGCCACAATCAAATATTGAGAGAAAAAAATGTTTGTTTAATCTTACGTTCCATTAATTTTGTCTTTTATTAACTTTTTAAAGTTAATTTTTTAAAACTTTAACCATGATTATTTTAAAAAATTAAATTTTATAAAATATATATTTTTAAAAAATAAATTGTCTCGTTAAAATCCCTTTAAATTCTAATAAGAAAAGAGTGTCCTACTTTTATTAATAACAAGTTTATAAACTATATATTTTTATATTTCTTTCAATAATAAATTTTAAATAATAATAAATTGAAGTTAAAAAAATGACAAAAAAAGTCAATGTAGATGTTTGGAAATTAGCGGATAGTTGATAATAGATTACATTAGCTGGTAGCTGATTGCATTAGCTGATTTGACTAACGAATTGTTGAAGGATATACAAACGTCCAACTATACTGAAAGATGAGCTGCCAAATGGTTGCAAGCTGTTGAATCTGTTGCAACAATACAACAATAATTCGGAGGGGAAATCAGCAATTATTATGAAGAATTGGAGTGATCCTATTCATCTATAAAAAGAAATTCTCTTGCTTTGTAAAAAACATAGTGATTTCACTAAATAAAAGTTCTCTTTGAATCATTTTCTCTGTAATTTTTCAACATATGATGCTTCAGTGAAATACATCTTTTTATGATGGTTTAACATGGTATCAGCTGACTGGGCTTAGATCGTGGGTTGTTTGCTTCTTCTTCTTCTTCAGCTTGCTTCACTCTCTTGCCATGCCTGGTGGTTTCGACTCCACTGTTGCTGTTTTTTGATGGCATGGGTTCTCTCTCAGTTCGTGATGATGCTGGCAAGCAATCCTTCTCCAACAAACGCGTCAGTATTCGCTTGGATGACACCAACTTCCTCTTAGGGAAGCAACATGTGGTCCTTATGATGCGTGGTCAAGGACTCGAATGGTATATTGATGAATCGACTCCCCCTCCGTCGAAGTTCATCGTGGCTGAAAATGGTGAGAGAACTCCTAATCCTGCTTATCTCCGTTTCATCAAACATGATAGCTCCTTAGCTTCATGGTTATTATCTACCATGGGTCCTGTTCTTCTCCCTCAACTTGTTGGTGCGGATACTACTGCAGCTATTTGGAGCATCATTTTCAGTTTATATTCCAAGTTTTCCACCACTCGTATCATGCATTTACACTGTCGGCTACGGTCGATCAAGAAATCATCTATGTCTATGTGTGCTTATACGATGCAGGTTAAAGAAATATGTGATCTCCTTGCTTCTTGTGGCAACCCGGTTTCATCGGTGGAACAGATCGCTACCATCTTTAATAGTCTCCCTTTTGAGTACGATCCTTTTGTTGTTGTCATCTCCACGAGTCGCAATCCGTACACAGTTGATGGGACAATCTTTATTCTTATTGATGCTTAGTCTCGCTTATCTGATCCGCTTCGCATATTAGTTGGTATACATAACACTCAATTTCATGATATGGGTGTTGATAAGAAACCTACCAATCTGAGGTTTACGCGTCGTGATGAGGGTGATGAGCCACGATACAATGGAGGTCGTTACAAAGGTCATCTGAGAACCCAAATGCCAGTTATGTGGAAAAAACTTCATGGTAGAGTGCATGATTATCAGTTTCTTCGTGTCTTTGGCTGTGAATGCTATCCACATTTGCAACCATTCAATAGGTACAAACTTGATTTTCGATCCAAAACATGTCTTTTTCTTGGCTACTCTCCTCGACATCATGGGTATCAGTGTGTTAACGATACATGGCATGTCTTTATTTCTAGGAATGTTATCTTTAATGAGCAGATTTTTCCTTGGGCTACTAATGTTTCTACTTGTACTGCTCCAACACGTACTAATATTTCTCCTACAGTTTCAGTATTACACTCCAATAAGCCTACTCAGTCTCATGAGCTGCAAGCTGAATTGATTCATTTTAGTAGATATTCCAGTTGTTTCTTCACACATGCCAGTGTCTAATGAACCTCAACAACCAATTGATGAATCACATGGATACTCCTAGCATTTCGTTGCTGCCTCCCCTGTGCACTCATGCCCTCTAGATAGTGTCGCTCGTTCTGCGCCTACTTTTCTCCCTGAGCAGTCCACTTCTATATCTACTTCTGCTCCACAAGTGCCATCGTCCATCTCTTCCAATGTGCATCATATGCTGACACGTAGTAAATCTGGTATTCACAAGTTGAAAGTCTACAATGTTCAATTTGAAGCTACACCAACTACTGTTCAAGAAGGTCTACAACATCCCAATTGGTCAGTTGTTGTTAAGGATGAATTTAATGCACTCAAGAACAATGATATATGGGAGTTAGTTGAATTGCCTCCTGGGAAGTCACCTATTGGATGTAAATGATTGTTTCGCCTCAAATACAACGATGATGGTTCAATTAGCCGTAACTAGGCTCGCCTTGTTGCTAAAGGCTTCACCCAAGTTCCTGGCTTAGATTATGATGATACTTTTAGCCCTGTCATTCGCTTCTTTACAGTGAATATTTTGATTTCAGTGGTTATTTCTCATCAGTGGTTTATACATCAGGTTGATGTAAATAATGTGTTTCTAAAGGGTGATATCCTTGAAGATGTTTATATGCATCAACCAACCAGATTTGCTCAACATAAGGAATATGGCACTCTGCTTGTGTGTAAGCTTAAGAAAGCGTTGCATGGTCTACGTCAAGCACCTCGAAATTGGTTTCTCAAACTCAAGAGCTTTCTTTGTCATCTTGGTTTTCAGTCCTCCACATCTGATATGTCTTTATTTGTTTTCCGTAAGCCACCAATTATTACCTTCCTAGTTGTTTATGTCGATGATATTTTGGTCATAGGGAGTTCTGAAGAACATATTAATTTTGTTATCAATGATTTGCATATTCGATTCTCCTTGAAGAATCTCAGTTGTCTTCAGTTCTTCTTGGGTATTAAGGTTCATACTTTGCATAATGGGATGTTTCTTAGCCAAAAGAAGTATGTCCTTGACCTCCTTCACAAAACTGGTGTTATCAATGATAAGATAGCTTCTACACCAATGACAGCATATCCTAAACTTAGCAAATTTGATGGTAAACCATTTGCTGATGTGCAACAATATCGTAGTGTGGTGGGTGCTCTTCAATGCGTTTGTCATACTAGACCAGATTTATCTTTTGTCGTCAACAAGGTCTCCTAATTTATACAGAATCCTTCCACGGTTCATTGGCAGTCCGTGAAGTGTATCCTTCGCTATTTAAAAGGAACGTCTGATTACGAAATTTAATTTTCTTCTCAGCCCCTGGATTCTTTGTTGCTTACAGCCTACTCTGATGCAGACTGAGGTAACGATGTTGATGATTGCAGGTCGACATTAGGATTTTGTGTTTATCTTGATGCTCATATTATTTCATGGAGCTCAAAGAAGCAACGAGCAGTGTCTCGCTCCACAGCCGAAGCGGAGTATAAGAGCTTAGCCGATGCAACTTCAGATTTGATATGGGTTAAATCTGTTCTTGGTGAAATGGGAATTTGTTTACCAGATGTTCCGAAAGTATGGTGCGACAACAACAACACCATCTCGATGGCAGTCAATCCTGCACAACATGTCAAAATAAAACATACTGATCTGAATTTACACTTTGTCAGGAAAAAAGTAACCACGGGAAATCTTCACATTAACTTTATTCCCGCTCAATGTCAAACGAACGACATTCTCACTAAACCTATTGCTTTACAACAATTTGAAACATTTTAACAACAATTGAATGCCTTCCGTCTAGATGTAATTCAAGAATCAAAAGAAAAACAAACAATGGAAATGTTGAAGGATATACAAACATCCAACTATACTGAAAGATAAGTTGTCAAATGGTTGCAAGCTGTTGAATCTGTTGCAACAATACAACAAAATTTTGGAGGGAAAACCAGCGATTATTATGGAGAATTAGAGTGATCCTATTCCTCTATAAAAAGAAATTCTCTTGCTTTGTAAAATACACAGTGATTTCATTAAATAAAAGTTTTCTTTGAATCATTTTCTCTGTAATTTTTCAGCGTATGATGCTTAAGTGAAATACATCTTTTTATGATGGTTTAACACGGATTATATTTGCTGATTGTATAAATGTGTTTGTTAAAATTAATTGATAGTTGTTTGATTATTTAAGCAAATAAAATGACATATAAGGACATGATTATGTTCAATACTTGTTTAGTTAATTTGATTATAAAAAATAATTTTTTAATATATAACATTACTAAGCATATTTGAAGGATCTATAAATTAATTTATTATTTATATAATTGTTTTTAATATAATATAATTAATTATTAATTTTAAATACAAATATAATGTGTGAGAATAAAAACAAAAAGTACTAGTTTACAAATGTCAAATGTAAATACGTGAGAGTGAGTAATTAAAATAGAAAAGTTTAAAATTTGAGTTATTTGAAGATTTTTTTATAATTATTAAGAGTAAAATGGTCTTTATAACCTTTATGTCAAAATTTCTAATTTCAAAAAGTTTCTATTAACAGCTTTTTCAAAATTAAAGGTTTTATCCCAATTTGTTATTTTGTAAACATCAAAATTAGCAGATTTGATTGGTTAAACCTCTAATATTAACTCAAATTTTTAATTTTACTCAAGCTAGTATTTACCAAATAAGGCCGATAAGAGACAAATTTAATGAGATAAAAAAGTATTAAATACTAAGGGGAAGACCGGGTACCCTATCAGTTTGCCCAGAAATTGATCTCGGTCCCAGTAGTCACCAGTTCTTGGAATCTAGAACCAGCCCCGGTCTCGATTAGACTGAGTCTCAAATTTTAGGAACTGACCGCGGTACTAGTGGGCTAGTGGCAACCGATACCAGTACCAGATCAATCGGTCAACTATTAAGAAAATTTGAGCAGCATAGGAAAATTTCAACCACCAATAATAATGTTAAATAACATAATCAGAATATTGTAGGCTTGAAGGCTCAAGTCTTAAAACGAGTCATGCTCATAATATTCATACATAAAAAAAAGAACTCTAAGTCTACATCCACCAAAACATCAGCTAAAGTGGTCCTAACAGACCAGTACTTGGTACCTGATACGAGTTCTGATCCCACTAAGTACCCACCGGATATCAAATCTATGAAATCAGAATTCAGCCTCGGTCACAACCAGAACCTAAATTTTAAAATTAGTCCTGATCTCACTAAAACCAGTTCTGGGTAAAGACCCACCGAGTCTTGGCTGAGACCAGAACCAGATAACCAATTTTTTTACCCATTTATGTTAAATACTTAAGTTACGAAGTAGTTTAGATGACAAGGCAAACTGACTGTCAACGTAATCAGTGTCGTCTCTGGGCATGGGTAGGAGGGGCATCCGCCAAGGGCCTCATTTTTTATAATATTCGATATGAAAATTTAATTTTTTTTAATATTTATTATTAGAGATGTATTCTTAAAATTTATTTATTTAACACTTATTATTAAGGTTCAATTTTTTCAACATTTGTTATTAAGGGCCTACTCTTAAAATTTAATTTTCCTCAATATTTGTTATAAGGGGTCCAATTTTTTCCCAATATTTATTATTAGTGACATACTCTTAATTTTTTTAATACTTGTAATTAGACCTAATTTTTTATAATACTTATAATTAGGGACATAAATCCCCACATTTGTTATTAGGGACATTCTCTTAAAATTTATTTTTTAATATTTGTTATTTGGAGTTCAATAGGGACATAATTTTTTTCCAATATTTGTTATTAGGAACATACTCTAAAATTTATTTTTTTTCTTCTAATATTTGTTATTAGAAACTTTTTTCTAATAATTGTTATTAAGGGCATACTTTTAAAATTTATTTTTAATATTTTTTATTAGAGACCTAATTTTTTCTAGGGAAAACTACACCGGTGGTCCCCTAACTATTACCGTCTTCCTACTTTGGTCCCACAAATATGTTTTTTGGCAAAATCGTCTCTTCCGTTACATAGTTCTCCTGTTTTGGTCCCCCGTCGTTAAAAACTAACAGAATTGCTGATGTGGATTTTTTTTGATTTTTTTATTATTTTCTCTCTCCTATACATGTATTATTTAAAATTTTTATTCAGACTAATGTGGTGGTGACACGTGTCACCACCATAACAAAGCAAATAAATTGAAAATAGAGGGGGAGAGTTGGGAATCGAACCCGCGTCCTTAGCTTCCCAAGCCAATGGATTAACCATTGAGCTAAACTCCAATTATTGAAGTGTTTTAACACAAGTTAGATTTAAGACAATCAAATGAACCCCAAAAACCAAAAAAGCTGCAACATTGCAGAAAACTGCAGATTGCGGAAAGAATGAAACATTAACAATCATTTAGAAACAAGAAACAAGATATAGTAATGAAGAAACAAGAAAATGAAATCACAAAATGAAACATTAACAATCATTTAGAAAATTATAGTCAACTTCCTAGAATTGCAGAACTTAAAAATTTACAAGATATCAAAAACAAGGAAACATCTCTTCAAGACATGAAACCTATACGTAGAAACATGCTCACACACCTTAGTAGCAGATCTAGAAATTGCTTGGACAACAGTATCTTTGCTGAGAAAATGAATTGCATCTTCCATCATCTGGTAGTAATAATAAATGACAAAGTTAAAAGGCTGTGTATGCAAGTCAATTTAAAGAGAAAATTGACATTTCTTTTGAGCAACATGCCAAAAAAATGTAGCTCCAAATTGCAGCAATAAGCACATTGACATATCAGACAGGATTCATACCTTAAGAGTTAAGCATGGACGAGAAACAGCAAAACCGAAGGCTACAACAAGGGTTACAGCAGATACAGCAGCACCAGCATATGGTGGATAGATTTTCAAGCTAGCTACAACACCCCAGCCTTTAGTTGCAAGTGCAATCCCATACAGGACAAGAAATGCGGCACTATAAGCAACAAATTGCCAAATTTTCATGTCAGTGTATGACTAAACATTTAGATTCATCATTAAATTTAGCAATTTTAAAAACATTTAATAAATAAACAGATGCCATCGAAGATAAATTGGAAATCCATCAAAGAGAACAGTCTATCTTGACAAGCCTGATATTTTTTCCGCAATCTGCAGTTTTTTGCAATGTTGCAGCTTCTTTGGTTTTTGGGTTCATTTGATTGTTTTAAATTTAACTTGTGTTAAAACACCTCAATAATTGGAGTTTAGCTCAATGGTTAATCCATTGGCTTGGGAAGCTAAGGATGCGGGTTTGATTCCCAGCTCTCCCTCTCTATTTTCAATTTATTTGCTTTGTTATGGTGGTGACACGTGTCACCACCACATTAGTCTAAATAAAAAATTTTAATAATACATATATAAGAGAGAAAAAATAATAAAAAAATCAAAAAAAAGTCTACATCAGCAATTCCGTTAGTTTTTAACGACGAAGACTAAAACAAGAGAACTATGTAATGTAAGGGACGATTTTACCAAAAAATATAGTTGTGGGACCAAAGTAGGAAGACGGTAATAGTTAGAGGATCACCGGTATAGTTTTCCCTTTTTTCTAATACTTATTATTAGGGGTCTAACTTTTTAGTTCGTCTTTAGGCCACTAAAATTTAAGAAATGGCTCTGACGTGATGCGTATACAATTATTTGGACTTATTTTCTTCTAAGTTACTGTATTTGCCAAATGTTACGATGTTTTGGGGTATTTATTTTTCTAACCGTTCGTTAATAGTTATTAATTGTTTTTTAATAGAATAGTTATTAGTTTATTTAAAATATTGGTTAGTATTTATTAGACAATATATAATGTCTGTTTAAAAGGAATAAAATAAATACTTGATAAATAAACAATGATGGAATCCAGGCGGTTCATTAATGCACCTACCAAGGCGTCATTCTCTGGCGGCCCCACAAACGGAAACATGATTGACCCTTCCATAAATCTGCTCTACCCCACGCGCTCTAACCTAACTCCACGTAATCAGTTTGGACTCCACAACCTTTAAATATTTATACGCTTCTACAATACTAAAACAAGAAAATTTAAAGTTTATAATGATTTTTCTTTTCATTCAAATGGTAACATATTTTAAATATATATTTTTCATTAAATAAATTCAATAGTTTTTTTTATAAAAAATATAAATCTCGATAGATGCAATAGTTTTCAAATTTAATTCAAATTTTGACAATTTAATAATAGTAAAAAAATTGTTTGTAATTCTGGTTTAATATTACTTATATTGAGTCCTAATTAATTAGATTGAGTTTTTAAGATTCTAAGTTCAATCATGTGTGGATTCTCAATTGATTTTATTATAGATTACTGGGGCTGTTTAAATTCGAGTACTCGAGTCTTCTGGTAATAGTTTGGTCGGCCCGTATTTCGACTTGAACTAATCCGGTACCCGCACCCATAATATAAAAACATGTATTTTTAATATAAAAATATATTATTAATTTAATCTAAAATATAAAAATATGTATTTATCAAATATAAATATATAAAGAATTTAAGTTGTTTTATTATTTTAATATAAAAATATGTATTTATTAAATATAAAAAATTCTTATTTCAAATACATTCGGGTAATCGAGTATCCGAAAAGTTAGAATTTTTTGACCCGAACTCGATCCGGAAGTTGGTTTATTTATTTATTTATAAAATTATCCAAATTTTTTTGATCGGGTCAGATGTCAACAGGTCAGGTCATTCGAGTCGGGTATTTTTGAACACCCCTATGAATTACATGATTACATCCTATTATTTGTGAGTCTTGTCCATTTTTTTGGGTATAATTATCGATATTCAACTCATTGACTGACTAATTTGGATCGGGTACTGCAGACGCCCACAATGGGAGCGACTCTTGAACCTAATTTACTCTATTCACAGTATCATAATTTGAACCATTGACTTTGTTTAAAGAATTTAATGCCACATCCTACTAGACTAATTGATTGTTGGTGAGCCTTGCGTATTCAGGAGGAGCCATAGTGTAAATATTTTTAAGCATTTTAAAAAAGCGATCTCATGTTATTATATATTTAAGGGTAAAATACAAAAATAATGACTCAACTTTTGCCTCTCTCCTATTTTACTCACTCATCTTTAAATTGAATCGATTTAATGACTCAACTTTTAACATTGGGTTTTTATCATCACCCAACCGTTATATTATGGATGTCGTTAATGATGTGGCATTTTTTATTGATTTGGCCGCCACGTAAACACACACGTGTTAAAAAACAAAATAAATATAAAAGAAAAAGAATGAGTGGTGGGCCCCAATTAGAATAGGAATAATAATCGTCCCCATCGGCTGATTGCTTAATTCTCCGTCTTCACACCCACAACCATACCTCGGTTGAAACAGCCCTTTCTTCTGCGACTTCCTTCGCCGTTTCAGGCGAAAAGCACGGCGGCATAGCCCCGCCGGGACTTTATAAATGACTAAGACCAGGAGGTTCGCTATCCCGCAAGGGAAACAACAACAAACAGTCGTCGCTCCCCCACAAAACTCCCCGAACTTGGCACTCTTCGTGGAGTTGCTTCTGCTGATCACGCTATGGCTGCCGTCGTCGAAGCCGGAAAGAGCGGATGACGTGGTGGAATGGCTTTGCAGCAGCGGTTGCCGCCGGTAGACGGTACTGGTTGGGGTCGTAAGGATTATCCGATGAGACATTAAATGATAATGAATTAAATTTACCAACAGTACTTAAATCAAGCTAACAGAGATGGTCTGGAAATGCCAAAAACAGATGAACAATTGTGTAAAGGAAATCGAAAACAAAGAAAGAAAAATCATTTAAAAAAAACAACTGATTTTCCTGGGATCTCTGATTTTTTTGGGTCCCTATTATTTAGGCTAACCATAGACAAGAAACCAAACAGTAGGAGCATCTTCCACAAGGGAAACCATTGTGGGCATCCTTGGAAACATTCTCCCAATCATATATCCATCCCAGGAAGCTCTCGGTTCATCGAAAGAATACCTCGGATCATCAAATGACATCCTTGCAGTTGCAGCATCAAGTGAAAACCGTGGATCCGTATCACATGACCGTCTCCCGAAGCCATAATCTGCGATTTCGGACTGGGTTTTTCTGAAATTGTCTCCCTAACGGCTTCTCCACCGGCAATGTCGCCGACCCACAGCCATTTCCCCTCTTTTTAAGCTTCTGTTTCTGCCTCCACTTTTGTAATTTTTTGCTGAAAACTGAAGCGGCTGACCAGAAGCTCCCAGCAATCACTTTGAAATCTCGGCCGGAAGCCTTCTTCGCTTGCGAATCAAAATCTATGTGGTCCTTCATGGGCTTCAACTCCTCTTCATATTCTTCCACAATTCCTTCAAATTTCTCTTCTGTTAAATTCGCCGCATGAGCAGTCACACTGGGTGGTTGTTCATTTATGATCTCAATGTCGTCGCCGTCGCGATCGGGTTCACTCTCACTCTGGTCTTCTTCTTTGCTTTCGAAAACAGGGTCTTGAACAACGCTCGAAGAAGAAGCCGAATTTCGAAGCTCCGCTTCAGTAACCCCGGAAGGCCTTCCGTTTGCGGTTACTTCTTGATGAAAGAGTGACCAAAGCGTATGCTTCGCTCTGAACCAACATGGATCTAAGAGATCCTGATTTATCGACAGGCGTCGTCGGTCACCAACGAAACCCGGCGCAGCGGGGCCTCCTACCGGGGACGACGCCTCGTGTAAGAAGGCAACCACAAACCTGAGCTGGGGTGGTGAGTCAAACCGAACGGCTGAAGCTAATTGGGGCCCACCACTCATTCCTTTTTTTTGTATTTATTCTATTTTTTTAACACGTGTGTGTTTACGTGGCGGCCAAATTAATAAAAAATGCTACATCATTAACGGCATTCATAATATAACGGTTGGGTGATGATAAAACCTAATGTTAAAAGTTGAGTCATTAAATCGATTCAATTTAAAGATGAGTGAGTAAAATAGGAGAGAAGCAAAAGTTGAGTCATTATTTTTGTATTTTACCCTATATTTAATTTTAATCCTTCATAAAATCTATGTACACCTTATAGATAATATTGTTCGAATTTAAATGTGGATATTTCTCTTTCAAACCATTGTTTGGATTCTTTTGTAAATAATCATGAATTGTTTAGAAAAGAAAAAAAATAATTAATAAAAGATTTATAATAAGGTTGTAATAGAAAATGTTTAGGTCAAACATACATGATCAAATCCATGTTCTCCGCCTAACACAAATTCCGACCAGAAAAGTAATCACACGCGAATAGTATCGCACGTGGGTGCAGGAACCCAGAAATTCCAGATTTATAATTATCACGCTGACAAATTCATAAAAGAAGAAACCAGACAAAAAAATCACAAAAAGGTCCTCTCTCAATCTGTCAGGACCCAATGGCCATTCGCCTTATCTCTACGTCTTTTATGGGAATACGAAGTTGATTTTTGCCCATTAAAAAGTTAAAAACTTGGACAGCCAATATCAAATCTAAATGGGAATAAATAAACAAAACAGCGAAATCTCTGCATTTATGAACATTTGTTTTCTTACCGCCAAACGTCCTCCCGTTTCTGCTACTACTGTATGTTTGGGTCACTTTGAACCGATTCTTCACGTGGTGGTTAGCTTCGGTTTGGGTTTTCCTTGTGGTGCAAGCCAAGTCTCTGCAGACTACGGATATTGCAGCAATGTTTAGTTCGTCTGTTGTTTTTTCTCGAACTTAGTTACAGCCTTACAGGTTCGTTTCCATGGTTTCTCTTTGTTTTCTATTATAAAAGTTCTGTCGCTTTTCTTTGCTAATCGAGTGTTTTCCCACGGCTTCATTCCATTGGTTTCTTTGATTTATTTCTCAAAATGACATGTGAGATTCAACTGTACGTATAAATAATTGATGTTAAATCGATTTACTTGTTTGACAAGTATGGAAAATGGGTGGTCAGATTTCATTTTTGTTGACTTATAGCCGCCTCAAGGGCTCATAAGAGCTCCAACATGACTCGTTCCTTTATTTTCATATTATATGGCAGACAGGCAGAGAGTCAGAGACCATTGTGGTTCTGTTCTGTTGGCCCCCTCTTGTTCCCACCTTTGCCTTAAAAGCTCTTCTTCTTTTTTGCTGGCTTCACGTTAAAGATGGCAGTCCATGCTTAAAAGTTCAAAGCTTTTTGAGGTATTTCTCATTTGCTTCATCACTTTTTCCTTTGTGAACATTTCACTGTTTTCTTCTTCCTTTTCTGTTGGTTTTATTCTTATTTTTTTAGCATTCTTTTGTAGACATATGATATATATTGCTACTTTTTTTGTGATGGAAGGGAAGGGAATATTAATCGGAATAATTGATCCCTGAAACGGCAAACGGTGATTTTTGTTTTATTTCACCAAAAGCTGAGTGAATATGTCTTCAACTACTTGGATTACTTCCCTTTCATGTTCAAGCTCTGTGATTGAATCCTCCATATTCCAATGGCTGAGATTCATTTTCCTCTCCGCATGTCCTCAAAGGGCTCTCTTATCCGCCGTTGATCTCTTGTTCTTGCTCACCCTCCTATGCTTTGCCGTTCACAAGCTCTATTCTAGATTCTCAGGCAGTAGCCATGGCAGCTCCGACATCAACAAGCCTCTCGTAAGACATAACAGGGCGCTTCTCAAGACAAACTTATGGTTCAAACTCTCTTTGGTTGTGACGGCTGTGTTGGCGTTTTCTTACACTATTGTATGCATTCTGGCATTTACTAGAAGTAGCCAGGAGCCATGGATGCAATTTGATGGGATATTCTGGTTAGTTCAAGCCACAACCCATGCCGTGATTGCTATCTTAATCATCCATGAGAAGAGATTCGAGGCTGTTAACCACCCTTTATCTCTTCGAGCTTATTGGTTTGCAAATTTTATCATCATTTCGTTGTTCACGGTGTCCGGTATCGTTCGTGTGGTGTCTGTTGAAACGAATGAGTACAAGTATTTGAGGTTGGATGATATTGTTTCCTTTGTTTCTTTTCCATTATCGGTTCTTCTTGTTGTTGTTGCCATTAGAGGTTCAACTGGTATAACGGTGACCAGAGAATCCGAACCAACAATGGATGAAGAGGAAGACAAGTTACTCGAGCCGCTTTTGAGCAAACAGAAAGTGAGTGGCTTTGCTTCTGCTTCTATAGTATCAAAGGCCTTTTGGATATGGCTGAATCCTCTGTTGAGACAAGGCTACAAATCCCCTCTCAAAATGGATGAAGTCCCAACTTTGTCACCCGAACATAGGGCCGAGAAGATGTCGAAGCTCTTTGAAGTGAATTGGCCTAAACCAAACGAAAAGTTGAGCCACCCTGTTCGAACTACATTGCTACGATGCTTTTGGAGGGAAATTGCCCTCACTGCATTCCTTGCCATCGTGCGGCTCTGCGTTATGTATGTCGGTCCTGTACTGATCCAAAGTTTTGTTGATTACACCGCTGGGAAAAGAAGCTCGCCTTATGAAGGATACTATCTTATACTAATTCTTCTCGTGGCGAAGTTTGTCGAAGTGTTGACAACCCATCAATTCAACTTCAATTCTCAGAAACTTGGGATGCTCATTCGCTGCACTCTTATCACTTCTTTATACAAGAAGGGGTTAAGGTTAACCTGCTCTGCTCGTCAGGCTCATGGTGTTGGACAAATTGTGAATTACATGGCTGTTGATGCTCAACAGCTCTCTGATATGATGTTGCAGCTCCATTCTATTTGGTTGACTCCTTTGCAAGTTTCGGTCGCCTTGGTGCTGTTGTTTAGGTACCTTGGCGTTGCGATAGTCACTGCAGTGCTCGGACTTCTCTGTGTTCTTGTCTTTGTGATAATGGGAGCTAGAAGGAACAACCGGTTTCAATTCAATGTGATGAAGAATCGTGACAAGAGGATGAAGGCCACCAATGAGATGCTTAATTACATGCGAGTGATCAAGTTCCAGGCATGGGAAGAACACTTCAATAAAAGAATCCAATCTTTTCGTGAAACCGAGTTCGGATGGTTAAGCAAATTCCTGTATTCAATCTCCGGAAATATCATAGTGATGTGGTCAACCCCACTACTGATATCAACCCTCACATTTGGGACTGCACTTTTATTAGGAGTGAAACTCGATGCAGGGCTCGTGTTCACGACAACAACGATCTTCAAGATCTTGCAGGAGCCTATTAGGAACTTCCCGCAGTCCATGATCTCGCTTTCACAAGCAATGATTTCATTGGAGAGATTGGATACTTACATGATGAGCAAGGAATTGGTTGATTCATCGGTGGAGAGACGGGAGGGTTGTGATGGTAGAATTGCCGTGGAAGTTAAAAATGGGGTGTTTAGCTGGGATGATGAGAAAGGAGAGGAGGCTCTGAAAAATATTAACTTGGAGGTCAAGAAAGGGGAGCTTACTGCTATAGTCGGGACTGTGGGATCGGGAAAATCTTCTCTTCTGGCTTCGATTCTCGGTGAGATGCACAAAATATCAGGAAAGGTATAAAGTCTGGGATCCAAGTTTATCTTTTTCCCCCTTTATTGATATATGCAACTGTGAATATTTGAATCCTAAACACTAGACGATTATCAACTCTAACATGGGACTTGGAATAAGATCAGCATAACAATGCAAAAAACAAGTAATGTTAAATACAATTCTTGTTGTTTCTTTGATAGGTTAAGCTTTGTGGTTCAACTGCATATGTAGCTCAAACATCTTGGATTCAAAATGGGACAATTCAAGAAAACATACTGTTTGGTCTGCCGATGAACGGGGAGAAATACAGGGAAGTTGTAAGGGTTTGTTGTTTGGAAAAAGATTTGGAAATGATGGAATTTGGTGATCAGACTGAAATCGGAGAACGTGGGATTAACCTCAGCGGTGGCCAGAAGCAACGAATACAACTCGCAAGAGCTGTTTACCAAGATTGTGACATCTACCTTCTTGATGACGTCTTTAGTGCCGTTGATGCTCATACAGGGACAGACATATTTAAGGTAATATTGTTGTCTGATTCATTTCAAGCTTTGCAATTGTTGAACAGAAACGATCCATCCTCGATGTTGTAAATTAAGAGAAAAGCAAAATAGTCACTTATGAAAGCTTGATATGTTGTTTATTTTGTATGCTTTTTACCTGCAGGAATGTGTGAGAGGAGCTCTCAAGGGGAAGACTATTTTGCTTGTAACCCATCAAGTGGACTTCTTGCACAATGTTGATCTCATCTTGGTAAGTAGGATAGGTATCATCTGTTTCCTGGAAAAGACACAGGCCTGCACATGAACTCATATAAGAGTATCGGCGATTCTAAAATGTTTGTGTGTAAATTCCAGGTGATGCGAGATGGGATGATAGTACAGTCGGGGAAGTATAATAATCTACTAGACTCTGGCTTGGATTTCGGAGCTCTGGTAGCTGCACATGAAACGGCTATGGAACTCGTAGAAGCAGGCAACAACATGCCTGGTGAAAATTCCAACAAAACATCCAAACCTTTGCAAGGTGTTTCCAACCCTGGGGATGCAAATGGTGAGTCTCAAGACAAGACAAAATCCAATAAGGGAGATTCTATGCTAATCAAAGATGAAGAGAGGGAAACTGGTAAAATTGGCTTGCATGTGTACAAAATGTACTGCACTGAGGCTTTTGGCTGGTGGGGTGTGGCTGCAGTTCTGGTAATATCTCTGTCATGGCAAGGTTCTCAAATGGCCGCTGATTATTGGCTGTCATACGAAACTTCAGCCGAACGAGCTCTTTCATTCAACCCATCAGTATTTATTTCTGTTTATGGCATTATAGCAGCCGTGTCTATCGTGTTGATAACATTCAGGGCGTTTTTTGTTACACTCATGGGGCTGAAGACAGCCCAAATCTTTTTCGGGCAAATCCTTCAAAGCATCTTGCATGCCCCTATGTCCTTTTTCGATACCACACCTTCAGGAAGAATTTTAAGTCGGGTAAGGTTTTGAAGACTGAATTTTGACACTTTCACTTCGCAGCATATCTGCATATCATCTGTCATTTTTATATTATTGGTGAAAAGAAACAATTGGAACCATAGTTCCAAGAAAAAGTGATCAGATATCTTGGTATCCTAGGACTAACAGATTCCTTTTTTTATAATCAACAGGCATCAACTGATCAGACCAATGTTGATATCTTAGTTCCATTCGTCATGGGGCTTACTGTTGCTATGTACATTACACTGCTCAGTATCTTCATAATCACATGTCAATATGCCTGGCCAACAATATTCTTGATAATTCCTCTTGGTTGGTTGAATTTCTGGTATCGGGTATGTGTCTTGCATGCAAATTTAAAGAATTCTCATGTTAAATATTAAACTTTTGCATGGAGATCTAGTTTCTTTCTTGATATCTGGTACAACAGTTTGTTTATCTGCTGATTCTGCTTAGGTCATTTGATGATATTCTTTTTTTTGTTGAATACAGGGGTACTACCTTGCATCATCTCGAGAATTAACTCGCCTTGACTCGATCACTAAAGCACCTGTCATTCATCACTTCTCAGAAAGCATCTCTGGAGTTATGACTATCCGTGCATTCAGAAAGGAGGATAGTTTTTGTCAGGAAAATATTAACAGAGTTAATTCCAATTTACGCATGGATTTCCACAACAACGGATCCAATGAATGGTTGGGCTTCCGTTTGGAACTTATCGGGAGTGTAGTCCTCTGCCTTTCTACCTTGTTTATGATCATGTTACCTAGCAGCATTGTCAGGCCAGGTAATCTCAACTCTTCATGATTTCATTCTCGAAACACAAAGCGTTTGATCACTTGAGCATATGTTATGGTCCTGTTACCATGCTGTATCGTAAAGCAGCTGAATGCACATTGGCATGCCACTTTTATACAACAAATCTTCTATCTGTAGCACTGGCTTGTGATCATCTGATGATATCATGTGCCTGGCTCAGCTCAGCCAAAGTATATGTGCATTGGCCTAGTGCCTGGCTCAGCTCAGCCAAAGTATATGTGCATTGGCCTAGTGCCATCAAAGTATAAGAATGTTTGAAAAATTGACTTATTTTACATAATGCAGAGAATGTCGGGTTATCTCTTTCATATGGGCTGTCCCTCAATAGTGTATTGTTTTGGGCCATATATATGAGCTGCTTCGTGGAAAACAGGATGGTTTCTGTTGAAAGAATAAAGCAATTTTCAAGGCTTGAGCCAGAAGCAGCATGGCATATTGAAAACCGTCTGCCCCCTCCGAATTGGCCTGCCCAAGGCAATGTTGAGCTCAAAGACCTACAGGTAACTTTGCTCTTACACTTTTCTTTCTATAACTTGTTTCAAACTACATGCTTTTCCGGAGTTGATTATCAGTTCTTTAACTGGAATGAACTACTGCGAACAATTTTGGTTAACAGGTTAGATACCGTCCAAGCACGCCTCTTGTACTTAAAGGCATTTCTCTGAGCATTAATGGTGGTGAAAAGGTCGGTGTTGTTGGTCGGACTGGGAGTGGCAAGTCGACTTTAATCCAAGTTTTCTTCAGACTGGTTGAGCCAACAGGAGGGAAAATAATTATTGATGGCATAGATATCTGCATGCTGGGACTTCATGATCTTCGGTCACGCTTCGGGATCATCCCTCAAGAACCTGTCCTTTTCGAAGGAACTGTTAGAAGCAACATTGATCCTGTAGGACAATATTCAGATGAAGAGATATGGAAGGTAAACATGTTATTCCAACAACAATATGAACCATTTTAGTCCATACTAGCTTATTTGTAGATATTTCTTCTCACTAGAGAAGTTTATTGTTTTTTGTAGAGCCTTGAACGCTGCCAACTTAAAGATGTGGTTGCTTCGAAACCAGATAAACTCGATTCTTTAGGTAAGTGACTATCAACTTGTTCGGAGTCTAGTCACCGAAATAGTGCCTAATCGAAGACATTTTAATTACCAGTGGCTGACAATGGCGATAATTGGAGCGTGGGACAGAGGCAGCTTCTGTGTTTGGGGAGAGTTATGCTTAAGCGCAGCAGGCTTTTGTTCATGGACGAAGCAACTGCATCTGTCGATTCTCAGACTGATGCCATAATCCAAAAGATCATCAGGGAAGACTTTGCCGCCTGCACAATCATCAGCATAGCTCATAGAATACCAACAGTCATGGATTGTGATAGGGTTTTAGTCGTTGATGCAGGTGCGCCGTTCTTTCTCTTACCTTTTTCACTCTCAGCTCATTAGCATGAAACCCATCCAAACTTGAATGCGAAGCATTCATGGGGTACAGTTTGTCACATGAATTCTATATCTAATGCATCTGTTTTTCAATAACACAGGAAAGGCTAAAGAATTTGATTCACCATCGCGCTTGCTCGAAAGGCCGACACTCTTTGCGGCATTGGTTCAAGAATATGCCAACCGGTCCTCTGGACTATAACCGAATCTTGTGACGGATTTTTCAGACTACCAGCACCTAAGATCCCACAGGTGACTATATTTTTTATGTAACAAAGGTGACATGCAAGTGCCGTAGCTGCTAATTAACCTAGTATACTTTCAGCTATGGGGAATGTTGTATTTACAATAAAAGTTGAGCAAAATGTAAACATCTCTTTTAGGTGTCTAAATAAAAATGTACTCATTTGCATGGATTTCTCTATATTAGATTATTGATCTTTGGAAATATTACCAAGGAATGCCTCTAGTACAGTTCTTTATTCCGAAAGGTAGAGAGCAATGCCTAGGAGGAGTAACTCCTTGATAAATGCCTAAGACAAGATAAAAAAAAATTACACTATTCTAGAGTTTATCCACCCTCCATACTCATCAAGTGCCTGTGGGAGATCATAATTGGTTAAGGTAACATGAGGCTGCATTCCTGATTTCCTGCACAGTCAGGTCATATAGATATCACCAGAGAAAATGAATACTCTAATAGGTTCAACTTCGAAAACGAAAACTTTAATCGAACAACTGAAAGATATCAATGAAAATTGGTCTCAACCGTGGCCTGATTAGTTCATTTATGAGGTTGTTGTAATATTGTGCACCCTTTGGATTGAGAGGCCCGCTTCCATCTGAAATGAATAAAATAGCTGAAAACAAAATCCATCTTTGGCTAATACATAAGTAAATTATAATTCCAAAACCATACTCGGGATGAGTCTTGACCAGGATATGGAAAACCTGTGGGCATCCAAGCCCATTTCTGCCATAATTTTCACATCTTCCTGGAAAACAAGAGCCATTTTGCAAAATCCTCAATGTAGGAAGTTAAGAAAGCACACTTGGATTCTTCATTGGCAGCCATATTACAGCCTACAGGGGGATAAAACAGAACAAGTTTTCACCTTGTAAACAAAACGATTTAAATTTCTTTTTTCCATCGAGACCATTTGTTGAGTTGTATTAACTGTACAGTTGAATAATATATAAAGAAAGATTGATGATCTTTTCCTTGGTCTTTATCGTAGACCGCAACTTAGTTTGATCTCTTTCTTGCACGAATCATATGACAAAAACATTGTAAACAGTACAATCTCAGTAAGTTTTGAACGGGGGAATTTGATGTACGGTTAGCAAAACAATGTGTGAGTAGGGATGGTAGACGGGTACAATTTCGTAAATTCCGCACCGTCCTGGCCCCAATTGGGGTGGGGATGAATATAAGTTTGGTGGGTAGTGGGCGGGTGTAGATATAAAAAGTTATATCCGTCGCGGGTAGTGGGTACCCGCCCCGCATCCTACCCGCCATATAAATTTAATTTCATAAACTATTCTATAAATCCATATAATAGTCTCTTTGTTTCATTAACAGATTGGCAGGGTCATCTTGGACACATAATGTTGTGTAATGTACAACTCCAAAAAAATCAAACCAAGTTCAGATTCATGATTGGTAAAGGTAGGAATTCTCGAGGCAACCAATTTCTTCATTGTGTAGGGATAATCTCCAAACACATTTTACTGGCAGGGTCATCTTGGACACAAACACATTTTACTGATATGCATGCTTTCTTAAATATGGGACTTACCAACAGTAGGATAATTTCATCACATTCATATAACTTTGGTTTTCTTCACCTTGCATTTCTGGTATTCATCAACACCTACATCTCCGGTGGCTCCATTAAATATTTTATTTATTTTAAGCAGTGGTGATTGGTGAATCAGAATTTACATTAGAGCAGAAAATACCAGCGTGGGTGAAAGTATCCAAAATGCTACCAGCCCTCCTATAAACATAAAAATTTAATCGAATTATTTCTATGAACAATCAAAAGAACATTTTAGCACTTTTTTTGCGTCATTTTATGTTTTTATAATATATTTTTCTTTGACAATAAAAGTAGTCACACTCTTAATTTTTTTACTTACAAAAATCATTTCAAAAAGTACTCAGACACTTCAATATAAATATCCAACTATTATAATTAACTTTTATCAATATAATTAAAATAATAATTTATTCAAACCATATGTTGAGATCTAATTTATACCCTTCAAACTAAAAATATTAATAATGAGCTACTATAAAAACAATTTTATATTATTATTATTATAGTAAATTTATATATCATTATGTTAATAAATTTTATAATATAATGTCTAAAAGACCTTTTATCTTTTAAAAAATACTTTACCAACAATACCAAACTTTTAAAAACAATATCAAAATAAAGCCCTAAACCAACAATAAAATCATATTTTTAAGTGCCAAAAGCATGCAACAATCTAGTTAAAATAACAAACCAAACATCACATGTTCTAAATAGTCATATGAAATCCAGCATAGCTGATACAATTCTAATAAGTTTATCTGAAATTAAAACTAGGTAGGCATCTTCTAGAGCTTCTGAGACATGAGAATCAACTCTGCAGCAGCTTCTTACCTGTCAAATGAAATATGGTACAGTTTCCGGTGAATTTGTATACGAGTCAAAATTGGACATAAAATGGAAAACCATTGTTACAGATACCAAGATTAAACTGACAAAATATACCAATCAAAGACGATAGAGGGGCTTCAGATCAAGACCCGGATAAACTCCTGCTCCTGCTCCTGCTCGGACTCCTGCTAATGCTGCGTCCTTTGGGACTCTTACTCCTTCCTTTTTGGATCTGCAGACAATCCAGTAAATATAATGTAAAACATATAAACAATAATATGCATTAAAAAGGATGGGATAGCAAACCAGATAGATCAACTGCACAATGAGATCACTTACAGGAGGCAAAGGAGATCTGGACCTTGATGGAGATCTGCAAAAGTTCCAGAAAGAATACAAATTTAAAATCAACACGCTCCGTTTAACAACTTTCTTGTCCAAGAGCCTTGATGCAACTTCCACATCAGAATCATCGTATATGAAAGGAGTAAAAAAGTAAAGCATAAAACTTCAGCAGATAAGCAGGAACTAAAGGGGCCAGCTCACAAACCTGCCTACATAATTAAAGACGCCTAGTATAATAAAATGAAATTCTTAAAAGAATTAATATTTCATATTCCAACACCAGTGTATAGAGAATGAGCATGCTCCCCTATTATTGCAATTCCCAGGTAATCCACTTAGCATATCCTATTAGCTTGGCAATATCCGGAGTTGAAACTGACAGTGGAATATTTCTACTGCTCAATGATGCTGAGCTGCGAATCCCAGAGCATTTACTTCACTAAATCCAGCTCTACTATTGCAATTCCTTGTAAAGAATTCCAGCTTTATTATCGCAGTCCATTGTCTCCTTTGTTCCCAATCTAGCACCCATGGACATTTATGATGCTATTTATATTAGACAAGGGGCAATGAAGGTTTTAAAGTTTCCCATCTAAAAAATAGCATACCTCTGCAACCAAACGAGTTGCATGCAATTGAACCATATTCCCACAAGATCCCAATATGCAATCCCCAGTTTGCTGCATATATCCATATCTAAAAAGACAAATAAGACAATTTTCATATGACAACATGAAAAAGAAGTGGATGTAGTTCAAAGGGGGGATACAGTCCAAAACCAATTTCTCAGATAGCCCATCTTCTAGATGAAGGGAACATACAACTCGAAAGCACAAGTTCCCATTGACAACCACAAGAACACCCAATAGCATTATCCTTGTTACAACAAGGCATAGTCAATGCTACGCGAGAAGCAAGAATACCTTGACAAAGAGCGAGACCTTGATGCAGAGCGGGAGCGAGGAGACTTCGATCTTGACTTTACAGGTGACTTGCGCGAAGACTTTGCTCTTGGAGATTTGCTGCTTTATACTTGCAAGGTTAACAAGCAATGTCTAAGGCATAAATAAATTTAATATTCCATAAGATTAAAGAAAAACCTGCGGCTCCTGCTTCGGCTATAGCTGCGACCACGGCTTCGGCTTCTTGAGAGAGATCGGCCACGACTCGGGCTTCTGGAGGAATCCCGCTTAGAATCATATTCCTTAACCTAAAGGCAATAAGTCTAGTAAGCAAAATGAAATGTAATAAAAGCTAATAGAGAGAAATAACATAAAAAATAACAAACAATTCAACTAAGTTTGAATGCCAAACAAATATTAATTGAAAAATGAATCATCTTCCTTCCATTTCTAGAAGACTAGGTTAAGAGCATATACCCGAACATATGCCCGAGAAAATGCATTACGAAACTCGGAGTCGTCAAGTTTCTTTATCTGCAGAAAAGGAAGACAATTTTTTGCAGATATTACTCCATGACATTAAGTTAAATAAGATCTTTCAGGCTATCAATAAGCTTTGAAAGGAAAAAAGGTAACTTACAGCATACTTCATATCATCATAGTTGGTGTAGTCCACAATCCCTGTAGTTCCTGCAAAACCAAAAAAATACTTAAGTGAGTAAACCTGCAGTTATAGTCTTAACCCAAACAATTGTTTAAATCAATTCAATAAAAAATTATCAATTTTAACCAAACTCTTATAAAAGCTAAACGGTAAGTCAACAACAAACATAGCGTCTTACCACTACCATCACGGAAAACTTGGGAAAAACAAACATCCCCTGCTCGACGCATGTGATCCTGATAGAAATCAGGTCATGCAAGAATGATTAGTTTTTTACTTCTCTTTTCATGATATATGGAATATGGTTTTCTTTTTGTGTGTGTCTTGGGGGGGGGGGGGGGGGGTTTGAAAATTAACAAAATCAAATTTTACCTTGAGGTCCTGCCATGAAGCAGACGATGGCAATCCAGTAATTAACACTGTGCATCGTAGCAATCAAGACAAATCATAATCAGTCTACCTGTATATAACAAAGGATTATAAAGGGCAACATAAAGATTCAAACCACGATATTCAGAACGCCTAGATGGTCCGCGTCCACGCCCACTACTATGACTGCTGTGACGGTCTAAGGATGAACGGCCGCGACCACCATGAGCAAGTTCAACCTGTAAATAAGAAAACCATTAAAAGATGGCCTATAATGCCAAATTTATGACACAGTAGATGCCAACCTAAACATGCAACAAAAAGCAACTAACCCGTAAACGATGTCCTCCAAAATCATAGCCATCACGACCACGAATGGCATCTTCAGCATCTCGAGCTTCTTCAAACTAAAAATGAAAAAAAAAGTAAATGAGAAATAAAACCTATAAACAATTGTATCCCCTTACAAAAATAAATAAATAAATGAACAACAAAAGAAAAGCCAGCACCTTTAACTCACCTCAACAAATGCATAACCTGGAGGTCTTGGTGGAATCTTCAGGTCAATTTGGGCTATAGGACCATACTGCAACAAAAAGAAAAAGAAGAGTACAAGCTGAGATTTTACCCATTGGTCTAAGAAAGCCATGCTAAGAATCAGTCGAACACGTATCAAATAGACTAAACTCAATAGTAGTAACTGTGATTCACTGCATAAATTTAAAATAGCAAACCTTCAAGCATACCACAAGTAGAAGTATGGGTACAACTACATTTAGGTTTTCTTCAGATGTCAAGGATTAAGATGACATTTGTAGAAATCAGAACGACAACTTTTGCTCTCATCAATTTTCTTTTTTCTGTATACTTGATTTGGCAATCTTTATAATTCCATTCCTTGATACTCAATATACCCGGAAGAGTTAATCCTAAGCAAGGAATTCAAACCACAAATTCGCTTATATTTGTGAGTTCAAAGTTGCAATTTAAAAAAATTGTTTGCCCCCAACCCAATCTACTACCAATCAAGTACTTCACCAGAAAAAAACAAAACTAAAAAGCTTTCATGTAGCATAATTAAGAGCTAAAAGGTGAAATTGCAAAGAGAATTTAAAAACATAAAACTGAAAGGTTATTAACCTTGTAAAACAAATCTTCCACTTCCCTCTCGCGAACATCACCTGGAAGATTCCCAACGTAAAGAGTCCTGCTGGAACGGCTACTCATCTTTCCACTTTCCTGGGGAATTAAAAGAAAGAGAGAGTTCAATTAGCAATTAAGTAAAAAAGATAAAGATGTATCGATTTAGGGATTGAATTCGGGAATTAGGGTTTTTACCGGCGTGAAGGCGAAGGCAGGTTGTTCCGAGACAACGAGACGGAGATTTTCGAAAGATAACTTTATTAGGGTTTCGAAGTTAAGATGGGGAAGAGAGGGAAGGGCAAGTTGGGCGAAAAATCAATAAAACAATGTGGGAGAGGATAGGGTGCGGTGGCTTATATAGAAAACTTGTTGCGCGTAGTATATTATTTAAATCTAACGGCGTCAAGTTTACGATGATACAATCTTGTTTTTTGACCTTTGACCTGTGCAGTGCAACCGTTGATATCGTGAAAACTGAAAAGAAATGCTGACGTGTAACCCCCGCGAGTTTGCGGGACTGAATTTTGTCACGTAAAGCCAAAGGCCCGTTAAATAAATAATCATTTTTTCTTTCTTTTATTTTGCTAGTAATGTTTGGGCCTTTTGTTGTAATATTGTAGTGCTTTCATTTTTTATCAAATATGTTTGCGTGGAGAATTTTTAATTTTTTTTCAGAATTTCTGTTTTTCTAGAGTGTTTGTTGTCTTTAAATTTTCAACGGATTATGCCTTTGGATCAGTAAAAAAGTACAATTTAAAGTATGTCGATTATATCTAGGCATTCATGGTGTGTTAATTCATAAAAAAAAAAAAACACTACCTATACATAGTTTAAAATCAATCTCCCAATTTCTTCCAACTTTGTAAAAAAATTATTTTTTTTGTTCTCTAAAATAATTTTCTTCCTTCTCTACAAAATTAAGTTTTTTATTTTCTTTGAGGCAATCGACTTTTGAACCCTTGCCTTTTTCTTTTTCTATCTTTCTCTTCCTTCTCTCTTCCTAACTTTCCGACTTTCTCGTTCTTTTTTTTGATTTGGTGCTCCAACGCACCTGTTTGGTTTGCTTGTTGAGAGTTTTCTCCAACATCTATTTCTTTGTTTTAGCTTTATTTTGTGAGGTAATTTTCGTCAAAACGAACGATAAAAGAATTCTTTTCTCCCTGCTGTTAAAAAATAATTGTATGAATTTCTGGCTCGGCTCTCTCTTCTCGGCCCATCACTCATCGTTAACTTCAGTTCTGGACGGGATGGTTGTTGATGACACATCTGACAACCCTCATACAATAGTTGATGACCCCGCTGACTCCGATTTTACTTTCAATTTTCTTTGGCTTTGTTGTTTTCATGCCTCACATGTTGTTGTTTTTTTCTGTTGTTTTTTTATTGTTCTCGGGCCTTTGTTCGTCTTGTTTGTTGATGTTGTTAGTATGTTGATATGGTTGCTCTTTGTCTTTCCTCTTTTCTTTCTACTTTCTTTGTGATTGTTTGATCCAATAAATTTGATTTTGTTGTAAAAATAAATTACATATAATAGTGACACTTACTAATGTCATAAACTATAATTTTGAGGGTAATTGTAGGATATGAAAATTATCCCCTAAATGTTCGACTTTTGCTGGTTGGATTTGTGTCATGCAAAGTTAGGTGTTGCTACTCTAGGTCTCATGTGTTAATTCAAATGTGTGGTTTATAGGGAGGATGTACATAGGTGGGAAGGGCAGTTTTAGCTCAAGTTAAATTAGAATTTTCATCCTTTTAATCTCTGAGATTAAATACTTAATGAATACATATTATTTTAAATTTAATGAATTTGCTCCTCCCAATATTTTATTTTATCTTCATTTGTGTTGTTTAGCACGAAGCTTTTAGTTTTGGTCAAATCATGTGTAGTCCGAAGCAGTCGCATGATTTTATGCGAGGAAATGTAAATTTTTAAACTTAGTAAAATGTGTGTGAAATTAGAACATCAATATAAAATATAAAAAATCACACTCCAAAAAAATACAAAAAATCTAAAATATACGAGAATTTAAAATGTGAAGAATTAGTTAACTTGGTCTTGCCATCAAATATTATATTGGTTTAATAGAAAATTCATTTAAGTAAGGAAAAAGTCAGAATTTAAAAGTGAATGGGTCTGAGAATAAAAAATAAAAGAATAAAAAATGTCATCAATATGATTTGATCTACTAACATCAAGTAAAACTAACTTACAATCAGTTATACACTTTACCACTAAGACATGAACTATTTAAAATGGAGGGTTACTTACAAGTTGAGAGCAAGAGCCATTTTAGTTGGATAGTTAAAAAGCTTCTGAAATTGAGACTCGAGATCGTAGCAATACATAATTTAGTGGCAGATTGGGCAGCAGTGAAAATATTTCGGATATAAAACATTGTTCGGGATGAAAAGTCGAAGGTGGACTGGTACAAATTGATATAGTGCCCTCTCCACTAGGGATGGCAATTTGATCCGAATTCGATTCGATCCGAAGGAATATCCGATCCATATTCGATTAAAAAAAATTCGAATCCGAATCCGAGTAAAATGTCCGAGTCCTAATAGGAGATGGGTTGGATATGGATCATGCCAAGATCCGATCCGAATCCGATCCAAATCCGAGTTCGAATCAAAATATTTAGGACTTTTAACTCCTTAAAACAAACTATCATGTATAATATTTACATTAAAACAAGAAGACAACATAAATAAAGTAAAAAGTTAAACTAAATACATTAAAAGAAACATAACTACATATATTTTTTAAACGAAAACATAAATGTATATATTAGGTAATTTGGAATAATAGTAAAAATAAAATAAACTTTATATATATATATATATATTAAAAGTGATAATAAAAATATAAATGTCTTAAGAATGTAAGTTAAATAATAATAATATTTATTATGATTTATATATATTAATTAACCTTAATATAGTGTAATATATCTATTTATATCATATGCATGTATAAATAAAGTCATAGATAAACAAACAATAAATACAATGGAGAAACAAATAAATGTAAATATCAATAAATTACTAAAAACTAAGAAAGTTAGTGAATAAAATAGTAAGTAATGTACAATCGATAGATAAAGTTATGATATATTATGCTAAAATTATGAATTAAAATAGAATGCAAATTAAAAGCATAAACAATAAACACAAAAAATTAAATGTAGTCAACAAATAAGAAATAAAAATGAACAAGTGTAGAATTAAATAGCATAAATTAAATGCGTAAGAAATTAAATATACAAAATTATGGACTGATTTGCACTAAAATAAAATTATTAGAGGGTCAAAACACAATATACCCTAAAGACGCTAAAATTCGTGAATCTACCCCTCGGACTTGGGTCAAGACTAGGGATGACAATTTAATCCGAATCCAAAAACTCTGATCTAAATGCGGTTGAAACAAATCTGAATCCGGTCCGAAAAATCCGATCAAAAAACAATCCGATCCAAATCCGTTTGAAAAAAATATCTGAAATCGATTGTAACGGATTCGGACTTAAATTTTATACAATCCGATCCAAATCCGATCCATTGCCATCCCTACTCTCCACACCCCTAAGCATTCTATAACAACCTAAATGGTCATATTAGATCGCTTGCCCACTAAGAATCGCCTTAATTGCGTGAGAATTACCACGAATTTTACTGTAAGTTATGTGTTGGTGTTTGGAACAAAATATTACACACGTGCAGTGTTAAGTGTGTAAAAATACTATAATTTCACTCTTTTTATGACAATTATTACTAAATTTACAGCCATTTGAGTTACATTGTAGCCCTCTGTGCATCAATCACACTGATTTCATCTTTATTATGTTTGATCCTTAAGTATAATTTATTTAATGGTAAAAATACTGCTTATGTGTGTGTTTGGTGTAAATGCAGATTTCGTTACTCATTGTCTGGGCAAGCACTGCCGTGGCAGTGAAAGAAAGAAAGGAACAATGCATAATCATCTCTCGACGTTACAGATCAAGACAGTCGTGGATGACAGTTTTTACTGAAGGAAGTTGAACCATGAGATAGAGCCCTGCTGAGCAGAAATGACGGATAGACCATTGTCGAGGTAATAGCCAAGCCACTGCCGAGGTAATGCCCAGACATTGTCGACAAGGAAAAAAATATGCAAAGTAATATACGTTTTGAAGAACATGAAAAGATAAATTTTCCTATGCACTTTGCATGGAGATTGGACTGGAGGGAGATCATGAAAACAGCGAAAGAAGGTCAAGAGAAAATTTCACGCAAGTGGAAGGATTTAAGGAAGAATAATATAATACTTTAAAATAAGATATTTTCTTTTAATGTATTTAATTTTAAATTGAATTCCTCCTCAAGAAGTACTTTACCTTGACCTTCTCTATAAATAAGAAGCCAAAGTCAGTCGTTGGAGACATCTAGGGAGGAAGCAATCGAGAGTTGAGAGACTTTGTAGCGAGCTCACAATGTTATCATGTTCTAATTTTTTCTCAGGGTTTAGATTGTATCGGAACATTTTGCTACTGAAATTTATTGTTTTGATATGGGTCTGTAGTGTATCGAAACGAATCAAAATCAAGGTCAAGGGGAGTCAACTTGTACCGATACAGGGCTTGCACATACCGATACAGTTTAAAGGATGAAGTCAAGTTACATTGACCGTACACTTGTTTCGAAATAGCCTTAAGGTGTTTCGATACATGGTTAGGTAAGTTAGTTAAGAGGACTGAAATAGAAGGTTTTTAATATTCACAGTTTGGTCACTAAACTTTGAACGATTAAATTGAATGGGTAAATGAACTCCAAATTGTATGAAAATTTACAGGCATGTTAATAATGTATTTAATTTTATTGTAGTATAATCAATTGCATCGAAGAACCTTCACTTTATCAAATTTAAAATTTGGTCCTTAAAACTTGTAATAGTTTAGAATTAGTCCTAAATGATTAATTATTACTTCATAATGATAAATTGGACTAAGATGCATTGTGGTAATCCGTTATTGTATATTATTGTTTTAAATATTGAGTATAAAAATAAAATTTTATTGTACTTTTCACTGTGTTGTTCATCGGTATTACCTTTCAGCCCGGTTCTCGACTATCCGGGAAGGGGGTGTTACATACCGTATTGATTGTTTTTGTTTTTTGCGACACCTTGCTGTTTTACTTAGATAATAAATCACTCTTATCTAAAAAAACTATTTTATAATATTAAAATAAATAAAATAAATTATAACTTAAAATTTTATAGAAATTAAATTAAAAAAATAATGGAACGTATGGGCGGGCCGCAGGGTCAGGCCTGCCAGCTCCATGTAGCTTCACCCATGCATTTAAATTTGTTACCCATTTTTTTACTAGCAGTTTAGAAATTGATTGATCCAACTACGAAGAGCTATGAATAACACTCACATCGTCAATTAGTTTAACAATTTGAGCACAATTTATTTCAACCGAAACGCATATTTATACATTTTACATATGCATTATATTCTATTTGCATGGTATAAAAATACATATTAAAATAGCTCATCCCCTTGTGTTCTGGTGGTAAAGATAGATGTTCATCATTCCTTAGGACCCAAGTTTGAGCACCAATAATGCTTGTTGTGTGTGCTGTCTTTAAAAAGACTAAAAAAGTTAAACAAATGCTACCCTTGCATCACACCAACATATTCAAATACATTGAACTATCTTTTCACTCCCTCACCAGTAGGACATTCACCGGCCCTCTACCACCCTCATATTCGTTGAATTAAAAAACAACTTGATGATTCAAAATTAGCACAATGTATAGGCGACCAAGCACGTCGTCGTATATCTGAATGAGTGTATGATGATTAGGATAAATCTGCAGTACTCAAAGAGGAAGACATGTATTATAGGTTCAATACAGGTGGTGGGAGTTTTAGACAGACGCGATAAGAAATTAACACAAAGTGTAGGCGACCAAGCACGTCGTTGTATATCTGGATGGGTGTATGATGATTAGGATAAATCTGCAGTACTCAAAGAGGAAGACATGTATTGTAGGTTCAATACAGGTGGTGGGAGTTTTAGACATACGCGATAAGAAATTAGCACAAGGTGTAGGCGATTAAGCACATCGTTGTATATCTGAATGGGTGTATGATGATTAGGATAAATCTGCAGTACTCAAAGAGGAAGACATGTATTGTATGTTCACTATAGGTGGTGGGAGTTTTGGACAGACGCGATAGTAACGACCGCACAAGATCTCTAAGATAAAAACTCTAAAAATAGAGAACTTAAATTAAATTAAATTAAATATTTGTAAACAATATAAATCTACATATAATTGTGTGTGTATATAACAATAATCTAAAACTTACATACAAAAAATGACACTTTTTATGTGAAAATGTTTGATTTTTATATGTTTATAAGTCAAATTTTTGTTGCCCAAAAAGATAATATAATAATATTTTTTATATTAAAATATTTTTTTAAAAGAAAAAAAAACTTATATCTCTTACTATTATAAATTAAAGGTCTCATTTTAATAAGTTATACTAGGCTTCCAAAATCTTTAAACCGCCCATAACTATAGGGCGGACAGCTGCATACTAATAGGACCAGCCAAATGCAGAGAAAGATTGGAAACCACAATATTATTTAGGCTTAATACACTTTCTCCCTAAACTTTACATGTTTCTCAGCTTGTTCCCTAAAGTTCATTTTAACCATTTTTTTCTTCTAACGTTTTCGTCGTTACTCATATTGTCCCGTAACATTAAAAAAATCTGTCATGACTAATCAGAACGCGCCACATCATTTTTTATTTGTAAGTTTTAAATTAAAATAAAATAAATATATTAAAATATTTATTAATTTAATTATATTTCTCAAAATACCCAAAATGCCATCATCTTCTTCCCATTGTCACCTTCCAAAATACCCAAAAATCTGTCCTGCATTTCACTTTTAAACCCTCGTAATTTAGTGCTTATAAATGAAGCAACAAACCAACTGCAAAAAATCAAAGCCTCACATTTCATTTGATCTTAAAAACTCAAACAGAAACAAAAGAAAAACCCAATTCAATTCAAGTTATAGGCAGCACATTGTAATAATGTGTTAGGTTGTAGTTTATGTTTTCATTCACCTTTTTATAATCAATTGTTTTTCACCTGTAGAAAAGAATCCTAGATAGTGAAGAATAGAATAAAGCCAAAAAAAAAGAATTACTGCTAGTGCTTTGTGTAAAACAAGAGAGTCGTTTGTTGATATTCTTTTTTGGTGGCATGGTTGTGAACTCCAACTTCAAACTTCCTATAACGTGGAATACTTTCTAGGTTGCTCTGTTATTTTTTTAGTTTTGTTCAGTTGATGCCTTTGTTTCCTATGACAGTAAGGTTATCACCATTAATGGCCAAAGAAGGATCAAAACCAAGATTCGCAGCAGTAAAAATAAAATCTGACGAAGAAAATGATGACTCATCATTAGAAGGGAGGTGGCGAAAAAGAAAAGAGGGGAGGTTGGGGAAGATGGGAAGAAGAAATGTGAAAGGAGAATGGGAAACCGAAGGTTAGCGAAGATGGATTTATTTATTTTATTAATATTATTTTATTTTATTTTATTTTTAATTATTTTATATATTAAACTAGAAATAAGAGAAGAAAAAAATGTGACGTGGTGTGCGTTGATTGGTCAGAGCAAACTTTTTTAAAGGTGTTAATTTTTTTGGACAATATAAATAACGACGAAAACGTTATTGGGCAAAAGTAGATAAAATATAATTTAAGAGTAAGTTCGGAAAACATGTAAAGTTTAAGGGAAAAAAGTGTATTAAGCCTATTATTTATAAAAAATTATTAGCAATAGCAATATCATTAGCTTGAAGGCTTGAAGGTCCAATCAGCGAATGTGTGGTCGAATAAAAAAAGAGAGTTTGGGATTTATTGATTGAAATTATAATTTAGGGTTAGTGTTTAGAGGTTAGGTGAGTTCGAGATATAATTTTAGATTTTTTATTTTAAATTATTTTTATTTAATAACAATAAAATATGATTTTATTTTTTATTTTAATTATTTTTATATTTAATAACAATAATATATTCCTAGTCATAAAAATATTAATAAAATAATTTAGTGACTGAAACAAGAGTAATTTTAAAAGTTCAGTTGTTAAATTGAAAATTTTTAAACTTGGGTGACCAAAATAGGTGTGGAAAAATAGGTAAGTGGTGATCTTTGTATTTTACCCAATAAATAAAGAAAGAATTATATATATTCAATTATAAATTTTAATAAATAAAATAATGGCTCAGTTTGGTAAACAACATTATGAGCCAAAATTAGAGGTTTATAAATCAAACTCACTAATTTAGATGTTTGATAAACAGAGAATTGAAATAATAAATTGGGGGTGAAACCTATAATTTTGAACAAGTCGCTAATAATAGCTTTTTAAAATTATAGGTTTTGACATAATAGTTGTAAAAACCATTTTACCCTTAACAATTACAAAAAATCTTCAAATAACCTAAATTTAACATTTTATATTTTAATTCTTTATCCTCACGTATTTAGCAGGGAGTCGTTATATCATTGAAAATAAATAATTAAATTTGATTTAAAAATAATTATATAAATAATAAATTAATATATAAATCATTAAAATATATATTAAAAGACATAAAGCCAAAAAATGCCCCAAACATTTGATTGAATAGCCACTTTATCCCATATTCTCTTTTTTTTGAGCAATTCAACCCCCAACATTTCATTTTGGGTCAAAACGGATAAAAACTGTCAGTCAACTGATGGTAAATGTTTTAGAATGACAGGATAAACCTATATGGCAGTGCCCGCTGATATGATAATATCATATAGACAAATGTGTTAACTCGAAAAAAATGCTACATTAGTCAAAAAAATAATTCTATAAAATTATATAAAATATAAAATAATTTTTTTGCTAACTTATCATTCTGTCAAGTTATTTCAAAATGTATACTTGTTAGTTTCTAACAATTTTCATCCGTGGAGAGGGTCACTTTGATCCAAAATGAAACATTGAAGGTTGAATTACTCCAAAAAAGAGACTAGGAGCCAAAGTCACAATTCAGTCAAACGTTAAAAGTATTTTTTTGACGTTATACCATATTAAAAATTAATTTTTATAATTTAATTAATATTAATAATTACAAAATATTGATGACTAATAAATTATTCAAACAAGTATCAAATATAATCATGTTCTTATATGTTATTTTACTTGTTTAAATAATTAAATATCTACCATCTATCAATTAATTTTACCAAATACTTTTATACCATCAACAATACAAACAGCTGATTAAATAAACTCTATCAACTATCCCCAAATAATCATTTCTATTACTGAAAAAACAATGGGAGTGATTTTTGGAAAATATTGAATTTCTGGCCAATATCACTTCGTTGAAGGATGATGCGTGGTGGGGCCATCAAATCAATATATGGATTTATCCGTAACCGTGTTTACAGAAATACACGTATTCCCAGTCAGATCGGCAGGATTTGAGCCTTGAGCCAAAAGCAAAACACCCGATTCCAATCGAGAAAGCTGAAATCTTTTGTAAATCTAAGATTGCAAATGTGAAAACTTTTTTTTTTGAATCCAAAGCCAATGGCACCTTGAAGAATCCGGTGTGTCATTCCATGTCACACAAGGCACTAGACTCGCGCCATTCATGGAGACCTTTCCAGATCGGCTCCTCCCTTTTCCCAAAACGCTCTTCCACTAATGGCTTCCTCTCCAAGCGTCCTTGCCTTCCCGATCGCACCACTTCTTTCTCCATCGACCTCTCCAAACTAACCCTCCTCGACGACGACGACAACCCAATCGGAGCCAATCCCAACAGAAGTAGCTTCAAGCTGTTCGCAAGAAAACGCCGCCGTCGCGGGTCGAGGTCGGTATCGGGTCGGAGTTCAGATCGAAGCGGGACCCGAAAGTGTTGTTCCGCGGGGGCGTACGGGACGTGCTCTGATTTTCCGATGGCAATTGGGACGGACTCCAGTGGGGAGCTGTTTGGGGATGCGTGTTGGGCCTCGGATGTAAGCGAGGCCCGGAATCCCATAAGAGATAGTGGGGAGAAGGAGAATTTAAGCGGCGTTGGGGAACAACTTGGGGGCATTGATGCCCAAGGGAATGAATCTGGGTATGGGAGTGAGCCTGGGTATCGTGGGGATGTTGAGTTTGGGTACGGAGATGAGGTTGACGAGGAAGAAGAGGACACTCCCTTGTTGTGTTGGGGACATCACTTTGGAGGTATTGCTTTTGCTTGCTCATTCTTCTTCTTATTTCATAACTTTGATGCTTACATTTTACTTCTTCAAAAGCAACTGATTCAGATACTTAAGCTGTTAAGCATGCTAATTTGAGAATGTATACCGATTTTAGATCAATTAAGTATGAAAGATGTTTAATTTAGGTTCTAGAGGACAATAATTTACAGCTGGGATAATATAGGTTTCTTTGTTCTTATGTCAGAGAAAATTATCAAGCAACTTGGTAGCATTGTAGTCTGTGTTAAGGCAATTTGAGTATCGGTTCGGACAACTCGAGTCTTGGTCTTTGTATCCTTGTTAGAGAGCAACTGGTGTGGCTTGAGTGGCAATGCAGCAGCGATATTACTAGTGCAAGAATTGATGCAAATTATTTTGTATACATTTTCTATTCTACTCTTAATCCCCCTAAACCCCTAAACAATACTCTCCTGAGGCGGACATTACGGGCCCAGGTCGAACCCACAATCTCCTGGAGTCTTCAGCAGCAACAGTGTCAACTGAGCTAGTACTTTGTGTGAAGTTACTTTCGCACATTTAGTGGTGGTTAGACTCATTCAACCTCTTTAAATAATTCTTTGTATCCTCCAAAGGCAATATAACCCTGTCTCATAAATCATATTGGTATTTTTGAGCTTATACTTTGCATTCTGGATGTGTTTATGCTGCAGGATCTATGTTTTTCATTTCTTTATTTAGTTGATATCGTTGTGGTTCTCAAGTTCTTCTCCGTGAACTGGCTAACTGTCTAGGAAATTATTGTTTTGCCTTACTTTCTCGATTGCGTGTTGTTTCATTAACCGGATGTGTTTTCCTTGCACCAGATGCATGTTCTAAAATGGAGACTGTTGGGGAGAACACGTTCTCTGATCAGAAAGCCCATCATAGATGCCGCCGCAAAAAGAATGATTATAGAATGGTTGATTCCCTGAGGTAAAATAATTGAATCCAGTTATCGAATAATGACATACTGCATTATACCAGCTTGATCATAGTTTATACATCCCGGAAGGATTTGTTAGCTTCTAGATTGCATATGAGAGTAATCATAATGCATCAATAACCTTACAAACCTTGAGCCGAGGTGTCGAAAAATTTCCATTTTGAAGAGTGGTAATATTGTTCAGGGTCTTTGCGGATATGCTGTTATAGGTTTTGGGTATTCACTAACATTGTAATTTGTGTCATGTTGTGGTAAGAAAGTAATGTGAAATGTACTAAGGGTCTGTTTGTTTCCCTGTAATTGATTTTCCTGAAAACGTTTTCATAACTTTCCGCTGTTTGGTTCATGGAAAATGAAAAAGTCAACGGAAAACCAACTACAGTCAATGGAAAACAGACCTTGTTTTAGTGTAAAATGACTTACCCATTGATTTTCGGTAAGTCGTTTTCCTTCCTCCCATTCTCACTACAAATACTAACATAAACCATAAACCTTAAAACCTAAACCCTAAATACTAACATAAACACTAAACCTTAAATACTAACATAAAAACTAAACTATAAACCCTAAACTCTAAACCCTAAACCATAAACCCTAAACATTAACCATAAACCTTAAACCATAAACATTAAATCCTAAACCCTAAACCCAAAACATTAACCAATAAATATTAAACCCTAAACATTAAAAACACTAACCTTAAACCTTAAACCATAAATATTAAATCTTAAACCTTAAGTCTTAAACCCCAAACATTAACCAATAAATATTAAACCCTAAACATTAAAAACCCTAACCCTAAATCTTAAACCATAAACATTAAATCCTAAACCCTAAACATCCAAACATTAACCAATGAATATTAAACCCTAAACATTAAAAACCCTAAACCCTAAATGTTAAACAATAAACACTAATATAACCTTAAACCATAAACACTGATCCATAAACACAAAACCCTAAATGATATATCATAAACACAAAACCCTAAAACAAAATCTTAAACCATAAATGTTAAACCATAAACATTAAATGCTAACATAAACACTAACATAAACCTTAAACCCTAAATGTTAACCCATATATATTAAACCCCAAACACTAACATAAACCCTTACCCTAAACACAAACCCATAAAACATAAATGCTAACATAAACACTAAACCATAAACAATAAACACTAACATAAACACTAAACCATAAACAATAAACACCAACATAAACCATAAACCCTAAATACTAATATAAACAATAAACCATAAAACCTAAACACTAAACCTTAACATAAACCCTAAACTTTAAATGTTAAACCTTGAACACTAACATAAACCCTAAACAATAAACATTAACCCATAAACCATAAATGCTAACATAAATACTAAACCTTAAACACTAAGCACTAACATAAACCTTAAACTCTAAATGATAACCTAAACCCTAAACACTAAAAGCTAAACACTAAACCATAAACACTAACATAACCCTAAACCATAAATGATAAACCCTAAACACTAACCATGGACTCTAAATGATACCATAAACCCTAATCCTTAAACCCTAAATGTTATCATAAAACCTTAAATCCTAAACCCTAAACCCTAACCACCAACCTAAATCCTAAACCTTAAACACTAACCTAAACCATAAACACTAATCTAAACCCTAAATATATACCTTAAATACTAATCCCTAAATGCTACCATAAACCCTAAACCCTAAACACTAACCTAAACATTAAACCATGTTTTGATTGGAACTTGTTTTTACCATTATCGATTCTTGTTTGTGGATTATTCATGAAATTTTCAGGAAACTCTACCAAACAGTGTAAAATGAATTGTACAACATCATCCAAACACCGAAAAATGGTTTCTGCAATTAGTTTTCCAACAACTGTAGTTCATTTTCCAGAATTCATTTTCTGGAAACAGTTTTCAGTGAAACAAACAGACCCTAAATGCAAAACCAAGTTTTTCTCTCAACTTGGGTTGATGTTACCAGTTACTCATTTGCCTTTTGATTGGAGAATCAAATTCATTGAAAATAATAGGCATGCTATTATTATTTCTCCTCTACCATTGTTAAATCATTAAATTAAAACCTTTGTAAGAACAAAAGCGAGTTAGTCTTAAATCATCTTGATGTACTATTACTCAAATATGGACTCATCTTGTGTGATTCGAGTCCCAATATGAGAATGTAATATTTCTCTAATTAATCAAAAAATATATTACTCAAATGTTAGATCAAGTGGGTATGAAGAACCCAAGTAGTAAACTGTGGAAATAGTTGGGTTGAATTGTTCAAGTGCCCCCCTCCAAAAAAAAAAAATTCACCTTTATCTCTTATATAATTTTTTAAAATTAATTTATTTATGAATTCATCTTCTTTACTTTTAAATATTTATGTTTTGCCCTTAACATATCAATAGTATATGTACCTCTTTTCCATCTTTAATACTCAAGAGGCCTTTAATTTGGTTATATTAGTTTTTATGTTTTTTTTAATATTAAAAGTTCAATAATGACCAAACTAATTTAGGCACAATATAACTAAAATACAAGGGATTTAAAATCATCAAATTAGAGAATAATAATTAAATTTATAACTTATGTAAAATATGAGACTAAAAACGTGCCTTAATTTAACAAATCTCATAGTTACTGTTTGGATCAGGTGTTAATTTTAAAATTCTAAAATATATAAAATTTATCAAACCAGTAAAGGTGTTCAATCGGTCGGTTCGATTAATCGAACAAACCGAACTGCTCAAAATTCATTAAACTGAAAATTTTCCTTTTAACCATTAATTGAATTGAAAAAATCCAGTTAATTTAGTCAATTTTTGAATTAACCGAAATGTGTATAATAAAATTTGGGCAAATTACACAAATAGTCACTAAACTATGTAAAATGATTTTTTAGTCATTGAACTTTCAAAAGTTATAAAACATCATTAAACTTATCGAACTGTTAAAAATTGATCATTGACTCATTGCACGTTAAAAATTATTGAAAATATTAATAAATTTAATGACCATTTTGTGATAATTCAATAAATTTAAAATCATTTTGTGTTAATCGGATAAAATTTAATAACTATTTTATAATATATCAAAAGTTTTAATTATCATTTTATAATTTTTATAAGTTCAGTGGTAAAAAATAAATATATGTAATATATAAAATATTTAATAATTTTGGTTAATTAATCGATCTTGAACCGAATTCACCAATAATCAAATTTTGAAAAATAATTAACAAATAATCGATTATATTTAAAATTAATTGACCGAGTAACCATAAAAACTTTAATTTGATTGATTAATTATGTTAAAATCGAAGCATGAACACCCTTACAAACCGGAGTACATAGATTAAATATACAATTTTTATATTGTGTACGTACTCATAAAAGAATTTGACCCCCAAAAGTAATTAAAAAGTAGATTGCTGTACCACTTCCAGTTTTCACGTTCCTTCCGGGCAAAAGAAAAAAACGAAGCCATGTGCTATTCATTTGGTTACAGCAGAAAGCCAAGACAAAAGGCAAGACCTATCCATGGTTTTTTAAGCAAACGAATAAAGTTGCCGCGTTTCGGGTAGTCATAAAATAGGATCTTAGTAACCCAGTTTAGGGGTTATTTAAAATTTTCAAAAAAAAAATATTAAATCATAACTATTCAAGGATTTAACTAAAATTTTTCAAAAAAAAAATAAACTTGATAAGAATTTAAAAAAAATTAGAAAGGGATTTATTTTAAAATATTAAATATAATAATAATTATTATAAATTTTTTAAAGGATCAAATAATTTTTAAAAATGTTAATTTACTCAATTTAGGTTAGACGATTTATATCCTTCCAAAAAGTCTGATAATATACTATGGGAGAAAAATTCAGTGATCAAAATAAAACTAATTAACCATGCATGCAATGTATCATGTACATATGGAGAGAGAGACAAGTATGCTTGATTTCATGTTGAAAGAATAAGAATCAAAGCCTCTTTGGTTTTGTTGGGTGATGGCGTTGGGGACACTGTATCCGACCATTTTCTAAGTTTCAACGTCTAACGCCCGCTAATTTCGACCTAAAAAGGAACCCTCTAACTACACATTTTAATTTTTTTTTGTTTGAGCTAAGGTATTCATCGTCGATAGACGTGATTAATTTTCTCGCCACTGATACTTTCATTAAAATGTAAATGGCTGGTCATGAAATGTACTTCATTTTCATTAGTAAGAATCAAACTCGTGATCTCATGATCGAGTTTAATTTTTTTTAGAATTATATTACATAAAAGGCAAAAGGTCAAAAAAAAGTGTCCCAACGTTTCACCGTTTGGTCATTTTAGCCCTATTCTTTTTTTTGTGTGCAAACAATGAAGACCCTTGTTGGATGAAAACCGTTAATCAACTAACGATCAACGCCTGAGACTGACGTGACATGTTTGCATGGCATGAGGAGATGACGTGACACTAGCACATGACATTTTTGTTGACATGATATTTTTAAAAATTTAAAAATTATTTATTTATTTTTTAAAATATTTTTAACCAATCGCCATGTCAGCAAAAATGACATGGGCAGTGTCACGTCATCTTCCCATGCCCTGCAGACATGCCACGTCAGTCTCAGGCGTTAACTGTTAGTTGACTAACGATTTTTATTCAACAAGGGTGAAATTTGAACGAAGAATAAAACATTAGGTGGTTGTTTGCACCAAAAAAATAAGGCTAAATTAGTAAAAAAAAAGTGAAACGTTGAGAGTTATTTTTAACCTTCTGCCTAAATAAAAATATGAAGGATCAAAAAGATATATTTTCATACTGTTAAAAATAACTATATGTGTTACTTAACTTGTTTTATAAATTACGATGAGAGTGTCAGTTGAGACTTAGAATTTTGTCAAACAATCAATCATCATGTTAGTCTCACGTTTTATTCTTTGATATTAATTCCCCACGATCCGGACATGGCTCCCAAAAACCACGCACTTCCACTACAATACATTATATATTTATATATATATATATATATTGTAATACCAAACTTTTCTGGTTCCTAGAGTTTGAAGTTATTTAATTGTTTCCACATGGAGGCAATAGCGAGAAGTGTATATAATTCTGGGGAAGCTTCTATGCCCATTACTTGCTCAATCATTTTACAAACCAAAGTACTATAAATAATGTTATACGATCTTATTAGAGAATATTAGAACTCCGCCGTGAATTGCCAACAACTATAGCTCTATATGCTTGATTACAACATCTTAATTTATTACTATATTTTATATAAAAAATCACATTTTTGCCGAAACAACCATCAATTGTAATAAGTCATAATTAAAAAAGATTAAAGGTTATTAAAAAGCGAATTATAAAATATTATCGAAAGTTATTCAAAATGTAGATGAGTATGAGCAGGGGCGGTACTTAGTGAGGACCGGTGTAGGTCATGGCCTATAAAAAATATATTTTTTTTATTTACACAATGACAATTTTATATTTTTAACATTTAAAAGAACATAAAATTCATTGTTGGCTCACCTAAATTAAAAAAATTATAAATACCTATTAATAAATAATGTTGAGTTCAGAGTATTCCAACACAAATGTTTACCATAATCGTCTCCGTTAATTTAAGACTGATTTGGTACAATCCTCAAACTTTGTATCGTCCGGTTTTCAATCAAGTTGAGAAGAGGGTAGGCTGAAATTGAAGATGTGGAGTGCGGGTAAAAACGCCCAACACAACTGCCGCTGAATTTACCCAATTGCCCCAACTCTATGGTCTCGTCAAATGGTGTATTGGTGTTCGTGGAAGTCATTTCCGGAAGGATTAATTAGAGGCCATGGAATTGAATATTAGCCCATAAATATTAATTAAACGTTCCGACTTCAGGTATAAAAACGTATTCGATTAAAATCATTTTAACAATTTTATTAGTAACTTTATTAATTTGATAGCTTTTGCCTTTTAGCCTTAGATGAGTGTATATTCTATGGAGCACATCCAGGGGCAGAGCTCCTTGGGGCTCAAGGGGCCCCGCCCCTGTTAAAAGTATAATTACTTAATAATTTTAGTTTAATGATAATTAGACCTCTGTAAAAAATAATTATTTAAATTAAAAAATATAAGAGTTTATTAAATATATAATTAAGTAAGGGTTAAATTAAGGGTGTAAATGAGCCTAATTTGAACGAATAGGATTAAGTTTGTGCTCGTTTATTGATATTTGAAGGTGTTCATGCTCGGTTCGTTTAAAATTTTAATATCGTATTTGTGTTCTTTTATTTATTTTTGATCGTATTCGTGTTCGTTTATTTAACGTTCACAAACATGTTCATTTAACGTTCATGAACATATTTGTGTGATGTTCACGAACTTGTTCATTTTTATAACCTCTAACATGTTCATTTATATGTTTGTCAAAATGGTGGAACTACACCACTAGTTTTAAGCTCATTAAGCTTCATAGTTTCAACTCAAAAAATCACCATGTATTCAATTTAGTCCATACATTCACCAGTTTTTAAAATGTAAAAAATAAAAGGAAAAGGGAAACCAAGTAAATGAGCTTATAAACGAGCTTGTTTGTGAACATAAACGAACAAAATACACCCTTGTTCGTGTTCATTTGTTTACTAAATGGACATAAAAATTTGTTCATACTCCTTTATTTATATGGATGGGCATTTCACCCTGGCCCGATAGGTTCTGACCCGACCCGGCCCGATTGAGTAGGGTATTTTTTGTGAAAAAATCGGGTTCGGGTTAGGTTGGGTCAAGTTTTTGTTGAGTGTGAGGTCGGGTCTGGTTCGGGTTTAGGGTGAAAAAAATTTGACCCGACCCGACCCGATCGAGTAGGGTATTTTTTGTGAAAAAAATGGGTTCAGGTCGGGTTTTTGTTGGGAGTGAGGTCGGGTAGGGTTCGGGTTTAGGGTGAAAAAAATTGACCCGACCCGAGACTAATAGTGTAATTTTCCCCTAAATTTTTTTAGGGATATTTTGTAATAATGCCCCCTCTTTATATATTTTTTTTTATAATTAAGTCTCTTGAATTTTTTTTTACAATTAGGTCCATAAAATTAATTTTTTTCTATAGGTTGGGTTGGGTCGGGTCAGGTTTAGGGTATTTATTTTTGAGTCAACTCGGGTTCAGTTTTAAGGTTATTATTTTCGTGTGGGCCAAAAACCTGACCCGACCCGTGCCCATCCCTATTTATTTAGTTGAATAAACAAACGTTATACGAACGGTTCACTAACAATTTGTCGAACGCTCTATTCATTTACACCTATTGGTTGAACTAAAGAAGAATGAACATGTATCCTCAAATTTTTTGGTCCAATAACTATTTATATCCTTATAAATTAAAATATTAGAAAAAAAAAGTTTTGCCTCATGAATTTTGAGTTTAAATACGTAATAAACCCTTGCTTTTTTTTAAAATTTAAAATTTTAATTCTTAACAATATTCGATTCTAACTCCGCACCTGAGCACATTTAGCGAACATCATTTCAAAACAACATATGTGAGCAATTTATCCTTGTGCGTAGAATAGAATTTTTCTTTCTCATTTCATCCTTGAAACACTCCTTTCTCTTTTATTTGTTTTAGTCATATTTTTTATTAAGTTGAGAGGTCGTTATATTTCTCAAAATTAATATTAATATTTGAACTCATAAAAAATAAGATAACATGAATATTTTTGAACACTCAAATAATTAATAGATTTTTGTTTTAGCCATTTTTATAACACTGTTGAAATGAAAGTGGTTGAAAATAATACAGGGGAATTTTATTTTTAATAATTTATTATTTTAGCAGAAAATTTTAAAAATATCACTAATAAACACTTAGGGGGCGTTTGGTTCGCGGAAAAGATCATTACCAGGGGAATAATCTTTTCCGAAATCACATACCCACGTTTGGTTCAAGAGCATTCCCTCCCAAGGGTAATGAAATATTCCCAACAATAGCTATTTTGAGTCTTTTCCTGGGAATGTCATTCCCTCCCTTTTCTTAGGTATTAGACAATTCCCTCCACTTTGGACAAGAATACCCCTAAAAATATAGTTATTTTAAAATGATCTTTCCTTTTTGTATATAATTACACAAGTATAAATCTATTTTATTTTTAGGGGTTTGGGGTTTTAATACTTATTATAAAATAATATGATGCATATAAAATAAAAATATATCAAATTTTTATTTTATTTCGATTTTTTATATATGTGTTTGATTCCAATTTTATTATTGATATGTGTTTTATTACATTTATTATTTAGATCAATTTTCAGAAAAAGGTTTTCATATTATATATTTTTTATATTTTCTATGAACTTTTATGTAAATATTTTGACTTTAATCTTAAAATTTCAGTTGGTTAAAAAAAATATATTTAAAGGACAATTTGGTAAAACATGCATTTTTTCTATCTTATATTCCTTCAACCAAACAATGTAATCTTACATTTCTGCCAAACAAATCAAACAAGGTAATACAACATTTCGGGTTATATGTTAAGTAATGTAACATTCCGATAATCTCATTCCCAAAGATAATCTTACATTCAGTGAACCAAACGACCCCTTAATATTAATTTTTTGCTTTGACTTTTACTGAAAATTTTAATGAAAATTAATTATTTTCATTTTACGTATACCTAAAATGATATGTTATTAAGAATGGAGATGCCATCATTTCAAGGTTTAAATAATATTTTAACCCGATTTTATTATCACTTTGGTATTTGAAGATTATTTTAGTTTAATTTATCCCTTGAACTTTTCAAATGAATAGCATATTACTCTACTTTAATTTTCATTACAAAGAAGTCACATGATCACAAACGTGAAATAGAGAATATATTTTATTAAAAATGAAAATATCTTAGATTTTTTCCCCTCTATTTTTAGCCTTTTCAAGTTCTTTTGTGATTTTTTTTGAAGTGTTTCTAATTTAATATGTGTTTTTATGGCACGTGATGTAATCCTAGAATGTCAGGTAACTTTTTTGTGATGAACATTTTGACTGGGATAACATGTTTCATCTTTGAAAAGTTCAAAGATCAAATTAAACTAAAAATCTCTTCATGTCCCTAAGTAATATTGAGGTACAAGTCCATGAACTAAAATGACTTTTTAACCCCATTTTCAAAATTGGGAACACTTTGAAATGAGAAAAGATTTCTTTATAGTGCAAAGTGAGGAAAGTGTATTGTTTGATAGAGAAACCACTCTAATAAAAAAATTCCGTGCGGCAATTGTTGATTGGAAAGAATATTTTAGGTCCCGACTATGATCCAATTCTTTGTTGAGTCCGTTGACTATGAGAAGTTATAAATAGGTCCCTCGATTATTCGTGACTAATAAATCGATCCAATTCCAATAAAAATAAACGGATGATGATGTGACAGCTAATAAAATTTATATAATAACATATTTAACCCTCAACTTTTACATTTTATTTTAATTTGGCCTTAAATTTAAAATTTCATCTCTCAATATTTAAATATTACACCATTTTAGTCCCTTAAATCCTAAACATCATCTTCTTCCCTTCTAAAAAACAAACCTCTATTGATGTTAACATTAACTATTTACAATCCCATTTGTATGAGAAGTGAAAAATCATTGGAGAATCGAAACATCCATTGATGTTTACGGTAACCATCTACGATGAGCTACCCACAGTAGGAGATGCATACCTTTTTGTTTTTAGAATGGAAGAAGATGAAGTTTAAGATTTAAGGTAAAATGTTGTAATATTTAAATGTTGAGAGCTAGAATTTTAAATTTAGGACCAAATTAAAATAAAATGTAAAGGTTATAGGTTAAATTTATTATTATACAAATTTTATTAACCGCCACATCATCAGTCGTTTATTTTTTTTAACAGAATTGAACCAATTTATTAGTCACGATTAGTCGGAGACCTATTTGTAACTTCCTGTAGTTAGGAAACCTAATAAAAAATTGTTCATAGTCGGGGGATTGAGAAAGGATACATAATTAGAGGATAAATGATTAGAACATCTCTTACAAATTCTTACGGTATATATATTCTCTGTAGTTTGATGTAAAGATGTCTGGTAATTATTTTTTTAAAATGAATTGATATATTATTATATAAACTTCAGCCACCACCGGTCAACGAAGACTTATATAAATAAAAAGAAAAGAGATCAATGAAAATTGACATTACTGTCAAGCTTTTAACGACACGATACATGCATTTAAACTACTAAATCATTTATCAGCTAATCAATAATTTTATCCAAAAATATTTTAAGGATTAATATATATATTATAAATTCAGAGATTTTAAGTGGACATAATCGATTAAAAAGATAATTAACATAAAAATTTTCAGATTTTATGGTACATAGAATCACTAAAAATTAACAACTACGAAATAAATTTTAAATTTCATTATTCTCTTTACTACACATGGACCCGTCACCACAACTAACCAACCTTATTGTGTTCAAAATATTATCGTTGAATTCCCGCAAACTCATAATCAACTTGCAAAACTTAGGGTTAAAAGGAAAAAAGAGGTTTAAAAAAGCTAGGGGGTTACGGTGGTAACAAATGTCCGGTTGATGGGGTTGACCGTTGGGGTATTATACGGATTTAGAGTCGAGGATGGAGGCGGTGACAGTGGTGGGTGGGCGAGTGCGAGTGGATAAAACGTGGGAAATCCTTGAGAGCCGGCCATTGCCCAACACGTTGCTTAACATGGAATTCTCAATTCTCCAACCAAACGACGTGCGGTTCAAGTCCTGTCTCTTTGGTCCCACACTTGCACTTGCACAAACTTATTTCTTTGTTTCTAATTGGCCCAACCCCCTGACCAGACCATTTTGTCAAACTGCGCATTAAGTTTTGCTAAATGTATCTAAATATTAAAATAAAACATCTTCTTAAGATTAATTTTGTAATAGAGCTATATGAACCAACAAAACACGAAATAATTAGTCATTGAGCTAGCTTTAGTGAACATTTTAAGGAAAAAAACGCCCTTTTAAGATTAAATTTTAAAATGACACTCTTTGCTGACACATAAAGTAAATATATTTTATATCCGTTATATCTTTTGCGAGATGCGTTTCGGAAGGCTCTTCGCTCTATGTAACAACTCAAATCAATAATTTTCACAAAATACCATGAATCATATGAAATGCACACTTTTTTAGCTTCAGTGGTTTGAAAACAAAAACAAAAAAGTATAATGCGTCTTTGTGAAATTTTTTGATAACAGGCGACTAACTTGAAAGGAAATTAAAATAAAATTGACCAAAATAAAAAAAAATTAATTTTTTTGAAGTAATTGCTTGTATCAAATCCATATAAATCAGGATATATTTTGGTAAAAAATTAAAATTTTAAGTCTTATAAGGTTTTTCGGGATGAAAATGGATATAATACTGACGTGAAGATTTTGAAAGATTACATTGATTAATAAATCACCTAAATTGGATCCTTGATCACAAAATTACAACCTTTCAAAGTTTTGCACTATATTTATAGTTCAAATAGAAATATGAATTATTTGTTAAACATACCGTTGCATTTAAATTTTTTTTTCAACCCTTTGGAAAAGGCATGTTGATGAAAAACGTGTTTGACAGGCTATTTAGGTATTTTTTGAAATTTATTGGCTATGCAGACACGTACGACAAAAACACACTCTGTCAAACATGCTTATCAAAAGTCACGACTTACGAGGCACATTTTTATCTCGTGTCATAAAAATATGCCATTTAAAAAAATTAAAATTAGATGATATTATTTTCATAATAAACTTTTTAAAAAATGAAAAAATTTGGTAAAATATCCATAGTTTTTTGTTGTTGTTGTTGAATTATGCTACAAGAATGATGCCATATCTTTCTCATTCATCCACCACCTTCTTTTTGGGGCTTAATTGGGTTAGAAGGAGGGAAGGGAAGATGTGTGACTTCATCAAAGTGGTTAGCACTTGTGCATGGTTTTATGTGAAGTGGGTTTCGCTTAAAAAGAAGATTTGCAAACGGAAATCATAAAATAAAGAAAGAAACAGCAAATATAATAACTAGCTAATCTTAGAAGGGCTATCAAAATGGAGAGCGTTTAAATTACTCAAAGTTTGATCCACCAAATTTGGTTTTTGAGTACGTTCGGGCGCTTTTATTGACCTTCTAATATGCTTGCTGGTGTTTTTATAATTAGGGAGGATTATTTGATTCAGTCTCGAGTTTTGACCAAATTTCATTATATATAATGGGGGATTTTTTTTTTTGAAATTCAGGCTTGGTTAGAGTTTATGGTGTAAATTATCTTATTAGAAATAATAGTATAATTTTATTTTAAATATTTAGAGATAATTGCTATAATGTTCATCTCTCTCTATTTTTTCTAATTAATTAGTACTTATTTTGTGAATAAAGTAAGATAATTATTTAATTGTGTCGGGTCGAATCAGATACGAGTTTTATCCTAAATTTTAGGTTGGGTGGTGCATCATTAAAATGTCGGGTCGAGCTGGAGTGGAGGCTTTGAATTCTCAGGTCAAACACTCGGCTCGACCCGTGATCATCCTTATTTACAACACTCAGTATTCTACTCGATTGTAAAACTTTATGCAAGAATTTTATTTCATTAGATTCATTGATCGATCAATCTATATAAAAATATTGTATATGTCTACATTTTTATTCCGTTAGATTTACTGATAATAATGTAATTCGTGTTTTTATAAATTAATTTATAAAATAAAAACAAATTAATTTAATAAAATATGACAATCCTATTTTTTTAAGAAAGCAGATTGGGATATAAAGAGTTGAGGAAATTTACGAAGTAAACCATTTCCAAGGTTTAGCTTCACTTTAAAAGGGTTGTACTTGTATAGATTTGGGGGCGTCTAGACCTAAGACAAAACAGGGGAGGTTAGAGATATAGCCTATAGGTTTGGTTTACTAAGGAAACAAATGAATCTGTTCAAAATCTTTTACGTTATTTAAGTTTTGGTCCTTTGGGTTTTATTTTATTAAAAAACATCCGCTTTTATTTATTATAGTGTTAAACTTGCACATTTTTTCCTAAATAAAACAACAACAAAACAGATGGTAACATGAGTACATGACATGATCAAAGACAAAACTACCTTAATCATGAGAGAGGTTGTTGCCCCTAACCCTAAATATTTTTTATCCTTAATTTATATATTAAAATTTAAATTATTTGGGATAATTATAAATTGTCCCTCAAAGTTAGAATCTTAACTTCGTTACTGAACATGATGTGTAATATTTTTATATGACATGATCTTATTTAATTACATAGATGATTAACACGGTAAAAAAAGTTGTGCTTCAATCCTAAGGGATCCTTAAACAATTAATGTGATTTTTTTTACTGCTGGACTTCGTAAATAAAATAGCAGGCTTTGTAATTTTTACTATATACTTGGATTTAGAAAGCAAAAAAGAAATGATTGGCGTGTTTGGAGAAACGGGCCTATGATTAAGTTCATCAATTAGAGTTTCGAATGCCAACATATTACAATGTCAACTACGACAATTAAACAAATTCAGTACATTTACACCAACCTTTTTAATGCATCAGGAAATGTAATCAATATCTTACCCATTAAAATGGGTAAACTACATATTTCATTGAACTTTTTTCCACTCATATTTTGATCGGTGATGTTTGAATTTTTTAATTTAATATTAATTTTCAAATTGCTTTTGTTCTGATTGTTACGTCGTAAAATAATTAACAGTATTATAGTTGAATATTTATCCTTCAAAAATTATGAAAATAGTTTTTTTTAAGAAACTATGGCTTCAGATTTTATTTGATTTCCTAACTATGGGATATCTTTTTTCAAATCCCAACGATAAGGAGGTCCAGAAAGAGAAGACGAGCTATATATCATGATTCACGAAGATTAAATGATGAAAATTGTAGATTAGAATGGTTTTGGAGTTTTGCGAGTATTGATTTTTTGGATAGGTTTTGCGAGTTTTAAAAAGATTTTGGGAAAAATCTAAATTGATAGAGTGAAAGGGATAATGAAACTAATTTTTTTTATATTGAGCGGTCAGAGAAGCGTTGAAAAATTACGATTTCGACACCAACGTGACACAAAAATAAAGTTGTAAGAGTATCATCTTTGAGGGAAGAATATAAAATAAAATAAAAATAAAAATGACGTGAACGAAATGTGATTACCATATAAGTAAAACAAACAGTCTATATCAGCACACGTGACTGCCACATAAGCAAAAAAGATCCATATTAACACATGACTATCATATCACTCTTATGTGTCTTATTTAACGCACACATGTTTAAATCATAAACAATTTAAAATTTTAGTAATTAAAAAAAAATTGAGTGACAAATTTTATAACTTATGCAAATAAAAATTACATTAATAAATAACAATTATATTAGAGAAAAAATGCTAACCCAAAACTTGCAAAAAGCGGAAAGCCTTTTTTCCTAAATTTAAAAATAATACAGATTGATTGGTAAAATACATAAATTATTGCTGAAATTTGTTCTCTTATCTATTTTAGTTATTAAAATTTCACATACGATCTACGTTATAACGATAATAGAGGATTAACGCTAAAATGATAAAGAGAATTAATGTAGAAAATTTAACAACTAAATTAAATATTTTCAAGCTTCAGTGACTAAAATAGGTCAGAGAACAAAGTTCATTGATAATTTATATATTTTACCCGATAGATAAAAAAATGTATAAAAGGAAAGCCTTTGGAAATTCTCCTTGTTCACTTTCTCAATTCAAACTATAAGAAAGAGCCACCCTAGAGGGCAATTTCGTAATATCATCCTTCCCCACAGCCCTTTATTTATATTTGATCCGCTCTTGTCTTCTTACATCAAATCTCCTTCCCCTCCCTGATTCGGATTCCGGTTCCACCCCATCCCCAGTCCCCACTCTGCCTCAATCTCGTCGGGAACTTAAGCTCCCGGCGATTTACTCTCGAGAATTTGATCTTTTAATTTTTCTCTTCTTTTGAAGTCGAAGAGCGATGGGGTCGGAGCTGATATACAGAGGCCATGAGACCCAGCCTGCTTCGGATTCATATTCACCTAAACCGGACAAACCATGGGCCTCCGTCACACGCGCCGCCCGTTACATGCTCCGTGAGCAGCGCCTCCTCTTCGTGCTCGTCGGCATTGCCATAGCCACTCTGATCTTCACCATTTTCCCAACCTCACGTGCTCCGCTCGCTCCCCACACTACCACCCCAATCCTCGATTCCATCACTTACTTCCCCATCGACACCCAAAACAAGTTCTCCTACCAACACCGTCTAGGGTTCGAGTCGGGCAATCCGGCCGGTAAGATTCCGTTGGGGCTGAAGCGGAAGGGATTGAGGATCGTTGTAACAGGTGGGGCCGGGTTCGTAGGGTCACACCTCGTGGACCGTTTGATAGCGAGAGGAGACAGCGTGATCGTGGTCGATAATTTCTTCACCGGACGGAAGGAGAACGTGATGCACCATTTCGGGAACCCGAACTTCGAGCTCATCCGACACGACGTCGTCGAACCCCTACTCTTGGAAGTTGATCAGATCTACCATCTCGCTTGCCCTGCTTCTCCAGTTCATTACAAATTCAATCCCGTCAAAACTATCATATCCTTTTTTTACCATTCAATATTTACTTTACAAATTCCTATATGCTTTTTTTTGCATTATTTGTTTTTTCCCTTAATTTGAAAGTGGTTTTTACAAGACAAATGTGGTCGGAACACTGAACATGTTGGGGCTGGCAAAAAGAGTTGGTGCCAGGTTCTTGTTAACCAGTACCAGTGAAGTGTACGGAGATCCTCTGCAACATCCTCAGAAGGAAACTTACTGGGGCAACGTTAATCCCATCGGTTAGTATTCCATTCAATCTCCGGTCAGGTCGGAACACATATGTTGTCTTGTTTTTGAAGTTGTAATAGTATTTCTGGCATTTTTAGATCTTGTGGATTATTTCACGCGAAACCCGTGATCAGTGGCCTTTTGCCTAACAAATTTTACTTTTTATCCTACGCCACATTGGCACGTTCTGCACATCTGTTATCACTTTTTGGCTTTGAATAGGTTAGAAAAACAAAACTGTGGTGCTGTGGTTGTGACTTGTGACTGTAAATTTGGATTATTTGGAGTTTAGTGTTGATTTAGATCTGTTTGGTTGTTGTTTAGCCGTTTGTCTCTGCATAAATTCTGGGAAAGCTTTTGAATTATTTACATTTTTATTCTTCTTTTCTGGAACCAACCAAACATATTCAATGACAGGTGTTCGAAGCTGTTACGATGAGGGAAAGCGTACTGCTGAAACGTTGACAATGGACTATCACAGAGGAGCCGGCGTTGAGGTTAGCTAACATGATTCAACTAACTCTTAATCTTAATTAATTAAAAGATTACATAATTTATTGTCATTGCTTCAGGTTAGGATTGCCAGAATCTTCAATACTTACGGACCTCGGATGTGCATCGATGACGGTCGCGTCGTTAGCAACTTTGTTGCTCAGGTACTCTTTTTATTCCTTTTAGTAATTTTCTTTTAAAAAAGATTGTTCAATTGTTTATTCGAATAATTAAGTAATATTTGCAGGCTTTAAGGAAGGAGCCATTGACTGTGTATGGTGATGGGAAGCAGACAAGGAGTTTCCAATATGTTTCTGATCTGGTAAATTGTTTTTCTACTTGGATTTCTTTTCTGAATTTTGTTACACATGGTAATATTTATTTCAAAAGTGGAGAACAAGGCAACGCACATGGTTTCAAAAGTACATCTTGACATTTCATGGCAAAAAGGGTAACTTCCAGATAGGATGTTTTTAGCATCGGAGATAATTAAAGGGTTTGCATTTTTACCTTAGGTTCCATTGTCAATGGAACTTACAATTCTTCCGAACCAGTATCGAACAAATCGTACTTGCATAAAATGTCGGTATCCCCATGCTTCCTTTAGTGGTATCTTTGCTGCAATATTTTATATGACTGGCCAGCATTTTAGAATAAATTTGTAGTTGGAACTTGCCTGCTTGTTTGTACTACGTTATCTTATTTGGGGTAGGCTCTTTCCCCCCCATGTATTATTATAGTGTGATGTAGCTAGGTCTGTGGGGTATATGCTGTTCAATATTTTGTCTAATAGGACCATTGTCCCCTCCTCCCTGGGGTATATGCTAGATCCGAACCAATCTTCACTTGTGTCGGGTATTATGGGTTAAAACTGAAAATCTGGGCTGAAACAGGTGGAGGGTCTGATGCGTTTGATGGAAGGAGAACACGTTGGACCGTTTAATCTTGGAAACCCAGGTGAATTCACCATGCTTGAGCTTGCTGAGGTAAGAACACTTTCCCCCATTGCCTAAAATTTATATCTTGTTTATGAACTGTAAACTAATATTTACTACATTCTATGGAATTCTCCGTGCGTAATTATAGGTGGTACAAGAAACGATCGACCCGAATGCGAAGATAGAGTTCAGACCAAACACGGAAGATGATCCACACAAGAGGAAGCCTGATATAGCAAGAGCCAAAGAGATGCTGGGTTGGGAACCCAAGGTATCGCTCCGAAAGGGTCTACCTATGATGGTTTCGGACTTCCGGCAACGTATATTTGGTGATCACAAGGAGGGCGGCAGCAGCACCAAGAATGCCTCATCAGCTTAAGGTGGTGGCATTGGCATATATAATATACTCTCTCACAGAAACATGGATCGGAAAATATAATAGGTGGAAAAGAAGATGCCCCCATGGAAACAATTAATATCATAGATTCATAGTTCTGAGGAAGCAGTTTTAGATGATCTGGGATGGGCTTTTATTTTATTTTTTTACATTTATTTCTTTGCTATCTTTGTAGTTTTTTCATGTCTCTTCTCTCTTTTGAAAACTTAATTTTACAGTGAGCAGTTAATTTTTTTAAATAATTCCCAAATCTACCGCAGGCCGCAGGCATGTTGAACTAAAACAAGGCTCTAGTTGGCGGGGCTAATTACTGAAATCTGAAACCAAGGAGGGTAGTTATTTGTTATATTCTAAAAAGTAAATGTGAAAATTTTAAATTTTAAATAATAAACAAATTTGATAAATAAAATAAAAAAATATTTTAAAAGTAATATAGAAAAATATATTTAGTTCCTATTTTTATAATAAGAATATGAGACATAAAATAATTCACATATTTATATGATTGGAGCAAGAGTTCAAACTTTGATTAGGAAAAAATAGTATACGTTTATATAAATTTGAATCTAACTCAATTGATTAAATAAAAAAAAAAAGTAGGATTTAAGCATGTGAAGTGATTTCAGTGGTAAAGGATGATGTATTTTATCCATGTAATTCAATTCCGAGTTCGAGCACCATGTGTGCCTTATTAAAGGACTAAAAAAATTAAACAAATACTATCTTATAATTACACTAACATATTCAAAAAGAAAAGAAAGACAGCATGATTTAGAATTACTGATACCACAATTGACAAAAGGCCCCGTCCTCGTCTCGTCACCCCAAACAAAATCCAAACAAATCGATTGACCCAACAGAAAAAATGTCAAGAATGGGATTCGAACCCATGCCCTTTCGGACCAGTACCTGAAACTGGCGCCTTAGACCAACTCGGCCATCTTGACAGTTGGTATTGTACAGAAACACAAACATATCTAACTGTGGCCTTTTCTAAGCGTGGTTAATGGTTCAATTTAGTAATCTTCTTCTCAAATTGATTCGGCCAAGATACATACCATTATACAAAGGATAAATATTCTATACACATGCGGCGGAAACTGAACCATAAACCCTAAATTTTAAACCCCATATATTTAAACTTTATACCTTAAAATTAAGGCGCTTGTAGAAATTTTTAGTTTCCACCGCTAGTGTATAGGATATTAATCCTTATAAGATAAATATTCTATACACAGACGGTGAAAACTGAAAGTTTCCACAAGCGTTTTAGTTTTAAAGTATATGAAATTAATTTAGGATTTAGGAGTTTAGGTGTAAGAAATTAGAATTTAGGGTCCAGTGTATAGGATATTAATCCTTATACAAATACGTACATATGCAATTATTTTGTGTTTTTTATATCTATACTAATTATTAAATCTAATGATTTTGTACGAGCGGAGTTGGCAAAGTGATAAGCAATTTGATATGTCTTAAGCAGTTTTTGAATTCAAAGTCTTATGTATTCAGAAAATCTATGTTGAGAGATTCACCCACCAAAACTACGCGTGTGACACAAGTCGACTCAAATTAGTCAAGGTAAAAACTTGAGAACCGAAAGGGAGAAAAAATCTAATTATTTTATGTCAACTTTTTTAATCTATTCTAATTATTGTTAAAAATTTATAATTCAAGTTTCATATTAATATGGTCTGAAAATTTTATGATACGATCCAATTGATGAAGAAATAAAATTGGAAGAAAGTGAAGATCAAGATGCGGAGGCTCTTAGACTGAACTAGATGGGGAAATATGGACGAATTCCTCACTGTACGGATCTTGTCACATATTTAGTTCGTACATAATTATAATTCTTGTATTAGTATTTGATTAAATGTAGGAAACGTTGTTGGAATAGATTTGTTGTGACACAAGTTTTATTTGCAAATTGTTGATGTCAGGGCGATACTAAATAAAGTAGTGGAGACGACGGTCAAAAGAAATTTTAGAGAAAAAATTTAATGGTTTACTTGTTGTGGAACGGGTGGAGAGCCACAATAAGCCATCATAGAATAAGACGATTCACTCTAACTTAACTTGAGGTTGAGAATCGCAAACAGAATAAAATAGGTGATCAAAGTCATGTGAGAGAAAAGAGAGAGAAAGGTTTATCTAGGAGAGTCGTCTTATTTATCTTCGGTCTTAGAGATATTTATATGGCCTTAGTGTTGTAGATGAAGTAAAGCTTGAACCATACCAGGCCTAATAATAACTATTGATGGGCTGTTAGACAATAGCTCGACTGTCAGGTTACGAGCTCAGTCAAGCTTTATGGTTGTCTTGTCACAATGCGGTGACCGAGTGTAAGAGTCTTCGAAGGCTAATGGGTCCCGAGCCGTAGGGCTCCATGTTGCTTGGAGTTGAGCGGAAATACTGATGCGGATGCTAGGAGCTCCGGGGTTCTACAGCGGAGGCTTAGATCCTAGAGGTTTGCGGACTTTATAAGCTTCGTAGTTTTTAGAGGTAAGTCTTCGGTGAAATGCCGGAATGTAGCGTGGAGGCAATAATATTTTTTTAAAAAAGTGTATTTTGAAGATATTTGACGAAAATACAACACAAATTGTTAATCCTGTAAGAATAAATAATATAATTTAAAATTTTGTGACTCCGGGAGCGTTGCTGTTTAGAGATTATTCCAAAATCTTATTATTTAACCCTATAATGAAAATCTCTATTATATCTGTTTTTTTTTAATTTAAAATTTTCCAGGTAAGTTTGTATATACCCATTACCGACATCTTCCATATGTCGTAACAATTATCAGAGTTTTGTATGAAATTGGTGTAACGTATTAACTGATCACCAATTAATTGAAAATTTATTATTTTACCATTTTCTCAAAATGGTACATAATAATGTAGAAGTGAGTAAAACTCGATTTGAAAAATTCGAATTATTTAACTCGACTCGAGGCGAAAAAAACTAACTCGTTTTGACTCAACTCATAATGTCATAAACTCGACTTGACTCGAAAAAAATTTCAAATAAAGTTTGAGTTATGAAATGGAAATTCAAATAACTCGAAATTTTTAGTAATTAATTTATCAGTTTTCATATTCGAGACGAGTCTATCATTTTTTATGGTATATGTATATCACATGTGAAAATTTAAAGAAATATATATGTAACACCCGGGTTTAGGGGTCAAGTGAAAATAATATTTTAATATTATTCCGAGTTCGGTTTTATGATTAAAATAGTGTTCGGGTTTTATTTTCAAAATAAATGGTATTGAACATATCTTAATTTGAACCCAAATAGCCATGGATCTCCTTCTTTGTAAATGGTTCGTTTCATTAAGGGCAAGGTGGTCTTTAGCTTTTAAATTGAAACAAAACAATTAAAACACCAATTTCTCACGATCTTTCACTATTCACTCTCTTCTTCAACGTGAAAAGAGAGCTCTCATCCCCTTCACTATTCCATCACAAAGCTCCTTCATTTCAACCCGTTTTTGAAAGGTAATACCATTTTTGACTTCTCCTCAACTTCCTCTCTTCAAAAGTACAATTAGTCTTTGTTTTTGTTAAAGTTTTGGAAATAGAGTTTTCAAGGGTTTTGATTAAAAATGATGCATTTATGTTGTTTAACTTGATATTTTGATTTAATGTTGTTAGTTATGAAGTCTAGGAGTTAAATGGTACCACATATATGAATTTTTCTTGGTTTTGAACAAATTCCCGAAATTGGGTTTAAATGGGGGTTTTTGAAGGGTTTTGGGTGAGTTTTGGGGGTTGTTTTAGGTTGGAATTGATGGGTTATTGTTAGTGCTATGGTTAGGGGTTGATTTGGATTCATTTGTGGGTGTAAAATATGTTGGAAACATGAGCTTTGAACAAGGTTTGTGGGCTGCACGAGTTTGATAAATGTAGGGCATGTTCATGGTTTGAAATATTGTGATTTGTGTTAGAGTTGTGTTCCGGGTTAGTACTTTGATGCTTGGGCTGATGTGAAGTTGTTTGAATTGTATTGAGGTTGTTTAGAAGCGAGAACTTGTGCCGGTGAAGCATCGGGAGGAAATCCGGAAGATTGAGGGTGGTTGCTTGCTTGGTGATTGAGCTTGGAAGTTTAGGTGAGTGGTTAATGTTTTAAAGTGGTTTTAAATGTTTGGTTCGAGTATATGGACTAAATCGGGCTTGGTAGACCCACCTAGAGTTAAGATTAGGGTGGTAGCCTAATCCTAAACTTAAACTAGAGCCATTGGTTGAACTTGTAATGGATGTTCATGCCTCGTATGACTTGCGATATAATTGTTTATGTATAAAGTGTTATACATGTGTGATGAGGCATGACTTGTAATGCATTATGATATGCATGTGAATGGTTCATGATTGTGATCATGGTGAGTACGTGCTAAGCACGAAATTGGTTGTGTTTGATAATGTGGATTGAGTTAAATGTTGGCACTAGTATGCTTGAGTACAAATGATCGATCATTAGGATGTTAGTGTGCACACATAAGTCAAATTCGTCGTGGCCTTGGTGGCATTGAGTCACCAAGAAGGAGTACGGGTTCGCCCGAAAATTGTTATATATATAAGTCGATGATGAGTGGAATCCCATCGACGGGGCGTGAGGATGAGCGGAATCCCCTCCGCGAGACCGGTGATGAGTGTAATCCCACCGTGAGGTAAAGTGGTTGTTGGATGTGAATTCCAACGTGTTTATCCGCGTATTCGGGTCATAGCTAGGTGCCAATATTGATTGATATATGTATCAATGTGATGCGGAATGTGATATCTACTTGGATGTTTATATGTGTGTACATATATTGTGAAATAGAGCTTGTTGAGCATGGCATATAATTGAATGTTGTTCATGCATCTTTGACATTTGGCTCTTGAGAACCGGAGGTAAGATCATGCATTTGCTTTGGTTGAGATCGTGCTTGGACCCTGCAATGTCGAGGTTTGTTTTTAAGGAGCTTACCCTCACTAAGCTTTATTGCTTACGCTCTCTTTGTTCGACATTGCAGATCCTTAGTTCGTGGGTTGCTAGCGCAAGTGGAGGGCCTCCAAGTGTGGTCGTTGACCTTGAGTTCATCAAGTATGGGTTTTAATGTTTTGGACATGTAATAGTTAAGCAATGGGATGTGTGCTTTGTTGGTTGTTTAGGAGCATGTTTAGACTCCTTAAATATGTTTTTTTGATTTGGCTTGTTGATGCCATGTTGGATTGTAAACCATGTCTAAATTGCTTACCATGTATGTTGGCCATGTGCCCTTTTGAGTTTGCTTTTGTGTTTAAATGTTGGAGCATGAGACCTTAAATGCTTTTATGCTACCCTCTGTTCAAATGCATGATTTCTTTGTTGAATGATGTATGTATATGTTGGGTGTTTGTATGGCTAGATTTTGATTTGTAAAAGTTGTATGCGTGTTCGTATGTGGCTAGGGAGGTCATAATATACATCTAGTGTGTGAGTCATGTATGTTTGTGCTGAAATTGGAGAATTGCAGAGCAGGGCGTATCGGTACGCCTAAGGGCCGTATCGATACGGTCTTGCCTGCAGAGCTCAGTTTTGGTTGGACGTATCGATACACTATGGGTATCGATACGGTCTCAACTCACTGGAATTTTGGGGAGTTGATGTGTGTAGGGCGTATCGGTACGGGGTTGAAGGGTATCGGTACGGTCCTACCTCGTTGACCACGTAAGGTTGACCGAGAAGGGCGTATCGATACGCTCAAGAGCTGTATCGATACGGTCTCCCCTGAGTCGACCGTTGGGGGTTGACCTAGTCAAGGCGTATCGATACCCTTGATTGGTGTATCGATACGGCCTGCCCTGCAAGATAAAAATGGATAATTTGATGCATGGTTTGAAGTTCGAGCGTGTTCTTTTATTGTTGTTTTTCGCTGTCGTGATCACTTAAGATTTAACATGCCTTTAGACAAGATTAAAACAAAATAAAATTTTTAGGGTTGCTAACCGAAGGGGAACCCTAACGGGTTTCGCTTCGGTTTTCCTCGTGTGACCCACTCGGACCGGTCGAGCGTCCGGACCGGGACGAGGGGGTTACAATATATATATATATATATATCGTATATGCATATAGAAAACTATTAAAATTAGAATCAATATGTGCACTACCCAACCCTAAGTATATGTATATAAAAATATATATGTGCACCGATATGTATATTTATATAGAAATATATATGAATATATATATATATATATATATATATATATATATATATATATATATATATATATATATATATATATATATATATATATATATATATATATATATATATGAGATCAAGCATTTAAAATTTTTACGCATTTAGTAACTCTGCACTCTTAGATTTATTTATATATTGAATGGATCAAATAAACATATACTCATGTGAAATTATATTTTATTATTTAAGAAATACGATGAAATAGGTAATTTGCACAGATCAAACCCAGACCTGAAATCTATTTTTAAAATCAAACCTCCGTCTGGTCCAACTTTAGCCCATGAGCTAATAATGGGGCAAAAGAATTACAATCATATCGTGCAATATGATCACTACTTGAACAACTCTCTGTTTTCTTCCTTTAATCTCTCCCTTCAATGATTTTGCAACATACCGACTCAGAGACCAATTGTAGTTATTAGTTAACTTGACACAATAAGGTTACATTGCCGAGTGAGGTCGCGTGTGAGGTCCCTCCAATCTGCTCAAATATCCCCCGTTTGATCGTGTTCTGCCGTTCCCCGTTGCACCTTCGTCCGAAGGTTCAAGCATTTGCTGCAACGTGTTGCAACGCCTGTCGAGCCAAGATCTGATATCCGCAAACACGATTTCCACGTTCTCATCGGACTCTCCCGCCGTCAATCCGTGCCACATCCCCGGATACAATCTTATGGTCTTGTCATTACTCCTCGCTCTCTCGTACAACGCCTTGCTTACTTCGGGGTCCGTCACCGTATCCGCTTCCCCGTGCAAAACAAAGAAGGGGAGCGTCACCTACCAGAAAATAAACCAACGAATAAGACCAGTGACATAACATGTTGAGGCACATAGGGGAATGTTTTAATTTTAAACCTCGTTTAAACTGTCTTCAATGCTCATGCTGGTTCTAAGCACTTCCAACGCTGTTTTCAGTCTGGGTTTGTCCTGGTATATCAGCTTATTGTTCCTTATCTGCACCAATCCAAAAGGAACTGAGTCCAAGATTTAACAAAGAACAAAAAGGAACTGAGTAGTGAGTACATATACTCATAACTCACCGCTTCTCGTTTAACAGGGTCTTTGAATGCTGAGTCAATAACATCTTTTGTGGGTACAATCTTCCATTTAGGTATAAATAATTCCATTTTCGTCAATATATTTACGACCACCGGATGTGGCTTCACTTTCTCTGATATCTTACACATGGGTGCTACTAGAACAGCACCATTCCAAAAGGAAGTGTCCTTTTTATGGAGAAGTAGGGCAACTGCGCCTCCCATTGACTCTCCGTATAAAAACCTGCTCTTTTCCCTGTATTCTTCTTTTGCTGAAATAACCACGGCGGCAGATTAAGGATTCGGCTAATGGCGAAATGATTTGTGTTGGGAGTAGTGGTAAGACACATACCGCAGATAGATTTGAAGAATTCATTGCAGTCGTTAACAATGTCTTGGAAATTCTTAATGTAACATCGGGCGCCCGTGGACTTTCCATGTCCTTCGTAATCAATCCCAAACACGGCATATCCTGCTCTTGCTAGCCTGGTTCCACATTCTGGAAAGCAATGTGAAAATTAAATTTTTTGAAAGAACCGTAACAAAAGTTGGCAGATTTTGAAGACCATGAGCTCGGAGATCAACTTTTACTGAAACTTCAAATCCAGAGGTATAACAGAAAGAAAGATAATTGAGAACGTCATGCGAAAGTTGATAAGATAAACTTGTTTTTGTCACGGTGTTTGAATTAAAATACATTATCTTTGTCCTTTGAGGTTACACTTCCACCAATGCATTACAATGGCGACAAAGTTGTGGCAGACCATATGTAATGGACAGCTTATACCTTTTGTCGCATTTGAGTCAATAATACAAATTAATAATTAATTAATTGATTAATCCATCTCTCTCGTTAACTTTGCGTGTAAGGGAAATATATCAATGTGTTAGACTAACACATGGTATGAAATTCTTAGCTAAGATTTTAAGTTCGAATCTTATAAAAACTTAAGTAGAACGACACCCTTTTCGAATTTGAAGTGATGGAATCTTGTGAGCAAAGACGTTTAGGTATTAGAAATTCTGATTACCTTTCATGAATTCACTGCATTCCATGCCATAACCTGCAACAACCACAACATTTTTTTAAATAAAAATAGACACCGAAAAGGAATTGACGATCTTTATTCGAAAGAGAGGGGCGTGCCATGGCAAAGGAAAACCAGAGCCCTTGGAGAAGAGACTGGCAACCATCTGCAAGTAAATAGCAAAGCTCCTCTTGAGTTCTTTATATGCTCCTACAACCAGAAAAAAAAAAAGAGAAGAAAATAAATGAAGGCAGGAAATAGATAAGAAACAAATACAGATGAAGAAGAACCCATTTACCTCCTGATATGTAATTGTCATACTCTTTTCTTCTTGTTTGTTGTTTTCTTAATTTAAATATAAACAAACAAAAACCCAGAAAGAAAGGAAGGAGAGGGAGCAAAGGGAAAGAATTATGAGAAAGATAAGCGTTTGTGGAATGGAGTGGGTGTTCCGTGTAGTTTATAGAGTTCCCGCCCACCGCAGTTTCGGCCTTAGCCATAAGCCATCCATGTTGTCGTCTCTTTCTCCTAATTCCGGCCCCTCACAAGTCCCTATACCAACTCTCACCTTGCTTTCTTCTCTCTTTTTTTGTCTTCATGTTTTTTTTACTAATGAATGATATAGTATTTCCGTTTATTATTCCCAACTTTCACAAAATTAAATGGTATCTTAGATATCAATATATGATTAATTAATTGAGCTTGATCCGGTTTACTCGCTCCATTTTTAAGGATCTTATTTTATTTGGGAAGACTTTTGAATAAGATTTTTAATTGGATTATTTTAGTTGACATTTACTTTTCTATAATATTTTTGAAGCTCTATCTTAATCAAATCCCATCTCAGAATCTGTCACGAGTAAATAGAAGGCGAAGGTATTTTAATTTTTTTTGTGTTAACCAATATTCGTGGATTAACGTAATGATTAAAAAATCTATTTATAATAAAAAGATTTTTAAATATATTTCCCAAATTATTTATAACACTTTGTTGATAGATTATATGAATGTTTAAGACCGTTCATCTTTTGATCTAGACGGAAAGTCATATGTGGTGATGACAATTGACAACATGAAGCTTGAGTATGGCGGGATTGTTTTTAGAGAAAAGACATGTGTTCTGTTATGGGAGAAAAAGACATGTCTCCCATTACTTTTCAAAGGTGCTTCAATCATCATTTTTCTTGTATCTTTAAAAACAAAATCTTAAACTTTATATATATATATATATATATATATATATATATATATATAATCACTTTTTTACAAAAGCAGGTCATTTTTATTTTTCATATTCTTTTAGGGGTGTTTGGTTCGTGGAAAAGATAATATATAAAAAAATAATTTTTTTTAGAATCACATGCCCACGTTTAGTTCGTGAGCATTCCCTCTAAAGAGTAATATTGTATTCCCAAAAGTAACAGTTTTTCATTAAATAGTGGAAATATGATTCCTTGAATTTTTGTTAGATATTTGTCAATTCCCACCCTTTATACCATATTGCCCCTATATCAATGAATTATGTTCACATGAATCTTTTATTGAATTTAATTAGATGGTTAAATATGTGTGGTGTAAATTAATTAAGGTCATGTTTGGTAAAGAGGGGTTTTGGCAAAAATTAGAGGTTTGACCAATCAAATCTGCTAATATTGTTGTTTGGTAAACAACGGATTGAAAGAGCGGATTGGGGTGAAACCGCTAATTTTGAAAAAGCTTATAATAGGAGCTTTTTGAGATTATAAGTTTGATATTAGAGTTGTAAAGACTCTTTTGCCCTTACTAGTTACCAAAAATCTCAAAATAACCTAAATTAAATATTTTCTCACTCTATTTATAAGTTAATCTTATTTACTTTTTTCTTTTTATTATCACATATTTATATGAGTATTTAAATTTATTAATTAATTAAATTATATTAAAATAATTATATGAATAATAAATTAATATATAAATAATTTGAATATGTTTAGAAAAGTTATATTAAAAATAATTTTATAGATCTAATTAATATAATTAGATACAAAATATTTATAACTAATAAACTATTCAAACAAATATTCAATATAATCATGTCATTATATATCATTTTGCTTGTTTAAATAATCTAACAGCTATCAGTTAATTTTACCAAACACTTTTATACAATAAGTTAATACAATCCGCTAGTCAAATCAGCTAATACAATCAGCTATCAACTAATGTAATCCGCTATCCGCTATCAGTTATCCGCTAATTGCCAAAGAGGGCCTAAATATTTTTATTAAATATTAATTTAACATTTAAATGATGTTACACATTTAAATATTACTTTAATATTTAATGTATTTTTATTAATATTATATTTATGATATTTATAGGTTATATGTTAGGGCTTAGGATTGCATATTGTTTAAAAATTAATAAGTTAAGAGTCGATGTTTTTAATTTAATTCTTTGATTTATAAGATGTTTATCATCTTACAAAACAATTTAGCAGGTTAAAATTATAATATAAATCTTTTTAGTATTATACAACTTTTAAATTTATTTTATTATTATTGTAATTTACTTGACAATTTGTCACAAGTAATAAAAATTTAAAAATTTGAACATATTAAAAGTTTAGCATTTAAAAATTCACAAAAATATTTTGATAGAGGGTAACGAGGTTATGTAAATATAAATTATATTTTTAAATAGTTAATATAATAATTATATTAATAATATGTTAAATATATAGTTATTGCAAAATTTAGATATTGTAACAAAAATAATTCTATTACTTTTTGTGCATATGCTTTTAATTTAATATTGAAAGTTTAACCTGTTCAAAAAATATTGAAAGTTTAACGACAAATGTTAATTTAGTAAATTTAACTTCAAGATAATCTTATATACTTCCAACCAAACACATCAATCTTACATTCCTACCAAATAAACCAAACAATGTAATGTAACATTCCTGGTAATATGCCAGGTAATGTTACATTTCAAGAATCGTATTCTTAAGGGTAATCTTACATTCCGTGAACCAAGTATACTCTTAAGTCATAAGTTTTAGACTCGGTAGGAGCACCTCTTTCCCTTAAAGTTTTCTCTTTTTTCTTCTTTTTAAATAAAATTAGAATTATAATTTGTCAAAAAAAAAATCATATTTTGATAATAATATTAAATTTAGTATACAAATATATATTTAAAATTTTTAAGTTTAATCAATCAATCAAATATAAAATTTCTGACAAAAAAAATGCATGATTTAACAAATAACTTTGTAATTATATTATATTGAGTTAGTTGACATTGTTATCAATATAACATATAAGAGAATATAAAATCGAACATGCACTTAATATTCTCATTTATAGGTAAAGAGTGGTATAGATATATAAATAGTGTGGTCTTGTGTGACAATTATCAGATAGTTGATAGCAGACAATATATTACCTTAGTTGATAGCTGATAGCGAATTGCAGTAGCTGATTATAGAAAAATGTTTGGTAAAATTAATTGATACCCGACAGTTGTATGATTATTTGAATAAACAAAATGACATTTAAAGATATGATTATATTCAATACTTTTTTTCTCAACAAAATATGCTTTTATTAAAGTATAAAACATACATGCTTAAATCTGCGTTGTGTGCCTCGTTAAAAACCTCCCTAAACCTATGTGGAGGAAATGAGTACAATACAACCATACATCAAAAACATAATTAATCGAACCAATGATTCTAATAAAAAGAGTTGATCTTTACTGATTCAGTACATCCCAAAAACAAAGACCAAAAGACCCGCATGGTAGGAACACAATACCACAATCAATGACATACTCAAAACACAGTTTTTCAAACTTGTTTAATGGTTAATTTGTTATCAGTATTTTGTATCTATTAATATTAATTAGATTATTAAAATTATTTTTTAATATAACATTACTGAATATATTTGAAGGATTTATATATTAATTATTATTTAAATAATATCTTTTGAATATAATTTGATTAATTATTAAATTTAAATGATAACGAAGCATATATATTAATCTCATATATCTGAAGTAAAAACAATGATTTAAATTATATGAGAATATGTTTAACTTCAAAAAGTATATTTAGGTTATTTGGATTTCTAATACTTTTTGTAATTGTTAAGAATAAAATAATTTTTACAACTCTTATGTCAAATCCTCTAAACTCAAAAGCTCATTTTAATAGTTTTTTTAATTTAATACTTTTTTAATCCGAGAGATTTCACGTCAATTCATTGTTACAGTCCTTTATTTATCAAACAAGCAAATTAACATATTTAAATATTTAATTGATCAAACCTCTAAAAATGATTCAGATGATTTGTTTAAAAAAAAACCTTTGAACTTAGGAGCTTAGAATTGATGTTGGATCAGATGACTGGAATCCAGTTCCAGGTCCATTCAAGGGTTCTATGGGTTTAATAAAGATACTAATCCATTTTATTTTTCTTCTGTTTTAGCCCCACAAAATCAAAGCCCAAAATCCAATCCTAAAAAGTATCTCAGAAAACCCTAGGAATCAATATATTTGTTAAGAAACTGCTCAAAGCCAAGGTATTTGTAACTTCGCCGATTTTTATCTTCGGAACCACAGAGGCAGCTAAGGTTCTCTATCTATCCCTGCATTCCCCTTTGTTCTTGTCCCTTCTTTCTTTTTCCTTGTTGAATTGACTCAGTGAAAACGCAGTGAGTTGGTGCGAAGATGAGTCGTGTAGCAGCCGCGGGACCCAAGGGAAAGAAGAAGGGCGCGTCCTTCACCATCGACTGTTCGAAGCCGGTTGAGGATAAGATCATGGACATATCCTCACTGGAGAAGTTCCTCCAAGAAAGGATCAAGGTCGGTGGCAAAGCAGGTGCTCTTGGCGACTCCGTCACTGTCACCCGTGAAAAGAGCAAAATCACCGTCACCTCTGATTCCAACTTCTCCAAGCGGTACTTTTCATTTTCCCTTTTTATCTTTCACTGCATTATGATACCATCTGCTCCGCTTCCGTGAAATTTTTGCTTGAAAATGTTTTGAATGTTAAGTTATGGTGGTGGAATCTTTTAATTTTATGGTTTTGGTCGTATTGTTTTGATTTAAAGCCCAATTTGTGAACTTAATCTTTTGAGGAAGTGAATTGAATTGAATCTTGCAAGTCAATAGGTTTGATATTGTGCCAATCCCAAGTTATAGGAAAGATATGGGGTTTACCGGCGAGTCTTTTCACTGCTATGGTACAAGTTAAGTTGTTTTTTCAGAGCTCCATCATTTCCCTCAACAAGCTTCCCTTTTCTTCTTGACAACCCTTGATGCCATGAATATTTAGGCACATTGCTTCTGTTGTTTTCTAGCTGCTGTATCACTTTTTTGTTGTCTCACATAAGCTCCCCATGAAGCTTTAATTTGGTTACTAACATCCGAAGTGACACAAGTTAAAGCCAGCTAATTTCGGTTCTCTTTCAACTTCAAATTTTCTGGACAACACATCAGCAACTACATTGGTTATCCCTTTTTTGTACCTCACTCATAGTTTTATCCCATTGTTTTTGCTACCTGTAATTGTTGTGCCAGAGTAGTAGACTGCTGTGTATGTAAAAATCATGAAGCTTTGATGATCGTTCGAATAATACCGCATAAGACTGAAGAATCCTTTCAATGCTTGATTGTTTAAGGCTCTGGCCAATCCACAGTACATTGGTTTTTCTTATAATCCATCTCTATCCCTTTCTTTCTAATCACCTGACCCAAATAATTGACCTCATAAATTCCGAAATTGCATTCACTCCTTCCCCAAAACAGCTGCTTCTGTTGGAAAACTCCAAAAAACAGTCTTCAAATGACTTGAATGAGTTTGCCAATCCTTGGAATAAATGAGAATGTTGTAAAAAAAAAACCAAGCGAATCTTCTCAAATTTGGCCGTTAAAGGAGTTCGTTAATCCTTGATTGTTTATTACACAAGCAACTTTACCTTTACCTACATAGTGTTATGGATGGAACATTTGTATCTTTTAATTTTAAGGTCAATGTAACAACTCTCGAGGCTTGTCTTTTGCCTTCGCCAAACTTGATATAGGTTATGCTTCTTTATTCCGTCCTTGGATGTCTGCGAGCTTCAAATTAAATCTAGTTTTTTCCTTTTTGGTTGTTTGTCTTGATATTAGAACATTTGAGCCTTTTAGCTGACAGTTTCTTCATCTTTCTTGTTGGTATTTAGGTATCTTAAGTACTTGACCAAGAAGTACTTGAAGAAGCACAATGTCAGGGACTGGCTTCGGGTGATTGCCTCCAACAAGGATCGTAATGTTTACGAACTACGGTACTTCAATATTGCTGAGAATGAGGGTGAAGAGGAAGAGTGAAGATCGTTTCAGCTCACCTGTTTGTTTGGTTTAATTGTATGTGGAACCTCGTTTATCTATTTCAGGTTTCAAATCTTTGAACTTGTTTTCATTGTTTTTTTTTCAAACACTGCTCCGTTTTTCAATGAAGTTTTGGTTTTTAATGTATTGGTCTTTTTAGATGTTACGAATAGGATGCATATTAAAATATTTTAATAAATATAGAATAATAAAATAAAATTTTTGTATATCGTTTTCAATAATTAAATTATCACTATAATGATTTCAAAAGTAATATCTAATTCTTGAGTTTAGATTATCTTCAAATGTATTTTTTTAATTTCCTTATAATATAAAATAGCTTTATATGGATTTAAGAGTAAGACAGTAAATTGAATTATTTTGATCTGTACAAAGTCTACTTGCAACGACGTCAGACGATCAATTTTATGATTTTTGTTGTTTTTTATTTTTAAAAAATAGATCTTATATTAATTGTAATACAAATTGGCAATATGTTAATCTTTATATAAAATCTGAAATATTTAAAATATGATTATAAATATTATGGTTATCCATATCGTTCCAATAAAACACATTTGGTGTGTATTAATAATGATGGGCATATTGATTCGGGTTTTAATAGGCATTTTCAATATACGTAGTTTCATTTCTAGTATTTTTAATAATATATGCTTCCAAATATGTTTATATATAAAATTTGAAATTATTAATTACATTACAAATTTAATTTAACGAGTATATATACGTAGTTATAAAAATAAAAAGAGGTAAAGAGAAATTATTAAAATTAGTTTAAAATTTAGAATTCTTATATCAATCACAAATTTAACCTATTTTTTTTGGGCAACTATGTAACAATACTTAGCTTCGTTCTAAGCCCAAGTCATAGGTTTAATCCCTTAAACCCAATTCAGGTGTTCCTTAATTTTTATAAATAAGATGAATATCAGAGGCATAAATTTATAGATAAATTAATTTTTTAAAAAAATTATATAGTAGGACTGTGAAACTGATATTTTAATTTTGATATAACTAAAGAACCTAATGACTGAATTAAAAATGTGAAAACGAATTTTTAAGTCCTTAAACATCCTTATATGTTTTAAAGAACATGTCTAAGTTAAAAACTAAGTTTATCAAATATTTTCTAAGTGCTCTTAAAGCCAAAACAATGATTTTCGAGTCACCGTTTCGAAACGGCCTTAGGCGTTTCGAAACAGTTTTGAAACTGTGAGTACATGTTTCGAAACGAGTATCGAAACGTTTTCAACACGGCCAACTCGTGTTTCGAAACAAGTTTCGAAACGACTTTAGAATAATGAGACACCGTATCGAAACGACATCCAGTGTTTCGAAACGACTCTTAAATTGATTTGAAAAATATGACCGTTGACTGTTTTTAACTGATTTTTAACAAACCGTTAAGGCGTATCGAAACGATCTCAAGCCGTTTCGATACGATCCTTGACAGTGGCAAAATGTTTCGAAACAAGTTTCAAAACGACTCTTAGCGTATCGAAACAGGTCTGACCGTTTCGATACGAGCTCTTTAATGCACCCCAACGGCTCTTTCTATTTTGGTCTGTTTCGAAACAGGGTTAGGCGTTTCGAAACGGTTGGTTGCAGACTGCATTTATAGAGGGAAGATAACACCCCCAACGGCTCTATTGATGAATGCAACAACCACAACTGCTAGAATTCAATGAGAAGGTATAAAAGGGACCTCTAAAAGCATCATCAACAACTATTGATCCAAAAGCAAACATCCAAACATCAAATCCAAGCATTTGTGCCTAAATCCTATTATTGTCTTGTAACCCCAATTGTATTTTTCATTCTTATCATTTCAATTGAGTTGAGTGCTTGTAATTGGGCTAGTTTATGTATTGAGAGATACTCGTTTAGCCAACAAATTCTTTGTTTCAATTGTGTGAGGATTGGGTCAAATTTTGGGTAGAAAATTTGACCGAAAATTGTAAGGGTTACCTCCTTAGCCTAGAAAAAGGGAAAAGCAATTAGTGGAATTGTTGCAAATCCTTAGTGAAGCTAAGGTAGTGGATGTAGAGTTCATTTGGAACTTGAACCACTTTAAAATTCCTTGTCTATCTTTTTATTTGGAATTTCCACCACCAAAAACATTAAAAATCCAATTCACCCCCTCTTGGTTTAGTTCGATCATTCGATCCACTCAACAATTGGTATCAGAGCCTACCTCTTTGAGGATTAACAACCACAAGAGGAGTTCCTAGGAAGAGTGTGATCATCCAAAAATCAAGAGATGACTTTTACCTCCGGTTCGAGCATGTATGAGTCTCAATCCACTACAAAACCACCATTCTTCAATGGTGACAACTATATGTTTTGGAAGAATAGAATGCGTCTCTTCATCAAGTCTAATGACTACTTGGTTTGGGATGTCATTGAAGATGGCCCTTACATTCCATTGAAGCAAGATAGTGAAGGGAAGATGGTTTTAAAGAAAAAGGTGGAGATGAGTGAAGAAGAAAGGAAGAAGATCTAAATAAATGACAAAGCTCTCCACATGCTTTTTTGTTCTTTCGGTCCGGACATCTACTCCAAAGTATCATCCATTGAGAGTGCCAAAGAAGTGTGTGACACTCTTGAGACTACCTATGAGGGAACCAATGATGTCAAGGTAACTAAGATTGAAATTCTCAATCTTAGTTATGAAAATTTCAAGATGGAGCCCGATGAGACGGTGTCCAAGATGTTTGATCGTTTCTCCACCATAGTCAATGGGCTCAAAGGATTTGGAGAGACAATACCGGAAGACAAGCTTGTCCGGAAGCTACTCTACTCACTTCCCGAATCTTGGGATGGGAAGAGAACCGCCATCATAGAAGCTAAAAATTTGAAGACTTTAAAGCTTGATGAGCTAGTGGGTTCTCTCCTTACTCATGAGATTATGAAGCAAGGAAGGGAAGAAAAGAAGAAGAAGGAAGAGAAAAGAGTAAAAAAGCTAGAGGTTAAAAGAAAAAAAAGATAGGAATAGCTCTTAAAGCTTCATTACTTGAGGAGAGCTCTTCTAGTGAGGAGGATGAGCTAGAAGAATTGGCTATGATAGCCAAACGATTCTCACGCTTTATGAGGTCCAACCGGGAAGAAAAATTCAAAGGAAGATGAACTTCAAAGGTAAAAACAAAGAAGAAGCAAGGGATCAAATCATTTGCTTTGAGTGCAATAAACCCAGCCACATACGTTCGGAGTGCCCTCAACTCAAGAAGAAGGGTTTTGAGAAGAAGAAGAAGCTCAAAGCCAAGCTTGCTACTTGGAGTGATGAGGAGTCATCCGAGGATGACGAACAAGAAGTGGCCAACCTTTGCCTCATGGCACTTGAGGAAGATTCCTCCATGGTAACCTCTAACTCATCATCTTTAGATTTTACATATGATGAATTAAATGATGCATATGATAAGTTGCAAGAGGTCTATGATGAATTAGTTGAGAAATACAATGAGTCAGTCATTAGGAATAAGAAAATTATTTTGGAACTAAATGATAAAAATGACACACTCTCTCAAGCTAATTTAAAATTTGAGAAAAAGATATTAGGGTTGAAAGATGAACTAAAATTTTTTCAAGATGAAAATATTGACCTTAATAATCTTTTATCTCAATGTAATAGTGAACACCAAAATGTGTTAGATGAGTTAAATAAACTCAAAGAGTCTTTTAAAAATGTTGGTAGTGTGAAGCATGAAATAGGTGAATCTTCAAAAACAAACCAACCTAAGAAAAAGACTAATTACTACAAACAAGGTAGCTTTCCTAGACATAGTAGAACTAAAAGGATTAGAAGTGTATGGGTTCCTAAGGAACTTGTAAAATCTAATAACATTGTTGCTATGTCATCTTGGATTCCTAAGGAAACCAAGGTATTGGGAGCTAATACTCATGGACCCAAAAATGATTTGGGTACCAAAAACAAAAGCTTAATATCTTTGTTTATAGGGGGAGCATTGCTACAAGGCCAAAGCACAAAGTCAAAACTCATGGTACCTTGATAGTGGATGCTCAAGGCATATGACCGGAGACAAGAGTAGATTCATGGATCTAAAGTCAAAAAGTGGAGGAGTGGTGACATTTGGTGACAACTCTAAAGACCACATTAAAGGTATTGGCTCCATAGGTAATCACTCTACTATTCTCATTGAAAATGTCTTGTATGTCGATGGTCTTAAACATAACTTATTGAGCATAAGTCAATTGTGTGATAAAATATTTAATGTTTTATTTGATAAAAATGGGTGCAAAATTGTTGACATTAAATCTAATAATATTATGCTCATAGGTCATCGCATAGGGAACATATACATGGTGCATCTAGATGACATGCATACATCTCATGCATGCTTAGTAGCACAAAATGAAAATGATGCATGGTTGTGGCATAGGAAACTAGGACATGCTAGCATTAGTGTTTTAGAAAAACTAGTTTCCCTTGATCTAGTTAGAGGTTTACCCAAGATTAAATTCTCAAACGATAAAATTTGTGATGCATGCTCTAAGGGTAAACAACATAAGACTTCCTTTAAATCCATTAATGATGTTTCTACAAGTAGATGTTTACAACTTATCCATATGAATTTATTTGGGCCAATTAGAACTATGAGCTTGGGTGGTAAATCTTATGCATTTGTACTTGTTGATGATTTTTCTAGATTTACTTGGATTCTATTTTTAAGTACTAAAGATGAGGCTTTAGAAAAATTCATCACATTTTCAAAACTAATCCAAAATGATCTTGAACTTAAAATTTCACATATTAGAAGTGATCATGGAACCGAGTTTCAAAATTTAGGGTTTGAAGATTTTTTGAATGAAAATGACATTAGCCACAATTTTTCGGCTCCTCGAACTCCTCAACAAAATGGGGTAGTTGAGAGGAAAAATAGAACTTTGCAAGAAATGGCTAGAACCATGCTTTGTGAAAATAATTTACCTAAATATTTTTGGGCGGAAGCCACAAACACCGCTTGCTATATTGTTAACTGAGTAATGATTAGGCCAATTTTAAAGAAAACACCTTATGAGATTTTAAAATCTAAAAAGCCTAACATTAGCTATTTTCACCCTTTTGGTTGCAAGTGTTTTGTTTTATATAATGGAAAAGACAACTTAGGTAAATTTGATGCAAAAAGTGATGAAGCTATTTTCATAGGATACTCTTTAACCTCTAAAGCCTATCGAGTATTTAACAAGAGAACTTTAGTAGTAGAAGAATCTATACATGTTGTATTCGATGATAACTTCCTTCCAAGGAAGGATTCTTGTGATGATGATGATGTAGGAATCATAAATGCCTCTGATGGAGGACAAACTTCAAAGAAGGATGAGATTCCAACAAAAGAAGAGGACACAGAAGATCCACTTCTTGAAGCCTTGAAGGACTTGGCTCTTGAGGAAAAGGAAGTGAGCTACCCAAGGGAGTTCAACTATGTCAAAGATGGTGAAATTTTGGGTGATCTATCCAAGGGGGTAACCACTCGATCTTCTCTTAGATTAATGAATCATGTTGCATTTATCTCATGCATAGAGCCTAAGAATATAAAAGAAGCATTGAAAGATGATTTTTGGATTATGGCTATGCAAGAAGAGTTAAATCAATTTGAGAGAAGTAACGTTTGGACATTAGTTGATAGGCCTAGTAATCAATCTACCATAGGAACTAAATGGGTCTTTAGGAACAAGCTAGATGAGAGTGGTAACATTGTGAGAAATAAAGCTAGACTAGCAGCACAAGGTTACACTCAAGAAGAGGGAATAGATTTTGGTGAAACCTATGTACCCGTAGCTAGAATGGAAGCCATTAGGATGTTGCTTGCATATGCATGTTATCATGATTTCAAGCTTTTTCAAATGGATGTTAAAAGCACGTTTTTAAATGGTTTTATAAATGAAGAAGTGTATGTGGAACAACCACCGGGTTTTGAAGGCTCAAAATTTCCAAATCATGTTTTCAAACTCACTAAAGCTCTTTATGGTTCAAAACAAGCTCCTAGAGCTTGGTATGAAAGGCTTTCAAACTTTTTAATTGAAAAGGGTTTTGAAAAAGGCAAGGTGGACACTACACATTTTATAAAAAGGTATAAAAATGACATCTTAGTAGTACAAATTTATGTTGATGATATTATTTTTGGTTCTACTAACGAATGTCATTGCAAAGAGTTTGCTAAGCTAATGCAAGGTGAATTTGAAATGAGCATGATGGGGGAGCTCTTATTCTTTTTGGGACTCCAAATCAAGCAAAAGAAGGATGACACCTTCATAATCAAGCAAAGTACATAAAGGATATGCTCAAGAAGTTTGACTTGGAGAATGCAAAGCCTCAAGCCACACCTATGAGTTCATCTACAAAGCTTGACAAAGATGAAGGACGTAAGTGTGTCGACTCTAAGCTTTACCGTTCTATGATTAGATCATTGCTTTACCTTACCGCAAGTAGACCGGATATCTTGTTTAGTGTTTGCTTGTGTGCTAGGTTTCAAGCTAGTCCTAGAGAGTCTCACCTTATAGCCGTTAAGGGAATCTTTAGGTACCTTAGAGATACTCCTTGCTTAGGTCTTTGGTACCCTAGAGACTCCACCTTCAACCTTATTTGGATGCGGATTATGGGGGATGCAAAATCGATAGGAAGAGTACTTCGTGAACTTGTCAATTCCTAGGTAGTATGCTCATATCTTGGTTCTCTAAGAAACAAAATAGTGTAGCCTTATCTACCACCGAAGCCGAGTACATATCCTTAGGGAGTTGTTGTGCTCAAGTCCTTTGGATGAAGCAACAACTCTTAGATTATGGTATTAAAGTTGAAACCATACCCCTTAAATGTGATAAAACTAGTGTTATATGTTTGACAAAAAATCTCATCCAACACTCTAGAACCAAACACATAGAAATAAGGCATCATTTCATTAGAGATCATGTCCTTAAAGAAGATGTGGTTATAGAGTATGTTGACACCTTAAATCAATTAGCGGACATATTTACAAAACCTTTAGACAAAGAGCGTTTTTGGTCCCTTAGGAGAGAGTTAGGTCTAGCTAGCCTATCTTGACCTTTTAGGACATCTTTTGTGCTTAAAATTGCTTGATCTTGTGAAATGCCATGTTTATGTGTTTTTACTCCTAATTTCATCCATGTCTATAGCTAGGGGGAGTATGTTTATGTTTGCATATGTTTTTCCTGCTCATTCATGTCATTCATGCAAGTTAGGCCTTAGAAAATTTCATTTTTATGTACTTTTAGAGCCTCGTCTGCACTTCCAGGCCCAGGTGTATCGAAACGGGTCCACCTGTTTCGATATGAATGCTTTAAATTTCTATCTGAGAGAAGGGCGTTTCGAAACGCCTTCCAAGGGTTTCGAAACGTTTTGGCTACTGCCAAGGGGTGTATCGAAACAAGTTTCGATACGAGTCAACGGGGATTCGATACGGTCAAACCCGTATCGAAACGGTCAGCTGGTGTTGAAAAATCGGTCAAAATTTCGTGCCCGCATTTTGAAACGGTCGACACCGTTCCGAAACGGGTTCGCGGACTGATTTAAAAGGGCTTTAATGTTAAAGTTTAACCTAAATTAAAACTCTCCCAAAAACCCTAAAAACCCTAGAATCGATTTTCCTATAAAAACCCTCTAAACCTCATTGTTTTTCACCAAATCTCGAGGGTTTTTTTTCTCTTAAACACAAGTCTAAGCAAGCATCAACAATATTGTGCAAGGATTTTCATCCATTCATCCAAAATCCCAATTTAAGGTATTTTTCATCTTTTTCTTTTTCCTTCAATTTGTATTCAAATCTTAGGTTAGAAAATTTTAATTTTATATAGTTTATATGTTTTGATACTTGGGTTTTTCAAATCTTGTAAAAATTTTTTCAAAATCTTCAATTTTTTGATTCGAATATATAAATTTTCACTCGTATTTTCTTTACTGTTTTTCTCTTAATATTTTTTGTTTTTTTTTGTATATTTGTTTTTAAAACTTGTTTTTAAACCTAAGTGGGATTTATCATTGGATTGAATTACGAAATCTTATCCATACACTTAAACTTGTTTTAAATCGCCTGCTTAATGTTTTTAGGATGGCTACGGAGAATGTTAACAAAAAGCGTAAGACCGGTCAAGCAAGTGAATCGAGTATTTGTCCTAATCTTACCCAGCTTTTTCAAAAAAGTCTTCGAACTCAAGAGATGAGGGATTGGTTCACTTATGTCAAGGAGTACGAAGTTCATCGTGAGCGTGTTGTTGACCTCTCGTTTCTTGACTCCGAGCGATTCCTCTTTCGTTACCTCGACCGCTTAAGAGAATGGGGATTCCTTGGTTTGATGAGTATCCCGGACATTTGCTACAAACACACGGTACTTCTCTTTTACTCCAAAGCTCAATTTATCAATGATGAAGACAACTCCGAAGTTGTTGGCCTTGAGTCTTTTATCTTGGGGAAGAGGATTGTCATTAACATCCCTCTCTTGGAGTCTACGTTTTCTCTTAAGGACGAAGGAATTGAGAATGAGAGTCACTTTGGTTCTCACACCGGTTCGGTGCTTACCTTGGACGCGCACGATAGATTCCTCCATTTGATGGTCTCATGGTTCCTTCGCCCCTCCGGAGGTAAATATTCTCACATTCGTCAAGTAGACTATTTTTGGCTTGAGTGTTTCCGTCGTGGTGAGCACCCTAATCTTGTTAAGATCATATTTGCCGAGATAGTCAATAATGTTAAGCTTCGTGACACCGATGCCCTGAAATCCTTCACTTATGGAACGATTTTAAGTCACATCTTTAGCAAGCTTAATCTTGATTGCACCTACGACTCTCCAGAACCCCGCAAGTCAAAAATTGGTGAGTCCTCTCTCCGTAAGTCTGGTTTTCGCTATGTAAACAATGGACATTGGGAACGTGTTGATAGGGAAGCACCTCCTCCTCCTCCCGTTGAACCTCAACCACAAGCTCAAGTTGCGAACAATGAAGCTCTCACGACTTTCCTTACCGAGCGATTTAACACTTTGGACACTAACATGTCTAGAGGTTTTGGTGATCTCAATACCCATTTGCAATCCGTAGAGGATCGCCTCCTTGCCAATGAGAATCGACTCCAATCCCTTGAAAATCAACAATCGGCCATGAACATGTCCTTCTCCACCTTTTATGGCCAACATATGAAGTTTCGTCGTTCTCAAGTCAAGAGCGATGATGAGTCCTCGGATGATGATGGTGATGACGAGGCCTAGGATTCTCATGACATATCATATTAGCTATGCATTTTAGGATTAAGTTTGCATCTTTATTTCCATTATGTTTTATGAACCTATGCTTTTGATTTTATTTGGGATTATGATTTGAACTTATTGTTTAAGATTTATGTTTTGGATATTTTAATTTTATGAATTAATAATATTGTTGCTTATTGCTTATTGCTTATTGATTATTGCTTTTAACCCTATCTCTTCTCTTTGAGTCTTGCTTATTATTTTTGATCTAACAAAAAGGGGGAGAAGTAATCTAAGAGCCAAAATTTGTTTTAAATGTTTAAAGTGTTTTTAAGTTTCAAACCTTGAATTTAAAATTTAAATCTTTTTTAAAACTTTAAAAACCTATCTTAAATTGAAGGGGAGTTAGAATGTATTCAAAACTTTTAAAACTCTTAAAAATTCTAACTTTGGTTTTGTTATATCAAAAAGGGGGAGATTGTGAAACTGATATTTTAATTTTGATATAACTAAAGAACCTAAGGACTAAATTGAAAATGTGAAAACGAATTTTTAAGTCCTCAAACATCCCTATATGTTTTAAAGAATATGCCTAAGTTAAAAACTAAGTTTATCAAATATTTTCTAAGTGTTCTTAAAGCCAAAACAGTGATTTTCGAGTCACCGTTTCGAAACAGCCTTAGGCGTTTCGAAACAGTTTTGAAACTGTGAGTACATGTTTCGAAACGGGTATCGAAACATTTTCAACACTGCCAACCCGTGTTTCGAAACAAGTTTCGAAACAGCTTTAGAACAATGAGACACCGTATCGAAACGACATCCAGTGTTTCGAAACAGCTCTTAAATTGATTTGAAAAATATGACCGTTGAATGTTTTTAACTGATTTTTAACAAATTGTTAAGGCGTATCAAAATGATCTCAAGCCGTTTCGATACGATCCTTGACAGTGACAAAATATTTCGAAACAAGTTTCGAAACGACTCTTAGCGTATCAAAACAGGTTTGACCATTTCGATACGGGCTCTTTAATGCACCCCAATGACTCTTTCTATTTTGGTCTGTTTCGAAACAGGGTCAGACGTTTCGAAACGGTTGGTTGCAGACTGCATTTATAGAGGGGAGATAACACCCCCAACGGCTCTATTGATGAATGCAACAACCACAACGACTAGAATTCAATGAGAATGTATAAAAGGGACCTCTAAAAGCTTCAGCAACAACTATTGATCCAAAAGCAAACATCCAAACATCAAATCCAAACATTTGTGCCTAAATCCCATTATTGTCTTGTAACCCCAATTGTATTTTTCATTCTTATCCTTTCAATTGGGTTGAGTGCTTGTAATTGGGCTAGTTTATGTATTGAGAGATACTTGTTTAGCCAACAAATTCTTTGTTTCAATTGTGTGAGGATTGTGTCAAATTTTGGGTAGAAAATTTGACCGAAAATTGTAAGTGTTACCTCCTTAGCCTAGAAAAGGGGAAGAGCAATTAGTGGAATTGTTGCAAATCCTTAGTGAAGCTAAGGTAGTGGATGTAGAGTTCATTTGGAACTTGAACCACTCTAAAATTCTTTGTCTATCTTTTTATTTGCAATTTCCACCACCAAGAACATTAAAAATCCAATTCACCCCCTTCTTAGTTTAGTTCGATCATTCGATCCACTCAACAAGGACTAAAAAAAAATTAGACCCGCTCTCATATAACTCCGTCACTGATGACGACACATGTTTCTATCTTATTAAAAGGTTAAGTTTATTAAATTATTTAGAACTAAGACTAAATTGATATATGTATAGGTTCTAGAGACTAAAGCTATTAATATACAAATTTAAAAACTTTTGTAGCAATAATTTCATTTACCAAATAATGGTCGATGGCTTGATTGACACCAAAATAAAACGTTAGTGACCTAATTCACATTTTTTTGTTTAGTAAACAAAAAGAATCGAACTTATAATTTAGCAAACAACTCTAAACTAAAATAAATAAAGTTACTTATCATGCAACTTTTGAGGCAATAAAGTTCTGGTCACCAGAAAATATTTCAATTTAGCCATTAAATTTATAACGACCATTAACATTTTAGTCACACAAAATTCAAACACTAATATTTTAGTTATTCAGTCATTAAATTCTTGATAATATATTTTTAATTTATCATTTATATTTTAGTAATACTTTCATTTAATAGTAATAAATTTTAGTGGTATTTTAAAACTAATTTATCATCTATATTTTAGTAATAATTTCTCTTATTTGTTTCAATTAATTTTTACTTTTTTCTTCTTTAAACTACAAATAAAAATAAATAAATTTTATCGAATAGTAAAATATTTAATATATGCTATATCTCAAAAATAATTTGATTTCTCTCTTTTTTTCTATCCTTCTACAACTTTTTAAAAGTTTTGAAGATTTAAAAAAATATAAATCGTTTTAACAATAGTTTAAGGTACAAAATAAATATTTAAACGTGTCACGTATCAATTTAACTGAAGTTTATGATAAATGATTATTTATTATAAATGTACAACGTTAATGACTGTTACACACACATATATATATATATTTAATTTTTTAATAATGAAAATTTTACACAAAAATTGATGGGTATTGATGTAATTTAACCTAAAATTAGTCCAATACTGCATAGTTGGCGGCTGTCTTCATTTTCCACATCATAATCTTACTTCTTAACTTAATCCACGCCACCTCATTATTCATTCTCTTTTTTATTCATTGAATTCCAAAAGCATCAACCACCACCGCCGGACTCCACCTTTTTCGGATGAGAAATCCGGCAATCCCTCCTAGCTTCGCCGGTAAAGTCCGCCCTCATTTATTCTTATCAATTCTCTGTTTAATCTCTGTTTTTTAAAGTCCTTGAGCATTTTCTATTGGAAGGAAACACGTGAACAAAACTCGTGCCCATTTTCTTTTCTTCTAAAAAGATTGTTTTGAATTTACATAATAAAATAGTATTTCCGATTTCAGCCCAAGTTTTTGGATTTGCATTGATCACAGTGGAAGTTTGGATCTTGGTTTGTTTATTCTGGTTGTTTGTGGAGTGTCGTTTCCCGTTTTGATTCCCGTTTCTTTGGTTCAGGATTTGATTTCAGGTTCATATTTGTATGCTGAGTGAGATTTCCAGTGAAAAATGGTATGTGAACTGGACTGCGTCTTCGATTTTAATGATTCAAATATGAATTTGTTCTAATTTCTTTAACCATCAGGTCATTTTGTGGTGAGCAAAACAAGTTTCACTGATGCTTCAAGAGTGAAGGGAATGCTAGGTTAAGACGATCTCATTACAAAATCAAGCCACCGGAAACATCATGTTGGGGATTTCCAGTAATTTGGGGGAAGAAAAATGTGATAGTTACTTGCTTTTCTATGGTGAAACTGGTCTCGGGAATGAATTACGAGCCTTCTTGTATTTTCTTGGCATTGCTTATTGCTTCATTGGGTTATCAGCTATAACTGCCCGTTTCTTCCGATCAATGGAGAATGTTGTAAAACACTCCCGTACAGTTGTTGAGATAGATCCTTACACTAATACTGAAATTATTAAACAAGAAAAGGTGTGGAATTATACTATTGCAGACATTACTCTGCTTGCCTTTGGAACTAGCTTCCCTCAAATATCTTTAGCAACTATCGATGCCATTCGAAACATTGGGAACCTCTATGCTGGAGGTTTGTTCTGTTATATGCTCTTCCTCTCTTTCCATTAATTAGAACAAATTTTGAAGTTGGATATAGATACTATTATCTTACTGAACCAAATGAATAAGGATCATCTGTCATTCATAATTTGATATCTGTTAGATTACTTTAATCTGCAGGTTTGGGTCCCGGAACTCTTGTGGGTTCAGCTGCATTCGACCTTTTCCCCATCCATGCTGTTTGTGTTGTAGTTCCAAAAGCTGGAGAGTTGAAAAAAATATCTGATATAGGTGTTTGGCTGGTGGAGCTCTTTTGGTCCTTTTGGGCTTATGCTTGGCTGTACATAATTTTAGAGGTAACTTGAAGCAACCGCTTCTGAAGTTAAGCTTCATGATTTGTGTTTATAGAAATATTAATTATTTATGATGTTGGCTGAAAACCTTTATGCTGTTTCTTAGATTTTCAATGAAGAGGTTTAAGAAATTGCTTTCATTTTGTATAACCTGTCCTGTGGTTAGTTTCACCATTTCTCCGTGTGCAATTAATGGCCAAATGCATTACACTAAATGGGTCACATCTGTGAAGAACTTGGTCATGGATAGATCTTAATTCATTTTGCAGGTGTGGACACCAAATGTTGTTACACTCTGGGAAGCCTTATTGACAGTCCTTATGTATGGACTACTGCTCACTCATGCATATGCTCAGGACAAACGGTGGCCTTATATATCTCTGCCCTTGTACGCATTTCTTCTTCTTCCTCCTATTATTGTCTCGTGTGCTGTTATGCTTCTGATTTTTTTTTCCTGTTTGAAGATCGAGAAGTGAGAGGCCTGAGGACTGGGTGCCAGCTGAGGTTGCCTCAGTTGAATTTAAGAATAATGCCTATGATGGGTACTCCGAGTTACACACAGTTGAAGACAATGAAAATAAGGAAATTGTTGATATTTTTTCCATTCATTCAGAAAATCAAGAAGGTAATATCACTCTCATCTGACTACATTGTTTTGATTAAGGTCACAGGTTATCATTGACTGTGATCCTCTAGCAGTCTTCCCCTTGGAAAATTAATATGAAGTGAAACCATATCTTCAAATTAATGTTACATATGATGGAACATGGACAGCTTAAGCATTGTTCATCAAAACTATAATTCAATACCCACTTGCCTTCTTTTCTATGCTATAATTGTTGAGACATAGAATCATAGAATGATGAAGCCATAGGGAAGACATGGAATTAGAAGTTATAGGCTGCAGGTTGCCAGATTGTGCTCAGTAAGGCAAATTAGAAACCCAAATGAAGAGATGTCCTAGTATGCAATGATTCATGGATTAATCAGGTATTTTAGATGATTAATCAGCCATAGGACAAAATCATGTTTTTTGAATGATTAAATGTTGTATTTTTGTGGGCCCAAGTGTAGTTAATATAAATAAGGTATTATAGATGATTTAAATTAATTAGATGTCACTTATATTCTAACAGGTTGAGAGGTTGGCTATAAGCGTATAACAACTTATGTTAATATTAAGTTTCAGTAGCTTAAGCCGATGATGAATTAATCAGAACTAATTTTAAAAATTCAAATAGTTGCAGACTCTATTTATCAAAAGGTTCCTCCAGCTGAAGATTTAGTTGAAACCTCTAACAGACCCTTTCAGAAGGAGACCAATTCAGAAGACCTTCATGTGCTTCAACTCTGGAAAACACAGTTCAGGGATGCACTTAAAGTATGTATCTTTACACTGTAACGTCTTGTAGTTATTGGTGAACTATTTAGTAATTGACCATGGTAAGCTAAAAAAAGAAAGAAAGAAAGCAATCTATCATTGTAGTGACAACCTCAATCTCTCTTCTCTCTAGAAGTTGGAACAAAACATTTCTGCATGAAGCTTCCTTGCGTTTTCCCCTTTTTAAGTAGATCTTGATTCCTTTGGTTTAATTTTGAATCAGTACTTCAAGTTTCTTGGAGTTATGCATGTTAGATTTGGACATTTTACATTTTCTTTGATCTAATTATTTTTTCCATCATATCTCCATGTGCTCACAGGAGGACTTCTTTGTCCACCTCCATCTTATCTAAAGCTTAACAGTAGTGAATAATTTCTTAAACAGTTGGAAAACCCTGAATCAAGGAAACTAAACAATATCTATCTCCGGCTAGCAAGAATATTTTGGCAGTCCCTACTTGCACCATGGAGACTCCTGTTTGCCTTTGTACCTCCTTATCACATTGCTCATGGATGGATTGCCTTCATATGCTCTCTAATTTTCATCAGTGGGATATCTTACATTGTAACAAAGTTGACTGATCTTATAAGCTGTGTCACAGGTTTTTCATCCCCCCCCCCAAAAAAAAAAAAAAAAAAACTATTTTTCCTACTGGTCAATTGTTATTAAGTGAAATCTCCATTTTCTCATTCTGTATTCTGCTACAGGGATAGATTCTTATGTCATAGCATTTACAGCATTAGCAGCTGGAACTTCATGGCCAGATTTAGTGGCAAGTAAGATTGCTGCTGAACGTCAGATAACAGCTGACTCCGCTATTGCAAATATTACTTGCAGGTATATCTCACAGAATCTCATCTTTTAGCTGTACTTCACAATCTAGAGACCCAAGTCTTTTCATGAGGAGTTCTTGTGGTAGGTTAACCGTACCATTAAAAAACGGTTAACCGGTATAGCGGTTATTAAACCATAACCTAACCATTAAAAAACGGTTAACCGTTACTTAATGGTTTAGTTACAAGTTAACCGGTAACCTACTATAATTTTTTTTCACATGTTCACTAATTCTTTTGAGAATAATGAAATTATCTCTCCGATAAATATTATATTAAAATTTTCAGAAAAATATTCAAATAGAGAAATTCTAATCACAAACTTCGGTTTATGTCTAAATACTTTCATGACGGTTAAACATTAACCATCATTTTTAGCGGTTGGTTAACCGAAACCGTTTAACCTTAACGGTAGGTTAATTAACCGGTAAAATTTAAGGGTTATACCGGTTATCGGTTACGGTTTATTTTGCACACCCCTAGGTTGTAATGACTGAAATTAGTTGATTTTGTATAAGTACCAAATGGCCAAATCCTATGAAGCCGTTTCAGTGTTACTGTAAGATTCCTTAATTTAAGAGGAAGAAAGAGTTTGCCTTTGTGTTTTTCTTCTAAGATTTAAGGCTCAAGAGTGATGTCAATTGCTCCACCACTTTTATCTGAAGTGTTTCACATTTGCCAGGGTAAAGATAGACTTACTGATTAGTTTCTATATATGTCCTTTTGCAGTAATTCAGTGAACATTTACGTTGGCATCGGCGTCCCGTGGTTGATAGATACCGTGTACAATTTCATTGCATACGGAGAACCGTTGAGGATAGAAAATGCAGGGGGACTCAGCTTCTCTTTGCTTGTGTTCTTCTCTACCTCCGTTGGGTGCATTTCGGTTTTGGTGATTAGGCGCCTGATACTGGGGGCAGAGCTTGGAGGTCCTAGGTTTTGGGCGTGGGTTACCAGTGTATTCTTTATGTTGCTTTGGCTTATATTTGTTGTGCTCTCTTCCCTTAGAGTTTCTGGCATCATATAATATGTTAGTATACAACATTTGTTTGTTTTCTTGTTTACTAGTTTACTAATTTTTCAATTTTTGGGACCAACCCTTATTCATATCATATAGTATTTTCTAGGTTCTGTTTCCCAATTTTAAAGACCTCTATTTGTAATGACATGCTTATTTTTACTTTTTAATTCATATGGTTAATAATCAAAGCAATAATGAAAATATCAGTAATGCTAGTTTTAATTCATATGGTTATATTTTTACTTTAGTTTTACTAGTTATTCGTAATGATAGTGGGGAACGGATGGTGGGTTTTGCTAAGCGTATCAGTATTTGCTCAGCCTTGGAAGCGGAAAGCTCGAAGGTGGCATGGACGCTTGGAGCGAGATGGGTCATAGCCGAGTTTGATGGTATGGATGTTTGATGGTATGGATATTATTCCGTTGATTCATGCTTATTTTTACTATCGTTTGGATTATAATCGAAATTTTAAAACTTAAAAAATGTAAAGACTAACTTTCAATAGTCTTTTCTGCTTATACATATTCTTAACTATTTGATTTGCTGACAAAACAATTTGAACCCGAATCTCTGAGACAAGCGAACATCATCCAAACCATTATAATTGAGTTCTATTATGTTTTTGTTAACATTATTTCTTTTTTTCCCTTTCAAAAACCGTCCGAACTGTCATCCCTGGATCCCCTAATTTCCATTTAAACAATGCAGAAACAGCCATAGTGGTTTTAAAGCACGAAATCCAAGACAAATTTGCATATCAAAGCAATTTATTACGCGACATGAACAAGAGTTCAACAAGGACTGGACTGCCTTTTGAGCAAACCTATTCTACCATTTAATTTAATAGCTACTCAATGAAAATTGAAAATCCATGAAGAATAGAGAACAACCCTCACTCCCAAAACAATAGTCTCCCTCAGAACCAGTACAAATTCTTTGCTTAAGCAAGGGCACCTGTACAAGCTGTGGCAGGAGCATCACTTCCAACCTTTGCACAACTGTATTTCTTGGTGATGAATCTACAACAGAAAGGACAATTCACAATGAAATATTCAGCTTCGATTCGGTTGAAGCAAAATTAAAATTCCTCACTGCAAAGGTGAATCGAGGTCGTTTTTACCTGAAGAAATCCCTCCACAACAACTCATACATCAACCAGTTCATTTGAGTATCAGGTGAGCCACTACCACCGTCATTTTTCTTTGAGGTAGCAGAAATGGTCCTGCAGATCACATAAAATGCATTCAACAATAGTAAATATCCGGTAACTGAAATGGGGTTTGTAATACGGGATCATATTGCTCCATTGTAATCTGTTTTCGACCATATCCACAAGAAAAAAAACTCAATATTTATACATTTTAGAGGGAGAAAAAGGGATACTTGAAAGCACACCTATTCACAGTTTTCTTTAGTTCATCGAACATGAACCTGGGAGATATGCATCCCATGGCCAGCCATGGAGATATTTTGCAAGAAAAGTTAGCACCATATATGCTGCCCTGGCTACCATCATTGCTCCCCTTGTATGGCTGCGCTTGACACTCAGCTGCAAATTTTTTAAGCCTCTGCATTGCTTCATTCTCCCCTCCAGCCATAGTAGCACTAACAGATTGCCGACCATCCTAGAGGTAAACAAACAATACTTTCTTTCACAATGCCTTTAAAGAACCAAATAAAAAGGCATAAAAAATCCTAAGTATAGCTTCCAAAAGAACACTCCGCAATTGATCATCATCGAAACGACCATAAGGCACGGCTATTATTGCTAATTGAATCCAGTTCAAATTCATTAGCTGCAATGTCTAAATCAAAACATCTTATTAACTCTCAACATTGAAGATTATAAAGTGACTGACAACACATGTGAATTGTGAGTACCCTAATATTTCTACTAGTTTGAACCGAAATGCAAACATAAATTAACCAAATTTCCTATGAAAACATTGAAGTTGAATTTAAATATCAAACTCAAACCTGAGCCATTGTGGCAGTGGGGTTAAGTCCCAAATCTGTCAAAGAAGGAATATCTCCAGTCTCCACATCACCTCTGGAAGGCATTCCTTTCATTTGGTCCAATGCTTCAATCGTTTTCCTTATCTCTAATCCCTTCACTTTCTCCTTAAATCCACCATAATTGGAAGGCATATCTTCCAATTTAAAAGGCAAATCATCAACATGGAACAGAGTACTTCCCCAAAAGTACTTAACTTCAACACCTTCTTCTTTCATGGCTGATTCAATCTTTTCCTCAGCCTTAACCTCATCATGAGATACTTCTCTATGAGCATAAATAGCGTCAGCCCCAATAGCTTTAGCTAACTCAACCAGAACACTCTCCGGCTTCCCAATTCGGACCACAAGATCCGACCCTCGCGCTTGCAGATTCTTCCGGAGATCCGAAACCGATTCAATCAAGAATGTGGCTCTGTAGGGACCCGTTTTATCGAACCCAGACGAGGATTTCCCATAATCCCGTGGGTCAAAACAGTAGACGGGCAAAACAGACATGGACTCATTGCTGGCCGTGTTGAGACACTCGTTGTCGTGGACTCGTAAATCGTTGCGGAACCAAACGATGGAAGCTCGGCGGAGTGCGGCGCCATTGGAAGGGTCGAGAGGGCGGCGCGGGCCTAAGGAGAGAGGGGACTGGAGAGGGTTGTTGGCGAAGGTGGATTTGAATGAGAATTTGGAAGGGGAAGGGGAAGTTGAAGAGAGGGAGAGATTGGAAAGGGAGGAAGCTTGGGTTGGGACTTTAACTTTAGTGGGTGATTGGGCAGAGAACAAAGATAAGATTTTGGGCTGAATGAAGAACTGGGTAGGTAGGGTTGTGGGCAGGGAAGATAGAGAAAGAGAAGCAGTGGCAAATGGGGATTGGGAAACTGAGTTTGGGGTTTGGCTTTGTTGTTCAGTTGATTCGATTTCAGGGTTCTCACGAGATTGGGTGTTGGAATCCATGCTTGTTTCTGGTGAAGATAAGAAAGCTGGGCGTGGAGGAGAGGAGACTGGTGAAGATTGTGGGGTGGTGGTTGGTGGCGAGAGACGCTTTGTTATATATCCAACTCTTTGTTGTGTTTCCCTTCTAGTCTAGAAAAAAAAATATTTTTATTGATTCTAAATTTGTGCTTCACCACTCCAACCACTACACCTAACAAATTTCTACCAACATTTTCAAAGTTTCAGAGCTTTTATTACGTAAACTTAAAATATTATTAAAAGCGATCAATTTTGATAAAAAAAAGTTAAATTTTGATATTAGTCATCAACTAAAAATATTAATAAAAATTGTAACATTTTCAGTTTTGTATTTCGAATCTTACAATATTTTCGGTTGGTGCCGCATAGTAGCTGACTAGCTGCACCGTAGTATGCCTTACGTTAGACTCACCCTTTTATTTTTTACAAATAAATTTAATTTAAAATTTAGTTTACATGTTAGGGTTTAAGAGATCATAGTTTAGTATTTATGGTTAGAGTTTAGTGAATATGGTTTAGGAAGATTTTAGGATTAAAGTTTTAAATTTCAACTTTTAGTGAAATTAGACATATTTATAAAAAAAAATTTACCGCTAATACATGAGATTTAATTTGGGGCTTACCTCACCTTTTGGATGTTAGGTTAGTAAACTAAAAGTTTTTTTTGAATAGAGTAGAATAAAAGTTTTAATTTTAAAACAAGTGTTGAGATTATAATTTTTAAAATATTTAAAATTTTTAAAGTAAATGCTTAATGTTTCATTTCATTATTACTTTAAGGTTTGATCGTTTGTATGTTTTAAAAAAATTGTCACTCACTACACATATGTCATGCGATCTATTTATTAATTTTTTATTAATTAGAAATAATGTGATCTTTAATTTTTTTAAACCTCTGCAATCTCTAAATTCAAAACCTTAAAGCATGCATATTTGGGTGAAAACCCTTTTTAATAATTATATATAATTTTGGCTCCCTCCCAGAATTATTTGGAAAAATGACCCCCCAAACTTGCCACGTAGTTAAACATCGCGTTTTCTGGGAAGAGAGACGCAAACTCGCGTTCTGCAGAGCCCGCGTTCCGTCTACGTGGCATCGTTGTTTGAAATAACGTTTTTTCAGGAACTCGCGTTTTGCAGAACGCGAGGTCCCCGAGAATTTGAAAAGACAGCTGAATATATCGCACAGAACTCGCGTTTTGCAGACCGCGAGGTCTGTGCGATTTTGGGTTGAAAAAGAAGGGTGTGTAGGCCTGTTCGAGCCCAATTTCGGGCTTATAAATCGTATATTTTTAGTGAACATCGAGTTTGGGTTCGTAATACTGAAAATTCTCTTTCGTATGACATCAACACGGTCAATTTCCGTCCATTCTAAACTCGATTAAAATGGCTTCCAAAACCCTATGCTATCATTCTTTTTTGAATGAAATTGCCTTTGAAGGACAATTGATCATTTTAGTTTAGTAATCGCATAAAAGTAATAAAAAAACTAAAATTAAATAAACATTTAAAAGTTTAATTATAATAGATAAAAAAATTAAAATACGTCATTTAACAAAAACAAATGTCTGGAATAAATATATTAGAAACATAAGTACATATGCATTAGAAAAAAAGAGGCTAATGATGTCCATGTCCACCCATTCCACAGTCGGGTGGACGACGATCCCGATCTGGATTCCTCCGAACAAGCTGTGATGCATCCTCTTGGTCCTCATCATCATCATCTGCGGTACGTGGACATGTGCTGGGCCCGGGCGGGGAGTAAAACAAGCTACCCGACGGCGTTTGCAGGACAATGCTATAGTCAAACTGAGATGCCAACTGTGGGATATCGATCAACGGAGGACCACTCGTCGACATATGAGGACGGTAGGCATCGAAGAAGCCGAAGTCAGGTAGAGGCCTCATCTGCTGGAAAGTCGAAGGATCGCTCAAATTCTGAAATGTTGTGGCAGAAGATGAGCCCCCTGCAGTGTCAGTTCGCAGTTTCAGACCGCGCTACCTCGATTGGCTCTGGCTCTAGCTCGCTCGACGTGTGGGGCGTGGGCGGTTTTGGGGAGCCTGGGGAAGTTGTTACTCGTGCTCCTCGGGAGTAAGGATATGTTGCTTCCCATAGAGCCCATACCACTAAAAGTAATCGAAATTGACCGAAACGGACCAATCCAGAATGGGTCGGAGGATGCGTGGGCGACTGGCAAATCTATCATCCCAAAGCTGAATCTAATCAGCGTGGTAATGGGCCCAGTCAATCTCTGTCTTCCCCTGACGCGTCAGAAGGTGGAATTCGTCCAAATTTGGTGGTTCCTCTTGCGGAACCCCTTGGACGTACCCGAACTATCGAAGAACCCAATCCGTAAGATGCCACATGACAATTTCATAGTTGATCAGCGGCACTCGTGCAAGCCATACGTGTTGGTCACGTAGAATCTCGAGTGGAGTAATCTGCTGAATAACCTCAGAAGCGTAGGGCATCCATACAAACTAAAAAAATATAACGTTTCTAACGGTTATATGAAATATTATTGGAAAAAAGTATGAAAAAAATTCAAATGAATTTTCGGATTACCTGATCGTGCTTCATGTTATCCATAACAAGCCTGTAGTCTTCTTGGTTTTTCGGCAGGCCCTGGTGACTCAGTGTTTCGCTCCACCTATCATTAATAAAAAATAAAAAAATTCGTTAAATATAATAATTTAAAAATAAAATAAATATAATAAATTGAATATTACAAAGCATGGTATGCAAATCCCAAGGTGTCGGTCCCTACATGTCAGGCTGCAGCTAAAGGTGTCACCGGCTACCGTCATGAATATTACAAAGCATGGTATGCAAAGAAGCGGGCCGTAGAACAACTGTTTGGCCGATGGGATGATTCTTACAAAGAGTTGCGCCAATGGTTAAATCTACTGCAGAAACACGTCCCTGGAATGGTTGTCAAACTTGATACGGTTCCGGCATACGAAAATGATCGTGTCGTTCGAGGTGTTTCTCAATTCCACCGGTTATTTTGGACTTTCCCGCAGTGCAACAATGCATTCAAGCACTGCAAACTGATGGTCCAAATCGATGGCACATGGTTGTACGGAAAATATACACAGACCCTACTTCTAGCTATTGCACAGGACAACAATCGAAAATGCGTTCTTGTTGCATTCACAATCGTCTCGAAGGAGGATTTAGAGTCTTGGATGTTCTTCTTTCGGAACTTACGAAAATATGTCATTGATCCTGTAATACGAGCAAGGGACGATGGGGTATGTGTTATTTCTGATAGAGGCACAGCGCTCTTGTGGGCGCTAGAACGTCTGGGTGAGTATTGGCAGCCTCCATACATTTACCACCGTTTTTGCCTGCGGCACATAGCCGCAAACTACCAGCAGCAGTTCAAGAACCGTGATGAACGTGAACTGGTGCTCACAATGGGTACGTCCATAACTATTCAACTGTCATCCCTTAGGCAACTCGCACTACAAACAAGAGGTGGAGGAGGTGTTCGAAGAACTAAGAGCGAGAAACAAACATGGTGCACACTACCTTGAAAAACTCCCGAGGGAAAATGGCTTCGATCGTATTACGAGGGTAAATAATGTGGTCACATGACAACGAACTTGGCTGAGGCAGTGAACTCATCACTGAAGGGAGTGCGATAGTTGCCTATCACATCCATTGTCAAACTGACATACTATCGTTTGGCTATCCTATTTGCAACCTTGGGAAGACAAGCAACTGAGTACATGGCAGGTGGACACATAGTCCATCCGGATTTTCGCACAAAACTGCATACTCAATTGCACCAATCAAGATAGATGACTACAACTCTTTTCTCGCACGAAGAACACAAGTTCCGTGTTTCAGAATATTCCAGGCGGTTGGAAGGCATTCAGCACAACGCGTACGTGGTAGATCTCAGGGCAAGAACCTGCGAGTGTGGAATATTCCAAACATTCAAATACCCGTGCGCACACGCCATTGCTGCTTGCGCAAACCAACAAATAGACTACATGCAACTGGTTGATCCAGTATACTTACTCCAAACGGTGTTTAAGGTTTACGAAAAAGAGTTTCCTCTAATCGAAAATAAGTTTGATCCGAATGTCGTTGACACTGAACCGACCATACGCCCTGATCCAGCACTACTGAGAGACAAAGGACGTCCACGGTTTACACAAATATACTGTGCTGAGAATATGGTCGAACATCGAGAAAAAAACAAACAAAAGAAGCATTGTAGTATATGTAAAAATCCTGGACTGTAACACCCCGATTTTGGGCTTAGAAGTTTAGGGTCTGAACCGGATCGATCTGAGTTTTGGTTCGAATATTAAAGGAGGTTTTAGGGAAAACCTAGTTCGGGATGCTTTATAAATATGGAAAAATATCTAAAAATCCTCTTTTAATATATATAAGAGAGTGGTGAAAACAATTTTACAAAATAAGGTTTGGAAATGTAACATTTCGAAATAGTGACTAAAATGCGATTTTTGAAAAGTTCAGTGGTGACTGTTTTGTAAGGATTGAAACTTTGAATCTTTAAGGAGCTAATTTACCCAAGAATGATTTCTCCAGATTTTTCTTAAATTTAAGTGAATTAATTAATGTTTAATTAATTAAATGAAAAGTGGGAAACCATTTTTAGATTTTCATAACTAACTTTTCTTAAAACTTTCTCATCTCTTTTTCTCTCAAAATTCCCTCATCCAAACACATTTCTACAGCAACATTTCTATTGTTTTTCACACCAATTGATGAGGTTTCAATCATCAATTAATTCCTAATCCATTCTACATCAAATCCTTTTGATTTGCTCATTGAATTTTCAAGAAAATTGGCTCTAATCAAGGAGAAATCAACATTTAGAGGTAAGGTTGTTCTTCTCCTCTAAATACTCAGTTCTTTACTGAAATTCCCAAGTTATCAATCCTTAATTTAAGTTTTATAAATGGTTTTAATGATATGAACTTGATTTTGGCTTAAAACTCAAGATTTCGAAGTAATCTTGAAGAATTTCGTGGTGATTGTTTGGGCTCTGTTTTGAGATGGTTATTAAATGTATTTTGGATGTCTAATAATGTGTAAATGAGGTTTGATCAATGCAATCCCGAATAGGTTGTGTTTCCTAAGTTTTTGCTTATGAAAATGGTAGTTTTTGGGGTGATCTTGGTGTTCTGTTATAGCTGGAGGTATAAGGACGAGTTTAGGTTCATTTTGGATGTTAATTGATGTTTAGAAATTGTTAGAAGTGTTGGATCTTAGCTGGGTTATGTTTTGGAAGAGTTTAGAGGTGATTTCGGTTGTGTTTGGTAGCTGAAATGTTAGAATTGGTTAGAGCAGCGAGTTTAGGTGTGATGGCTGAAGATTTTAATGCATGATGATGCATTAATCCTCTGCTTTGATGTGTTTAAAACAGGGGAGACATCTTCGGATACTTGTGGTGTTGATCGGGAGGCTTGATCGACGTTTCGGCAAGCTTGCGAAACAGAATTGGTGAGTGAAGTTGGGTTTCCAGCTTTGAAACAAATGTTTGAAGGTTTTGGGAGCTTAGTTTAAGTCTAAGCAACTTAACTAAGCTCAAGAGTAAGTTTTCGGAAAAACTCTCTTGGATGAGCCATGGAGTGGTTCGATGCATTTTTTGATAAATTGCATGATTAAATTCTGTTTTGAAAGCATGTTTTAGCATGGTTAATGCTGGTTTTGAAAGCCATATGTTGAAGGGTGCTCAAGGTAAGAGATCCTTGGTTTGATATGTTGTAAATGTGGATTTGATGCATAGTGATGCATGTTGTTAAATGGCTTTGATTAAATGCTTTAAAACAATGAATTGTTGATGATAAATGGTGTATATTGGCAAGTGATGTGTTGGTTTAAAAGTACTTGAATCGGATATAGTTAGTCGGCTATAGGATTGGGTGCACCGTGAATAAAGTCGCCTTGGATGTTGAGGGGTTGTAATTGTACCGTAAACTCCATCCAAGTACACTAACGAGAAAGGTAAGATCACAATGGTGGTTAAAAGTCTATGTGTGGATCTTGTGTTGTGTGTCTCGTGTTCTCGTTAGTGATGTTATACAACTACCGATGAGTGATGTTGAGGGGTTCTGATTGTACCGTTAAACTCCATCACAAGTGTTGAGGGGTTGTGATTGTACCGGTAAACTCCACTTTGTGTGTTCGGTAGTGTGTATGAAGCGTATGGGACAACGCTTGTAATCCGCGTATCCGATTGTGTTTTATGTGGTAAATGGTTATGGATGGTCACTTGAAAGCCAATATGACATGTTGATTTTAATGAAGCATGAGATGCTGGTTATGTATGCAAGGTTGCATGAATAATGATGATTATGTGATGGAAGCTTTGTTAAAAGTGTTTTATAAAAAGCATTATTGCGTTGTTCTTTAGAGAATGCCTCACTAAGCAATTGTGCTTACGCTCTCTCTCTTGAACCAATAATGTAGATAATTGAAGTGTTTGAGGGCAACAAGGAGGCTAAGAATCCAAGGGAAAGCTAAGCTCATGTATAGTGATGTTTTCACAACACTATTAGTTTTTGATATTTGGCAATGGGAACTTAGGTTGTGTTTTGGGAGATGTTTTGGACTCCCTAATTGTGGCATGATGCCTTTGATGATTTGGATTTGTAAATGGCCATTTTGATGCTTGTTTGGTGTTTTGATGGTTGTTTGTGTTGAGTTGTGTGGAGCTCGATTCGATCAACCAATGTTGCTCACCAAGTGGTGGAGAGGTGGATTTTTGGGTGGAAGGGTTGTGGAAGCTAGAAAGAGAATGGACACAATGATTTTAGAGTGGTTCGGTCTTCTAACAAGCACCTACATCCACTGCCTTAGCTTCCCACTAAGGATTTCACAATCAATCCACTAATTGATTCGTCCCCTTTTCTAGGATTAGGAGGAAACCCTTACAACCGATCAAGCTTCTACCCAAAGCCTTGATCAAAATCCTCTTGACAAAGAGAAACAATAAGCAAACTTAAACCCTATAATAGGTGTTTGTTTGCACTATGAAGCACTCACCCAAAACCTAAAACACTTGAGCAAATTTGACAATTTTGGCTCACTAGTGTTTGTCTATACAATAAATGACAATTTAAGCTCTAAGACAATCTTTGATCATTTGTTGATTGACAATTGAAGCATTAGTCTTCTCTTGATGCTTGGAGGTCCCTTTTATACTCCCAATTGAGTTTATAGCCGTTTAGGACCGTTGGGGTTGAAATAGAGTCGTTGGAGCCTTAAATTCCCTCCATAAATGCAGTCTGCAGCTCCCCGTTTCGAAACGCTCGAAGCCGTTTCGAAACACCCTCAATATGGAAAGAGCCGTTGCAGTCTGTCAGGGTACCCGTTTCGGAACACCCCTTGCCGTTTCGGAACGCGCATCGAAACGCCCTTAGCCCGTATCGAAACGACCTGCATTTAAAAGTTAGTTGGGAAAGAGCCGTTGGGGTTTATGACCGTTGTGGTCAGTGCCACGTGGGCGTATCGAAACGGCCTAGCCCGTTTCGAAACGCTGGGCAAAAATGCTGTCCATAGAGAGCCCGTTTCGAAACAAGTTTCGAAACGTTTTGGCTACTGGAGGCACCTGTTTCGAAACGCCCTAAGGTGTTTCGAAACACCTGGACAGTTTTGTTAAGATAGGCTTGAAAAACATGAAAACCCTTTTTTAAAATCTTCCCTAAACATAATTTCAAGATGTTTGGACTTTGTAAATGTTTTAAATACTTTTTAGATTAGTCCAAATCATTTTTCACATATTATATCAAAACATTAGTTCTACAGTTTGGTTTCGACATTAGGATGCATGCCTGTAGACTTGTGAAATTTCATGATTGATGCCATGAATGTGTTTTGATGTCGCAAACATGTACCTTATTTGTATGATGGCTTGTTGGCATGATTAGGAAGTCATTAGGATGTGTTAAAGTGGTTAAATGCATGTTAAACCAGCAAATTCTTCAGTTTCTGGGCAACCCGTATCGATACACTCACAGGCGTTTCGAAACGGGGGCCTATAATTGCCTTGGTGTTTCGAAACGGCTGGTGACCGTATCGAAACGGTTTGGCCACTGAAAGGCCCTGTTTCGAAACAAGTCTTGAAACGAACCCGTGTTTCGGAACGGTCAACCCCATTTCGAAACAGGTGACCGTTGGGCACTGATTTGAATGGTTTTGAGGTTTGTAAGCTTTACGTTTTAGTCCCGAAAATTGTATTTGCAATTGCATGAGTTCGAGATGTCCGATTAAGATGAAATTTGACAGGGAAGCATGTAATCTGATTAATTTAATATTGGTAACTTAAAAACCAGTAAAGACCTCCTAATTTCCAGATTTTACAATTTGGTCCCTAACAATCGTATTATGTGCAATTGAGTCCCTTATTGTAATTTGTTCGCTGTGCTTTTCACGAATGTGTATCTCAAGAGCACGCTTAGGGTTAATGTGCATCTAGACAAGATTAAAAAGAAAAAAAGGGTCGTTAATCAAGGTTGACTTTCGGGTTGACTTTGGTTTTTCCCGTGTAACCTTCGTAATTCAGGTCAACCGTCTAGGCCGAGCTAAGGGGGTTACATGGACACTCAAAGACCAAGTGTCCTAATCGCTCAGCCCCTCGTCTTAATTAATAAAATCAATATAACATTCGCCCACTTTTAGCCCATAACTATCGATCAATAAAATCAGACTAATTCGTTTTATAAAATAGGTCATCTTATACTTTCAATCATTCAAAAAAATTTGGTAGGATAGCGTTTTCGAAGCGAATTTAAGTCAGTGTAGAATGGATGAAAATTGATCGTGTTGGTGCCATATAATAGAGAATTTCCAGTACTACAAACTCACACTCGATGTTTGCTAAAAATACACGATTTATACGTCTGAAATTCTGCTCGAACATGTCTATCGACCTTTGTTCAAGGCAATTTCATTCAAAAAAGGATGATAGCATAGGGTTTTGGAAGCCATTTTAAGCGAGTTTTGAATGAACGGAAATTGACCGTGTTGGTGTCATACGATAGAGAATTTCTAGTACTACAAATCCAAACTCGATGTTCGCTAAAAAAATACGATTTATAAGCCCGAAATTAGGCCCGAACAAGCCTACCCACCCTTGTTTTTCAACCCAAAATCGCATTGACCTCACGTTCTGCAAAACGCGAGTTCTTGAGAAACCGTTATTTCAAACAAATAGTCCTTGGAGAGAGCCAAAATTTTATATAATTATTAAAAAATGGTTTTTCATCCAAATATGCCCTTAAAGCACTCTATTGTGCGGCAACGACGAAACATTCTACGATAGCATAGATTCCATAGAAGATATTTAGGGATTCAAAGTTTTTTTTTTGGTTTTTTTTTAAAAAATGAGGGGTTTAAGGGGTTTTTTTTTAGACACTGAGAAACGAAAATCATAGTTTAAAGCACTTAAACCAAGAAAACATAGTTTAAAGCCAATAGAAAACAAGTCAGTCGTTTACAACAATCTTTTAACTTTAACTGAGCTTAAAAGCTGAAATGCTTTGAAATATAAAAGAATCACATTTGAAGGGTGAATTTTTTATAATAGGATTTTCAGAATTTTAAAAATGAATTCAACAATTTAGTTAAAATTTATAAGAGAATGATTTGATTAACTCAAATTGTAAAAAGACTGATCAATGAGTTTGAGGCTTTCCTTCTGGTTTTCCCTCTGCCATGAACTCCATCTATTCGAATTCAAACTGAGAAACGACAATCACTTTATATATATAATCTTGCAATGTTTACAGAGATTTTTAAATGCATGTACGCCAGGGCCATTCCCTGCACCCCAAACCTCGACCCAGCTCTCAACAGGTAGCAAGCAGCAACCAAAAGCTAAGATCACGCATGCACCTCAGGGCTCAGGCTGGGTAGAGGGAAGCACCATTCTCCGGCAAAACCAAAAGGACACATCAGCACAACTCCGAAAACTCAAATAAGAATCAGGACAAGCAGCCTCAGAGATTTTGTCTGATCAGCACACTATGGCTGATTTAAAACAGGATGAGGTGGGCGTGGTCTAACAACATTCAGTACACCCCTAGCAGTTGCCTGTAAATACAGAGAACACAGCATGTAAGAAAGGTATGGGTGCTAAATGTTTGAGCATGTTTCCCTACCTCAAAGAATGAATTAAAATTCATTCGCAAAAGGAAACGTCTGAGAAATGGAGCTCGCTGACTCCCAGCAAGCCTGCTGCTGCGCAATATGGTATATAAGGAGTTTGATTTCTTGTTAAATTCCTGAAAGAAAAAAAGAGAGGCTCAGAACAATGTCCTTGAAATATGAGGCCGTGCAACCAGTAACATAAATAATAACATAACTCCTAATCAAAAGTTAATTAAACAATATATATGCATCTGAAATGATGAATATAACAGCTTCTGAGATATACACAGATGGAGGTCTAGTCCACTACTAATAGCAAGTGGCAAACCACCAAACTGCTTCTTCAGTCTTTCACGGAGAGAATGAACCATAACCCATCTATTTTTTTCTTTTTCCTTTTGTGGAGATCTGACTTGACTCACGTGTTAAACACCAAGGCAAATTGTATGAACCAACTAAAGCTCACGTTTTAAGTGATGTTGGATATTCAAAGGCACATATCCATCATATTCACTAATTCAAAATACAATTCTTGCCAGTGCTACCTGCATAAGCAAATAAGAGATGATAGATATGGTTACCTCAGTTATACGTTCTAGTTCAGATGTATTTTGACTGCTTTCTTGGTTCTCGATATTCCAGCAGAACTGCAGACAAAGCGTCATGATGCTGTCCAATATCCTTGACACAGAACCAATGTCCAAGAAAGACTGAGAGATTAAAGCTGATAAATACCTGTAATAATATTAAGAACATGTAAGCATTCAGCGCATCATTCATTTTTTCAAGACAAACCAAAAGAATTAAAAGAAAAAACACCGATCTATGTGAGCATGCATAAACAAGTTCTACTTAGACAAATTATATGTGGAATAATTTCTATGAAATATACAATAGTGACCCCAAAGGCCAAACATAATTCAAGATAACTTGTATTAAATTCAGCTGAATCAAGTCCTTATTAATAGTAACAAGCAATAATGACTCGGTGTTTAAGTTGTTTGCCTTTCCATTTACGTTTGCAGATAATAAGCTGACATAGTAACAAAAGTTCAGAAGGTTGATGGCATAAAGAAACCATCCTACTTACTCTTGATGGAAACCCACAAGTTCAGTGAAGTCATGAGAATCTTGAATATGAGATTGCAAAACATTCCATTGAGATTCTATCACATCAACCTAAACAGAAAAGATAAAATCTATATTATGAAGATCCATGAAAAGATTAAAATATAAACACAATAAACAAAAGAACGCATCAATATTGGACAGGTGAGAATAACCAAAAATGGAATGAACTTTTCGGTATTAATTCTCAATATCATTTTATTTAGAGAATCTTAACTCAAAAGGAATCTATATCAGGATTTGTCTAGTCAAATTATATAGGAGTCTTTCAGTAATCATGATATTTGACTTCCCTTTCGGGTAACTGCCCTCTCAACTTCTTTCGACTAGGATCCAGGTGTTTGATTTAAAGTAATTCATTGGTGTAGATGTCATTCATCCACCTATGATGCAGCAGTGAAGATGTCATTAAAGACCTCTGAGCACATCCCAAACTAACCATATAGTTCTAATGGTAATTTCATGATTATGCCAGTATTTTGTCATATGATATTTGAATTAAATGCATGGTGTTGCTAACTAGAAACTTCAAGTTCCGAACACCCTTCAAAAGATATAAAGCCCATTTAGCAGCCTTATCAAATGATCAAACTATTTCAGCTACCTGTGTAACAGTAGCCTAGATCATAGTCAATGATATAAAAGTTTAATTACAAATGTAAAATGAGGATGTTGCACAGATCCAAGCCTATAAATGGAAGACTCCACAATTCCTAGAAAGGATAATAAAAGCCCTTTCTTTGATAGAAAAATCAGGAAACATTTTGCAGAAGCATTATTTGAACTGTATAGAATAAAGGACCTGGATATAAAATTGAAGATTTCTGATTAAAAATGCCATATGCTCTCTAACACGCCACATTGGTCTGAAACGTTGCCTCCGTAGCTGAGAAATTGAGCAGTTCATTTGGTCATTGCGGTGTTTGGCAAAATCTGTGTGACCCTGGTGCATTACAGATGCCCATGATTTCTCCAATTCCATTTGTGTTCGTTTGAGCCTCAGCAGGTATTGGAAAATTCTACAATACCTGGAGTACAATTAAGATTAAAAGATAGTTTAAGTCTTTTAATCATATATGGGATAAGTCTATCAATTGCTTCTAAAGTTACCAATTATTATTTAGAAAGCTGCTTCTTGCTTAAAGGAGATTTTAGGAATAAGATATAAGGGACCTACAAAGCAATTGAATCTTACTTGGAGAGCACTTCTTGGGTAAAGAACAGCTGTAAGGGCCAATCAACAGAATATTCAAGTGCAATACCATCCCAACCGCCAAGTGTGGTCTCTGAACTTCCATCAGTGGATGTTTTTGTCTTCGGCAAATCTCTTTGAGAGGATTTCACCGTGATCCCAAACGAAGGCATCCTGATTGATGAGGAAGACAGTTAAGAACATATTCCTTCTAATTCCAGATATGACACAACTGACAAATGGCTAGATTCTTACTGCAAAGATACTCTAGAAAAGTACTTGTCTTCATCACCAATAGTCTTTATGGCTGCCTGCAAAGTAAGTAGCACCAAGGAATTCAAACAAACAGTTAATCATTCTGGAACCTCTATACGAAGCCAAGTACAACTATAATTATTCTATTTCTATATATTGGTTTCAAACAAGTTTATAGAAATAATCTCATACCAACTGAAATGGAACCATAAGATCAGCTTCAGCAGTTGACTGGCGAGGTGGCAGGCGCATTAACTGCCGGCTCTCCTCAAGGAAGCACTAGAGTGATGATAAATATTTATTAAATTTGTATTACATATTTTCAAGAAGGAAATAAAAGCATTTTATCTAGTTGGTTAAGAGAACAGTAGAAAACACAAAGTTTTCCTTTTTCTTACCCCCCCCCCCCCCAAACATTTTTTTTGGGTAGGGTGCAAAGGACATGTATGCTATCCATTCTTTACCTGGAAAAAGTCTCCTTTTGCCAAAAGAAAATAGTCTTTTAGAGCCTTTAGGTGGCCATTCAAGTCAGCACGTACAACAACCAGCTGCAGAATAAGAGCGAATTAAATAATACAGGCTTCAAATATATCATGAAGCAAGTTCTGAACACAGCACCTGCCAAAGATGACTAGCTGCAATGGCCCGGATAGAGTCAACTGAGCATTCAAATGATCTTTTGTGAAATTCTGATGACTCCTACATATAACAAAAGCACAATTAATAAAGGCTTTATACCATCTAAGGGCATAAGTAGACATCATAATACTACGTAATTGCTGAAGAAAACCTTTAGATCCAGAAGCATAGTTTCAATCTTATCAGCCTCTGATTGTGGGAGCAATTCTTCTCCAATCATTTTTACATCCAGGAAAGGCTCTTTCTGGAAAGGAACACCCCCCGCGGATCCATGAAGCTTTTGAGAGCCTTTTTTTGTCTGCTGATTGTATAGAGTGTCCTGAAATTGAATGGAAGGGCTTGGGTTCCGGAGAACCCTGATGGCTTTACCAGCAAAAAGAATAGACTCTGCAACACGCATATGGATATACTCAGGGAGCATATCCTACAAAACAACAATAAAATTATGAATAGCTAGCAACAACAGAACTAAGAACACAAAAAGATATACAAAATTCATTTCCAAGTTTCTTTCCATTTAACTTATAGGTTCACAGTAATAGAATATAAAATACTGGTTGGCTAACATGCAGATTTAACCTAACAAAATTCCACCCACAAATTCTTGTTTCTTAATTGCTGCTAACGGAAAAAATGGTGGCAATGCTCATCTATAGAAACTAATGCCATTAGCAATAAATCAAATAATGTGAGCTGTGTCTTCTACCCTGATAGCAAATTGCTAAACAAATGCTCAAATGTGGCTGAAAGTATGCCAATTGACCCCAAGCCCTAGAATAGTGTTTCCCCATCCGAAATAGTTACTAATTCATTTTAGCTAAAACAAGGAACGGCAGTTCACAAAAAAAGTGACTACAAAAATAAGAATAAAAACTTGAGAGGCAGCAACAAAATACCAGGAATATATGAAAGCCCACGTGCCAATCTGTCAAAGATGTATCAACAGTTGACAAGCGTGCCAACTTTTCTGATGTATCCGAGATAGACGAGCCATACTCCATATCTCGATCTTCTTGCCTGAAAAATAATGTAATTATCAAACCATTTCAAATTTGTAAAGAAACAAACCAAAGAGATTGTCAATGCAAGATTATGAAATGGAAGAAATAAAAGATGTTAAAATTTCACAGACAATCATGAGATTTAAGAGATACAAAAAGAATCATAAATTCCGAATAAAAAGGGAATGCATATGCAGTTTTAGCCCTTACCTTCTAATGAAAAATTCTCCGTGCTGGTCTTGTAGAATTCCATAAACCATCCATGACGAAAGTTGGTTATACAACACTTGATGACCATGCCAAAGAAGCCTATGGTTCAGGAATTAGTTTACAAGCTGATCAAAAAGATCTTAGCACTTTAAGCAATCAACATACGGGTATAACTTATAACCACATTTGAAGACGCCCTTATAAAGCAGCATAAACATAGTCACAGGCTCCCCAGCCATTCGCAAGCAATTGCATGAACATTGAAAATATGGCATATAAATACAATTCTTAATTATATTTTCATAAAAGAAATGGACACTACTTGTTGGATTATTTTTTTCATTAAAAAAGTGAAGGAAGAAAGAAAGAAAATCAATACCTTTGAATGCAGGCCTGCAATTCAGGCACCCCACAGTGGCAACGTTTGTGTAAAAGATTAAGAAGCTTCCCTCCACGGATATCATCACGCTCAATCTCTAGAATAAGCTCGTACAAAGGTGGCAAAATGACAAAGAACTGCAACAAAAAGATGAACTTGTAAAGCGAGAATAAAGAGCAAATAGGAAATTATATAAGCGATACGATGTGCTTTAGCTAAGAAGAAACCTTATTGAGGCCCTGAGTGACAGTTGCCAAAATGGGCATGGTTTCCGACAACAATTTCTGCTCAATTTGAAGAACAGCAGACTTGTAGACAGAGAGTATCTCCACCAGACCATTAGCAATGGCTCTCCGATAAACACTTGGCTTCGCGGTTTTAGGATTTGACAACTCAGAGGCTCTGTCCAAAGGAGAAACATCGGCGGATCTTATCCAGCTTAAATTGCGGGATTTCGTGGCAAAGCGATCGAGCTCTCGGTAGTAAAACCCTAACGTAATTAGCTTCTCGATAAGATCCCTGAGACAAAAGCATTTGCATGAAACCCTAGAAAGAGAATGAAAAAAAGAGGAACTTTTTTTAAGAAAACAAAAGACCTTTCACTTGGGTCGATAAAGGAGATATCGGAAGCAAGCTTGAAGGAACGTTGGTCGGAGATGGGTGCGTCGGGGGATAAGCAAATGCCGAGAGATTTATTGTGTTCTCGCTCGTCGATGATGAGATCTCCAGTGTAACCAACAAGTGCTAGTAAAATCTCGTGCAACATTTCCCCCGCCCCTTTCTTTACAAAATGGAATAGAATTAGAGAGAATTCAATTCATGGCTATTGGGCATTGGCTTTGGCTGAGATGTTCTATTCTCTCCAATAAATTAACAACTGCAAGAGTAAAATTTCAGTAGCAGAATATAAAATTTGAATTATAAGTTAGCCTCCAAAATGCCGGCGGCGGTATAACCGTGCCGACTCACCCCCATTGGGCTCGGCTACATATCGAGCCCAAATGCCGCTCCCCACCAGTACAAAGTAAGTTTCAACTTTCAAGCATTGATTCAATTAACTCTTATTTTTTAAATCATTTAAACACCAATCTTTCTGGATGGAAATGGAATCAGTATGTTAAGCAATTCCGGAAAGCATGAGGTTTAGTTGGCGTGTATTGTTTGTTTCTTGGTCTTGCCAACCGCGGCACCTTTGTTTCTGTTTGTTGTCCAGTTTTGCCTAACTCCATAAATCAGGTCATTTAACTTGGTTGATCAGTGAACTTCATACATATCCGACCAGGGATGGACCGAGGGGGCTGGGGGCGGTCGCCCCTAAAATTTTAAAATTTTGCGTATCCAACCATGTATGCTCAACAAGGCCTTACTTTCAAAGGCATCACTTGACATTCCAATGATTTCTTGCTTCATCATCTACCCATCACTCCCATCAACATCTTCATTTCAACTTCATTTTTTTCCACCAACATCAAAGTCACCGTCGTCATCCTCGTCCTCGTCCGATGACACAATACTTTTCCCCAAGTGACATTGTGAGGTTTGTAATAATAACTAATGTTATCAAGATACGTAATAGATGCAACAGAAGTGATTACTTGACGAAGCATTGCAAGCAGCAGCCTGGTATTCAAATCAAAACAATAGCCCTGAGTTCAACCTTCATAAACTACTGGTTCTTGGGTTAATTCATATATGATCAGTTTGTTAATAAACAGCAAAGCAACGTATCAATTATAGTACATGTTTTGTCACCTCAATTTAAAGTGAATTGGGTGTCAAAGGTGGATATGTGTGCAACGTTAATATACTTATTACTCCATTTCTTTTTTCTTATTACAAGATGATTATATTATTATACTTATGTTTGAATATATGTCGGATAGTTAATGGAAAATGAAAAGAATCCTCGTAACATATGCTAAGGTTTTAGCAATGGAGATGAAGTTTTCTAGACTTGGATGGATTGATGAAGATAGATACACACATGTAATCTCCAGTCTCAGTCTCAAAGGATGCCATGCATGCATCAGAGGGCAGAGGTGCACTTAAGTTAAAACCCCGGGGTACCATCGTTGCTGATCTCCTTCCGTGTGCGGCGCATTGCAGAAACACACACACACACACATATTGATAATGATATATATTCCAATCCAATGGTTACTGAACCAAGTTCAACATGTATTGATAAAAAAAGCAGAAATTTTGATGAGTAAATGGGATTGGGGGAGTGGTAATATACTTATAATGATGATCTGCTACTGCGTTACTTACAAATAATTCAGGAGGTTCCGAGAGTGAGAGTGGAAAAGATAATAAGGTGAGGAACCCACGTTGGAGAAGGGGAGCACGTGCAGAAAGGCTATATTGTATACAATATACATATGTAGAAATACATGCACTTTTGCACGTGCCCTGCTTCTCCAACAAGGAGCTACGCACCCAGCAGCAACGTCCATGAATATTGATGGAGAAGATGTGAAATAGATGCATGAATTGAAGAAGAAGAAGAAGGGGAAGCTCAAGTATTTATAAGTGCAAGAGAGAGGGAGCTGGCCTTTTTTATTTAGTGACAATCCCAAAGGCATTGGCAATGGAGCAATGAGTGAAATCCATGGTGTTTGAAAAATAAAAGACAAATTTCTGACAAAGAAGAAAGCCTAAAGCTATGCGATATGCAATCATGTATAGTGTCGTGGTACGCAAGGCAAAGAAATTAAAAGCCGAGATATCCAAGGAAAGACCAAGCACTGCCCTCATTGCACGAAATCCACGCCATCATAACTCTGTTTGTTCCCCCCTGCAGGACCCAAAGCGCGCACAGACATAACTAAGATTAGTGTGGGTGAAATCTAAACATACTTCTATATTCACTCGAACAAAAATTATCTGCTCTTTTTTGTGCATCTTTCTATGTCCAACACTAAAATATTAATGAAAAATAAATATTTAATTTTGGTAATGTAGGTTTTATAAAAGTATTTAAGACGATATTAAAAGATTTTAAGACTTATGAATCCAATTAAAAATCATAGATCACATAAAAACTATAAAATTTGGAAGTATACTAAAACGAATTTACCATAACAATAGATATCACCAAAATTATATTGATTAAACAACTAATTCAACTACTGAAAATCAACATCTACGAGTTCCCTAACCATTGTAAAAAAAAAACTTGATTGGACTACAAATTAATGACCTTCCAATTATTGATCAAATCAAACTTATGCACAAAAGATTATCTAAATTATACTGAAACATTTGGATTATTCAAATACTCCGAGCTGTATATTTCAATTCGAATTAAATTATATAACCCAAAATATTTATTTAAATTTATTCAAAAAAATTAAATAACTCAGGCTATTTAATTTCAACTTTAAAAATTTAATTGATTTTCTAAAAATAAAATTGGAACATATATATTTCTCATTCCATATAAGAATAAGAAACTCTAAATCTCAAACCTCTAGAGCCTGACGAATTGGTCAAGCGACCAAAGATGCTCGTCCACCGGCAGGCGGCAACAGCATGTTGTGTTAGTTCGAACCCATGCATATTGTCACGGACCGCACCCTAGGGTCCGTTCCAACCACCCAGCAAGGGGCTAGCAGCAGCACCCACCCGAGGACCAAACAGGCCACGCCCAGCGCAACCGAGCAGACCGGGCCGCTAGCACCCAAGGGGTCCGATTACGCACCCGAACAGGTCGAGCCGGACGCACCCGAGGGGCCCGATCCCGCCGCACGACACAGGCCCAAGCCAGCCGATACCGCCCAGCACCACGGGCTCGAAAGCAGCGCACGCGGAGAGGCCGGACAGGGCCGTCAGAACGCACCCACAGGCCCGCACAAGACCTTGGGCCTGGCCTCCGCGCACACCACACCCTCTTAGGGGTTTAGGGAGTACAAATCCCTTTAGGACAAGGAATCCCTCTCCTTGAAGGAGTAGGATATTAGCAATCCTAGTTAGAATAGGATTAGGGCTTAGAGGGGCTTATTTAAGGAGGCCTAGCCCCACCTCATTATTCACTTTTTCCTTAGGAATTCGACTTGTTTGGCTTGTTAAGCAACTTTGTTTTCTTTCCCTTCAAATTAATAAAATTCTCGGGCGTTCCGCTCAACCATCGTCTCGCGCATTCTTCCCATCTCACCGTCACTCCGTTTCCGCACCGATCTAAGCCATCCGGCTTAGATCAAGAAGGCTTACTTAGGCGCCACAAACTTCCCGAAGGGCCCTAAGGCCGCACGTCCCGATCCAAGTTCTCCAAGGACGTGACAAGTGGTATCAGAGCAAGGAATTTGCTCGAGATGGCCAAGAAAGACGAGACCGGCGCACCAACAAAATCCACGGAGGTCCAAGCCCCTGAAAAACCCACCGACAAAGTTCCCGAAAAAGTTGCCGACAAGACTGTCGATAAGAAGAGGGCCGCTTCAAAGGATCGATTAACATCGCTCGAGGACAAGATCGACCGACTCGAGACCGACGCAAAGGAGACAATAGAGTCCCTCGATGTTGTTAACGATCGACTAGAAGCATTAGAAGCCAACATCGTTTCTAAAGAGAAAGTCAATGAAGAGGTTCAAAACCTTCTCGACTCAGCATACGAGAAACTGAACCTACAAGATGTTTCCCTTCAAGCTGCTATGGAAGCAATGAGGGGGGAGTTGTTGGGGGAAATCGGAAAGCTCAATGCGGAGCTATCCCTCTACAAGAATGCCGTGTTAACCGGCATGATGGGCAGGACAGTTGAAGCCAAGCCCAAGATCGATGTGCCGAAACCGAAGGAGTTCAAAGGGGCAAGGGACGCCCAAGAAGTGGACAACTTCGTTTGGGGGTTAGATCAGTACTTCCGACTCTCGGGCATCGAGGATGAGAGCACAAAGGTAAACACTGCCTCTGTTTACTTAGTTGATGCCGCACTTCTATGGTGGCGACATAGGTGTTCTCAGTCAAGAGATGGGTCGGTTCCCATCAAAACATGGAAGGAATTCCAGTTCGAGTTCAAAGAGCACTTTTATCCAAAGAACGCTCAAGAAGAAGCCCGGGAAAAGCTTCACCAGTTAAAGCACGACGGCTCCATCCGAGAGTATGTCAATAAGTTCACGCAACTTAAGCTTCAAATCCATGGGATGAGCGAAGCCGATGCCCTCTTTGCCTTCAAAAATGGATTACAACGCTGGGCCAAGATGGAATTACATCGATCCGGAATTCAAGATCTTTCCAAAGCCTTGGACTTGGCCGACTCCCTCGCAGACTTTGAATACAAGAAGTCGGACAATCCAAGACAAAAACCAAAGCACAAAGGCAACGGCGGGAAAGGCAAAGATGTGCATAACAAGGATGGGGCAAAGAAAGCACCTAGTGGAGACTTCAAACTTCGTAAGCCGTGGGAGAAAAACAACAATTTCAGTTGCTACAACTGTGGGGGCAATCACATGAAAAGGGACTGCCCACAGCTCGAGAAAGCGGCTGCCATCCAAGAAGAGGATAATGAAGAAGTTGAAGAAGAAGTCCCCAAACTTGGTTCCATTATTAGCTCCATGGAAGTTAAGAAAGGTTCAAAGAAAAAGGGTTTGATGTTCGTAGACATCAACATGGCAGGCCAAAAGATGAGCGCATTGGTGGACACCGGGGCCTCAGACTTGTTTCTATCAGAACAAGCTGCCAAGAAACTTGGCCTCCGCATTGAGAAGGCAGACGGATTCATCAAAACCGTAAATTCAAAAGAGACTCCAATTGCCGGGTTAGCAAGAGGAGTGAAACTTAGCATCGGGGACTGGTCCGGCAAAGAAACAATCAAGGTAATTCCCCTTGATGATTTCGATGTAGTAATGGGTCTTAGCTTCCTTGATCGGATCAATGCATTCCCCGTACCATTCGCAAACTGTTTGTGCATACTCGACCCAACACGTCGATGTATGGTCCCCTTAAGCCGACAGCCGGGAGTAAAAGCCAACGTAGTGTCGGCCATTCAATTCAACAAAGGGTTGCATAAGGAGGAACCAGCATTCTTAGCGGCACTAGTAACCGACGAGCCACCCACAACCAAAAGGGTTCCGACCGAGATAAAACGAGTCCTAACCGAATTCCAAGACGTAATGCCGCCGGAATTGCCTAAAACCCTCCCACCAAAGCGTGAAGTCGATCATAAGATCGAACTCGTTCCGAACGCGGTGCCACCAGCCCGAGCCCCTTACCGGATGGCCCCGCCCGAGCTCGAAGAGCTACGTAGACAATTAAAGGAACTCCTCGACGCCGGATATATCCGGCCATCTAAGGCGCCCTATGGAGCACCAGTGCTTTTTCAGAAAAAGCATGACGGAACTCTTCGTATGTGCATCGATTATCGGGCTTTGAATAAGCTCACCATCAAGAACAAGTACCCGATTCCTTTGATAGCCGACTTGTTCGATCAACTTGGAGACGCAAGGTGGTTCACCAAGTTAGATTTGCGGTCTGGATACTACCAAGTAAGAATTGCCGAAGGAGACGAACCAAAGACAGCTTGTGTAACACGCTACGGTTCGTATGAATACCTTGTGATGCCGTTTGGCCTCACGAATGCTCCTGCCACATTTTGTACCCTCATGAACAAGGTACTACAACCCTTCCTTGATCAGTTCGTTGTAGTTTACCTTGATGACATCGTAATCTATAGTAAAACCATCGGGGAGCATGTGGAACACCTCCGAAAAGTGTTCAAAGCCTTGCGGCAAAACCTGCTATACGTCAAAGAGGAAAAGTGCTCCTTCGCACAAGAAGAAGTCCCGTTCCTCGGCCACATAATAGGAGGTGGAAAGATTCGAATGGATAAGGCAAAGATCCAAGCAATAACCGAATGGGAGCCACCAACCAAGGTAACAGAATTGAGATCCTTCTTAGGGTTAGCCAACTACTATCGAAGGTTCGTCAAGAACTACTCAAGAATCGCCACACCTCTGACCGAGTTACTAAAGAAGGACAAGGTGTGGGATTGGGACCAATGCTGCCAACAAGCATTCGAAGAATTGAAACATGCCATGGCAAGTGAACCAGTGCTGGCATTACCGAATCATGCCAAACCCTTTGAAGTTTATACAGATGCATCGGACACAGCCATCGGAGGAGTCCTAATGCAAGAGGGACATCCTGTTGCATACGAAAGCCGAAAACTGAATGATACCGAGAGGAGATACTCGGTTCATGAGAAAGAGATGACCGCGGTAGTACATTGTTTGCGGACTTGGCGACACCATATACTAGGGTCCAAATTTGTGGTCTACACGGATAACGTCGCCAACAGCTATTTCCTTACCCAAAAGAAACTATCTCCCAAGCAAGCCCGTTGGCAAGAATTCCTGGCAGAATTCGATTTCGACATGGAGTATAAGCCAGGAAAAGTCAACTTAGTCGCCGACGCCTTAAGCCGAAGGTACAACATAGAATTTGTCAGCTTGCCCAAGGGACAGTTGCTAGAACGCATCAAGGAAGGTCTAGCACACGATCCGACAGCCAAAATGCTCATCGATTCCGCCAAGGAAGGAAAAACCCGAAGATTTTGGCTCGAGGAAGACATACTCTATACCCGTGGCCAACGCCTATACGTACCTCAGTTCGAGGAGCTACGCAAAGAAATCATGAAGGAATGCCATGATTCTAAATGGGCCGGACATCCAGGTATGAACCGAACTCTAGCTCTGATTACCGAAATCTACTATTGGCCCCGCATGCGCGAAGACATAGAAGCATATGTAAGGACTTGCCTTGTATGCCAACAAGACAAGATCGAGACAAAGAAACCCGCTGGGCTGCTACAACCATTGCCCATTCCCGAACGTCCATGGGAGAGTTTATCCATGGACTTCATTGTCGGCTTACCCAACACTGACGGTCTGTCCAGCATTATGGTGGTAGTCGACAGGTTCTCTAAATACGGGACATTCATTCCAGCATCGAAGGTGTGCCCAGCCGAGGAAGCAGCCCGCCTCTTCCTCAAACACGTCGTAAAATATTGGGGATTGCCAAAAACAATCATCAGCGACCGAGACACACGATTCACGGGCAGATTCTGGACCGAATTATTCAAACTCATGGGATCAAGTTTAAATTTTTCAACAAGCGTCCACCCCCAAACCGACGGACAAACTGAACGTGTGAATGGCCTATTGGAAATATATCTGAGGCATTACGTAAGTATCACACAACGTAATTGGCCAAAACTTCTAGATGTGGCTCAATTCTCCTACAACTTACAACGAAGTGAGGCAACCAACCAAAGTCCTTTCGAAATTGCAACGGGACAACAGCCACTTACACCCAACACCGTCGCAACCAAGTACGAGGGGCCCAATCCAGCAGCACATAGGTTCGCAACGGAATGGCAAGAACACCATGACCTAGCCCGAGCTTGTCTACACAAGGCGGGAAAACGAACCAAGAAGTGGGCCGATACAAAACGCAGGGACGTAAGCTTTCAAGTTGGAGACTTGGTACTTGCAAAGCTAACCGGGATATTACGCAACCCAACAGTGCACAAGGGACTTGTGCGGAGATACGAGGGGCCATTCAAAGTTGTGAAACGAGTAGGAACTATGGCCTACCGATTAGAACTTCCCACAACCATCCGAGCTCATCCGGTATTCCATGTAAGTTTACTCAAACCTTTCCATCAAGACAAGTCAGACCCGGAACGAGCCGTGTCACACCGAGCACCTGTCGGAGTAAAAGTCTCTTATGAGAATGAAATTCGGGACATCCAAGTAGAAAGATCCGTTCGACGAGTGGGACATCCACCAAGGCACGAGTATTTCGTCCTTTGGAAAGGACTTCCAGACAGCGAAGGAAGTTGGGAACCAGCCTTGGATCTATGGCAATTCAAGGACCAAATCAGCCGCTATCACCTTAGCCGAGCGACGAGGGCGTCGCCAGAACCAGTGGGGGAGAATGTCACGGACCGCACCCTAGGGTCCGTTCCAACCACCCAGCAAGGGGCTAGCAGCAGCACCCACCCGAGGACCAAACAGGCCACGCCCAGCGCAACCGAGCAGACCGGGCCGCTAGCACCCAAGGGGTCCGATTACGCACCCGAACAGGTCGAGCCGGACGCACCCGAGGGGCCCGATCCCGCCGCACGACACAGGCCCAAGCCAGCCGATACCGCCCAGCACCACGGGCTCGAAAGCAGCGCACGCGGAGAGGCCGGACAGGGCCGTCAGAACGCACCCACAGGCCCGCACAAGACCTTGGGCCTGGCCTCCGCGCACACCACACCCTCTTAGGGGTTTAGGGAGTACAAATCCCTTTAGGACAAGGAATCCCTCTCCTTGAAGGAGTAGGATATTAGCAATCCTAGTTAGAATAGGATTAGGGCTTAGAGGGGCTTATTTAAGGAGGCCTAGCCCCACCTCATTATTCACTTTTTCCTTAGGAATTCGACTTGTTTGGCTTGTTAAGCAACTTTGTTTTCTTTCCCTTCAAATTAATAAAATTCTCGGGCGTTCCGCTCAACCATCGTCTCGCGCATTCTTCCCATCTCACCGTCACTCCGTTTCCGCACCGATCTAAGCCATCCGGCTTAGATCAAGAAGGCTTACTTAGGCGCCACAAACTTCCCGAAGGGCCCTAAGGCCGCACGTCCCGATCCAAGTTCTCCAAGGACGTGACAATATGCATTGGGTGTGGGAGTGTTAAGCCATTGTAAAAAAGAATCTCAAACCTCTCCTGACTTATTGCCAGCCATTGGATCAGGAATCTGGAGCTATGATATGAGGTCCCACCACATGTAAGAGCCCATTTTTTCCCATTAATACTAATGTTATGATGTCTCCTTGGCCGTGGGGCAGAAGAAGCTGAAGCTGTTGTTTTGTTGGATGGTTGGGTACAGAAGAATAGAATAATGTAAGAGTGCACGTCGAGTAGACGTAGGCTTTGCGTGTTGCCGTGTTGGATGCAAACGTGCAAGCTTTCCAGTGTGCGTATGGAGAGTATGAGCGGAACAGAGAAAGGGGCTCCCCAGGTCTTGCCATCATTCACTCTTCTATAAATGCACTCACCGCTTTTTTTTTTTTTAAACTAAATCCGGATTCCCTGCAAATTCGATGGGATTTCAAACACTGTCAGAGATTCAAAGGAAGGAATTTGCACGTAAGCAATGGTTTCAAAGTGAAAAGAAGAGAATATCATTTCCATTTCCAGGACATGCAATCATGATTCCACCATTTCCTCTCCATATCTGTCTTGTGGAAGAACATAGATTCTGAGCTGAACTCATCATCAAAATCTAGTTTTAGAGACATAAATGCCAGCTTGCGTGCTGTGTCGTGGGCTCTGTAGTAAATGCGTTTTTTTGCTTATACACTCAAAACATTTCCAACAAGCTATAAATAAATGTCCATCGTGCTTAGATTTTATGCACATATTTGACTTTCCCTCAACCACAAAGAAAACAGCTATACAACAAATTTGGCCGACGTAGGCAACATATTATTTCAGTTTGACTATTGTAATGAGAAAAGCCAGCCCTTACAAGTTACAACCATGGTGGGTTCAAACATATTTTGTTCCAAGGGATTCAAGTTCTTCTCTCTCTCTACATTCAAATTTCTACGGAACCAGATCGTTACAGTTAAATTGTACGAAACAAGAGCACAGCAGTGGGGTACATAGAGGTTGCAAATATCCTTCATAATTTACAACAGATGGATTAAGAACCAAAATTCTATCAAAAAGAGCCGGTAAATCTGACAAATGTCCGGAAAACTACTTTGTATATTTGAAACTAACTTGAATCAAGTAGCGCATCCTTATCTGATCGACATTGTAGACTATATATTCATTGTACCATAAAGCACCCTGCCAAAGGAAATTGAAATGCATCCAGCAAGCATTAATTTTTTTTTAATACAGTTTCAGAAGAAATGATTGATTTCCTAGAATAAAGTTCTTAAACATACCTCACGTTTCTGCTCTTTTGGTTTTCCTAGGGGAACTATGACACCATCATCAAGTGTCTGGGCTTCAGAAGGATCTGGGGCAGTTGCACCAACACCTTTTGTGCTGGCAATACAGAACCATGTCCATTAGCATGTTTTAAAAAGAGTAGAATACAGCTAATATTACTGTTGCTCTCAAATGGTACAAGATAAACTGGAGGTTCAACATTGATTAAGGCCGGAGAAAGGTCCTCAATGATTTTAGTCATGGATTTGGAAAATCCTAAGATATCAAAAACATATAGATGAAAGTTACTCGTAAGCAATCATTCAGTTTAAATTTACAAACCTCAACTTTCCATCTGGCAACTTATCAGCATCACTTTTAGCTTGTAGAAGCTCGGCCATGTCGCCCAGGGCTACCTAAGAGATATATGGCTTATGAGAATACTTAACCACAAGAAAGGAATGATTAAATATATGCAAGGATGATTGAAAGCAGTCGTGCAGAAACAGATTGCAAGGAGTCAATTTCAGAGTTCCAAGAAAATTTGTATGCAAAGCTTCAAAGGATAGGAAACTAATTTCTCTCGAGTGAAAATCAATCAGTTTGAACCATTGATACAAAGAGTATCTGGTTAATTAATCTCTGAGATAAAGAAATACTCAGATTGTAATTTCCGATATTAATATGTAACAATTTTGATGGTGAAACCATCAACCATGTTCCATGGTATTACCAAAATATCATTTGAACTGATTGAAGAACAACCTCACATAGAAGCAACACCCCAGTTCGGAAGGCAGAATTAGAATAGCAATAATTTGCGCTTTTGGAGAACATATCAGCAAAGTAAACCCCCTTCCCAAACATGTAACCTGTCACAGGTGCTTCAGGTGGAGCAATGCGCAAACCTGATGTATGTTAAGTACAAGATGTTGTCAGATATCCTGTGGTTATTGAAAAACACATTCCATATTCCCAATTTCCCACTCATATGTCCTTGACAACACATGCATAAACAACAGAGAAAAGGAAGGACCTTGATACAGAATGCCAATCTCAAGATCCAGAAACAGGAGAAAATAGGAAAACATACTACCCACAAATCTACATGCATAATTACATTCAGAAACAAGAGAGAAAAGAATAGACCTTGGGACAGAATGCCAGTCCAGTTAGTAAGCCGAGAACCATGCCACAAAAGCATTCTATTTTTCGTTCTAGAAAACTGCTCAGGTAAGAAGTCATAAAGTTAGACCAATAATAATTACTTGGTAGAAAGGACATTCTACTCTCTAACAGGGAAGTAACATTTTTCAGGGAGGCACCTTTTTAAAGCGTTCAAGTTCACCTTCTCTTGTCACCTTGAATATCTGAGCAACATCAACCGTATAACTTGAATGTGTCTTCGCATGAGTATTCTGAATATACTTCACAATCTGATCAGGGGAAGGAAAAATGAATGAAGAAAATGTAAACAAGCTAGTTTCCCAAATGCATGGCTAAAAATGTAATGGATGTCAACAATTCTTCTGCATTTTTTTCAAAATTGAGAGAGCACCTCCAAAAGAAAACAGAAAGTTGCAAATTGCATAAGTTTATGTTAAACTCCAAAATTCGAAGCAGCAAAGATGAAAAAAATACCATAGCAAATTCCTCAGAATCGTTGTCGAGTGGAACCAGTTCACAATGAAGCTGTTGGTAACGATAATGTAAAGGATCTTCCTGAACATTCCCCACAAAATTGAATGAGAAAAAATTAGTGCATACATCATCTAATGAGAATGAACAAAAAACATAAGCATCTCAATAGTACTTGTATGGTATTTTAGCAGTTAACAAAAGAAGTTAGAGATGAAAGAAATTTGGGTGCTAAAATTAACTATTCCCCAAATTAAGCTCTCTATATAGATAAAAACAACTGTATAGTTTTTTAGCAGTTAACTACAGGAGAAAGAATGACAGACGGTTTAAATGTAGACCCAAAACAGTCGTAAAGGACATAGTTGTAGCCTGTTGGCCATATGGTTTACAGGTAAAAGAAGCTCTACAGTCATGACTCAACAAACTCAACATTCTCCTCAAGACTCATGCATGATGTATATGAAGACAATAATAATCGAATCTTGCAAGAAAATACAATCATGGTTGCTGTATGCAATGCTTGTTAGGTTCAAACAATTATAGTTGTTTAAAACACATCTTTTTGTTCAGCTTATTTAAAGGATGGAGTGATGGACTGAAATGAGAGATTAACAGAGGGAGAAGAATGTAGAAAAGAACATCAGAGCTTAGAAGTAAAATACCTCCTCCATAGTGTCATCCATTAATAATTTCGATGCAACCTCTATTTCTCCCAGGGCTTCAACCTTCAATTACATAAGAGGGACTGAGATTGCCCTTATTTAAGAAAACAACTAAGAAAATTGGCACAAACTAATAAAACGTTAAGTCATGATAACAATATAGGGTAGCTAGGTATAAATCACCATTTCCAGCTTCTTTTTCAACTTCTGAGGTGTGTCAATGATAAAATCACCTGCCACAGATAGTTCCATGTCAGTTGTAATATTGTTATTGGGTATGGCTAGAGAAGGAGGAGGAGGAGGGGAAGAAGAAGAAGACTCACGCATTTTTCTAAATCCAAAATCATGGGGAATAACAGTGTAAAATTCCCTGTAATTAAAAAGAAAAAAGAATTAACCGACAATGAAATTCACATTTCTTCAACATGTAGAGTTCATGGAAAATAAATAAAAACGGAGCACACAGCTGTCATCAACATGACATGCTATCTTGAATATGAAGCCAATACTATAAAGCATTAATGTTGTAAATGAGTAACAAAAGTCACAGAAAAGTTCTTACGAACTTAATTGCTCAAGCTTGCTCCTGTTTGACTGATCAATCACATCAGCAATTCTCTTCAAGACATCATAACCCTGAGCATATCCAAGCATAATTAATTTGGTATTTTTTATAAAAAGGATACCTTCTAACAAATGTACTCTTAACATGCCAAGACTGTAGTTATTGCAAGATTGTGAAAGGCAAGCATGCAGAAGCAGTGTGAAACAAAGACATGCCCAATAAGATCAATGCTAAGAAACCATTGTAAGACAATGCATAGTAGGAGGCAGGGGACCATAAAAGGGGTGCTCAACTCCAAAAGTAGATTAGCAGATGAAAAGAAGTTATCTGAACTATCAAAAAATTGAAAGATGTGGCACCAAACTGTAACTGCCTACACTGACTGACTCAATGACCAGACTAGACCTTCAATATTTAAAATTGGTACTGAAAGGCGTCACCATAATGGAATACCTTTACCTTCTAAAATCTTTTGTGCATGTATTGAAAAACTACCTTTAAAATTGTGGATTTGCTTAGCTTACCCAGAGGCAACTTGTCAGCGTTGTATCCTTGAAGACAACCACAATATTTACAAGAAATATTAGCAGCAATACAAGAATATAAATGAAAAGGAATTCACAAGGCCTCTGAAAAAGAAAGGAGCAAACATGGCCTAAAAATTGAACAAAACATCTGCCAGTATATAAATAGTTTAAAAAACAACTATAAGCTCACCTATTTCCATCATTTGTTGCTTCATCATGCTGATATTGCATATAACGGAGATAAATTTAGCAACACGTGGTTCAAGCTTTGTCTCCCGTAATTGAGTCCCTATGGAAGAGTCGGTCTTTCTTATGACCTGAATATGGCAATTAAGAAGTCAGAAGCAATTAATCAGGAAACTAAAACTCCATAGACTAGCATAGGTTATATGACGCCCCTTCTCTCCCATTTCTCTCATTTCCTTAAAGATGGTTTTAGGTAAGCAAATATCTTTCTTCTTAAACATTAAAGAAAATTAGAAAGGGGAAGATAGTGGAAAAAGGTGCAGGAGTCGGTATGTCATCTATTTATGTCTGAAAACAACTCACATCAGATTCTTTTCCCTTTTCATCGTAGTCCATCTCCAGCAAGGTACTTGGGGTGACAAACAAAGTCTTTTCTGTTGCACCAATAGTTTTTGGTCTTGTTAAAGAACTTTGTTTGAAACTCGTCAATTGCAGCTTGTAGTGAAGTAAAGGGGCCATGTAACTTAGTTTGACCCTTTACACCAACTCTACCCCATCTATTATGAACCATGTATGTCTTCGAGTCATCAGATTCTGCGGGAAAATTTGTAATAAGGAAATCATGATCAAAGCAGAACAAGCAAACATCCCAACCCGATACCCCAAAAAAGGTGGTACATTGCCTATGCAAATGAATTTAAATGAGCTTCTTTCTGACTAATTATTAAGTTATAATAGGAATTAGGAAGACACTTGAAGCAATAAATCTGAATATTAGTTTCTGGAATTGGGATAAAATGCATTATAACAAATAACTAACCTAGAAGTTGGATCACAAAGAACTTGTTATTGTTTTGCCCAACATTCGTCTGATTTAACATGGCATCATAGATATCATCACCCTGAATCACAGAAATCGAAATACTAATTCTTCTATTCTAAAAATATATATTAGATTGAAAAAAATAAACCAGGAAGGCAAAATATTTTCCAAATTGGCAGGCTCAAAAATGGAATTTAAGCAGAAAAGACTAGCCTGTTGTAAAACGTGATAATGCGCTTTTATTTCATCTGGGATCCCTTGATCCAGAACAGCCACCCCTTTCTTTGTGGCCGTAACAATTTTCTCCTCCTTGATACTCTCTTTCTCTTTCTCTTCTTCTTCCTCCTCCTCTTTAACTGCCAATGCAACAAACAAGGAAACTCCCTTTAGCATTTCACCAATGGAACTAACAAACACAACCGGAAAATCATTTTACCACATAGAGAGTTTTCGCCAGCATCTTCGCAAAGCCTCTCGAGAAGTTCTTTTTTGGTTCCAACAGTGGAAATACCACGAAGAGTGGCTTGTTCGCGTAATTGCTTAACATTCATTTGTCGAAATCCCTCAATGGCCTTGACTTTGTTTGGATCCTCGTTGTTATCAACATCCGTTTCCCTCCCTCTTTTCCTCTTGTTATTCTCGGTTGCATTATTTGCATTGTCTTCGGTATCCTCTTCTTTCTTCTTCTCCTCCTTGAGCAAAGCTTCTTCCAGTCTCTGCACCTGTTATTAACAACTCAAAATTTGAGAAAATTTGAGAACTGTAGTTAAATTGTAAACAAGAAAAGGAGATTGGGGGCAACCAGAAAGGGCTTGGTTCCGGTTGTGTCAAGCCCACGCTTGGCGAGTTCGTGCCGGAGCTGCTCTACTTTCAGCTTACTTGCCATGTTTTCAGTTTGTTACCCTTTTGACTTTTGATGAGCGGAGTGCTGGAGGAATCCTTTGAGATTTGTAAGTAGAGTGAGGGTTGATGTTTTATACGGTGACAGATGTGCTTCAAAACTATGTCGTTTTAGTAGCTTTCCGAGCACGATATTGGCGCCTGTTCTGGAATTTTTTGACTTGTTAAAATACCAAATATTTCCCACCACGACTTCGTCCTGGCTTGCATTAAGAGGAAATCTTGTCAGGCACTCTTTTTCCTTCATATCGGGCCGAATTCCATGGGCCCATAAGAGAAAGCCCGTCAAGGCTTTCAGCAAATTCCAGGAAAACTAATTAGACTGGTAGAAAGGCCCTTGAGTTTATTGATGATATTTATGGTTGATTGGGTCTTATTGTTACAATATTTAAGAACATGTGGTTTCGAATTTATACGCGTACAAATTATTTTTTAATTTAAGGGTAAAATACACATATCATCATTAACTATTTTTTTTACCTTTATTTTAGTCACTTAACTTTTAAATTTTTAATTTACTAACAGAATTTTTAAATTGCTACTGTTACGGTCATTTTCAATTTTTATTATTATTGATTTTTTGCATCATTATTATTATTATTTAATATAAAAATAATTTAGAATATAAAATTAAACCCAACTGTTCGCCCACCACCATTCGTCGTCGTCAGACTCCACTACCGACGGCCGCAGATGGGGGGTCGTTCAATCCCAGATTTCACTGGTCTCTTTTTTTCGTCCCTCTAAATCCGAATCTGACCTTCATTTTATCGAAAAATACTCTGAAGTTCACGAAAAAGATATCAAAAGTGAGAAAACTGAAAAATTCCAAACCAAATCTGCGGGTTTTGAGACATTTTCTGGTGAAACAAACATCATATTCGGACTCAGCGTGTCAAAACGAGTCCACCAATACAATTTGGGATCAAACGATTGTCGATTTCGAGACCAACGGTGGTGGTAATTTTTTATATATTTTTAAATTTAATAATAATAAAATATGATTTTATTATCTAATTTACTTTTTTTATATTTAATAATATAAAAATCAAAAATAATAATAAAATATTCTTAAGTGACCAGAAACAATCCAAAGTTCAGCTAATAAATTAAAAAGTTTAAAAGTTGAGTGACCAAAATTAGGAGTGAAAAAACAGTTAAGTGATGAACGATATATTTTACCCTTAATTTAAAAATAAAGAAGTCTGCTATTCAAAAAATAATGAAGAAGTCTAAATAGTTTATACATAAATTTAAACCAACATTTTGGGAAGAAGCAGGACTGCAGCAGTGAGGCAAATCAAGAGGCAACGTGATGTCGGGGTTCCAAAAAAAATGGAACGGTGCGTAATTTTAAACCACTAATTCAAATGAAAAATCATAATACGGGTGTTTGGCAAGCGGTTGATAATCGATTGTAGTGGTTGGTAAAATTTAGTTGATAGCTGATATAGGTAAAATGATAAATAAGGATATAATAAATTTAGTTGTTAAGTACATATATGTTTTATAATATTTTAGTTTTTATTGGGGTTAAATTATTCGGATAAAATAGTTTTGACAAGAAATTAAAAATTCTTTGAGAAAATTAGTGAAAATTTTGAAAAAAAAAATTAAAATTAAAATTTATATATATTCAAGTGGATTAGAATGGAGGCTATTTCATTAGATTAGGTTTTATGGTAATGATGTAATTATTGAAATAACGGGGTCAAGTATGTCATTTAACATTTTATTTTGCGAATTAGCTCTTTCAATCCGCTGAATTTTTCAGCGTTTTCTCTTTTAGGTTATTTTTCACAATAAACTCTTTCAAAAAGGTGTTTACCAAATACTAGAGATGAAAAATTTAACTACCAATCAATTATTTGTGCACAAATAAACTAAAATTTTTCAAAAATATTTTACCAAACATCCATATTTATTTTAAATAGATCATTTATACTAAAGTTTATAACTCCTAGTTTTAAATTAAAATTTAGATTGAATCGTTTTAATATTATGATAAAAAATGTAATACAAATATATTTAAATCTTTATTTTAATAGAGATCTATTAATTGAGCAAGCACATTTGGTCGGTTAGCCAAGTTGCTCATCTTTGTTCCATCATATTCACTTAGGTTATGTGTTCTGGACAATAGATCCACTAGGAGCACTTCTTGCCTTCCTCTAGAGTCCCTACCCCTCCCCTCTAGGTAGGATTATGATTAAATTAAAATTTGTCGAAAATAAAGATCTATTAATTGATTGAATGGTAAAAAATGTTCATGTCATCTCATTTTGTATAAGTTTAATTTTAATATTTGTCTTAAAATTAAAAACATAAGCATCTCTCTATTTAATGTTTTTTAACCAAAAGATACATACATTTCCTTTTTTGGACATATATTTATATTAAGTCAAATTATGTCCTATAAAATATAATGGCAATCAATATTTACTCATAATATAAGTGTTATTTCTCAAAAATAAATTTTAAAAAGTTTGTTTACTAATCAAGAAAAAGATATAGTTATATTTTAATTAGGGGTAAATATTTGATCGAATCGAGTGAAATTAATTTTTTTAAATTAGTTAAATTTACGAGTTCTATTTTATAACTTAAATTTTATTTGATTTTTTATGAGTTGAATCGAATTTATGAAATTTGAATAGAATCAAGTTGAGATTTTCAATTTTCTGTTTAAATTTAAATGGCGATTCAAGCTAAGCCCTGGCAGCTCATCTTCCACTTTTTCATGATTCACTTTTAAGTGGCAAAAATACTCAAAAGAAATAATTGAGTTGAGTAGAAATAATTGAGTTGAGTAGCTCGTAAATAATTTGAATTTGACTCAATTAAAATTTTGATTAATATTAAATTTGAGTTTAAGTTCGACTTAAAATTTCGAATAAGTTTCAACTTGATTCGATAAATTCGCTAACAATTTGTTATATTTTTTAAAAGTTTTATGATTATGTGTTGGCTATAAAAATAGAATGACCTACAAAATCTTAATGACTTGCTAAATAATTTATACATAAAATCTTTTATTTTACTTTTTCAAAACTTTTATATTTTTCGAGAATTTAAAATTTTAATTGTATTAATAATAAATTAAATTATAATAATTAATTTTTATTAAATTTTTTTTGTTTTATTATTATTATTTTTTTTTGTTGTTAAATTAAAAAGAACCTCACACTCGAATATTAATTTCATCTCTAACTCGATTAAGAGATGTTCATTTATTTATTTCCATGGTCCTATTTTCTTTTTAAATTTGCATGTTAATATTAAGCTTTAATAGTATTACTAGATTTCACATATAGTAAAAATTTTAACGGACTTAACGAGTAACGAATTTTTTAACAAACACGAGTCGAGCTAAATAACAACAAAATTTAACGAGCATGAGTCAAGCAATATTTAACTCGAGTCACTCGATAAATACTCTACCCTACCAATACTATAAACCATACGGGTTCCCCAATACATTGGGAACCTACAACATACCCTAAACTTATAAACCATTAACTGGTGATCACCTAATCAACTTATAAACCATTAAGTGGTGAGCACCTAATTAAATCGAGGCCGCGACACCATTCAGCCGATTGCAGTCGAATCCGCAACCACACTGTGGAGACTCGTAAAAGTTGTCAACAGGGAAGTTAGCCGACGCGATACCCACCGAGAATTGCATCTCGTCCCCATCAAGGATCAATTCAACGATGTTAAGCCAAAAGAAGAGAACCTTAACGCTCACACCCTTCAACTTGGATATCTTCCCCGGGGAGATCACGCCGCGTATGGTGGATTTGTAACTCAGTTCGTAGGAATCGACGGCGAAGTTGCAGGTTCCGTTCAAATAAGCGGAGAACTCACCCGTCTGGCTGTTCAATTCGTAGCCGCTAACCCCCTTGGGAAGGATGCCTGCTGGGAAGCGGTACCGTTGAAGAACTTGATACGCGGATAGCTTCTCATCGGCTGCAGCAAATGAAGCCGAGAGGGAGAGGGAGAGGGAGATTAGAATGAGGAAGGTTAGGCTTCGCGACGCCATGGGAAAAGGAAAGATGTTTGCTTTTGGATTAAAGTGAGTGGGAATGAGAGTGAAAACAGCTACCAGCCATGGGTGATATTTAATTAAACCAGCAGCTACAGCCTAGAAACAATGAATATAAAAGCTACCGGCCCCAGGCTTGAATTGAATTAAATCGATGCTGCAAACGCATGTGCATTTTACTCGGAGGATGGTAACGTGGCGTCTCAAAGATGCTGCTACTACTACTAGTTCATTGTACACTTCACCACGTATCGTAAGACAGTCTAAGAATGAGACGCGTAACAAAATAAACTTGAGTTAGATACTTCAAAACTTAAAGGCTCCTGTGTAATAAATTAAGATTAGGCCTTAAATTTATCAGATGAAAATAAATATACATTTCATCCTAATACAAAATTTTAGATTGTTTTTTCAAGTGATTTACAAACATTTAAAATTTTAATATTTTTATTTAAAAATGAGATTTTTTTACATATTTTAAAACAAAATTATCTACAATATTTTTTTTAAAAGACCAATCTCGATTGCCATCAAAGTAAATTCATTTTAGTCATTCTTAATTCTTATGACATAGTTATCTGTAAGTATAACTTCAAAAATTTTAATTTTAAAAAGATTTGTTTTGCGAAAACATCAGTAATAGGATTAGTCAATAAAACTCTATGTGCAGTTGTCACATTTGGGAAGTAATTAAAACGCTTTAATTTTTTTAATAAATCCATTATTCTTTTTTTCTATGATAAAAGCTCTATAAGTGATTTTAACTCAACAAATAATTTATTTCTATCAACATCATATAACTTTTTTAACGGTATTTTTAAAATTATTAAAATCAAACAACTCAATCTTATTATTTTCTTAAAATATATAATGTCGTTAAAGCAAGATTTGTTGGTAAATTTTTTAAAAGATAATCATATATGTAATAATTTGTTTTAGAGCCCTTTTTAGGAACCCTGTATAGTCGCACTCGCACGTGTTGTACATCACCAAAACTGTCTCCGCTCGTAAAAAGTAAACGCGTTGCAAACCTCTTGATGAAAAGAAAACAAGTAAAAAAGAAAGCCAATTTTACTAGTATCTTTATATATTTAGAATAATTTTTTTTATTTTTTGGTGCCTTTATTTATGTACATATTAAAAAATAAGTTTAGAGTTTATAATTAGAGTTTAGAAAATTAAGTGTATGGTGTATATTTTAGGGTTTAAGGTTTAAATTTTGGGGTTAACAATTAAAATTAAATTTTTAGTGTTGGAATAGAAAGAGGCATCGAAGAGGGGCAGAATTTTTTTGTTTATATACTTACCCTTGCAGAAAAGAAATGACACAATTTATACTCGACTTAAAATTAATTTAAAATGATTTTTTCTTTCAATTTGGTCCTCATAATTTAAATTACGATCAATTGAACCTTTCGTAACATCGACTGTATTGACCGTCAGAGTTTACTAACGGTCAACGTAACAAAAAGACTAAATTATTTGCAATTTCAATTTTAAAAACTAAATTGCTTGCAAAAAATATGATGACTTAACTGATTGTTTGTTTTATTGAGGGCTAAATTGACTATTAAAGCCTATTTTAATTTTTCATATAACGTTTTGTTGTGCCATTTGTAATTATAGAATTATACAAGTTTAAATTTTAAATAAATAATATTATTTTATTATAAATGAAACCCTAAAGAATACAATGAATAATTTTAATGGAAAATAGATGTTGTTCTTTTAAGAAGACTTTTTTTTTTGAATAATGTCGTTTTGTTTTATTTCATATAATAAGACATAGAAACAAAGAGTTCAAAATAAAACAAATTAAACCAGGCTCAGACCCAACTAAGGGTTAAAGCCCAAAACGAAGACAAAAGTAACCCACACAAAACGACACCCGTCCCTGAAACAAACAAGGAAATTAGGGGTTCTCTAAAAGAGACGGTCGAAAATACACCCCAATCTGTCAACAGTCAACTTGCATCACCGACGGAAGGTACCCAAATTCTCGCAAACGCCATGCAAGCTGCTTTTTGAGCTTCATCAAGCCAGAGGTTTCGTCTCCCAGCAACCTTCAACATTAAGCCAGAGGTTGATTCACTGCATATCCGATCTAGGCAAGAAGACGAACCGACTCTCACCCAACCAGAGGCCTCATCTCCCGCCAGGTACGAAGGCTTTCTCAACATTTGGGTTTAGGCATGTCTTTCTCAATCACATGCACAACCTGATTTGGGACTTCTTCGATCCAGCAACCTTCAACGCCCAGTCTAGGAGAGAAGACGAACCGACAATCATGTAAGTTTTGCATCAAGCTTTTTATATCTGCTATTTCTCCCCGAATCACCGAAGAGTCATCTGAATTTGCTACTAATTTCGTAATTAGGGTCCTGGAGTCGCTTTCAACGATAATGTGGTGAAATCCCAAATTTACAACAAATTCTAATCTATGTTTTGCAGCCCTTGCTTTCGATTGGACGACTGAGACAAACTCTTGCTGAGGTAGAGTCCCAGAGCCCATAACATGCCCCTTCTCGTCTCTAATTAAGAAACTCAAGTACGCCTTTTGGTTTCAGGTACACAGCAAGCATCAACGTTCAGTTTGAAGTAACCTGCTGGGGGTGGAACCCAACGACCCTCCACTGGAGCCCGAGGGACATAACAACTCCCTAAGGTATTTTCATATTCTGTAACACTTCCCTTGATAAACATGAGTGTGCCCTGTACTGTTTTAATTTTTCCCTCATGTATTTAATTAAAAACAAAATAATTACCATCATAAAACCACACTAAATTACTAAAAAGTAACAATAGTGATACCAATTGAACTCAAATATCATATTTCGGGTGGTGTTCTAAATTTGCGCTTATTTTTTTCGGTTTCTTTAATAAAAATATTATACATTTCCTCTCCTCCAGCAACCATCTACGGATAAAAATCTTATACCCCTTTTCGACGTCTTTATTTATGCTCCAACATTAAAAACACTACAAAATTAAATTTCAAGCTCTAACCCTAAATTCTAAATCTTAAACCCTACACCCTATACCCTAAAAATACATTCTATCCTAAATTCTCTAAACTCTAACCATAAATCCTAACCTAAAATCGTAAATCCTATACTCTAAACCTAATTTTGAGCATCAATACACAAATAAAAGCACTGAAAAGAAGCAGATATTTCCATCCGCCATCTACAATCAACCAATCTAACTACCCTATTCAATTAAGCTCATCATAAAGCAGTTTATTGGTTGCCATAGCCGCAATCATGCCCGGGTTTAATAGTAGACATACTAGACTAAACCAGTGATTTTAGTAGAAAAAAAATCATTTTAGTGTGTACAAGACGCATTTAGGTTTTCAAAGAATTAAAAAATATGACAAAAAACAGCCGACAAACCAATATAAGATGTAATGATTTATTCCATACAAATAATCATTTTCAAGATCAAAGAATTTCGTCATTCTTTTAAGAAAAAACAACTCAGACATCATAACCAATTCCTTTGCTAACTCCTGAAATAAATATTAAATTTATCCTTGTAACACCCTAGAAAAAAAAGAAGAAGATGAAGGTTGTAGGAATTAAACCAACAACCTTAGGTGGTTAAGCTGAGTGCTCATCCAGTTGAATTATTGAAGCTCTTGGTTATAAGCCAACCTCACTCATATTTATGTGGTTCTAATAATAATAATATATAAATAAAATAATTAAAATATCCTTCAACCCCTCAAATCAACCCCCATTTCCCCTAAAACCCAAAATCGACCCCTCATCCTTTTTCTTGTTTCGAGACCACCGGTCGTCCCATCGTTTTCTCCCACCGTCGCCCCGTGTCACGCACCGCCACCACCAGTCGAGCCGTCTTGACATCCCGAGTAAAACCCCTCAACCCCCACACACAACCGCCGCACCGTTTGCCAATAATCGAAGGGGAAAGGTTCGTCAAACCTAGGGTTAAGACCCTCTCGAATTTTTGAGGATTCTGGCCGCCATGGGCGTCTGTTCGCCACATCGTTGTTACACATAGACTTCCTGTCGCGAGGCGAACAAAACCCTACCAGTTACACCACCACTTTGTGCCGTTTAGCACCTCGCCGGAGATACAATAGTTCGGTCGTGTTTTGCACGATTTGGTAAGTATTTCGGCTTAAAGATCGAGTTATTTGAGCTATAATCGTGAAAATGATGACAATGGTGTGATCAGAAGTGTTTTCCGACGATTTTTGGGCCGCACGTGGGCTTCACGCGTCGTCTGGGGCGATTCCCGGCCGCCCTGGATGGTGGTCGTTGAACCAGCCGGCCTGACCTGCCGATCGAGCTGCTCGAACCGGTCCAAACAAAATCGATGTGGGTTTGTTCGTAAACCCGACTCGAGTTGACCCGAACCTAACCCGAGTTTGACCCATTGACTGAGTCAACCCAGTGAGTCAACTCGGCGAGTCAGCCATTGGACCAGTGACGTCAACATGACATCAGCGTTGACTTTGACCAAAAAGTCAAGTTTTCCCGAAAAGTCCTATTTTATGTTTTTCAACGTCCTGAGTCTGATTTTGTAGCCAGTTTCGTGAAATTCTAACCCGAAAGCCTCAAAATTGGACGTTGAATCTGAACATGCATATGTATTAAGTTAAATTATTTGAGAAGGGTTATAAAACAAAGGACTGACATTGATCATTTGATTGAAGGTACTCGTGGATCTCTCGATCGTACCTATGCCTAGCCCAGCTCGTCCTGGTCAGTACCGTTGTTGCGTGTAAAATAGTCTATCGCAATGGTAGTGCAAGTATACACGACGCAAGTAGTAAAGTGATATGAAGTATCGAATATCGTCTCCACAAGGATTGGGCTAATAGCTTCACCTTAATTCACTGCACGAAAGTAAAGAAAATATTTGAGAAGTTGTCATGAAAATAATAAAGTAACGTAAATAAAAGAGTAGAGATATCAAGATAGAGAGAATGGGCTGATATTGAAGTGCTCAGTAGTGCAAATATTGCTAAATCTCGAAACTCTAGTTCTGTCGTCGTTCCTGTCGCGGCAACACCTGTCGCGGCAACAGTCTGTTGCTTATCGCGGCAGCGAATACTCAACTCAGTACTTCAAGTTTGGCAAGAATCCCAGATATGCCTCGGCCTATCCCTAGGTCCAAGTCTGTCGATGATCACGTCTTTGATGATACCTCCCGGGGTGAATCGAAGGATGAACACCGATGTGTATGAATTCTTCTTTAGCCACTTAACCTCGTCCTATCCCTAGGTCCGAGATAGTTCAACTATAAACTAGAGAACTTGCTCTTATTTCTTTCGTATACTTAACTCTCCCGATGCTAAGTAAATAGATAACCTCACAATGCTCTCCCGATGCTCTTGCAAGATATTAATAACCAAAATAAGAGAACTTGAAGTTTATTTTATTGAACTGAAAATTCCTAAAACAAAACAACCTTTGCAACTACTTTACAAATCAACCCGTGGCCCTAGGGGGAATTTAGAACATGTTTTGGGAAGGAAAACGGCTAGAGTTTTGGGAAGGAAGCTAGGTAATCGGCTATATGCCTCATAGGTCGAAATATATGCCATTATATAGGCTTTGGGTCCAAGTTATCTAAAATAGCAAGAATACAACTTTAATTGAAAGTACAATTCTAATAAAGACTAAATCTTCAAGGAATCTACTTTTCGGCCGTCATCTTTCTTGCTTGGGATTTTCTCTCCTTGAACTTTGGGCTTGACATTCCTTTCGATCTGGGGCTTGGAAAAATATGGTGGTTTCACACGACAGACGGGCTGAATTTTCTCTATCTGTCGAGGTCCACTTTGCTTCTTCTCCTCAAAACTGCTGTCGTCCTCTGCTGTCACGGCGGCAACCATGGCAGCATCGTCCTCCTTGACTGCTTGTCCAGTTCCAGTTCTTCTGCTTCACTGCCCAGCGCCTGCCCACTCCATCTGCTACGACAGCAACCTGCAAAAACAACCATTCTTAGTAGAAACTATGCCTTTTAATATATATGTGATGTTTTGCTGTAAACTGACCTAAATGCAATAAATAATGCTTGAATGCAGCAGAACTATGGGTTAAATATGGTGTAAATAATAGAACTTTTACACACTCAACACACCCCCAAACTCAAGTTTTTGCTTGCCCTCAAGCAACTAAGACTTAAAAAGAAAAATGAAATATTTTTGTTTTGGCTTCCAAACAGTGAACTTTCCCTTACCCGTCGTTCGTTCCCTGTGACGGCAGCAACCTGTCGGATAATTTAGGATCTGTCCGGAGTCTCACTATAGTCCTCGTGCAGTGTGTGCATACTTGTGAACAGTTATATGCCAAGACTCTCTCAGTTTCACTAGAATATTTTACTTTAGCTTGTTTAGAGTTTTTCTTACGAGACTCATTTTTTTTCTTTTACTAGAGCCAGAATCGGGCACCTCTAGTTATTTCCCTTTTTTCTAGTTTTCTCTTTTCTACTAGAGCCAGTATTTCAGGCACCTCTAGTTAATTATCTAGAGCCGGTGATAGGCACCTCTAGAAGTTTTTCTCTGGTTATCTGCCTAGAGCCAGTGGTAGGCACCTCTAGGTTTCATGAGATTCTAGTCTCCTTTTTACTCTAAGCGCTAAGCTTTCTATTCTAGTTTGGCTAAAAGAAGTCTAAGCAGTATAACAGTCACAATGATGTTTAAGTTTTCAGAACTATAGAAAGGCTCTAAACTTCTCCTAAAAACTATCCTAAAGTCGCTGCCACGACAGAGCTGTCACGACAGGTAAGTTCAGTTCATAATTTTTAGCCAAAATTTCCAAAATTTTCATTTTTTTGACAAAAATAAACTAAATAAAGACACAAAATTTTAAAACTAAAATGCACTCCATTAATGGAGGGTTGCCACCCCCAAGCTTGAAGGTTGCATTGCCCTCAATGCAAATGACAATAAAAAAACAAAATAAGGCAGAACATCACAAAATATATAGCAGGCAGCAAAATATAAGAGAAGAAACTTAAATTTAGTCGATGTCTTCGCTGCTGCTGCTGAGGCGGATCTGGCGGCGGGCTCTGGCTTTCGGCGCGGGCTGGGGCACGGGGGAAGCAGATGTGTTCTTGGACTTGGCTTCCCTTGGTGGCTGGATTCTGGTTGGGGAGATGTGAGGTGGTTGCTCCACAACTTGAATTTCAGAGTCGCTGTTGCTGCTCTCACTGCTGCTACTGCTGTCACCACCTTTGCTGTCGTCTCCTCCGCTGCTACTGGCTTTTGGCATGTTACCTTTGTCGGCCATCCGCTTTTGCCTCTTCATCGGTGAGAACTCTTTCGACATATTCCTCTAGATTGATGGTTCATTATCACTTGCGGCCCAAACAGAAGAGGAGGAGAACCCAACAACAAAGGCATCTAGATCCTCCGATGCCATACGACGTTTTGTGCCTCAGGCAGATGGTTCAGCATGGGTGCTGCCCGCTGCTGTCGGGGCAGGCGGTGGTGTTGAGGTCGTAGAAGGTGTCCGTGGGGTAGCAGCAGGTGTATGGGTATGGGCAGGTGTAGGGACAGTAAAGTAGTGGGCAGGAAAAGTAGGGAATGCAGCATCAGGGAAATTTAAAGAATTTGGAATAAAAGTTACCGTAGAGGCAGCGAAGTCCCTGATGAAAGTCATTAAGCCCAGCTGTCGTTCCTCTAGCTTCTGAATGGCGGCTAATATCCGGGCGTAGGAGTCTGTCGGGGCAGCTGCTGCGGCAGCTATTTCAGAGTGTTGCTGCTCTGTCGTTTCGGCTGTGGCGGCAGAGAGGTTAAATGACGACAGAGGGGTGGCGGCAGTCAATTCCATAAGGCTGAGGATGTTCTTTTCAGTCCACCCTCTTCCTTCGACTATCAAATCAGTGTGCACTTCGGGGACATTATGGCCGCGGTAGAGCGAGGTAATGAGGTATGACAAGTAGAGGGGACCTTTCGGTCTATGCGCACCCTCCAAAATACTTTCTCGAATTAAACTGCCCACATTAAGGGGTCGTTCGTGTAGAATTGAGTGTATCAACGCTAACCTTGGTTGGTCGACGGTGGTGTTGTGGGATGACGGCATGATCCTCTTCTTTATGAAGGCATTCCACAACTTTGCATCCGGCAGCAACTGGGTCCTTCTCACAGTCCTTGGATTCTTTCTGTTCGTGTTCCATTGAGTTTCGGCACTGGTCAATTCTGCCATGACAGCGTCGTAGGCAGCAGTGTCAAGTGTATTCAGGAATTGCTGGTGGGTGTCGTCATTGATACCAACGTAGAAGCCATAGAGGGTATTGATGTATTCTACTTCAAACGGCACCTCCTTCCCTCGAACGAACACTGCTGTCGCGGTCCTGCTGCTGATGGCAGCATAGAACTCTCGAACTAGCGTAACATTCATTTCCTCCGACTGCTCCGCAAATGTTTGCCACTGTAAAGCTCTAATCTTCCGGGCTATGAATGGTGTGAGGCCCAGATTTTCCTCCCTCGGTGTGTAGATGAAGCCTCTTTCCTCCCACATGTCTCTGCTAGCAAAAGAACGTGGGGGAGTTGCTGTTGGTGAAGGAGTGGATGCAGCATTGCGTCGAGTTTTCCTAGAAGACATATTTGTGCAAGGGTTGTGAAAAACAAATGAAAGCAAAATAAAACTAAAGAGAGAGAGCAAGTAAGAGAGGCAGAAGTGAGTGAAAATGAAAATGAAACGGGGTTATATAGAGAAAAATTTGATGCCCGTTGAAGCTGTAACGGCAGGCGCGAATAACGGGGCCAGCTGTTGTACGTTAGCGTGTCTGACGCGTCTGACACATGTTTCTACGTCTGTTACGCGTCTGTGACGTGTTTCCGCGTCTGTCGTGATAGCGTGATGACAGCTTGTATTTTCCGCGTCTGTCGCAGCAGCTGTAACGACAAGCTTCAACATTTGGGATTTGTTGGGCTGATGGATGGATGGTGGGCTGAGTTCACTTCTCCTATTCTTCTTGACTCTTTTATTTCCTAAAAACAATAAAAACAAAAACATTATTCGAATAAAATAAATCTTATTTCCTAATAAATAATAAGTAATAATAAAATAAAATAAAGAAAATAAAAATTAGGTTAAATTAGGAATGCCAGGTGGGGCATCTCCTAAGGTAACCACTTCCTGTAATCCTGGGCTTTAGTCCCCTAATAATGTTTCAAGCGCTGTCCGTTGACTTTGAATTGGTGCCCGTCTTTTAATGATCGGATAGTGATGGCACCATGGGGAAAAACTTGTACGACTTGGAACGGGCCAGACCATCTAGATTTTAGCTTCCCTGGGAAGAGTTTCAGTCTAGAATTGAAGAGCAATACAAGCTGCCCTGGGGCAGAACTGTCGTGGCAGCAACTTCTTGTCATGCCACTTGTAACCCCCTCGTCCCGGTCTGGCCGGATGACCGGTCCGAGAGGGCCACACGGGGAAAACCGAGTGAAACCCGCTAAGGCTCCCCTCGGTTAGCAACCCTATTTTTTTTCTTTTTATATTAATCTTTTCTAGAGGAACATTAAGTCCTAAGTGATCACGACAGCGGAAACATTCAAAGGAAGTCATATTCGAAACACGACCATACACAAAACAATCCATTTTTAAACTTACAGGGCAGGCCGTATCGGTACCCTAACCAGGGGTATCGATACGCCCTGACCTGGTCAACCCAAGGAGTCAACTCCGAGAAGACCGTATCGATACAGCCCTTGGGCGTATCGATACACCCTTCTCGGTCAACCCTCCTTGGTCAACAGGGTAGACCCGTATTGATACTCGTGAACCCCGTATCGGTACGCTCTACTCTCACCCAAAACTCCAAATTCCAGTAACTTTGGAGGGTATCGACACCCTTAGGGTATTGGTACGCCATGCAAAAACTGTGGCATTTGGGCAAGGCCGTATCGATACGGCCCTCAGGCGTATCGATACGCCCTGCTCTGCAATTCCACACTTTCCAACTTAACGACTCCAAACACGACTCTAGATGCACTGCTAGACTCTTCTATGCACATACAAGCACTTAAACTATCATACTAAAGCCAAAGGAAGCAGTCAAACAAGTAGCAAGACATCCTTACATAGCATTCATACAAAAGGACAATTTATGCATATATGGACATACAAGTACTCAAGATTTCATGCCTTAGCAACCAAAACATGTAGACATTCAAGGCATGTAACGCAAGCAGTATTTATAGGTCAAACAAGGCATCCAAGAACCAACCAATATTGACATACATCAAAACTCAAATCAAAAATACCTATCCCATTGCTTAACTATTACAATCTATTACTTAAAATTCATACATTGAGCTAACCAATAGCATCACTTGGAGACCTTTCCTTGCCCTTGCCACCCGCAAGCTATTTATCTGCATTGTCGAACAAAAGAGAGTGTAAGCATAAAGCTTAGTGAGGGTAAGCTCATAAAATAAACCTTCGACAATGCAGGGTCCAAGCACGAGCTATTTCCAAAATGAAATGCATGATCTTATCTCCGATCCGCAAAAGCCAAAATGAACATGATGCATGAACATATAATCAACATTATGTCATGCCCAACATCTCACAAGCTCAACTTACCACGATACATGATTTAAAGCATTATCCACATCATATATCAATTCATAAAGGGCATCACATTTCGTATCATATAAGCATATATGCATAATCTCATATTAGTATATACATACAACCTCATATTGGTATACACACACAACCTCATATTGGCACCTAGCTATGACTCGAATACGCGGATAACCCGTTGGAACGCATTTCCAACAACAACATTACCTCGATGGAATTACACTCATCACCGGTCCTTGCATGGGCGGGATTCCACTCATCACCACATGCCCTACGGATGGGATTCCACTCATCATCCCGTAGAAATATATAAAAGCTTCTGGTGAAATATTACATCACCGTACTTCTCATTGGTGCCTTAACGCCACCAAGGCCACGTACGTTTTGACTCAATTTGTGTGCACACTCATCCTAATGATCGATCATTGTACCCAAAACATACTAGTGCCAATATAAATCAAATTTCACAACCTTTCACAAAATCAATTTCAATGTAAATTCCGTGCTTAGCACGTACTCACCATGATTCTCCAAAATCATGCAATCCACATCATAACCTCATTACACAAACCAACATCACATGTATATCATCCAAAAACTTATCACATCATATATCCACATTATATTTGTCATCAACATGCATTTAAAATCAATACATTAAGCCATACTTCCACATACATGTGTAACACATTATACATAATCATTATGAGGCATAACAATAATTAAAGAGTACATCCAAGGTCTCTAACTAAAGCTTAGGATTAGGCTACCACCCTAATCCTAACTCTAGGTGGGTGTCTACCAAGCCCAACCTAGTCCACATGCTTGAACCAACCACTTAAAAATCAATTTAAAAACATTAACCACTCACCTCTACCTCCAAGCTCAAGTACTAAGCAACCATGGTCTTCAATTTCCGGATTTGCTCCCAAGGCTTCACCAACCCAAAACCTCGCTTCTAAACACCTCAACACAAGCAAAACAACTTCAAATCAACACAAACATTAAAGTGGCTAACCCGGAATTCAATTTATACATCAAACCCAACATTTCAAGTCATGATCAAACCCCAACTTTATCATATTCGAGCAGCCCATAAACCTTGACCAAAACTCAAGTTTCCAACACATTTTATACTCACAAATGATCGCTAAATTCAGCCACAACATCAACCCATAGGTGCAAGCCAAGCTCCAACAATTTACAACCCAAACAATCACCAAAATTCTCATTTTCGTACTCCTATCTTACCCAGCAGAAAATTTCATTTTCAAACACCCAAATGACCTCTAAATGGTCCCAAAACATCCCCCTAGCATACATATACCATCAGCCCTCTAATTACACCCTAAAACCCACCAAAAATCAACTTTTTGACACCTTAAAAATGGGTCTAAGAACCCACTTCGGATTTTTATCAAAACTTAACCAAATTAACATATAATGTGTATTTCAACATGATTAAACAAAGCCCCAACTCAATTTATCAAAACAAAATGAAAAACCCCTTAAAAACCCAAACTTTGATATAAACCCTAATTTTCAAAACTCCATAACTTTAAAATTTAAGACCATAGGTAGATAGGGGATAAAGAGGAGAGTAAGAAAACATATTTACCTTTCAAAAACCCATTGAATCGAAGTTGAAATCGAGTGGAATGATAGTTTGAAGTTTGAGAGAGTTTGGAATGGGGGATAGAGGTTTTTCACGTTGGAATATGGTGAAAAGGGGAGAAGATGACAACTTTCAAAAGTTGTCATCCTTTTTAAAAACTTTTGGGTAAAATTGCACTATAGGTCCCTCCCTTTTTATTAAAGCTCAATTACACCACATTTTAGGTTGAATTGTTTTAATTATATTTTATTGACTCGAACTATAAACCCGACTAACTCCTAGCCCCAAAACACGGGTGTTACACCACTTCTTAGTTTTCTCCTTATAGATTCTTGCATTGCCATAGGCCATTGATCAGATTTCTTCAATTTCGTTTAGATCTAACAACCTTTTCTGCCCTGCCCTGTCCAAGTCCATATTCACTGCCTTGATCGCCTAGTATGCTCTATGCTCTATGCATTCCCATAAATCAATCGGTGCGGAGACATGCCCAATGGAGTCTTAAAAGCTGTCCTATATGCCCATAACGCATCATTAAGAAGTAAAGACTAATCTTTCCTAGTTGGCTTAACCATCTTCTCAAGAATGTTCTTAACTTCCTGATTGGATATTTCAGCTTGACCATTGGTCTGTGGGTGATATGATGTCGTGATCCGATGCTTGACACCGTATTTCTTCAAGGCAGCAGCAATAACCCTGTTGTCGAAATGTCTCCATTCATCACTAATAATCGCCTTAGGGATGCCAAACCTAGAAAAGATGTTTTTGTGTAAAAACCGTTGGACTGTCTTGGCATCATTCTTCTGAGTGGCGATAGCTTCGACCCACTTAGAGACATAATCTACTGCTAGGAGGATGTATAGATTCCCACATGAAGATGGAAAAGGTCCCATAAAATCAATCCCCCAGACGTCAAAGATTTCGACTTCAAGAATGTTCTGCAGTGGCATCTCGTTTCTCATTGAGATGTTTCCTGTCTGTTGGCACCTGTCACAGTTCTGGTAGAAGAGTTGAGCATCTTTATACAGTGACGGCCAATAAAATCCTGACTGCAGCACCTTGGCAGCAGTTTTGTTGCCTCCTAAGTGACCTCCATACTGTGAAGCATGGCAGTGATGAAGTATGTCTTCTTGCTCTTCTTGTGGTACACACCTCCTTATAACCTGATCTGCACATATTTTGAAGAGAAGAGGTTTGTCCCAATAATAATGCTTAGCATCATTTTGAAACCTCTTCCTGGCTTGATAATTAAGATCAAAAGGAATTATTCTGCTAACTAAGAAATTAACGAAATCAACATACCAGTGGAGTTCAGAAGACTTACCTGCCGCCATTGCTGTCGTGACAGTGATTGCGGCAGCAAAGAGCTGCTCGTCTAGGAAGGTCTCCAGTATGTTTGTTTCATCTGTTGGTAGACTTTGTCCCTTCTCCAATCTTGACAAGTGATCTGCCACTTGATTTTCTGTCCCCTTTTTATCCTTGATTTCAAGATCGAATTCTTGCAGTAGCAGGATCCAACGTATCAATCGAGGCTTTGCATCTTTTTTTGCGAACAGATACTTCAAGGCAGAATGGTCTGTGTGTACTATGACCTTCGTTCCAAGTATGTAAGAACGAAACTTGTCAATGGAGAATACCACAGCTAGTAACTCCTTCTCTGTGGTGGTGTAGTTCACTTGGGCGTCATTCAATGTCTTACTGGCATAATATATGACATGAAATAACTTGTCTCTCCACTGCCCAAGTGCTGCCCCGACAGCATAGTCACTAGCGTCACACATGATCTCAAATGGCTGTGTCCAGTCTGGTAGCTGTACTATTGGGGCTGTTACCAGTTTTTCCTTCAGAACCTTGAATGCTTCAGTACATTCTTCATTAAAGTCAAAGGGTCGGTTCTGCTCCAAAAGATGACATAGGGGCTTGGTGATTTTTGAGAAATTTGCAATGAATCTTCGATAAAAACCAGCATGTCCCAAGAAACTTCTAATACCCTTGACTATGGTTGGTGGCGGCAGCTTTTCGATCACTTCTATCTTGGCCCTGTCGACTTTTATCCCACGGCAGCTAATCTTATGGCCAAGGACTATCCCTTCATCCACCATAAAGTGACATTTTTCCCAATTTAAGACCAGGTTTGCCTTTTTACATCTTTCAAGTACCTTTTGTAGATTGCCTAGGCAGCTCTCAAAATCGTCTCCAAAGACTGAAAAATCATCCATAAAAATTTCAAGGAAGTCCTCCACCATATCGGAGAATATGGCCATCATGCACCTTTGGAAGGTGGCGGGTGCATTGCATAATCCAAACGGCATTCTCCTAAAAGCGTACGTTCCGTAGGGGCATGTGAAAGTCGTCTTTTCTTGATCTTCCGGTGCGATAGCTATTTGATTATAACCTGAATAACCATCAAGAAAACAGTAGTAAGGTTTACCCGCTAATCTATCAAGCATTTGATCAATAAAGGGTAAGGGAAAGTGGTCCTTTCAGCTAGCTTTGTTAAGCTTCCGATAGTCCATACAAACCCTCCAACCGGTCACAGTCCTGGTTGGGATTAACTCATTGATTTCATTGGTCACCACGGTCATTCCTTCTTTTTTGGGAACGCATTGCACCGGGCTCACCCATTTGCTGTCGGAGATGGCGTAAATTATACCAGCATCTAACCACTTGATTATCTCTTTACGCACCACCTCTTTCATTGCATGGTTTAGCCACCTTTGAGCATCTATAGTCGGCTTATGATCATCCTCTAAAAGGATTTTATGCATGCATAACGTCGGACTAATGCCTTGAATATCAGCTATCGTCCATCCAATTGCCTTTTTATGCTGCTGCAGCATCCCTATTAACTGTTGTTCCTGTTCCTGCATCAACTTGGAAGAGATGATTACGGGCAACGTATCATTTGAACCAAGAAAAGCATATTTTAGCTGCCCTGGCAGGGGATTCAGTTCTAAAACAGGGGGCTCAACAGTAGATGGCTTTTGGATTGCATGGTTATCCGAAGTATAATTCAAAGGTTCGAATAACTTACATGGACGATCGCCTATCCAGTTTACCTCCTCCTGATCTTCAGTATCAGATGTATCGGAGTTTGAGGAGTTGCTGTCGTCGGTGCTGTCGTGACAGTCCTGTAAGTGGCTGCCGAGGCAGTGACCAATTTGGATGTCGTGACAGCCCGACCTGATGCAGGGTTTGTTGGGATGTGTGGGGCTCGATTCGATCAACCAATATTGCTTACCAAGTGGTGGAGAGATGGATTTTTGGGTGGAAGGGTTGAGAAAGCTAGAAAGAATAAAGACACAATGATTTATAGTGGTTCGGCCTTCTAACAAGCACCTACATCCACTACCTTAGCTCCCCACTAAGGATTTCACAATCAATCCACTAATTGATTCGTCCCCTTTTCTAGGATTATGAGGAAACCCTTACAACCGATCAAGCTTCTACCCAAGCCTTGATCAAAACCCTCTTTTATAAAGAGATAAAGAAAGCAAACTTAAACCCTCTAATAGGTATTTGTTTGCACAATGAAGCACTCACCCAAAACCTAAAACACTTGAGCAAATTTGACAATTTTGGCTCACTAGTGTTTGTCTATACAAGAAATGACAAATTAAGCACTAAGACAATTTCTTGATCATTTGTTGATTGACAATTGAAGCATTAGTCTTCTCTTGATGCTTGGAAGGCCCTTTTATACTCCCAATTGAGTTTATAGCCGTTTAGGACCATTGGGGTTGAAATAGAGTCGTTGGAGCCTTTAATTCCCTCCATAAATGCAGTTCTGCAGCTCCCCGTTTCGAAACGCTCGAAGCTGTTTCGAAACACTCTTAATGTAGAAAGAGCCGTTGCAGTCTGTCAGGGTATCCGTTTCGGAACACCCCCTTGCCGTTTCGGAACGCGTATCGGAACGCTATAAGCCCGTATCGAAACGACCTGCATTCAAAAGTTAGTTGGGAAAGAGCCGTTGGGGTTTATGACCGTTGTGGTCAGTGCCACGTGGGCGTATCGGAACGGCCTAGCCCGTTTCGAAACGCTAAGGCCCGTTTCGATACTCGTATCGAAACGTTTTAGCCACTGGAGGCACCTGTTTCGAAACGCCCTAAGGTGTTTCGAAACACTTGGTCAGTTTTGTGAAAATTGGCATTTGAAAACATGAAAAACCTTTTTTAAAGACATCCCTAAACATGTTTGGACTTTGGAAATGTTTTAAATACTTTTTAAATCAGTCCAAATTATTTTTCAATTATTATATCAAAACATTAGTTCTACAATCTCTCCCTTTTTGATATAATAAAACCACTTGAAAAATTGTTTGGGATTTTCCCCCTTTAACTTTAAAAATGTGAATAAGAGATTGAAAGTTTTAATTCAAATAAAGCCCCCCCTTATTCATTTGAAAAATCATTTTTTCAAACCATTTCTCCCCCTTTTTGTTATATCAAAAAGAATTTAAAACATGAAGTTCAAAAATAACAATAGAGGTAAAAATTTTGATAAAAATGAAAATTTGGTTTTAAAATGGCTCCCCCTTACTCAAAGCATCATTGAAATATTAGTCCAACATATATGATCATCTAGTTGAATTAAATAGAAAATAAGACAAATAAATTCAAAAACAACTAGAAATTTTACCAACACTTGAACCCAAGGGAGGATGTGAAGCCTTCCTTCTTCAAGTGTTCTTCCTTGTGTGTATGAAGCTCCCCCTCAATGTTTGACTTGTTGAACATCTCCATCACACCTACAATAGACAATCAAGTAACTTTTGGTATCCAAATTGCTTTGGATCCATAAACGTTAGTTGCACAAAATTTAGTCCCCTTAGGAATCCATTTTTCAATTTCATCCTTTTTAATTGAAGTACTAAGTCAGCAGGGAAAATAAATTTATCCACTCTTACCAGAATATCTTCGATCTTTCCTTCCGGATGAACGTAAGAGCGGTCTGCCAGCTGCAAAAGTACTGTCGTGGGTCGAGCTTTTCCAATACCTAATTTCTGAAAATCAGATTTTGGCATTAAGTTAATACTAGCACCAAGATCACAAAGTGCCTTACCCACACATTTATCTCCGATTACACAGGGTATGATGAAGCTCCCCAGATCCTTCTTTTTCTGGGGTTGCTGCCTATGAAGAATGCTCATGCAGCCTTCTGTCATCTTCACCGTTTCAAATTCCCCAAGTTTAGATTTCTTCGACATAACATCCTTGAGAAACTTGGCGTAACCGGGCATCTCCCTCACGACATCCAACAGCGGAATATTAATGTGAACCTGCTTAAAAATATCATAAATCTTTTTGAGCTGAGATTCTTGTTTCGCTTGCTGTAACCGTTGAGGAAAAGGAGGTGGGGGACGATAATCAGCAATACGTCCTTCCCACTACATACGAATCTGAGGAGGTTTGGGTTCATCATTTTTCTCCTTTGTCGCTTCTGCTGTCGTGATAGGCTCATCGACAGCAGTCTGTTTGTTACCTGTCGGGGCAGCTTCCTCGGCAGGTCTGTCCAAGGCTGGTTTTTTCACTGTTTTAGCTTCCTTTTCTGGCCCTGATAGTTTCTTCCCACTTCTAGTAGTAATGGCTTTACACTGCTCATGTGTGGGCTGCCTAGCATTTTCAGTATTGCTAGGAAATCCTCCAGTCTGCCTTGGGTTGATATGCTGTGAAACTTGACCCATTTGTGTCTCCAAAGATTTCAGAGTAGCTTCATGATTTGTCATCCGCATCTCTGTTTTATCCATGAAAGTCTCTGTCTTTTTGACAAACTAATTCATATTCTCAATATAAGTACCTGTTTGAGACATAAAAGTGGCCAGAGTCTGTTCTAGTATACTGTTAGTGGCAGCTGGTGGCTGTTGTTGCTGCTGCAGCGGCTGTTTAGGTCCTTTCTGATTATGATTATTGTGTGCTTGCGGATTCAGGTCATTATTAGGATTACTCCAAGAGAACTTGGGATCCTTTCTCCAGTTGCGATTGTAGTTGTGGGAGTTGTAATTCGGCTTATAGTTTCCAACATACTTTCCCTCTTCTAACTGTATAGGACACTCATCCGAACTATGATTTCCTTCACAGATTTCACATACCTCCTCAACAACAAATCCATGTTGTGCATCATCATTCAATAGCTTTTTCATTGCCATAGTAAGGAATGCCACTTGTGATTTCATTGTGCCGTCGGCCTCATAATCCTTAACAGTTAGTACCCGTTTACCCTCTCTTCTTGCTGTCGGGAACTGCTCTTCATTCTTAGCCAGATTTTTCAATACTTGCATTGTCTCGTCTGGGTCTTTGTCCAATAATAGTCTGTTTGCTGCTGAATCAATTCGAATACGAGTTTGTAAGTTGGCAGCATTATAAAACTTAGTTACCAGATTCCAGACAGGGAATCCATGCATTGGGCAGTTCCGTAGAAGTGTGGTAAATCTGTCTCAGGCCTCGTGCATCGGCTCGTCATCTTCCTGTTGAAAAGTAGCAATTTCATTACGTAATCGCTCAGATAAATGCGAATGATTAAAACGAGATAAAAATTCACGAGATAAATCTGCCCAAGTTCTAATTGAACCCGGCGTAAGTTTATTCCACCAAGTCTTTGCTCTATCCCTCAATGAATGGGGAAATAACTGAAGCCTCAGTATCTCCGGATTAACTCCTGGCAGTCTAAACGAACCACAGATCTCCTGGAAAGTTTTGAGATGCTCCCTAGCATCCTCTGTAACAGCACCACTGAATTGACCGACATTGTTGATCGTGCTAAACATGACAGGTTTCAGCTCGAAGTTGTCAACATCAATGTCCGGCAGCGTGGTTTCCAGTTCTACATGATCGTTCAACATGTAGTCACGACAGGACCGTCGTTCGGCAGCGGCAACAGCGTCGACGACAGGCTGTCTACCCTCTCCATCTCCAACAGGAGGGTCGTCTCCTCGGTGTGCCATTATCTCTAACTGTTCCTCAAGGTACTCGTTTCTAGCTAGTAAGTGACGAAGTCGGTTCTTGAGATTGAATGAACGTTCGATTTCTGGATCTAATGGATACTCAGGATCTTCACCTCGTTTCGATCTGCGTATAAACAAGGCACCTTGTGAAAAGCAAGAGTTGAACACACCAAAGAAAAACAGAAAATAAAAATAAAAATAAAAACAACAAGTGCAGTAAAAGAAAAGGTAGAGTTATGTTGCCAATCCCCGGCAACGGCGCCAAAAACTTGTTGCGTGTAAAATAGTCTATCGCAATGGTAGTGCAAGTATACACGACGCAAGTAGTAAAGTGATACGAGGTATCGGATATCGTCTCCACAGGGATTGGGCTAATAGCTTCACCTTAATTCACTGTACGAAAGTAAAGAAAATATTTGAGAAGTTGTCACAAAAATAATAAAGTAACGTAAATAAAAGAGTAGAGATATCAAGATAGAGAGAATGGGCTGGTATTGAAGTGCTCAGTAGTGCAGGTATTGCTAAGTCTCGAAACTCCAGTTCTGTCGTCGTTCCTGTCGCGGCAGCACCTGCCGCGACAGCAGTCCGTTGCTTATCGCGGCAGCGAATACTCAACTCAGTACTTCAAGTTTGGCAAGAATCCCAAATATGCCTTGGCCTATCCCTAGGTCCAAGTCTGTCGATGATCACGTCTTTGATGATACCTCCCGGCGTGAATCGAAGGATGAACACCGATGTGTATGAATTCTTCTTTAGCCACTTAACCTCGTCCTATCCCTAGGTCCGAGATAGTTCAACTATAAACTAGAGAACTTGCTCTTATTTCTTTCGTATACTTAACTCTCCCGATGCTAAGTAAATAGATAACCTCACAATGCTCTCCCGATGCTCTTGCAAGATATTAATAACCAAAATAAGAGAACTTGAAGTTTATTTTATTGAACTGAAAATTCCTAAAACAAAACAACCCTTGCAACTACTTTACAAATCAACCCGTGGCCCTAGGGGGAATTTAGAACATGTTGTGGGAAGGAAAACGGCTAGAGTTTTGGGAAGGAAGCTAGGTAATCGGCTATATGCCTCCTAGGTCGAAATATATGCTCTTATATAGGCTTTGGGTCCAAGTTATCTAAAATAGCAAGAATACAACTTTAATTGAAAGTACAATTATAATAAAGACTAAATCTTCAAGGAATCTACTTTCCAGCCGTCATCTTTCTTGCTTGGGATTTTCTCTCCTTGAACTTTGGGCTTGACATTCCTTTCGATCTGGGCTTGGAAAAATATGGTGGTTTCACACGACAGATGGGCTGAATTTTCTCTATCTGTCGAGGTCCACTTTGCTTCTTCTCCTCAAAACTACTGTCGTCCTCTGCTGTCACGGCGGCAACCATGGCAGCATCGTCCTCCTTGACTGTTTGTCCAGTTCCAATTCTTCTGCTTCACTGCCCAGCGCCTGCCCACTCCGTCTGCTACGGCAGCAACCTGCAAAAACAACCATTCTTAGTAGAAACTGTGCCTTTTAATATATATGTGATATTTTGTTGTAAACTGACCTAAATGCAATAAATAATGCTTGAATGCAGCAGAACTATAGGTTAAATAGGGTGTAAATAATAGAATTTTTACACACTCAACAACCGCCCCGTGATCCCATCGTCACTCATACGGTCCCTTAACTTAGTTCTTTATTTCGACCAAGTTGTGAATTTGTTAGTAACTGTAATCCTTGTCGATCTAGGTTCCGGTACCGCAGTGGAACGTGATCCCGGTGTCCAGTAGATTATCAGACCTGCCCGACTTTTAAGGTGTATTCCTTATGTGCTATATGATTTATCGTAAATTATTTTACCGCTTTATATGTTTTAGTAAACTGGACATGTGCACATGTTTGATATGCTTGATTTCTCATATACATAAAATGTTTTTTGGAGTACGAACGATTATGATATATGTTTGATACATGCCTTAATACCTGATATGATAAGCATGATGTGAAACAAATATTTTAATTTTGATATAACTAAAAACCTAAGGACTAAATTGAAAATGTCAAAACGAATTTTAAGTCCTCAAAACATCCCTATATAATTTTAAGATCGTGTCTAAGTTAAAAACAAAGTGTTTCAAATATTTTTCTAAGTGTTTCAAGTCAAAACAGTGAATTTTAAGCTCCTGTTTCGAAACGGCTCTCAAGCGTTTCGAAACGTTTTCATCACTGTCGACCACCGTTCTGAAACATGTATCGAAACACTTGACCCAGTTTCGAAACGGTATCACTCGTTTCGAAACTGTTCTTCATATTTGATTTAAAAAGGGCTAACGGTTGCAATATTTTGCTGATTTTTTTAAAGATAAAAAGGGGTGTTTCGAAACGGATCAAGGCCGTTTCGAAACGACCCTTGACAGTAGCAAATCCGTTTCGAAACGGATCCATATCGTTTCGAAACAGGTCTTAAGTTGAATTTAAAAAATATGACCGTTATGTGTTTTTAACTGAATTTCTAAAAATCGTTAAGGCGTTTCGAAACGGGCTAAGACCGTCCCGAAACGACCCTTGACAATGGCAAAAGAGTTCCGAAACGGCCCTAAGGCGTTTCGAAACGGGCTCTTAAATGCACCCCAACGGCTCTTTCTATTTTAGTCCGTTCCGAAACAGGTACCCCGTGTTTCGAAACGGGTTGGTGCAGACTGCATTTATGGTGGCAAGAGAGGGTTCCAACGGCTCCATTTATGTTCCCAACCACTCAAATGGTTAGAAATCAATGAGAAGGTATAAAAGAGACATCCAAAAGCATCAGCAACAACTATTGATCCTAAAGCAAACATCCAAACATCAAATCCAAGCAATTATGCAAAAATCCCACTTTGTCTAAAACCCCAATTATAATTTTCATTCATATCTTGTTCAATTGGGTTGAGTGCTTGTATTTGGGCTATTATTTGTATTGAGAGATATCTAATTAGCCATTAAATTTCTTTGTTCACTTGTGTGAGGGTTGAGTTGATTTTTGGGTAGAAAAATCAACCGAAATTGTAAAGGGTTGCCTCCTTGTCCTAGAAAAGGGGAAGATCAATTTAGTGGAATTGTTGCAAATCCTTAGTGAGGCTAAGGTAGTGGATGTAGAGTTCATTTGGAACTTGAACCACTCTAAATCTCTTGTCCATCAATTTTTAATTTGCAAATTTCCACCACAAACCTTTAAATTTCCAATTCACCCCCCTCTTGGTCAATTTCGATCTTGCGATCCACTCAACAATTGGTATCAGAGCTTAACTCTTTGAAGATTAACAACCACAAGAGGAGATCCTTGGAAGAGTGTGATCATCAAAATATTAAGAGATGGCTTCAACCTCCGGTTCCGGCATGTACGAGTCACAATCGACCACAAAGCCTCCCTTCTTCAACGGTGATAACTATTCTTTTTGGAAGAATAAAATGCGTCTATTCATCAAGTCAAGTGACTATCTTGTGTGGGATGTCATTGAGGATGGGCCATACATTTCATTGAAGCAAGAGGGTGAAGGCAAGATGGTGTTGAAGAAGAAAGCCGAAATGAGTGAAGAGGAGAGGAAAAAGATTCAAGTCAATGATAAAGCTCTTCACATGCTATTTTGTGCTTTCGGTCCAGACATCTACTCGAAGGTCTCATCAATTGAAAGTGCCAAGGAAGTGTGGGACACTCTTGAGACCACTTATGAAGGCACCAATGATGTCAAAGAAACTAAGATTGGGATTCTCAATCTTAGCTATGAAAATTTCAAGATGGAGCCCGATGAGACGGTGTCAAAGATGTTTGATCGATTCTCCACGATTGTCAATGGTCTAAAGGGCTTTGGAGAGATCATACCGGAAGACAAGCTTGTCCGGAAGCTACTCTATTCACTTCCCGAGTCTTGGGATGGGAAGAGAACCGCTATCATCGAAGCAAAGAACTTGAAGACATTGAAGCTTGATGAGCTTGTGGGTTCTCTCCTTACTCATGAGATCATGAAGCAAGGAAGGGAAGATGAGAAGAAGAAAGAAGAGAAAAGGGTAGAGAAGCTTGAGGTTGAGAAGAAGAAGAAGATGGGAATAGCTCTCAAGGCTAAAGCTTCACAACATGATGAGAGCTCATCTTGTGAGGAGGATGAACTTGAAGAATTGACCATGATAGCCAAACGATTCTCACGTTTTATGAGGTCCAATCGGGGAAGAAAAATCCAAAGGAAGATGGACTTCAAAAGCAAGAACAAGGAAGATGGAAAGGATCCAATCATTTGCTTTGAGTGCAAACAACCCGGCCACATACGTTCGGAGTGCCCTCAACTCAAGAAGAAGGGCTTTGAGAAGAGGAAAAAGCTCAAAGCCAAACTTGCTACTTGGAGTGATGAGGAGTCATCGGAGGATGACGAACAAGAAGTGGCTAACCTTTGTCTCATGTCACTTGAGGAAGATTCCTCCATGGTAACCTCTAACTCATCTACTTTAGATTTTTCATATGAAGAATTAAATGATGCATATGATGAGTTACAAGAGGTATATGATGAATTAGTTGAGAAGTTTAAAGAGTCGGTCATTAAAAACAAGAAAATCATTTTAGAACTAAATGAGAAAAATGACTCACTCACTCAAGCTAATTCAAAATTTGAGAAAAAGATATTAGGATTAAAAGATGAGCTAAAATTCTTCGACTATCAAATCAGTGTGCACTTCGGGGACATTATGGCCGCGGTAGAGCGAGGTAATGAGGTATGACAAGTAGAGGGGACCTTTCGGTCTATGCGCACCCTCCAAAATACTTTCTCGAATTAAACTGCCCACATTAAGGGGTCGTTCGTGTAGAATTGAGTGTATCAACGCTAACCTTGGTTGGTCGACGGTGGTGTTGTGGGATGACGGCATGATCCTCTTCTTTATGAAGGCATTCCACAACTTTGCATCCGGCAGCAACTGGGTCCTTCTCACAGTCCTTGGATTCTTTCTGTTCGTGTTCCATTGAGTTTCGGCACTGGTCAATTCTGCCATGACAGCGTCGTAGGCAGCAGTGTCAAGTGTATTCAGGAATTGCTGGTGGGTGTCGTCATTGATACCAACGTAGAAGCCATAGAGGGTATTGATGTATTCTACTTCAAACGGCACCTCCTTCCCTCGAACGAACACTGCTGTCGCGGTCCTGCTGCTGATGGCAGCATAGAACTCTCGAACTAGCGTAACATTCATTTCCTCCGACTGCTCCGCAAATGTTTGCCACTGTAAAGCTCTAATCTTCCGGGCTATGAATGGTGTGAGGCCCAGATTTTCCTCCGTCGGTGTGTAGATGAAGCCTCTTTCCTCCCACATGTCTCTGCTAGCAAAAGAACGTGGGGGAGTTGCTGTTGGTGAAGGAGTGGATGCAGCATTGCGTCGGGTTTTCCTAGAAGACATATTTGTGCAAGGGTTGTGAAAAACAAATGAAAGCAAAATAAAACTAAAGAGAGAGAGCAAGTAAGAGAGGCAGAAGTGAGTGAAAATGAAAATGAAACGGGGTTATATAGAGAAAAATTTGATGCCCGTTGAAGCTGTAACGGCAGACGCGAATAACGGGGCCAGCTGTTGTACGTTAGCGTGTCTGACGCGTCTGACACATGTTTCTACGTCTGTTACGCGTCTGTGACGTGTTTCCGCGTCTGTCGTGATAGCGTGATGACAGCTTGTATTTTCCGCGTCTGTCGCAGCAGCTGTAACGACAAGCTTCAACATTTGGGATTTGTTGGGCTGATGGATGGATGGTGGGCTGAGTTCACTTCTCCTATTCTTCTTGACTCTTTTATTTCCTAAAAACAATAAAAACAAAAACATTATTCGAATAAAATAAATCTTATTTCCTAATAAATAATAAGTAATAATAAAATAAAATAAAGAAAATAAAAATTAGGTTAAATTAGGAATGCCAGGTGGGGCATCTCCTAAGGTAACCACTTCCTGTAATCCTGGGCTTTAGTCCCCTAATAATGTTTCAAGCGCTGTCCGTTGACTTTGAATTGGTGCCCGTCTTTTAATGATCGGATAGTGATGGCACCATGGGGAAAAACTTGTACGACTTGGAACGGGCCAGACCATCTAGATTTTAGCTTCCCTGGGAAGAGTTTCAGTCTAGAATTGAAGAGCAATACAAGCTGCCCTGGGGCAGAACTGTCGTGGCAGCAACTTCTTGTCATGCCACTTGTAACCCCCTCGTCCCGGTCTGGCCGGATGACCGGTCCGAGAGGGCCACACGGGGAAAACCGAGTGAAACCCGCTAAGGCTCCCCTCGGTTAGCAACCCTATTTTTTTTCTTTTTATATTAATCTTTTCTAGAGGAACATTAAGTCCTAAGTGATCACGACAGCGGAAACATTCAAAGGAAGTCATATTCGAAACACGACCATACACAAAACAATCCATTTTTAAACTTACAGGGCAGGCCGTATCGGTACCCTAACCAGGGGTATCGATACGCCCTGACCTGGTCAACCCAAGGAGTCAACTCCGAGAAGACCGTATCGATACAGCCCTTGGGCGTATCGATACACCCTTCTCGGTCAACCCTCCTTGGTCAACAGGGTAGACCCGTATCGATACTCGTGAACCCCGTATCGGTACGCTCTACTCTCACCCAAAACTCCAAATTCCAGTAACTTTGGAGGGTATCGACACCCTTAGGGTATTGGTACGCCATGCAAAAACTGTGGCATTTGGGCAAGGCCGTATCGATACGGCCCTCAGGCGTATCGATACGCCCTGCTCTGCAATTCCACACTTTCCAACTTAACGACTCCAAACACGACTCTAGATGCACTGCTAGACTCTTCTATGCACATACAAGCACTTAAACTATCATACTAAAGCCAAAGGAAGCAGTCAAACAAGTAGCAAGACATCCTTACATAGCATTCATACAAAAGGACAATTTATGCATATATGGACATACAAGTACTCAAGATTTCATGCCTTAGCAACCAAAACATGTAGACATTCAAGGCATGTAACGCAAGCAGTATTTATAGGTCAAACAAGGCATCCAAGAACCAACCAATATTGACATACATCAAAACTCAAATCAAAAATACCTATCCCATTGCTTAACTATTACAATCTATTACTTAAAATTCATACATTGAGCTAACCAATAGCATCACTTGGAGACCTTTCCTTGCCCTTGCCACCCGCAAGCTATTTATCTGCATTGTCGAACAAAAGAGAGTGTAAGCATAAAGCTTAGTGAGGGTAAGCTCATAAAATAAACCTTCGACAATGCAGGGTCCAAGCACGAGCTATTTCCAAAATGAAATGCATGATCTTATCTCCGATCCGCAAAAGCCAAAATGAACATGATGCATGAACATATAATCAACATTATGTCATGCCCAACATCTCACAAGCTCAACTTACCACGATACATGATTTAAAGCATTATCCACATCATATATCAATTCATAAAGGGCATCACATTTCGTATCATATAAGCATATATGCATAATCTCATATTAGTATATACATACAACCTCATATTGGTATACACACACAACCTCATATTGGCACCTAGCTATGACTCGAATACGCGGATAACCCGTTGGAACGCATTTCCAACAACAACATTACCTCGATGGAATTACACTCATCACCGGTCCTTGCATGGGCGGGATTCCACTCATCACCACATGCCCTACGGATGGGATTCCACTCATCATCCCGTAGAAATATATAAAAGCTTCTGGTGAAATATTACATCACCGTACTTCTCATTGGTGCCTTAACGCCACCAAGGCCACGTACGTTTTGACTCAATTTGTGTGCACACTCATCCTAATGATCGATCATTGTACCCAAAACATACTAGTGCCAATATAAATCAAATTTCACAACCTTTCACAAAATCAATTTCAATGTAAATTCCGTGCTTAGCACGTACTCACCATGATTCTCCAAAATCATGCAATCCACATCATAACCTCATTACACAAACCAACATCACATGTATATCATCCAAAAACTTATCACATCATATATCCACATTATATTTGTCATCAACATGCATTTAAAATCAATACATTAAGCCATACTTCCACATACATGTGTAACACATTATACATAATCATTATGAGGCATAACAATAATTAAAGAGTACATCCAAGGTCTCTAACTAAAGCTTAGGATTAGGCTACCACCCTAATCCTAACTCTAGGTGGGTGTCTACCAAGCCCAACCTAGTCCACATGCTTGAACCAACCACTTAAAAATCAATTTAAAAACATTAACCACTCACCTCTACCTCCAAGCTCAAGTACTAAGCAACCATGGTCTTCAATTTCCGGATTTGCTCCCAAGGCTTCACCAACCCAAAACCTCGCTTCTAAACACCTCAACACAAGCAAAACAACTTCAAATCAACACAAACATTAAAGTGGCTAACCCGGAATTCAATTTATACATCAAACCCAACATTTCAAGTCATGATCAAACCCCAACTTTATCATATTCGAGCAGCCCATAAACCTTGACCAAAACTCAAGTTTCCAACACATTTTATACTCACAAATGATCGCTAAATTCAGCCACAACATCAACCCATAGGTGCAAGCCAAGCTCCAACAATTTACAACCCAAACAATCACCAAAATTCTCATTTTCGTACTCCTATCTTACCCAGCAGAAAATTTCATTTTCAAACACCCAAATGACCTCTAAATGGTCCCAAAACATCCCCCTAGCATACATATACCATCAGCCCTCTAATTACACCCTAAAACCCACCAAAAATCAACTTTTTGACACCTTAAAAATGGGTCTAAGAACCCACTTCGGATTTTTATCAAAACTTAACCAAATTAACATATAATGTGTATTTCAACATGATTAAACAAAGCCCCAACTCAATTTATCAAAACAAAATGAAAAACCCCTTAAAAACCCAAACTTTGATATAAACCCTAATTTTCAAAACTCCATAACTTTAAAATTTAAGACCATAGGTAGATAGGGGATAAAGAGGAGAGTAAGAAAACATATTTACCTTTCAAAAACCCATTGAATCGAAGTTGAAATCGAGTGGAATGATAGTTTGAAGTTTGAGAGAGTTTGGAATGGGGGATAGAGGTTTTTCACGTTGGAATATGGTGAAAAGGGGAGAAGATGACAACTTTCAAAAGTTGTCATCCTTTTTAAAAACTTTTGGGTAAAATTGCACTATAGGTCCCTCCCTTTTTATTAAAGCTCAATTACACCACATTTTAGGTTGAATTGTTTTAATTATATTTTATTGACTCGAACTATAAACCCGACTAACTCCTAGCCCCAAAACACGGGTGTTACACCACTTCTTAGTTTTCTCCTTATAGATTCTTGCATTGCCATAGGCCATTGATCAGATTTCTTCAATTTCGTTTAGATCTAACAACCTTTTCTGCCCTGCCCTGTCCAAGTCCATATTCACTGCCTTGATCGCCTAGTATGCTCTATGCTCTATGCATTCCCATAAATCAATCGGTGCGGAGACATGCCCAATGGAGTCTTAAAAGCTGTCCTATATGCCCATAACGCATCATTAAGAAGTAAAGACTAATCTTTCCTAGTTGGCTTAACCATCTTCTCAAGAATGTTCTTAACTTCCTGATTGGATATTTCAGCTTGACCATTGGTCTGTGGGTGATATGATGTCGTGATCCGATGCTTGACACCGTATTTCTTCAAGGCAGCAGCAATAACCCTGTTGTCGAAATGTCTCCATTCATCACTAATAATCGCCTTAGGGATGCCAAACCTAGAAAAGATGTTTTTGTGTAAAAACCGTTGGACTGTCTTGGCATCATTCTTCTGAGTGGCGATAGCTTCGACCCACTTAGAGACATAATCTACTGCTAGGAGGATGTATAGATTCCCACATGAAGATGGAAAAGGTCCCATAAAATCAATCCCCCAGACGTCAAAGATTTCGACTTCAAGAATGTTCTGCAGTGGCATCTCGTTTCTCATTGAGATGTTTCCTGTCTGTTGGCACCTGTCACAGTTCTGGTAGAAGAGTTGAGCATCTTTATACAGTGACGGCCAATAAAATCCTGACTGCAGCACCTTGGCAGCAGTTTTGTTGCCTCCTAAGTGACCTCCATACTGTGAAGCATGGCAGTGATGAAGTATGTCTTCTTGCTCTTCTTGTGGTACACACCTCCTTATAACCTGATCTGCACATATTTTGAAGAGAAGAGGTTTGTCCCAATAATAATGCTTAGCATCATTTTGAAACCTCTTCCTGGCTTGATAATTAAGATCAAAAGGAATTATTCTGCTAACTAAGAAATTAACGAAATCAACATACCAGTGGAGTTCAGAAGACTTACCTGCCGCCATTGCTGTCGTGACAGTGATTGCGGCAGCAAAGAGCTGCTCGTCTAGGAAGGTCTCCAGTATGTTTGTTTCATCTGTTGGTAGACTTTGTCCCTTCTCCAATCTTGACAAGTGATCTGCCACTTGATTTTCTGTCCCCTTTTTATCCTTGATTTCAAGATCGAATTCTTGCAGTAGCAGGATCCAACGTATCAATCGAGGCTTTGCATCTTTTTTTGCGAACAGATACTTCAAGGCAGAATGGTCTGTGTGTACTATGACCTTCGTTCCAAGTATGTAAGAACGAAACTTGTCAATGGAGAATACCACAGCTAGTAACTCCTTCTCTGTGGTGGTGTAGTTCACTTGGGCGTCATTCAATGTCTTACTGGCATAATATATGACATGAAATAACTTGTCTCTCCACTGCCCAAGTGCTGCCCCGACAGCATAGTCACTAGCGTCACACATGATCTCAAATGGCTGTGTCCAGTCTGGTAGCTGTACTATTGGGGCTGTTACCAGTTTTTCCTTCAGAACCTTGAATGCTTCAGTACATTCTTCATTAAAGTCAAAGGGTCGGTTCTGCTCCAAAAGATGACATAGGGGCTTGGTGATTTTTGAGAAATTTGCAATGAATCTTCGATAAAAACCAGCATGTCCCAAGAAACTTCTAATACCCTTGACTATGGTTGGTGGCGGCAGCTTTTCGATCACTTCTATCTTGGCCCTGTCGACTTTTATCCCACGGCAGCTAATCTTATGGCCAAGGACTATCCCTTCATCCACCATAAAGTGGCATTTTTCCCAATTTAAGACCAGGTTTGCCTTTTTACATCTTTCAAGTACCTTTTGTAGATTGCCTAGGCAGCTCTCAAAATCGTCTCCAAAGACTGAAAAATCATCCATAAAAATTTCAAGGAAGTCCTCCACCATATCGGAGAATATGGCCATCATGCACCTTTGGAAGGTGGCGGGTGCATTGCATAATCCAAACGGCATTCTCCTAAAAGCGTACGTTCCGTAGGGGCATGTGAAAGTCGTCTTTTCTTGATCTTCCGGTGCGATAGCTATTTGATTATAACCTGAATAACCATCAAGAAAACAGTAGTAAGGTTTACCCGCTAATCTATCAAGCATTTGATCAATAAAGGGTAAGGGAAAGTGGTCCTTTCAGCTAGCTTTGTTAAGCTTCCGATAGTCCATACAAACCCTCCAACCGGTCACAGTCCTGGTTGGGATTAACTCATTGATTTCATTGGTCACCACGGTCATTCCTTCTTTTTTGGGAACGCATTGCACCGGGCTCACCCATTTGCTGTCGGAGATGGCGTAAATTATACCAGCATCTAACCACTTGATTATCTCTTTACGCACCACCTCTTTCATTGCATGGTTTAGCCACCTTTGAGCATCTATAGTCGGCTTATGATCATCCTCTAAAAGGATTTTATGCATGCATAACGTCGGACTAATGCCTTGAATATCAGCTATCGTCCATCCAATTGCCTTTTTATGCTGCTGCAGCATCCCTATTAACTGTTGTTCCTGTTCCTGCATCAACTTGGAAGAGATGATTACGGGCAACGTATCATTTGAACCAAGAAAAGCATATTTTAGCTGCCCTGGCAGGGGATTCAGTTCTAAAACAGGGGGCTCAACAGTAGATGGCTTTTGGATTGCATGGTTATCCGAAGTATAATTCAAAGGTTCGAATAACTTACATGGACGATCGCCTATCCAGTTTACCTCCTCCTGATCTTCAGTATCAGATGTATCGGAGTTTGAGGAGTTGCTGTCGTCGGTGCTGTCGTGACAGTCCTGTAAGTGGCTGCCGAGGCAGTGACCAATTTGGATGTCGTGACAGCCCGACCTGATGCAGGGTTTGTTGGGATGTGTGGGGCTCGATTCGATCAACCAATATTGCTTACCAAGTGGTGGAGAGATGGATTTTTGGGTGGAAGGGTTGAGAAAGCTAGAAAGAATAAAGACACAATGATTTATAGTGGTTCGGCCTTCTAACAAGCACCTACATCCACTACCTTAGCTCCCCACTAAGGATTTCACAATCAATCCACTAATTGATTCGTCCCCTTTTCTAGGATTATGAGGAAACCCTTACAACCGATCAAGCTTCTACCCAAGCCTTGATCAAAACCCTCTTTTATAAAGAGATAAAGAAAGCAAACTTAAACCCTCTAATAGGTATTTGTTTGCACAATGAAGCACTCACCCAAAACCTAAAACACTTGAGCAAATTTGACAATTTTGGCTCACTAGTGTTTGTCTATACAAGAAATGACAAATTAAGCACTAAGACAATTTCTTGATCATTTGTTGATTGACAATTGAAGCATTAGTCTTCTCTTGATGCTTGGAAGGCCCTTTTATACTCCCAATTGAGTTTATAGCCGTTTAGGACCATTGGGGTTGAAATAGAGTCGTTGGAGCCTTTAATTCCCTCCATAAATGCAGTTCTGCAGCTCCCCGTTTCGAAACGCTCGAAGCTGTTTCGAAACACTCTTAATGTAGAAAGAGCCGTTGCAGTCTGTCAGGGTATCCGTTTCGGAACACCCCCTTGCCGTTTCGGAACGCGTATCGGAACGCTATAAGCCCGTATCGAAACGACCTGCATTCAAAAGTTAGTTGGGAAAGAGCCGTTGGGGTTTATGACCGTTGTGGTCAGTGCCACGTGGGCGTATCGGAACGGCCTAGCCCGTTTCGAAACGCTAAGGCCCGTTTCGATACTCGTATCGAAACGTTTTAGCCACTGGAGGCACCTGTTTCGAAACGCCCTAAGGTGTTTCGAAACACTTGGTCAGTTTTGTGAAAATTGGCATTTGAAAACATGAAAAACCTTTTTTAAAGACATCCCTAAACATGTTTGGACTTTGGAAATGTTTTAAATACTTTTTAAATCAGTCCAAATTATTTTTCAATTATTATATCAAAACATTAGTTCTACAATCTCTCCCTTTTTGATATAATAAAACCACTTGAAAAATTGTTTGGGATTCTCCCCCTTTAACTTTAAAAATGTGAATAAGAGATTGAAAGTTTTAATTCAAATAAAGCCCCCCCTTATTCATTTGAAAAATCAATTTTTCAAACCATTTCTCCCCCTTTTTGTTATATCAAAAAGAATTTAAAACATGAAGTTCAAAAATAACAATAGAGGTAAAAATTTTGATAAAAATGAAAATTTGGTTTTAAAATGGCTCCCCCTTACTCAAAGCATCATTGAAATATTAGTCCAACATATATGATCATCTAGTTGAATTAAATAGAAAATAAGACAAATAAATTCAAAAACAACTAGAAATTTTACCAACACTTGAACCCAAGGGAGGATGTGAAGCCTTCCTTCTTCAAGTGTTCTTCCTTGTGTGTATGAAGCTCCCCCTCAATGTTTGACTTGTTGAACATCTCCATCACACCTACAATAGACAATCAAGTAACTTTTGGTATCCAAATTGCTTTGGATCCATAAACGTTAGTTGCACAAAATTTAGTCCCCTTAGGAATCCATTTTTCAATTTCATCCTTTTTAATTGAAGTACTAAGTCAGCAGGGAAAATAAATTTATCCACTCTTACCAGAATATCTTCGATCTTTCCTTCCGGATGAACGTAAGAGCGGTCTGCCAGCTGCAAAAGTACTGTCGTGGGTCGAGCTTTTCCAATACCTAATTTCTGAAAATCAGATTTTGGCATTAAGTTAATACTAGCACCAAGATCACAAAGTGCCTTACCCACACATTTATCTCCGATTACACAGGGTATGATGAAGCTCCCCAGATCCTTCTTTTTCTGGGGTTGCTGCCTATGAAGAATGCTCATGCAGCCTTCTGTCATCTTCACCGTTTCAAATTCCCCAAGTTTAGATTTCTTCGACATAACATCCTTGAGAAACTTGGCGTAACCGGGCATCTCCCTCACGACATCCAACAGCGGAATATTAATGTGAACCTGCTTAAAAATATCATAAATCTTTTTGAGCTGAGATTCTTGTTTCGCTTGCTGTAACCGTTGAGGAAAAGGAGGTGGGGGACGATAATCAGCAATACGTCCTTCCCACTACATACGAATCTGAGGAGGTTTGGGTTCATCATTTTTCTCCTTTGTCGCTTCTGCTGTCGTGATAGGCTCATCGACAGCAGTCTGTTTGTTACCTGTCGGGGCAGCTTCCTCGACAGGTCTGTCCAAGGCTGGTTTTTTCACTGTTTTAGCTTCCTTTTCTGGCCCTGATAGTTTCTTCCCACTTCTAGTAGTAATGGCTTTACACTGCTCATGTGTGGGCTGCCTAGCATTTTCAGTATTGCTAGGAAATCCTCCAGTCTGCCTTGGGTTGATATGCTGTGAAACTTGACCCATTTGTGTCTCCAAAGATTTCAGAGTAGCTTCATGATTTGTCATCCGCATCTCTGTTTTATCCATGAAAGTCTCTGTCTTTTTGACAAACTAATTCATATTCTCAATATAAGTACCTGTTTGAGACATAAAAGTGGCCAGAGTCTGTTCTAGTATACTGTTAGTGGCAGCTGGTGGCTGTTGTTGCTGCTGCAGCGGCTGTTTAGGTCCTTTCTGATTATGATTATTGTGTGCTTGCGGATTCAGGTCATTATTAGGATTACTCCAAGAGAACTTGGGATCCTTTCTCCAGTTGCGATTGTAGTTGTGGGAGTTGTAATTCGGCTTATAGTTTCCAACATACTTTCCCTCTTCTAACTGTATAGGACACTCATCCGAACTATGATTTCCTTCACAGATTTCACATACCTCCTCAACAACAAATCCATGTTGTGCATCATCATTCAATAGCTTTTTCATTGCCATAGTAAGGAATGCCACTTGTGATTTCATTGTGCCGTCGGCCTCATAATCCTTAACAGTTAGTACCCGTTTACCCTCTCTTCTTGCTGTCGGGAACTGCTCTTCATTCTTAGCCAGATTTTTCAATACTTGCATTGTCTCGTCTGGGTCTTTGTCCAATAATAGTCTGTTTGCTGCTGAATCAATTCGAATACGAGTTTGTAAGTTGGCAGCATTATAAAACTTAGTTACCAGATTCCAGACAGGGAATCCATGCATTGGGCAGTTCCGTAGAAGTGTGGTAAATCTGTCTCAGGCCTCGTGCATCGGCTCGTCATCTTCCTGTTGAAAAGTAGCAATTTCATTACGTAATCGCTCAGATAAATGCGAATGATTAAAACGAGATAAAAATTCACGAGATAAATCTGCCCAAGTTCTAATTGAACCCGGCGTAAGTTTATTCCACCAAGTCTTTGCTCTATCCCTCAATGAATGGGGAAATAACTGAAGCCTCAGTATCTCCGGATTAACTCCTGGCAGTCTAAACGAACCACAGATCTCCTGGAAAGTTTTGAGATGCTCCCTAGCATCCTCTGTAACAGCACCACTGAATTGACCGACATTGTTGATCATGCTAAACATGACAGGTTTCAGCTCGAAGTTGTCAACATCAATGTCCGGCAGCGTGGTTTCCAGTTCTACATGATCGTTCAACATGTAGTCACGACAGGACCGTCGTTCGGCAGCGGCAACAGCGTCGACGACAGGCTGTCTACCCTCTCCATCTCCAACAGGAGGGTCGTCTCCTCGGTGTGCCATTATCTCTAACTGTTCCTCAAGGTACTCGTTTCTAGCTAGTAAGTGACGAAGTCGGTTCTTGAGATTGAATGAACGTTCGATTTCTGGATCTAATGGATACTCAGGATCTTCACCTCGTTTCGATCTGCGTATAAACAAGGCACCTTGTGAAAAGCAAGAGTTGAACACACCAAAGAAAAACAGAAAATAAAAATAAAAATAAAAACAACAAGTGCAGTAAAAGAAAAGGTAGAGTTATGTTGCCAATCCCCGGCAACGGCGCCAAAAACTTGTTGCGTGTAAAATAGTCTATCGCAATGGTAGTGCAAGTATACACGACGCAAGTAGTAAAGTGATACGAGGTATCGGATATCGTCTCCACAGGGATTGGGCTAATAGCTTCACCTTAATTCACTGTACGAAAGTAAAGAAAATATTTGAGAAGTTGTCACAAAAATAATAAAGTAACGTAAATAAAAGAGTAGAGATATCAAGATAGAGAGAATGGGCTGGTATTGAAGTGCTCAGTAGTGCAGGTATTGCTAAGTCTCGAAACTCCAGTTCTGTCGTCGTTCCTGTCGCGGCAGCACCTGCCGCGACAGCAGTCCGTTGCTTATCGCGGCAGCGAATACTCAACTCAGTACTTCAAGTTTGGCAAGAATCCCAAATATGCCTTGGCCTATCCCTAGGTCCAAGTCTGTCGATGATCACGTCTTTGATGATACCTCCCGGCGTGAATCGAAGGATGAACACCGATGTGTATGAATTCTTCTTTAGCCACTTAACCTCGTCCTATCCCTAGGTCCGAGATAGTTCAACTATAAACTAGAGAACTTGCTCTTATTTCTTTCGTATACTTAACTCTCCCGATGCTAAGTAAATAGATAACCTCACAATGCTCTCCCGATGCTCTTGCAAGATATTAATAACCAAAATAAGAGAACTTGAAGTTTATTTTATTGAACTGAAAATTCCTAAAACAAAACAACCCTTGCAACTACTTTACAAATCAACCCGTGGCCCTAGGGGGAATTTAGAACATGTTGTGGGAAGGAAAACGGCTAGAGTTTTGGGAAGGAAGCTAGGTAATCGGCTATATGCCTCCTAGGTCGAAATATATGCTCTTATATAGGCTTTGGGTCCAAGTTATCTAAAATAGCAAGAATACAACTTTAATTGAAAGTACAATTATAATAAAGACTAAATCTTCAAGGAATCTACTTTCCAGCCGTCATCTTTCTTGCTTGGGATTTTCTCTCCTTGAACTTTGGGCTTGACATTCCTTTCGATCTGGGCTTGGAAAAATATGGTGGTTTCACACGACAGATGGGCTGAATTTTCTCTATCTGTCGAGGTCCACTTTGCTTCTTCTCCTCAAAACTACTGTCGTCCTCTGCTGTCACGGCGGCAACCATGGCAGCATCGTCCTCCTTGACTGTTTGTCCAGTTCCAATTCTTCTGCTTCACTGCCCAGCGCCTGCCCACTCCGTCTGCTACGGCAGCAACCTGCAAAAACAACCATTCTTAGTAGAAACTGTGCCTTTTAATATATATGTGATATTTTGTTGTAAACTGACCTAAATGCAATAAATAATGCTTGAATGCAGCAGAACTATAGGTTAAATAGGGTGTAAATAATAGAATTTTTACACACTCAACAACCGCCCCGTGATCCCATCGTCACTCATACGGTCCCTTAACTTAGTTCTTTATTTCGACCAAGTTGTGAATTTGTTAGTAACTGTAATCCTTGTCGATCTAGGTTCCGGTACCGCAGTGGAACGTGATCCCGGTGTCCAGTAGATTATCAGACCTGCCCGACTTTTAAGGTGTATTCCTTATGTGCTATATGATTTATCGTAAATTATTTTACCGCTTTATATGTTTTAGTAAACTGGACATGTGCACATGTTTGATATGCTTGATTTCTCATATACATAAAATGTTTTTTGGAGTACGAACGATTATGATATATGTTTGATACATGCCTTAATACCTGATATGATAAGCATGATGTGAAACAAATATTTTAATTTTGATATAACTAAAAACCTAAGGACTAAATTGAAAATGTCAAAACGAATTTTAAGTCCTCAAAACATCCCTATATAATTTTAAGATCGTGTCTAAGTTAAAAACAAAGTGTTTCAAATATTTTTCTAAGTGTTTCAAGTCAAAACAGTGAATTTTAAGCTCCTGTTTCGAAACGGCTCTCAAGCGTTTCGAAACGTTTTCATCACTGTCGACCACCGTTCTGAAACATGTATCGAAACACTTGACCCAGTTTCGAAACGGTATCACTCGTTTCGAAACTGTTCTTCATATTTGATTTAAAAAGGGCTAACGGTTGCAATATTTTGCTGATTTTTTTAAAGATAAAAAGGGGTGTTTCGAAACGGATCAAGGCCGTTTCGAAACGACCCTTGACAGTAGCAAATCCGTTTCGAAACGGATCCATATCGTTTCGAAACAGGTCTTAAGTTGAATTTAAAAAATATGACCGTTATGTGTTTTTAACTGAATTTCTAAAAATCGTTAAGGCGTTTCGAAACGGGCTAAGACCGTCCCGAAACGACCCTTGACAATGGCAAAAGAGTTCCGAAACGGCCCTAAGGCGTTTCGAAACGGGCTCTTAAATGCACCCCAACGGCTCTTTCTATTTTAGTCCGTTCCGAAACAGGTACCCCGTGTTTCGAAACGGGTTGGTGCAGACTGCATTTATGGTGGCAAGAGAGGGTTCCAACGGCTCCATTTATGTTCCCAACCACTCAAATGGTTAGAAATCAATGAGAAGGTATAAAAGAGACATCCAAAAGCATCAGCAACAACTATTGATCCTAAAGCAAACATCCAAACATCAAATCCAAGCAATTATGCAAAAATCCCACTTTGTCTAAAACCCCAATTATAATTTTCATTCATATCTTGTTCAATTGGGTTGAGTGCTTGTATTTGGGCTATTATTTGTATTGAGAGATATCTAATTAGCCATTAAATTTCTTTGTTCACTTGTGTGAGGGTTGAGTTGATTTTTGGGTAGAAAAATCAACCGAAATTGTAAAGGGTTGCCTCCTTGTCCTAGAAAAGGGGAAGATCAATTTAGTGGAATTGTTGCAAATCCTTAGTGAGGCTAAGGTAGTGGATGTAGAGTTCATTTGGAACTTGAACCACTCTAAATCTCTTGTCCATCAATTTTTAATTTGCAAATTTCCACCACAAACCTTTAAATTTCCAATTCACCCCCCTCTTGGTCAATTTCGATCTTGCGATCCACTCAACAATTGGTATCAGAGCTTAACTCTTTGAAGATTAACAACCACAAGAGGAGATCCTTGGAAGAGTGTGATCATCAAAATATTAAGAGATGGCTTCAACCTCCGGTTCCGGCATGTACGAGTCACAATCGACCACAAAGCCTCCCTTCTTCAACGGTGATAACTATTCTTTTTGGAAGAATAAAATGCGTCTATTCATCAAGTCAAGTGACTATCTTGTGTGGGATGTCATTGAGGATGGGCCATACATTTCATTGAAGCAAGAGGGTGAAGGCAAGATGGTGTTGAAGAAGAAAGCCGAAATGAGTGAAGAGGAGAGGAAAAAGATTCAAGTCAATGATAAAGCTCTTCACATGCTATTTTGTGCTTTCGGTCCAGACATCTACTCGAAGGTCTCATCAATTGAAAGTGCCAAGGAAGTGTGGGACACTCTTGAGACCACTTATGAAGGCACCAATGATGTCAAAGAAACTAAGATTGGGATTCTCAATCTTAGCTATGAAAATTTCAAGATGGAGCCCGATGAGACGGTGTCAAAGATGTTTGATCGATTCTCCACGATTGTCAATGGTCTAAAGGGCTTTGGAGAGATCATACCGGAAGACAAGCTTGTCCGGAAGCTACTCTATTCACTTCCCGAGTCTTGGGATGGGAAGAGAACCGCTATCATCGAAGCAAAGAACTTGAAGACATTGAAGCTTGATGAGCTTGTGGGTTCTCTCCTTACTCATGAGATCATGAAGCAAGGAAGGGAAGATGAGAAGAAGAAAGAAGAGAAAAGGGTAGAGAAGCTTGAGGTTGAGAAGAAGAAGAAGATGGGAATAGCTCTCAAGGCTAAAGCTTCACAACATGATGAGAGCTCATCTTGTGAGGAGGATGAACTTGAAGAATTGACCATGATAGCCAAACGATTCTCACGTTTTATGAGGTCCAATCGGGGAAGAAAAATCCAAAGGAAGATGGACTTCAAAAGCAAGAACAAGGAAGATGGAAAGGATCCAATCATTTGCTTTGAGTGCAAACAACCCGGCCACATACGTTCGGAGTGCCCTCAACTCAAGAAGAAGGGCTTTGAGAAGAGGAAAAAGCTCAAAGCCAAACTTGCTACTTGGAGTGATGAGGAGTCATCGGAGGATGACGAACAAGAAGTGGCTAACCTTTGTCTCATGTCACTTGAGGAAGATTCCTCCATGGTAACCTCTAACTCATCTACTTTAGATTTTTCATATGAAGAATTAAATGATGCATATGATGAGTTACAAGAGGTATATGATGAATTAGTTGAGAAGTTTAAAGAGTCGGTCATTAAAAACAAGAAAATCATTTTAGAACTAAATGAGAAAAATGACTCACTCACTCAAGCTAATTCAAAATTTGAGAAAAAGATATTAGGATTAAAAGATGAGCTAAAATTCTTTCAAGATGAAAATGTTGATCTTAATAACCTTTTATCTCAATGTAATAGTGAACACCAAAAGGTGTTGGGTGAGCTAAATGAGCTCAAAAAGTCTTTAAAAAATGTTGGTAGTGTCAAGCATGAAGTAGGAGAATCCTCTAGAACACACCAACTTAAGAAAAAGACTAATTACTACAAACAAGGTAGCTACCCTAGACATAGTAGAGCTAAAAGAATTAGAAGTGTATGGGTTCCTAAGGAACTTGTAAAATCTAATAATATTATTGCTATGTCATCTTGGATTCCTAAGGGAACCAAGGTTTTGGGAGCTAACACTCATGGACCCAAAATGAATTGGGTACCAAAAACCAAAGTTTAATATCTTTGTTTGTAGGGGGAGCATTGCTACAAGGCCAAGGCACAAAGTCAAAACTCATGGTACCTTGATAGTGGATGCTCGAGACACATGACCGGAGACAAGAGTCGATTCATGAATTTAAAGCCAAAAAGTGGAGGAGTAGTAACATTTGGTGACAACTCCAAAGGCCACATTAAAGGTATTGGCTCCATAGGTAATCACTCTACCATTCTTATTGAAAATGTCTTATATGTCGATGGTCTTAAACACAATTTATTGAGCATAAGTCAATTGTGTGATAAAGGAATTAATGTTTTATTTGATAAAAATGGATGCAAAATTGTAGACATTAAATCTAATAATATTATGCTCATAGGTCATCGCATAGGAAACATATACATGGTGCATTTAGATGACATACATACATCTCATGCATGCTTAGTTGCTCAAAATGAAAATGATGCATGGTTGTGGCATAGGAAGCTAGGACATGCTAGCATTAGTGTTTTAGAAAAACTAGTCTCTCTAAATCTAGTTAGAGGTTTACCCAAAATAAAGTTCTCAAATGATAAAATTTGTGATGCATGCTCAAAGGGTAAACAACATAGGTCTTCCTTTAAATCCATTAATGATGTTTCTACTAGTAGATGCTTACAATTAGTTCACATGGATTTATTTGGGCCAATTAGGACTATGAGCTTGGGTGGTAAATCTTATGTTTTTGTGCTAGTTGATGATTTTTCTAGATTTACTTGGGTTCTCTTTTTAAGTACTAAAGATGAGGTTTTGGAAAAATTCATCACATTTTCAAAATTAACCCAAAATGATCTTGAACTTAGAATTTCACACATTAGAAGTGATCATGGAACCGAGTTTCAAAATTTAGGGTTTGAAGAATTTTTGAATGAAAATGGTATTAGCCATAATTTTTCGGCTCCTCGAACTCCTCAACAAAATGGGGTAGTTGAGAGGAAAAATAGAACTTTACAAGAAATGGCTAGAACTATGCTTTGTGAAAACAATTTACCAAAATATTTTTGGGCGGAAGCCACAAACACCGCTTGTTATATTGTAAATCGAGTAATGATTAGGCCAATTTTAAAAAAAAACACCTTATGAGATTTTAAAATCTAAAAAGCCTAACATTAGCTATTTCCACCCTTTTGGGTGCAAGTGTTTTGTTTTAAATAATGGAAAAGACAACTTAGGTAAATTTGATGCAAAAAGTGATGAAGTCATTTTTATAGGTTACTCTTTAACCTCTAAGGCCTATCGAGCATTTAACAAAAGAACTTTAGTAGTAGAAGAATCTATTCATGTTGTATTCGATGATAACCCCCTTCCTAGGAAGGATTCTTGTGATGATGATGATGTAGGAATCATAAATGCCTTTGATGGAGGTCAAACTTCAAAGGAGGATGAGATTCAACCTAAAGAAGAAGACACACAAGATCCACCTCTTGAAGCCTTGAAGGACTTGGCTATTGAGGAAAAGGAAGTGAGCTACCCAAGGGAGTTGAACTATGTCAAAGATGGTGAAATCTTGGATGATCCATCCAAGGGGGTAACCACTCGTTCTTCTCTTAAACTAATGAACCATGTTGCATTTATCTCATGCATAGAGCCTAAAAATATAAAAGAAGCATTGAAAGATGATTTTTGGATTATGGCTATGCAAGAAGAGTTAAATCAATTTGAGAGAAGTAATGTTTGGACATTAGTTGATAGGCCTAGTAATCAATCTACAATAGGAACTAAATGGGTCTTTAGGAACAAACTAGATGAGAGTGGTAACATTGTGAGAAATAAAGCTAGACTTGTAGCACAAGGTTACACTCAAGAAGAGGGAATAGATTTTGATGAAACCTATGCACCCGTAGCTAGAATGGAAGACATTAGGATGTTGCTTGCATATGCATGTTATCATAATTTCAAGCTTTTTCAAATGGATGTTAAAAGCGCATTTTTAAATGGTTTTATAAATGAAGAAGTGTATGTGGAACAACCACCGGGTTTTGAAGATTCAAAATTTCCAAATCATGTTTTCAAACTTACCAAAGCTCTTTATGGTTTAAGACAAGCTCCTAGAGCTTGGTATGAAAGGCTTTCAAATTGTTTGATTGAAAAAAGATTTGAAAAAGGTAAGGTGGACACTACACTCTTTATAAAAATGTATAAAAATGACATCTTAGTAGTTCAAATTTATGTTGATGATATTATTTTTGGTTCTACTAATGAATGTCATTGTCAAGAGTTTGCTAAGTTAATGCAAGGTGAATTTGAGATGAGCATGATGGGGGAGCTCTCATTCTTTTTGGGACTCCAAATCAAGCAAAAGAAGGATGACACCTTCATCAACCAAGCAAAATACATAAAGGATATGCTCAAGAAGTTTGGCTTAGAGAATGCAAAGCCTCAAGCCACTCCTATGAGCTCATCTACAAAGCTTGACAAAGATGAAGGAGGTAAGTGTGTTGACTCTAAGCTTTATCGCTCTATGGTTGGATCTTTGCTTTACCTTACCGCAAGTAGACCGGATATCTTGTTTAGTGTTTGCTTGTGTGCTAGGTTTCAAGCTAGTCCTAGAGAGTCTCACCTTATAGCCGTTAAGAGAATCTTTAGATACCTTAGAGACACTCCTTGTTTAGGCCTTTGGTATCCTAGAGACTCTACCTTCAACCTTCATGCTTACTCGGATGCGGATTATGGGGGTTGCAAAATTGATAGGAAAAGTACTTCGGGAACTTGCCAATTCTTAGGTAGTATGCTCATATCTTGGTTCTCTAAGAAACAAAATAGTGTAGCCTTATCTACCACCGAAGTCGAGTACATATCCTTAGGGAGTTGTTGTGCTCAAGTCCTTTGGATGAAGCAACAACTCTTAGATTATGGAATTAATGTTGAAACCATACCCCTAAAATGTGACAACACTAGTGCTATTTGTTTAACAAAAAATCTCATCCAACACTCTAGAACCAAACATATAGAAATAAGGCATCATTTCATTAGAGATCATGTCCTTAAGGAAGATGTGGTTATAGAGTATGTAGACACCTTGAATCAATTAGCGGCCATCTTTACAAAACCCTTAGACAAAGAGCGTTTTTGGTCCCTTAGGAGAGAGTTAGGTCTAGCTAGCCTATCTTGACCTTTTAGGACCTCTTTTGTGCTTAAATATGCTTGATCTTGTGAAATGCCATGTTTATGTGTTTAAACTCCTAATCTTATCCATGTCTATAGTTAGGGGGAGTATGTTTATGCTTAAATATGTTTTGCCTGCTCATTCATAACATTTATGCATGTTAGGCCTTCTAAAACCTCATTTTTCTGCACTTTTAGAGCCTTTTCTGCTCTTCCAGGCCCAGGTGTATCGAAACGGGTGAGCCTGTTTCGATACGGATACCTTAAATCCAGCTCTGAGAGAAGGGCGTTTCGAAACGCCTCCAATACGTTCCGAAACGTTTTTGCTACTGCCAAGGGGTGTATCGAAACGTGTTTCGATACGGGTCAAAAGGGTTTCGATACAGTCAACACCGTATCGAAACGGTCAGCCTATGGTCTTAAAACGGTCAAAACCCTAGCCGCCCCGTTCCGAAACGGTCTTGACCGTTCCGAAACGGCATCGCAGACTGCTTTATTTAGGGCTTTTAATGATACAAATCACTTTTTATCAAAACTCTTAAAACCCTAAACTGCCTCCCTCTCTATAAATACCCTCTCAAACTCATTGTTTTTCACAAAATTGTGAGGGGTTTTACTCTAAATCTCAAGTCTAAGCAAGTTTCATCAACCTTGTGCAAGGATTTTAATCAAATCATCCAAAATCTCAAACTAAGGTAATTTTTCTATTTTTCTTTTTCTTTCAATTTATGTTCGAATCTTAGGTTAGAAAATTCTATTTTTGTATAAATTATATGTTTTTATTTGTGGGTTTTCCATATCTTGTAAAAAAATTTCCAAATCTCAAAATTTTTGATTCGAATATAAAATTTTTCAGTCGTATTTTTCTTTACTGTTTTTTTTATTTATTTTAATTTAGTTTTCAAAAACCTAAGTGGGATTTATTATTGGATTGATTTTTAACTATCAATGCATACACTTAATTTTAAAATACTTGCTTAATTTCTTTTAGATGGCGGATCAAGCTAACAAAAAGCGCAAGGCCGTTCAAACCGGTGATTCGAGCGTTCGTCCGAATCTCACTTTGCTTTTTTAGAAAACCCTCAAAACTTCGGAGATGCGTGCTCGATTCTCTTATGTCAAGGATTTTGAAATTCGCAAGGAACGTGTCATTGATCTTGATTTCCTCAATTCTGAGCGTTTTCTATTCCGTTATCTCGGCCGTTTGAGTGAGTGGAATCTCATGCATTTCTTGAGCATTCCGGATGTTCGCTACAAACACATGGTACTCCTTTTTTACTCTAATGCTCGTTTTATTTATGATGAGACCAAAACCGAGATTATAGGAATTGAATCATCCTTATTGGGCAAAAAGTTTGTTGTTAATGTTGCTCTTTTGGAGTCTTCTCTTAAACTTAAGGATGAGGGTATTGAGGATGAACGCCACTTTGGCACTTTCACCGGTAAGGCACTTCAATTGGATGTGCACGATTGAGTTCTTCACTTGATGGTTTCTTGGTTCATTCGACCTTCCGGAGGTAAATACTCTCACATCCGTCAAACCGATCATTTTTGGCTAGAGTGTTTCCGTAAGGGTGAGCGCCCAAATGTGCCTAAGATAATTTTTGCCGAGATAGTCAATAATATCAAGCTTATTGACACAAATGAGTTGAAGTCTTTTACATATGGCATAGTCTTGAGCTACATTTTCATGATCTTGGCATCGATTGTTCCTACGACTCTCCGGAACCTCGCAAGACCAAGATTGGTGAGTCATCCCTTCGCAAGTCCGGGTTCACATATGCGAATGATGTTTGGGAAAGAATTGATAGAGAAGCCGTTCCTCCTCCCGTTGCTCCTCCACCGCAAGTTCAAGTTGCAAACAATGACGCCCTCACGGCTCTCATTACCGAGCGGTTCAATGCTTTGGACTCTCGGTTCAATACTTTGGATACTCGCATTGCTTCGGGTTTTGAATCTATGGACACTCGTTTGAAGAATGTCGAGGATCGTCTTCATACTCTTGAGACTTCTCATTCTAACTTGGATCTATCCTTCTCTACGCTTTATGGGCAATGGACGAAGTTTCACCGTTCTCAAGCCAAGAGCGATGATGATACTTCGGATGATGATGACGAGGCTTAGGATCTTCATATCATATCATATCATATTATCTATGCATTTTAGGATTAAGATTGCATCTTTATGTTTTCTCATATTTTAGGAACCTATGCTTATGACTTTTTATTTGAGATTTTATGTTGAACTTAATGTTTGATTTATGTTTTGGATATTTTGATATTATGAATTAATATTATGGTTGCTTATTAATGCTTATTGGTACTAATCTTTTATCTTCTCTATGAGCTTTCATTGTTCTTTTTGATCTAACAAAAAGGGGGAGAAGAAATTTAAGAGCCACTAAAATTCGTTTTAAATTTTAAAAGGTTTTTAAAGGTTTACAACTTGGATTTCAAGTCAAAAATTTCTTTTAACTTTAAAAACCTATCTTAAATTAAGGGGGAGTTAGAATATTTTCAAAACTTTCAAAATTCTCAAAAATTCTAACATTGGTTTTGTTATATCAAAAAGGGGGAGATTGTGAAACAAATATTTTAATTTTGATATAACTAAAAACCTAAGGACTAAATTGAAAATGTCAAAACGAATTTTAAGTCCTCAAAACATCCCTATATAATTTTAAGATCATGCCTAAGTTAAAAACAAAGTGTTTCAAATATTTTTCTAAGTGTTTCAAGTCAAAACAGTGAATTTTAAGCTCCTGTTTCGAAACGGCCCTCAGGCGTTTCGAAACGTTTTCATCACTGTCGACCACCGTTCCGAAACGCGTATCGAAACACTTGACCCCGTTTCGAAACGGTATCACTCGTTTCGAAACTGTTCTTCATATTTGATTTAAAAAGGGCTAACGGTTGCAATATTTTGCTGATTTTTTTAAAGATAAAAAGGGGTGTTTCGAAACGGATCAAGGTCGTTCCGAAACGACCCTTGACAGTAGCAAATCCGTTTCGAAACGGATCCATATCGTTTCGAAACAGGTCTTAAGTTGAATTTAAAAAATATGACCGTTATGTGTTTTTAACTGAATTTCTAAAAATCGTTAAGGCGTTTCGAAACGGGCTAAGACCGTTCCGAAACGACCCTTGACAGTGGAAAAAGCGTTCCGAAACGGCCCTAAGGCGTTTCGAAACGGGCTCTTAAATGCACCCCAACGGCTCTTTCTATTTTAGTCCGTTCCGAAATAGGTACCCCGTGTTCTGAAACGGGTTGGTGCAGACTGCATTTATGGTGGCAAGAGAGGGTTCCAACGTCTCCATTTATGTTCCCAACCACTCAAACGGCTAGAAATCAATGAGAAGGTATAAAAGAGACATCCAAAAGCATCAGCAACAACTATTGATCCTAAAGCAAACATCCAAACATCAAATCCAAGCAATTGTGCAAAAATCCCACTTTGTCTAAAACCCCAATTGTAATTTTCATTCATATCTTGTCCAATTGGGTTGAGTGCTTGTATTTGGGCTATTATTTGTATTGAGAGATATCTAATTAGCCATTAAATTTTTTTGTTCACTTGTGTGAGGGTTGAGTTGATTTTTGGGTAGAAAAATCAACCGAAATTGTAAAGGGTTGCCTCCTTGTCCTAGAAAAGGGGAAGATCAATTTAGTGGAACTGTTGCAAATCCTTAGTGAGGCTAAGGTAGTGGATGTAGAGTTCATTTGGAACTTGAACCACTCTAAATCCCTTGTCTATCAATTTTTAATTTGCAAATTTCCACCACAAACCTTTAAATTTCCAATTCACCCCTCCTCTTGGTCAATTTCGATCTTGCGATCCACTCAACACATGATCTATGGTTATCGTATATTGGCATTGAATGTGTTTAACAAATATTTTTTAACAGATTGTTATTGTATACCATGATGCTACCTGGACTGATTAGTAGGGATACTTGGGTTATGATATGAAGTATCGTAAGGTTCAGCCCTGATTCGGCTGGTAATTCTGCCCGTATTAGGTTCCTAGCTTCGGATAGGGTAATTCTGCCCGGGACTTAAGGTAACCCCTTTGGTTGGTACCTACTCCAATTAGGTCTAGGTTAATGCCCATATAAGGTTCCTATGCTTCGGCTAGGGTAATTCCGCCCGTACCTGAGGTATTCCCTTAGGATGGTACCCATGCCCAATGGGCTCGAGTTAATGTTTTCATATGATACCGTTTAGGGGAATCGTATCATGGAGTATGGTTGGAGGGTAGATAGGATACATGAAAACCTTGGTTGCACTCATGATATGTTTTTCTGAGATACTTTTATTATTAAATGTATAAATAATTTACTTGCACTGTTGGAACACATTAAGCTCCCTAGCTCATATACCCATTTTCTCCTTTTCAGATATTTTGGATAGGCTTCCAGACCTGACACTTGGAGGATCAACACATTTTGCACGTACCCTTTTGTTGTAATGTTTCCATCTTCTAGACTATTTTATTTCCGGTGACATGAGCCTATATTTTGATGCTACACACTTTATCTACAGCCTTGCATGGCTTTATTTTGTGATTATATTTGGAACTATTTACACTTGCTTACGTATGTATTATGGTTATTACTCTATTTTGAACTTTGCATTTCTTTAAACATCATATAAAAAGTTTCGGTAAAGAATGTGACCTTCCAGATTCATACTAAACGCATAGGCCGGTCTAGGGGGTTACATTTGGTTGGTATCAGAGCTTTTGGTTTAAAACCTCGGACTGTGGATAAGTCCTTTTAAAGTACTGTTTTAGAACGTTTTTTTCAAAGTATTGTGAAAAGAGACCATGTCATCCTTGTAGAGATTCTTTAAGATGAGAACCAGCAGGGGATGTCGACCTGCTCGTAGGTGAGGTCGACCTGTTAGATTTACAAACTCGATGGACGATTCTGTGGTTGCTCCATCTACTCATGCTGATGCTCCTGCCCTCGTAGATCCTCCAACCTCTACCGAGCCTTTTGCCCCTCGTGGTTCTTCAGTTTCGACCACCCCTACTGCTCCGACATCTGTCCCGACTGCTCCGTCATCTGCTCCTAATGTTGATATTACTACTCCGATTAGAGGAGCGACAGTTTCTAGGCCCGAGCCTACGACTGGAGTTACTGATGAGGGTTTGAGTAGACAGTTTCTTCCGTTGATTCATGGTGTAGTCAAAGCATCAAGTGTCGCTCCAGAAGTTCCCATCTCCCAAACCTTGTTTGCTAACAGGATCAAGACTTTCTCGGGATCTCTTAGTGGAGCACCGATTGATGCTGAGAAATGGTTGTATGGCATCGAGCGACGTATGACTGAGATGGGTTTTGAGCCATCCAAGAAATACTTGGGTATTGTCTCTATGTTGAACGGGAATGCCTGCACCTGGTGGGATACCATTATGAGTAGCGTTCTCTCTGATCGGTTGACATGAGATTTCTTTAAAGAGAATTTTAGGAACCGTTATCTAGGCGATCGGTTCTTGAGGGAGAGACATCATGCATTCAAGGATTTGGTGCAGGGTTCAATGATAGTGGCCGAGTATGAGATATAGTTTCTGAATTTGCAGAGATATGCTCCTGGTTTGGTTTCTACCGAGAAGGATAGATGTGAAAAATTCTTAGAGGGTCTCTATATTGTGATACATGATCGAGTGGCTACACATAAAGAGTAGGTATTTGAGGATTTGGTAGGTCGGGCCAAGACTGCAGAACAGATGGAAATATTAGCTGCTAGTTAGAGTGGTAGAGATAGAGATATGGATCAAGGGCGAGATCGAGATCGATCTTGAAGATCTTCTGGAAAGGGAGAGCCTTACGCACGCCCTGATAAGAGGGCATGCACTACAGCATATCAGAGAGGTGGCCCGAGTTATAGGCCCTCGGCAGCTCAGAGCCCAACTGTTAGTCGAGGTGATTTATTAGGGTTTACTCTTGTACCTTTCTGTGAGTATTATGGTAAGTCACACTGAGGAGTGTGTTGAAAGATGTCGGGTGCTTGCTTTCGATGTGGATCCACTGAGCACTTCAAGAAAGAGTGTCCACACACACCTTTTGTAGACCGATCATTGTTTTAGACCCATGCTCGATTCCAGACTCCAGCCCGTTCACAGACATCTGTTCAGACACCGGGTTCAGGGCGTTATCAGCGTAGAGTTCCTGAGTCTTCTGCTAGATCTGATTGTAGAGGCCGATCACATCAGAGTGGGGGACCAGTCATGACTGAGGCCAAACAACCTGCACTTGTTTATGCTACTAGACGTCGTGACGACAAAGATGAGCCAAACGTCATTGCAGGTACATTCACTATATTTTATGTTCCATACTTTGCATTACTTGACAATGGTTCTACCCATTCATACGTATCGAGATCTGTGTCCCGAGACCTCTAGATTCCAGTTGAGACCACCGAGAGTGCAGTTACCGTTATGAGTCTGGTGGGCCAGTCTGTGGTTGTAAATAAGGTTTTTAGGCGATGTCCCCTCGAGGTTCATGAAGGAATCTTTCCAGCCAATCTTATGAAACTACCATTAGAAGAGTTTAATCTGATTCTTGGCATGGATTGATTGACTGAACACCGTGTTAACCTAGATTGTAAGTCCAAGAGAGCAGTTTTGAAGACTTCTTACGATCGTACGATGGTTCTTATTGGTGAGCGCCGAGGGTATCTGTCTAATGTGATATCTACTTTGGCTGCCGACAAGATGATTTGGAAAGGCTATCAGACTTTCATCACATGTTTTCTGAATACCAAGGGTTCTTTGTCAAAGATTAAAGAGATTCACACTATTAGCGAGTTTCCTGATGATTTTCCCGAGGAGTTACTTGGGTTGCCATCGGATAGAGATGTTGAGTTTGAGATTGATACCTATCTGGGACCTGCGTCAGTCTCCATGAAACCTTATCGTATGGCTCCAAAGAAGCTTAAGAAGCTGAAGATTCAGTTGCAAGAGCTCCTCGATCGAGGCTTTATCCGACCTAGCTCTTCGCCTTGAGAGCTCCTATTCTTTTCGTGAAGAAGAAAGGTGGTTCTTTCAGACTGTGTATTGATTACCGTAAGTTGAACAAGTTGACAATCAAGAATAAGTATCCTCTGCCCAAGATTGATGACTTGTTCGATCAGTTTTGAGGAGCCACAGTTTTTTCGAAGATTGATCTTCGTTTCGGGTACTATCAGCTAAAGATAAAGGGGTCTGATATAGGTTGATCAGCAAGTGTGAATTTTGGCTTAACGAGGTGACATTTCTAGGGCATGTAGTATCGGCTCAGGGTATATAGGTTGATCCGAGCAAGATGGAGGCCATTGTGAGTTGGAAGCAACCCAGGAATGTTTCTGAGATCCGCAGTTTCTTGGGTTTAGCTGGGTATTACAGGCGTTTCGTAGAAGGATTTTCTATTATTGCGGCTCCCTTGACGAAGCTATTGAGGAAGGATGTTCCATTCATCTTGACAGATGCTCAGCAGGATAGTTTCGAGAAGTTGAAGACAGCTCTAACGCAAGCCCCAGTTTTGACTCAGCCCGAGTTTGGGAAGGATTTCACAGTTTATAGTGATGCATCGCACTCCGGGCTTGGATGTGTTCTGATGCAGGATGGCAGAGTAATATCTTATGTGTCTCGTCAGTTGAGGTCGCATGAGCGTAATTATCCTACCCATAATCTAGAGTTGGCCCCTGTAGTCTTTGCCCTCAAGATTTGGAGACACTATCTCTATAAAGAGAAGTGTTATATCTACACAGATCACAAGAGCATGAAGTACATTTTTACACACAGAGAGAGCTTATTCTGAGACAACGCAGTTGGATTGAGCTTCTTAAGAACTATGACTGTGTGATTGAGTACCACCCGAGGAAGGCTAATGTTGTGTCTGATGCTTTGAGTCGTAAGACTATATCAGACTTGAGATCCTTGTTTGCCAGGATGAGTATATATAGTGATGGCAGTTTACTAGCCGAGCTGTAGGTTAAATCGACATTGGCCGAGGAAATTAAGGCCAAACAGCTTCTAGATAGTCCCTTACTCCCTGTCATACAACAGGTTGAGCAGGGATCTACATCAATATATGCTTTTGATCAGGATGGAGTCTTGTGCTTCAAGGGACGTTATTGTGTACCGGATGATGCCAAGTTAAAGCGAGCCATTCTTAGTGAGGCTCATAACAGCCCTTATGCTATGCATCCCGGTGTGGACAAGATGTACCAAACCCGAGGCAAAGATATTGTTGGAATGGTATGAAGAATGACATTTTAGATTATGTATCTCGGTGTTTGACTTGCCAGCAGGTTAAGGCAGAACACCAAGATCCTTCTGGCCTTTTACAACCCATTAGAATTCCTGAGTGGAAATGGGAGCGCATCACGATGGATTTTGTTACAAGGTTACCTCTGACTCCTTCCAAGAAGGACTCTCTCTAGGTGATTGTTGATAGACTCACTAAGTCCGCTCATTTTATTCATGTCTAAGTTACTTATCCCCTGAAGAAGCTGGCTAAATTGTATATTTTTGAGTTTGTCAGACTTCATGATGTACCCTTGTCTATCATTTCGGATTGAGATCCAAAGTTCACCTCTCGGTTCTTGAAGGCCTTACATGAGGCTTTGGGCACGCGTTTGAATTTCAGTACATCTTATCATCCGAAGACAGATGGACAGTCGGAGAGGGTAATACAGATTCTTGAGGACATATTACGGGGATGCGTGATTGATTTCTGTGGTAGTTGGGAAGATTTCTTGCCATTGGCTGAATTTGCATACAATAACAACTATCAGGCTAGTATCTGCATGGCACCGTATGAGGCTCTGTATGGCTGTAAGTGTCGTACTCTCATCTGTTAGACAGAGTTGTATGATAAGAAGACCTTATGCCCAAAGTTGGTTTAAGAGACCGAGGAGACTGTCAGATTGATCCGTAACCATCTGAAAGAGGCTTTTGATAGACAAAAGTCTTATGCTGACCGGAGGAGAAAAGATATTGAGTTTGAGGTCGGTGATCAGGTTTTCCTGAAGGTGTCTCCGTGGAAGAAAGTTTTGAGATTTGGACGCAAAGGCAAGTTGAGCCCAAGATTTATAGGGTCGTACTGTATCCGAAAGAGAGTTGGACCTGTTGAATATCAGCTTGAGTTACCTCCCCAGATTAGCCGCATTCATGTTGTATTCTAATTATCCATGTTGAGGCGGTACCATCCAAACCCAAGTCATGTTATTCAGGTACAAGATGTGGAGTTGAGGCCAGATTTGTCTTATGAGGAGGAACCTGTTCAGATCTTGGATCAAGACGAGATAGTTTTGAGGAATTGGCGTATTCCTATAGTTAAAGTTCAGTGGAGTAATCGCGGTCCAGAAGAAGCTACATGGGAGACTCTTGAGTCAATGGAAAAGTAGTTTCCACATCTGTTCAACTCAGGTAAATTTCGAGGTCGAAATTTCTTTTTAGGGGGAGAGTTGTAGCATCCTAGAAAAAAAAGGAAGATGAGGGTTGTGGGAATCAAACCCACAACCTTAGGTGGTTAAGCTGAGTGCCCAGCCAATTGAACTATTGAAGTTGTTGAATTGTGTGGGGCTCGATTCGTTAAACTGAAATGGCTCACCAAGTGGTGGAGAGGTGGATTTTTGGGTGGAAGGTTTGTGGAAGCTAAAATGATAATTGACACAATGAATTATAGTGGTTCAACCTTCTAACCAAGGTCTACATCCACTACCTTAGCTCCCCACTAAGGATTTCCAATCAATCCACTATTGATTCGTCCCCTTTTCTAGGTTTAGGAGGAAACCCTTACAACCAATCAAGCTTTCTACCCAAAGCCTTGATTGAAACCCTCTTTACAAAGAGACACAATAAGCAAACTTAAAACCCTCTAATAGGTGTTTGTTTGCACAATTAAGCACTCACCCAAAACCTAAAACACTTGAGCAAATTTGACAATTTTGGCTCACTAGTGTTTGTCTATACAATAAATGACAATTTAAGCTCTAAGACAATCTTTGATCATTTGATGTTTGACAATATGAGCATTAGCCTTCTCTTGATGCTTGGAGGTCCCTTTTATACTCCCAAATGAGTTTGTAGCCGTTACTAGCCGTTGGGATCATATTGGAGCCGTTGAGGACTTTACTTCCCACCATAAATGCAGTTCTACAGCTCCCTATTTTGAAACGCTCGAACCCGTTTCAAAACACCCTTTAAGTAGAAAGAGTCGTTGCAGTCTGTCAGTGCATCCGTATCGAAACACCCCCTTGCCGTTTCGAAACCCGTATCGAAACGCTATAGGCCCGTATCGAAACGCCTGCATTTAAAAGTTAGTTGGGAAAATAGCCGTTGGGGTTTATGACCGTTGTGGTCAATGCCACGTAGGCGTACGGAAACGGCATAGCCCGTTTCGAAACGCTGGGTAAAAATCCTATCCAGGGAAAGCCCGTTTCGAAACAAGTTTCGAAACGTTTTTGCTACTGACATCCCCTGTTTCGAAACGCCCTAAGTTGTTTCGAAACACCTGGACAGTTTTGTGAAGTTTGGCTTTGAAAAACATGAAAAACCCTTTTAAAAACTTCCCTAAACATAATTTCAAGTTGTTTGTACTTTGGAAATGTTTTAAATACTTTTTAAATCAGTCCAAAATATTTTTCAATTATTATATCAAAATATTAGTTCTACAGAAGCTCTTGGTTATATGCCAACCCCACTCATATTTATGTAGTTCTAATAATAATAAATAAAATAATAAAAATATCCTTCCTAACCCATTATTTTCTCTTTTCTTCAAATCAACCCCTCATTTTCCCCAAAACCCAAAATCGACCCCTCATCCTTTTCTCACTTTTGAGACCACCGGTCGCCGCATCATTTTCCCCTAAAGCTGTGCCGTGTCACGCACCGCCGCCGCCGCCAGTCGAGCCGTCTTGACGTCTCGAGCAAAACCCCTCAACCCCCACGCACAACTGTCACATCATTCACCGGCAATCGAAGGGGAAAGGTTCGTCGACCCTAGGGTCAAGACCCTTTCAAATTTTTGAGGATTCCGGCTGCCGTGGGCATCCGTTCGCCACACTTCTACTCTCTATCACGAGGCGAACAAAACCCTACCAGTTACACAATCGCTCACTTCTATTTAGCGCCTCGTCAGAGATACGACAGTTCGATCGTGTTTTGCCCGGTTTGGTAGGTTTGGTGAGTATTTCAGCTTAAGGATCGAGTTATTTGAGCTATAATCGTGAAAAAGGATGACAACGGTGTGATCGAAAGCATTTTTCGGTGATTTTTGGGCTGCGCGTGGGCTTCACGCACCGTATGGGATGATTCTCGGTCACCCTGGACGGTGGTCGTTGAACCAGCCGGCCCAAACCCGACCTGACCTGCCGATCGAGCTGCCCGAACCAAACCAAACCAAACCAGTGTGGGCCTATTGGTAAACCCGACCCGAGTTAACCCGAACCGACCCAAGTTGACCTGAACCCGACCCGAGTTTGACCGAGTCAACCCAGTGAGTCAACTCGTTCGAATCAACCCAGTGATTCAACTCGCCCGAGTCATCTCAATGAGTCAACTCGCCCGAGTCAACTCAATGAGTCAACTCGCCTGAGTCAACCCAGTGAGTCAACTCGGCGAGTCAGCCATTGGACCAGTGGCGTCAGCATGATGTCAGTGTTGACTTTGACCGCTGACGTCAGCATTGACTTTGACCAAAAAGTCAAGTTTTCCCAAAAAGTCCTATTTCATGTTTTTCGACGTCTTGAGTTTGATTTTGAAGCCCGTTTCGTGAAATTCTAACCCAAAGCCTCAAAATTGGACGTTGAATCCGAACATGCATATGCATTAAGTTAAATTATTTGAGAAATGTTATAAAACAAAGGTCTGACATTGATCTTTTGATTGAAGGTACTCGCGGATCTCCCGATCGTGCCTACGCCCAGCCCAGCTCGTTCCGATCAGTACCGCCCCATGATCCCATCGTCACTCGTACGGTCCCTTAACTTATTACTTTATTTCGACCAAGTTGTGAATTTGTTAGTAACTGTAATCCTTGTCGATCTAGGTTCCAGTACCGTAGTGGAACGTGATCCCGGTGCCCAGTAGATTATCAGACCTGCCCGACTTTTGAGGTGTGTTCCTTATGTGCTATATGATTTATCGTAAATTGTTTTACCGCTTTATATGTTTTAGTAAACTGGACATGTACACATGTTTGATATGCTTGATTTCTCATATACATAAAATGTTTTCTAGAGTATGAATGATTATGATATATATTTGATACATGCCTTAGTACCCGATATGATAAGCATGATCTACTATTACCGTATATTAGCATTGAATGTGTTTATCAAGTATTGTTTAACGAATTGTTACTGTATACTATGATGCTACCTGGACTGATTAGTAGGGATACTTGGGTTATGATATGAAGTATCGTAAGGTTCAGCCCTGATCCGGCTAGTAATTCTGCCCGTATAAAGTTCCTAGCTTCGGCTAAGGTAATTTTGCCCCCTATTAGGTTCATAGTTTCGGCTAGGGTAATTCTGCTTGGGACCTAAGGTAACCCCTTAGGTCGGTACCTACACCAATTAGGCATAGGTTAACGCCCGTATAAGGTTCCTATGCTTCGGCTAGGGTAATTTCGCCCATACCTAAGGTATTCCCTTAGGATGGTACCCATGCCCAATGGGCTCGGGTTAATGTCGTCATATGATACCGTTTAGGGGAACCGTATCATGGAGTATGGTTGGAGGGTAGATAGGATATATGAAAACCTTGGTTGCACTTATGATATATTTTTTTGAGATACTTTTATTATTAAATGTATAAATAATTTTACGTGCACTGTTGGAACGCACTGAGCTCCCAAGCTCATATCATTCAGATATTTTGGATAGGCTTCCGGACCTGACACTTGGAGGATCGACACATTTTGGACGTACCCTTTTGTTGTAATGTTTCCATCTTCAAGACTATTTTATTTCCGGTGACATGAGCCTATATTTTGATGCTACAAACTTTATCTACAGCCTTGCATGACTTTATTTTTTTATTATATTTGAAACTATTTACACTTGCTTACTTAAATTTACTTATGTATGTATCATGGTTATTATTCTATTTTGATTTTTGCATTTCTTTAAACATTACATAAAAAGTTTCAGTAAAAAATGTGACTTTCCGGATTCGAGCTAAACGCATAGGTCGGTCTAGGGGTTACAATCCTCAATAAGAATGAATTCACATATAAATGTGTGTGTGTATATATATATATATATATATATATGTTCAATATCCCCAAGTTTATAATTATAATGGCCAATTGGCCACAAAACCAGTTTATGGTAAAGGCAACGAATCACATATCATTACATTATAAAAACAATGACATGAAAACAATAACGAAAGAACGTGAATTCCATCTCATATTAAGGTTTCATTGTAAGGCACTCCAGTATCTGGCAACCAGTTGTTACCCAACAAGAAACTAGACACCGTAAAGTTAGCAGCATCTGTAGCATTAATCACATGGTAGCCCGGCCATGTGACCCTATTGGAAGTGTTGGATCCAGGTCCATTATTGTCATACTCGGCATAGTATAATGTACTCAACGCAAAAGTTCCATTCCACTCTTTCCATCCAGCAGGATCTATCAAACTGCCCATGAAACTCTGCATGTATACCGTCCTCGAATACTCCTTCCATGGCCTCCCTAGATATGTTTTGAAGCTGGTATTACTCGAGGCCAGATCGTCAGCGGCCTTGATGTTGCAGATATGAATCGATGTGCCGGTATTCTGGTTTGGATCGGTCCGCCCTTGTGCGGTGATGGCATTGTATTGACCCTTCATTGGTTGTCGAGGGTATATGTTGCAGTTCTGGAAAACAACGGCAGCATTTCCGAATATGAAATCGACGGTACCGTAGATGTCACATTCCCTATAGAACTGTCTTAAGGAATGAGTATATAAAGTATCTTGGTATCCTTCGAAACTGCAGCTATAGAATGCTGATAAATCAGCCCCATTTCGAACTGCGACGGCCTGGTGCTTGATCGCTCCAGCGGTGTTCTGGAAAGTTATGTTTACCGCAACAAAATTCGAAGCCACCACAGCTGTAATATTAAACACAATTTATCAGATAAAAGTAGCTAATAGGCAGTTTCACTGTCACATGTACTGAACAACTTACCAAAGGTTGCGGAGTTAAATGTTGTCCATCCATCAACAACGCTATGATTTCCGGTTATGACCGTCTGATTGATTCCGTCGCCGACCATCATCAAGTATTTTTTGTTCTGGGGAATTGAAATGTACTCTTGATAAACACCGGCGGTGATGTAAATCAAAAAGTAACCTGATAGGCCATTGGTGTTGTTTGGTGCTACCGATATAGCATCGTTAATGGTAGTGAAATTTCCGCTACCGTCCAGGCTCACAACCACAATGTTACTGATCAGAACATCATCAGTATCGTTCGTCTGAAGAAGCTTTCTTCGGCTTATGGTCTCGTAAATTGTAAACCGTGTCCGGCTGGACATTAGCAAACGCCTGTGTTTGAAACCTATATGCTTGCTACTCGGCCGCCATGCAGCCGGTTTTTCATTCTTAGGAACCCACCCCTTGGTAAAAAGAGCCAGAGAAACACTGTGGAGTTTGGTGTCGTTTAACAGAGCATCCATTAGGCCGTTCCTTATGATCCGAGCCGAATCAATTGATGGTACGCTGTCTGAACAGGTTTGCTGGTTAGTTATAACTGCACTAAGGAAGGTTTGTATGTCATCAGCTTCCTTGAAGGACAGAGTTTCATTAGTGGCATTCACGGTTTTAAAGGAGCTCAAAAGGAAATTCATGTTCAGGCCAGCTAGAAAGCGGCAATCCTCTAGAGCACGAACCGCAGATGCCGATAAAGACGACCGGTATTTATTCCGATACTCTTCGACTAAGTCGTGGAACTTTCGGGACCGTGACAGAGATTTGCGAATGGAGAATCGACCGTAGCCGTAGACATTGGTGGTTCGATTAGGGAGGACCGATCTGCAATAGGCTGGCTCTGGGGTGGACTTGCAAATGGTTTGTGGTGAGACAGGATCTGATGGGGAAGCATCAGCAAGAGGAGAGAAAAAGAAAGGAAGAAGAATGAACGAAGATAATGTTAGAAGGTAGCAGAGCTTGGAAGCCATAGCTTTTGATTGTTCTGATTTTGGAAAGATCGTTGGCGGGATTAGGAGTATTTAAAGAGAAGAACGTAGATATTTTTGGGGACAATAAACATGAGTAGAAATCTATTTTTAGCATCACACAATCATGTTAATGTTAAGGAATAGGGGATAAACTAAAGTCAACTCGTAGGATAAGTTTAGATGTTAACTAATATAAATAAATACATCAAGTATATTCCGTAAATGAAACGAGACAGATCGCGAGCTATTCGAGTCTAACTCGGTTAAAACTCGACTCGATTGAACTCAATTTCAATTTTTAACGAGCCGAGCTGAACTACTTGATACCCGACTCGAAAAGCTCGTGAGCTACTCGAAAATATAATATACTAATTTTTTATTTTTAAAATTTAAATTATTAAACCTAAACCCCTAAAATATAAATCATAAATTCTAAACCCAATAACCTAAACTAACACCCTAAAACCCGAAATTAACAAGCTTGAGTTTACGCAACTTGTGTATCAAAGTGTTTTTTTTCTAATCAGACTTTAAATAAGACGCGACAAATCGTGAGCTACTCGAGTCCAACATGGTCAAAGATCGATCAACACTTTGACTCGATTGGGCTCGAATCAAGCTCAAACTTGACTCAAATTTTTAACGAGTCGAGCTCAAATTTTTTAAGCTCGTTAAAAATTACTTGAGCTCAAATTTAACTCAAAATCTTAACAAGCTGAGTCGAACTCAGCACTACTCGAACTCGGGCACCCTAATCCGAAGTCGCCGAATATGGGATGTGGCGTACAACATGTATTTATTACTTAGTCCAATTCAAGAAATAGAAACATTGAGGACAAGTTGAGAAGCAAGACGTTCAAAGATATTAATTAAAGTAGCTTACAACTTGTGCTCCCCCCCTCCCCCCTTTTTTTGCGTAGGTCAAATAGAGAAAACTTAGAAATAACAACTCACTCCTCGCACGTCAACACTTGTTTATTTTTTATCGAGTTATTTAGGGAATTAAAAATTCGTAATCATATGTTGGGTTTAGTATATAAATTTCATATCATCTTTAGCTTATATATATGTGTGTGTTTGATAAATCAAATAGTGATATAAAATGATTCAAAGAGAACAATAGGTTATGTAATTCTGCATTATTTTCAATTTATTCTTAAAGTATGATAAAATATCGGACATGATAATTAAACTTGTTATATATGAAATCTAAGTAATTCATTATTTATATAGGTGTTGTAATTAATTCTCTTATATTAAAATTAATTTATTCTATGATAATAATTATTGAATCCCTCAAATTTAGAGTCCAGCATTAGCTCAAATTGGTAATAAGATATTATTGATTCACGTTTAAGGATAAATTCGGCTGCATTATTAATTGCATGGTTGCATTGTATGTATCACCTTCCCTAGATATGGCCTTAGCGACGTCTCCCATATTTTTTTAAGTATAGTATTCATGAAACTAATTAAGATATGTGGGGAAATGTTAAATAATTAATTTTTTCAAAAAATATCTTATTTGATTTTTTTGTTTAACCACCGGTATATAATTTATTGGTCGATTAATGCATATTGGGTACTGAAAAGACTCATTAAAAAGCGACCTTCTTAATCCAATTCGCTCCATTTATAATGTCAATATTCGAACTTTAACTTGCTTAAAAAAATTAATACTTTATTCAATAGACCATTTGGTTGTTGGTTTATTTGGTTAGATTTTGAAACGGCTTAATGACATGTTTGGTCTAGAAATAAAAATTTTAGTCCTTCAATTTTCACATCTTTTTGTCGTCGAATTTTTAATCCAGATAAAGTAATATACATATTAAGCTGACGTAATAAAAAATTTGTTGACTTCCCCTTTCTATAAATTGTACAATTTTTAATTATTTAAATATATTTATTTATATTTACATTTTTTCTTATTTTTAAATATTTTTATGCAACATGACAAAATAACAGTGGGAGTTCTGGACAGGCGCGATAGGAACGACCCAATAGAGAGGGGCCCAAAATAGAGAACCTAAATTAAATTAAATTAAATATTTATAAATATATATATATATATATATGTATGTATATAAGTTAATTTTTTGTATTAATTTTTTTTTCGAAAAAAAGAACTTATATCTCTTATTAATTATAAATTAAAGGCTCTATTTTTATATGTTGCACATGGCCCTAAAATCTTTGAACCGCCCCTACAAAATAAGTAACATTAACACCGTGATAAAGACAATATTTCATATCAGCTTAACATATCTATTATTTTTTCTATATGTTTGTTCAATTTAACAAAAAATAAATTTAAATGTCAAAGGAGATGATTTTTTTTAAAAAAAAAAGCTTAAATAACTTATTTATGAAAAATTTAAGGGCGCGAATAAAATTGGCTTATCATTATTTTCCATGTTTAGAAATAGAGAGGGTTTTAACGAGGCTCATTATCTTAAAACAAAATTTTTATTTAAAAATAACTGCTTACATGAAAAAACCTACAAAGATAACCTAGATGAAAAATATCATATCGTATCATACATGCATACGAGAAATTATATTATGGGTCTTTCCTATCACCAGGGGCGGAGCTCCCTTAAGGCTCAAGGGAGCCCGACCCCTGCTCATGTTATAAAATTTTATTATTTTATAATTTTAAAATTATGTTTGTGTTCGTTTATTTGATTTTGATGGTGTTCGTGTTCGCTTGTTTAACGTCCATGAACATGTTCGTTTAACGTTCGTGAACATATCCGTGTAATGTTCACGAACATGTTCATTTATATGATCGCTAACATGTTCATTTATATGTTCATCAAATGGTGGAATTACACCACTAGTCTTTAAACTCATTAGGCTTCACAGTTTGAACTCAAAAGTTCACCATGTATTCAATTTAGTCCATACATTCACCAATGTTTTAAAAAAATGTAAAAAAAGAAAAGAAAAATCAAGTAAATGAGCTTTTACACGAGCCATTAAACGAGCTTGTTCGTGAACATAAACGAACGGAATACACCTCTGTTCATGTACGTTCATTTATTAATCATACATAAAAAATTGTTTATACTCGTTTATTTAGCTTAATAAACGAACGTTATACGAACTGTTCACTAAGAATTCGTCGAACACTTTGTTCATTTACACCTCTAGGTTGAGCTACAGAAGAATGAGCATGTATCCTCAAAACTTTTGGTCCAATAATAATTTAGGTCCTTATACATTTAAATATTAGACAAATTAGGCCTTGCCTCGTGAATTTTGAATTTAAATACATAATAAGCCCTTGCATTTTTAAATTCAATATTTTGATCCCTGCCAGTATCTGATCTAGCTCCGCCCCATCCAATTACGTCATTTATGAGACCAACCAATAAAATGCATTCATTTCATTAATTTTATCCATATCATCTTTTTACCAAGTGAATCTTCACTTGGTAAAAACTATTTTTAAACTTAATTCACAGTAAATATGAATGAAGATTCACTTGGTAAAAAAATAATATGGATAAAATTAATGAAATAGATGTATTTTATTAGTTGGTCTCATAAATAATATGGCGGGAAGGACTCATGCCAAGCGCGCACACACATATATATAAGGTACATTACAAAATAAGATAAAAATCCTATGCAAAAGCGTAATATGTTGATACTTGGATACCTTAGTAAGTAATCACCCAGAGTCTTAGATAATATGATAATGGTCTTTCATACTAATCAATGGTTGAAGATTCTGGCATGGGGCAACAATAAAATTTGTGGTCAACGATTATTTTAATATAAATTAATAAAATGTAAAAGATTAATCATTAAATTCGTTATAGTGGTAAAACCCCAAAAAAGTGATTAAGTAATTTAATTGGATTTAAAATTCTAATTAATTAAAGTTAATTTAGAAATAAAAACCTTATGAAAATTATTTAGAATTTTTAAATTCTCAACTAATATGTACACTATTTAAACTACCCATTCATTAAGCTTGCAAGCCCAATGACCCAATGCCTAACTCACTACCTAGATCCGATCCCGGTTCGTCCCAATTTCCAAATCTCGTCCCGCATGCTCCACTCTCTCAGCCATATGATAACTTTTAACGGTGGTCGATGATGTTCGAATGATTCACACGACTATTATTTCTTTTTAATAGAATTCGCAAATTTTATTAAATGAGAAAATACTTAAGATTATATTAAGGGTTTATAATTATCGTCGTAAATTAAATATATAAATTAGATATTTTTTTTTAAATTAGTCACTTTAAATCATACAAGGACCATACATGAAAAAGGTTAAAAACTCATTTAAAAGACTCGAACGAAAAATAGGTACGAACAAATCTGACTGCATTGATAAATAAACCACAAAAGGAAATTAAGCTGTTGAAAAATCACCAAAAATTACAAATTAGAACTGAGCGTCAAGAGAAACTATCCACGAGCGCAAACTAATAACTATTCTTTCCGATTTCAATTTTTTTTCCTTTTTGTTTTGTTAAACACCCGTATCTATCTTTTTAATGTTAGACTGATATACATGGAAATATATATATATATATATATATAAAGATGATTTCTGATTTTTTTAACCTCCTTTGATTTCTTAGAATTCTAAGAAAAATGGTAAATTACTTGGGTGACCATATAATTATTGGGTCTGGTCTATTTTGATTATCAAATTATAAAAATTAAAAATTCGATCATCGAACTATTAACTGGTCTTATTTTGACTAGTGGTCGTTAAAATCTAACGAGAAGGTGACGTGACAGTTAAAGTAAATTTTGTATAATTACACTGTCGGTTCATGTTAGTTATCTATTATATCAATTTTGTCCTAATTTTATTTTAATTAAATAAAATCAATCAATCAATCAGATAACGACATGTGTCATCACCCGATTGAATGAATTTACTCTAATTTTTAATTTAATATATTTATTTTCCTCCAATCAAGTGATGACACGTATTATCGCCTGGTTAAACGAAAATTAAAGAGAAAAAAAAATGTGACCTTGGTGGGGTCTGTACTTGAGACCTTAAGGTAAAATGTCAGGCCTTTACAATTGTATCAACTACTCCTTAGTGATTTAAATTTCACCATTTTATATATATATATATAATAATGAAGTAATTGCTAAAAAAAATAAAAATATTTGATAGAAGACTGTTATATAAGATGGGTAAAAACAAATATCTAAAAAGCTAAGCCTCTTTTTCACATTGATTTTAATAACTTCGTGTGTATGCATATATATATATATATAATATTGAATCAACTTTTTTAATTTAATTAATATTTTTATTATTAAATATCTTATTTCAATGATTATATATATTATATTAAACATATAATTTTGATAATTAATAAATTTAATTCATTTTTTATCCAAATGCGTTGATAATTTTCTTTAAAAAATGTTTTATAAATTATAAGTTTCTTTAAATAAATAGATTATTATTCGTAAAATTTTATGGATTGCATATATATTTATTTTAAAATTTTCTTTAATTACACTTTAAAAATAATTAAAATGTTTTGTTTTTAATTTAATGATATGTGTATTTTTTCTTTTTAATTTTCTTTTAACTAGGTGGTGACAGATTATAAAAAAATAGATATTGGCCATGTTTGGTAAATATCGGTTTAGACAAAAATTAGAGGTTTAAGATATAATTAGAGGTTTGACTAGTCAAATCCGCTAATATTGATGTTTGGTAAATAACGGATTGAAAGAGCGGATTGGAGTGAAAAATCTAATTTTGAAAAAGCTCCTAATATGAGCTTTTTGAGATTAGAGATTTGATATTAGAGTTGTAATGACTCTTTTACCCTTAACAGTTACCAAAAATCTCCAAATAACCTAAATTAAATAATAACATTTTTAATACAAATAATAACATATTAAATATTGGACTTATTTGTTGTTGCTACTAATTTATATGGTGACATTTGTAAGTTAATTCTATTTTTTATTATCACATATTTATATGTGCATATAATTTTTTTAATAATTATATAAACAATAAATTAATATATAAAATTTTCAAATATGTTTAGAAAAATTATATTAAAAATAATTTTTACAAATCTGATTAATATTTATTAGATACAAAATATTCATAACTGATAAATTATTCAAATAAGTATTGAATATAATCATGTCCTTATATGTCATTTTGCTTGTTTAAATAATCAAACAGCTATCAGCTATCAGTTAATTTTACCAAACACTTTTATACAATCAGCTAATACAATCCGCTAGTCAAATCAGTTAATGCAATAAGCTATCAGCTAATGTAATCCGCTATCAGCTATCAGCTATCCGCTAATTGCCAAACAGGGCCATTAAGTAACTAACATATAAACCCTGTTTGGTAAAGAGATATTTGGGCAAAAATTAGAGGTTTGAGACATAATTAGAGGTTTGATCAGTCAAATCCGCTAATATTGTTGTTTGGTAAACAACGAATTGAAATAGCAGATTGGGGGTGAAACCGCTAATTTTGAAAAAGCTCATAGGAGCTTTTTGAGATTAGAAGTTTGATATTAGAGTTGTAAAGACTCTTTTACCCTTAATAGTTACCAAAAATCTCAAAATAACATAAATTAAATATTTTCTCACCCTACTTATAAGCTAATCCTATTTACTTTTTTTCTTTTTATTATCACATATTTATATGTGTATTTAAATTTAGGGAAAACTACACCACTGACCACCAAACAAATTGGGGATACCTATTTGAACCATCGAACTATAAAAAACGTCAATCACACCACCGAACTTATAAAATCAACCTATTTTGACCACCGTCGTTAAAAACCTAACGGTGGAGTGACGGAACTGCCACGTGGCAATTGATGGGTATAATTAAAAATTACACATTTGGTCCTATTATTTACACATTCTTTCAATTTAATCCTAATTTTCAATTAATAAAATAATAAATTATTTAATAAGTGGTGACACGTGTCAAGATCTTATTGGAGGATTTTAATTATTTATATTTAATTTTATTAATTTATTACACAATTTTGTGCTATAATTCTCCGGATATAATATAATATATATATCTTATTAGTTTCTACATTTATAAGCAAAAAGCTCAAACCCTAAACACTAATTTCACATATATAAATCTTAAACCATAAACTTTAACCCTGAAAATTTCAAATTAAACCCTAAACGCTAAATATTTAAAATTAAATGAAACCCCTCCAACTTATCACTACCAGTAACCTCTGTCAGTTTCATAGTCTCCCTGCATGGTTCATTCCAATAGCGTGAAACAAATAAGCATCATCAGTCAGTCCACCTCCAGCTCAGAATTTTATTTCTCAAGGGAGGGACAGCCTGTTTAGTTTCAGGCTCAACAAGTAGCAACAGAGCAGAGGTGAAAGGGAGACAAGATATATCAACTTGCAATAACATTACTTACGATCTCTTTTTGCTTGCTACCTCCCCTTCCAAGAAGTAACCAGAAGCCCCATAAATCTCCTGCATCTGTGCAATTGAGAGAGCAATAGCATCAGAGCCTATATTCTAGTTGCATATGATGAGAAATAATTATTTTTTGAAATAAGAACCAAAACTAAACAAATGAGCTAGAAAGTTAACGAATTAGAGAGATTGTTTATCAATTTTTAAGAGAGAAAATAATATATAAAAGTCAGTCCAAATACCTGCTTATCCAAGATTTATATATGTGAAATTTGAAATATTTAGGGTTAGAGTTTAGGGTTTAAGATTTATATATGTGAAATTAGTGTTTAAGGTTTGAACTTTTGGCTTATAAATGTAGAAACTAATAAGAGATATATATTATATCTGGAGAATTATAGCACAAAATTGTGCTTGGTGCAGTGGCAAAGCCATTAGCTTTATCCTAGGAGACCCAAGTTAGAATCCACCCCAGCACATGTGAGGAAAAATTTATTTTTCTCATCTAAATTGGTGGTGACACGTGTCACCACTTATTAAATAATTTATTATTTTATTAATTGAAAATTAGGATTAAATTGAAAGAATGTGTAAATAACATGACCAAATGTGTAATTTTTAATTATACCCATCAATTGCCACGTGGCAGTTCCGTCACTCCACCGTTAGGTTTTTAACGGCGGTGGTCAAAATAGGTTGATTTTATAAGTTCGGTGGTGTGATTGACGTTTTTTATAGTTCGGTGGTTCAAATAGGTATCCCCAATTTGTTTGGTGGTCAGTGGTGTAGTTTTCCCTTAAATTTATTAATTAATTAAATTATATTAAAATAATTATATAAATAATAAATTAATATATAAATAATTTGAATATGTTTAGAAAAGTTTTATTAAAATTAATTTTATAAATCTAATTAATAATAATTAGATACAAAATATTGATAACTAATAAATAAACTATTCAAACAAGTATTGATTATAATCATGTCCTTATATATCATTTTGCTTGTTTAAATAATCTTACAGCTATCCGTTATCAGTTAATTTTACCAAACACTTTTATTCAATCAGCTAATACAATCTTCTAGTCAAATCAACTAATGCAATCAGCTATCAGCTAATGTAATCAGCTATCAACTATAAGCTAATATAATCCGTTATCAGCTATCCGCTAATTGTCAAACTGGTCATAGACTAAATCTATAATTATATAAGTTTTACTTTATGTGCCGAGCTTTTCGGTGCCATTGTTAACCTTTTACCATATGAGAATGCTATCCAGCTAGCTAGGTAATACCACATGGTTTAAATTTTTGAAATGTACAAGCCAAATATGGTAGTGAAGTGATGATGTGCACCGGCCACTTGTTGGCCCCTTCTCCTCCCCTTATAAGAAAAATTAAACGATTTTCATATGACAACAACAGTTCATGAATGTCAAAGGGCTCTATTACGTGAAAGCATGACTGCATGAGCGTGGCGTTTGGCTTACGTATCAGTACCATCCACCACCAGGCACCAGCCTTTTATTTTTTTTTCATTTTTCTACTCACTTCCAAAAAAAATTGGCACCACTTCGTTTTGAATCTCACTACGTTTTCAAATTTATACAAAAAACTTTGCTTCTTTTTTGTTGGAGTGTATTTTAATGATAAAAAAGAAAATTTTCTTATTATGCAACTATTCTAATATTTTTTAAAAAAATTTCTTAAATTATTTATTTATACCAAAGACTTATTCAACCATATGTCTTGATTATGGTTCACAATTTCTTTTGAAAAAATTTATTATCATTAAAAAAAATTAAACTTGGGCATTAGATTAGGATACGGTCTCTGAGGCAGACCCCGTGAGGTCCAAGTACAAACATCACTCTACTCAACGCCAATCACCAACCTTATTTAATACTCCCTGGATAACTAGCAAGTAGCGACTCGCCTTTGTGCATTTGTCGGTATCTGAGCTCTGTCCTCTCTCATCCTCTCGTCTCTCTATTCCCCTTCCATTTCCAACATCAAAAAACTAGCATCCCACATGTATAATCCTAGCGCAAGGTCCAAGACCTTGCTTCTTCTTTTACCCATTTCAGCACTTGTCTTGGTCTTCCTTTCGTCCGTAGCTCAGAGCCCCAAAGCCACACGAATCCAGCATTTCCATGTCCACAATCACCTCCAAATTGCCCACTCTGCATGTGAAGGAACCTTATACCCCGACCTTTGTGTCTCCACCATCTCCGCTCTCCCAGATCTCGCCTCCAAATCATTGCCGGAGCTCATCCAAGCAACTCTGAACCAGACAATGTACGAGGTCAGACTCTCCTCTTCAAACTGCACTACCATCGAAAAGAAGCTCAAAAGCTACAACGCATTGGAAGATGCGGCCATTAAAGATTGCCTTGAGCTCTTTGACGACACCCTGGAGGAGCTGAGGGTTGCCCTAGCTGATCTCGCCCCCAAGAAACTAGCAGTTTCCAAGAACTACCACGACTTGCAGACATTTCTAAGCGCGGCAATCACGAACCAGTACACGTGCCTTGATGGGTTCTCTCGCAGCAAAGGAAATATTAGGAACATTATCAAAAAGGGTCTCCACAATATCAGCCACCACGTCAGCAACTCCCTCGTCATGCTCAACAAAGTCCCTGGCGTCAACAGATCCAAATCGGAGGGTTTGAAGAACGGGTTCCCTTCATGGTTGTCCCGGAGAGACCGGAGACTTGTACAGGCTTCGGTTAATGAAACCAAGTTCGACCTGGTCGTTGCCAAGGACGGCAGTGGGAACTTCACTACGATTAGTGAGGCTGTTGCCGCTGCTCCAAATAACAGCGACACCAGGTAAATTAGTTGACAAATTTATGCTACATTTTGCCGTGAGATATTAATTAGTTTGAGAACATTGATTAAGACAGCTTCCTTATTTGTTGAAACAGGTTCGTGATACATATAAAAGCAGGGACATATTTTGAAAATGTAGAAGTGGTAAGGAAAAAGAAAATGCTAATGTTTGTGGGAGATGGGATCGGGAAGACAGTGGTGAAGGCCAGTAGAAATGTCGTTGATGGTTCTACTACTTTCCGTTCTGCCACTGTTGGTGAGTTTGAAATTCTCAAATAACTTCCTAATTTAGCTGTACAATTTTTTATTGGTAAATCTAACACTAAAGAACGCTGAATCAATTGAATCATTTATGTGCCAATTGTTTTACAAACTCTTAGTGCTAGTAAAATAATTTTGCCATCAACTCACATGTGTAATAATCCATATTGGCTGTATTCACAGTGTGTCTTTGTTGAAACGAATTTTTGCTGACGTGTCCGTGCATGGTCTTTTGTTTCTTTTTCTGTTTGTTTTTTCCCTGTAGATGATATTGATAGATCCTTGTGGCCTGTGGGCAATTTTATAATATTTTGAATAGAATAAAGTAGACATTGGGCAACATGCATGCAATGATAAAAGCAACCTCATTAGTCCATTGATGGCCATAGTCGTTATCTGAATCAAAGACCATCCATTTGGGATTACTCGTAGGGATGAAATTGTTTTATTCGATTTTACATGAAACGGGGATATTAAACGTTTATGTATGTTCTATATCATATTTTCATGTATTATACTAATAATATAATAAGTTTAAATCCATCAGTAACTTTTAGAGCAAGTGATAAAAGTTTTCAATTGACGTCCTTCCTTCTTAGATTATGAGTTAAGACCTAGTAAGAGTAAAATTTCTCTTTCTCTCCCTAAGCATAAATTATTAAAAAAAAATAAATCCATTTTAGTGTGTGTCGGCAGCTTATGATTAGAACAGGCATGTCCTAATGCCCGTGCATCCAGGATCAACGAAAGCGCGTTAATTACTGAATCTGTCGGGGAAAACAAAGTTCTTTTTCCCTTTCTTTTACTCAAAACACCGTTCATAATCCATCATTCCACTCATTATTGCTAATCATCTTTAATAAGAAGCAACTTTACAAAAAATTCAACGAACTCCACAGTCGCTCACATGCTAAGTGGGTCGTCTCCCTTGTTATTAAGAAAGTTCAACTAATTTTTAATGTGTTTCAGCTGTGGTGGGGGACCGATTCATAGCCAAGGGGATAACGTTTGAGAACTCGGCAGGGCCGAGCAAACACCAAGCAGTGGCTTTAAGGAGCGGCTCAGACCTCTCGGCATTCTATAAATGCAGCTTCGTTGCCTACCAAGACACCCTCTACGTACATTCCCTCCGGCAATTCTATCGCGAATGCGACGTATACGGAACCGTGGACTTCATATTCGGGGACGCAGCTGTTGTTTTCCAAAGCTGCAACTTATATGCTCGTAAACCGAATCCCAACCAAAAGAACATTTTCACCGCTCAAGGGAGAGAAGACCCTAACCAGAACACCGGGATTTCAATTTTGAACTGCAAGATCGCCGCCGCCGCGGATTTGATCCCCGTGAAATCGTCGTTCAAGACGTATTTGGGGCGTCCTTGGAAAGAGTATTCGAGGACAGTTATTGTGCGTTCGTACATTGATGACTCGGTGGATCCTGGTGGATGGTTAGAATGGAATAAGACATTTGGTTTGAGTACCCTTTATTATGGGGAGTATTTGAACCGAGGGCCAGGGTCGAATACGAGTGCAAGAGTAAGTTGGCCTGGTTATAGGGTTATCAACACTTCTGCTGAGGCAATTCAGTTTACTGTTGACCCATTTATACAAGGGAGTGAGTGGTTAAATTCTACTGCTATTCCATTCGCTCTTGGTTTGAGTTGAAAGTGCTTCAAGTGCTAAATGTGTCACTTAGGTGCCTCTCTTTTTTTTTTGGAATGTTATTGTTATTAATTGTATTCTGTGTTGGTTTGATCAAGTTAGGCCACCCTGCATTTTGATGACTTGTCGAATTGCTTTTCTACTAATTCTAATAATAAAATGACTTCATTTTCCCTGTTTATAATTTATAAGTGAGTGTAGATTATTTAAGAAAGATTTTATTATAAAACAAATGTTTAAATATTATATTTATATACATATATATTTTAGGTGTTTAATTTTCCTTAGTCATGATGAGTTTTAGAACACTCATCTCCTTTTTCTAAAGTTACCCCTTCCCCTCTTATCTAAGTATGATTATGATTAGATAAGATTTGTCAAAAATAATATTTTATTAAAAATTAAATGTTTAAATTATTTTTTCAGTGTTTAATTTTTTCTTTCTTTCAAAACAGGTGTTTATGTTTCATTTTTATATTTTAGTTGCATCGCCCGTGTAAAAACAATCTTTTTTTCTTTTCGAATTAAAAGAACTGTTAAAAATTACAGACTATTCGAAGAGTCTGAACTGACCGTAAAAACAATCTTTCATCCAATGAATACATGACATGTGACATATTTCTTAACTCCATTTAAATTTTATAAAAAAATTATAAAATTTATAATTTTCTCAAAAATACCTAAAACTCTCATTTTTAATCAACCCCACCAACCACTTCCACCCTTGTCGGACTCATTCTATCGAATACTCTACTATTTTATCATAAAAAATCGACGAACGAGATGTCAATTGAATGTCAAACACTAAAAAAGTGCCACAAATAACGAACGTGATAGACAGACGAACGATGAATTTGACTTTGCGGCAAGAAGAGAAGACTTCATTACCAAGACGACGGAAGCATAGTGTTCGACAATGCTAAATAATTTAGGGATTTGAGGATTTCAAAAAAGAATTTGAGTTTTTTTTAGTAATTAGGTTTTTAGTTTTTTTAAGTAAACATAAAGAAAATTAAAATCAGGCTATGTGTCAAGCAATGATTGGATCATGAATTTATTTTATTATATTGACCTTAAAATGTAGTGAAATGGAATATTAGACACTCATTTTGACAAAAAATAAATATAAAATAAAAATAAATGTATAGTTTAAATATTTATTTTATAACAAAACATTTAATAAATTTTTTTTATATAACAATATGTTATTTTCTTTAAACCTTGGATGAGTGGCCAATGAAGCTCCCATACTTTACATTTTATGTGAGTTTGAACCTGTCTTTAACTTTTAGCATTTTAATTTAGTTATAAGATGATATTTTAAATTTGGATAAATTTATCCACACCTACATATTATATTACTTAAATTTACGCACACCTACAAACTACATTATTCAAACATAAATTATTTAAGAAGAACAAATAAATAAAAAATTGTAAAATTGTGTTTTTCCAGTAATGCTATCGGTCTCACCAATCCCTCAATCAGTGACAAGCTACATTGTACTTGGGATATGACCTCCTAATTTTTTTTATTAAACAGTATAATACATTTTTTTTTATCTATTTAGACCCAATTTTTATTGAACTTTACCCCTTCTATTTTATAGTTAATTATACCTTGTCCGTAATTAGTCCGTGCCCTTTATATTTTAATCTCCAACTTATTTTTTTCATTTATTTAATAAATCTTTCCTTTTTCTTATAAAAAGGTTGATGTTTGGCTATTATTATACCACATTTTAATCTTGTTTTTTTTTTAAGTTTTTAGGGTTAGATTTGTCACCTCTCAAAATATGTAGTGCTTGAGTTGTGATAAAACTAGTTGTCAACTAAATGTCATGTTTTATATTATGCCAGTGTTGTTAGTACTTACCCTTTACCTCAAACAATGATATTTGTCTATATCTATTATTATTTTTTGAATTGTTTGGCTAATTCTTTTAACTTTTTGTATAGTCCTACTTTATATAATGAATGAATTATATTTAAAAAAACATGACTAAAATAATTTTAAATAAAATTAGATATCTTTTAAGCTACAAATAAATTTAAATAGAGTTTAGATATGATCTAAATAATAGTATATATATATATACATATATATATATATATATATATATGCAAAATTTAACTCTACATTCTCCAAGGCAAATATGGGTTAGACTGAGGGAAGGTATCCTATTTACTTTGGGCTTAATACGACCAGACTTTTTGGGCTGGTATCTTTCATATCTTCCGGATAGAAGCATCCCATTTTATTTAACTTTTGAATGATCAAGTATTTAACAAACTAGAAGCCAGAAGGAATTTGGACATGAAATCTTGAGATATCCCAGCTTATGACAAAGTGTTATCTTTTCTGGTTGCACTTGCAGTTTCATCTTTGACAAGAATGATCATAAAAGCTCCCTTTGCAGTAGTCAGGACTGACTACTGAGGACTTATGGATGGTCCCCGGATACACATTGGATGCCCAAACTGCAGAAATAGTGCGACCGGTTTACTGTAGTCTGTAGCAAATAGCAATGGTTCATAGACTAGCAATCATGTAGGCTGTAGCTTTTACCAGGAGCTGCCAATATGCATGTTTTTGTGTCATGCTCCTTATAAATCCCATATCGGTTGTGCACTAAAACTATTATTTGATGACAACTGATTCGTCTCTTCTTCGCTTTTCATATATGGAAAGATAGGAACATGGTGTTGCATGCTTTTGCATGTGGGTGGGAAGGGGGGATTTCAGAGCACCACATGACAATATTCATATTAATAGGATTAATATTTATGTTCCAACGGTGTATAATTCTATATTAATCATAATATTTTATATTATTGTTTCAAATTTGTAAAAATATATCGTTTAACTTATTTTTTAATAATATGTCCATATTTATTTCATTATTAGTATATAAAATAAGAGAATATTCCATGAACTGGTGGTGGAAAACTTGTTTTTCACAAGTGAGTCCAATTTTAGTTTTAGATGTTTAGTTTAGAGTTTAGGGGTTTATGTTTTAGTGTTTATAGTTAGAATTTAAGTTTTAAAGATTAAACTTTAGGGTTTAAAATTTAGGATTAGTGATTAAAATTTTAATTTTTAAAGTAAAATTAGACATGCTTGTGGAGTATTGTTTTTCACTGCAAGTGCATGGAATAATAAGTCATAAAATAGAGTATATTATTTTTATATTAAATATAAATTAATATTGTGTAGATTCTTTTTGTCTATTTTACGGAAGCTTTAGTCGATTAATTAGACGAAAGTTTGGGAATAATTCCTGTTAGTGTACTTGCAATGTTTCTTTTTTGAAGTGGTCTACTTGCAATGTTTCTTTGCTTTACAAATCTTTTTTTTTTATATCTAGGCTGACGGGCTCGGTGAAGAACTGAATCCCATAGAACCCGAGTTTTATAAAAAAAAAACATTTTGTGAATTAACGGAGTGTTCACAATATTTGGAGAGAAAAACCTCTAAAATATAATTACCTTTGTAGGTTTTATTTGAACATATGCACGGGAAAGAAATAAGTTTATGGAAAATATATCCAAAAAAAGTTTATGGATGGCATGACAAAATTGATTCGTGACGGATAATTTCGAGTGTCGACTCTTTTATGCTCCACTAGATACAATATTAGGTATTTTTCATTCGGATTGTAATATTTAAAGATATTTTAGATGTTTAAGTAATTATTAGCGTTGTTCTATTTTCATAAAAATATAATACTTTAAGTCTCGTTCTGCAATATTTTTGTAAAAAATATTTTTGGGTTAAAAATAATAGAGAACATGTAGTTTTTTAAAAATTTAATTTGAAGCTTTTTCAGCTTAATTTGAAAACATTTTTTTTTCTTCAAAATTGAAATTTATTGCTTTTAGCTTTTTTAAAAGTACTTTTGGATAACATTATTCATTTATCATTGTTTATATCATTTGTTCTTTATATTTTTTAAAAACAATGTCTAAAATAAATTTTTTATATACTTAAAAATATATTTTTTAACAATAATATTAAATATTTTTCAAAAGTACTCTCTTACCCCTCATCTCATAAACAATATCAAATTGGCCCTTAGTTTTATTTGAGAATTTAATTTTGTAGGTTAATACATTAACTATAATCAGTTGAGTTCTGTTTCAATAATAAAGATAGGAGGTCTCAATGATGCTTTTTCATATTATTTTTAATTATTTTCTCTTTCCGTCCATTTCCATCAAACACTTACTGACCATATTGCTGAGCAACATGACATGGGTCCTCCTCTTCTGCCACTCCTTTTACATAATTCAGAAAATTAAGACAAAACATTTTGGCAATTTTGGGTGAAAAACCCCTTTTTAATTATTATCTTTAAAAATGGCTCCCAAAAACTTTTATTTGGCAAAATGACCCTCTTTCTTGCCAGGTCGACAGACCTCGCGTTGTGTAGGACGCGAGGTACGATATCGCGTTCTACAGAACGCGATTTTTGTCGACGTGGCGTTGCAGTCCGTGTTAACGGTTTAACAGTACCTCGCGTTCTGCAGAACGCGAGGTCCCCGATAAATTGAAAAGGCGGCTGGAATATATCGCACGGACCTCGCGTTCTGTAGGACGCGATGTCTGTGCAATTCCAACCTGAACCACAAGCAAAAACATGCGTAAGTAGGCCTGTTCGAACCCAATTTCGAGCGTGTAAATGATATATTTTTAGCGATCATCGAGTTTTGGGTCGTAGTACTGAAAATTGGTTATCGTATGATACCAACATGGTTAATTTCCGTCCATTCTACAATGGTTTAAAATGGCTTCGAAAACCTTATGCTAGCATACTTTTTTTATTGAAGTTGTATTTCAACTAATGTCGATAGGCATGTTCGAGCAGAATTTCATACGTATAAATTTTAAATTTTTAGGTAACATCGAGTTTGGGGTTTTAGTACTGGAAATTCTCTATCGTATGACACTGACACGGTCAATTTTCGTCCATTGTACACTGACTTATAGGTTCTTCGAAAACACTATCATAACATATTTTTTTGAATGATTGAAAATATAAGATGGCGTACTGTATAAATAGAAGTAAACTGACTTTATTGATTAGATTGTCATGTGCGAACTCGCATATACAAATTAAAAATAATTAATTAATACGAGGGGCTGAGCGATTAGGACACTTAGAAGCTGTGTGCCCAGGATTTCGACATATAGAACAATGCTTCTTTTGTCCGGTTTTCTCTCGATGTTCGACCAAATCCTCAGCACAATATATTCTTGTAGAAGGTGGACGTCCTTTGGCTCGTAGTAGTGCTGGATCTGGGCGTATGATCGGTTCAGTGTCCACAACATTTGGATCAACCTCATTTCCGATTGGAGGAAACTCTTTTTCGTAAACTTTAAGCACCGTTTTGATAAGTATACCGGATCAACCATATGCATGTATTCTATTCGTTGGTTAGTGCAAGCAGCAATGGCGTGTGCGCACGGGTATTTGAAAGTTTGGAATATTCCGCACTCGCAGGTTTTTTCCCTCAGATCTACAACGTAAGCGTTGTGTTGAATGCCTTCTAACCGCCTGGAAAATTCCGTAACACGAAACAAGTGTCCTTCTCGCGAGAAGAGAGTTGCTTGCACCTGTCTTGATTGGGCCAATTGAATATGCAGTCTTGAGCGGAAATCTGGATGGACTTTGTGTCCACCTGCCATGTACTCAGTTGCTTGCCTGCCCAAGGTTGCAAAAAGGGTAGCTAAACGATAATATGTTGCTTTGACAATAGAAGTGATAGACAACTGCCGAACTCCCTTCAGTGATGAGTTCACTGCCTCAGCCAAGTTCGTTGTCATGTGACCATAACGTTTACCCTCGTCATACGATCGAAGCCATTTTTCCTTTGGGATTTTTTCTAGGTATTCTGCGCCTTTTTTGTTTCTCGCTCTCAGTTCCTCCAGCAAGGTCAGACACCTCTTGTTTGTAGTGTGAGTTGCCTACGGGATGACAGTTGAATAGTTATGGGAGTAAGAAATAATAAAATGGAGTAAGAAATAATATAGTAAATGAAAATGACATAAGGACGTACCCATATCGAGCACCATTTGACGTTCATCACGGTTCTTGTATTGTAGCAGGTAGTTTACGGCTATGTGCCGCAAGCAGAAACGGTGGTGAATGTATGGAGGCTTCCAATAATTACCCAAATTTTGTATCACCCACAGCAGCGCTGTGCCTCTGTCAGAAATAACACACACCCCTTCATCCCTTCTTCTTCGTATTACAGGATCAAGGACATATTTTCGTAGGTTCGTAAGGAAGAACGTCCAAGACTCCAAATCCTCCTTCGGGACGATTGCGAATGCAACAGGAACGCATTTGCGATTGTCGTCCTGTGCTATAGCTAGAAGTAGGATATGTGTATATTTTCCGTACAACCATGTGCCGTCGATTTGGACCATCGGTTTGCAGTGCTTGAATGCGTTGATGCACTGGGGGAAAGTCCAAAATAACCGGTGGAATTGACAAACACCTCAGACGACACGATCATTTTCGTATGCCAGAACCGTATCAAGTTTGACAACCATTCTGGGGATGTGTTTCTGCAGGAGATTAAGCCACGGGCGCAACTCTATGTAAGATTCCTCCCATCAGCCATACATTTCCTCTTTGGCCTTTTTCCTTGCATACCATGCTTTCGAATAACCTAGACGGAAGCCGGTGACAGCTTGAGTTGCAGCCTGACATGTGGGGACCGACACAGTGGGATTTGTTTTCACCAGTGTGGAAAAGATGTCCGCGAGGAACTTTGCATCCAAGTTCTTGTGATCCTGGTTGAGGCTAGAAACGGTGCATGTATGGGGCTCCTCAAGTTTTGTTATTTTCCAACGGTTCCCTGCCCTCTTCAACTCTGATATACGGATTTTCCATTTACAGCCTTGATCGTTTTGGACGCAGTGAGCCTTGTAGTATTTGGCTTGGGTTTTCTTAACCGTCGTCTCAATATTATGACGAAGGTTGTACTGCTTAACTGCCGCCACCGCAATTTCCTTCGTCGCGAACGCCATACCAATTCTTAGTTCACCATCAGAACGGTGGAGTCGGCCAAATATTGTGTCATCATGGAGAAAATCAGGGACGTCCATTGCATCCATATCAACCGTTGTGAAGTGGGATGGTGGCTGGAACATAGAAATTGGTCTTGCGTCTACAGGAAAGTTGGTCGCAGTCGGTTCTTCGTCCAAATCTGGTGGTTGAACGGCAGTGTCTTCTGGGTCTTCTAGTAACTCTGTCAAGTCTTCTGGTTCGGGATGAATGGCCCCAGCTCGTCTCCGTCTGGCCCGGGTTCTCTAATCGGTTCTTCGTCAGAAGCATCCTCCGGGAGTTGGAATAGTAGAGCTTCTGGAATCACTACCCTTTGAGGCGAGGATTGGGGTTGATGAGCGGGAGACCTCTCACGAGATCGCTCAGGAACCTCATTTCCAAGACCAAAATTAAGATCACCATAAGAAGAATGTATTCCCATTGATGGTTGAACGTACTCCATGCTAGGGACATACGTTGAGTGTCATCCATATGATGAATCATGGTCGTGCATAGCGTAAGAAGACGACGCTCCCTCACCCCCAAAAGAAGAATGTCTCCCCATAGATGGTTGACCGTAGTCGGTGCCAGAGACATACATTGAGTGCCGACCATATGATGCTTCATGGTCGTGCGTAACGTAAGGAGCCGACGTTCCCTCCCCCCCAAAACTATAAGGATTGTATAAATTGTATGGACTGTACGATGCATTTGTTGGTGCATCGAATTCATCGTTTTGGGGTTGGTTCAGGTCGAACCCGATACTAACTACGCAGGACTGCCTTGGAGGAGCAGATGACGATGCACCAACTTCGTTGTCTCGATAGTGTAGGCCAAAATCACGTCGTAGACCTGCGGTCGGGCTATCAACGTTGGCATTCGGATCGAAGTCGAAATTCACTCGGCCCCAGCTTGGTATTTCGACAGCTGGATTAGACTCGGAGAACGATACATACAGCTCGAGGGGCCCCCAATTGAATACTCGAAGTGGGCTTCCATCATCATTTGCACATCAGCATTTGTCGCAATTTGGCATACAGAGTACTGTAAAGGGTCTATAGATATTGGCACCCGATACTTCACGTCGGACAAACGATGATTATCGTAATGAGGAACTTTTGCCTCCAGTTCCTTGACCAACTTCTTGAACGATAATCTCCTTGGAAGCTTTATCGTTACCGGATCTTCGCAGTGAAAAAGGACGCCGAGTTCGGTACCCTCGAATATCTGGCCATCGTAGTAAACTTTCGTAGTAACGCCTCGTCCGGCCATTTGAATATTATATGAAAGACTTTTGAAATTTTGATACTTAGAAAATTCTAGGAATTGATTGCCAATTGAAACTTATATTTTCGTTTGATGGTTCTTCTTCATATATAGGCAAAATTATTGGCCCTTGCAATCCAGGAGAATCTGGTTGTGTAAGGCAAATAATGGGTCATAGAGGTAACTTTGCTTGTCCATTACCTAAAATCGATAAGCAGGTTAATGATGAACAAGTCAGGAATACCGTGTGTGTGCCTGGGAGGCAGTCCCCTAACTTTCGACAAGTAAGGGATAGATTTGACGGGAGGCAGGGTAAACCAGTACCTCGCGTTCTATAGAACGCGATGTTATAAAGATATCGCGTTCTATAGAACGCGATATCACTTTAAATGCTTTGTTTCAGATATTCCGTCAGAAGTTATAATAACCGTACTATTTACTTACTATTTGTTTGTTTGTGTAATTGAAGACATGTTCGAGAATTTGAGACAATTGTAGTCTGGTAATTGAATACTACTACTGGTGCCTATAATGTAATTGAGTACTAGTAGTTTTACATAACTTGAAGTCCGTTTAACATTAATAAAGGATGAAATAAGACGTCATCTAACATAATTGGAATATAATTTCATAAGTTAATGGTTAATCCGAATCATCGTTCTTGGAGGGAAAATTTGCTGAACAAATTGGCGTCATGCCCCCTGAACAAGTGTGGGACGGAGGGAAAATTTCTCTATCGTACTTGGAGGACAACTTTGGAACCCCTCCCCCCGATGCGGATGATGTTACACTTGAGGTATTTTTTTATTATATTTAGTATGTTTTTATTACATTTATTATTAAATTAAAATTATTTATTTGCACATTAGGGTTTAGGGAATTTTTTTATGATGAATTCAGACAATATTTAGGATCTTTTTAATAAATAGTTAGGATACTTTATTAAATATTTAGGATACTTTATTAAATATTTAGGTTGCTTACATTAAATATTTAGGATACTTACAATTTTATTGTTTAGGATGAACTTACAATTTTTTTAATTAGGATGTCTTTATTAATTTATATTTTCACAGCGGTATGCGCGAGCCCACATCTTGCGCATTATTGGCGGGATATTAATGCCCGACAAAACTCACAACAAAGTGCATGTTATGTGGCTTCATCATTTCACAAATTTAGACGAGTCTGGACGAAAATCTTGGGGTCAGCTGTATTGGCGTTTCTTATCAGAGACCTCTGCAGAAACGTTGACGCCTTCAAAGCATCGATGGGAGGATGCTGTTTATTCCTGCAGGCTTGGGTTTGGCTTCGGATCCCTACTTTGGCCCCACAGCTTAGGATTCCCAGTCCTCTGTCATTTCCGCTTCTACGGAGGTACTACATAATCTATTATATTTTTTTATTAAATTATTTTATTTAACGATCTTTTTCATTATTTAAAGGTGGACCACCGCACTATCCCACGCCGGCCTGCCGGACTCCCAGAAAGCATACAGATATAGATTCGATGCCTTGACGGAGGACGAGGAAATTCAACAATTATTTTGATTTTTTCCATACTATTTTTTCCAATAATATTTCATATAGAAATTTTACTAACTTTTTTCATTCTTTTTAGTTCGTGTGGACGCCCTACGATTTAGAGCAGATTCGCCTCATTACTCCAGCAGATATTGTGCAAGAGCGAGACCTCTGGATTTCCGTAGTTCCGCTGCTGAACTACGAAATTTGCGTGTGGCATTCTGCGGATCGGGTACTCCGACAGTTCGAGTACGTCCAAGATGTTCCACGCCCTCCGTAAAATATGGACGAGTCCCACAATCTTACGCGTTAGGGGAAGACAGAGACTGACTGGGCCGAGCACCACGCTATCTGGATAGCGCTTTGGGGTCAACGATTTCTCAGACGCCCACAGTTTCTCCAACCAATTATAGAAGGGGGTCCTTCGGTCACTTTCAATTATGGCCAGTGGTATAGGGACAATGGGATGCCACATATCCTTACTCCGGCCGAGCTCCAAGCCGGGCTTCCCCAGCAACCCCAAAACCGCCCACGCGAGAGCCGGCGAGCGAGCCAGACCCAGAGCCAGAGGCAGACCCAGAGGCAGTCGACGCAGCGCGGTCGGAGACCACGATATGACACTCTAGGGGCATCATCTTCTGCCCCACCATTGCATACCGGTCCATCGACTTTCGAGCAGACGATGCCTCCACCCCAGTACGGCTCCACTGATGCCTATCGCTCCCATACGCCCACGACTGACCTTATGCTTATCGATTATCCACCTTAGTATGGGTTTCCGATGGTGGAGAGTACGCCGATAGGTAGTTTGTTTTACTCCCCGCCTGGTCAGGATGATAGAGATCAGGGACCACCATACGCGCACGATGGTCAGGATGATAGGGACCAGGGACCACCACACGATGGACGGAGGAGGAACCCGGATCGTGAGCGTCATCCACCCGATTGCGGAACGGGTGGACATAGGCATTATTAGTTTTTTTTTGTTGTTTTCTACTTATGTTTTTAATATTTATGTAAAACACTTTTAAATTTTATAATGTCGTATTCTAATTTTGTTTATGAATTATAATTTTGTTTGCATATTATAATTAAACTTTATAATGTTTATTTAATTTTTGTTTTTAATAAATTTAATAGGATTAAAAAACCGAAAATCGACATTAGTTGAAATACAATTTCAATCAAAAAAAGTATGCTAGCATAGGGTTTTCGAAGCCATTTTAAACCATTGTAGAATGGACGGAAATTAACCATGTTGGTATCATACGATAGACAATTTTCAATACTACGACCCCAAACTCGATGATCGCTAAAAATATACCATTTACACGCTCGAAATTGGGTTCGAACAAGCCTACTTACGCTTGTTTTTGGTTGTGGTTCAGGCTGGAAATGCACAGACCTCGCGTCCTACAGAACGCGAGGTCCTTGCGATATATTCCAGCCGCCTTTTCAATTTCTCGGGTACCTCGCGTTCTGCACGCGAGGTACTGTTAAACCGTTAACACGGACTGCAACGCCACGTCGACAAACATCGCGTTCTGCAGAACGCGATATCGTACCTCGCGTTCTACAGAACGCGATGTCTGTCGACCTGGCAAGAAATGGAGTCATTTTGCCAAATAAAAGTGTTTGGGAGCCATTTTTCAAGATAATAATTAAAAAGGGGTTTTTCACCCAAAATTACCAAACATTTTCCTACCTACAAGTCTAGTCTCAATCCTTCTCTGATTGGCAGCAAATTAAGGGAATTCCCCACCTAAATTATGCTGTATCGCATATGGAACACACACACGAAAAAGAAAGTTCAATCACTAAAGTAATTGAACAAGAAGTTCCCTCCCACATGGTGAGACTCATTTTGGGACAATATATGATTATATTTATACAAGATTCACATTATTACATACACTTTATATAATTGTAAAACTTTAGCCTTTCATCAAAGTTTTCTCATGATTTATATAACGAAAATGGGAGGAACAAGATTGCATGACCGGAAATTTACAAGTTTGTGAAATTATTTGGGGGTGGATGTGACCGATTCAATTATCTGAATCCCCATGTGCTTTGGGGATGACTACTTGAACTTCGTTGGCCTTATCTTGAATTTTAGATTCAAGGTATAATCACAATGTACAGAAATTTCTTCTGCATGGGCCTCTATCCACCCTTTTGTGACTAACTCAATGAACTCAAAAGATCGAATCACGAGAGCATATTTTTTTTGGGGTTTAATCATAGTATTCGACTCATTGATCGATTAAACTCGTATCAAATTTTACTGAAATTTATTATGAGAACGACTCTCCAACTAAATTTTTTTTATTCACAACGTCAAGATTCGAATCATATTAACTTTAATTACTTAAAGACATAGCACCTCATCATGCCAGCCCAACCAGTTGTTAGCGAGAGCATATATTTTTAACCCATGTTTCCATTCACCAGCTTTCTCCGACATAAGTGTTCAGTCTTAGACATCTGTTCCCATATTTCTTTTCGTTTATGTGCATGGTTCAATGTTGGATGTCGAATTCAACTGAAATTGTATCTTACGACTGGTTGCAATGTTTTTATGTATCCGGTGATAGTTGAGTTTTACGGGTTTAAATGTTTCATTATTGAATTTTGGCTAATATGTCTTCTTTTTTTATGGAATTGGTGGAAGAATTGAAGCAAAAGGAGCTTAAAGTTGAGTTTTGACATGATTTTGCAATTTGGGCTTGTGTAGAAATTCTAGCTTAAACATATTTCAGTGTTTTTTTTTCATATATTCGATTGAGTAGGGGTGAGCGTTCAATTGCGTCAAGTCAAAAAATTTCTAGTTATTAGAGTTGACGCGTCATATTTTTCAACTCAAATTTTATTTGAAATTTTTCAATTCGAGTCGAGTTTGAGTCGAGTCGAGTTTTCGAGTTCCTATACAAATTTAATTGTAATTATTTATAACATTATAGTACAGTTTGATTCCAATTTGAACAAATTTCTCTAATCATATAAGATACAAACCATGTTCGTCAACCAAATTTGTTCAATGGTCGTAACGTAATTGGTTAGTGGGGAAAAATTGGGCCCAAATTCTAAAAAATAGGCAAAGTGTTTGTTTCTGAACGACGAAAGTGGAAATATGCATATATTTCGTCATATGCGACATATATTTTTTTATATTTTTTATATTGGTATATATATGAGATCAAGTTACACGGTGTAAAACTCATTTAGTTTTACACTAATCTAGGACCATTGGATAAGGGAAATTGATGGATGGGACTAACAGTAAAAAATGTGAAAATTATCAATTGGGAAAAAAGATAAAGAAATAATTTGAGCCATTAATTACCATCATCTAACGGTCCAAAAACTGTGTAAAAGTAATTGAGTTTTACATATATATATATATATATATATATGGGGGGATAGGATCCAGTTACACAATGTAAAACTTTTTAAGTTTTACACGTTTTTTGGATCATTGGATGAATGAAACGGATGTATGAGATTAACGGTAAAATATGTGAAGATTATCACTTGAGAAAAAAAAGTAAGGAGTTAATCTCAGCCATTCATTTCCCCCATCTAATGATCCAAAAAGAACATGTAAAACTTAAAGAGTTTTACACTGTGTAAGTTGACTCTAACCCTATATATATAGAGAGAGAGATGGAAAAATCGAGGGACTCGACTCTAACTTAAAAATTAATCCACTAATTATTAAAAACTTCGAGTTATTCGAATTTTCGTTTTACAACTCAAACTTTATTTGAAAATTTTTCGAAACAAATTTATGAAATTTCGAATCAGAGTCAAAATAAATCAAATAAAAAAATTTAATTTTTTTAAGTCGAATCAAATTTTGTTCATCTCTACATGATTTAATTTTGTGCACATAATGTACAGTTGGAAAGCTAATAGCCTAATACGATACTCTACAATCAGTACGAAGACATCGAGAGCAAATGCCGAGGGGATCAAGTCAAAAAATGCTTTTGTTTCCTTTGGAAACTTAATTAACCTAGTGCCGTGGCATTGAAACGTGAGAAAAAACTTCGTACATGAACACATTTATCCTGCTCTGCTTGAAGGAGATGTGTGGGCATTGAAATTTGAGTTCATTTATGAATGTTTTTTTCCTTTCAAATATTTAATTTTATCTTCTTCTTAAATTTTAGCTTCGTCCCTAGCTCTAAGTATATCGGGTGAATGTCATGTCGTGGCCATCCTTTGCAGGGATGAGTCAAAAATCAAAATCAAATCTAAGGAATAATTAAACATAAAAATAGGAGTAAAGTTTAAATATATTAAAATTTGGGAGACTAGATAGATAAAATGTCCTATCATATTGTTTAGTAAAAACAAATTAGGGTCAGAATCTTCAAGCTACATTGTGCTTCCATTCTGACCCTTTGTATAGGCCACATATAGACCAAATAAAGTTAGAATTTGGAGGCAAAACATAAATATTTTAAAAAATTAAAAACAAATTTGCGGGCTGCCCCAAGGTATAATGTACCTACATCCCTGACCTTTTGTATAAGGCTATAGACCAAGCATAGACGAATCCAAAGTTAAGAATTAGAAGTAAAATATAAATATTTAAAAAAATTGGGTGATAAATTCATAATTTACCTATCTTTTTAATTTTTTTATACAAATGAAAAGTAAAAAATATTGAATAAGAGAGACAAATAATGATTAAATGGGAGGTTTTTTTAACGAACATTAACGAATTCACATTAAAATAATAGTAACAAAATAAAAATTTTGACATCTACTTTGAAAAAATCCCTTCAAAAACTAAAGTAAATAATATATAATTTTAATAATTATTTTTCAATTAAACCTTTTATTTTTTAAATATATTCTCACTGCAAATCTAATCCAGTGGTGGACAACGTGAATGGAAAGAATAAACATGATTTCCATAGTTACTTTTGAAAACAATTTTTTCTCTACTTCGAACATCCGGTGTAGACTAGCAGTAGTAGGTGTGGAAAAAGCGTAACTGACAGTACTTACATGTCAGAACACTATTGTGAATTTTCCTAAAACATTGTTATAAAACATTAATTAATGTAATCAAAACACCCATGTGACACTGGAATTTTCTGTTATTAAAACTCCCATGCCTGATTGCATGCCCGTATTTCTGGGCAAATGAACATTGAATTCAAAAGGGTATCTATGATTCAATAAGTGAACGCAGAAAAACATTGGGGAAAAACGAGTAAAATTTATGAGACAATGCCAAACACCTGATGGAGAATGTGGGTCTAATTATTGTTCTAACTGGCCACTTATTAAAAAAAAAAACCAAAAACCAATTGTCTAGTAGAATTAGGCTTGGTAAATTTGAGACCCGAACCGAATCAAACATTATGACCCAAAATTGAATTGATTTTTTAGTTGAACCGAATGAACCCGAATCGAAAGCAATTCGAACCGAAGACAACCCGAAATAAATAAAAGATATTAATAGAAATAAAGAAAGATGAGATATGAACAACCGCACAACTTACCAAAAAGTCAAATATATTAGCTTCATAAAGTCATATAAAGGGTGTAAAAAATTGACCAACTTAAAGACTTCATTAAAACCGACCGATCTCCCATTGACCCGAACCGAATCGAAAATCAAGCGAACCGAAAATCAACCGACATGAAATGACCCTAAGCATAATAGAACCAAACTAGAACCGAACCGAATGATATCAAACCCGAAATAATCGAAACTGAAATGACTTAAACCGATTGACCCGTTTGCCACCTCTAAGTATGATGAGTAAGGTTAAAAGTTCAAATCAAGACCTTGTGAATAAAGCAAACCCGATTGCCAGTAACATGCCTCTGCAGTATCTAATATGAATTAGACAACTAATACATTAGAAACTTATGGTTAAACAAAAAACAAAAAGAGTGAACATAAATCCTCTATTACCTTTTAGTGTCTTTATTTGTCCTAACATTAAGAAGTTATATTTAGAGTTAGAGTGTAGTGTATGGTAGTTTTTAGAGTTAAATGTTTAGAGTTTAGATTTAAGATTATGACTTAAGATTTAGTTTTTTTTTGCTTTTTATGGTATCTACAGGAGCGAACTCAGTGACTAATCTTTCACAATCTATATAGACGCTGACCACAAATTTTAAAGTCGTGCAATGATGAAATCTATTAATTTTTTAATGTTGGGTATAGATGATAGCCCAAAGGGGTAGTTCTAGGAAATGACCGTTTAAAAAGCAGCTAAAAAAAGGCGTGTATATAATTTCTTACAAAAATTGTAAGAATTTGTGTATATGTACCGAAATTATTATGAAAGTGGTACATATAAATTTTTACATTCTACGATTTTTTGTAAAAAATTTCGGTACAATATATATAATTCCTTTCGATTTTTGTAAAAAAAATTTGTACCGTGGTTTTTTAGCCGCTTTTTGACCGGCCTTTTTTTTTTTGAATTTTCCAACGCCAAAGGGAGAGAGTTTTTGTTGAAAAAGAGTGAAGTGGTAACTTGTAGCCAATAGCAAAGCGGGAGGGTAAAAGGGCAGCAGCTTTTGCTATATAAACAACAAAGGGAAGCATTCTGCTCTGTGGCTTACAGCAGATTGGGTGGTTGGGGACTTGGGGCAGCCTGAAAAAATGGGTCTCTCTCTTTCTCCTCTGCTTCTCATAGCCCTTGCTTGTTTCACCGGTTCTTTTCTTCAATGTAATGGCAACCCTTTTCGCCACTACCACCGCCATCACGTTGCCAATCATAACTATAGAGATGCACTTTCCAAATCTATCATATTTTTCGAAGGTCAGAGGTCGGGGAAGCTTCCCTCTAACCAGAGGGTTACTTGGAGAAGAGACTCTGGACTCTCAGATGGCGCTGCCATGCATGTAAATATGCAAAACCAAGCTCTCATTCTCTTTTTGACTGTTTCTTGTATGTTTTAGTGGCTTCTCTTTCAAGTTGTGATGTTCTGAGTGTGAAATATGAAAATGCAGGTTGATTTGGTGGGGGGATACTATGATGCTGGAGATAATGTGAAGTTCGGGTTCCCAATGGCCTTCACCACCACCATGCTTTCCTGGAGTGTGATTGAATTTGGTGGGCTGATGAAAGGAGAGTTACAAAATGCCAAACAAGCCATCCGTTGGGCTACTGATTACTTGCTCAAAGCAACTGCACATCCAGACACCATTTATGTTCAGGTTTCCCAGCTCTACAAAATTTGTGCTTTGTTTTGCATACAATGTGCCTTCTCATTTGTTGTTTCAGTTTCACCCTCAAGGAAGATTTTAAAACACAAAACAGGGGATCTAATGTTGGCTCTGGTTTTTTTTTGTGTAGGTTGGTGATGCAAACAAGGACCATTCTTGCTGGGAAAGACCGGAAGACATGGACACACCGAGAAGTGTTTTCAAAATAGACAAAAACTCTCCTGGTTCTGATGTAGCTGGGGAAACTGCTGCTGCTCTTGCAGCTGCCTCTTTGGTCTTCAGAAGAAGTGACCCCACTTACTCCAAGCTTTTGGCTAGGAGGGCTGTCAGGGTAAAAAATCTCGTATATTCTTACAAAACATTTATGAAATGATCCCTGCTCTGTTCTAAATTTCCTCTGAAAATTGAAAATGGATGTTGTCCCTGAGTAACAGGTGTTTCAGTTTGCTGATAAGTATAGAGGACCCTATAGCAATGGCTTGAAAAGGGATGTCTGCCCGTTCTATTGCTCTTATTCTGGTTATCAGGTGCGTTCATTTTACTAAAGACTGCCTATTTAAAGTGTTGTTTGCTTTAATTTATTTCTCTGGTTGATGTTAGGATGAATTATTGTGGGGGGCTGCTTGGCTACACCGAGCCACCAAGAACCCGACCTACCTGAACTACATTCAGGTAAATGGACAGATACTTGGAGCTGCAGAGTTCGACAACACTTTCGGATGGGATAACAAACATGTCGGAGCAAGGATTCTTCTTTCCAAGGTTCCGTTTCTTTCCTTTTTTTATGGTTCTGTTCCTGTTTATTCAAGTTAAATTGACTAATGTGGTCCTTGAACTTTCAGGCATTCCTTGTCCAGGGACTGAAATCTCTCCATGATTACAAAGGGCACGCAGATAATTTCATTTGCTCCATCATACCAGGAGCCCCATTCTCTTCATCTCAATACACTCCGGGTGGGCTCCTGTTTAAGATGAGTGACAGCAACATGCAATATGTTACCTCCACTTCGTTCCTGCTTCTCACCTACGCCAAGTACTTGACCTCAGCCCACCAGGTTGTTAACTGCGGTGGCACCAGGGTCACCCCGAAAAGCCTCCGAACCATTGCCAAGAAACAGGTGGACTATCTGCTAGGAGACAACCCCTTGAAGATGTCCTACATGGTAGGATACGGTCCAAGGTACCCACAAAGGATACACCACAGGGGCTCATCCTTGCCATCGGTTGCGAATCACCCAGCCAAGATCCAATGCTCCGCAGGCTTTAGCTTCATGAAGTCTCAATCCCCCAACCCCAACATTCTGGTAGGTGCAGTCATTGGTGGGCCAGACCAGCGCGACAGGTTCCCAGATCAACGGTCGGATTATGAGCAATCAGAACCAGCAACGTACATCAATGCACCCCTTGTTGGAGCGTTAGCTTACCTTGCTCACTCTTTTGGTCAGCTTTAAGGGACTCCACCTTTTTAGGGTCATCAGTAACTTTAACATATTTAGGTATCCGTAATGTCTTCTATAGTAGTAATATTCCTCCACAAGGCGTCGAGGCTCATGGGGGGTCCAGACCTAAGGCTCGAGCCCCAACCCTTGAAGCCTGAAGCACATTTGTCAAGGATGAACGACAACGGGGTTGTGTTTGTTTGTTTCTTTTGTTTTGTTTATCTATAAAAATATTATCGCCTTTGGTATTAGTGGCGTGCAAAGAACGGCGTTCTATTGTAATAGCAAGCTCAAGCTATATAAGGCTCCAACAAGTAATAGATGGTTTTGGGATTTGCTTTTTCTCCATTTCCATGCTTTCTCTATGTCATTTTGGAACTTGCAATATGTCTTGTCTACTTGGGACCACAAGTGTTATTGTGGATAATGTTGCATTGCATGCAGGAATTGAATATTATACCGTTGTAGCTTTAATGGGAAAACGATATTTGACCGTTGAAAATATGTAGTAAAGGGAAAGTGAGAGGCTGATAGGATAAAAGCAAGACCTTGGTCCGAACCAACAGCTACACGTGATAGACATTGTTAATGCTAGTGGTAAAGAAAAGGCTGTGTTTTTCTTCACAGAGATTGTCAGAACTGAGCCAAGTTTAGACTTTAGACTACTGGATAAACCTTCCAAATAGTTCCAAGTTTGTAACCAGTTAGCTGGTTGGAGGAACCAACCTGCTAAAGATTAAACAAATACAAAATAATAATTTCTTAGTAATCTAAATACTAAAATATATTTATTAATGATTTGTTAATAATCTAAATATATTATTTAAGGACTAAAAACAGAAACGTATACTAGTACAAGACCATATCAAACGTAGTTTGGTGAACTCTAATGTAATTAACCAATGGATGAGTCTAGAACGACGTATATCGCTACACTCACTAACACGATATATTGCAGTACAATATTAAATTTTTAATGAATATTAAATTATTATTAAAAATTTCAAGGATTGAACATATAATTAAAATTATTTTAAAATAAAATAAAATTTTTAATTTAATAAACCATTCGTACTTATTTTTATAGTACTTTTAAATTGAAGTTCAGATCTTCCATCATCTAAAACCCTAGGCTCAACCCCATGCCCTTTTGTTCGACTTAAAACACAAGCGACAAATCTATACTAGTAATCACATCCTCAGTGAGAATGCAAATTAATAATTCCAGAACATTACAATTTTTCAATCAAAACCAAATGTCAAACTTGGACCGGTTGTCGTACTCAAGAACATATGAATCATGCGAGAAGCATTGATACAACGAACAAATTGTAGTGTTATGGAATTATTAATTTGCATTTTCACCGAAGATATGATTATTGGTAGACAATTAAGCTAAGTGCTAGGTTAAATAGATTAGCTCATCCCCTTGTGTCTTGGTGGCAAAGGTAGATGTTTATCATCCCTTGGGATCCGGGTTCGAGCACCAGTTATACCATGCTGTGTGTGCCGTCTTTGAAAAGACTAAGAAAGTTGAACAGATGCTACCCTTGCATCGCACCAGCATATTCAAATCAAAAAAAAAAAAAAAGATTAGGCTCACTTCACGGACTTTTATATTTTGAGCTTATGAGCTTCTCTTTAATCGTGTTAAGTCAATTTTTAGTAATTATAAAATTAATTGTATTATACGTGTTTAAATTATGATATTTACTTTAAATTAGTTCTAAATTTAAATAAATGAACATTTACAGATTACTTTACGCGAATTTAAAACACCTAAAAAAACATGACATCTTTTACCATTAAGACTCCGTAATGAGTTAAACTTATATTAAAAATTCAATGGTCATTAGATGTAATTTATAAGCTATTTTTTCCTATTCTGTTTTGAATTTTTTAGACTTTGTTGTGTATCATGAAGAAAAGTGTATCATGCCTCAAAGTCTGTTGTTTATTTTTCAACAATAATCTGGTTTTAGATAAATTTTTCTCCCGAATTGAACAAGTAGTCTTAGTAAAAAAGAAGAAGATATTTTTTTAAAAGATTCGAGTTCGAGCAACCTTATCTGCAAGGTGTGTGCCTTCAAATGATTAAGAAAAAAATATAAACAAATACTACAATGTAATTCTCTTAAAACTATCCAATAAATTTTATTGTCAAAACCAAAATAATCAAATCAAAATTCTCCCTAACCAAACTAAAATAGTCGACTAAACCGATTACTCCAAATGGACAATTTTCTCTCCTTTTACTTTATTAAGATTTGTTTATAGAATACAAAGTTATAAAATTAAATTTAAGCATATATATGCAATTAATTAAGGGTAAAGTACACAGACGGTCACTGAACTTTGATGCAAAAAACAAAATGGTAACCGACCTTTCAAAAATCACGAAGTATCAATTAAACTTTAGATTTTGAAACAAAATGGTAACTGGGGCGTTAAACTCCGTTAACCCCTAACGGAAATCTGACGTGTATGCCACATCCCCACCCAGTTTTCCACGTCATATATAAAAAATAATAAAACTATATTCCACGTCATAATTTAAAATTAAATATAAATTATATAGGCCATCAGCTTTTACTGTTACTCCACCGCTGCAAACGACCAACTCCACCGCCAATATCAGCAGTCCCGCCGCAATTTCCCGGCTGCAATCCTCTTCAACAGAGCTTTACCTCTCCACTTCTAATTCTCCACTCTTGAAATCTCAAAACACAATTCTGTTTCGACTGTTCAAAACACAAGTCTTGGATCATAGATATTGATATCCAACCAAAACCCGCCATTGCCACCCCCACACGGAGCTTTTTCTCGAGTTGTACAAAGACAGAGAGAGATCTATGGATTCTCCAAATCATTTCTCAAAATTCTAATCCCTAAAGTTACACCCCGAGTGGTTCTGGTTTTTATTCTTTGAAAATCTTCCCCCTTTCTTCTATTACACCCCGCTTCTCTGAATCCCTTTTTGTTAAGCATCTGTCTTTTGAATCAAAATTTGATTTTTGGGTTTATTTTTTTTTTCAGTACTTAACACAGGGTGAAAAGCAAACTTAGAGACAAGGATTTCTTTTAAAGCCAGGTGATTTCAGAATCGAGCTTTAGTTTTTTTTATGATTCTTACTGTTTTCAAACTGAATTTTAAGAATTTCTCTTTTTTAAGTAGATAAATCAGCTTAGAGGGTAATTTTTGATCCCTCAAAGTTCATTTTTTTGAAGTTGGATTTCAAAGGTTTTTGTCTATTTTAAAAAGACAACCTCTTTAATCCTTTCTGGGTTTATGACCTGTTCTTCAAGTTTTGGTAAGAAACAGGTCACGTTTTCTTCTTTTTCTTAGTTTAAAATCCAGTTCAGTTTCAAAGTAACGGCAGCTGCAATGGATTTCATTAGTAGCGGAGCAGTTACATCAGATCTGTATCAGGGGGCATTAACGAAAGCGATTTCGGTGAATACAAGCCTTTACCTTCCTCTGTTGACGCTAAGCTTCAAGCCATCTGTGAAAGCTTGGAACAAAATCCAAAGCAAGGAAACAAGAAGAAACCATCTAAGGCGACGTCCGAGAACAAAAGCAAGAACAACAAAGTCAACGTGGCAGAGGCCGAGCCCGTGGATAAGACTGTGAAGGTGGAGAACTCATATTTGGCTGCGGCTCAATCCGAGAGTGAGGGTTCAGCAGTGTCTTCACCTCTATCAGATCTTACATTCGCGGACTTCGACGAACAGCCATGGCCTGAAGTTGCTTGTTCTTCTAAAACTTTCATGTTGTCGAAATACCCTTCGTATGAGATTGATTGGGATTCCATTCTTGCAGCCTGAAACGGATAGAAAAAATCAGATGTTTCGGTTTATGTAATAGTGTTTTGTATGTTTGTAAAAGCCAACTGCAGCTGAGTTTTTGGGAGTAGTAATGGCATGTATTTTTTTATTATTTTTTATATATGACGTGGAAAACTGAGTGAGATGTGGCATACACATCAGATTTCCGTTAGGGGTTAACGGGGTTTAACGCCCCAGTTACCATTTTGTTTCAAAATCTAAAGTTTAATTGCTACTTCGTGATTTTTGAAAGGTCGGTTACCATTTTGTTTTTTGCATCAAAGTTCAGTGACCGTCTGTGTACTTTCCCATTTTAATTTGATTGTGCCTGAGATGCTGGTTATCGGCATGTGGAGCTCGAATTGAATAGCTTGGATGTATTGAGAATTCTTCGTGAAGACCAGATAGTTCAGGGTTTGTGTTCATCGTTTTGGCACTTCATCGAGTTGCGTTAGTGTCTTTGGACTGTGAAACTTAACCATGTTCATCGGGATGGTAATCGAGTGGCTGGTGTCATGGCCAAACTTGCAAGGTTCAATAATTTGGAGATAGTGACCCTGTTTGGCAATTAGCGGATAGCTGATAGCGGATTGCATTAGCTGATTTGATTAGCGAATTGTATTAGCTGATTTGACTAGCGGATTATATTAGCTGATTGTATAAAAGTGTTTGGTAAAATTAACTGATAGCTGATAGCTGTTTGATTATTTAAACAAGCAAAATGACATATAAGGACATGGTTATATTTAATACTTGTTTGAAAAATTTATCAGTTATTAATATTTTGTGTCTAATAAATATTAATTAGATTTGTAAAAATTATTTTTTAATATAAATTTTCTAAACAAATTTGAAAGATTTATATATTAATTTATTTTTTATATAATTATTAAATTTTTTATATGCACATATAAATATGTGATAATAAAAATATAATTAACTTACAAATGTCATCATATAAATTAGTAGTAACAACAAATAAGTCCAATATTTAATATGTTATTATTTATATTAAAAAATATTATTATTTAATTTAGGTTATTTAGAGATTTTTGGTAATTGTTAAGGGTAAAAGAGTCATTACAACTCTAATATCAAACCTCTAATATCATAAAGCTCATATTAGGAGTTTTTTCAAAATTAGCTTTTTTACTCCAATCTGCTCTTTCAATCCGCTATTTACCAAACATCAATATTAGCAGATTTGACTAGTCAAACCTCTAATTATACCTCAAACCTCTAATTTTTGTCCAAACCGCTATTTACCAAACATGGCTAGTATATTTTTTTGATCCCCTTTGTGATTCCCTGGCTCCACAGGGATGTTTTATCTTAATTTTTTAGTGTTTCGGTCTTCTGGCAAGACATTTAAGTTATCTCATGCATTGTTTATATACTTATTATCATGTGTAATTTTTTCCTCCGACTAGATTTAGGATGAATTTTTAATGAGGCACGTGATAATATTCTTCTTTTCACAAAAAAATAAATAAATAATTTGATTGGATTATTTTAAAAATTTAATTTCATAATTATATTAAATTAATTAAGCATGTACATGTAATTTATTACTTTAATTTTTTTAATCAATTTATTCAGTTTGAATTTTGAAAATGAATTGAATTGATGGTGAAAACTAAACAAGCTAATCGAATAAACCGAAAAAACCCATTAAATCAATTCATTTATTTGATTAATTTGACTTTTTGCTCATCCCTGCAAGTAAGAACAATGGTAATTCTTTACATCGTTCCTAACAAGTTAATTGGGCAAATAGACTAGCAATGGCAAAGCCAGCAAAGTATACATTCAACTTGTCATAAAGATAAAATCCAAACTCCCAAAACAACTTAAACAAAAAAATGATTATTTCCTAGTATCCTTTATTTCAATATCCATCGGAGATTGATTTAGCCTCTTGCTGTGGAATGAAGAAGAAAGGTCCAACAGTAAACAACTTAATATTCTTATCATGGAGGCGACTGAAGGTGCCAATGGGAGCACCGGAAACGCCTTTGTTGACATCGGTCGGAACATCGCAAGCCTCGGAGGGAGAGAGTTCAAGGAAAGCCCTACAATTCCTAAGCCTCCGGTTATGATCTTTGAGCTCATACGGAGATATGGTTGCAAAGAAATAGCCCTTTTCATCGGTTGCAGAACTTAGGATCGATAATGACTCGGTTTCGTACCCATACTCATCGATACCCTCACAGGTTATCCTCGCCACAGCACCTACACTCATAAAACAGAAACTAGTATGAATCTAAGCAAAATTTTAAAGGGTAAATATGCATCTTTTGTTACATTACATGATTAGGGAATTATGTTTACCTTCGAGCGGGGCGAGTTTCTTTCCTGATCTGCAATAAACGATGCCTTGAATACCAATCATAGTGGAGAGAAGCCTTTCTTCTTCAAGATTTGGCTTTTCGTGGTTATTATACTCAGCCAAAACAGCCGCAGACAAAAGGAGCAGAAGAAATGCAGAAAATGGTAAATTGTTAAGAGCCATTTTTGGGTGCTGATTGAGGGAATTCGGAATTAAATAATATTTTTGGATCGACTTGTAGTTGCTTGCGGGATGGGGCTTTATATATACATATCGTTGGCCTTTCTAACATATAAAAAGATTACAATACCGAATGGTATGGGAAAGACTTGGGTGCACGATGGATTTGGTGAGCACCATCAACCATGCATGCATTGTATAGTATAACCTAATTATCTAAATGCGACGTGCAATCCCAGCTAATAATTCATTTAGTTAATAAGTACTATTTATTTATACTGATTCATTAATTAGTTTCATTCACGAATCTTAAAGCATTTTACATGGAAAAGACAATAGAGGGTGCTTCCCTTTCTCCATTAGCTCGTGGACTTTTGAACGTTTGTGGTAGCTATGGAATTATTTTAAAAGATGCCCGGCACCCTTTTATTTTAGTTTAATGTTAGCATCAATCTAAGTACCCAATAAGAAGTTTTAGTGAAAAAGACAGATGATATTTAGATATGTGTACATTGTCAAAAAGCTAATAATATGTATGAACATATTTATCAATTATATATATATATATATATATAGATAGATAGATATATAGATTTTAAACTGAAGGGTTGACTGGTGAAAAAACAATCTTGAAGTGGAAGAATATAATAAAAGCTAAAATACACGTGGATCAATTAAATTGAAGGGTCACCAATAAAACCATGTAAAGAGATTAGAGAATGAGATTCGCTAATTGGTCTAATGACTAATGATACTCATGTTGTCTAATTTCGTATAGATACAAATTTTAGTATAAAAATGTAATATCTTTTTATTTAATAAAGAATATTCATCCAATTAAAATAAATAATAAATATTTTAATTTTTGTAAAATTAGAAAGATAAAATATAAAATCAGACCGTGCAACAACGATGATCGTGCCAATGATAAACGTATCTCAATATCTGGTTTTTCTATAATTTTGCGTTGATTTTTGGCTTCGGTCGACCAATAGATTATATATTATTAGTTGATGTTGGTTTGATCGGCAAATTACTAAATTATATGTTCCACTGATTTTGCTGCCAACATTATTAACAACAAAATCTTAAAACTGCAAAGATTTTGGTATTATACATTGAATCTATTAATCTTTCCAACTATATATATATAAACATTTTTTTGATAGACTATACATAATAATAATAATAATAATAATAATAATAATAATAATAATAATAATAATAATAATAATAATTTGAGTGGTTCCAGTGGTAAATGGTATGATATATGGATGGTATCGGGGTGAGGCGGGGCGGAATGGGTTTTAGCTGCCCTGAACCCGTCCCGACCTATAAACTTCTAAACCCAACCTCTCCCCGCCCTAGATATAAATATTAATTTATTCGTCATGCTTCGATATATCAACTCATAAACTCGACTTCGACCTAAAAATTTAAAAATATTAATCCTCGTCGACGATAAATGTTAGATCCGACCAAACCACCATCACAATCACTAAATATAAGTTTCAAGAGACTTTAAAATTATATAAAAATAAAATTAAACCAATTAAATTACCCACATGAAAACATATATATTTAAATAAATAAATTTGAACCATTGACCGTCAGAATTAGATATATTAAAACTCAAACAACGTCTAACAAAAATTTAAGATAAACACAAACTAAAAAAAGAGCTTAAACCCCCTAAAAGTGTGTATATATATATATTGGTATTTTCATAAATATAATAAAAAATAAATATATATAATTAAAAATATATCAGGGCGAGGCGAAGAATTTTTATCTTATACCCGAATCTGCCCCGCCCCGACTTAATGCTTTCCAATACATGCACTACCACGATCCTCGAAGTTTTAAAAAAAACAACTTGACCGAGACAGGTCGGGTCAGATAATTTTGTCATCCCTAATATGATGTTCCTTGCGGTGGTCTGAGTTCAAGTAGATAGAAAACTGAATTAAGATACTATATTCTAATAATAATAATAGTAATATTCAAAACGTTATAGATAATTGCTGGAACAATGTTCCATTACAAATATCTGGCAGAGATGCAACTAAAGCCAGCTAATAATAAAATCATCACGTAACAACAAAATTCAGTACAAAATGAAAAAATAAAAGTGAACTTATGTTGCCATCTCAAACTTTGAAAAGATAATATAGAATTGGATTGTTTAGTTATGAAGGAAGAAACAAAATTTAGTAAGCATTAGGGGTTGATTGTGTAGAAGAAAGGCCCAACGGAGTACAATTTCATCTTCTTCTCCTTTAGAACGTGGAAAGCAGAAAGAAGAGCACCATCAATGGCTTTGTTGGCATTCGTAGGAACATTACAGGTCCCCAAAGGAGAGGTGTGAAGATAAGCCTTGCATTCTCCAAGCTTCAACTTCTCAACGCCTCCTGAATTAGACAGTGGAGCAAAGAAGTAACCTTTGGAATCAGTCCAAGGAGAGACGGGAAAATACCAATGCCACACCATTGCACTTTATAGGGAAGAATCGATTTGAAAACAAAAATAATATACTAGTAAATTAATGAGAAAAAACTTAGGCTTTTTGCTCCGCCCAAGTCTGACCAAGCCTTAACACCGGCCGTTTGAACAAGATATGTCTAGACAAGGAGGAAGAGGAGTAAGCAACAACGTGGTAACGTTATTTGTGCAAAATCTACCGCCGAAACTACACTGAAGTGGTTTGAGACAAATATTTGGTAGGCATGAAGACATAATCGACTCTTTCATTGCAAGGAAGCTAGATAAATCTGGTAAGAGGTTTAGCTTCGTTTGCTTTTCCAACTGGGTGGATGCGGATAGAGAAATTGAACGTCTCAATGGGAGTAGTCTGTATGGTTTCAGACTGTTAGTGGCCAAAGCTAAGTTTGAGAGAAAGGAGTCTAACGAAGACGAAGATAGTAAACAAAAAGAGAAACAAAAGAATGATGTACTGGAGTAGTTTAGTTAGTTATCCAACTAGGTTTAGTTAGTTATCGAGCTAGGTTTAAGTTAGTTAGAACAAGTCTATATATAGTTTTGTTTCCTTCTTTATTAAACACTTCTATTCTTCTGTAAATAATATTTACATTCATTAATAAAGGTCATTCACCGCTTTACCGGTTGTTATATGGTATCAGTTGTTTTTTCACTTCTGCTTCCTTCTTGTTTTTTCTTGATTTCTTATCTCATGATTCTTTCTTCCTTTCTCTAAAGAATCATGGTTAATATTTCCACTTCTTTGGATTCTAGATCGAATGATGCGTTCGACAATGGTGGAAATCCATATTACATACACCAGTCTGACAATCATGGCACCATGCTTGTCACTCAGCCTTTCAGCAATGATAATTATTGTAACGCCCCGGTTTAGGGCCCGAGAGTTTGTCGATTTTGATATGGAATTAGTCCGGGTTAAAATTTGAATTAAAATGATGATTTTACAAAAGTTGTCGTTATTTACGAAAATGCAATTAATGAAAATTGTAGATGGGGATTTAAGTAAAAAGAATAAAGAAATAAAAGTTTGAAAAGAAAATAAAACAAAAGTGCCATCTTCTTCAAACACCCCTTTCCACCAAAACCTCTCTTAAACCCTAAAACCACTATTCCATTTCTCAATCTCTCTTTCAAGCAAGTTTTCCAAGGTAAGTCTCCCATTGTTTTAATTTTTCTTCCCTTAAACTGTCACTAGATAGATTTATCTTAAAAATCCATTATTATGGGGTTATTTCAAAAAGCTTTGAGTTTGAAAATGGTGAAATTGATGGATTTTTGTGTGGGTTTTCTAATGTAATGTTTAAGGGTGTTTTTTTTATCATACTTGGGTGTCTTAAAAATGTTAAAAAGATGACAAATGGTGGGAAACCCGAAATGAGTATAAAAATGAGATTTTTAGGTTGAAAATGTTGAGTTTTTGGGTTGGTTTTGGGTTGAAAACGTGGCTAGTGGTTCCTTTGATGTTGGGGAATGTTTCTAGATGATTGTGGATGTGTTTTGATGGTTGAAATGGACGATTTCAGTGTGGGGTTTGTTTAGAACGAAAATGATGAAGTTTGGATGAAATTTGGGTTCGAATCGATGTGTTTTGGTTGCAAGATTGAGTTTCCAGGTTGTTGCTGGTTTACAAGTGTATTAGTGTCCTAATAGTTTGTTTTGGGTTGCTTAAAACAGAGGAATCGGGTTCGAGTGTCTTGGGCGCGATATTGGATACTACGGAGGCTTGAGAACGGTGTTTCGGCTTTCGTTGGGCTTAATCGGTGAGTGGAAACTGTTTTGAGACTTTAAATGCATTCAATGAAGATTTTTGGGGTTTGGGTGGAGTCTTAGAGACTAACCTAGACCCGAGTGTAAGTGTATCTACTCTCGCTTATTTGGTTGATTATGAGTGTTCTCAATTATGTGTGTTGTGGTGTGTTTTGGATTGTTTTTACTCTCTGTTTAATGTTGTTGTGTAGTAGTTTTTTTGGTGTCGAGCCTCACGTGATGGTTGTCGTTGCTACGGTGATGTGTAGTCCCACCGGTAGTGACTAGTAGAAGAGTACGGTGTTGTGTAGTCCTATCGAAAAACTACTAGTTGAACGATGATGTGTAGTCCCACGAATTTTGATTATGCATGTGCATACCGTGTATTGTTTATGTTTGTACTTCGTTATATCTTCACCTTAAATGGTTTTACTTCAAATTTAAGATTTATGATTTAAAATTGCATTGTTGTCGTGTTTTAGAGCTCGACTCACTAAGCTTGCTTACGCTCTCTCCTTTACCAAAAATGCAGATCGTTAGAGGTCCCGGGAGGCAAGTGGGCAAGGAAGGGTTTCTCGGAGTTCTTGGTTGGCTCAAGTATGGTCTTCTGATTTCATCGGTGACAGATTCAGAATCTGAAGATAGTTCATCGGTGGGCTGCTCCGAATCTCGCCGGAGCAAAAGCACAGATTTCAAACCAAAGGCGGTGGAAGATGAAGCGATAAAAAACATGAGCATGGAGATTCGAGAAAAAGTCAGCGCAAATATTAATGATCAAATCAATTCCCGAAATATTGGGGAGACAGAGATGGTGGGAAGCAATTTCAATAATGATATGAAAGATATGGGTAATATTCAAAATGTTCTATTAGAGGATATTCCAATCGAAAATGGGCAAGAATTAGAAATGACGAAAGATAATGGGATTGTTGGGCCATCTTGGATAGATAGTGTTGATCGTGGGTCACAGTTGGAAGGGGCCCGAGTTATAGTGGGTGAAAAGTCTCCGATTATTAATGGTAAAGATGGGCTATCTTTGGAATTGAATGAGGTTGAGGAGGATATGAGTATACATCCAGATGCAAGTGTTGACAAATTATCATGGGAAGCAGCTGTGGATAACCAAAATATTACAAATGTTAGTTGGGCTACAAAGGGTGTCACGTCTGTGATAATGGTAAATTTAGAAGAAGGTGAGGAAGTTAGGGCTTCTTCCCTGAATTAGCTAAGAAAAAACAAAAAGAAAAGCAATATAGTTCCTTAAGTGATTTTCAAAATTTGGCATTATCTGACCTTCAAAGAAAGAAGAAAAAACGAGCAATCGGAAGAGAAAAAAAAAGAGATCGAAGGGGAGTGTATCTTCGGAGCTATCAGGACGTTCGTTCTCATACTCTGATCTTGTGACTAGGTCGGATTATCAAACTAGAGAAGCTAGGAAGGCGCTAAAAATGGGCAAGAAATTAGGGATTCATATTGAAGGTAATAAAGATCACGCTATAAGAGATATCGCCCTGCTGATGCAAAAATAGAAGTGTGCGTAAGAAGAATGGGAGGCAAAATTGAGATTTATCACTTGGATTAAAAGAGGATTAGAGTTTGAAAATTTCTAGGCGGTAGGTCGATAAGATTCTGATGCTAGAAACAAAAATACAATTGTTGGTGGTTTTCGAGATCAGTTTTGTTGAGGTATGCTGTTAATTTTGATTTTGTTATTATTTGGGGATGTAGTGGTTGAGGACAAATCCTAATATGGAGTTTTTCATTGTTTTGGGAAGGGTTATGGTGATGAGGTATGGTGCATTAGTTGATGGTGAATATTTTGTTTATTAGAAGTTTGCTGGGAGGTCAAGGATACTAGGCAACTCTCCAGCTGTCGAATTTAGACAGTGCCAGGGTCTTTGAAATGCATGGACTGGCTCCATTGCCGGGTCGGGCTCGAAATGCTTCCGATGGGTGCTATTTTTTACTCGATAATATGTGATCTCTAAGACTCTTCATTGACCTGTATCTTCTGATTTCATCTTCGTAATCCTAATCTGTGGAGTCCGAACTTCCTCTTTTTAAGCAAATGCTTCCCCATGGAAGCTCCTCGGAGTGAGATTTCGTCCCCTTGTTTTGTTTTTCGATCGAAATCCTCTTCGATTCACCTTCGACACGATTTCCACAAGCATAGGTCCACTTGTAACTCTTGTCATTGTTGTCTATGTTTAATTCAATGGATACATGTAAGCCCTGTATCGAAACGAGTTCTGGCAGTTTCAAAACGTATCGATACAGATTATGCTTATATCAAAATGGGTACATTAAAGGCACTGGTTTGACTACTTAAAAACGTTTCAAACATTGTCAAAACTTTTTTGAAACATCCTCAATCTTATTTTCAAGTTGTTTTTGACTTAGAAAATATTTTAAATTATTTTCAATTAAGTTCAAAACATTTTTCAATTATTATATCATAACATGTATTTCTACACTTTACCGTTTTCGGCAGCGTCGATTCAATCCCACCGGTAACAGGCCGTTTCCGGTTCTCTTTCAATAAAGTGGATGAAAAATAAGGCACCGATTGCATCAAAACAGAAGACCGTTTAACGGGAATCTCGGAATTTGAATTGAATTCTACTTTTTTCTTCGCTGGGGATGGTTTGATTTCAATTTCTTCCTATTCTTGTAGCTTCTCAAACTTCATTCTAAGCTTGTTTTCTCTCGAGTCAGCATATGCTCTGTACCTGGACCTCTCTCCATCATATGATTCTGCGAAAAAATGAGAGAAATAAGATTTAGGAAATGGAAAACTGTTCAAAAGAAGGATTTGAATGATGGGTTTGATGCAAAGAATCGATTGTGCCTACTATTTTTGATGAAATCCCTAAAACATAGGGCGAAAGAGATGATGGGGTATTTTAAGTGTTTTAAAAATTAATTAAATTAATTAATATTATAATATATTTATTTTATAAAAAATTTAAAAATAAATAAAGAAAATGATATGGCGCGTTCTAATTGATCAAAAGAAATAAATTTAACGGTAAGGAGCAATATGAATAACGGCGAAAAACGTTAGGGGTAAAAGTGGTCAAATGAACTTTAGGGGTCAAGTTGAAAAAATAGGTATAGTTTAGGGGGAAAGTGTATTAAGCCATTTATTTAATTAAATTCCTAATCATTAAGAATTTCATTTTTTTATTGTCCTCTCGATATCGACCCGCATCTCACATTTAATTTTAATGAGTAAGTCTCTTAACAAAAATTTTTTACATATAGAAAGCCTCGAACACGAAACCTATTTGAGCCATCTCAAGTTATTTAACACTTGTACAAAAAAGAAATAAACATTTTCATTACTTAAGACATGTTTCTTCACGTATATTTAAATATATATTTATTTTTATAAAATATGTAATGGGAATAATCTTTTTTTTGTAGAAACTCAAAATATATTTTTATAAAATGCTATATGTAATGGAGTCTATTATTCACTTTCCTTATTATCTTGCACTCTTCACTCTTGCGCTAACTCTATATGGATAAAAGCGAAAGTCTAAAATGGTACTTCTTCAAGAGAAGCCCAATTACTTCTTTTCTTAACTAAATTAGGCCCAAAAAGTAATTGTTTTAAGGCTTTCAGTCTCAGGTTCTATTAACCCGGTCCAAACAGGGAACACAAAAGTAGCAGGCGACTGCAAACCCTAGGGTTAAAACGGAGCTCATATAAATTGGCGCTATCACTTATTTCTTATCCTTCTCCGCTACCAAAGAGAAAGAGGGGGAGAAAATGGTTTCTCTTAAGCTCCAGAAGCGGCTCTCAGCCAGCGTTCTAAAGTGTGGAAAAGGAAAGGTTTGGCTCGATCCAAATGAAGTCAACGAGATCTCCATGGCCAACTCCCGTAAGTCTTTCTCTTCAACACCTTTTCATTTTCTTTATCATCAGTTTTATGTTTAGGTATAGTTTCGTTTTGTGTTAGCTTCATTTGTTGCCAAATATATTGCGGAAATGAATCTCAGAACACACATACACACATATATTCGATCAGATACGAGGAAATAAAAGCAAAGAAGCTAAAGTTTCAATTTCCAGGAATTGAGTCTGTAATTTAAATCTCAGTTTGAATCGCGTTCTTCAGATGCTATTCTTGTAATTTATAATGGAAAAGTTTCGTGTAGCTAGCGCTTATGCGCCTTAGGATATGTAGGCTAAGTTTGTGATTATGCGATTGTTAATTTGTTTACAATATCCAAATTCTTTTGTTGGAAAAGGATAATATTTTTTAGCTAAAATGCGTCCTCTAGTGATTACAACAATTAACTTAATGGATTACTGAGAGATTAATTTGCTTTCTGTGCCATCTTTGTATACTGGAGAGTTATGAATGCTACTGAACCAGTCTCACGTTTGTCATTTTCCAAATGATAATTATTTTGATTGAACAAAGGATTAAATTCTAGTTTCTTTTACTGATATACATATACATTTATTCATAATTCAACTCTGAAATAATTGATTGCAAGTTCAAGGTGTTGCAGTCTTCCATTCATTAGAGAATATAATCAAGGTTGTATTAGGCGTATTTTGCTAGATAAACAAAAGGGTTCATATTTTGCAATTGCTTATTTTTCTTTATTTTCGTACATGAACTGGAATCTGCAGGCCAGAACATAAGGAAGTTGGTTAAAGATGGTTTTATCATCAGGAAGCCAACCAAGATTCACTCTCGGTCTCGTGCTCGTCGCATGAAGGAAGCCAAGAGAAAGGGGCGTCACTCTGGATATGGTATGTTATCTAATTATGATCATGGGATTAAATGGACTTGGTGTTCTTTATAGAGGCCGGGTACATGTGTTGAAATTGATGACTTAGTTACATACTTGCACATGAAGTACCATGTTGAAGCCAGAGCATATTCTGGGTTGAAATAGATGACTTAATTACATACTGGCACATTAAGTACCATGTTGAAGTCAGAGCATATTCTTGATTACGCATCATGTTTTTGGAGTTGGGATGTCCAAAATCATCTGGGGAAAGTATGAATTGAAATATCATTGAGATTTTTATTCTTCTGGGGATCTTTTGTTAGCCATTGAAAAGATGTGATTCATATCGAGAAAAAAAATTATATATTGAGTTTAATTTTATTAGTTGGGTCTCAACTTTTATGCTGCTTCTAGGTAAGCGCAAGGGTACAAGGGAGGCAAGGTTGCCCACGAAGATCTTGTGGATGAGGAGGATGCGTGTTCTCAGACGCTTGCTTCGTAAGTACAGGGAATCAAAGAAGATTGACAAGCATATGTACCATGACATGTACATGAAAGTCAAGGGTAATGTCTTTAAGAACAAGAGAGTCCTCATGGAGAGCATCCACAAATCTAAGGCTGAAAAGGCCAGAGAAAAGACTTTGGCTGACCAGTTTGAAGCTAAGAGGGCTAAGAACAAGGCAAGCAGGGAAAGAAAATTTGCTAGGAGGGAGGAACGATTGGCCCAGGTAAAATTGTTGTACTGTGGTGTTTCTGGTGTGAGCTGCACTTGGCATAATGGTTTTGTTTTACCAATTATCTTTGGTGTTTTTCTATGTTTTACACGGAAACTATAGATGTTCCTTGCTTTGTAGTTCTCTGATCTTCCTCTATAGTTGTTTTCTTTTTTATGATTCATTATTTGTATGCTATTGTCAATAATGTTGAATAGATTCATGCTCATTCCTTTTCATCTCATGTTATGATGCCGGTTTTTGTTTTATTTTTCTTAATCTCCTCAGGGGCCTGGTGGAGGAGATAAGCCAGCTGCAGCACCTCCTGCCGCCGCCGCTGCTCAACCAGTTGGGTAAGTATATATTTTGAGATTCAATTTCTTTTCCAAAATCATGGGTGTTCAAATGATGTATTTTTCTTATTCAGTGGTTCCAAGAAGTCAAAGAAGTAAGGTGACCTCCCGAAGATCAGTGCATAACTTGTGAGCCATGAATTTGGATATGAACATGTCTAAGTAGTTTTTTGTGGAGCTGTTTTTGGTTAACATGAACTTGTTTAAGTTGGCTTAAGGTTTCGTGATTTTGTTATCAGTTTCCCGTTTCTTTTGTTTACATATATTTGACATTTATTTTATTTTCCCTATGGTTTCATAGATTTCTAAATTTACTCGTCCATAAATGCATCTTTAAAGCGTTTTATGTCTGACTTTGAGGCGTTCATGGATTGGACCAGGATTGTTCGTATTTGCATCTTGTCATAATAATTGCTTAATTTGGTATTGGTTGGCAAGCATCGGTATATGGTATTATTGGTCGAAACAGTTGAAAACATTCCATTTTTTTTTACCGAACCGATTGTAATTTAATCTATGCTTCTAATTAAAATATGAGCATTAACACATTTGAAGTTAACCAAATTATCTCATATTGAATTGTGAATAGTATTATTATCTAAGTTGATTGTTACGTGTACACTCGTTTTCTAAATTTTTGAATTTTTCAGTTTTATCTCTGAATTATGATTCTCATATGAATTTGTTCTTTAAACTTTTAAATGTTTAAATTTAATGTTATTTCATTACATAATATACATTAAGGTTTACATAGTAGTTATAAAAGTTATAATTTTTATAAATGATTTATGGCTAAATTACTTTATGGATCCTAAAAATGACATTAAAATATTTAAAAGTTAAAGTATTGATTTAGTATAAGAGTTACAATTTTGAAACATATATTCCAATTAACTCTTATTATAATGCTATTTTTCTTTTTATATGTTTATATAAATTTTAAATTACTAACCAAAAATCATACTTTTAATGATTGAATTATTAATTTTAAGGATTGAATTTGTGTTTAAGAAAATATTTTGATACACAAGCTTGTGTAAATTTTACTTTACATAAGCCTTTTAATTTTAGGGTTTAGACATTTAGGTTATGGTTTAGTGTTTAGGGGTTTAGGTTGTGGGTGTGTAGAATTTAAGATTTAGGGTTAGAATTTAGAGTTTAGGCTTTATGGTTAGAATTTAGTATTGAAGTAATAAAATATGAAGGGTTGTGTAATTTTTTTACATAACTTGTGTATCAAAATATAACTCTTATTTTAGGCTAAATCCATAGCCCTAACACCCTAAAACCTAAATTTTAAACCTAAACTCTAAACTCTAACTCTAAACCTTAGATTTTACACACTAAACTTTTAAACCCTAAATTAAGAGGCTCATGTAAACTTTAGTTTACACCATCCTTTTAATTTTAGGGTTTAGAGATTAAGGTTGTAGTTTAGGGGTATAGATTGTACGGTGTAGAATTTAAGGTTCATGGTTAAAATTTAGAATTTAGCGTTTAAGGTTTAAGTTTTAGGGTGTTAGGATTAGGAATTTAAGTTTTAAATTTTATAACTTAAATATGAAGGGTGTGTAATTTTTTTTAAACAGCTTGTGTATCAAAATTAACCTATAAATTATGTGTACAATTATTTTATTACTTCAATACTATGGTTGATAAATATTTATAAAAATATTTTTTAGTAATTTGTTTTTTTCCCTGCATAATAAGTATTACAAAATCCAGTGCATTCGATTATTATATGGTAGGAATTATATGATACATAAAATTAAAATAAAAAGAATATATTATATAGTCCGCAAATGAATTGAAAGTTGAACTCCGACTTCCAATATTTAGGTTTAAGCTTTTGTTCAAAAAAAAAGGTTTAGGCATGATTTATACTCGGTGTATTAGTTTTTTTTGGGTAAATTACACAGATGGCCACTGAATTATGACCACTGTATTATTTTTTTCGGTAAAAAAAAGCTAATGTAAAGATTGCTTTGTAGGAGAATTGAACCTAGGATCTAGGAATGCAAAGGGTAGGTTCTTGGCATTAGACCAAGATCTTTTTTGTGCTATGAGATACAATATTTGATATATATTTAAATAATATTAGTGCCCAAAAGAATTGAAGAAGAAAAAATGATGTTGAGTGGATTCGAACTAGTGACAGAAAAATGAAGATTGCTTCCAAGTGTATGTGTTTAAATTTTATTGTTAGGTGTGCATCTTCCTCATTGAATGGTGAAGAACTTTTTAGAGATGGTGGGATAAAATTTCTTGCATACTCTACTATTTTCTTCGTTCAAATCAGTCTGAAAATCCTACACCACAATCATCCATTCTATCCAATCAACATTACTGTATTTAAATTAAATTTTTTGAATCCAAAATTAACCATGACTCAAAACGTTCCAAGCCAAAATTATAGAAGAGTTTTAAAACAAAATAAATTGATCCAGATTGAGCTGACATGAAATTGGATTGAGATCCAGTTCATTATTCATAAAACTATCCCCATCTGTTAGAGAGTCAACTCAACTCTTGCAGCATCCAGAAATTCTGTACCATCACACGGTGCCTCTCCGGTGGTAAAACCTAAGCCATGGAAGCCTTCCGATATGCCTGGTGATGCTCCACCATTACGAACAACACTACCTGATACACCACTTTCAGCGACAAGAGGCAGGCATGGAGCACCAATCATGCTTTCCTTCAAGACTCAAGTGGATGTCCCTAATGGCTAATGCTGCCGTGCTGCATGTCAGTGGATGCTCTGTTCCTGCAGTGGCGGATTGAACTCTAACGACATTCAAGATCTATAAATCTTGTTTGATACTTCATTTCTTTTATCACATTTCAGTACTTAAATTATTATTTCTGTTTGGACACCGGTAATTTTTAAGGACAAAATGAAAGGGAAACTGATAGTTGGAAGCAATCTCCATTTTTCTGTCACTAGTTCGAATCCACTCAACATCATTTCATCTTTTTCAATTTTTCTGGACACTGATACTATTTAAGTATATATCAAACATTATATTTTATAGCACAAAAAAGTGTTTGGCCTAATGGCAAGAATCTGCCCCTTGCATTCATAAGTCCCAGGTTTGATTTCCCTTGGAAGCAATCTTCACATGTGTCACTATCTTATTGAACCGAATGTGTAATTATACCAATTATTTTAACAGTTCCGTCAACTTTTTCGTTTTTTTGTAACGGCGTATGGTTAAAATGAAACTATTTAAATAGTTGTGGTGCATTTGCCGAAAAAAATAATATAGTAGTCATTTTAACACCAAACTCATAGTTCAATAGTCATCTGTGTAGATTACCCTAGTTTTTTTTTTAGTTTATTCGAATCCTTTCAAATATTGAAGGGATTTCTCTAACCTATCCATACCAACAAAGGCCCATTCAAATTATGTGAAGGACAAGTAAAAAAATGAGAATAAAACGCAAGGAATGCTGCTTCGAACTCGCTACTTTCACTATACAACTCCTTTTAATAAATAACAGTAAGGCTATGTTATAAAAGTCACTTTCGTTTAAAAACAGCAATCTTCACATCAAATAGTACGAAAATGGAAACTAATGCAAGTCCACCTTTTCTCATTGCAAACATTAGTCAGCTAAAGACTTCTTTGGTATCGCGCATTGGGATTGGCAGTACCGCGATGATCTCTTAACATTGGTTTTTGTCCGCTCATATCTGCACTTCCATGATGATATGCTCGAACGTGAGGTGAAGCTTGATGGATAGCTGAATTATCATTAGGATTGCTGTCGATCCCCAGTTTCACTAGGAAGGTAGCAGTGCAACCTTTGTCATGGCCTTCACTCTCGATCCATATGTGGCCTCCCATCAAATTTACAAACCTGGTTCAAACATTTGAGAACAAAGGTCATTTTGATGCCTATATGGAATGATCCCTTTATAATACGATGAACAAGCAAATGTTTCTTATGCAAAGGAATTCAGTATTTCTAATTTTACCTTCTACAAATAGCGAGTCCAAGTCCAGCACCACCACTGGTTCCGACGGATCCACTTCGAGGATGTGCAAATTTGGTAAAGAGATTTGGTATATCTTGTGGGAGCACACCACAACCAGAATCCTTAACCTGCAAGAATAGGATCAACAAGAGCATCATGTAGTAAGCTAGTAAAGCTCCAGACAAGCTACACAAGGAGATCACATGGATGGTAATTCGTTGGATTGTACGTCATAAACATAAGCCAGGAGATACCTTCAATGTATATCCTAAATGGCATGAGAAAGAAATTTAAAGCATTGGATAGCAATAGAAGATCGAAAGATGCCTTTAAGATCATATGGTCAAAAATCTAAACAGAAGTAAACTGAAATGAAAATAAAGTTAAATGAAGCAATTGAGAACCTGCACTCGTAAATAGAAATGGCCTTCGATTGACACAGGATAAAATTCTGGAGGTCGCCAGTCTCTTAAAGACTCTGGTTTTGCAACAGAAACTATAATTGAAACATAACCCTCCTTTGTGAACTTCACAGCATTACCCACGACATTTAAAATAGTTTGCATGAGTCGTTTCTCATCACCAATAGCAAACATTGGCAAATCAGGTGCCAGAATCATAGTCATAGATAGCTTCTTTACAGACGCGATAGGCTTTATCAGATTAATGACCTAAAATGCAAAAATATCAACATTAATGCATAAGTTGAACTGCAAAGGAAATTTTTTTCCATTCTTTCACAATATATATATATATATATATATAAAGTAATGTCCAATTAACTACCTCTTTGAAGATTCCATGAAGATCGAACATTCCAAATTCTAATTCTAGGTTATTATCTTCAAGTCTAGAAAGATCCAGAACATCATTGATTAGTGTTGCCAAAAGGTTGCTACTCTTTAGCACTGTCTCAATCATAACTCTTTGCTCTGGAGTTAGCTCGGTCTCGAGAAGAAGGGAACACAATGCAATGATTGCATGCATTGGCGTTCGCATTTCATGGTTCATTACTGCAAGGAAATCATTCCGTGCATGAATTGCCTTCTCAGCCTCTCGACGAGCCAAGTCTAAATCAACATTTTGCACCATGAGCTGATCACGAGCCCTCATAGATTCCTCCAGAATAGCAGCATGAGAGAGAGCAACAGCAACCTGTACAAATACTACCATAAGTTCAGCACCGGAGTCATGTACGGGATCAAAGGCTCATAAATCATAATAGGCAAATAATGTTTTCTAACTAGAAGGAAAAGACAAAATCCAATCATTAGTGCTTTTTAAAAGTAAAGTCATAAATGTACAACTAAGTACGTTATCAAAACCGAAGGTGAACATATCATTAAGACGTCATAAAAGCAGCCGACCAAAGAAAGCAAATAAAAATTACCTGGTCTGCCACAACTTCGACTAGTTCCAATTCATGATCTCGCCATTTTCTGGCACTATCAGTGGGTAGAATAAGGACCATTACTGCATAGTTTTTGGCGGATAGATCAGGCCAGTCATCAATTTGGAAATTCGAGAGATGTAAAAGTGGTACCCGAACAGCAACTACCTCTGGGGGCACATATCTTCCCACTAAAGGTCGGATCCTAGCTAAAGGACAGGTATAGGGTATATGCACTGCTCGAGCACTATTGAAGACTTCATTGATGACAGGAAGATTTATTTGCACAGTAGATCCAACTTGTATTTGGTAGTTTAGTGTATGGGAAAGTTGCAGATCCATACCAGTCCTTGATGGCATCCACAATGCACATTCCTCCAGGCCCAAGGTCCTACCTAATTCAACAAGGGTGGTCTTCAATATTGTATGCCTGTCGAGTGTGCTTCTAATTTCATGAGTTAGCATCCTTACATGCCTTCCAGTTTCTTCTTGGGTGAGAATAAGGCCCATCTCCCTGTCGAGCTGTTCCGCCTTGTTCCTCAGAAATAATTCACGAGTTTTAACACTCAACAAATCCGGAATAATGTGTACAAGCATCAAAGCAGTTACACATGATACAAGAGCACAAGCAACCTTTGCAATGGTCATAACCACAGCAACAGCTTTAGTGTGCATAGCGAATGTCCACAAGTTTATAAAGTGGGTTGCTCCACAGAGAATGATGAAAGCACCGAATTGCATAAGCACCCATCGATACGGGAAGAATGCAGATTTTTTAACAAAATAGATGAGCTCCAGAGGAATTGAGAAATAAGCAAGGGCGATTAAGACGTCCGATATATACTGATATTTAACCAGCAGCTCATCGGGTGGCCACTGAGAGTCGATACAATAACAAGCCTCCATTATGTAACGATAACAGCTATATATCTGAAAAAAAAGATTATATAACTTCCAATTAGGTAAAGCAAATGATAGATTGCTTCTGCTCACATATATCCTGAAAGATATGCTGAATTTGCAAGGATTTCCCTCCAAATTTCATCTACCCATATTTAGAGGGAATATCACGCCACTTTAGTAAACAAATGATATGATTCATAATATCATTCTTAAAACTATCCATCAAGAACATTAGTATAAGATTCCATTACAACTTTTTATATATGAAAAAGAGCATTAATATGTTTTCCCCATAAATATTCACCGTCATCTTCTATATCCTTATACAGTTCTACATTTGAAAATAAGAAAAAATAAAAGGAAAAAACATTTTCTGAAAAGGTTTACACAGCCAATCGCATCACTAAATTAAGTATACGAAATTCAAAATTATTTTTCTCGAGAGAGAAGCTATTATTTTTTCCAAATAAAAATAACTTCCCTCGAATCAAATACAGTTTAAGAAACAAAACTACTCAAAAAAGAAGAAGAAAAAAGCATATAGATCATGATGTATTATATCAAAACATAGGTCATCTTAAACAAACAGTAAATGACTCGCAGAAACTTAATCTACAGATGAATATTGATTAGAAAGAAAAAAAGAAAAGAAAAATGAATGGATTACCAAGCTAGTGAAGAGAGAAAAGGAGAATGGACGGCCAGAGATTAGTTGCAGATGTGAGGCGCGTGATCCAAGCCGTCCATTTTCGAGATAGCGGTATCCCTTTCCCTTCCGAGCTTCTTTCTTTGATGTTATTAAAGTTGCAACTGCGAGAGAAAGACGAAGGAAGGGAGGTGGACAAATTAGTAAAGTGGAAGGAGGGCTTTCACGGACAGTGAAGACGACGCACGCTTTCAGAGGGAGGTTTTGCACGTGCAGGAACTGATTTGGATTTTATTCAGGGTAAAGTACACAAATGGTCACTGAACTTTGTTAAAAAGGTAACCAAATTTTTAAAATTTACAAAATGGTAATTAAACTTTGTGTTTTGAAACAAAATGGTAACTAGACGTTAAACTCCGTTAAGTGTTTGTTAAATTTTTTTGTAGAATAATACATTCAATCAATTTAGTCTTAATTCGAAACAATTCACTAATTTAACATTTCCTATTTACGGAGGGAAGTTTTCGATGGCGGTCAGACGATCGAAGGAATAGGCTTTGCTCGTGAGGATGGCGCGATCACGATGGTGATGTTGACGTTGCAAACGGGCAACTCACGGCGGCGCAATCGATCAGAAACATGAGAAAAACTTTTGATTCCGACGAAGCTTCCACTCAACTTCCACGACAGACAACAAAGAAACACGGCAAGCGAGATGTTGGATTTTGATTGCGAGACGACGGGAAACATGAGGGTGGTGGCGGTGTAAGCCACGAACTGGCGGAGATGGGCAACTGGAGCTCGAACATAAAATGGGGAAGGAGACAAGTTTAACGATCCTTCAAACTAATCTCCACGGTGAACGGCGTGGAGATTGATCGAGTGGTCACTGGGTTTTGCTCGGGTCGAGGAGGCGGTTCAGATGACGTCAACGGTGACAGCCATGAACCGATGGTGGCAGAGATCAGACGATGAACGACTGTAAAGGTTGGGAAAATTTTAAAACTTTCTGAACTCTCTCCCCCTCTAAGCCGGTTCAGATTCAATTGGTGTATTAAAGATGGTTGTAACTTGTACATCAGATTTTGCTTTAAGGACCAAATTGAAAGAATGTGTAAATAACGAGGGCTAAATTTAGTGAATTATTTCGAATTAGGAATAAATTGATTGCATGTGTAAATATAAAGGATTAAATGTGTTATTATACAATTTATTTTAACAAACACTTAACGAGGTTTAACGTCTATTTACCATTTTGTTTTAAAACACAAAGTTTAATTATCATTTTGTAAAATTTGAAAGTTTGGTTACCATTGTGTTTTTTTAACAAATTTCGGTGATTGTCTGTGCATTTTACTCTTTTATTTATTAATATAGAGAATTTGATTCGCAGAAAAGATTATTGTAAGGGAGAATGATATTGTGTCATATTGTATTTTCAACCGTAGTGTTATTTATTAAATGGGGGATGTAATTCCCTTTGATTTCTCAGATATTTGTCAATTTTAACACTTATAAATTATAGTGTCCCTAAGTTAAAGAATTTTGTTAATATGAATCTTTTGTTGAATTTAACTGGATGATTAAATATTTACGATGTAAAATAATCAAATATTTTTATTTAATATTTAAATAGTATTACACAAATTTAAATATTTAATGTATTTTTATTAATATTATATTTATGATGTTTATAGGTTATATGTTGGGATTAGAGGTGTAAATGAGCCGCGTCGAGCTTGAGTAGTGCTGAGTTCAACTCAGCTTGTTAAGATTTCGAGTTGAATTCGAGCTCGAGTAATTTTTTAACGAGCCTGGAAAATTTGAGCTCGACTCGTCTCGTTAAGAACTCGATTCAAGTTCGAGATTAATTTGAGCTCAATCGAGACTAGTGTTGACCGATCTTTGGCCGTGTCGGACTTGAGTAGCTCGTGATTTGTCGCGTCTCTTTTAAAGCCCTATTAGATAAAAACTTTGATACACATGTGTAAACTCAAGCTTGTTAATTCTAGGGTTTATGGTGTTAGTTCAAGGTTTATAGGTTTAGGTTGTTGGGTCTAGAATTTAGGATTTATATTTTAAGGTTGAGGACTTATGTTTAGGGGTTTAGGTTTAGGAATTTAGATTTTAAATTTTAAAAAATAAAAATTAGTATATTATATTTTGAGTAGCTCGCGAGCTTTTCGAGTTGGGTATCAAGTAGCTCAGCTCGGCTCATTAAGAATTTGAGTCAAGTTCGAGCTCGAGCCAAACTTTAACCGAGTCAAACTTGATTAACTCGCGATCTGTCTCGTCTCATTTACATCCCTAGTTGGGATTGCATATTACTTGAGAATTAATAAGTTAGAAGATGTTTTTAATTTTATTCTTTCTTTCTTTTTTGGTCATATTTAATTTTATTCTTTCATTATCATCTTATAAAATATTTTGATAGGTTAAACTTATGATCTAAAATTCTTATCAATATTATACAACTTTTATATTTATTTTATTATTTATTTTAATTTATTTGGCAATCTACCACAAGTAATAAAAAATTAAAAAATGAAAAATTAAACATATTAGATGTTTAGCATTTAAAAATTCACAAAAAAATATTTTAACAAAGGTTAAAGAGGGTATACAAATATAAAATATTTAATATAATAATTATATTAAAAATATGATAAATATATAATTTTTACAAATTTTAGATAGTGCAACAAAAATAATTCTACGACTTTTTTGTGCATATATTTTTAATTAAATATTGAAAGTTTAATATTTTAAAAGGATAATATGACACATGGACACTTTAATAAATTTTACTTTTAGATAATCTCATATTCCTCCAACCAAATACAATAATTTTACATTCCTACCAAATAAATCAAACAAGGTGATATAATATTCCCAATAACGTGTCATGTAATATTACATTCCAAGAATTTTATTTCCAAAGATAATCTTACATTTCGTGAACCAAACGCACCTCTAGTATTTTATTTTTTGGGTAAACTACACCAGATGCCACTAAACTATCACCACATACTCGAAAATGTCACCGAACTTCAAAAATGTTCAAATCTAACACTGGGCTTTACTTTCTGATTCATTTATGCCACTTTGTTGTTAAATTTTAACAAAATCGTTAACTCAAAACGACGTTGTTTTGGTGCGGTTGTTTTTAAGCTTAATTTAGCTCAAAAAGACATCATTTTGCTTGAGGAAAAATAATAATACTAATACATTTGGGGATTTAAACCCAAGACCTTTAAATACAAAGGGTAAGCCTTGAAATTATGTAATATTTTACCACAAATATTATATATGTCAAACTACACTTGAGATTAATTCAGATTATTTTATGAAATACATAATACCGCGGAACGGGGGTGGCGAACGAATTACATCATGCTCAGAAAGACACAAGAGAAGTGGCCTATGATCTGATCCATTCCGGTCTATATGGCAAACATGAGAAGCCGAAAACGCATCAACCAAACAGAATTAACAAGGCAATGGTCAAGTCTTTCATACAAATTACCCCTCGACCAAGTAAACGGAGGACATCGAAAACCTAAATAAATGAGACTTGTTCGAGAGATGAAGTCAGCAAAAGGCATACTACCATTAACGTGCCCATCAAAACCACCTCAACGCTCATCTGGTGATAATATGACATCAAAGTCACCTCCAATAACCAAGGGACATTAGGACCAGGATATAAAGCTTCAAGCTGAGACCAGAAAGCCTTACGTTTGTTGCTACAAGGACTAGCATAAACAACTGTAAAATAAATCAATCCCGAAGTATCGAATACGCAATACCTTCCATTGATAAATTGATTGTTAACATGCATAATCTCCATGTGACTATCATCCTCCCAACAAAGCCAAATGCCCCGCTAAAGCCATGCGCCTCAACCCGAAACGATCGTGTAAAACCAAATCTCGCAATCACCCTATCAGCGTGACGCCCACTGATCCGTGGTTCAAACAAGGCCAAGACTTTCGGTTTATGCTCCCGGATGTAACTCCTGAGATAATTACGAAAAGTGGTGCTCGCAACACCTTGTGAAATTCATAACATAAACATGGATAAAGAAAAGAAGAGGAAGTGCCCCATTTACTGACTAAGGCTCACGGCCTCCACATTCTCAGTCGCACCCGACTCCACAGCTTGCAATACACTAGAAGAAGAAGCAGGATCCAACGTGGAAACCTCGAGAGTCCCCTCACCATTTACGACTACCTTTGAACATCCCCCCGGCTCAAGTTCCTGTTGTAAGGCAATATGATTAAGTTGGTTATTCACATTGTCCACCCACTCATAAAGAACCGGCCGCTTGACGGTTTTTGTCACTGATGGTTTACGGATTGATAACCCTTTCACAATAATCTCCTTCGACAGCCTACCTCTCAAGCCTCGTCCCTTCGCACCCGTCCCACCATCCGATGACGCCTTATCAAAGCCCGACTCAACAAGAGAGATCGATTAATGTGCCATCGTTGATTTCCTCGCATCTTTAGCAACCACACGAACCTACTGCCTGGGTACAAGAGGTACCATTGTTGCTCCACAACCCATCAGCTGTTCCGAAGTAACTCTCTTAGAACTAACATGTGTCGAAGATGGAGCCTTGCTCCCCACTACGAATTGATTAGGCAACGCTGGAACCACGGGGGCTTCAACCACAAGTGCATAGATATTCCCTTTACGTTGTCCTTGTTCGATCATATTAGGCTACATGGGATCCTCCCCGGAATCCACATCGACCGTATTCAAAACAAAAAATCGAGAGCCCTCAGTAGCTTCCGCATTAACACTTTTACATTTGCTATCCTGATTTTTAGTCTGAGGTCAATGTCGTTTGTTCTCTACAAGCATCCATGGGCCAAAAAGATCGACTGTGTTACTTGCCGGGTGAGCACTCCCAACCGAGACGAGATCATTCAAACGTTCATTAGTATTAGGGCCATCAGATGAAACATTCTTGGGGCAAAATTCCTTACCATGCCCATAAATACCACATAAGAAGTAAATATTGTGCAAGCCTTCATATTCAATATTCTACACAAAATCATCAATGTTGATGCAAGGGATCAACGGTTTATTCAGGTCAACCACGAGAGCAAGCCTCGCGAATTTCCCTCGTTCGCCCGCCTGAGTACCGTAATCCACTCTAACAACCTTACCCAACATTGCCACTATATGACGAAAAAGAGCTTTAGTATAGTAGCGATACGGTAATCCAGGTAATCGAACCCAAACCATAACATGCGATTGGTGCTTCTCAGATGTGGAGAAAGATCTACTCCAAGGCTGGATTGTGAGATAGCTCCCATAAATCGTCCAAGGTCCCTCCGTTAACGTCACCTCATAGTCTCGAGGGTCCTCCAAACGAACAAGAAAATAATTATTGGTCAGATCAATCAGGTGAATCTCTCCCTTTGGCTGCCAGAGAGAATGAATTTGGTTCGAGAGAGTATGATACCCAATGTTACGCTCTAACAAACGAATGATAATAGATTGGCTCATACTAAGGTCGATTTGATCATGGACATGCTCCGAAAAGGTGATTTTAGGGAAAGCTCCAAAACGATCCACAACACAATCCTCATTGCGTACCACAACTTTATCCCGGGTAAAGTCTGTAAATTCAGGACAATAAGAGTCCGAAGTAGCAATACCTTTGAGCTTACTTGCATAAGAAGCTTTCTTCTGAGTACCCGGTACTTCCTTAGCATATGCATGTTGGTCCAAATGTGGCTATTGGACTGAAGACTCAGCCACACCCTTGTCGGAGTCATCCAACAACATCAGAGATGACGCAACCATAAGAACCAATTCAGCCGCATTATTACAAAATTTCTTTGCGCAACGCTCATCCTCAATTGTCGGGGGGAGCCATGTCGCTCCAAGGTAGGAGGTAAAGACACCGTAGGTATCCGGTCCGGTGGACGGCCACCAACATGGCCCGGAATTGGAGAAGAAGCGACGATAGCCGCTGTTAGGTTCGAGTCACCAAGAGAATAAGGGTTTTTCATCGAGCAACCGATATTAAACGTAACTTGTGAAGAGTTTGTTGCAGCTTTGAAGAGCGCTGCTGAAGAATCTGCCGCAGCTTTGAAGTTTTTTGTGATTTCTTAAACTTGGAAAAAGTGTGCCGCTGGAGAATTGAGGTCGTCGCAGCGCCACTGGAGAATTTAGGGCGTCGCAGCTTCAAATCAAAGTGCGATTACTTACATATATATTAATATATATATAATATATATTTTTTATTTTTTTATATATTATTTTTTGGGTAATCTTCACCCATGGTCCCTTTTATTTGTGGTTTGTTCTATTTTGGTCACCCGAATTCAAAAAAGACTATTCTGGTCACTTACGTTTGAAAACGTTTCTGTTTTGGTCACTGGATCGTTAATCTCCGTTAATTAAAAAAATTAATTTTTAATTTAACCCCCAAACTTTCAAAATTTTATTTTTCATCGTCTTCCCCAAAGTAACAATATTGTATCTTTATCTGTCAAAATAAATCAGACTTCCATACTCAACACATCATCCAAAACCACTAAATATCTCATTTCTTCTAAAAATTCATGTGTTAATATTTATATGGATTAATGGTTTCATACAATATTAATATTAGAAAAGAAGACAAATAAAAGAAGAGACGAACTAATTCTTAAGATTGTTTTGATCATTGATGGTGGATTTCAAGTATTTAACTCCTACAATGGTTTTCCATGAGCATAGACTTAACAGCAATTTAAAATCGACTACATTTCTGGCTCTTAGTTTTGTTTCAAAACAAAACAAAAAAAAGAAGTTGGTGTATCTCACTAAGTTGTGAACCAAGAAAATAAAGAAAATGGGCAAAAACACAGTTTGCTAAATAGGGTCAAATTCTAGGCAAATAAAGATATTAAAGAAATGAAAAACAGTGAAAAAGGAAAGAATCTAGATTCAAAAAGGCGGCAAAAAGCAACGTTACATTTTCATTTCCAGAAAACCAAGAAGCTAAAGATTACCAGAACGAGCAACTTCTCGATTGAGTCTTCTTTGCTTGCGAATTCTATTGAAGGGGATATTTCTGGAGTAAAATAAATAAGAAAACTTCCATTTTGATCGAAAAAGATACCCTTTTTGGAGGAATATTACTCATTACAAGGCTCGAAAGCCAAGCAATAAGCCGTGGATCCACGAAACGAAGAAATCAAGCTCGCGTCTTTATTAGTGGCAGTTTCGGCGCTGCAACATTTAGAAAGAAAAGCCTTCTTTCTAATACGAGCCTAATGGCCGAGTCTAGTATTAGAAGAAGCTGAGCCTAATAACAATGGCGACCGTGACTGGTCATTCCTAGACGTTACTAACACACAAGCTGCCACCAATCAAGTGCATAACGGGCTTGCTAGAGACGAAGAAGCCATCCTCAAATACAAATAAAACTGAGAAATTGTACGAGTAAATGACGACAGTGCTCAACTACCATTTCATTTTGGGGAAACAACTTTGAATCTGGGCACCTTCAGTCGTTTCCTTTAAAGACTGTAGTGCCAACTGCTACTATTTCTAACATTAATTTTGGATGAAACTATTAATCCATACAAATATTGACGCATGAATTCCTAGAAGAAAGGAGATATTTAATGGAGCATGGAAGTCTTGGATTGTTTTGACATGGTAAGATATAATATTGTTACTTTGGGAAAAATGGTAAAAAATAAAATTTTGAAAGTTTGGGGGTTAAATTAAAAATTAATTTTTTTAATTAACATAGGTTAACGGTCCAGTGACCAAAACAGAAACGTTTTCAAATGTAAGTGACCAGAATAGTCTTTTTTGAATTCGGGTGACCAAAATAAAACAAACCTCAAACAAAATGGACCACGGGTGAAAATTGCCCTTATTTTTAAAAAACCCAAAATATTCACAAAATAATATATAAAAAAAAACATAAACCATAAACCTAAACACAAACTTTAAGGTTGAAGACTTTGGGATTTGAAGTTTGGGGTTTAAAATTTATAGTTTATTGTTTTTTAGTATATTATTTATAATATAAATATAATATTTTAAAAAACACCCAAATTGTTCATGAAAAATAATATATTTATATTATAAATAATATATAAAGATGTATAAAAATAATATTATATATATGTATATATGTAAAATAATATATTTTTATTATTTATATAATTTATATATTAATATTATTTACAGTAGCATTTATTTTTTAAAAAATAATTTGAATTAATCTCAAGCACAACTTGACGTATGTAATATTTGTAGTAAAATATTATATAATTTATGTTGATTCAGTGGTTAAGGTTTACTCCCAAATCCTTCCAACTCTAACTACATGAGTTTTCCTCCAGCAAAACAACGTCGTTTTGAGTTAAATTAAGCTTTAAATATTTGCACCAAAATGACTGATGACTGTGTAGATATCTTATTTTGCATACCCTTTTCACTAAGCTTTTGCGTGTGTTTAAGCTCATTTAGTTGCATTTAGGAGTATTTTGCATATAGTTTACATGTCGTTAGGGAGTTATACTGCATTAGCTTAATGGTTATATACTTTGGTGCTTTTAATGGGAAAGGTAGTGTTTTGTGGTGCACGTGCCGTTTTGAGTTAATGGTTCCGTTAAGAGTTAACAACGGAGTGACATAAACAAGACATAAAGTAAAGTTCAATGTTAGATTTAGACACTTTTAAAGTTCAATGGTAATAGTATAGTGGCATACTAGCATTTAATGTAGTTTACCCTTTATTTTTCTAGTGCGTGAATTCATTTTGTTGATAAATAAAAGCTTAAATAAAAAAATAAGTGCCTAAATTATATTTCATTTGAACTTTAAGTGTCTAAAGTATTTTTTATTAAAAATAGGTGCTCGTATTAAGTTGGGTGGATCGGTGTATAAAAGTTAAAAATACAGCAAATATCTTGCTATTAATGTATGGTTTTGCCAACTCCATTGTAAGAAGCCTGCAAAGTGAAGTTGTTATAGGAGTTTGCCGAATTAGAATATTAATATTAAGTTATATTTTTACATACAAATTGTGTAAAAATAATTTATAAAATATTTTTATAAAATTTAAAATTTAAATCACGCTTTAAAACCTAAACCTTAAACATTATGCTTTGAACTTTAAATTCTAATCATAAATTTTAAATTTTACACCATATACACTAAATTCTTAAACCCTAAACCATACCCTAAAACCTTAAACCCTAAAATAAAAAGGTTGTGTTTACACAAACTTGTGTATCAAAGTATTTTCCTTATATTTTTATGTTTATTTTCAGCTTTAGTCGTGAAATTTAATTTTTTAAAATATATTAAACGATTTTGTTTTATAAAAGGTAATTTGAATGATCGTATTTGAAGACATAAATCATAAAAATTAAAGAATATATATATATATATATATATAAGGCCCGATACAATCATGTGAACTATCTTTGATAAAGAAACGTTTTTATAACCTTTTAAGGGATGAAAACAAAATCTAAAGACTGGAAACAAAAATAGACACTCGAACGATGTATTGCCTAATATTGTAAATATGTACATCGACTTTCAATGAATGATATTCTACAGATTTGTTCTAATAGAATTTACTAAAACCCTCGACAAAACTACTCGTAAATCATTAATATAATCTTTTGTGTTTATTTTATAAATAAGTTAGATATCAATTTGACATATTATTATAATACTAATTTTTAAACATGTGGAGGGAGGCTAGGAAAGATTCAATTGATATAATAATGTATATTTTTGGAAGAAAATAATGATAAGCGGAGGAGCGCATGAAGCTGTTACGGTTGAGTTTGCACAGAAAATAGAAAGGAAGAAGGAAATATTTAGATTAAGAAAGAAATAAGATTTTGTTTCAACAAAAAAATTTATAAAAAAAACTTTACATATTAAATGCATCTTATTTATATTAATCTCTCCTTAGTATAAGACAAAGTCAGTTAATGCCTGAAGAGCCTTTCTCTCTCTAACACTCCAGCGAGTCTCCTGTAAAACCGTTGGTGCCAGTTCCTCATCATTTTTGCCTTGCTAATCCATGGTCGTTGCCTCAAATTCCTTGCTCGTGACATTGCCTTCCCCTTTTTGAAGAACCTTGCCCTCAAGGTTTGGCTCGGGTGGTTCACGGCCAGAATCTATAGTTTCTTGTATCAATGGAAGTGGTGTGATTTGCTGCATTGGATGTCCTCTATATGGTTTGAGCTGGGAAATATGAAACACAAGGTGAATTCAGGTGGAGTCTGGTAAGTCCAGCTTGTATGCTACTGTACTAATTCGTTTCAGCACAAGATAGGGTCCAAAAAAATCGAGAACTCAGTTTCTGGTGTCGTAATCGAAGGGAGATTTGACGATATGATTGCAGCTTCACAAATGCCCAGGAACCTTCTTCTTGCTCCAATTCTCGATGATGCTTGTCGGATTAATTTTTCATCCTTGACTGCGCCTTAACCAAGTTTCCTTTTAGTTCTCGCAGCAGGGCATCTCGTTCTAGCAACTCCCTGTCAAGTTGTTCATTAGCTAAGCTGCCTTCCAAATAATTCACCATAGTTGAGGGATCACAGCCTTTGTAACACCCGTGTCTAGGGCCTAGGAGGTAGCCGGGTTGTTGTTCGAGTCAAATAAAGTCTAATTAAAATAAACCAATCTTGAATAATGACCTATTTGAATTTAAATAAAGAGGGAGGGACCAAAGTTGTGATTTACCCCATTTAAAATAAAGGAAGACAACTTTTCCATAAAAGTTGTCATCTTCCTCCTCATTTCCTCTTTACCAATTTCAAAACCCCTTCCCCACTTTCAAACTCTCCTAAAACCCTAGTCATTATTCCATTGGTTTGGCTAATCAATTTCATCATCAAATCAAGAGGTAAACATATTTTCTTAACCTCCTCTCTATTCTCCACTCACCTATTGTTTTAGATTTCAAAAATAATGGGTTTTGGGAATTAGGGTTCTTATGGAAAATTGGGGATTTGATGGGGCTTTTCAATTTATTTTGAGAAATTGTTTTGGGGTTATGCTTAATCATGATGAAACTTACAACATATATTAATTTGGTTAATTTTAGATGAATTTTCGTAATGGGTCCTTAGGGCAAATTTTAAGGTATGAAAAATTGGGTTTTTGAGAGGTTTAATGTTGGAATTGAAGGGCGGATGGTTTACCTATGTTAGGAGGGTGTTTTGGGATGTTTTGGAAGCCATTTGGGTGCTTGGAATTGGGTATTTCAGTCCTTGGTTGTGGGAGTCCGAAAATTGGGTTTTTGGAGATGTTATGTGGTTTGGAAAAAACGTGGAATTGGGTTGTGAGTTGCAAAGTAGATTGATGATTGAATTAGCATTGGGTTGAGAAGTAATGTATGTGTTTTGTTTGATTAGAATCAAGTTTGGGCATCGGTGAAGCATCGGAAGTGAACCCGGAAAGTTGAAGGTTGTTGCTTGCTTGGCCTTGTGCTTGGAAGCTTAGGTGAGTGGTTAATTGTTTTAAACGGTTTTAAATTGGTTGGTTCGAGTATATGGACTAGGTTGGGCTTGGTAGACCCACCTAGAGTTAGGATTAGGGTGGTAGCCTCATGCTAAACTTGATCTAGAGCCTTTGGTTGAACTCATTATGTGGTTGTGTTTGTCTCGTATAAATTGTGGTATGAATGTCTATGTATATTGCTTTATACATGTGGAATGAGATTGGATTTATGATGCTTGAGACATGCATAATGTTGGTTGTTGGTGAGTATGTGCTAAGCACGAAGTTAATGAAATGAGTAACGTGATGTGAGTAAATATTGGCACTAGTAAACTTGGATACAAATGATCGATCATTAGGATGTTAGTGTGTACACATGAGTCTAAAGTCGCGCGTGGCCTTGGTGGCGTTGAGTCACCAAGGAGGAGTACAGGTTCGCCCGGAATTGTATTTAAATATAGTCGGTGATGAGTGTAATCCCATCGACGGGGCGTGAGGATGAGTGGAATCCCCTCCGCGAGACCGGTGATGAGTGGAATCCCACCGAGGTAATGTGGTTGTTGGATATGGGTTTCCAACATGTCTATCCGCGTATTCGGGTCTTAACTAGGTGCCAATGTTGTTTGATGTGTATATCAATGTGTTGAGATTCATGGTTCTTATTGGAACACTTGGTTGTGATTACATGTATCATGGAAATTGAGTTTATGATCATGGCTTTATAATTGTCCTTTGCTCATGTTTATATCTTGTGGACCTTTGGTATGTTTGTGACTTACCTTGGCTAGATCGTGCTCGGACCCTGCAATGTTGAGGTTTATTTTTAGAGCTTACCCTCACTAAGCATCATTGCTTACGCTCTACTTGTTCAACATTGCAGATCCTTAGTTCGTGGGTTGCTCGGGCAAGTGGAGGGCCTCCAAGTGTGGTTTTGGACTTGAGTTCATCAAGTATGGTTTTAATGCTAAGACATGTAATAGTTTAAGCAATGGGATGTGTAAGGATTTTGTTGGCTGTTGTTGGTTGCTAGGAGCATGTTTAAACTCCTTAGTATCTTGCTTTTGCATGATTGTGTTGCCACGTTGAATGTTACTCATGCCTAATTGCTTACTTTGGTTGTTAGCTATATGCCTTAGGAGTTCATGTATGTGCTTGAATGATGATTGTATGAATGTATGTTGTGGGTTGTTGCCATAGTGATAGACATGTCTAATCAATGTTGAAGCATGCTAAAATGGTTGTTATACCTTAAGGTGTCTTGTCTTGAAGTTACTTGGTGGTTTGTTGGTGTTTTGGGGCATTCTTGTGCCTCAAAACAGCCCAGAAAAGTCTGCAGACAGGGGGTGTTTCGGAACGGGTCCCCGTGTTCCGAAACGGCCCCTGTGTAAATGGTCTGCCGTTTCGAAACGGATGAGGGTCGTTCCGGAACGTTTTCGCTACTGGAATTTTGAGAAATTGGCGAGATTAAGCCGTTTCGGAACGGGCCTTTGAAGTTCCGAAACGGTCAAATCTCGTTGACCACGAGATATTGACCGTCAAGGTCGTTCCGATACGGGTCTCCCCTATTTCGGAACGGTCACCTTATGGTTGACCCTGTCCGTTGACTAAGTCAAGGCGTTTCGGAACACCCTATGGGCGTTTCGAAACGGCCTGTTGCAGAATGTTAAAATGAGCTGTTTAAATGTTGGATGGTCGATGTTTGATGTTATGATTGTATCTTCCGCTGTTGTGCCACACTTAGGTCTAAACTATGCATGTAGACAAGATAAGATAAAAAGAAATTTTCTGGGTCGTTAACCGAGGGGAAACCTTAACGGGTTTCGCTTCGGTTTTCCCCGTGTGGCCCACTCGGACCGGTCATCCGACCAGACCGGAACGAGGGGGTTACACTTGTTGGTATCAGAGCCTAAGGTTACCGAGACCTTGGGCAGGTGAGGTAAGTTTAAGTTTTTAAATTGAATTGCACGGTGTTTGCTTGTTCTGCAAGAATGGTTGCTTATGTGACAAGTATGCTGATTGTTTTATTTTAAGCATGTGTGTGTGGGTCCCATTGCTACTATTACATTGGAAAAATGATTTTTAAGTGAGGGAACATACTTGGACACTTGGAAGCCTTGCCTTGCTAACCCAACTTGTGTGTTGTTGTTGTAGTTGTAGTTAATATCTGAGAAAGCAATGTCTAGACCGAGAGGTAGACCGAGGTTGGTTCGTCGGGAACCGCGAGTTGTGGCTCCTGTTGAGCCGGTAGTCGGTGCGGGAGCTCACATAGAGGGACCGGGGGCCGCGGGAGTTGGCGCTCCTCCACCACCTCCACCACCACCACCTCCTCCACCTGGAGCTGGGGGCGAGGATGGAGCTGGAGGAGAGGGACCTCAAGGTGGCCAAGGTGGCCAAGGTCCAGCTGGAATTGATATGACTCCGCTTGTGCAAGCAATAGCGAGAGCGTTCCAGGCCGCAGTTGCGGGAGCCCAGGCTGCAGCTCAGCCTAGGTGTGATGATGCTAGCTTACCTTTGGAGAGGCTTCGTAGCTTAGGGGCCGAGGAGTTTAGAGGATCTACTCCGGAGAGGTCGGAGTTATGGTTGGAAAAGACGGTTCGTATCTTGGCTCAGATGGGTTGTGCGGGCGCACGTAGATTGGGTTGTGTGATCTCACTGCTTCAGGGTGATGCCTACACCTGGTGGGTCACCATCACTACCGGGGTTCCAGAGGCCGAGATAGATTGGGATTTCTTTGAGTTTGCTTTCAGGAAGAGGTACTTGGGACCGAGGTACCTAGATGAGAAGAAGTGAGAGTTCATGGCTCTCACTCAGGGAGATGCTTCAGTGACTGATTATGAGATCCGCTTTGTTTGCTTGAGTCAGTATGCTCCAGAATTGGTTCCTACGGAAGTGGAACGCTGCAACCGATTTCGATACGGATTGAACGAAGAGGTTAAGAGGTACACGTTGGCTTCTGACTACTCAGACTTTGATGTGTTGGTCGCGAGGGCCAAGGATTTGAAGCATAGTTTGGGTTCAGCCAAACGAGCTGGTGGTTCTGGTTCTGGAAAGAGGCATAACCACTTTGATGGTAGAGATGCTAAGAGGCACAGAGGTGGCGGACATCAGTTTGATCAGAGACGTGGCGGTGGCCACCATGGTAGAGGCCATCAGGGCCATAGAGGAGGAGGGCGCTTGCCCGAGTGTGCACAGTGTGGGAGACAGCACACTGGAGAGTGCTGGGGTAACTTTCATGCTTGTTGGAACTGTGGTTCGAGGGACCACTTTAGGAGAGACTGTCCACGTCAGGCAGCTCAGACACCGAATATTGCTCAGGCTCCTGCGAGAGGTACTGATTTTCAGAGAGGTCGTGGGCGCGGTCGTGGCTACTTCCAGCCGAGGGCTGATGCACCTAGGGTAGATGCTCAGAGGAACCTTGCACATGTTGTGGCTGTGCAGCCAGAGGCGGGAGGACCAACGAGGGTCTATGCTCAGAGAGAGGCCGGGAACGACACCGATGTGATAGCAGGTAATTTCGAGTTACAGTCTATGTCCTTGCTTTCTTTGGTTGATTCGGGTTCTACGCATTCCTACATTTTGAGTAAGCATGCACAGAAGTTAGATATTCCTGTTGAGATCTTAGATGTAGGTATGCATGTTACTAGTTCTTTTGGTGAGACAGTTGTGGTTAGACGTATGTATAGGAGGTGTCCACTGAAGATTCAGGGTCATGTGTTCTCAGTTGATATGATGGAACTTCCTTTCTACGGTTTTGATATTATATTGGGTATGGATTGGTTGGTTGAGCATCGGGCTAGTGTGGATTTTGAGACGAAGAGAATTTCCTTGAAGCTTTCTGATGATTACGAGGTAGTGGTAGTGGGCGAGAACATTAAGTTCTTGTCTAATGTGGTGTCAGCTTTAGAGGCTCGTAGGTTGATGGACTCTGGATGTGGGGCCTATTTAGCTTATGTTATGAATCCGGATATGAGTGAAGCTAGACCAAAAGATATCAGAACAGTGTGTGACTTCCCAGATGTGTTTCTTGAAGAGTTGCCGGGTTTGCCTCCTGACAGAGATGTTGAGTTTGTGATTGAGACAGTTTCAGGGTCTAATCCAGTTTCGATAGCTCCGTATCGTATGGCTCCGAAAGAGTTGAAAGAATTGAAGAGTCAGTTGCAAGAATTATTAGACCGTGGTTTATTAGGCCTAGTAGTTCTCCGTGGGGTGCTCCAGTGTTGTTTGTGAAAAAGAAAGATGGTAGCATGCGCATGTGTATCGACTATAGACAGCTGAATCAGTTGACCGTGAAGAACAAGTATCCGTTGCCTCGTATAGATGATTTGTTTGATCAGTTGAGGGGTGCTTCAGTGTTCTCGAAGATAGATTTGAGATCCGGATACTATCAGTTGAAGGTGAAAGAGTGTGACGTTCCGAAGACAGCTTTTAGGACTAGATATGGTCACTATGAGTTTCTGGTGATGCCATTTGGGCTCACGAATGCACCAGCAGCATTCATGGACATGATGAACAGAATTTTCAGAGACTATTTAGACCGATTTGTGGTTGTCTTCATTGATGATATACTTGTGTACTAGAAGACAGAAGAAGAGCATGATGAGCACTTGAGATTTGTTTTACAGAGGTTGTTGAGCAATCAGTTGTATGCGAAGCTTAGAAAGTGTGAGTTCTGGATTCGAGAGGTTGTATTTCTTGGCCATGTTGTTTCGACCGAAGGCATCCGAGTTGATCCATCGAAGATTGAGGCTATTGTTGAGTGGAAACAACCTAAGTCCGTGACCGAGATTATGAGTTTCCTAGGATTAGCTGGTTACTATAGGAGATTTGTGGATGGCTTCTCTAGAGTAGCTGCTCCCTTGACTAAGTTGTTGCAAAAGGGAGTCAAGTTTGAATGGTCAGATGCGAGACAAAAGGCCTTTGAGAAATTGAAAGAAGCTTTGACAAATGCTCCAGTGTTAGTACAACCTGTTTCAGGTAAGGAGTTTGTGATTTACAGTGATGCTTCCTACGTAGGCTTAGGATGTGTTTTGATGCAAGATAGGAGAGTTGTTGCTTATGCTTCTAGACAGTTGAAGATTCATGAGAAGAACTATCCTACACATGACATAGAGCTAGCCGCAGTTGTATTTGCATTGAAAATTTGGCGTCACTATTTGTATGGTGAGAAGTGTATAGTCTACACCGATCACAAGAGCTTGAAGTACTTGATGACACAGAAAGAGTTGAACTTGAGACAGAGAAGATGGTTAGAGTTGTTAAAAGATTACGATTTGACCATTGAGTACCATCCGGGTTAAGCAAACGTAGTAGTCGATGCTTTAAGTAGAAAAGTGGCCGTTGAGCTGAGAGCTATGTTTGCTAGATTGAGTGTGTCCAATGATGGTGGCTTGATCACCGAGTTGCAAGTGAAGCCTTCCTTGATTCAGTTGATTAGAGAGAAGTAGTTGTAAGATGCGAGCCTAGTTCCTCATGTTCAAGACACAGCCGAAGGAAGACCGACTGAGTATAGTTTCAGTGGTGAGAGCTTGTTGTGCTTTAGGGATAGAATTGTGGTGCTGGAAGATGTTGAGCTGAGACGTCAGATTTTGAGTTAAGCACATTCGAGTCCCTTTTCTATGCATCCGGGTAGTACCAAGATGTACCGAGATCTGAAGAATGATTACTTCTGGGTTGGTTTGAAGAGAGACGTAGCCAAGTATGTGAGCCGTTGTATGGTTTGTCAGAGAGTGAAGGCAGAACATCAAGTTCCTTCAGGTTTGCTACAGCCTTTGAAGATTCCAGAATGGAAGTGGGAGAGAATCACCATGGATTTTGTATCGGGGTTGCCTTTGTCTCCTTCGAAGAAGAATTCAGTTTGGGTGATTGTTGATAGGTTCACTAAGTGTGCTCACTTCTTAGCAGTGAACACTACGGATTCCTTAGACAAGTTGGCAAACTTGTACATTCGCGAGATTGTGAGACTTCATGGAGTTCCAAAGTCCATAGTTTCAGATAGGGATCTTAGATTTACTTCGAGGTTCTGGAGTTGTTTGCATAGTGCTTTGGGTAGTCGTCTGCATTTCAGCACATCTTATCATCCGCAGTCCGATGGGCAGTCAGAGCGAGTGATACAGATTCTAGAGGATATGCTTCGTTGTTGTGTGATTGATTTTCAGGGTTCTTGGGAGAAGCACTTACCGTTGGTTGAGTTTGCTTACAACAACAGTTATCAGTCTAGTATTCAGATGGCACCTTATGAGGCTTTGTATGGTAGACGGTGTAGAACTCCGATTTGTTGGGCTGAGACAGGTCAGAGGTTGTTACCTATGCCAGACTTGCTTAAGGGAACCACAGAAAAGGTGAAGTTGATTTGTGACCGTTTGAAAGCGGCTTCGGATCGTCAGAAGTCTTATGCAGATTTGAAGAGGAAAGAGATTGAGTACACAGTGGGTGAGAAAGTGTTTCTGAAAGTATCTCCGTGGAAGAAGGTAATGAGATTTGGCCGGAAAGGCAAGTTGAGTCCGAGGTTCATTGGTCCGTAAGAGATAGTTGAGCGGATTAGGCCCGTAGCTTATCGTTTGAGGTTACCTTCCGAGTTAGAAAAGATCCATGATGTCTTTCATGTATCTATGCTTAGGAGATATAGACCAGATCCTTCGCATGTGATGCCCGTTGAGAAGATAGAATTGAATCCGAATTTGTCTTATAATGAAGAGCTCGTTGAGATACTCGCTTCGGATAGCAAGGTGTTGCGTGGCAAGACCATAGAGTTGGTCAAGGTGTTGTGGAGGCATAGAGGTGTGGAAGAGGCCACGTGGGAGAGGAAAGCGGATATGGTTGAGCAGTTTCCGTATCTGTTTCCACCAGGTAATTTCGGGGACGAAATTCCTTAAGTGGGGGAGAGTTGTAACACCCGTGTCTAGGGCCTAGGAGGTAGCCGGGTTGTTGTTTGAGTCAAATAAAGTCTAATTAAAATAAACCAATCTTGAATAATGACCTATTTGAATTTAAATAAAGAGGGAGGGACCAAAGTTGTGATTTACCCCATTTAAAATAAAGGAAGACAACTTTTCCATAAAAGTTGTCATCTTCCTCCTCATTTCCTCTTTACCAATTTCAAAACCCCCTCCCCACTTTCAAACTCTCCTAAAACCCTAGTCACTATTCCATTGGTTTGGCTAATCAATTTCATCATCAAATCAAGAGGTAAACATATTTTCTTAACCTCCTCTCTATTCTCTACTCACCTATTGTTTTAGATTTAAAAAATAATGAGTTTTGGGAATTAGGGTTCTTATGGAAAATTGGGGATTTGGTGGGGCTTTTCAATTTATTTTGAGAAATTGTTTTGGGGTTATGCTTAATCATGATGAAACTTACAACATATATTAATTTGGTTAATTTTAGATGAATTTTCGTAGTGGGTCCTTAGGGCAAATTTTAAGGTATGAAAAATTGGGTTTTTGAGAGGTTTAATGTTGGAATTGAAGGGCTGATGGTTTACCTATGTTAGGAGGGTGTTTTGGGATGTTTTGGAAGCCATTTGGGTGCTTGGAATTGGGTATTTTAGTCCTTGGTTGTGGGAGTCCGAAAATTGGGTTTTTGGAGATGTTATGTGGTTTGGAAAAAACGTGGAATTGGGTTGTGAGTTGCAAAGTAGATTGATGATTGAATTAGCATTGGGTTGAGAAGTAATGTATGTGTTTTGTTTGATTAGAATCAAGTTTGGGCATCGGTGAAGCATCGGAAGTGAACCCGGAAAGTTGAAGGTTGTTGCTTGCTTGGCCTTGTGCTTGGAAGCTTAGGTGAGTGGTTAATTGTTTTAAACGGTTTTAAATTGGTTGGTTCGAGTATATGGACTAGGTTGGGCTTGGTAGACCCACCTAGAGTTAGGATTAGGGTGGTAGCCTAATCCTAAACTTGATCTAGAGCCTTTGGTTAAACTCATTATGTGGTTGTGTTTGTCTCGTATAAATTGTGGTATGAATGTCTATGTATATTGCTTTATACATGTGGAATGAGATTGGATTTATGATGCTTGAGACATGCATAATGTTGGTTGTTGGTGAGTATGTGCTAAGCACGAAGTTAATGAAATGAGTAACGTGATGTGAGTAAATATTGGCACTAGTAAACTTGGGTACAAATGATCGATCATTAGGATGTTAGTGTGTACACATGAGTCTAAAGTCGCGCGTGGCCTTGGTGGCGTTGAGTCACCAAGGAGGAGTACGGGTTCGCCCGGAATTGTATTTAAATATAGTCGGTGATGAGTGGAATCCCATCGACGGGGCATGAGGATGAGTGGAATCCCCTCCGCGAGACCGGTGATGAGTGGAATCCCACCGAGGTAATGTGGTTGTTGGATATGGGTTTCCAACATGTCTATCCGCGTATTCGGGTCTTAACTAGGTGCCAATGTTGTTTGATGTGTATATCAATGTGTTGAGATTCATGGTTCTTATTGGAACACTTGGTTGTGATTACATGTATCATGGAAATTGAGTTTATGATCATGGCTTTATAATTGTCCTTTGCTCATGTTTATATCTTGTGGACCTTTGGTATGTTTGTGACTTACCTTGGCTAGATCGTGCTCGGACCCTGCAATGTTGAGGTTTGTTTTTAGAGCTTACCCTCACTAAGCATCATTGCTTACGCTCTACTTGTTCAACATTGCAGATCCTTAGTTCGTGGGTTGCTCGGGCAAGTGGAGGGCCTCCAAGTGTGGTTTTGGACTTGAGTTCATTAAGTATGGTTTTAATGCTAAGACATGTAATAGTTTAAGCAATGGGATGTGTAAGAATTTTGTTGGCTGTTGTTGGTTGCTAGGAGCATGTTTAAACTCCTTAGTATCTTGCTTTTGCATGATTGTGTTGCCACGTTGAATGTTACTCATGCCTAATTGCTTACTTTGGTTGTTAGCTATATGCCTTAGGAGTTCATGTATGTGCTTGAATGATGATTGTATGAATGTATGTTGTGGGTTGTTGCCATAGTGATAGACATGTCTAATCAATGTTGAAGCATGCTAAAATGGTTGTTATACCTTAAGGTGTCTTGTCTTGAAGTTACTTGGTGGTTTGTTGGTGTTTTGGGGCATTCTTGTGCCTCAAAACAGCCCAGAAAAGTCTGCAGACAGGGGGTGTTTCGGAACGGGTCCCCGTGTTCCGAAACGGCCCCTGTGTAAATGGTCTGCCGTTTCGAAACGGATGAGGGTCGTTCCGGAACGTTTTCGCTACTGGAATTTTGAGAAATTGGCGAGATTAAGCCGTTTCGGAACGGGCCTTTGAAGTTCCGAAACGGTCAAATCTCGTTGACCACGAGATATTGACCGTCAAGGTCGTTCCGATACGGGTCTCCCCTATTTCGGAACGGTCACCTTATGGTTGACCCTGTCCGTTGACTAAGTCAAGGCGTTTCGGAACACCCTATGGGCGTTTCGAAACGGCCTGTTGCAGAATGTTAAAATGAGCTGTTTAAATGTTGGATGGTCGATGTTTGATGTTATGATTGTATCTTTCGCTGTTGTGCCACACTTAGGTCTAAACTATGCATGTAGACAAGATAAGATAAAAAGAAATTTTCTGGGTCGTTAACCGAGGGGAAACCTTAACGGGTTTCGCTTCGGTTTTCCCCGTGTGGCCCACTCGGACCGGTCATCCGACCAGACCGGAACGAGGGGGTTACAGCCTTAAAGAGCTTTGAACAGTGTCATGCATGTTAAGGCCTAATAGGTTGTGTTGTACCAGAACTCTGCCTAGGCTAAATATTGTTTCCATCGATGTGGTTCATCTCCCGCCAAGCAACGCAAATACATTTTAAGGCATCTATTCAAGGCCTCGGTCTTCCCATCGGTTTAAGGGTGGTATGCCGAGCTCATACACATTTCTGTACCTTGTAATCTAGCCATTTTAGTCCACAACTCACTAACAAATATCCTATCTCGGTCGCTAACCATGGATCGGGGAATTCCATGGAGTTTAATCACCACTTGCACCATTACCTTGGCCACCAATTCAACATTGAAGTGTCGAGGAAGAGCAAAGAAATGACCATACTTTGTTAATCGATCCACCACTACTAAAATTGCCTCTTTCCCATTCGATTTAGGTAGGACAATGATAAAATCTAAGGCAATGTCTTCGAAAACTTGATTTGGAATATTAAGAGGTTGAAGCAGCCCTGCCGGCGACAAGCTATCACTCTTCATCCGCTGACAGATTTGGCATTCTCTAACAAAGCGTCGAACATCTTTCCTCATTGTCCTCCAATAGAAGTTGGCTGCTACACGATGGAAAGTTCAAAGTATACCAGTGTGGCCTCCAATAGCCGAAGCATGAAATTCTCTAAGGATGCGCGATCGTAAAGAAATCTCATTTGGCACCACAATCCTCCCTCTGAATAACAACATTCCATCTTGACTTAAGAAACCTGATTGAGTAGTGGCCCCCTTGCAAGTTGATCTCGAATATCTTGCAACTCAATATCTTCCTTTGTTGTAGTCCGTATATCCTCAATTAGGCCTACTGTCAAACTCAAAATGGCCATCAAACTTGCATCTCCTTCCATGGATAAAAAAGCATCGGCCACTGAGTTTATTCTTTCGGGACAATATTGAATCTCAAAATCGTACCCAATTAGCTTCGAGAGCCAACGTTGTTGCTCCAGGGTTTGAATCGTTTGTCGTGTGAGTTCGCGAAGGGACATTTGATCGGTGATAATAATAAACTTCCTTCCCAACAAATATTGCCTCCATTTCCCAACTGTCTGAGTAATAGTGAACATCTCGCGATGGTAAGTCGATGCGCCATGCATCCTCGGACTTAATTTCTGACTAAAATAGGCCAATGGCATGTTGTCTTGTGTAAGAACCGCCCCAATTCCAACCCTAGATGCATCTTTTTCGACCCATAATTCTTTATCAAAGCAAGGCAAACCCAAAACTGGTGCAGTGGTGAGGAGCATTTTTAGTTGGTTGAATGCTTCTTGAGCTGTGACTGTCCATTCGAAGCGGTCACCCTTGCGTAACAAATCTGAAATTGGTGCAGTAATGGTGGCAAATCCCTTGATGAAGCGATGGTAGTACCCAGCAATGCCCAGAAGTCCACACACATCTTTGACATTCTTTGGGATCGACCATTCCCGAATGGATTTAATCTTATCCGGATCCATTGCCAACCCCTCCCTTGAGACAATATGCCCTAGATATTCTACCGAGTCTTGCTCAAATGTGCACTTTGATTTCTTTGCCACAAATCCATTAGCCAACAACACGTGTAACACCAATCGAAGATGACCCAACTGATCGTGCCAAGTCTTACTAAACACCAAAATATCATCTAAAAAGATGAGGACAAACTTTCGCAGATACGGCTTGAAGATGTTTTTCATAGTAGCTTGGAAGGTTGAAGGTGCGTTCGTGAGCCCAAACGGCATGACGAGAAACTCGTAGTGCCCTCGTGGGTGCGAAAAGCCATTTTCGAAACATCATCAGCTTTCACCCTGATTTGGTGGTACCCTGCCACTAAATCCAGATTAGAGAAAAACCGTGAACTACCTAATTCATCAAATAACTCATCCGTAGTGGGTATAGGGAACTTATCTTTAACCGTAATGGCATTTAGGGCCCGATAATCTACTCAAAAGTGCCACATTCCATCTTTCTTTTTCACAAGAAGAACATGTGAAGAAAAAGGATTGTTACTTCTTTGTATCGACTGGTTTTCTATCATTTGTTGCACTTGGCGTTCAATCTCGCCCTTCTGAAAATGGGGATAGCGATACGGTCGTACATTGACCGGTGGTTTCCCTAGTTCCAAATAAATTGCGTGATCAGTGTCGTGTCTTGGAGGCAGACCTTGGGGTGTGTCAAACACTTGGGCAAATTCCCCCAACAACTGCAGCAAATCCTCATGGTTGTCGGGGCCAATCTCATTTGCCTTCTATAGTTGCAATCGAAAGAATTAGCAACTCCTTGGGTGTCGGCGAACCGGCGCAATGTTTGGAGCTACACTGGCTGTGGTCCCATTATCGATTCACCTTGCCAGCGATGTGCTGCTCCCCCATGCTGGAATTCAATCGTGAGCCTTGAGAAATACATAGTAACTGGTCCTAAAGTGGCCATCCACGCGACCCCGAGGACCATATCCGTTCCATCTAATGGCAGGACATAGAAATATGTAGCCAGCTCCATTCCTTGGACACCCACTTTCAAGTTCTACACTAATCCTTTACTACTCAGCTTTACCCCATTACCGACGAGCACACAAAATTTCGACGCTGGCAATACCAGTAATCCCAAATGTTTTGCCACTCTCATCTAAATAAAATTGTGGGTACTTTCCCCATCGAGTAAGATGCATATCTCTCAGCCCCGCACTCTACCCTTGACACAGATCGTGTTCGGCATGTAACATCTAGCGAGAGCATTAAATGAGACCCATGGCTGCTCCTTGATTTCTTCAGTGTCGAGGGCGACATCATCTGCTTCTTCCTTTCTTTCGACTTCACTCTCATCGTCGAAAAGGAAAATTTGAGAGATTTTTCCCTTGTTCCCTGGTACAAACTTGGTGTCGCAATGGTAGCAGATACCTTTCTCCCGACGAGTTTGCACCTCCGCGGTGGTCAATTTACGGGGATGTGGTTGTTGGGGATTTAGGGCATTGTCACCTGGTGGGGACTGGTCGGGTAAAGTCTTCATACCAGATGGAGTGTAATGAGGGGTTGGTAAAAGAGGCGGTTTGGGCCCTCCACTTCGACCTAGGAAATGTTTGGCCTCAAGTAGCTTAGCCTCATGAAAACGAGCCACCGCGACCACATCTTGCATGGTATGACTCGGCTGGCCAAAACCTCATTTTTGATATCAACCCATAAACCCGAAATGAAACACTGGGCCAAGAAAACCTCTGGTAGATAGCTGGTTCGCAACGCCATCTCTTCAAACCGGTTCTTATAGTCCTCCACCGTTGTTAACTGTATCAGTTTTGTAAGTTGACCTTCCGGTGATTCGATCTCGGTGATAGCAAATCTCTTACGAATGGCTTCGACTAAGTGATCCCAGCCGGCTAACTGACGGCGGCTTTGCATCCACCGGAACCATCGCTTGGCGATTCCGTTCATGCGAAAAGATGTCATTGTCACACGATGGTGGTCTTCCATCCCATAGAAGTCAAAAAAATCCTGAGCCGATGTAATCCATTCATCGGGATCGTTTCCGGTGAACAGAGGGAGTTCGACAAAGGCGGGTTTCGAAGAAAAAGGAAATCCTTCTTCACCGTCTGCCTGGAGCTTCTCTTTCCCTCACGTCGCTTTTGTTCCACCGGTCGCTTCGTGAGCCACTGTCGCCTGTGAGGACTACCCCAGTTGCTTCGAAATGGTAGTGAGCTGCCGCAAGACGTCTTGGAGGGTCTGTGTGTTCTCCGTTGTGGTAGCTTGAAGAGTTGCCAACGACTGGTCATGGCACATCGATGCGTCCTGAAGTATACGAATAGCTTTAGTGTTGTTAATCATCGTTCAGACTCAATGAAAGCACCAATGTTATAGTTGAGTTTGCATAGAAAATAGAAAGGAAGAAGGAAGATTTAGATTAAGGAAGAAAGAGTTTTTGTTTCAACAGAATTTTCATAAAAAAAAAAACTTTACATATCAAATGCCTCTTATTTATATTAGTCTCTCCTCAATATAAGACAAAATCAGTTAACGCCTGAGGAGCCTTTCTCTCTTTGACACTCGTGCGATTCCCCTGCAAAACCGTTGGTGCCAGCTCCTCATCATCCTTGCCTTGCTGATCCATGGTCATTGCCTCAACTTCCTTGCTCGTGGCAGAAGCATGAAGCATGTAATGCAATTTGGTTGAAAAGGGAGCGGTGGTAGTCAAATGGTTCCGAGAATTGGGACACGGAATTGGCGGTTAAATTTTAGGGGCGGACGTATGACTTAAACAAAGTTGTCCACGAACTAGTCATCAAAATTTATGTTCATTCATGTCTATTGACTGACTTGAATAATGATTTTAGAATTTTTTATATTTATTTTTTCGGTTTATATTCGACATTCGTTATTATTCTTTCCAATAATTTTATATTTACCATTCAAGTTTAAATCCTTATCAAAGTACAAAAGAATGAAGCTTAATATGATATATTTCAATTAAAAGGGTACATTTCAAATGTCTGAAGTAGTATTGTTTGACTATTATTTATGGATTAGAAATGATGGGATCATGGGCTGGCGCCGCGCCTGGCTGCTGACAAATAAACGTAACCATGGCAATTACCAGCTACATCTAGAAATCCATTGATTCAAGCTACTCCTTTCTCACATGTCTTTATCATCCATCTCTCGTGCAATTTGGAAGGAAAACACTGCTTTCAAAACAGTACAGCTTGTGGTCACACGGGCTGAGCCAAGGGCAACAACATCCTTGTTCATTAGACGTTGCATCCAACACGGTTCGATACCATGGAGGCCCTCTCTTGACCAAGCCGAATGGCATTAACGTTTATCTCATATGGTATGGACTATGGAGGGTTCTCTAGGAAAGATAGAAGTTCCATAACCGATTTCAACATGGTGGAGAACAATTAGTACATACAAGGACAAAACTTGTGAAACAAGTTGGTGATGCATATTCACTAATGGAATTTACTTAGTTTTGACTGCTAAAGATGTTAGCATAGAGTGGTTCTGCATAGGATCATGTGGTTTCCATGACAGCATATTAGTAGGGGCAATATCTCGAGTGGGGTTTGCACACGTCGGAGACCCTACGGTCTAATGCCCCGGTCTTTGTGCTTGGCCTTATGCTCTGTCTGCTTATGGCCCTCATGGACAAGCCTTGGTGGCATCTAACGGCATTGGAACCGATGGCATGATCTTAAACATTGCTACCCTACTTGCAGGGGCTGCCTGTAACCCCTTTGAGACCAATTAATTTCAAGGGGACGCTTTGGCGCCATTAGAAATTTTGAGTTACTCGAATTTCCATTTTACAACTCAAACTTTATTTGAAATTTTTTCGAGTCGAGTTTATGTAATTTCGAGTTTTTTCGCCTCGAGTCGAGTTTTGCTCACCCCTGGTATCCAGGGTATCCTGGAGCTTTGTGGTTTGAAAAATGAGCAAAGCTAGTTATAATGCATATGATAGAAAATTTCTTCTTCCAGCCACCTGGGACCTTATTAGCTTTGAATTGCAAAGTGATCACTTAGTTTCCTTGGGATAAACTCTACCCAAGATTTATGTCAAAACTGTTAAATCTATGCTTAAACCCTGTAGAAAATATACATGTTTTGTGATACTACGTGTGGAAATAAAATGATCAATATACATGAAGAACAAAACGTGCGAGGATATTGAAAACTGGAAACTGAAATGGGCTTTTGAATTGATATGAGCTTTAATTCTCTTAATATTGTAGTGAAAAAACAGTCTTTACACAAAAAACCAAGCAGGCACTAGCAGGACGTATCTACACAACTTGCCTTTGAAAACAAAAAACAAAGCAACTGGGATTATTGCTATTGCTGCATCTTAACTATACTGTAAAAATTAGAATGAAAACAATATATATCTCTCTCCCTCTCTGAAAGACATAAAAAGAACAAAGAAAAGGAAAGAAAAGAATCATAAATCACTCAAACGTGGTCATTATGGCGTATATGAACTTGTTATTTTCTACTTCCAGTTTTGCGTTTACCATCAGAAGTAGTTGGTTGCCGACTGTTTCGGTTCAAATGCTGGCCAACTCCATTTGCAAGTTTCCTAGAGGGTGATGGCCCTGACATAGGATATAAATTTTTGCTGCAAAATATTTATCAGCTCTTTAGTTACATGGAAAAAGCTTAAGATGATTGTACACAATATTCGAGATCATGAGAGTATCGTTATTGTCTTACCTTATTTCTGAGCTCCTTGCTGATTTTACAGTAGGTTTTTTGGCATTTGACTCCACCCCATTGGTTATGCTGCTAAGCTTGGACCGATTGAATTGCCAAAGCAAATCCGGCTCGGATGTATCACTGGTGGTGGCAGCATCAATATCATCTATGTCACCGGTACCAGCCATGTTGAACTTGTTACTCCCCATGAACATATTATATGATTGTTCTGGGTACATCTTTGAAGAATCATGTAGATATTTCTGGTAATCGACATCAGATAAACTCCCATTTTCTGCTTCCCAACATCCTAGGGAGTTTCCTACTCTGTTACTGGGATCTTGCTTGTTCACCATAACCTTATCCACCCACTCACCCGAGCCCAATTCTTGCTCGTTATTCATAAAGTTTTGGGCAGGACTCTTAACAGGAGGCCAAGGAGGTGAATTTGCTAATAGCTCATCAAGATCAAAGCTTTGTGTCTTTTGCCTCAATTTAGAGTTGGTACTTGTACACACCTGAAAAGGCAAAAAAAAAATCAAATTTAAAGTCGAGATAAAATATATGTATGCATGCATGTGTGTAAATGTGACGAATGGCAGAATGTATGACATGAATATCCAAGCTTTTTAGAGCATGTCGAGCGAAGCCGCTACATTGAATTACTGATAAATATTCATAAAATTTGGAAAGAAATTTCAAAAAAAGACTGACTGGAGATTTCCCCCCTATCCAACCAACTTTAACAGAGAGAAAACAAAACAGAAAGAAATGCACATGTCAATTCATGTTAGGCCACAATCCTCACTCTCAATCACTCGATTGCATATTGCCATACAATTTTCAATTCATTGAACCCATCAACACTTCACTATTCATATCATCTTTAAATTATGAGGCATTTTGGACTTGTGACTGATGGTATCTAACATGATTAACGAAATTAAAACCTTTAGCTTTATGTAAAGCAACAAGTACCTCAATGTTGCCCACATCACCCATGGGTTGTCTAGCCCCCAACATATCTCCAGCCCATTGATTAGGCGTAAAGGGCGATAAGTCACTAGCCTTTGTTCGGAACGTTTCAGAGCTGCTAAATACACAATGCTGACTTTGCTCAGCTTCTCCCTCTTTCCTTGCCAATGCTGCCTTGAGGTTAACAATCTAAAAAGATGAATCCAATAAGTTACTAAATGGGACAATATCACATTTTCAAACTACGTCAAGATAACAGTCTCAATCAAAATGAATAGGTAACTAAAAGTAGAATAACCTGTTCTTTGAGTTCTTTAACATCAGCGGTATTTTTGTTCACTTGGGCCGCACCAAGTTCAACAGTAGCCACACGCTCCGCAAATTTGAGAGTACTTATTGTTTCACCTGTGGCATCAGGCTCGGGGCTAATGTGAACAAACATTAGTGTCTTGGCCTGCCCTCCTGAAGATACATTTCCAGAGAAATTAAGACTTTTGTAAAGAAAAAAAAAATTGATGCAGTACATTTAGCCCCTGAATGGAACTGTACAACAATTATTTTGACAGTTTAAACTTACCCAATGAATCTTGAAGAAGTTGAGTGAGTTTGCTGTTTCTGTAAGGAACATGTGGATTCTTTTGAGCAAGGGAAGCAATCACATCTCCCAAAGCTGATAGAGATTTGTTTATGTGTTGTGCCTCTTTTAGTCGATCTCCTGTTACCTCGGACTTGTTTACTCTCTCACTTCCTGCAAGATCAACAAGATGCATGCAGCCACGGAGAATAGTTCCAGAAGTTAAATCTCTTCCTTGAACATGGACAGTCAAGCAGCTGCAAAGTGATAAAAACTGAATTTAGCTTCAGAATGAAGAATTTTTCGAGGATCAAGTAGTGTAAAGAATAAGATGTTACCTATGAGAACGACTACTACGGTCATTTAGGGCTGTTGCACCAACTGCACGATTCCTTTGTCCCAGGTTCATCAGATCAATAACATCAGACGTTGATGAAACAGGCATGATGCATGCATCTGGTACATTAAGACCTGTTTGGGAACTGTTGCGAATTTCTAATGTATTAATATATTAAGGATAACCCTCAATAGAAAAAATGACTGCAAAGGACCAACCATCCAAACCTATAGTGAAACAACTTTTTCTAACTTATCAATCTGTCAAAACAAATTTACATGCTTCTAACTGATAACATGATATAATTTTATAACTTTGTAACAAATAAAACCAAATAGTTTGAGAAAAAGGATATCTTTTGTTACTTCCATCTGTAACAAGAAGATCTCTGACTTGTTCATTATAAATCTCAATCATCTGAACAGCAACTTCATATCGGAAAGTATCCTTTCTTTGTTCTGCTAGTATAAACAAATCACCTAATGCCCTATAATTAACACCTTGATTTTTCTCTGTCAGTTCTTTAGGCCCAGTCTGTAGATGCAAACCAAAATAAACCACTAAGTTACAAAGCGAAAGGAATATTTGATAAAACAAGTAGTAATGTATGTGGTATCATTCTCCTAGTTCAGTGAATAATCTAACTACCCTATCTTACCATAGTATAAGTTTTTCCTGAGCCTGTCTGGCCGTATGCGAATATACAAACATTGTATCCATCAAGCACCGATCGTATAAGAGGCTGCATATCAGAAAAAACCTCCGCTGCAATATAATAAGATATAACTTAAGTAAAGAAGATAAAATTTAATAAAGTTATCACCATGCAGTTAAACTCTTAGTGAAGCAACCTTGAGTTGCAGATGGCCCAAAGACTTTGTTGAAGGTGAAGGCCTTCTGTCCTTTACCATACTTTGACGGGGTGTTTACAGTAATGTTTCCTTCTTCTATATGATCAACAGTGCTCAGATAACTTGATTGTCCAGACAAGAATGGTCTCACCCGACAGTAAACACGAATACTTCCTGATTAGATAAAGTGGATAAGATTTTCTACTCAAAACAAGGACAAGCATGATATTTAAAACTTGCGCAAAGATAATCTAATATTTACCTTTTAGGTCCTGCACTTGGTTGTATAGCTTGCGATTTTCTTCTAGAACCCTATGGTAACCAGAAGCAGCATGAGCTAGACCACGAATATGCATGCCTGTAAAAAATAATTAGCTAGAATTAGAGATAAATACCTTGTATAATTCTTCCATAAAACAAGGAAAAAAACAAATAAATACTTCTATTAAAGTCGGCATACCAAGATTGTTGAATTCTTCATGAAATTTCATTTGTATGAATTGCATGCCAGCTTTTGTGGAATTAACAGAATGTTTTAGTTCCTATAAAATTTATAGTGCATGTAAGTGTTCCATTCAAGTATGTAAATTGAAAAGAAAAAGAAAATAGTGCACAATTAGCTCCTACCTGAATATGTCTTTCTTGTTCATCAAAGATCATTTGTTGTTTTTGAGATTGTCTTTTTAATTCCTCGTCATCAACGGGATTCTTTTGATAGCAACTTATCACTTTGATGTTCTTTTCCTCAATCTAAGCCATTACAACCATGAAAAAGAATGTTAGATAAACATGATCTGCATCACTATGACATATAAGAAAATTCATTTGATGATTTGTGAAGTAGGAAAGGATCACCATATACCTTTTTATCCCCAGGAGTGTGTTTCGATAGAGACTTGCTGAAATTAGGAGTTATGTCTTTTGAAGTTGTTTTCATCTTTCAATTTGGAGGAAAATAATTATATAGCAAGTTAGATAAGATCAGTAAATAAATGGTAAATGACTTCTTATTTGAAGTGCAAACTTCACAATTACAAAAACTAACATACCACTTCATATTGGCTTGCAATCCGATGCTCAAACTCCTCTACAACTTTACCGAGCACAGATTCAACCAGCTAGAATAACCAAGATGACCCAAATAAGTATTAGAAAAAGCAAAAGGATAATCACATTTATTATATATACATAAAAAAACTAATAGAATATGTGATAAATAATAAGTGCAAATGTTCTACAATAATATCAGGCTCAGGCTACCTGAAATGACTGCAATATATCAGTAGTTAGCAGACAAAGCACACACAACAAATGAGGAAAATTGAAATCTTAAGGAAAAGAACCCTTGAGGTGGAATGCACCTCAATGTTAATTTAGACAACCCTAGATTTGCACTTAGATGATCAGGAAAAACCGACATCCCTACAAGCACATTTGTTCAACTACTCAAGTTTGATATGTTTATAGTAATAAGCGAATAAAAACTTACCATTGGAACTTCTTCTGGCTTTTTATCTATTAGAATGGCGCGAACCAACATACTTAACGAACCAGAACCAGCCTGCTTGTACAACAAGAAAAACTCATAGAATTCCTTTTCGATTGTTCAAGTAGAATATAAAACAAGTAAATACTAACAGTCAAAGCATACCAACCATTTTTTTCGGTTCGATTTCATTAGGGTGACCATTTGATAATCTCTCATTCATTGATGCGGTCCTTTGCAAGGAGTTGGTGAAAGGCTCTGAATTCTTTCTTACAATCAACTTTCCCAACGTGGTGGTGCCAGGTTTTATATTTCCACCAAATTTCCACACTCCATTTCCACCTGTGAGCTTCCATTCGTAATAGGATTTCATCCCTAGAACACAATTCACCACCCTTGAAGATTTGCCACCCTAAACAATTTTAACCAAATTTAAAGTAAACAGATAAATTACTCGGTAAAACGAATTTGTTTATGAACAAATGAATTGTTAAACTAAATTACTTGGAAAACATACTTGTTCTAGATCAGATGCTTCAAAAGAAGGAAGCCCCAACTCTTGGCCAGCTACCAAGAAATTCCTCACATTTTCAAAGTACTGGAATGCTGACAATGCAGCTCCATCAGGTATAAGGGCTGCATCAACTGGACTCTCCACTACCTAAAAATACCATAAACCGTAATTAAAAGGAAAACCAATTGAAAAATCAAAGAAAGAAAAATTAACAAAGCTCACCTTAGGCACAGTTCCAGGTTGAACTTTGTTGAGAACATTGCATAGGATTATTCCACTCCTCAAACCAAGCCTAAACTCTTCCTCTGATGGCTCTGCCGGTAAATCTTTAGCCGCCACTACGCCAACCATCTTCCTTAGCCATCCAGCCGCTTCATACCTCCTTAATGCTGCCATAAAATAGATTATCACATTCAGCTGCTGCTAGTTTTTTGTTTGCTTTCATCTTTTAACTTTAACAATAAAAAAACTGTAAATTATCCATGAAAATAATCGAAAAGAACAAAAAAAAAACAATCAAAATACCGTCTTCCTCGGCTTTTCTAGATTCCAAATCAAGATCTTTGGAACGATTACATTGCTGTTGCAGTACATCCTCCACAAGTGAAGCAACTGAAAACGACAACGATCTCTCTGCCGCCATTTTCTAGATTCCAAGAAAGGAGAAAAACAATTACAGCTCCACCATCCAAAACAGCCAAAATCAAAAAAAAATCCCCCAATTGACAAAATTTGGAGCTCGAAATGCCAGATGAAAGATCAAAACAATGAAAAAAGAAAGCAGAGTTGGGTGGGGTTTCGCTGTTTGAGTGATATTTTAGCTTCTTTTTTGATAATACAGCACAATCACGTTCTGTCCATTACCTTTTATCTTCTTTAGCTCCAGTAGAATGCAGAGAACCAACTCTGCTTTAATACTCTTTCAATCTCTCACTATCTTTTTTATTTTATTTTTATTCCCCCACAGCCAAAACTCTGTCCAAACCTGTCTCCGACCCTTGGCGCGCGTGGAGTTCAGAGCATGGTTAAGGAAAGTACAAAAGTATGATTAAGGATTTAAGGTTGTAATTAAAAATTGGCATAATCCTGAAAAAATCCCCTAATATTTGACTGTATAATTATTTGGGTCAAAATGACCCTTTTACGGATGAAAAATGTTAATTAACTAACAATAAATAATTTGAAATGACTTGACAGAATAATACGTTAGTAGAAAAAATAATTTTATATAATTTTATAAAATTATTTTTTAACTGATTTGACATCCTTTCAAGTCAATACATCTATTTATATGATGTCATGTCAACGTTTATGTAAGTTTGAGACATCATTTTAAAACATATAATGTTAGTTAACTAACGTTTTTCATCCGTAAATGGATATTTTGACCTAAAATAAAATTTCACGGGTTGAATTGATTTAAAAAATGAATATTGGCCAAAATAATTATTTAGTCAACTATTAGGGGGGTTTCATAAATTTGCAAATGTCCGAATAGGAAATTAGGTTGGCTTTGGCCTATGGAAAATGGTCCCTCCAAAAGTAAAGCTGGTGCAGCTCAAATCCAACCAGAAAGATTAGGCTTTCAAGTTTAGGAAATTATGCTAAAGAAATAAATATTATTAGCCAAATTAAAACATAATGATTAACTAGATTACCACTGGCATTTATAAAAGGTAATCGTATTTTCCCAAAAGGTCATTTCATTAAACGGAAGTCAAATGCAAAGAATTTATCGTATGCAGCCGTTTGCCCCATACGTTCCTATATCGATGTTTACCTTGTATGTTTTTTTTTTTAATTTGTTTAATAAAATGGTCAGCTTTTTAAAGGAAAATCTCTCCTGCCCAGGTTTAGAAAACATTAAAAACATTCAAAGTTTGGTTGGATATTGGTTGGAAAGTTTTGCCGGTTTCTTATCATACTCTAAACTTTCAATTTCAAAATGTGGTTTGATTTTATTAGTAGGTCCTTTCTAATCTGGTAGTTTATAGTAGGATGAGTCTACCACGTGCGACGAACATCGATGAACACCACTAATGATGAACACCATTAAATTAATTAATAAAGATTTAAAATTTCAAGGACTCATCATATAATTAATAATTATTTTAAAAATTTTAATTAAATTATTTTTATATATTAAAATTTTATTTTTTAATAAGGATAAACTATATATTTAGTACCTCACTTATTTCCGTATTTCTATTGAACCCTCATTATTTAAATATTATTTTAATTTGACCTTATTCTTTATAAAAAAAATAATTTAACCCTCAACCTAAAACCCTAAATTATTAAACCTTAAACTCTTAAACTCTTAAACATATACCCTAAATCATATACGATTAAAAATAATTTCACCATCATCGATTCAATTCAATTCAATAAATTGTTGAATTCTTATTTAAGATTTAACTTGTTAATTCTAGGAGATTTGAGTTTAATTGATTTTAATATATATAAAAAAATAATTTAATTAAATTTTTAAAATAATTATTAATTGTATGATGGGTCCTTGAGATTTTAAATCTTTATTAATTAATTTAATGGTGTTCATCGGTGTTCATCACTAGTGGTGTTCATCGATGTTCGTCGCACGTTGTAGAATTTTCCTTTATATTATTGTGTTTTTTATATGATCCATGTCTATTTTACATTCAAAGTTTCTTTCAATAATATTGTCTTTAAAGTTCGAACTTAAAACTACTATGATAAAAAAAACCTAACCTATCACCTATTTTTTCTTCCACGTTTACACCCATTGTCTTCAAGGAGTCTAACTAAGTTTATCGTTTAGGTTAAAAAAGATTTAATGTAATCAGTTGATGGAGGTGAGCAGGAAGGTAATAAAGAATTATAAAGTTAGGCAAAATGCAGCTTTCGAATCTTTGACGGAGAAACAAACAAAGAGTGATCATTTATTAAAAAACAAACAAACAAAGAGTGAGCAAATGAGCTTGAGTGTTATCTTAGCACAATTGTAAGTTTTCCATTGGATGAAGACAGTTCTGGTAGAGACCAACATGATCCATTTAGGCTCCGTTTTTTTGTTGTTGTTGTTATCTTCTGTAACTTGAACGGGCGTTTATTTTAAATTTTCTCGCTAAACAGGAGGAGATTTAGTCCCCGGCGGACATTTACTCAATAAATTTATTCTCCAAACGATCGTTTGTCCACAGTTGAATTTTTCTACTTCTGATAACGGTCATTCTGCCCCTAACATGTTGTACTGATTTTTGGTTATTGGTATTTTACTTACTCTAACGGTTGTGAGCGGTCGTTAGATTAAAAGTCCAAATCAAAGTAGTTGAGATATCATACAATCCTATTTCAAATTTAAAATCTCTTTTCGTTTTTAACTTACAAACACCAATGTTTTTTTCTATTAAAATATAACGTCCTTCAAAAAACTTGAAAATATGCTGGAAAAAATGAAAGTTAAAAGTTGAGTTATGTAATCAAATCGGTAGACTACAATAAATTTTATTTTAAGGATTATTATCATATACATTAACGGTAAAAAACATGTTATCACAAATAAAATTATTTAAGAGTTTAGATTATAAGATTTAAAATTTAAAATTAAAATTTAAAATTTTCGTTTGAAAATAGACATATTCATTGGGCAGAAAATAATTGGTGATTGCCACAAAACTTGAAAATTGAGAAAAAGGACCACTAAAAATAAAGTAGTTGTAGAGCAGTGTATTTTTATTAACGTTCGAAAAATTCAAATCCTTGGTTCGGTACCCAAACCGAGCAGCTCCAGAGCGGGCGGCGTTTCTTGTTTATTTTCAAGGATTCGCGCCGGGAGGGGCCCGCTTAAAATATGCAAGACACGCTAACAATAACATTGTATAGAATGTGAAGTCTCACGGGGAAATCAAACGGGGCTAATTAAGTTTAACGGTAACTCAACTATTATTTTAGTAAAATCATATCTAAAACTATGGTTTGTTTTTATTTTGGTATAACGTTAAGTTTAATTGTTGACTTTATAAAAATGGTGTTGTAATATAAACGATTTTAGTCCTTAAAAATTATATATTCAATTAAATTGATTTTAATTTGAAATATTCTTTTAATCCGATCTTCATTTCAATTTGAAATAATTTATTAATAATCTAACCATATAGTTTACCCTTTGAATTAAGCCCGTTTTAATCATTTTCTTTTTAATTATAAAGAACCTATCTTCTCTAAACCAAAAGTATATTGAAAACCTAGAATGTCATATTTATCTTTGTCGTCCTTCGACTCCAGCCCCAAACAGTGTTGTGACCCCAACTTATGAGAAATCTCAAGAGAACCCTTTGAACCATAAACCATCAAAACCTCATAATAAAACATAACTCTCAAAACTTGTTTTACCCATTTTCAATACTAGTTTCCCAATGTTTATTACAGTAACCCATATTCCTTGTTACACTTCAAATTAGATAAAACAATAATGATAATTTATTAATAATTTAATAATTATTCAAATTATAACGACAACCAAAACGATAGGAATTTAAGTATTAGAGATTTATTGGATTATTTTAAAATATGACCAATTTAATAAGATGTATAAGTTTTGAAGACTGAAATTGTTATTATATTATTCCACACCATTATCTCTATTGGGACAACAGTCAAATTTAAAGCGGTATCAAAATAGAAACAAAACATAATGTTCGGTACAATTTTGTTAAAAATAATAGTTGAATGATTAAAACAAAAACACTGAAATACGCGAGGTATCAAATATGTAATTTACCCTAAAATAAAGTTGTCGTAGCGCAGTGTATTTTTATTAACGTTCAAAAAAATTCAAATCCTTGGTTCGGTACCCAAACCGAGCAGCTCCGGAGCTAGGCCCCTCAAGGCGGCAGGCTTTAGTTGTTTATTTTCAAGGATCCGCGCTCGGAGGGGCCCGCTTAAAGTAATCAAGGGACGCTTGTATAGAATTTGAAGTTTCACAGGGAAAATCAAACGTCGCCGTTTAGAGTACCCCACCGAGACCGACCAAGCTGCGCCTCACAAGTCATCCATTGACAGTTTTAAACGGACTTGGCAAGTTACTTTATTCTCTTGCCACGTGTTAAAAGCTTCACTCTCCCGCTTTCATTGAGTTTAACTCAGCATTGGGTAACTCACTCAGTTTTTTTTATAGGACTCGGGTTTTATTTGTGAAATAAACAATTGAGGCAACTGAGGACTGTGCGGAATGATGTCAATAGGCGGAGTGCGGTACATATAGTATTAAGTTGCGGGCACAACGCAACGTAACAATTACAACGTAGTTATTTGAAAAATCGTGATAATATCGTAAACTACAATCGTATTTAGAAGTACAATTATTTTTAAAGAAAATTCGCATCCACAATCGCAATTCAGTATTGTGGACTGCAGTCCATGCTCTCCAGTAGCTGGGATTGCACAGAACTGAAGCAAAATCTCCATAATTCAACTCCCTGACATTCTTAATCACTAGGAAAAAAGAAGGACAAAAGGGTTCATCATTCCCTTTAGATGTGCATCGTATACTGTTCCTAAGTGATTTAGAGTCCAATTTTTTAGGACAAAATGTGCGATTATGCAAATCACCAAGCCCAGAGCAACAAATATTCTATTCATACAAAACAGTAACATTCCTGATTTTACATAAAAAAAAAGAGAGTTGTAGTTTAATAGTTAAATCATAATTAGAATACTAATTTGAGCAAGAAAACTGATGATCCTCAGTTCTTTACAGATGCTTTGGTGGTGAATGCTTCTTTTGATTCACATGTTGTGATGAAAGCCATGAATATATTAATCGTTTTAAAATTATCTTAATTAATAAAACTTCATTAAGGGTATAATTTGTGCATGAAACTTGAAAAGTAGATCAAAGAATGAATGCGTTTGTCGTCTGCAAGGGAAAAGAAGGCAGGAGGCTTAATGTCTTGTATTGTAGCATTGCCAAAAAGAAAAAGAAGGTTTTAAGGCCACCACTTACATGGTGTAATAATAACAGTTACTTTTGAGCAGTAAAGTTTAGGGAAATCCCATTATGTCCACTAAGGAAACGAATAAATTTAGTCCCAATTGGAAAAGTTAAAGCGCACATCATCATGATCATGATAATTATTAATTATTGTGGCTGGGCAAATGTGTTTTGAAAGAAAACTTTGGATCCGAATCCCACCTGGAAAGCCAACGCCACACCACTTTACATGTTAATAACAGTTGAAATTCCAGAGTCCAGGCTAAACATAATATATGAGGATCAGTTGGGTGAGCAGCAACTAGCAAAACAAGACTTTGTTTTCAAGAAAAAGCCAGTTTGTTTAACAGGCCAGTTGGTGGAAGTTTTAGGTTAAAAAAGGATTTGGAAAAGCAAGTGCTTGTAGTTACAAAAACGTACGGTTTAGCCACTTTAATAAATCCCAGAAATTGATGAGAAAGATTAGAATATAGAGGTGAAAGATGATTACATTCACAGGTTGTCGCCGTGGGGACAGCTAGGTAGCAGAGCAGTCTCAAAAACAATCATGAAAGCATTGCACTCTTTTAAATGTCCCTAATCCTGATTTATGGAATAAGCTATGATGGGAGGTGAAGAGAGAAATGTGGAATCTAGTCTACCATGTGTCAATGTGATGGTATGACTGGCATTAAATGTATAAAGAGCCATTGTCTTGGATTTTGGTTTTGTTTTCCTAACATAATTTATCTGTTAAAAACAAGGGCAAGGTTAAGGTGCGATATACTCAGGGTGCGGCTAAAATGCGGCCAGCATAAATTCTTACTAAAATGGTAAGAATTTGTATAACTATATAAATTCTTACTTAAGATAAAATCTACACAAATTCTTATCAACTGAATAAGAATTTGTGTAAGAGTACACCTCCTTTTAACTGTAACCTAAAACTACCCTAAAAACAATGAAAGAATGATGTCTGGAAAGGTACTAAATGGCCAAATGGGTCTTCTTGTGAGAAGATGAAGCTTAGGATTCTCTTTATAAGCTTAATGAGCTGTCAAATTATGCCATTCCCTACTCCATTACTACACTTATAAGTGGCATTGGATGGAGATGCACATTGTCAGTCCCAAAGTGTTTTAGTGGGGTACTAGTACTACATTTTTAAGAGCATATAATAAAAATTATATTATGTTTATAATTATACATCTTAATCTGAATACATTTGCTTGTTTATTTTAGTTATGTAAACTCCCAGGAGTCCAAGTTAGAGCAGCTAACATGTACTCAATCCAAGCAGACTGCCACGGTTGGCTAGTATTCTATCTGATATCTCTCCAGTCTCAATACGAGCCGTGTTAATCTTGGGGTCAGGCTTAATAGTACTTAAGGCCCACCAAGCTTCAGTATTGCATTTTTTTAATATATCTTGGGGTCACGGGGTCAGAGTCTTCACGCAGGGACAACTCCCCCGTGCGGCAACCCAGGGCTCCCATAAGCCCGGGGCTAAGCCTTTTCCATTCGATGCTTACTGGTTTCGCCCTCCCATGGGCTCATCAGGGAAGCGGGGACAGCTCCCGACCAGTGTGGTGCCTAACCAGCACGCTCGGCCCCCAGGACCAAACGGCTGTACGGCACGTACTACACCCTTAATGCTATCCCGCATCCCGATTTAAGCACAGCCAGCAAGCATCTCGTCACGGTCTTGCCTATCACGCAAACGGACCGTGACAATCTCCCCCACTCAATTCATGCACGCCCTCGTGCATGGGGAGAAATCTCGTTCCCACATCAATGGGGAACCAACCCAGATCGAGTGTGCAATTCCCTGCCTGCTCGCCCTCATTACCGAGGTTCTGCGAGTGCTTGGCGAACTTTCGCTGTGGCTTCCTGCCTACCCTACCTCGTCTCAGTCTCTTTCTAGAGGTCCCACTCGCGGACACCACTTCACTCGGGTGTGAGGCTAACGCTCGTCCACTTAACCCGCTACGCGCAGCACATGGAGCGCTTGGTAAGCTCACAACTAGCACACGACCTGCTCTGATACCATCTGTCACGGGGTCAGAGTCTTCACGCAGGGACAACTCCCCGTGCGGCAACCCAGGGCTCCCATAAGCCCGGGGCTAAGCCTTTTCCATTCGATGCTTACTGGTTTCGCCCTCCCATGGGCCCATATACCATGGGGTCAAAAGAATATGATGAAATAATGATACAAGAAATAACCAGATGCAATGTGACTTTGTAAATACATTATAATGTAACCATATCTACCTATCCTTTAAGAATGTATTTAATTTACTCTCCATGTACACATTTCGTCATTATCGTAGCCAGTAAACCACACCTTACCTCAGCAAGCTTTGATCTTGCAGGAGTTGGACAAGGAGACGAGGTTTGAATGAATATTGGTAAAAAGCTACCACTAGAATACGAGTTGTTCAAATGTATCACCCTGCCTGGTCGAATGCCAAGAGAGATGTGGGTATATCCTTGTTTGACAACAATGCACCCTCACAATGCATGAGGCTGTGGATCAGGGGGGAACAGATTGACAAGAAATCGATGAATCGTCTCAAAGCTGGTGAATGTGATAACAGCTGCAGGTGTGGTCCGGATAAGATTTGTTGCACACCCGCGGTAGAATCCAGGGACACCTTCTTGGTGAAATACTTTCTTAATGCAATCAACCACACCAGAATAACGTTTCGCAGAGTAATGTCCCTGTTCCTGAAGCCTCGAGCGTACCACCTGTAACGTACAATAATAAATGTAAGCTTGTTAGACTCATCAGCATACATGGTTAAACTGCTACAATGATAAAGAAAAACAAATAAATGCAGCTCTTAGATAAATAGGACACGGCAAATTAAAACATGATGCACATATCCATCCCTTTAAACATTAAAAGTGCAATGCAGCCATATTGAGAGTAAATGGGAGTGTTCCTTAAGTAACCAAAATGTGTCCTAAAGCATGAACACATACATCATACCTCATGTAGGTAAGTCAATGTAGATGCAAATATTTTGGAAACTGATGAAGCAACGGCGACATCACGTGTACTGAGTTTATCCATTGTAGTTTTCTCTGTTAGGGGCCTTAGGGCCTCATAAAGTTAAAAAATTTCACCAAGTATAAACAACTTAAAATGTGTAGATTATTAACCTTGATCAGCCAAATAGAATTTGATCTTCTCATATGTCGGGGGAAAAATGGCAACGTGACTGATACCAGCTAATGCAGGGATAAAACCACTGTTCATCATGCATAAATCATACACCAATGAATCATGTCTCAAATCAGAAAAAAAAACAACTTTGATCAGAAAACATAAAAAATATCAATTCCTTATGAATGGTGACACAACCTGTATAGACCCCGAATACCCTCCTCGCGAGCTATTATACTCAAAGCAGAAAGCGTACTCCTATAGGGAACGGGAACCACTCCCACTCTCATTCCTTGAGTCTATAGAAGAAAAACAGCACATCATCAATTCACAAAATGCCACTAATGTTGTGACTGGTTCAAAGCTATTATCTTTTATAGCAGCATAAAACAGTTGAAATAATAACAATCTAGCATAATTTATATTTTAATTATGCATTTATAAGATTCTATATGATCTTTATGGTAACATAGTTATGTATATTTTGATGAAGGTAACCTCCAAGAAAGCTCTTCTAAGTGTAAAGGAAAAGGAAAATAGTAGTACTGTATATTAAAGGATTTCGCGTTTTGAGTGGACTTTGATTTGCTTGTTTTGAAGGTGAGTACCATTTTGAGTACTTACTGTGTGAATTTGAATTGGGGCTTGTGAATACCCTTTTTGTTATGGTCATTCGATGGAGAATGGACTTGTAAGGTATGAGTTGTTTATATTTGAAAAGCATGCTACGTGAATTGGAACTATATGAAATGATATTGACATGAAATGTGTCAATGTTGCTATATGGTATATGATTACCTTTGACTTTGAGGCTATATGAACATGTCAAGCATGCTTAAATGTGAATAACTAATTATTCGGTAAATGTGACCTTAACTCGTGGAGTTGAACTAGGTATGATTGCCTAGCCATAGGGACTGTGTACTATATCTTCACCCTTCGAGGCTATATGTTCACCCTTCGGGGCTCTTTGTTTACATGTATACCTACTATAGGGTCCACCAAATTACGAAGGTCAATTAAATTGGATAAAGTATTGTATGCATCTTGATCATGAATGATGATATGAAATTACTATCCACCAGCACGACTTACAATGTTTGACTATTGTATAAGATCATGAGCTTTATATGTTTTATTATGGTTACACTGAGTTCGAACTCAGGGTGCAATGTTTCTATATGCAGATTAAGATGATTGACTCGTACACAAGCTTTTGAGACCACCGTTCTTTGGCAAGGATCAACACAATATAATCATGTATATGTTCTTCCCTTGGCTATTAGTGGCATGTACCTAGACTTAAATGTTCCATCTTTTGGTATATAGACTTTTGTAATTATTGTATTTATGGATTTTGATGCAAGGTCATGCATGTGTTATGTTTTGGCATGACTACTGAAAAAGGCTAACTCTGGTTTTACATGTTATCTTGGCATGAAACTTTAAACACATGTTTATGATGTTTGAGATTGCTCAAAAATAGAAGAATATGTTATGACATGTTTTGGTGGGAGAAAGCAGTTAAGTAGAAAAGGTTTAAAACAAGGAACGAGATTTGCAAAAATTTTCCAGTGCTGAAGTTTGGAATCGATACAGCCTTAGCGGTATCGACACCGAACATTGAGTATCGATACTCAATGTCAAGTATTGATACTCACTGCATGGCCTGCCAGTGGCGGATGCAAAGGTTGGCTTGGGTGGGCACGGGCCCACCCTGAACTTTTTAAAGTTTATATATTTGCCTTTAATTTTTTAAAATTTTATGACTTAGTCCTTAATTTTTTTAACTTGTGCTCACCCTGAAATTTTGAAATTTTTATTATTGTGTCCACCCTCAAAATATTTTTAGCTTGTGCCCACCCTGAAAAATATTTCGGGATCCGCCACTGTGGCCTGACTAATTTTTTTAGTTTTAGAAAGGAATACTATAAAATGTTTCCCCTAAACCTTGTCTTTATGTTTAAATAAGTCCCTTGTAAACTAAAGGTGCATTTTTTGCTTTAAGACTTCAAGTATTTTATCCGATGTCAAAATATGACATCACTCGTCTGGAATTCCAGAACGAGTAAGGGTGTTACAATTATTACTTCACTTTGGAAATGGCTTCCTGATTCCTCCACACTTGTAGGCAGTACGGAGAGAGATAATTATAAAGAGCAACAAAAGGACTAGAGATTAAAGTTTCATATCCTATAGCAAACTATAGGTGGAACGAAATAAAAGTCAAGGTAACTTGAAGGTCAATATAAGTGAAAATTGCTGCATTGAGAATGGCAGAATACATAGTATATATATAAAGTTGAGAGACGCACTTGAAGTCTTATCTTCACAACCCAAAGTGGGTTTGTGAAAATGATTGTAGCAACTCCAGCACCAGCTGCAGCTAGCATGTTAGCACCTATTGAAAGATGGTGTTTCTCATCTAAACATGCACAGAAAAACTAAGTCAGAGATCCATAAGAAAATGTGCAAGACAGGCAATAGAGAAAAATAAGCTAAAAGGAAGAAATAAATTGTCTAAGATAAGATTGAATTGTGAACCCATAGGCTAGCGACTAACCATTAGAACAAAGAAAGTATTTGAGTTGCTCATACACTGGAAAATATACCTGCAAAGGAATGGAATGCTTCAATTCAATCAAGCGCGCACACACACACGCACACATAGATTAATCCCAATAACTGAGGTATGTTAAACACTTCTGCATCTAGGCTAATAATTTAATCTGGAATTAAAAAAGATCCACAGAAATCTAAACAAATAGGTGGGTTTCCTATTTGAATTACTCCAACAATAAAATAGTAAAAATCAAACCTAAACTTCTCCAGAATAGTATTATGCATAACTGGGGCAGGAAGCAGCAAGTATAATTACTATCATGTTGTGGGACAAAGCAACATTACATATTTAGAGGGAAGACAGATTTTTATCTTTGCAGTTCAATACTTAATAGATTTAAATCTGCATTGGATATATCAATCTTGAATCTCACTCTGTATTAGGCTATCTTTGTGTATTTTGTGAAATCATATGCAATGATTTGCAGTTAACTAAAACTGGCAGATAAACTATAACTACAGAGGGAGGTAAAAACAAAGCAAACATGAGTAGAACCTACAAAAGATACTTGCTTTACCTGACCTAACGCATGCTAAAGGATATTTGCATAAATGAACCCAAGTTATGGGGTAAGGTTTAGTTTGTTCCAATGTGTATATGCAAAATGTGACTACACAATTTGTTGTAAGGTGGGGAAATTGAGGACAGTAAATAGCATAGAAGCCTAGAAACTTATCTTCTAATCATGTTTGGACTTTGAATGTGCGGGTGAGAATAGAATTGAAACAAAGAAGAAAAAAAATTATCTTGGTAAGAACTTAAACAAGTAAAAGGATTGTTTCTTTAATTTAAATAACCAACTGATCATACAAAAAAAGCCTCAAAATCGATATTTCTCGAATTCCTCAAGGTAAAGTTAGCTAGATGTAAGCCTTAGAATCGACACAACCGACAAGCAGTCAACTTAGTTCACCAGCATCACAACCTAATGAATTAACAAATGTAGACTTCTCCCCTTAGAAAATAACATCCAAGAACTCCTCGAGGCTCTAGAAACAGCATGGGAACGGATGAAAAATTAGAAACAGGATATAAAAAACTTACTGCCCAATTAGGAAGTAAAGTACAGTAGGAGCAAGCCCACGGTACATACCGCGCAAGCCTTTCTTCTGAACTATTTGTTCCAAGCTACCAACTATAAGTACCTGATTAAATAATTAAAAAGCAAAAAAACACACAAAAAGTTAAGAAATTAGAAACTTTAAACATTGTCATATTCTTTGTTTTCTTTGTTTTTCCTCTCTCTGAAACTGTTTGAATGAAAGCAAACCAGCATTACATACGTTTAAGGTTTAACGGTTGAGTTACCGAGATTTGGCAGCCGATGAACCTGAAATCTAGTCTTTATAACATCTAAAGGGCACACGAATGTTGCAGCAATAGCACCTGCACGTGTGCAAAAGAAAGCTCCGAAATTCAGCTATAGGATATCGTCGTTAGTGAAAAAAGGGAGGGGAGTATTTGCCATACCGGAGGTAGCATTGCAAAGGAGATCCCTATAATTAGGGGCATGTGAATCGTTGGTCATTTGTAGAACTTTTTAAAATGAATCCGTAAAGAAGCGATGGTTTTAGCCGGAAAAAAAAGGAGTCTATCGAGAGGGATATCGCCGAGAACCAGAGTGGCATTGGCAGAGGATATAGGTGTTTTGGAAGTGAGTCGGCGTCGGCTTGTGAATGACCGAGTCAAATCGTCAAAGTTATGTTAAGTAGTCCAAAAACTCATTGTTTTTAATTCGGAGGAGGCGTAAGAAAAAGGGAACTTTCAGGGAAAGGAATGGAGAAATGGGCATGAGATTTGGCCTTGGGAGAAAGGTGAAAAGAGGGAGAAACACTTTCGGATTGGTTTGGCTTTCAAAAGCGTAAGGTTTTTGTTTGGCTATCATCCTACTCTCACACGAACGATGAGCCAACATGGGTCCCAACACTCAACACTTCCAACTGAAGTTTGTTTTTTTTCTTGGGTAAACTACACTGGTAGTCACCCAACTATCGTTTTATTCCTATTTTAATCACCAAACTATTTTTTTTGGCAAAAACGTTACTAACGTTTACTTTTGCTCCTAATTTGGTCACCCTCCGTTAAATAATTAACGGATCTGCTGAGTTGGAATTACTAACGGCTATATTTCAAATTTTTCAGTTTATTTTTTTCCATGTCAGCACACACACGTGACTTTTACCTGGATTAACCATGGGATTTGGAGATGATGATCTTAAACAGACCTCTGAACTCTAGTCCCATTGAATAGCTCGGTGAAATGTCCATTCGGACGGATTCAACGTGGTTTCCCCATCAGCGGCAACAAGATCATAAGGCGAGTCGTCGGAGAATTCAGTCGGCATGGATTTCCAGTGCAGAGATGGATTCCACTCCGCTTCTTTCAGTACTTTTAGTATCTCCTCCACCACTATTTTGCTCCCCTCAGCTGATAGATGAACTTCATCTCTGTTGAAAAGAAGATATTCAATAATTTAGTTTCGAGATAAACTTTGAAAGAAACAATCCAACTCTCACAAAAGTATAATTACAGTTTGAAACATCTAAGTTTCAGAACTACACAACACAAGTGGATGCTGATTCACTAATAAAGCCAATGAACTTTGAAAATGTGATTGCATCAGGAAAAAATAGATAGACTGAATTGTAGATAGGAAAACTTACGTGAAGCAATCGGTTTCCCAATTATCTCTTCGTTGAAATGCAGTGAAAAGATCAACCACCTCAATATCCAATTTCTGGCAGAGCTTTATACAAGCTTCAGAATACGTCTGGCACAACTCATTTGTTCGAACAAGGTGGCTAAAATATTCACTGATTTACCCAAGGGACGACTTAGATTGACGATTTGCAATAAGATATAAGGTGGGAAAATTGGCATAGAAAACATGTGTTACATTACCTTGTGTTTTTATTTACTCTTTCTTCGTCAACAGAAGGACAAGTAAGAAATTTTAGGCGCGTTGAATCCGAAAGGCTCTGGTTTCAGGAAAAAAATAGAACGAGCATTGCATGTTACTATCAGACAGTGAAATAAGTTAACGCTGCCACTAACAAAGACAAGCAAACAAAGGAAAAACTGAAATTTTGAAGCACTTGAAAGTTGAAACCATTTTCTCCTTGGTCGTTGCTGATTCGAACATAATCGAAAGCTCTAAATTCAGTGTTAACTTGATCATGCTTACAAGCTACAACCTTTCAGGTCATATATTGAAAGTATTGCTTTTTCACTCCGTTTGCTCTTAAATTCAACCTCAAGTGAGAGATATGTTGAGAATTGAGAAAATACCTTGAGATGAACTGCTATTTTCCTCATGTTGTCGATATATTCGGAAAGTGGAACATGAGGGCCAAGGTCGGATGGATGAGGCCCCATCGAATCGTTACCGCCGAAATAAGTTATTATCAATGAAGGCTGATTAGATTCATCCTGTAACATACAAAATAACAGAACAGAACTACGGTGTTAAATTCGAATCACTTCGAAAAGATAACTCCTTACAAATCTAATACCTACATTATGATCAATAACAATACACAGACCCTGATGGCTGCTACCTTAGTTTACTGCTTTCAAAAACTCAAAATACAGATTAAAGGAATCAAAACTTGAATACCTTTGGGAAAACACGATCGAGCACCTCTAGGGCGCGCCGTGAATTCCACCCATAATATCCTCGTAAATTTGCAGAATTCCACCCATAATATATTACTTTAATAATATTAGAAAGGTAAAAGTCACGTGTGTGTGCTGACATGGAAAAAAATAAAGTGAAAATTTTGAAATATAGTCGTTAGTAATTCCAACTCAGCAGATCCGTTAATTATTTAACGGAGGGTGACCAAATTAGGAGCAAAAGTAAACGTTAGTAACGTTTTTGCCAAACAAAAATAGTTCGGTGATTAAAATAGGAATAAAACGATAGTTGGGTGACTGCCAGTGTAGTTTACCCTTTTTTCTTTTGTCTCATCTTAATTAAAAATAAACTTTTAAAAATTTAATGATCAAATCTAAAATATTTTTTATTAACATATCACGTTATTGTGTTAGCGGGATTAACGAAAGCTAACGATCGAGTGACCAAACGATAAATGTCAAAATTATAATAATTAAAATAATCATTTTTTAAATTAGGTGATTAAATAAAATACACACTAAACAAAAGTACCATCGGTAAATATTAGGCCTTAGTTTTGACCTTTCAATTTCTTACTTGCCAATTAATGGGGTCTGCAATCTGCAATCTGCAATGTGCATTCTGCACCACAACTAAAAAATCAGGAGCTGAACTAACCTGCCCTCGAATTTAATCCAAAATGGTCCAACGATCTTGAAGTTGACCAGAATATTGATTCTGCAATCCATGTTATTATTATGATGAGATAAGGGAAAGTGTTTTTTTTTTTCAGTTGTAAAATGGATTCATTAATAATGCAGTTGAAGGTCAGTTTCAAGTTTTGTTCTTCGCCATTTTGTTGTTGTTGATATAATATATTACTCCATCTTTTTCTAATGGCTGAGATTCACAACATTGAAAGGAGGAACTTAAGAAAATATTTTTAATTAGTTTATGATATATTATTTGTCTTTAGTTAATTTATGTTATAATGTATTACTTAACATTTTTATAATAATTTATATTAATATTTCAAAAAATATATAATTTATATTAATATATTTTATAGATATAAATAGTGATTTTATAAAATTATTTTTTAATTTATATCATAATTATACATTTTAATAAATATATATGTAATTAACTTCAACCACATCATAACCTAAATATAAGTTTTGTCACTAAAATAATAAGTTTTTCTTAGATCTAGTGGTTAAACAAAGGGCTCTCTTCTTCTTTTTTTTGTCCAGAAAACCTTCCCAACCTTTATTAAAATCGAAAAAATACAATTATGAGCTCAACCCCATGAGAATGTCGTACAAACATAAAATGAAAAGAAGCTTAACAAGAACAAGCAAACCCTTAAAAAACGCCACAAAAGGCTAAGCAAAGCGTAAAACCCCAGAAATATAAACCGAGAGAACAAAAGCGAAAAACCATAAAACTGAGAGGGAGTGGACCATAACAAAGCACTGAGCTGAATATCTCAAATTACGCTCATACGAGAGCTCCTTTCAGAGGCAGGCTCCCTTACCTGTCAGGGGCGAGGATCTTGTTATCATAGACGATGTAGGAGAAAACTCAAGTTTGTAGAGGTCGATAGCAGCCCCAGAGATAAACATAACCCAGTTCATCAGTGGAGAACAACTTTTGACGCCAAAAGGAGTGGAAGGAAGAGGTCTCATAGCCATCATTCGATCCTTCCAAACTATGAAGATGGTCAGGATAACGGTGATCATTTTTGTTACAGATGCCCCAGCAAAGAGACATCCACAAACGAGCGTTGGACATTCACCCAATTTCTCAAAAAAAAACGAGCCAAAGTTGCTGATCCACACCTTATAGTTCTAGAACATCATGACGGCAAAGACCAAATCTTCTTGACCCCATTGACATTGCTCCCCTTGATTGAACCCCATAGTGCTATAAAAAGTATTTGACCCCATATTTGACAAAAGCAAATGAATAAGGGCGTTGGCCCTTAACTCATAAAACCGGGGAGCAAAGCCTTCAGAGCCAGCTGCAAGTGGGCCATGCTTCCAAACCTTTGTGAAAACCAATGCATAGTGTCGCGGGCCGCCAGTTCGAGCCCGTGTCATATGCGCATTTACCTATAGAAGGGATTCAGACACAAACTTTGAGCTCGAAAAGACCACCAGACATAGCCCGGTCCGTGAGAGATTCTGGAAGGTTCTAGAATGTTCTTGAAGATCCTGGAAGATTTAGTCCAACATTATCCATTTGAATTGATTTATTTAGATAATGTTGTGATATTTAGAGATTTTGTAGAGATATTATGTAAATCTCGTTCGTCGATGTAACTCAGTTTTGACCGTCATATCTAGGGAGTTCAACTATAAATAAAGACTTCTCACCTCATTTGTAAATCACTCAATTTTCTATCTTCAGAGTAATCAAGGCATTCACTCTATATCCTATGTGTTGTTCTTCGTGTTCTTGGTTTTCTTCTTTCAGATTCAAAGGTCATTCATTATAGTTTGCTTCCGCTTAAAACGATCTTGCGTTCTTGAGTGCCTTGGAAGTTTTGATCTTCCGGAGTTGAAATTTAGGCTTACTTAGGCGTTTGTGTGGTGAAATTCGCCTAAGGCCGCGCAGTTTACTAGTTCAAAAATCTAGCCCCGTGACAATAGCTAGCTCCTTCCACATAATTGAGATGTCAAATCTCATGAATCATGTATCTGGGTGGCTGAAAATGGAAAGAAAAGACAAAACATAAAAGTTTTTCATGCATAAAGTGATTTTTTATAAACTAAACAGACCAAAGTACCCTTGAGTCAAACACCATCTTCAAGTTATGGTCGGCATGATATACCACTTCGGCCACCTCAACCATTCTAATCGTCGGTATAAAACATAAACGCCACGAAGCATTCGCCTTTCTGGTCTGAGCTAGCGTTGACGGCGACGGACGTCCTTTGCGTTACTGATTTAGGGTCAAGAGAGCCCTTTCTCTGGACGGCTAGGCAGGGGGTCCACTGTGTTCTAAAATAGAAGGGATCCAAGGACTAGACCTTGTTTTTGCAGAAAATGTCGTCGTCCGGTCCACAACCACGTCGGCATCGGGCTACCTTGCCATACCTTTGTTTGTGACGTCCCAATAACTAATGGAACAGTCGATCTAATAGAAACCTGACATAGCCGGTTTCTATCAATCGAAGGGGGGCCTAAACCCGAATCCAAACGAAACTACCAGCAATGACTTCCACCATCTTCTCCTTTTAGGGGGAGGCCATGTATGTTCGTGATGAGAAGGAGTTCACTATAGGGACCATCTGCCTCTCGCACCACCTAAAAGATCTCTCTTTTATCTCCGAGCTCCACGATGATGCAACCATCAAGGTCATCGAAGGAACTGTGGGACTGTCATGTGGGAAGACCCAAGAAACAAGAACAAGGAACCATACATGATACAACAACCACCGCTCCATGATCGACCTGCAGTTTAGAGAGCCCTAGAGAATTAAGATTTTCCAAACGAGGAAGAGAAAAAGTATAGAGATTCATATTATAGAAACGCATAATTTCTCTTGCCAAGGAAGAGAAGTTAACAAAGGGCTCTCTTCTTAGGAAACCAAATTCAAGTACTTCAATTTGAGATATTTTTATTTCTCTAATTATGATAAGATTAATAAGGTATAAAATAACATTAATGAAATCGAAATCGAATTTGGATTTAGATTTATCTAATATTATTTTGTTTTTATTAAAAATATGTTTAAAGAATATTTTAATAATAGTATTAATTTAGAAATATTTTAAATATTTAGTAATTTGTAATTTATCATTTTATACTTCTGATATTTTTAATTTATAACTTTACCTTTTTTAAAAAATCTTTAAGAGTTGTGCTTTATTTTTTAATATTTTTATATTTTCAAATTTTAATAATTTATTTAAACTTTTTATTCTTTTAAATATTAAATAAGCTCTTGAACCTTTTATAAAAACTAATAAAGTCCTTAAACTCGATAAAAGTTCATGTTACCTATTTATTACGTCAGCACAACAGACGGCCAAACGAAGATTTTCATAAATCAAAGGATAATATTGACACTATTTAAGAAATTTAAATTTTAAATTGATTGAATTAAAAAACGAAAGAAAATATTATTATTATTCAACAACTTAAAAAAAGGGAGGCGGCTGCGTGATTCACAGTGTCACTTGGGCTATGGACCAAACGAAGATACTATGTGGGCTTTAATCCCAATCCATTTTAAGTTTAAACCTTAGTCGATGAACTATGTCGGTCGGTCAACAACGATTTAAGTTAAAATTAGGGGATTAAAATAAAATTAAAAATTTGACTGATTAAATTTATTAAATTAGATAATAATAGGAGCCTTTTGAAATTAAAAATTTTAACATAAGAGTTATAACTTTTTACTCTTAACAATTATAAAAATTCTTCAAATAACCTAAATTTAGCATTTTCTCCACTCACGTATTTACATTGTATTTACATTGTGACATTTATAAATTAATATTTTTTTATTTCTTTTCTTCTAATTCTCACACATTTATAATTGAATTAAATTTAATAAGTAATTAAATAGTATGAAAAATAATTATATAAATAATAAATTAATGTCTAGATCATTCAAATGTGATTAATAATGTTATATTAAAAAATATTTTTATAATCTAATTAATATTAATAAATACAAAATATTGATAACTAATAAACTATTCAAATAAGTATTGAATATAATCATGTTCTTACATGTAATTTTACTTGTTTAAATAATCGATAAGCTATCAGTTAATTTTACCAAACACTTTTATACAACCCGCTAGTTAAATCAGCTAATGCAATCAACTATCAACTAATGTAATCCGCTATAAATTATCAGTTATCCGTTAATTGTCAAAAACGACACATATGTTTATAATTAAGTATTCAATTTCCGTTTAAAGGTTTTAAACAAATAGCGTCGGCTTTGTACTAAATTTGAATTGAATTAAGCAAATATTTATTTAAATCATATCCAATACCAACTAAAATAAGATAAGTCTACTATAGTTATGAATTAAAACAAGTATATAGTCGTTACTAAACAATGTACTATTCATTAACTTATGATAATCTTGTTTTCCGTTTTCAATTAACTCGTATTTTCCTGCTTACCAAAATCAATTGTTCTGTAAATCTACAGTTCGAACAAATAACTTAATTTTTTCAACAAATATTTGGCCTCAAGCCGGTTCAAGCATCATCATCCAAAGAGCAGCCGACCATCATACGTAAACAGTTCGAACTCTTCATATTTGTAAGTTTCCCCGGTCCCCACACAGCACCATGGTGTTTTGGGATTTATATTAAGTAAGATAGGATTAACATTTAACACGTGATTCCATTACTTATTGTGTCATATGATAATGAAATGAAAGAAAGAAATCTCGAGCGTTCTTTCGAAGATTCCTTGTACTCGGTATCTTCCAAATTTGATGAAAACGATAATTTTATAAGACCAAAAAAAGGAGAAAATCTGAACTTGCAGACTTCCCTTTTGGTTAGTGTTTATGCCTTTTTTCCCGCCAAGTTTTCATCATATTACAAGCCTTTTTTTTTCTGGGTTTGGCGATACTCGTTTCCTTGCGAAACCAGAAAAAACGTAAATCCACCCTTAAGCAAAAGCCCAATGACTCGGCTGCATAGTTAATGACTGCGTCAGGCGTTTCGTTTTCTAATAATCATTGCTATATTCGCCGGGTTATATTTATTTTTCCAGAAATACCCTTATATTATTGCATATTTCCATAAACAGGTTTTAGTATAACCCACCCCTTAAATCAGCTATATTTAAGGGTGAACATTCGATCGAGTCGAGTAATTTTTTTTTAATTATTCGAGTTGACGCGTCATAGTTTACAATTTAAATTTTATTATAAAACTTTTCGAGTCGAGTTGAGTCTTCGAATTCCTTTACAAATTTAATTATAATTATTTATCATGTTAAGTATGATATGGTTTCAATTTAAATGACTTTCCCTAATTATATAAGATATGTGTGTATGTATGTATATATATATATATATATATATATATATATATATATTTCTTCATATTTTTTTATATGTCGCATACATTTCTGCATATTTTTATATTGGTATATATATCATGAAAAAATTGAGAGACACGACTCAAACTTAAAAATAAATCCACTAATTACTAAAATTTTTGAGTTATTCGAATTTTCATTTTACAACTCAAACTTTATTTAAAAAAAAATTCGAGTCGAATTTTGCTCATCCATATCTATATTCGCTGGAATATATTTGACTCATGGTTTTTAACTTCAAACAATATTCTTTTATGTGTCACTTTATATGTCTCACTAATAATTTTATACTACGTCTATTAATGATTATTTTAACAACTTTATTAATTATTTATATTTTATTGATAATATACGTGGCATAAAAATTATTTAGTGGGACATATAAAAGTACACAACAAAAAATAACAGATGAATTTTATTCTATTAGACTAGGGATCAATTGTCTCCTTACCTTTTATCCTTGACGTTTTAACTTTTATCTAATGTGCTCCACAAGATTGTTGCTAATGGTGTGTTGGATTATCATCCAAATGTAAAAAATTATAGCTCACACATTTGATCTTTGTAAATGATTTGTTAATTTTTTTTATTAAAGGGTTTATTTATTTTTATTTTAAGAGTTAAGAATGTGCTATGATTTTTTTAGCTTAATGTCAAAATAAGTGCTCAAACTATTACATTTTTTAAGTGTCTAAACTATTTTTTTGTTTTTTTTAGGTGCCTAAACTATCTTGTTTTTTCCTTTTAGGTGTCTAAACTTTTTTCCCCTTTTAGGTGCCCAAACTATCATATTTTTTTACTCCTTTTAAGGTCAAACTGAGACACATACTTTGATAAAAAAAAGTTTGTGCATTTATTTTGATCAAAAATTATAGTTTAAGCACATAAAAAACGAGATAATTTAAGCATTTAAAAATAACAAAAAAATAATTTAAACACTTAAAAATATGATAATAGTTTGAGTAATTATTTTAGCAAAGCATTTTCTTCTTTCTATTTTGAGCCTTCATATGAATGGTACTAGCCTACTAGGTGTGGGTTGTTTAGTACATGTATTCTTCTGCCTGAGCTTTAATAAATACTTCGACGTCATTGGTATAAAGCTTGAATCCTTCCATGTCATTTAGGAGTTTCTTTAGTCACTAAAAGTTTGATGATTGCAGGCCTTTGATAGAAATATTACAATAAAAAAGTTTAAATAAAAAATAGGGTAAAATACAAAAATCATGACTCAACTTTTGCCTCTCTCCTATTTTACTCACCCATCTTTAATTTGAGTCAATTTAATGACTCAACTTTTAACATTGGGTATCAATCATCACCCAGCCGTTATATTATGGATGCCGTTACTGATGTGGCATTTTTTGCTTATTTGGCCGCCACGTAAGCAAATGCACGTTTTAAAATACCAAACCAAAACGACATAATATTTGCTCGTTTAACCCAAAATATAACCGTTATAAAAAATCCCCTTTACTCAAATGAATCCCTAATTTCTTTGCTTGCGTTCTGAATTGAATTTTTGAGTAGTATTTGTTGGGTTGAGATCACAGAGGAATGAGAAGGTTGAAACGAGAGGTTATAGGGGATGGGGGGAACGACATCCCTATTTGTTGCTGGTGTGGCAAGGAAGCAGTATTGAAGACTGCATGGATTAACAACAACCCAGGTCGACGATTTTATGGGTGTTCGAATTACGGTAATCGATTTTACAAGGATTGTCATTTTTTTGAATGGTACGATCCTCCATTGGATTCTCGTGCAAAGGTTCTTCTTATTGGTCTGCTAAACAAAATCAAAGCGAAGGACAGGGAGAGAAGAAATGAAAGATTTGTTTGGTTTTGTGCAGTCATATGTTCTATTGTTTTGACTGCGTTTTTTATGGGTATCAAATGAAGGAAGATTAGGGAAAATATTTCTTAGGAAGAATGGGTATTTCGAATGTAGGATTGGTGATATGTTGATGGAATTGGCGAATTGGTGAATTTGTGATATGTAGAATTTGTATTTTGTTGATGGAATTGGTATTTCGAAAGATTAGGGAAACTATTATGAATTTGTGTATTTTGTGAATTGGTGATATGTAGAATTGGTGAATTGGCAGTTCTTTAATTAGATAAATTTTTTCTTATCTCCTGATTCTTGTGAATTAACTAGTTTATGTAGAATTGGTGTTTATGTTTTGAGTATGAATTTCTTCTTCTTTAGGGCAGAGTTGATTAAAAAGAATGAATTGATGTCTATGAATGTGAAAATATTTTGGTAGCTTTAGGGCAGAGTTGCATTTGTTAGTGTGAGGTGAGAGTTTTAGTTTGGATTGCTAGTGCTTTTTCTGTGTGCTTAATGAATTAATAATTTGTTAGTGTGAGGTGAGAGTTTAAGTTTGAATTTGTGAGGTGAAAGTTTAAGTTTGAATTGGTGTTTATGGTGTTTATGGTATTCTGAGTTTAAGTTTGAGTTGGCTTAATACCAAAAAACAATTCATTTGCAAAGAACTAAAAATATGAACATGCTACTTGATGTCAAATTATGTTGTACAAGTATAGACAAACACTTGCAAAGAACTAAAAATATACAAAGGCATGGCTAATCAGAACTCCATATGCACAAACAACATTTGAAATAGAAGTAAAAAAGCAACATTAAATATAGATTGTAAAGAACAACAGTGTTTGAAGCATTAACAAAATATACAAAGGCAGGGCTAATCAGAACTCCCAAAGATGATCACAAGAACAGTGTTTGAAGCATGAACAAAATATCACCATTAGTGATCACAATTGTGTAACAAAATATCACCCTAAACCCTACACAAAAAATGTTGCCATTCACTAGTGACCTAAAGCAACATTAAATCATGAAATTCATCTCCATTAACAAAAAAAGTTGTATTCTGAAATTCATCTCCATCTAGGCCTTTTTGAAGCAGGGTCTTCTTGTGATTGATTCTGGACTGAGCCTTGAGTGCTTTGAAAAGGCATCCATCTGACAGTGGTGACTGAGCCTTGACTGCTTAGACCAGTTGCATTTGAAGTTGGTGCTCTTTTAACCTAAAATAAATACAAATGAAACATGTGCAGTCAGTTTATTGTATAAAATATAGATTGTAAAGAACAACAAATTAAAATATGTCTAAACTTACAGCAAGTTTAGGCCTCTGTATTGGTGGAACATATGCAGTGGATGAATTTATAAATTGGACAGTGGATGAACTCATAGGTGGACCTGCTGCATTTGAACTTGATGTTTGCTGAGAGACATTGGGAATTGAAGCCTTTGGATCATTTCTTCTAGGTTTTCTCACATTGTTATTAGAAGACAAGGGGTTGTTGCCACCAACTTGTCCCCTGCAAGATCTTTTGTTGTGTCCTGCATTGCCACATTTTGAACAAGTCATTCGAACAAGTCCCTTCTTCGAAATTCTTCCAGTAGAAGTTAAAATTTCATCTGCCTCCTTTCTTCTACTTCTTTGAGGTCGTCCAACTGGTCTTCGAATAATAGGTGGCAAGATGGGCTCATTTGTTACATGGTGTGCCCACTGTTTTGGTCCTCTTAATGGTTTGACCATGTGAGAATAAATCTGAAGCTGAGTTTCCTTCTTGTAGCAGTTGTTGACATAAGCTTCAGGTCTTTCACCTCTCATTAAAATAGTTGTTGTGGCATGTATACAAGGGATACCAGACAGATCCCACTTTCTGCAGCTACATGAATGTGCTCCCAAGTCTACAATGTGTTGATCATCATGTCCAGCAGGGACCTCATATCTGTTTCCCCCAGCATTCCTAGGCCAGCATCTGCAATATACACATATGAGTTCAAATCCATATACATTGGAAAGACAGTAGCAAAGTGAAAAATTAAATTGAAAAACAGTAGCATAGTTCAAATTCAATACTGACCTTACTGATTGCACAATAAGTTTGTCAACCTTCTTTTGAATCTTTGGACAAAGAGTCCCAACAATCTTTTGAGCATCCTCAGCCTTTTTAGCAAATCTGTTCATTATCTTGCATCTGACCATCTCCATTAATGTCAAAATTGGTTTATCCCTCGCCTCTAGTATCATCTTTACAAAAGTAAAATAGAAATAAGAAAATTACCAATAAATAGCAAATGACAACATAGTTTAGATATAATAAATTTAGAACTGATTTTGAAGTTTACCTTGTTAAAGCTTTCACACAAATTGTTGAGGAGCAAGTCAGATTTTGAATGTGTTTCAAAATGTGACTTGGACCATAGCCTAGGATCTTTGTCCTGCATCCAGTCAAATGCATCTTCTGAAATTGCTTTCATTTCATGCATAGCATCAGTGAATTCCTTCATGTATGTGGCCCTTGCAGCCTTCCAGAGGGCATCCTTTAATGCTTTGCCAGTGAAGCCTTTTTTGTTCTTGAAGTTCGAATACAAGTGTCTAACACAACCTCTACGCTCAGCATTCGGAAACAACTCTGAAATGGATTGAATTAGACCCTGCAAGACAATAAAGAAATAATTAATAGTAAACAATTAATAGTAAAAGTTATAAGTAAACAATTAAAGAAATTTGTTCATTACCTTCTGTTTGTCAGACATGAAGGTATAGTGATGGGAGTTGTTTATTTCCAAATCTTCTTCTAAAATTTGAAAAAACCAAGACCAAGATGATGTATTTTCAGATTCAACAACAGCATATGCCAAGGGATAGATACAATCATTTCCATCTATCCCAATTGCTGCCAACAAATATCCTTGATAATGGCCTTTGAGAAAACACCCATCAACACAAATGATTGGTCTACATCCAGCCTTAAAGCCATCTTTGCAAGCTTGTAGACAAACGTACATTCTCTCAAAAACCCTATTATCTAAACGACATATAGTGGTTGTCCCAGGGTTTGTTCCTCTCAACTCACCAAGATAGTCATATATCCTTGTATATTGCTCTTCATCATCCCCATGAAGCTTTTTCAGAGCTAATTTCTTTGCTCTACAGCATTTTGTTAATGGCACATGCAAAATGTGATCATTTTCCACATCCTTTTGAAGAGAGCCACTAGAATAGGTGGGATCAACCCTTTATTTTTCCATGTATGTTTTTGCCAACCATGTAGAAGTACAATTTGCATTCACAGTATCCCTAATGCAAGTATGCTGCCCTATGTATGTTTTAATTTGCCAACTACTTTCTTTCACTATTTTTGGATTCAATCTTGATGCCCAGATCATCCAAGGGCAACCATCCTTGCAAACAACTTGAAGTCTTCTGGAATCATTGGTCTTTAGCCTCACATTATATCTATTCAATACAGCATATTGCTTCACAGCAGCTTTAAGCACACTCTGGTGAGAGAACATCATTCCTTTTTTAAACTGAGGGTTCTTCAAGTCTGTCTCACTATTAAATTCAGGATATTTTCTTCCCTTACCATCAGTTTCACTATCACTTGCACTGTGCAATGAGTCTGCACCCTCACTGTCAGTTTCACTACATACATCTTCATTCTCAACCCTTACAGCTGCACTAAAACCTGGTATATCCCTCCCAACACCCACATGCACATCACATACTTCATCACCACTATCAGCCAAATTATTCTCACTGTTTTCTAAAGGACTATCAGAATCATGATCACTACAAGCTACATAATCAGCATCCTCACTACTGCTATTATCAGTAGACCCATTAGACCTATTATCAGCAGAATCATGATCACATACTTCAACATTCGTAGCATTCTCATCAGTCCCAACAGTTGTAGTCCCAACATTGTTATTAGTAAGAGGTTCCACTATTTCTTCTAGGTACACATGTACATATTTCTGCCTAGGTAAAGCAGCTAACATACTTAGCACATCACTGTCATTTTTTAGTGGACTAACTTTTAAGACACCCCTGGTTTTTGCCAATAAATATCATGTGGGTAGAATATCCTAACTCCCTAATCATGTCATCTATTTTTAGCATGGACATACTATCAATGTGACACATATCAAAGAAACTAATCTCTTTACCAGTATACATGGTTTTCTGATTGTTTAAAATAAAACCACCATGATGAAAAACAATTGTGCAATACTCTGAATCAATTCCTGTAAAATATTGTAATAATTTCACTTAGTCAAAGAATAATAATAACAAATCTGCAGACTCAAAAATTAAAACATCAAGTCAACAACTTATAATTCATGACAAGATACATGGTATATGTCCATAAAATATAATCTCTTAAGCAATCATAAACGGACAACACAGAGGATAAATCAAAATTTACTAGTCTTTATATTTTTAAAACTACAGTTGAACATCTCAATTTTCTAAATAAAAAGCTTAAAGAGGATAAATGAAAGGTAAAAAATCAAGGGTTAATTCAACTCCTAGTAGTGTTAAAGCTTAAAGAGGATAAACCAAAATTTATTAGTCTTTATGTTTTTCTTCATGTTTCTTAACCAAGATTCTAGCCCAAACTAGAACAATTATCAACATCTATAAGCAATTCACCATGGTCCCCCACTAGCACACAAGTAGACATTTTTTAATTCAAAGCACACAAGTAGACATTTTTTAATTAACCATGGTCCCCCACTAGCACACAAGTATACATTCTTTTATCCACCATGGTCCCCCACCAGCACACAAATTGATTAAAAAACCTTTTTAAAACAATTCCAGCAGACAAGTATACCATGGTCCCCACCAGCACAGAATTTCTTTTTAAATCAATTCCAGCACACAAGTAGACAAACCTTACCTTTAAGCATCAAACATACCTTAAATGGCCATACCTAAACTAGCATATAAGGGCATCCACTTATTTTATCCATTTTCAGACTTTAACCTAGCATATAAGGGCAGTCACTTATTTTATCCATTTTCAGACTTTAAACTAGCATATAAGGTCATACCTAAACTACTCAAACCAGTTGCATCCCTAAACTAGCATATAAGACTCAAACCAGTTGCATCCCCAAACTAGCATATAAGACTCAAATCAGTTGCATCCCTAAACTAGCATATAAGACTCAAACCAGTTGCATCCCTAAACTACTCAAATACACTTTAACCATCAAACATACACTTTAACCATCAAACATACACTTTAACGATCAGTGAATTCACCAATGTTGCATCCCTAAACTACTCAAACAAGTGAATAAAACTTACCATATGTCACTCTTGTCATCCCCTTCGAACGCAACACACGTTTCTCCATGACTAAACTGAATTTAAAAAAGTATCATATTAGAATCAATTTAATCCAAGTAAACTGAAACTGAAACAATTTAAAAACAGCACTCTTGTCATACCCTTTCAACAAGTAAAATAAAACAAAACTGAATTGGTTCAAAATTCCTAAACCCTATAAAATTAAGTTGAAAGAGAAGAAAACAAAACTGAAACTCCAACAATTTAATCCAATGCCATTCACCCTTTCAATTTCCTAACCCAAATAATTTCTGAAATGCTTTTCGAAAATTCTCACTATGTCATTCACCCTTTAAATTTCCTAACCCAAATGATTTTCGAAATGCTTTCCGAAAATTTGATCCAATGCCATTCACCCTTTCAATTTCTTAACCCAAATAATTTCGTAAATTCAGACTTACCTTCTTGTAGCCGTTTGTAAATGTTGCACAGTAAAACACCCTTACTATTTTGTGATGATGAAAACCCTTTCAAACACAACGAAAATTCCCCCAAACGATTAACCCACACGATTTACTCAGAGGATTTCATGTTTACGCTCTGAAAACTTTTCAAATTCTCTGATTTTTTAAACCTAAACAATATGATTTGTCTGAAGAAGAAAACACATTAAAATGAGTTTAGGTTAAACGAGCAAATATTATGTCGTTTTGGTTTGGTATTTTAAAACGTGCATTTGCTTACGTGGCGGCCAAATAAGCAAAAAATGCCACATCAGTAACGGCATCCATAATATAACGGCTGGGTGATGATTGATACCCAATGTTAAAAGTTGAGTCATTAAATTGACTCAAATTAAAGATGGGTGAGTAAAATAGGAGAGAGGCAAAAGTTGAGTCATGATTTTTGTATTTTACCCTAAAAAATAAATGATTAAATTATGTTTTTTTTTTAATTTTAAATGTCTAAAGTATTATTTTTAAAAAATATATATTTGAAGTTTTAAAAATTATAATTTTAGGTGCCTATCGTTAATGAGTGTTAAAAAAATCTCTAACAAATCAATGCATGACATGTGGTATATTTAATTTATTTTTTTCTTCAAAATTTAAAATTAAAAACAAAACTTTTTGTTTTTCATAAAATCTCAAAAGTTTACAATTTTTACAAAGTAGTCCATAAATCCCTAAAATTACCCAAACTCAAACCCCCAAATCGTCGTCGTTTCTGCCGTCGATTGCCGCCCATAAGCATACCCCTTTGGTCGCCGGACTAAAACGGTCATTTCCCCCAATACGACATCGCCATAAACGGCGAATGATGTGCAGCCGAACGAAAGCGGCGACGATTTGGGGTTTAGGTTTGGGTAATTTTAGGAATTTGGGGACTGTTTTGTAAAAGTTTCAAATTTTTGGGATTTTATAATAAACTAATTTTTTAGGTGTTTTTATTTAAAAAAAATCAAATTAGTGTCACGTGTCAAGCATTGATTGGTTAAAGATTTTTTTAACCCCATTAACGATAGGTACCTAAAATTATAACTTTTGGTCGCCGGACTAAAACGGTCATTTCCCCCAATAAGCATACCCCTTTGGTCGCCGGACTAAAACGGTCATTTCCCCCAATACGACATCGCCCTAAACCCCTTTGGTCGATTGCCGCCCATAAGCATACCCCTTTGGTCGCCGGACTAAAACGGTCATTTCCCCCAATACGACATCGCCATAAACGGCGAATGGTGTGCAGCCGAACGAAAGCGGCGACGATTTGGGGTTTAGGTTTGGGTAATTTTAGGAATTTGGGGACTGTTTTGTAAAAGTTTCAAATTTTTGGGATTTTATAATAAACTAATTTTTTAGGTGTTTTTATTTAAAAAAAATCAAATTAGTGTCACGTGTCAAGCATTGATTGGTTAAAGATTTTTTTAACCCCATTAACGATAGGTACCTAAAATTATAACTTTTGAAACTTCAAACACTTATTTTTACAAAATAATACTTTAGGCACCTAAAGTTAAAAATACATACTTTGAACCCCTATTTTTGATTTAAGCACAACAGAAAAAGTTAGATGTTAGTCTGCTAAATCTCTTTCTTTTGCATGACTTTAGCTATTATAATTTCCACTTTTCATTATGAAACTTTTTGTGTCGAACTTTTTTGTTGTCTTCAAAAGTTATTAATGTCATAAATTAAAATTGTTGCATGTTTTGTGGAAAACGATCTATTAGAGGGGGAAAAGTAAGCTATCATTCTAAATTGTAATGGGATTAGGTAGGAGTACTTATCCGAGTCGATTGTGAGTTGAGTAATATTTAACTCGTGCTCGTTAAAAAATTTTATTGCTCGATTCAACTCATTACTCGTTAAGTTCGCTAAAATTTTACTCAACTCGTGCTCGTTAAAAAATTTCATTGCTCGACTTGACTCGTTGCTCGTTAAGCTCACCAATTTTTTTACCTTATTTTTCTAAATATAGATAAAAATCTAATGATACTATTAGAGCTTAATATAAATATACAAATTCAAAAGAATAAAAATCTCTTGAGGACTGAGAAGACAAATAAAAGAACATATCATGACTGAGTTAGAAATGAAGTCGATATTCGATTGTGAAACTCTTTTTAGTTTCTCAACAATCTTCGATGAACTAAAAAAGAGAGAAAGCCTTTGAATTTTTGGTGTTTTGACTTCAATCGTATTTTTTTATATGAGAACTAAAGATTTTTCCCTTTCCAACTTTTATACATAAAATAATATCATAAAAATGCTTTAATAAAAAAGAAGAAAAGACTAATTAATCTAATTTGATTTCTTATTAATACTAATTAACTTTTGAAATTCTCGAGAAATACAAAATGTTTTAAAAAATTGAAATCAAATATTTTATTGGTAAATTACCTAGCAAGTCATTAATTTTTTCTAGAGTTTTCAACTAGAATTTATACTTCTACGAACATAATTTTTTAAGGTACCACAAAAAATCATTAAAAATTTATTAAAAATATAACGAGTTGCTCGCGAACTTATCAAGTCGAGCCGGACCTTGGTCAACTCAACTCATTAAGATCTCGAGTCGAGCACTAATGGAGTTTTGACCGAGTCGATCTCGAAGTGTTTGCGAGCTGCTCAACTCAATAAGCACCTCTAAGATTAGGTGTTAAAGTGTGTTCATTCGAAATAGAATATATATGATCTATCTCGATTAATGAATGATCGCTTTGGATATGTTTGTAGACTAAAAGGACGGAGTTTATTTCAAGTTTAAGTTTGTGAACGAAACTGTTGGACTGGGTAAAAAATTATTCAAATACATCAACTTATTCTTACAATCACACGCGACTAGGAGGGAACTAGAAGCCTAATAAGAAATGTTGAGACACAAGAAACTAAGATTACTTGGTTTAAATTGGTTAAATATGCCACCACACTTATTCATTGCATGGCTTTATGTACTTAGTAGGTTTTCATATTAATCTCAATTGGAATTTAGGGATAACTTATTTGAGGGTTAATCTCAATTGGAATTTAGTGCTCAATCAAAGTGTATGCAAGTTTTGTTCAAACGGATTACTAATTTTATTTGCAATTGACTCGTAAATGCTAATATTATTGTCAATGCCAATAATTCTATGCCAAAAACTTAAGTTATATATATATATATATATATATATATATATATATATATATATATATAGAAGTGTAAAACTCAATTACTTTTACATATTTTCTTATTTTTTTCAAGTAATAATTGTAACACCCGTGTTTTGAGTTAGGAGTTAGTCGAGTTAGTGGTCCGAGTCGGTAAAATTAAATTAAATCTTTTTGGCCATGACATGAGTTAATTGAAATTTAAAATAAGGGGGAGGGACCACTTTGGCGATTTGACCCAAAAGAGTTTAAAAAGGATGACAACTTTTAAAAAAAAAGCTATCATCTTCTCTACCCTCTCCCCTTTCCAACGTGAGAAACCCCAAAACCCCTTTCAAACTCTCCCAACACAAAACTCACTATTCCATTAAATTCCTTCTTCATTCCAAGGCCATTTTCAGAGGTAATGGCATTTTCTAACTCTCCTCTTCATTTCCTATCTATACCTAGTTGTAGATTTTAAAACTATGAACTTTTGAAAAATTAGGGCTCGATGAAAGTTTGAGTTTTTATGGAGATTTTCAATTTGTTTTGAAATACAAAGTTGGGTTTTAGTTTAACCACCTTAAAATGCTTAACATATGTTAAAATGGTTGGGTTTGGGTGAAAACCCGAAATGGGTTCTTGATGCTAATTTTAAAGTGTCTAGAACTTGATTTTGGGTGAGTTTAAAGGTGAAATTGAAGGGCTGATGGTTTAGGTATGTTAGGAGGATGTTTTGGGACCATTTAGGGTCATTTGGATGATTGAAAATGGAATTTTCAGCTAAGGTTTGAAGGAGCACAAAAATGGGCATATTTGGGGGATTAATTTGATTGGAAAATTTGTTGAAGTTAGTTTGAGTTCAAGAGTTGAGTGTTGACTAAATTTTAGCATTGATTGGGAATAATGGATGTGTTTTTGATTGGCTAGAAGCAAGAGGAGACGTTGGAGAAGCATTGGAATCGAATCCGGGCTTGTAGGAGGCTTGCTTTGGTTGTTAAGGAAGGGTGGTGAGTGACTATAAATGTGTTTTAAAGTTTGGTTCGAGTGTGTGTAGTGTATGAGTTGAAATGTTCTTGGTAGGCCATTTCCTTGTAGATTTAAATTGTTAATTTAGCTCTTGATTTCCATTAAATGCTTTGTATTTGCCTACTTATGCTCTTGTGATATGTGGTTGATTTGCACATGTATACCATGATATGTATATGTGATGAGCATGAGATGTGGTTGATGGATATGTGATGTGGTAAATAAAAATTGACACTAATTAACTTATCGGGTGTAAATGATCGATCATTAGGATTAGTGTGCACACAAATTGAGTCAAAAGGTACGTGGCCTTGATGGCGTTAAGTCATCAAAGAGGAGTACGGTGATGTAATATTCCACCGGAAGCTTATATATATTCTACGAGATGATGAGTGAAATCCCATCCGTAGGGCATGTGGTGATGAGTGGAATCCCGCCCATGCAAGGTCCGGTGATGAGTGTAATCCTACCGAGGTAATGTGATTGTCGAGATTAAATCCGCACATCCGGGTAAACTAATAGTGGCCAATTGAACTTGTTCTTATAATTGTGATGTGTGATGTTGATATATGATGTTTGAGCTTAGTATGATGTAAGATGCCATATTATGCCTCTTGAAAGACTGGCTAGGTTTACTTGATAAATTGCCTATGTATGTGAGTTTTAAGGATTGCATGCTTGAACCCTGTATTGTTGATGTTTTCGATTTTAGAGCATCCTCACTAAGCTTATAGCTTACGCTCTCATTTTTAACAATGCAGATCATTAGCGTGGTGTTAGCTCGGAGCAAGGCAAGAAGGGCTTTCCAAGTTTTTGTTGCTCAAGTACGGTTATTAATTATGTAGTAGCTTAGCAATGTGGCAAGAGTGCGTGTTTGTATAAGCTTTGTATGACTCGTGTGTGTGGTTGATGCTTATATTTGGACTTGGTTTGTAAAGCATGATATGCCTTGATGAATGTTTGCGTGTGATGGCATGCCTTTTAGATGTGTAGGTTGCCTTGTTGGTGTGTGCAAACTTCATATATGCTAACTTGTGGCTTTTGGCCTTTTGAGCTTTCATGTATGACCATATATGCTAAAATTGCCCTTTTGTATGAATTCCATGTATGGATGCCTTGCTAGTGGTTTTGATTGCTTCCCTTGGTTGTTGTATGTTGTATAAATGTTTGTTCGTGCTTAGGGGAGTCCAAAAATGCATCTAGAGTCGTGTTTTGGGTCGTTAAGTTAAGAATTGTGAAATTGCAGTGCAGGACGTATCGGTACGCCTAATGGCCGTATCGATACGGCCTTGCACAAAGGCCACAATTTTAGCCAGGCGTATCGATACCCTGGGGGTACCGATACCCTCCCAACTCACTGGAATTTTGAAAAATGGTTGAGTGTAGGGCGTACCGATACGGGTTTTACGCGTATCGATACGATCCTACTTCGTTGACCAAGAAGAGTTGACCGAGAAGGGCGTATCGATACGCTCAAGGGCTGTATCGATACGGTCTTCTCGGAGTTGACTATTTGGGTTGACCGGGTCAGGGCGTATCAATACCCTTGGTTGGTGTACCGATACGGTCTGCCCTGTAAGTTTAAAATGAAATGTTAATGTGTGGTTGTTGTTCGAATGTGATTTTCTTATGGATGTCCTCCGCTGTTGTGATCACTTAGGATTTAATGCGCCTCTAGTCAAGATTAAAATAAAAGAAAAAAATAAGGTCGCTAACCAAGGGGGAACCTTAACGAGTTTCGCTTCGGTTTTCCCCGTGTGGCCTACTCGGACCGGTCATCCGGCCAGACCGGGATGAGGGGGTTACAATAATCTTCACATTTTCTATGTTAATCTCAATCATCTATTTACATTCATCCAATGGTTCAAATTTTACATATTGTAAGAGGGTATCTATTTACATTTTCTATGTAATACTCCTTTTGTTTTTTGTTTTTATATTTGATTGGTTGATTTTGTAGCGAACAATTGTTTACTTTAGATGTCAACAATCTCTACACTCTAGAGTACGCGTTTAAAAACTCTTAGTTGACACCCTCATTTTTTTTATTAGATTGTGAGTTCAATATTCATTACGAACAAAATTTCCCTCTTCTCCCTTAAATAAAAATTGTCAAAAAAAATATTTTAAATAAATAAAACTCTTCATATAAAAAATCCTAATAAGTCAAACAATCAAAGCTATCAATCACAACATAAAATGACACATTTTATTTCCGGGCAATAAAGCAAAAAATTTAAAAACTACCTACTTCATTAAATTTTTTATGTCATCTTTTCAATAATCGAATTTTTACTCATATTTGTTATACATAAAATTAAAAAAATTACCAAAAAAATATTCACTTAATAAAAAATACGAATAATTAATAAAGAACGGTTTTTATTGGTTGGGACCGTACGAGGGTAAAGAGGGCCCGATATTTTTCATAATTCAATCACGAGATATATTTACGTGGTTTGAGATCATTGAGGTTCAACTACCCCCAAAAAAGTATTTAAAGGTGAGTAATTAATTTTCGAAAAGACAACAAATAATAGAAACGATTAAAATGTTTTAGGAAAGAGAGGGTCAATACCGTCATTTTAGACCACTTCATGCTATAACAACAATCATCGAGATGCAACGCGGAGCAGCGGAATCAGAATTCAAGACGACAAAGCTGTTTTTTTCTTTCTTTACCTATCTGCTCTCACTCTCGGAAGTCAAGCCTCTGGAGAAGACAAAAACCACTAGAAAAACAAACAAACAAACGCTCGTGGGTGCCCTTTTCACTTTCGTTTTCATTATTTTGCCTCTTAAAACCCCCTTTTTGCCCTCTATATCCTTTCGATTTTACTACTCCGGCAAAACGAGCAATACTTCCCTTCTTTTTCTCCCATAGCAGTGAACTGAGATGTCAAACTCGGGAGGGTTCGCGGTATCCCGAAATCAGACGAGGGACCGATTCTACAACCCGTCGGCGGTGAGGCGGATTCAACAGCAGTTGCAGAGGCAGCAGAAGACGCACAGACCGTTGCAGAATGAGAAATGGAGACCGTTGAACAAGGAGAGTCGAGTCAACTCGGTTGATTCAATGACTGAGGCTCGGACGGATTCTGACGACTCTACATTGTCGTCGCCGAAGGTTGCTAGATTGTCCAATTTGGATAGGCTCATGGAGACGGTCACTCCTTTTGTTCCGGCTCATTGCTTCTCTGAGGTATTGTGAAGACGAGACGATTTTTTTTTTTACTTTCTTTGAAACTAAACATAAGTTCTGTGAATTGTTATTTGAGTTTTGTTTACAAGTTTTTAATGGCTATAAGAAAAAGAACGGCAAAACCGTGGAGAGCTAATTGATATAGTGTATTGTTTTTTTGGCTGAGTAAAGATGAGCTTGTTTTAGGAAAGTAATGCAAATGATTTTTTTTGGGAATAAACGTAATACAAATGATTATAAATTATTAGTTAGAAATGGAATGGTCAGTTTGTTACAAATTCCACTGTGTAGAGAATTAGCTTTAATTATGCTAATTAATGGTGTGGGGGTTACTATTAATCTATGACTTGCATTCTTGTGGTCCTAAAGTGATAAGAAGATTGGATTTATCTTGGTTTGTAACAGAGGTGCAGCCTCCTTAATGGAAATAGAAGAATGGATTTATTTCTTTCATATATTCATGTTTCCATTAATAGTATAATGCTTTAACTGGTTCAAGCTTTATTTAAGGGCAGAGTTTGCAAGAGATCTCATTCTATATTTATAATTTACTTAGCAATCTGTGTTTAATTTTTTACTTCATTTCTTTCATTTGTGCTTTCTTCTGTTTATTGATTTGATAGGCAAAATTTTGGGGATGCGGAACTTGTGAAACGGAATTGCACTCATATTATTGTCTCGGTGATCTTTGGGAATGTTTTAGTGAGTGGAGTGCATACGGTGTTGGAGTCCCGCTAGTGTTGAATGGGAGTGATTCTGTTAAGCAATACTATGTTCCTTACTTGTCAGGCATACAATTGTATGTAGATCCACATAGGCCAAGGTGAGCTTCTTATGCTTCCTCTTGATGTTGCAGTGATAATAAGTTATAGTCATGGTTGATATATATCAAAGTTTTTCCATATTATCTGGCAGCAAGAAACCTTGGATGCTCTCTCTTTAAAGAACCTAACTTGTTTGGAAATGATTGGTTGGGTTTCCTACATAATGCACCCACTGTTATAATCTTCTTTGCGAACATATTATTAATGTTAATTTGACTTGTTCTCTAGTTTCATTGTCATTAACCGAGAAATATACTGCCAATGACTAGTGAGGATGGTGGTGCTGAGTCTTCGAGAGAAACTAGTAATGCTGGAAGTAGCGACTCTGAAACAGACAGGAGAGTAAAAGGTGGTGTTGATGGAGCATGGGCGCAGCACAACTCCCAGAGTACGAATAGATCACATACGAGTTCCTCTAGTGGTGAAGTTCTGGTTGGCAAGTCAACTCGGCTGCTGGTTTTTGAATACTTTGAACAAGAGCAACCACATCATCGGAAACCTTTATATGAGAAGGCAAGTTCACATGTGGTGACTTAGAATGTTAACTTCTTTCTCTTCCAATGTTTTTGTGTTCCGACTCAAATGCTTGTGGCACCTTTTTCTTACCCACCAGATTTCAAGTCTTGCATCTCAATTTCCAAAGATCAGGATGTACAGGAGCTGTGATCTATTGCCAGCAAGTTGGATTTCAGTGGCTTGGTAGGACATCTTATACTTCTAAAGATTGACCAAGTCACTGCTGTTTTAAGCTTTATCAATGTTTGGTTATATTATTTTTGGTATATAGGTACCCAATATACAGAATACCTATGGGTCCAACCCTACAAAATCAGGATGCATCTTTCTTGACCTTCCATTCTTTGTCAACACATTGTCAAAGTATACCCTTTTTCTCTCTGATTTATGATCATGGGGCATGTTGACGGGTGGTGTGTTCTGTTGAGTTAATTTTGTTCATTATTTTACAGCTGGTACAGGTAGAAAGCAGTTGCGGTATGGCAGTAGGAAAGTGTGTGGTGTTGACACATGTACAAATATACTTCTGCCCGTTTTTGGCCTTGCTTCGTATAAGCTGAAAGGTTCAATTTTGGCTCCCAATGGTGCCCAGGAATGGCAGCAAGCAAGCTCTCTGTTACAAGCCGCTGAGAATTGGCTGCAATGTTTACAAGTGCATCACCCTGATTTCCAGTTTTTTGCATCACACAACTCACAGTGGAGATAACCAAGGTACCTTAATTCTCTGTAACTGATCTTTTGAGTGGTAGATAGGGGAACTGTAAAGCCTTTGTTGGAATGATACTTGGTGACAGAAGATATAGTTTACTTAAAACTCTGCTAAGAAGCAGCTTGTTTTTCAACTTTTGCAACTAAACTGCATTCATTGAATGCAAGGTAGCTATTTTGCAATATATTCTGGTTCAACTTCAAGTTATGTTTGTTCTCGGTCCAAACAACTCAAATGTCTGTACCAGCTGTTTCCTAAGCACTAATTTTTATCCGGGTATTACTATTATTATATTTTATTATTACAAAAAAAAATCAAATATGTATATAATATAAATAATATAAAAAAGGAGAGACAAAAGGGAATGGTAGTAACCCATGCCCTTACCTATTACACTCCATACCTGTATCTGTAAGACCTACACCCATGCCCTATGCATGCCACGGCCACCACCATGCTCCTATGTTATCATTACCCATTTACCCTAACCCTTCACCATTTCCCTTCATCATCTTTAAAATCGGACTACCTTGACCATTAAAAAAGATGGACTCCTTCATTCACCGAATCACTCCAACACTGCCTTTTTTTCAATCAAAATTACAAAACCATCTCTACCTCTCAACTCCATCATCAAAGCCCAATACAGTTTCATCAACAAAAACTCCCTTCACTGCCATGTACCATTGACCACTACCAACAACCATTTCTCCAAAAAAAAAACGATTCCCTTATTCACCATAATTTCTTCCTTAACGGAAACCATATTCCACCATCACCATTCTTATTGAATTGAGTTCCTCAACCCCAACAACAACTTGTGGAATTTAGTGGATCTAGCATAAATACTTAGGTTTTGGGTACATTCTTCCTTTTTTTCTGTTGTGTAATTCATTCTTATGGTTTGATGAAAATGTTGACATGTGGTTTAATTCCATGTTTGCTTGCTTGTTTTTAGGATAGTCATAGTCTTTTAGATTTCGTTTCAATTAATTTAAAACATATCCTTGGCTTAATGGGTGTGTGTGTTTTGATTAATTAAAATGAATTTAGTTTTCTTTTTAGATTAGTTGAAACCCTAGCTAGAATTTAGGGTTTGAACAAAATAGTCTACTAAGCTCGATGAACACTACTAACGAACACTATTAATTTGATTATTAAAGATTAAAAATCTCGAGGACTCAAAATATAATTATAAATTATTTAAAATAAAATTTTAATTAAATTATTTTTTATATATATTGTATTTTTTAAATAATTAGATCAAATACCAACCTTAGTTAATTTTAAAAAAATAAAAAACCAAAAAAACCTTAAACCCTAAATTCAAAACCCAAAACCTAAAACTTGAATCCCTAAATCATAAACTCTAAAATTGCTTCACTATTGATTAATTGACATCGTCTTTCTGAATTTCTCTCTAGTTTAGTTTAAAATTGTGTTGCAGGGTTCTATTTGATATTTTTAAACTTGTTAACCATGTGATTAAAAACTGGTGTGACTATTATTCTATTTTATGCTATTTTAACCTCCCCTTTTTATTTATCTTTCCTTCTTTCATATGGTTGTGGTTTGTAAATGATACTTATCAACTTTTTGGCCTATATTAAGAGGAGTCGCGACTACACTATATATTCTCAATTTTAATGGTTCAGAGATCTGTTTCTTAGTACATAGTCTTTTTTCCTCTGTTATATGCTTTGCTGCTAACTGAAACTTTGGAAAGGAAATATATAGGAATATTCTTCAAAGGTCCCAGATGCTCTGTTTTTGTTTTATTTTCTATCTTAGGTTTAGGATTTTGGGTTTATAGTTTAGGGTCTAAGGTTTATGGGTTTTATTTTTTAAATTAACTAAGTTTGGTATTTGATTCAATTATTAAAAAAATAATATATATATGAAAAATAATTTAGTTAAAATTTTATTTAAAATAAAATTTATAATTATTTGTTGAGTCCTTAAGATTTTTAATCTTTATTAATTAATTTAATGATATTTATCGGTGTTCAATGTTAATGGTATTTAACGGTGTTCATCAAATCCTTTAATTAAATTAAAATTTATAATTGGCTTAGTGGGGCCATATTTTAACGTTAAATTTATTTATTTTCTTAATTATATTAGGATATAAAATTAATGCTTAATGTAGTATAATTAAAAAGGGAAATTCTATGAATAATTATTTAAAATAAAATTTTAATTAAACTATTTTTCATATATAATATATTTTTATTTTTTTTCAAATAATTAGATCGAATATCAACCATAGTTAATCCTTAAATTAAAAAACCCTAAATCATACTCGATAAGAATTTTTCTTAGAACAGTCCAAAATCTTGAATTAACTAAAACTTGAAATAAAATAGTCTCGCCATTTAATTGTTTGACTTAAAGAATTATTATAGCCGGTGATAAAGGATACGATTTCTGTTTCCCTTTAGCCAATTATTTGTGTTTACATTGACGTTTCTGAACAAAAATTTCAGATAAAGACATGGGCAGGGATGTAAAAACAGTTAATTAGACGGGTTTCAGGTCGGGTATTGTCAGGTCGGGTAAAATCGGATACATGTCATTTTTTTTGTTTTGACTCGACTCGGGTCGGGTGATGGTTCATTTCAGGTCGGGTCCATTTCAAGTCGGGTCCATTTCAGGTCGGGTCTATTTCAGGTCGGGTCTGTTTCAGGTCGGGTCCGTTTCAGGTCAGGTCCATTTCAGGCCGGGTCCGTTTCAGGTCGGGTCCGTTTTAGGTTGGGTCCGTTTCAAGTCGGGTCCATTTCAGGTCGGGTCCGTTTCAGGTCGGGTCCATTTCAGGTCGGGTCCGTTTCAGGTCGGGTTCATTTCAGGTCGATTGCATTTTAGGTCGGGTAATTTCAGGTCGGGTAGTTTCAGGTCGGGTAATTCAGGTCGGGGTATTTTCGGGATTGGAATTCATATTGAGTTTGAGTTCTGTACAATCGTATAAGTAGTCGATTTCAGGTCGGGGTATTTTCGGGTCCATTTCAGGTCGGGTCTATTTCAGGTCGGGTCCGTTTCAGGTCGGGTCCGTTTCAGGTCGGGTCCATTTCAGGTCGGGTCCGTTTTAGGTCGGGTCCATTTCAGGCCGGGTCCGTTTCAGGTCGGGTCCGTTTCAGGCCGGGTCCGTTTTAGGTCGGGTCCATTTCAGGTTGGGTCCGTTTCAGGTCGGGTCCATTTCAGGTCGGGTCCGTTTCAGGTCGGGTCCATTTTAGGTCGGGTCCGTTTCAGGTCGGGTCCATTTCAGGTCGGGTCCGTTTCAGGTCGGGTCCATTTTAGGTCGGGTCCGTTTCAGGTCGGGTCCATTTCAGGTCGGGTCCGTTTCAGGTCGGGTTCATTTCAGGTCGATTGTATTTTAGGTCGGGTAATTTCAGGTCGGGTAGTTTCAGGTCGGGTAATTCAGGTCGGGGTATTTTCAGGATTGGAATTCATATTGAGTTTGAGTTCTGTACAATCGTATAAGTAGTCGATAGACTTTAGGTTGACCTTCGTCAATCGTCATTGATTTTGAGTTAATTATTTAAAGTCATATCAAATTAAAATTATAAAACATGGGAGAAATTAAAAAAAAATAATGAAAAGGGGTCAATTTGGACTAAAAATGAGTCAATTTGGATTAAAAATAAAGTTTCACGAATTATAATGAATAAACATATCAAATTAAAATTATAAAACATTAGACAAATTTAAAAGAAAACAAGGAAAATGGGTCATTTTGGAATAAAAATAAAATTTTAGGGACTATAATGAACAAAAATATTAAATTAATAGTATAAAAATTAGAGTAATTAAAAAAACAATAAGTAGAGGTCAATTTAGAATAAAAATAAAGTTTTATGGTCTGAACAAAATTTCAAATTAATATTATAAAACATGATGAATTAAAATATATATAAGGGTCAATATGGAATTAAAATAAAGTTAAGGAACTAGAATGAAGAAAATATTAAATGAAAATAATAAGACATTGGAAAAAAAATTTAAAAAATAAATGTCGGTCAATTTAGAACAAAATAAAGTTTTAGGGTCTAGAATGACAAAGATATCAAATTAAAATTACAAAACATTGGACGGATTAAAAAAAACAATGAATATGGGTTTAGGGTTCATACATTTATAGGTACATTATACATACATACATACGTATATACATTAAGGTTTATGGTTTAAGGTTTAGGGTTTAGGGCCCATACATTGATAGCCACACATATACATACTTACATACATTAGGGTTTAAGGTTTAGGGATAATTTCATTAAGGGTTTAGGGCTCATACATTGATAGCTACATACACGCATACTTACACATATTAGGGTTTAGAGTTTATGGAAAAATTCATGGAAAAATTCATTAAGGGTTTATGGCTCATACATTGATAGCTGCATACATACATACTTACACATATTAGAGTTTAAGGTTTATAGTTTAGGGGTATGGTTTATGGTTTAGGATTTATAGAAAAATCATTAAGGGTTTAAGGCTCATACATTGATAGCTACATATATATATATACTTACATACTTTAGGGTTTAAGGTTTAGGAAAAAAATCATTAAGAGTTTAAGGGTCATACATTGATAGCTACATACATACATACCTGTATACTTTAGCGTTTAGGGTTTAAGGAAAACTTCATTAAGGGTTTAGGGTCCATACATTAATAGGTATATACATACATACTTACATATATTAGGGTATAGGGAAAAATTCAATAAGGGTTTAGGGCTCATGCATTGATAGTTACATATATACACACTTACATACTTTAGGGTTTATGGTTTAAGGAAAACTTCATTAAGGGTTTAAGGTTCATACATTGATAGGTACATATATACATACATACTTACATACATTAGAGTTTAGGGTTTAGGGGTTATGGTTTAGGGCTTATACAATGATAGATACAAATATACTCATACACATTAGGATTTAGGGTTTAAAGTTTATGGTTTAGGGGCTTAGGTTGTGGATTTAAGGGTTTAGGGTATATGGTATATGGTTCAAGGTTCAAGGTTTAGAGAAAACTTCGATGGTTTAGGGTGCATGCATTGATATGTACATACATACATACATACTTACATACATTAGGGTTTATGGTTTATGGTTTGAGGGATTAAGGTTTATGGTTTAGGGTATTTGGTTTTAGAGTTTAGGGTTTAGGGTATCTACTTTTATCAAAACCCTAAATAATATGTTATCATAACATTAAGCCCCAAGCACTATACCCTAAACCCTAACACTAAACACTAAACCCTAAACCTTACAAAATAAATCCTCGAACTATCCTTAATTCATTAAACCCTAAATCCCATAAACCCCTAAACTTAAACCCTAAATTGAAACACATAAAATCAAAACCCTAAATCATATGTTATCATAACTTAAACCCTAAACACTATACCCTAAACTCTAACACTAAATACTAAACATTCGAACTAACCTTAGTTCATTAAACTCTAAACCCTAAATCAAAACCCTAAAATTAAATTAATAATTTCCCGATTTTAATTCATTTATTTAATCATTTAAAACTATTTGCGACAATAGTTTTTTTTCCTGTTTAATATCCTATTAAAGAGAGATAAAAAGTTATTCCGTTGAAGCAAGCCATTTTGGGAGGGGGTCTTCCAACAGAATTTATTTTGGCAATTTTAGTGACGCGCTAGGCAAGGTCAATTTTTTGCCACTGGATAAGGGGATAAAGCCGGTTCTCTACACGCGCAGTACGTGAGAGTGGAAGAGGAAGTCACTGTAAGCTGTCTACCGTAATGTCTTACGACGTTCCCTGGTAGTCCAAATGTAGCCAGTCGCCGAAACAGAATCCTGTTTGGACACGTACGAAGTATGACATGTCAGATCAAGTTATGAGATAGTGCCAAATGTAAGGATCATGTGGGTAGGGGTGTGAAAAACTGACCCGACCTGGTAACCTGCCTGAAACCCGATCGAGTCAGAACCTGGTTTGACCCGAGAATTTAATGACTCGAACCCGACCTGCACCCGACCGAAACGAACCCGAACCCGAATTTGACCTGTTACTGTAGAAACCGAACCCGAACTGCACCCCACCGAAGTGAACCCGAACCCGAATTTGACCTGTTACTGTAGTAACTGAACCCGACCTGCACCCGACCGAAACGAACCCGAACCCGAGACTGACCTGCCAGATAACCGATTTAACCCGACCTGTTTGGACCCGACCTATTTTGAAACCGACCTGTTTTGAACCCGACCTGTTTTGAACCCGACCTGTTTTGAACCCGACCTGTTTTGAACCCGGCCTGTTTTAAACCCGACCTGTTTTGAACCCGACCTGATATTGACCTGAACTGTTCTTGACTTGAACTGATATTGACCTGAACCGATATTATTATTTGATTTGCTGATAATGATAATTATCAGACATTTGAAGAAGTTATATTTAATGAATTTAAAATTTTAAAATCAATTAAAAAAATAAGTAATTTTTTATATTTAGTAATAAGGACAAGTATTAATAAATTAACTAACTTAACTATAATTAAAAGATAAATTGAATGATTAAATATCAAGTGGTAATAAATTATCTTTAATTTATGAACCCTCAACCCTAAACCCTAATCCTTGTATGTATGTACGTACGTATGAACCATAAACCCTAAACCTTGTATGTATGTATTATGTATGTATCAATGTATGAACCTTAAACCCTAAAATACAAACGACGAAGAGTTAGGTTATGTGATTTTTAATATATCAATTGCAACCTAAGTTGTTACTTGTACCACCTAAAAATGTTATATGTTTTTGTAACATTTGGATTGTGCCGTTTTTTAGCCTTAAATTATATTGTTGTACATCAGACTCACCCAAAGTTACCATGATAAAATATTTGACCCAAAAACCTGTTTTAATTACAAGTTAAGCTCGAGTTTAAACTTCACATTCAAAATCAAAGTCATTCTAATTCAATCCGTGAACACCTTTACTTACAGAGTACTTTATTTGCCAAAATTAACTAACAAAGTCTCATTAAGAAGATGAAAAAACCAAGTTTATAGAGTTTTAACCATGAAGGATTAAACTTACATGAAAAAAGGGGGAATCAAATCATTCAATTATAACAGATTAGTTACAGAAAAGAAACATATTGATATAAATATAAAAATGCCTAACAACAATAATCAAAATCTTTGTGCATGTAATCACTAAAAGGTATAACTACAGTTACAACACAATGAAGTCATCTATATAAACTACTATAAGTTGAGATCGATGTTTCTCAGTGTGTCTTTCGACGGTTGACCTTTCTCAGGTTTAGGCGGAGGCAGCGGGACTCGGTTGTTGTTCAATTAGTGTGGTGCTCTTGCAGCTGCCCTGAAAGAATGAAGCCATTGATAGTGAGATATCATTCAACAATAAAGCAAGCAGCAAAAAGGTTGAATATAAAGAACAATTATGTACATGTCTTTTCTCTTCTCAAAAAACTTGTGAAGTGAATTCCTTCTTGCGATTCGCAGATCTGAACCACCGTACTGACATCGCTCGACCGAAGGGTCTTGATCTAGAGTGTTTGCAGTTCCAGAGGCAACATTCAAGTCGGGGATGTCGGTGTTGTTGGTATCGATCTTATCGGCATTAGAACTCAATTTTTCCATGGCAGAGTCGGAATAGCTACAAGAAAAAATTGTGAATCACTGTAGAAGTATCGATTATGTTCAGTTTTGTCAAATAATCTTCTATTATTTTCATCTCACGCTTTATTTGAAATCTGATAAATCAACTCCTTTTAATGAAAAAAAATAATAATCCATATGAAAAAGATGAGACTCAACTAACCGAATTAATAGAGATCAATTGAACGAACAACATCGACATTAATGCTGGGAAATCATTATACACAACCACTTGGCCATTGAAAAATATGGCCAGCTGAGCATTCTTTTGTTCCATTGCTACTGGTCTTTTCCTACACCAACAAAAACAAACATTCTTGATTCACACATGTTGTTTCGATTTCTCACCAGCAATTACAATCGAAATACATCTAACCGGTCGTTATACTTGCAAAAACACTAGTCAAATTCGAATCGACCAATTAAAATACACAACAAATTAACCAGAATAAATATAGACTGAATCCACATATGGTGAGATTTAAACCTATTATTTGCCATGAAACCAAGGCATATGTTGAACAATGTATAAGCATACCATTGATCGTACGAACACATTTCCATTCATGTGCTTCGATTGCATCTCCGAACTGCCCTTCAAAGTATCCATCTGATGCACCATAACCATTCAAGTTTGAGGTTTGCCGCAAAAGCATCTCTGGACCTATGAGCAGCAAAAATAAAAGAAAACTACAATTTTTACTCGGCACTATAAAATAATTATAAAAAATTGAAAAACATTAAGACATACATATTAGAAACATAAACAGATGTTTTCTTTAAATTTAAAATAAATAAAAACAGGACCTTCATATAGATTAATTCCTAAATTTAACTTCTCACTTCCTCGAACAGTTTCCTTCTTGAATATGACACAATAATGCCTTTCCAATCTCTCCAAATCATAAATTTTTTCACAAAATATTTATTCAAGTATTTTCTCTATGCTTTACATGACAAGAAGTGCACGCCTGAAATACTTAAATTTTTAACTCCAACTTATGTTCAAATTTAAGAAGTCGTTATCTTGACTTCAATATCCAGCAAGTTATGTGAAAGCTCATATTCAACCTATTTAATAGATAGCAAGTTATGTGAATACATAAGCAAAATCATGTGGAAAACAAATTCATCTCTTCTAAGAAAGAAACCACGTATATGAATGAAATCATTTTAACTTACTTCCAGAGATGCTTTTGCGGCAAACCTCAACTTTTTCGGCTTTTTAGGATTTGGGTCTATTGTTGAAGGCTTCTTCCTGTACAATCATCGGAAACTTAAGTAAATCAAAATCAAAAGAAAAACCATTGAAGTAAACAATACCTTTCTGCAGGTTTCTTATTGGCTTCAGCAGGCTTCTCAAAAACTTGAGTCTCTAAATTAACAAGACAAAAGTAAAAACCCACCATCAATAACCTAACTCCAGTTGTGTGAATGAAACTTGAAGACCAAGTGACAAACCCAAATTCATTTTGATTTTAGCTTAAGCTACAGCTGTGCATATTGATAAGGGCAATCGGTACAATTTTGTTACACTTGTCGCTGCAAATCCAGAGTTACGAACCAAAGAATAAAACTAACAACGAATTTTCAAAGATTTGAAAATGAATGCAAATACCCATGAATGAAATCAGAATAAAGGGTTAGATAAGGTGGATGAGATTACCATTTGGCAAAAATATTGTCATCTTTGGCGCGGAGGAGAGAGGTAGGAGCGACGGTTGAAGCAGCGTCGACTCTCTTCCTAAATTTTGGTTGATTGAATTTGGATCTGCCTGCCATTTTTGTTTTCACTATAACACTGAGAAAAGATTAATAAAAAAGACACTTGAAACAATGGAGGTAGCTGAAGAGGAGAGAAGAGGAGAGGGAAACAAGTGATTAATAATAAAATAAAAAGAAAAATAGAGGGAAATAGAAATTCAGGTTTAGTTATTTGGCGCCACTGCTTTTCTGATTTTTGGGTTGAAGGGGGGATATTTTTGAATGAATTGCTTTTTGAAACCTACATAAATAAATATCGGGATTAAGGGTAATGGTCAATAGGATTAGTTTAGGGATTAGGAGATTAGGCTTGTACTCTAATTATGAGTAAATAATACTTTTAAAATTTAAGGATATATGTTCGGGGTTTAGGGATATATGTTTTAAGTGGAATGTTTGGAGTTTAATTTAGTAATTTATTTTTTAGAATTAAAGTTTGAGGTTTTGATTTAGGGTTTCATTTTAGGGTTTAAGGTTTTAATTTATGGATCAGGTTTTATAATTTATTGTTAATATGTTTTGTTTTTAGGGTTTAGGGATTTTGTTTAGTGTTTTGTTTTATGGTTTATGGTTTTAAATTAGGGTTTTGTTTTAACTATTTATGGTTTTAGGGTTTTAGTGTTTATTATTTAATTTTTATGTTTAATGTTTAGGGTTTACATGTTTGGGGTTTAAGGGTTTAGGGTTAGTGTTTCGAATAAAGGTTTTATTTTTAGTGAACTAAGCTTATCTTTAGGGTTCAGGGCTTAAGGTTCATGGCTTAGTGTTTTAGTGTTTTGATTTTATTGATTTAGTTTAGGGTTTCTTTTATGTGTTTAGAGTTTTTATTTTAGTTTAGTGTTTTGAATTAGGGTTTAGGTTTAATTATTATTAAACCCTAAATCCTACTACTACCCCCAAACCATAAACCTTAAACCCTAACCCCAAAACACTAAACCATAATTCTTATATGTATGTATGTATAATGTATTAATATTATGTATGTTAAATCCTAATCCTTACACAATAAACCCTAAACCCGAATGAACCCGACCTGCAAGGAAACTAACCTGAAATTACCCGACCTGAAACGAACCTGACCTGAAACGAAACCGACCTGAAATGAACCCGACCTGAAATGAAACCGACCTGAAATGAACCCGACCTGAAACGAAACCGACCTGAAATGAACCCGACCTGAAATGAACCCGACTTGAAACGAAACCGACCTGAAATCAACCCGAACCGAAATTAACCTGTCAATTAACCGTTTTGGCCCGACCTGAAATGAACCGACCTGAAATGAATCCGACCCGAAATGAACCTGACCCGAATTGAACCCGGCCTGAAATGAACCCGACCTGAAATGAACCCGACCCGAAATAAACCCGAACCCGAACCAAAGCGAGTCAAAACAAAAAACGACCTGAAATGACCTATAACTGATTTGACCCAACCTGATAGAGCCCGACCTGAAACCCAACTGTTGACTTGTTTTTACATCCCTACATGTGGGGGAGGGGGCGTAACAGAGGCGAGGTTTCCGTTTCGCCTCCCTATGCGGGGGCCAAAATTGAACACAACCATTGACAAAAAGGATAGGGATGTAAAAATAGGTAATCAGACAAGTAAAATCATCTAGTTTATAACTTAAGTTAAGAAAACAATTCTTGAATATTTTACATTCTTAAGTAAGATCAATCTAATTTATAACTTAAGTTAAGACATCAATTCTTGAATATGTTATTACTTAAGTAAAATTAATTTAATTTTTAACCTAAGTTGAGAAAATATTTCTTGAATCTTTTATATCTTAAGAAAATAATTATTGTATTTGTTACTTAAGGTCATGCAACTGTTATTTATTTTTTATAATTTGTAAGTCTAAAATTTTATTAAGTTACTGAGAAAACTTAAAAATAAAAAACAACTTTTCATTAAGTTTTTGTAGTTCATAAATTATCAATTACTTAATATTTTTTTCAACTTTAGTACTTAATATATATATATATATATATATATATATATATATATGTATGCGCGCATATACATCATCTACATCAATATATGTAGGTGTATATGTATATACATTATATATATATATATATGATATATCAACTTATAAAAGTTTTTAATTCATCAAGTCATAGATTTCGGGTTAATATCAGTTCAGGTTAACAACAGGTCGGGTCACTTAACATGTCGAGTTTAAAGCAGGTCGGGTTCAACACAGGTCGGGTTCAAAACATGTCGGGTATGTTTCAGGTCGGGTTCATTTCAGGTCGGGTAAAATCGGATATCGGGTCAATTCAGTCGGATAAATTCGGTTATTTGCCAGGTCGGCTTCGGGTTCGAGTTCGTTTCAGTCGGACGCATGTCGAGTTTCAGGTCCACAGTAACATGTCCAATTCGGGTTCGGGTCGTTTTCAGTCGGACGCAGATCGGGTTCGGTTACTATAGTAACAAGTCAAATTCGAGTTCGGGTCAACAACAATCGGTTACAGATCGAGTTTGGGTCATCAAATCCTGGGTCAAATCAGGTTCTGATTTGAGCAGGTTTCAGTCGGGTTTTCAGGTCGGGTCAGCTTTTTACATCCCTAGACATAGGGCAACTTTGTTTCTGAGTTGAGACAATTTACTGAAGAAAAAATGTTGACTATGGTTGCTCACAGCGGTGCCGCGATGATAATTTCGTCCACTGACGATGGTTAACGACGACGACGGTATGAATGGCAAATTTTTTTAGAGTTTTTTAATTTAGGGATTGACTATGGTTGATATTTGATCTAATTATTTTAAAAAAAATAAAATATAATATATATATATATATGAAAAATAATTTAATTAAAATTTTACTTTAAACGATTATTAATTGTATGTTGAGTCTTTGAGATTTTTAATTTTTATTAATTAATTTAATGGTGTGCAACGGTGTTCAACATTAGTGATGTTTAGCGTGTTCAACGCACGTGGTAGACTCATCCAATTAAAAATCGTAACTATTAATTTGATTTCTTTAAAATAGTATCCTTGACTTAATGTGATGCTATCTTAAAATTAATCAAATTAATTATTATGATTCACGATAATTCCATAACATGTTAGATTTTAGATTTTTGGGTTTTAATAAATTTAAGGTTAATATTAGAATATTTTAGATAATAATAGATCATTAATTACATTTTTCATAATTTGGGCCTTTTAGGTTAGAATTTTAGTGGACCTCTTGTGTTTAATTTAAGCCTAAATATGACATGCATTCAATTGTCATTCATTGAATCTTTTTAACTCAATAGAAACCTTGATAATTAATTAATCTTTAATTATAAAAAGGAGATATTTATTAATCGAATATTTTAGATTTTTGGGTTTTAATAAATTTAAGGTTAATACTAGAATATTTTAGATAATAATAGATCACTAATTACATTTTTCATAATTTGGGCCTTTTAGGTTAGAATTTTAGTGGACCTCTTGTGTGTTTAATTTAAGCCTAAATATGACATGCATTCAATTGTCATTCATTGAATCTTTTTAACTCAATAGAAACCTTGATAATTAATTAATCTTTAATTATAAAAAGGAGATACTTATTAATCGAATATTTATATCATAATATCTTAACTTAATAGATATTGACTAAATATTTGAATTAATTCGTATTGTCTAAAGGTAAATTTTGAAGCGAGTAAAAACAGGCAAGTCATAACATCATCATTCTTAATTGTTTGCATCATGCATAGAGGTGATGTACTTGATTCGAACTATAAACTAGCACGACAGTCGGTCTTATTCAATGTCGGTTTAATCTATGATTTAAATGTATAGTCACCCTTATTAATCAAATAATTAATTAATTCAAGCCCATCAAATGTTAAAGCCCATTTAATTAAAATTTACATTCAACTGAGAACATTTAGTTAAATTTAATTTAAATTTCAATTATTTCCATCGATAAAAGCAACGTATGATTTGGTACCGAAAACCGATTTCAGGCGTTGTGGAGTACTAATCCTTCCTTATATGTAACCAACTCCCGAACTCATTTTAAATAAATTTATAGTTTTACGGTGTCCGATCTACCATATGCAATTAACCGATATCGATTCTAAATTTTTATTTTTAAAATACATTTTTAAAATCAAATCCCAAAATTCAATTTTTAAAACGTCGCTACAGAAATACTCACTTATAAAGCTTTCTGCGGTTATGTAATTACAAGAATACTGGATATCTTTATTCCTAGTTACGTTAAAAACTGTGCATAGCTTGCACAGTATATGATTAAAACCCGAGCAACTCTAATTAAAATGAGCAAATATTTGTATTGCATCAGATCAGTCAGGTAAGGCCTTTGAATCACAAATATGAACCCTACAGGCTACAAGCCATAGCACGGATATTAAAGGCACATACCGTTATTGAAATCATTTGTTCGATTTTATTAATACCTATGGAGCTTTACATTAAGGTTAACTAGCAAATGTAAGGTTTAAACAAAGCTAATAATGGCTTCATGAACTGATGCTTTAAAAGGAAAAAATACAGCCTGAACTCTGTTGAGGCCTTAATTGAAAAACGTCAACCTACTTAAATAAATTACATTACATTATTGAATCTTGCCCTAGCTTCTACATTGAAGTATCAGAATGTTCAATGCAAGAATGTGGATGACGGCATGTTTGTTAAAAAAATTTGAAGTCACAGACCGTCGATTTTTTAAATTACATTACATTACATGTTTTCTTTCTTATTTTCCCACCAACCATGGTTTAAGCTCCAGAATTTACAGGGATTTTTTTAAAGTAAAATACTTTGATGCACAAGCTTGTGTAAACTTTAGTTTACACAAGCCTTTTAATTTTAGGGTTTAGGGTTTAGGGGTTTAGTATGTAAGGTATATAATTTAAGGTTTATGGTTAGAATTTAGAGTTTAGGGTTTAGGGCTTAGGGTTTAGGTTTTAGGTTGCTAGGGTTTGTGATTTAGATTTTAAATTTTATAAAAGGATTGTGTAAAAAAAATTTACACAGCTTGTGCATCAAAATAAAACCCTTTTTTAAATTACTATACCTCTTTGCCACTTGAAAAGGAATGACACAATCATGCATAAACATCCAAAGGGTATTTGCTTAGCTCAAACACTAAAGAAAACATCTTAAAAATAGATAAAATAACTTACTTTTCTAACATTTTCTCATTTGAGCCTTTTTCTTCCAAGGTCACTTCAGTTGGAGTGGCGGGCTGTACACTTTTGGATGAATCGGCAGGAGGAGCACTGTAAATAAATGAAAGCAATGGATCGGGTCCTGTATTGGAGGAAGAAAGTGAAGACCATGACCTGGAAAGAAGAGATTGATAATGTGCATCATGCAATTCCTTCCTTAAGGAAGAAGGAGTTGAATAAGAGTCGCCTCTATGAAAGTTTAATCTGTGGTTACTGACTTACTGTAATCATTGGTCAAGGGACACAGATCATGAACTTCAAAGCATCTGACCTAAAATTGAAAAAAAAAACACTCAAAGCATTCTTGTGGTCACACCAAGAAAGTTAATATATAAAATGGACGGATTCAGAGCGCTTTAGTGAAAGAAAGAGGATGTTGTGAGAATTGATTCAAGCACGATGACATGACCCAGAACAGGCAGTTGAAAGAAAAAGGGAATGAAGAACAAAATAAGTAAATGTTTCAACTGAAAAGTAATAAAAGGATATCTTGAAAATATCCTCATGCCGCGTTGTTATGTGGTCAACCATGTTCATCTCTTCTCTATGAGCACAAACGGGACATACCTGCAATTATAAGCAATACTGATTAACTGATCTTAAACATCTTTTATGTCTAAACTGCAATTAAAACTAATGTCACGCCCCGCCAAGGTGCACCAGGACTGACCGAGGAGTGCCCCCTAGGTGCACTCGTGCCAACCAAGGCAAAATGAGGTGCCTTGGACGTTTTAAGGCCAAGGATGAACCAAAGAAGGTTCTAGAACGGCCTAGAGAGACTCACAATCATCTTGAACGTTCCCAAAAGGATCCAGGAGGTTCTCCAAAGGTCTAGACTCGTCCGGAATGCCTTAGAAGATTCTAGAACATTCTAGAAGGATCTAGAATGTTAAAGAAGACCCTGGAAAGTTTGGGACTACATTAGAAGTCTCTGGAACTTTCTAGAAGCTTTTGGATAGTTAATGACATAACTAGATAGTTGTAGAATATTCTAGAATACTTTAGAATGCTAGAGACCTATGTAGATAAGTATAGATTTATCTAAAAAATTGTAGGTGTTGTAGATATTTTGGGAGGCAAAATGCCAACCGTTGGATTAATTCAATCTCCACCGTCCATTGAGGAGGTTGGAGACTATAAATAGGCTAGCTAAGGTCATTTGTAAATCATCCTACAACTTCATAAGTTTATCTCTCTCTTGTAAAGCTTTCTTAAGAGTTCAATACAAGGTTTCTTTCCTTGTAACTCTCTTGCCTTCTCCATTTTCGTGTGTGTTTAGCAATAGCATTCGCGTGGGAAAAGCTTGCTAACATTGTGTCGTGAGTGTTAGCGCCGCACGGATCAGTTTGAGAGAATAAGTCCGTGACACTAAGCTATCTTGAAGTGCCCTAATCATTGTGAGATTCAACAAAAAGAATTCATTTTGGTAAGGTCAGCAACGAATTTGTCTTCTCAAGCAGAAGATTTCATATCATGTAATGAAGCATATTAAGGAAAAGTTTCATAAACTACGTACGAGGCCTTAATTACTGCCAACAAGCTAAATTATATACAAAAGAGAGAGGGAGAGAGAGAATATGATCTGCCAACTTAACTTCAGTCAACGAAACAAAAATACATAAGCTAATAGGGGCTCTATAATATTTTGAATCAATGTCGGTTTCAAAATGCGGCATTATAGACTAATAACAAAAAAGATAGGTCGACACTAAAAGCATGAAGGTGATAATAAATATTGCTCAGTAGCTTTAGCAATCAACTATTCACTAACAGCCATAGAAGAAATTATAAAATAAAATTTTGTCAAAAATGGATGAAGACAGTGATCAGTATGTTAAAATTCAACGAGTTTCAACCCAAAAATTTGACCAAACTAAAAGCATATCCAGGAAGAGTAAAAACATTTCCTAAATATCAATTTTAAGTTTCTAACAATCTTTCAAAACTAAAGAAAAATTTATGCCTAACAATAAATTTAGAAAGGGAAGTGCATACCCCATAGCCGGCGTAGAGATGATGCTGGTATTCTGTCATCAATTCATCGTTTTATTTGATCTCTTCAAAATTAATACAAAGATCTGCTGCCAAATCAATAATTCTCATTTAGTAATCTCGTAAAATTCAGAAAACATAAACAACAAAATAAAAAACATAACAAAAAAAAACAAATAAATAAAATACTAACCACTTTGGGATTTGAGAGTGAATTGATAGCTCCTAGATGAAGCTGAGAACGTAAAGCTCCAAGTATCATCCTCCATTAAAACTTTGATAATGCTGAAAACTGCAGTTGGGTTTGTTTGTAAAAGGAGAGAATCTAACGCGTCTGCTTCTTAGATTCTTCTTTCTATTCTGCCCCCTTCTTCTTCTTCTGTCGCTGCCTTTCTGATTTAAGAACAAAGAGCGACTTAAAAAAGTAGGAAAGAGGATTCAGAAAAGAAAATTTTGTATTTTTAATTTATTTTTAGACTTAAATGCATATTTGGCTATTGAATATGTACATTTCTATCATTTTGATATTTGAAGAAATTTTCTTATCACTTTAGTCACCGATCTTATTAATTTTTAATTACATTAATATAAAAAACATCATAGGAGTTGTCATACTATTGCTATAATCTCGACCAATAAAAATCATTTATTCTTCCTTTTTTCTCTCTCTAATATACTACGAACTCTTATCAAAAAATGATAAAGTACACATACGGTCACTAAACTATACCCGAAAAAATAAAATGGTAACCAAACTTTCAAAAATGACAAAAAGGTAATTAAACTTTATGTTTTGTTACAAAATGGTAAATGTGCCGTTAACTTCTGTTAAAATAGCGACATGACTGTTAAATTTTTTTGTATAATAGCACATTTAGTCCTTAATAGTTACACATTCAATTAATCTAGTCATAATTCGAAGAAATTCAATAAATTTAAGGCTTAAATGAAAAAAAAAGTGCCTACAGTATACCTTTTTTGAACTTTAGGTGTCTAATTTTTTTTTGTAAAAATAGGTGCCTAAAGTTTTATCTGTTACAATTTTAGGTGTCTCGATATTAATGGCCGTTAAAAAACTTTTTAGCCAATTATAATGTGACACGTAGCATGTTTTTTTTTTTAATTTTTTTAAATTATTTAAAAAAAATTAAAAAATTGAAATTTTCAAAAAAATCCCCCAAATTCCAGAAAAGCCTCAATTTCATAAATTCCTAAATCTCGAAATACCTAAATTCGGCCACTCCCGCCGTCGTTGGCCACAATTCCGGGGATGGAAAGGTGCGTACTCCCCTCTCCCAAGTACCTATGCACCAATCATCGTCGTTCAGCCGCCCCTCGTCGCAAATCGTTCAAATGAATTTTTCGAATATTTTGGCATTCGTCTGGCGTTTTGCATGACTTATGTCTATTTCTGGCGACGAGGTGGTAGGGTGAACGACCGTGGTGGTCTGGCGGCAGATGTGGCAGGCGGCGGCGTGGCCATCAACGACGGAATCAATTCAAATCGTGATTTGAGTTTTGGTGAGTTAGAATTTCGAATTTGGGGTCTATTTTGTGAATTTTGAAAATTTAGAGATTTTTAAAAAAATAAGTTTAAAAAATAAAAGAAATTATAAATGAAATAAAATTAAAAAAAAATATTTTTTAAAAAGTTAACGGTAGTAACACGAGGCACCTAAAATTATAACAGTTGAAACTTTGGGCACATATTTTTACAAAAAAATATTTTAGGCACCTAAAATTTAAAAGTGGTATAGTTTAGACACCTATTTTCATTTAAGTTTAAATTTAACCCTCAATTTTTACACATTGTTATAATTTACTCCTAATTCTAAAAAAATTATAACTAAGAACAACGTTAAATTTATAACAAAGTGTAAAAATTGAGGGTTAAATTTAGTTCTAATTACACATATGCCCGTGTGTTCTTAGCTATAATTTTTTTAGAATTAGGACTCAATTATAATATAGTGTAAAAATTGAGGGTTAAATTTATTAAATTTCTTCGAATTATGATTAAATTGATTGAATGTGTAACTATGAAGGACTAAATGTGCTATTATACAAAAAAATTTAACAGTCATGTCACTTTTTTAACAGAGGTTAACGACACAGTTACCATTTTGTAACAATACATAAAGTTTAATTGTCATTTTTGAAAGTTTGGTTACTATTTTATTTTTTCGGATATAGTTTAGTGACTATTTGTGTACTTTACCCTAAAAAAATAAAGATTCAATGGGAAACCATTATATCAGTGACGAATGTGGAGGTGGGGTAATTTTTTTTCCAGCTTTGTTCTCCTATATAATTTTTTTATCAATTAATTTATTTTTAAATTTTCCCCTTACAAATATTTATGTTTTGCCCTTCAATTCTAAATCCTGACTCTGGCCCTATATCAGGTGGATTCAATTAAACCTCTATTACTACTTTTGGAAATGAAAAATAATCTCATTATCCGGGGTAAACTACGTAAATACTTGTGGTTTATCGTTTCAATGGTAGTTCCCTTGTAATGAATATAGGTTTTTGCAGGTTGTCCAGTCAGTAAATGAGCTTGCTCAAATCATGAAAGACCTCTCAACTCTTGTGATAGACCAGGTATGACACATCTTTCAGTTATGTTATCAATTATGGTCGATTGATACCGGCAATTTTAGATTAAAAACTCTTTTTTAATTATTATTTGGGATAATGGCTTCCAAAAAATATTATTTGGTAAAATAACCCCCAAACTTGCCACGTCGGTGGACCTCGCGTTGTGTAGGACGCGAGGTGGGATATCGCGTTCTGCACAACGCGATTTTCGTCTACGTGGCCTTGTTGTTTGTGTTAACAGTTTTACAGGACCTCGCGTTGCAGAACGCGAGGTCCACGAGAATTTGAAACGGCGGTTGAATATATCGCACAGACCTCGCGTTCTGCAGGACGCGAGTTCTATGCAATTCTGGGCTGAAGAACAAGGGAAAACAAGTGTGGGTAGGCCTGTTCGAGCCCAATTTCGAGCGTGTAAATCGTATATTTTTAGCGATCATCGAGTTTGGGGTCTTAGTACTGGAAATTGTCTATCGTATGATACCAACATGGTTAATTTCCGTCCATTCTACAATGGTTTAAAATGGCTTCGAAAACCCTATGCTATCATCCTTTTTTGAATGAAGTTGCATTTGAACAAATGTCGATAGGCATGTTCGAGCAGAATTTCATACGTAGAAATTTTAAATTTTTAGGTAACATCGAGTTTGGGGTTGTAGTACTGGAAATTCTCTATCGTATGACACTGACACGGTCAATTTTCGTCCATTGTACACTAACTTAAAGTTTCTTCGAAAACACTATCATAACATATTTTTTTGAATGATTGAAAATATAAGATGGCGTACTGTATAAATCGAAGTAGACTGCCTTTATTGATTCGATTGTCATGGGCGAACTCGCATATACAAATTAAAAATAATTAATTAAGACGAGGGGCTGAGCGATTGGGACACTTAGGAGCTGTGTGTCCAGGATTTCGACATACAATACAATGCTTCTTTGTCCGGTTTTCTCTCGATGTTCGACCATATCCTCGGCACAGTATATTCTTGTAGAACGTGGACGTCCTTTGGCTCGTATTAGTGCTGGATCTGGTCGTATGATCGGTTCAGTGTCCATAGTATTCGGATCAACCTCATTTCCGATTGGAGGAAACTCTTTTTCGTAAACCTTAAACACCGTTTCGAGTAAGTATACCAGATCAACCAGATGCATGTATTGTATCCGTTGGTTAGTGCAAGCAGCAATGGCGTGTGCGCACAGGTATTTGAATGTTTGGAAAATTCCGCACTCGCAGGTTCTATCTCTCAGGTTTACCACGTAAGCGTTGTGCTGAATGCCTTCCAACTGCCTGGAAAATTCTGCAACACGAAACATGTGTCCTTCTCGCCAGAAGAGAGTTGCTTGCATCTATCTTGATTGGCCCAATTGAGTATGCAGTTTTGTGCGGAAATCCGGATGGACTTTGTGTCCACCTGCCATGTACTCAGTTGCTTGCCTTCCCAAGGTTGCAAAAAGGGTAGCCAAACGATAATATGTCGATTTGACAATGAAAGTGATAGGCAACTGCCGCACTCCCTTCAGTGATGAGTTTACTGCCTCAGCCAAGTTCGTTGTCATGTGACCATAACGTTTACCCTCGTCATACGATCGAAGCCATTTTTCCTTTGGGATTTTTTCAATGTATTATGCGCCTTTTTTGTTTCTCGCTCTCAGTTCCTCGAGCAGGTCAGCCACCTTTTGTTTGTAGTGCGAGTTGCCTACGTGATGACAGTTGAATAGTTATGGGCGAAAAACACATGCAAACAGGTCATAAATCAAAACGAGTAAGAAATAATATAGTAAATGAAAATGACATAAAGGACGTACCCATATCGAGCACCATTTGACGTTCATCACGGTTCTTGTATTGCAGCAGGTAGTTTGCGGCTATGTGTCGCAAGCAAAAACGGTGGTGAATGTATGGAGGCTTCCAATAGTTACCCAAATTTTCTATCGCCCACAACAACGATGTGCCTCTGTCAGAAATAACACATACCCTTTCATCCCTTCTTCGTATTACAGGATCAAGGACATATTTTCGTAGGTTCTGAAGGAAGAATTCCCAAGACTCCAAATCCTCCTTCGGGACGATTGCGAATGCAACAGGAACGCATTTGTGATTGTCGTTCTGTGCTATAGCTAGAAGTAGGGTCTGTGTATATCTTCCGTACAACCATGTGCCGTCGATTTGGACCATCGGTTTGCAGTGCTTGAATGCGTTGATGCACTGGGGGAAAGTCCAAAATAACCGGTGGAATTGAGAAACACCTCGGACGACACGATCATTTTCGTATGCCAGAACCGTATCAAGTTTGACAACCATTCTGAGGATGTGTTTCTGCAGGAGATTAAGCCACGGGCGCAACTCTTTGTAAGATTCCTCCCATCGGCTGTACATTTCCTCTTTGGCCCGCTTCCTTGCATACCATGCTTTGGAATATTGAGGACGGTAGCCGGTGACAGCTAGAGCTGCAGCCTGACATGTGGGAACCGACACAGTGGGATTTGTTTTCACCAGTGTCGAAAAGATGTCCGCGATGTACTTTGCATCCAGGTTCTTGTGATCCTGGTTGAGGCTAGGAACGGTGCATGTATGGGGCCCCTCAAGTTTTGTTATTTTCCAACGGTCGCCTGCCCTCTTCAATTGTGATATACGGATTTTCCATTTACAGCCTTGATCCTTTTGGACGTAGTGAGCCTTGTAGTATCTGGCTTGAGTTTTCTTCACCGTCGTCTCAACATTATGACAAAGGTTGTACTGCTTAACTGCCACCACCGCAATTTCCTTTTTCAAGAACGCCATACCAATTCTCAGTTCACCATCAGAACGGTTGACCCGACCATCTATTGTGTCTTCATGCGGAAAATCAGGGACGTCCATTACATCCATATCATCCGTTGTGAAGTGGGATGGTGGCTGGAACATAGAAATTGGTGTTGCGTCTACAGGAAGTTGGTGGCAGTCGGTTCTTCGTCCAAATCTGGTGGTGGAACGGTAGTGTCTTCCGGTAGAACTGTCAAGTCTTTTGGTTTGGGATAGAATGGCCCCAGCTCGTCTCCGTCGGGCCTGGGTTCTCTAATCGGTTCTTCGTCAGAAGCATCCTCCGGAGCTGGAATAGTAGAGCTTCGTCGATCACTACCCTTGGAGGCGAGGATGGGGGTCGATGAGCGGGAGACCTCTCACGCGATCACTCACGAACAACATTTCCAAGACCAAAATCAAGATCACCATAAGAAGAATGTATTCCCATAGATGGTTGAACGTACTCCGTGCTAGGGACATACGTTGAGTGTCGTCCATATGAGGAATCATGGTCGTGCATAGCGTAAGAAAACGACGCTCCCTCACCTCCAAAAGAAGAATGTCTCCCCATAGATGGTTGACCGTAGTCGGTGCCAGGGACATACATTGAGTGTCAGCCATATGATGCTTCATGGTCGTGCGTAACGTAAGGAGCCGACGTTCCCTCCCCCCAAAACTATAAGGATTGTATGGATTGTACGATGCATTTGTTGGTGCATCGAATTCATTGTTTGGGGGTTGGTTCAGGTCGAACCCGATACTAGCTACGCACGACTGCCTTGGAGGAGTAGATGACGATGCACCAAACTCGTTGTCTTGGCACAGTAGGTTAAAATCACGTCGTAGACTTGCGGTCGGACTATCAACGTCGGCATTCGGATTGAAGTCGAAATTCGCTCGGCCCCAGCTTGGTATTTGGATAACTGGATTAGACTCGGAGAACGATGCACACAGCTCGAGGGCCCCCCCAATTGAATAGTCGAAGTGGGTTTCCATCATCATGTCCACATCAGCATTTTCTGCAATTTGGCATACAGAGTACCTTAAAGGGTCTATAGATGCTGGCACCCGATACTTCACGTCGGACAAACGATGGTTATCGAAATGAGGGACTTTTGCCTCAAGTTCCTTTACCAACTTCTTGAATGATAATATCCTCGGAAGCTTTAGCGTTACCGGATCTTCGCAGTGAAAAACGATGCTGAGTTTGGTACCCTCGAATATCTGTCCATCGTAGTAAACTAGCGTAGTAACGTCTCGTCTGGCCATTTGAATATTTTCTGAAAGACTTCTGAATTTTCGATACTTGGAAAATTTTAAGAATTGTTTTGGCAATTGAAACATATATTTTCGTTTTATGGTTCTGCTTCATATATAGGCAAAATTATTGCCACTTGAAATCTCGGAGAATCTGGTTGTGTAAAGCAAATAATAGTTCAGAGAGGTAACTTTGCTTGTCCATTTCCTAAAATCGATAAGCAGACAAATAATGAACAAGTCAGGAATAATGGTGCCCGAGAAGCAGTCCCCTAACTTTGGACAAGTAAGGGATAGAGTTGATGGGGAGGCAGGTTTAACCAGTACCTCGCGTTCTACACAACGCTATAACCAGTACCTCGCGTTCTATAAAACGCGAGGTCTTATAAATATCGCGTTATGTAGAACGCGAGGTCACTTTAATTGCTTTGTCTCAGATATTCCGTCAGAAGTTATAATAACCGTACTGTTTACTCATTGTCTGTTTGTGTAATTGAGAACATGTTCGAATAATTGAGACAATTGTAGTCTAGTAATGTAATTGAATACCACAAGTGCTGCATAACGTGAGGTCCCTTTATATATATTGAGACAGAGATTACGTCAGAATTAATAAAACTCGTACTATGAACTCGATTTATGTTTGAATAACTTAGACAATTGTAGTTTAGCAATGTAATTGAATACTAGTAGTTTTACATAACGCGAGGTCCGTTGAACATTAATAAAGGATGAAATAAGATGTCATATAACATAATTGGAAGATAATTTCATAAGTTTATGGTTAATCCGAATAATCGTAGTTAGTGGACACGTCTGAACTTAGGTTTAGTTCTTCGATCAACTGTTGTTTTCTTTGTCTACGCCTGTACATAAAAAGTTGCAGCTCCTCCGCAGACGCATCAACATCCGGTGAAGACGGTGTGAGTTCAGTGTTCGGAGCAGGTTGTACGGGTGCAGACGTACTACCTTCGTCGGCGTTGACCTCGTCAAACTTAACATTTAAATCGACGTCTCTAGCTCCGACAGAATTGAGCCGGTCATACATGTTACAAACGTTTGTTTCGTTCGTAAGCTTCATAACGTAGTGCGTTTCGTTTGCTGACGGTGTTGGGATTCGACATTCCAAGGAAGAAATTTGTTTGTCGGTGTGTTTAATAACCTCGATTGTTGTCAACTGTATTAAATCTTTCAGTGACATTTTGCCGGTGATTGTTGACTCAAAATAAGTATCGAGAAAATAAAATGTTGCCTGAAATTTTGCCATAAGGTGAGCAAAGATTGGGTGTTTAGAGAGAATTTGGAATGAGTAAATGATGGTGGAATTCGAGGGTATTTATAGGAAAGGAAAAACACCACATAAGTAAATTTAAGTCGAATCAAAACTTTATTTCGCATTTCATCTAACAAAACTTTCAACTTTCAACAAGTATTCGTTTATAAGTAAATTGAGACAACTGGATACAATATTTACAAAACAGTATATGAAAAAAAATCCAGGTGGAGAAATATAATCGGTGGGCAAATGTGATCGGAGGTCCCGAGTGAAAGAAGCAGAGCGCGATAATCAGATTTCTTCTGAAATGGTAGCAGCTTTGATCCACATTAGCAAATGTAATCGGCACCGGCCGCATTTACAAAATAGGGCTGCTTATGCAACATGGTCGATCTGAATCCGCCCTCGCTTCTAAAAGTCGTTTCGTTTCAAAACTGTACCCGAGGATCCTCTCGACGGCGGCTACAGAAGCTTCCATTAAAGGGGATGTAGCCGCCCAAAACCTCTCAAATATTGCGATATGTCGGTAAATATTATTCAATGAACCCCGCGGAACACAAATCTTTAAGTGAACTCCAACTATCATTAAGGAACAAAATTTCGGACAAAAAAATTTCAACTACAAAAAACACAGCATGACACGAACTCATATTCAACTGAGAAAAACTTAACTGCTTACGAAAATCCATCGCCGTGCATATATATATACCAGCATCTAAATGACCTCGCGTTCTGTACAACGCGAGGTTTAAAGGACCTCACATCCTACAAAACGCGAGATTGTCACGTCATCATATTCACCTCTGTCTATAAATAGCAAACTCTTGGGGAGGCAAGGAGCACACACATAATTTTTTTTCTGTATTCACGTAAGCAGTTTTCGCTTGCAGCTACTAATGGCAACATAACGCTTATTTGGGAAGTTTTTTTAAACTAATTTCCCAAATATTGCGTTATGTCGTTATTTGTAGTTACTAATGAAAACATAGCGCGTACTTAGGAAGTTTTTTTCCGATTATTATTGTTATTATTATTATTATTATTACTATGATTATTATTATTATTATTATTATTATTATTATTATTATTATTATTATTATTATTATTATTATTATTATTAATATTATTATTATTATGATTATTATTATTATTATTATTATTATTATTATTATTAGTATTAGTATGATTATTATTGTTATTATTATTAATATTATTATTATTAGTATGATTATTATTATTATTATTATTATTATTATTATTATTTCTATTACTATTATTATTATTAAAATTATTATATTAAATGACTTTCCCGCCTGGGAAGTCTTCCTTTAAAAAATCTCACGACCTCGCGTCCTGTAGTACGCGAGGTCACTTCTGACCGTTCAGTTCACGCGTCTGTTCCGTGGCGCGCCTTTTCAATGAACCTCGCGTTCTATAGGACGCGAGGTATATGGATATCGCGTTCTACAGAACGCGAGGTTCATTAACATCGCATCCCAAAAGGCGCAAGGTCTTCTATAAATTGGAGGCCCTGCCCCAATATCAACCACAGAACGCGAGTTATTTAGCTTTTTTACAACAAATTATCGGCAACTTTTATATTTCGTTCGATATAATGGAGCCCTTACTATGCAACGAAGTGACTCACTGCAGTCAATATTGGCGAAACAGTCCAGAGGTATTATTTTTTTCCCTATTAATTTCTAAATTTTTTTATTTAATTAATTTTTTTATTTTACTAACTATTTTATTTTATTTTTTTGAAGGGATACGAACGTAATTTACAATGTTACCTTAACCGTATCAACACCCCACCCGTTGATGCTGTTATGGAGTGGATTCAGCGCGCCGGTTTTGGCTACATAGCACGGTATATAGGGGGTGAAGGTAAAACCATCGTTGATCAGCGCGCTGATAGAACGGTGGAGACCCGAGACGCACATGTTTCATCTTCCATTTGGCGAGGCAACAATCACGCTGGAGGATGTTGCCTACATTCTGGGGTTGCCTACAAACGACAGCGTAATTACGGGTGTAGCATTGGCCCATTGGCCAACTGTATTTGCTGAACAAATGGGCGTGATGCCCCCTGAGGACGTGTGGGACGGAGGAAAAGTCGATCTATCATATTTGGAGGCTCAATTTGGAACCCATCCCCCCAATGCGGATGAAGTTGCACTTCAGGTATTTTTTCTATTTAAAAATTAGGATGCCATTATTAAATATTTAGTATGCTTTTATTAGATTTATGATGAAATTAAAAATATTTATTTGAACATTACGATGGTTTATGAAATTTTTAGGATGGCTTCATTAAATATCTAGGATCCTTTTAATAAATTTAGGATGCAATTACAAATCATTACTTGAAAATTAGGATGCTTTTATTAAATATTTATGATGACTTTATTAAATATTTAGGATGCCTACATTAAATATTTAGGATGAAGTTACAAATATTTAATTGCAAATTAGGATTAAGTTACTAATTTCTTTGGATGCCTTTATTAAATTTAGGATGAACTTATAATTTTTTTAATTAGGATGTCTTTATTAAATCTTTATTTTCATAGCGGTGTGCGCGTGCCCACATCTTGCGCATTATTTGTGGGATATTAATGTCAGACAAATCTCGCACAAAGGTGCACGTGATGTGGCTTCGTCATCTTACAGATTTAGATGAGTCTGGAAGAAAATCTTGGGGATCAGCTGTCTTGGCGTTTCTTATCAGAGACCTCTGTAGAAACGTTGACGCCTCAAGATCATCGATGGGAGGATGTTGTTTATTCCTACAGGCTTGGGTTTGGTTTCGGATGCTTACTTTGAGACCACAGCTTAGACAGCCCACCGCTATGTTATTTCCGCTTCTACGGAGGTACTACGTAATCTACTATATTTTTTATTTTTAAATTATTTTATTCAACGATTTTTTTCATTATTTATAGGTGGAGCAGCACACTTACCCACACCGGCCTGCCGAACTCCCAGAAAGAATTCAGGCATGCTTTCGATGGCTTGAGGGAGAACGAGGTAATTCGAAAATTAATTTTAATTTTTTCATAATTTTTTTCCAATAATATTTCATATAACCGTTACAAACGCTTTCATTCTTTTTAGTTCGTGTGGAGGCCCTACGATTCAGAGGAGATTCAGCAGATTACTCCACCAGATATTCTGCGAGATCGAGACCTCTGAATTTCCCTCGAGCCGCTGCTCAACTACGAAATTTGCGTGTGGCATTCTACGGATAGGGTTCTCTGACAGTTCGGGTACTTCCAAAATGTTCCAGCCCCTCCGCAAAATATGGACCGCTTCCACAATCTTACGCGCCAGGGGAAGACGGAGGTTGACTGGTCCGAGCACCACGCTCCCTGGATAGCGATTTGGGGTAACCGATTTGCCCGACGCCCACTGCTTCTCCAACAAATTATGGAAGGGGTTGATTCGGTCACTTTCAATTATGACCAGTGGTATAGGCTCAATGGGATGCCGCATATCCTTACTCAGGCCGAGCGCGCTGCAGAGCTTCCCCAGCAACCTCAAAACCGCCCACGCGGCACCCGTCGAGCGACCCAGAACCAGAGTCAGAGCTAGAGGCAGTCGACGCAGCGCGGTCCGAGACCACGATATGAAACTGCAGGGGCATCATCTTCTGCCGCGCCATTTCATGTTTATAACGGTCCATCGAGTTTCCAGCAGACGATGCCTCCACCCCAGTTCGGCTCCTCTGATGCCTATCGTCCCCATACGCCCACGACTGACCTTCAGCTTATCGATTATCCACAACTGCACTCTCAATATGAGTTTCCCATTGTGGAGAGTACGCCGATCGGTAGCTTGTTTTACTCCCCGCCTGGGCCCAGCACAGATCCGCATATCGCGCACGATGGTCATGATAATGGGGACCAGGGACCACCTGACGATGGACGGAGGTATCTGGCTCGTGAGCGTCATCCACCCGACTGCGGAACGGGTGGACATAGGCATTTTTAGTCTTTTCTTTTACTGATTTGTACTTATGTTTTTAATATTTATATAAAACACATTTGATTTTTATAATGTCGTATTATAATTTTGTTTACATATTATAATTAAACTTTATAATGTTTATTTAATTTCAGTTTTTAATAAATTTTATGGGATTACTAAACCGAAAATCGACATTTGTTGAAATGCAACTTCATTCAAAATAAGATAATAGCATAGGGTTTTCGAAGCCATTTTAAACCATTGTAGAATGGACGGAAATTAACCATGTTGGTATCATACGATAGACAATTTCCAGTACTACGACCCCAAACTCGATCATCGCTAAAAATATACGATTTACACGCCCGAAATTGGGCTCGAACATGCCTACCCACACTTTTTTTCCTTGTTCTTCAGCCCAAAATTGCACAGAACTCGCGTCCTGAAGAACGCGAGGTCTGTGCGATATATTCAGCCGCTGTTTCAAATTCTCGTGGACCTCGCGTTCTGCAGAACGCGAGGTACTGTAAGAGCTTTCCTCAAGTAGTGAAGCTTTAAGAGCTATTCTCATTTTCTTCTTCTTTTCAACTTCTAGCTTCTCTACTCTCTTCTCTTCCTTCTTCTTCTCTTCTTCCATTCCTTGCTTCATAATCTCATGAGTGAGTAGAGAACCCACTAGCTCATCAAGCTTTAGAGTCTTCAAATTTTTGGCCTCTATGATGTCGGTTCTCTTCCCATCCCAAGATTCGGGAAGTGAATAAAGTAGCTTCCGGACAAACTTGTCTTCCGGTATAGTCTCTCCAAATCCTTTGAGCCCATTGACTATGGTAGAGAAGCGATCAAACATCTTGAACACTATCTCATCGGGCTCCATCTTAAAATTCTCATAACTAAGATTGAGAATTCCAATCTTAGTTTCCTTGACGTCGTTGGTTCCCTCATAGGTGGTCTCAAGAGTGTCATATACTTCCTTGGCACTCTCAATGGATGAGACTTTGGAATAGATGTCGGGTCCAAATGAGCAAAAAGCATGTGAAGAGCCTTGTCATTTAATTGAGTCTTCTTTCTTTCATCTTCACTCATTTCTACCTTTTTCTTCAACACCATATTTCCTTCATTGTCTTGCTTTAATGGAATGTAAGGACCATCTTCAATGACATCCCACACCAAGTAATCATTGGACTTGATGAAGATGCGCATCCAATTCTTCCAAAAGGGATAGTTGTCACCATTGAAGAATGGTGGCTTTGTGGTGGATTGTGACTCATATATACTTGAACCGGAGGTAGAAGTCATGGCTTGATTTTTTGTTGATCCCACTCTTCCTAGGAACTCCTCTTGTGGTTGTGAATCCTTCAGAGAGGTAGGCTACGATACCAATTGTTGAGTGGATCGATTGAATGATCAAGACAAATAGGGGGTGAATTGAGATTTAAAAACTTTGTGGAGTGAAAAGGGCAATTTAAAAATGAAGAACAAAGGATTTTAGAGTGGTTCAAGTTCCAAATGAACTCTACATCCACTACCTTAGCTACCACTAAGGATTTCAACAATTCACTATTTGTTCTTCCCCTTTTCAAGGCTTAGGAGGTAACCTTTACACAACCGGTCAAATTTTCTACCCAAAATTTGACCAAACCCTCACCAATAATCAAAGAAGAAATTGGACAAGAAGTATATCTCTCAAATACAGATTTGTCCCTTGAAATACAACACTCAACCTAAATTTGAAGATAGAATAAGAATTGGATACAACATAATTTGGAAATTACAAGAGATTGGAAATTTGGCACACTTGAGGTTGGATTTTTGCTTGAATGTTTGTCTTTAATGCAATGGTTGTTGCTGGTCTTCAAAGAGCTTCAATTTATACCTCCTCTATCAATTCTAGCCGTTTGAGTGGTTGGGGAATTGAATAGAGCTGTTGGGACCCTCTCTTTCCACCATAAATACACTTCTGTAGCTATCCGTATCGGTACACGGGGAGCCGTATCGATACTTGTCTCAAAAAAGAAAGAGCTGTTGTACATAATAAAGAGGGGGTATCGAAACGCACGTAGGCATATCGATACGGGACATGGAGCGTATCGATACGGGACATGGAGCGTATCGAAACAGATAAGACCGTATCGATACCTTTTTCTCAACTTAGTTCACTAGAAGTTTTTGTTTCGATACGAGGGTTTACCGTATCGATACGGGTCAACTACCATTTTAAATTTTGGTTACCTAACAACTGACACAAACGGTCGAAAGCATTTAAAACAATTCGAATTTAAAATTCAATTAAAAACCGTATCAATACGGGTGAAGTCGTATCGGTACACCATTCAAACTCCTTCAGTTTTTACAGAGGGGCGTATCGATATAGATGGAATCTGTTTCGATACGGTTAAGAGCGTATCGAAACGCGTCCTTCTAGTAGCCAACTTTGTAAAAAAGGTATCGGTACGGCTGGAAGCGTATCGATACACCTGGACGGTTTTGAACACTTTGGCCTTGGAACACTTAGAAAATATTTGGAGTTTGAGTTTTTCAAATCAGTTTTAAAGTGTTTGTGATTTAAAACTTATTAAAAGACTTATAAAACAATTTCAAGTTTTTCAATTTGATCCTCAACGATTTAATTATATCAAAAATCAAACATAGGTTTCACAGATAGGTTCGGTGATAACATCACCAATACCGGTTGTCACTGTTGCGGTGGATGATGGTGGCACGGAAGGTGGTAACATCACCCATACCAGATGTGTCGTAAACACGTGTTAACACGAGCCCGAGCCGGACAAACTGTGGCGGTGGCGGCGTGCGAGTCTTGCCCTTGTTCTCTATCACTCAACAAGGGAGGGGAATTTGAAGACTATAAATATCCTTCAAATGTTAGTTTCCCACTCAATGTGAGTTTCTTCTTTTGCATTACTAACATCTCTTTCTTTTTATTTTTTTATATTTTAAATATTGGTGAAGGTACGACTAAATTGAACTTTGGAGTTCAAACTATGAAGCCTAAGGAACTTAAGGAATAGAGGTGTAATTTTACCATTTTGACAAACATGTTAGCGAACATTAAATGAACTTGTTCGCGAACATATAATGAATATATTTGCGAAAACAAACGAACACGAATTGTTTCAAAAATAAACAAACCAACACGAATTGAACATGAACACATTCAAAAATAAATAAACCAACACGAACAGAGCCTTGTTCGTTCAAACTCGGTTCATTTACACCCCTAAGACTACAATATCCAGAAGGTTGTATATATTTTTGCCTCACTCATCCATGCGTGAACATACACACAGGCAAACTCATTCCCTTATTCTGCAGCCATATCCAGTATCCTCATTTAGTATTTGGTTACTTCATAATCCATTGCATGTGGAGTGTGCATTAGTTGCTAAGCTCTACTGCAGTTCTAATTGTTTTTGTTTGACACAAAGTTATAGTTAAATGTTTTCTTTCAAAGGTGAATTTTGTTGTTTCTTCAGCTTAACAAGAAGCAAGCTTAACATAGGAATTGATAGAGTTTTCGAATTCGAACTTTTTTTTTCCAACTTTGGATGCTCCGGACATCATGACTTGTTCTTCCCATTGCTGCAATTTCTATTTTCTTCTGGTATTATGGAACACTGCTTGCCAATTGGCATAACACATATCTTCTCATTATATAATCCAAACAAATGGATAAATAATTGAATATATGGAGTAATGCGACTTAAATACATTTCTATATGCACCAATAATTCATGCTAAAAATTCATCAGTAACACAAAGGCTAAACATGTATTGAGCGTATCAGTACTGCATTAGCAATAGAAGAGCAAGTGTTAGAAAGCCAACAATGCTGCTTGCTGCACTGACTATGGGAGCTTTGCTAGGAAGTATAATGGGAAGTGCACATTCCTCTCCGTTGAACAACACTTTGGTCGGAAACCCATCCCGGGTTGCCACTTGAATACCCGGTGTAGACTTCTTCGTGAATGAGATAACCGATTGTTGACTTCCGGGAACACGGGGATCCTTTCTTGGATTGGAACCATCTGTTTCCGCTAGAAGATAATTCAATCCCGGACGGCCTTGCATGAATATTGTATTGTTGGAACCTTGCAGCACGCTTCCATTGAAGGAGTAGACTTCTTCGAAGCCTGGTACGGCGTTATCCAATTGAACGGCTGCGAACCAATCTTCAAAGCTTGATTCACCCCAGTTAAAAATAGTGATCCTTGCACTCCAACCATGTTTGAAATCGGATAATAAGTGCCAGTTTATGCTAACTCCACAATTATCTCCACACGGCAAGGGATTCGGAACTTTTTGTCGTTTTATATCGGCCCAATTCAAAGCTTCAGCAGTTCTGTTCTCGAAAGGTATAAGAAGAGCATCGGGTCGAAGAAGTAGAGCCGGCTCTGTAGCACTGCAGGTTTGGCTCGGATTGAGGTTGCAGCCACAGGCACATGTATTACATGGAATAGCAGAATCATTGAAAAAGGCCGAGTATGAAACACAACATCTTGGAACTGCCTTCCTGGACTGTGTCATATTGCAGACTACTTGCCAACTAGCAATTGCTGCTGTTTCTGAAGGCAAACCACTTGCATCAGGGAACTGACTCGGGCTAACTCGCATCGGAGAGCCGCATTCATAATCCAGATTCATAGTGCCATTGATCTTCCAATTTTGAGGTGGAGCTAGATCTGTCTTATTCAAGTCTGGTGGCATTTTGTAAACTTGCATTTGGAAAGATGATGTAGACTTGCTTGGATCCATTAAAGGCGACAGAATCGTCCCGTTTCGACAGCAGAAAGGGATTTGTCCGAGATTCGAGTCATTCGCCATTGTTGGAGGTAGGTCGATGATGGTAGGGCTTCTCTGACAATTCAATACCTGCGAAAAATCCATTCCTTGATAGTACTGACCTTGCCTACCAAAAACACAGTCTGTTGTATCAACAACATAAGGGTAAGCTCCTTTCATGGTGTAAATGAATTCCTCCCTCATCCAATCGAAGCTCAAATGCCAATTATCGAGGTGACCGAGAGGGTCATGGTTCGAGATCGAAACCTGTGCCCAGTAATTATCATCATACACCCTAATCACATCATACATTATTGTAAGATCACCTTCTTGCCTGGGCAAGAATTCTTCATTTACACCAGTGTTTGAGTTTATATCTTGAACAATGCAGCATACTTGCATCACACGGTTACCTAGTGAAAAAACAACAAATTTTCATCTCGTCAATGAATTGAATTGCACAGATAGACATCAAAATTTCCATTTTTCCTCTGTATCTAATATTGAATTATAGAATTGTTGCACCTATTGTGTTCAAGAAAATTCATAAAAAGAAAATAGAAAACAAAAGAGATTAGACCTTGATTGGTGGCATTAACACAAGTATACCCATCATTAACAAGACTAATATTAAGCGGCATGGGAACATCGGGAGCTCCGACGCCGAACTGTGTACCCACCAACTCGACGCTAACCTCCATTTGCGTCGTATCCCCGGCGGTCTCCACAGCCGATTTAAGGTCACTCATAGGGAACCCGGCGAAAACGGCACCGCTCCCTAACTCAGCAGGGAGCGAGTTCCCATCAGCCAAAACAGCGTTAGAAGCAGAGACCAAAAGCTCCCCGTGCTGAAACCCGACAAACGCTCTCCAAGACTTGAGCTCATGACGTCCGTTATTGCGAACTCTTAAAGTGGACTCGAAACGGTACGCTTGGTTGGTTGGGTCGGTGGGAGGGATGACACGGCCTGAGTTGTAAGCGTAGGATAAGAAAACGCCGTTGCATGAGTCGGAGGCCGGGGCTGGAGCCGGCAGAGGGGATTGGGGTTGAGAAAGTGAAATGTTGAAGAGAGAAA